>CP110839.1:31302944-33702944 GCA_028411795.1 Euphorbia peplus
TATGTCAGAAAATAATAATAAATAAAAGAGGGAGAGTGATTTATCATAAAAGTAACATTATATGAATCACAATTCTTTGTGATATACAAACTTTTGAGTTAGACGTCATAGTATGTGATGCTGCCTGAAAGCATAGAAACTCAAGGGAGAACAGTTTGTTGTTTGATTTCATTTATAAAAAAATGAAGTCATGGGGGCACACCGTCTTTACTCGCTTTTATCTCAGGTTTCTATTTATATTGTCATTCATTTATAAAAAAACGAAGTCATGGGGGCACACTGTCTTTACTCGCTTTTATCTCAGGTTTCTATTTATATTGTCATTTCTAACATTATCAGCTAATGGAATGTTGAAATGAAAACAGCCTGACTGGCTACCTGATGGTTGGAGAGTGGAGATGAAAACCTTAAAAAGTGGACCTTCAAAAGGAAAAACATACAAGGTATCAATTTTATTCATTTGTACTGACTTTAAAATATTTGTTTTTCGTTTTGGTCTCCGTATTGGATTCAGCATTCTGCTTTCTACTGCAGATTGTTAGATGAATAACGCATATGTGCCTGATTTGCTACTTGTGCAAATGATATGTGCTTAAAGTCTTGACGAGTTTTTTGCTTACTATTAGTACTTGTTTTCAGGATCTTATTACTACTTATACAGCTAAAGCATAGTTGGTCCGTACTAATTTTAAGAATGTATCCCCTTTAAGCAAAATAAGAAACTCCTAAAATTTCTTTCCAAGATGCTGTAGGCAAGAAATTTTTGGTTCAAAGGAAACTTATTTTCTGTAATAACCCTTACTTGTGGGATTGTCAATTCTGTGCATTCACATTTAATCTTCTCGTAGTTTTTCCAAAAAAAATTTCACTGCACATTGAATGCCATTATTTATGCATGCATTTTCTATTGTAGGTCTATGTTGAGTCTTCTACTGGTAGCAAATTCTTAGCAAAGCCAGAGGTGTTACGATATCTTGATTCTGCGAAAAATCAAAATTCCACATCCGAGCAGAAGGTAATGCCAGTGTCCAGTGTCCCTACAATCAATGTTTGTTAGCAATATCCTGATACTCTTTTACTTTTTCACCAAAAACTGCGTTTGCATAACTACAACATTTACTTTGCTTTCAATTACATATCTTGATATAGATGCGTGACAGTGTATGCCACGTATCACAAACTAGTTATAAAGAAAAGAGGGAGAGTGATATATTGAGATAATAAACTTTGATTTATAGGACGTAGTATGTGATGCTGCATAAAAATAAAGTAACTCACTCAAGGGAGAACTATTTGTTGTTCAATTTCATTGGTAAACAACTCAAAGTTAGTGGCGTACAGAGTCTTTTTACTCCCTTATCTCGGGTTTCTAATCATATCTTCATTCTTAACAGTCACAGCCAATACAATGTACGGATGAACAGCCTGAATGGTTACCTCATGGTTGGAGTGTGGCGATAAAAACCAAAAAGAGTGGATCTGCATGCGGGAAAAAATACAAGGTATCAAATTGGCCCGTTTAACTGACTTAATATTTGTTGAGATAAGGGCTGGATTTGCCCCTAATGTTTATGGGCAAGTACAAATTTGCTCGTAACATATGAAATGGTGCAACTTTATTCCTAAAATTTCCAATGAAAATCAATTTTACCCTTGCGTTACCGATAATTTGAATGGACTGATTTGACAGTTATTTGATTGTCATATCGGACATTCCAAATAAGTTGGTTGTCTGTAAATGTATTGGTCACACAATAAGCATTTTAACCATTTATCGATTTTTCTATGAGCTTTATGTGGCAAACTTACTTGGTAAAATGTGTTAGTAACACAATAAACTATTACTACTTGTTTTCACTGTTGTTAAAATTCAAATCTTGCGATTTGATTGAGGTTCATTTTGTTTTGAATCTATGAGGCAAATCTAATGATGCATGAATCAGTGGTGAAACGACCGTTTCGATGGTGAATTAGCCGATTCACCTGATTCATGATATCTGCCAAAATTAGAGGTCTTGACAAATTAGGATTCAGAATCAAAACTTTATGTACACCACAAGTTCACAAGGTCTCTTCCTCTACTATACAAAGCAAGTCCCTGTTTATTTTCCCTGCCCAGTGCGATTGGTTCATCAACACCTATATACTATCTTTGCCTCTTGGTTCAGCAACTATATATTTTAAATACTTGGTTGATATGATTTCTTTTTTGACATTGAAATTGCATTTCTACACTAATCTTTGATAATATCTACAGTTAAACGTGGTTAGTATTTTATTTTTTCATTATTATGCATTTGAACTGAACCTTAGAAACGATTCACGATTCACAAAATATGGATTTCTATTCACGATTTGAATCAGGATTTGAGAACTATGCTTGCTTTTATGATCTTACTAATATAATACTACTACAATACTCTACTTATACAGCTAAAGAACACTTGGTTTGTACTAATTATAAGAATGTATCCCTTTTAATCAAAATAATGAACTCCAAAATTGTTGTAGCCAAGAAATTTTGGTTCATAGGGAACTTGTGTTCTTTAATAACCTTTATTCAAATGAATCGAAGTTCGTTTCATGATTTGTTGAATGCCAATGCAAAACTTTGATTTACATCAAACTCTATTGGATGTTATTTGCTGGATTTCATCAGTAGATTTCTGTGCATTCACAGTTAATTTTCTCATAGCTCTCCCAAAAATCAATTTCACTACGCATTGAAGGGCATTATTAATGCTTTCATTTTCTGTTGCAGGTTTTTATTAATCCTTCTAGTGGCCGCAAATTCTTTACCAAGCCAGAGGTGCTTCGATATCTCGAAAGTGTGAAGAACAAAAGTTCCACATCCAAGCAAAATGAAATGGCAATGTCTATTGTAAGCAATGTTTGTTCTCCATATCCTGATGTTATTTTCTTATTCACCAAAATCTTCATTTGTAGAGCTAGAGTAGTTGCTTTGGTAACAACTACATAACAAAGAAAAAAAGTTTTATAAAAGTTTGGTGCTCATGGCATAGTAAAGTTGGTGCTTTTGTTCGTTTCATCAAATATCTAACTATTATAATTTGATGTCCGGATGATATCAAGGTTGCTACTGAGAACTCTACATTGAACGACTTACCACCAGGGTGGGTAAAGGAAATCAAAACTAGGATGAGTGCAGGCAGAAAACATAAAGATCCGGTAAGAACTTGTGAGGATGTATTCGTGTTATTTTATGTAGTTTCTCAAGGTGGCCTTATCCACCTGATTAAGGGGTCGGGATAGCAATATTACTTACTCCACAGAGGAATATTTTACTTGATAAAGAGTATGTTCGCTTTAATAGTGAGTTAATAAAAGATGTTGACTGTTACTCTTTTGCCACAGTTTTACATAGATCCAGTAAGTGGATATGTTTTCCGCTCCAAAAGGGATGTTCACCGCTATCTGGAAACTGGAGATATTACTACATGTGCAATTTTACCAAAGAAAAGAAACATTGAAGAGAATAGCCTGGTATATCTGAGCCTATCCTATATTCCTGAATTAAAGTTATATGCTGCAATTAAGAGTGTTTACTTGTCTGTTACCTCGACAATTAAAATAAAAATGTGATACTCTATTTGGGCTGTCAATAAAACTCTATTGCTCATAGTCTAGTCTAGTTAAGGTTATAGTTTACCTATTTTTTTGTTTCATCAATTGTCCAACTATTATAATTTGATGTCTGGACGATATCTAGGTTACATCTGCAACTCCTACTTCGGAAGAGTTACCTCCAGGGTGGATAAAGAAATTCAAAGTTAGCAGGCCTGGGTTCACAACCAGAAAAGATCCGGTAAGGACTTGTGAGGATGTATTTGCCTTATTTTAAAGGATGGCTCGAATATTTTACTTACTGAATATCTTGGCGTCAATAACGGAGACAATACTGTTACTCTTTTGCCACAGTTTTACGTAGATCCAGCAAGTGGATATGAATTCCTCTCCAAAAGGGATGTTCATCGTTATCTGGAAAGTGGAGATATTAATTCTTGTGCAATTTTACCAAAAAAAGGAGGCAAAAGCCTGGTATGTGTGAGCCTAACCCTATATGGATATGCTGCAATTAAGAGTTTCTTTTAACATAAATATGTGGCACTCTATTTCGGTTGTCAATTTTCAGTGTTATTAGGTTTCTATTATATTTGTGCTGTTGGTGGATATTTTAAAGTTAATTTTAATGTAGTTTTCTCTTTTCGCCCTTTATTTAGCCATCATCTGCATCTAAAAGACGGAAACTAGAGCACCCTGTTACTAGTCACCAGCTTCTTGGAGGTGAGAATGTGAATTGACATAATTAATCGGTTCAAATAGTATTCTAATTCATGATGAACCCAACCCATCTATCATGCTTAAGCCCTATGGTTCTGATTGCAGAAAACAAAAGCTCCGATGTGGGGATCATGGCCTCTCCTATCACAGTGGACAAATCTTCGCAGAGGAGTCCAAGGGATGATGATATTGAATCCAAGGAGAACTCTGATAAGAACTGGTCACCAGTGCCTAAGGCTGAAGACTTTGAGAAGTATGAAGACAAAAATATGAGTGCTTTGATAAAAGTAGAAGAAAGGCACCCAACTCAGAGTAGTTCCGGGAAATCCAAGAACCAGAAATGGCTTAGCTTGCCTCGTCGGTGTTCAAACCGACTTGCTGGGTTTGAACCCGATATGGAGATCAACTCACTGTCCATTGTGCAATTAAGTTCTGAAGTTGACAAGAAAGAAGGGAAAAGCTATGGAACAAAAGCTCAGAATATTTCAACTAAATCCAAGAATGAACTAAGGAAGTCGGTGGCCAATTCAGTGGTAATTGTGCAATCTCTTCCAAAAACTGGCAGGCCCCCTAATGGTGAAGCCACTCTGGCTCTGGACTTGAATGAGGGTGTTATGGCCCAGGCTGAACCCATAAAAGAGCTTGCGGTGCATACTTCTTCAGATGCTAATAACCCATTGCTTGGAGAGCCATCAATCAAGAGCCAAGGAAGTGAAGCAAAATATTCACATCCTGAAGCTGATATGACGCAAGAGAACTCTCTTGAAAGCGTGAATGAACAGAGAAGCCAAGAGAATAATTTGAGAGCATCTACGAAAAAGAAAGAGTTTAATCTGCCTCATCGGTCTTCAAAACGACTTGCATCTACTGAACCTGCGATGAAAGCCAATTCCGTGTCTGTTCCTGATGGTTTTGCAGATGAGGCACAGGCACCTAAGTTGATTCAGCCTGAACATGGGCTGGAGACTCCACGACCTTTACATGGAGAACCATTGAACCAGAACCAACCATTTCTTGATGCCCATGATGGTTCCAAGGACAAACTGCAAACCGTGGGCAAAAGCGATGATATGAAGTCCGAATCAGAGTTTCAAAAAGTGGAAATTTGCAAAAGGGACGAGAAGAAGTCAGATTCAGAGGGAGTTAGCAAAAGGGATGATAAGAAGAAGTCAGAATCAGAGTTAATTCCACCTATAGGCGAAATCTTTTCTGACCCGTGCCTTGAATTTGCCTTCAAGACTCTCACTGGTGAATTACCAGTGGAGATGGCTTCTGTTGATGGAACCGTTTCAACTCCTGCAAGTGATATTCCAGGTCAGAGGAACTTGACTCTGGAAAAAAAGGAAAATAGAAGCATTAAAGGAAAAGCTCCAATCAGTTCCAAGAAATCAAGAACCACTAAAAGTAGTTTGCCTAATGAAGCTCTGCAGTCTCAATCCAAACCAGAGGCCACTCCAATCGTCAAAGGTCGTGCTAGTAAAACTGGAGCTCCACCAAATAATTCTGCAGTTGCACCAGGTGCTAGTAAAACTGTAGCTCCACCAAATAATTCCGCTGTTGCGCCAGATGCACAGCAATCCCATCATTTTAACATAAATGTGGACAAGCCAGAACAGCCACCTGTCTTTACCTTTAGCGGTTATTGGTCACACCCATCTTTGGAATCCACTTTCAAGACTGTTACCGGTTCACTACCCGTGGAGGATAACATACAAGGTAAGAGTTACCTTCAGAAGCAGGCCGCACCCTGGGGAGAGGGCTTCCTACAACAACAGTCTGCGATCTCTCAACCCCCAAAGGATGTTAGTGCAACACCTCCAGATAATGGCTTCCCAAGCCTTTTTCAAACTGATGTATCTGTTCACTCTGAATCTCCGGAGCTGCGACTTTCATCCCAACCACCAATGCCTGTAAAGGATAATCCTTTCCTGTCTTCTGGGAGTCTGACCTTCTCAAGTTTCAGTGGCAAGGGTGGTGGTTTCTCGAGTTGCAGGGGCAATGGTTTTCAACCACCACCGCCCACAAAGAACCAACCATCACCATTCAGTGGTGGTTTCTCGGGTTTCAATGGCACTGGTTTTCAACCACCTCCACCCACAAAAAAGAATCAAACACCACCACCTGCAAAGAAGCGGGGAAGGCCTCGAAAGGTACCTTCCTAGACTCGGGTTAACTTTATACATGGTTGGAAGCCTTCTGTTGTACCATTAAACTTTTGTTATCTGATGTCCGGATGCTGTTTGGTTGTAAAGTTATCTTCCAACCTTTGTTAGTTTATTTTGCATACACAGGGAAGTTATGTTATCTTCCAGCCTTTGTTAGTTTATTCTGCATACACAGGGCGCCCGATAGTGTTGTGCTGAATTTTGCAACTGTATCTGTTGTACATTTTCATTTAGCGCAATACAATGGAGGTGCTGCTTCCTTTTTGCAACATTTTTCAGTTATTGGGTATTCATGAGTTTTTCTTTTCTTTTCCAGCTACCGGATAATCTCTAGTTTATTGAATAGGAAGCGTGACTATGTTTAATTCATAATGAAGTCTGCAAGTTTGAAAAAAAGGGTGGAAATGATATTATTGAAGGTTTTAAAATTACATTTGTTTCTCTCTCAATTGAAAACATCAAAAGTTTGTCAAAACACACAAATCTTAGAAAACCAAACATCAATTGTCTGCAAACTGAGCTACTTAGTAATCTGCTGATGAGTCTTTCCATCCTCCCATCTCTTCTTCTTGATGGCCATGACCTCCATGCTGCTAGAACAAGTAGAAAAAACTGTTACTGCTAGGAAAGATGGTAAAATTAAGACTTCATACATAATAACATATTATATCTATCTGATGTTTGTCACTACCCTAAGCTTGTATTGGTATATGTTAAATTTCTAAACTTTATCCTTTACCAGCATGTTTATGTGAAAGTTTAACTCAGCTGAAACTTAGAAGTTTGCCAAATTAGCGAATGAGGGAATCAAAAGTCTAAAACTGACAAAGTTTAGGGGTATGATAACTGAATTATACCATTGGACCTTATTTTTAGACTAATTTCTTTATGGTGCGGAACCTTAAAACTGGATACACGAGTCTCTAAACTATCATCTATTAATGTAAAAGTCCCGTAATATTTTGACAATTCCAATAGCATGTAACCCTGCATTCTACAACTGATGGAAACAATATTTTTAGCAACTTTAAACTTTTAGGTTTTGAATTCTTGTTTAGGTGTGTTATTGGTTAGAGAGAAAAATGATGGTCTAAAGAAAGAATGCTTCAAAAATGGTGATTTTAAAAAATTGAAAATGTGTCTGTATGCAATATACAGTTTTGCACTACTTTAATTCTTGGGCACTTCCATTTTGAGGTTGCTTACTTTCATAAGAGATGTGAATAAAGGCCAAAATTCAGAGATTTCTATATTCGGTTTCAAAGGTTAAGCGCTAAGGAAAAAGCAAGACCAAAACCGAAAGATCATTGTGTGTAACTAAGAGAGAAAAAAAGTTACCTCAGGTTTGAAGGTGAGGGCAAGCCTAATCTCCCCCTTATATTTTTCATCTTTAACAACATTGTAAACTGCTGGAGGAATGTTTTTTTCCTGAAACACTGGTTCAAGTGGAATGCTGCAAAGATCACATAATAATTCTATCAGAAAATTGATCTGATTAAAAGAGAAGATAGTAAAAGGGTATCCATTTTAGTTAGATGCTTACGTGGCTTCTCCGACAATATCATCAGCGGAACCAACATCACTGTCCAGTATCTTAATTACAAGGTCTGTAGCACTGTCTGATATGGTAAATATGAAATTCTCATTCCACTCCGGCTCACTTCCTTGCCCTGCACATTTTCTAATTGAATCAACTTGATGTTTCTTTTCATTTTGTGTTTTTTTATAACTATTAATGGTATGGTTAATTTGGTTTTTCAACTTGGCTTATCGGGTCAATTAGAACTAGGGATGACAATGGCTAACATTCCGATAATGATGGAGAGACGTGTTCTGCACGGATCTTTATGGATACGAGGAATCTCCATCTCCACATATCAGCCAACAGTATAAAGTATCTAGTACTAACTTATATAGATAAATATAAATTTAGGTAATGCTCCCCTCAATATACATGAAATACATATTGGTTTAGAAAAGTTGTTATCACATATGAAAGTTGACATTTTCAATCTATTTTCAAAATGTGCATATAAATATAATGCAGTTTTGTGTACAAAATACGAATTTAAATGCCACATCTAGTAGAAACTCCTAAAAAACTATTAGATATTTATGCGAGGTAGAAAAATTAGAGCAAAAATTACATAGGTGGGTGTCCTCAATGTCGGCCTCATTCCTATATCCGACTATATTCAGGATTTTTCATCTCTAGATTGGATCTCCTACACCCCTAGTATAAGGAAATCTGGAGTCTCATGTCATCTGTAATGTGTTTTAGGTATTAATTTGGGCGATAAATTTGACATTTCTTTGTTAAACCAATCCAACGTAAACATATCATTATCAAAACCGACACACGTCGAAAAAATCAGTAATTTTATACTAATGTATGTACAAATCTTGCTTGATAAATTGACATGTCAGATTACATATACAAAAGAATATGAAGATGCCAAAGGATGAGAATAAAAACCTGTAGCAACACTGCTTTTTTGCTCCTGGCTACGGCAACAGAGCACAACATAAGCATCCATGTTTTCTGATCATATCATAATACAACATCAGCTCACAATTTTAATCACACAAAATCATACATTCTGATCACAAGATTTGAAATTTTTTTATATCTAAACTTCACAAGCTCAATGATTTCATGCAAACAAAACTACAGGTCAAGCCAAAAATTGGGAAAGATCATAGATCAATTCGATTAAAATAAAAGACACTAGCTGCTAGTTAGACGATCCGCTATGAGTCAGAATCAGATTTTGAACGTCATCATATCATTATTAGAATTATGAATTTTGAGCGCTTAGACGAATCTTAATTCTGAATTTTGAAATTAAAAAGAAAACTTACTAACAAAATCAGTATTTTCAAGACCCTTGGCACCACAAAGGAGAACCTCTAGAGTTCCATGATGACCCATTTTTCTTTCTTTGAGATTCCAACCAAGAACAGAACAGAACAGAAAATAAAGGTTGATAAAAATGAGGTTGTTTTTCTTGAGCGTTTTGTAAGAATGTATACTTAAATAAGGTAAGATCAGATTTGGAGAATTAATGAATTGGAGATTCGGACAGATCATGCATTCATGCGCATTTTATGGAGGTTGCTGCTCTTTTCTTTTTCATGGACGGTTCAGATTCATTTATACACGTAAAGCAACTTCACTTTTTTTCTTTCTTTAACTTTCCTTTTTGAATTTAAAAATCACCGCAAGTAGTGTTGTTTTGCCGCTTGCATTGGTTGAAGTTCAATCGGTACCCTCGCCAATGCGTGAATGGAAAAATCGTAATTTGACTCATACTTCTTGCAATTTATCAAAGAAAAAAAGGTAGTGTTGTTTTTGGTATATGATTACTTCTTATTGTTTTTGGGAGACTTTGTGAATAAAATGATCGATTTGACCCTTTAAATTGTGGTGAAGAATCAAATTAGTCTAAATTGATCTTTGGGTATCATCTCAGTTCTTAGAGCTGATAGAAAATTGTAATATATTTTCTCCAAAATCAAATTAGTCCTAAAAGTCCTTCAAAAAAAAAACACAAATTAGTCCTAAAAGTATATAGTTTTGATATTCGAACTTTATCATATTTGCATTTGATATTCGAACTTATATTATTCACATTTTGATACTGAGATTTTTATAATTAAAATCTGTTATTAGATATTAAATTATTTTTAATGTATATTTTTTAATTTAATGCAAAATATGCGAGACAATAAAGAAGAAAAAACAACAATACTTCTAAATTAATAAAGAGTTAGTTCTATCTGTAATAAGCAAATTTTTATGATTTCTAACCAAATATCTTATTATTTAATTTTAAGACCGCAAAAGAGACAAGAAAAACTCTCTCTAAAAATCTTCGTTGAGAAAATTCCTTAAATCATATTAGTGAATTAATTTTGGGATTCAAGGTTGTCATTTAGTTTAGGGCCAATTCTTCGGCACTTTATTTCTGTTGGATGAAATTTCAGCCAATTTAAACGGAAACTTTACAGTGACTCGAAAATTTTAGCTTTCAACAACCTGTCAGTTTTAAGCTTAAAACATTGAAGCGGCGGAGGATTCCACCCAATCAAGCATTCTTCTTTTTTAGGCTTATTCCCTTAACTTTGCGCCAAAGATGAAGAAAGAGTGATGATAATATTGTGAGCCATACCATTCGAGTATATGATGATTTCACTGATGGCAAGACTTCTTTGTTGAAAAATATAGCAATTTCTATTCCATAGACCCCAAAAGAAGAAAAATTCATAATGGATAGGCAAATAGTAATCCAATCTTCTTGATTAAGATTGATGAAAGTAGAGAAATCTTTCTGGGAGAGAATTTGCATCCAAACTGACCTGCCAATTGGGCAGTCTCGCAAGACATGAGTGATCAATTCAAGATGGAGATTGCAAAGTTGATTATAGCTATAAACACAATATTAGAGAGACTTTCATGGGCTCATCCATTTTCGGCCCATTAAGATTTTTTACGGCCCATTAAGATTTTAAAGTTCAACATACTACCAAAATGGATCAGATAATTTTATCGAAATGCAGCAGGTGGTAACTTTATTTTTATTTTTTTTTAAAGCAACTTAATTATTATTAATATTTTGCTACATAGTTGCCCTATCATTTTAATAAGAATCATTCCTGAAATATCATATAATCATATATGCTTGGGAGTAGGTGGCCCCAAGTATTCAGTAACTTTTCAGATAGATATTTTGAAAAATAGATAGAGTGTAACTAGAGTTCATAAGTAAAAAGACTATCATTTAAAGTCATGAAATTCAAGATGTTAAAATCACTAAATCGAACGGGACATTTATAAATTATTAGGCAGGTTGTTACAATTGAAAGCTAAATGTAACTAAAGTAACTTAAATTCAGAATTTCAAAATATTTAAAATACGTAAATAAAGTAACTAAACCACAACTGGTGAAGTTGTTACCCGAGTTGTTAAACACTCTACCTACGATCAGAGAGGTCATGAGTTCGAATCACACCAGTAGTGGAGGATTTTTCTTTGCTATTTAATGTTAATGCAATTGCATAATTTTTTTAAAAAGTAACTCAACCACAAAACTTATATTAACTTAAAATATTCTTATATATATATTGAGAAAATAAAACAAATCACCAAATGTTATTAATAACATTATTATATATACTCTCCAGCATATGTATACTATGCTGGAGTATTATGTTCCAATGTAGCCTCCTTGACCTCCGTAATTCATGGCACGTTCCAATTCGGGTCCAAAATAGCCTAAATTTATAACTCGATAATATTTATTAATGTCTTCATACTTATCAAGAGACATAGCAGGAACCCATTTTCCATCTTCATTTACAAGTCTCAACTTATCACACTGTGTCCTGCATTTATAGTCGTGATAATCTGCAGGAACTCCCTTACCCATTTGAGGACTTGGAATATGTGAAGGACTATACACTTCTCCTCCCCATTCTATGTATGTTGCAAATTTTCCCAATCCTGTAAAAAACCTTGAAGGCCATATTCCAACCACTGTCCCGTCTAAAAATTTAAGAGCCCAATCTCCATTTGGTTTATCCTATTATATTTCAAAATAATGATGTTAATTATATGAAATGATCATATTATGTGGATCTTATATTTTAAAAGACAACATATTTAACTTACTTTTTGAACTAAGAAGTTCACAGAATGTAGCTTCATTCCACACATAGGACTAAGATGATCAAAAACATCACCAAGTGGTATATCTGGATTGGTATGTATAAATAAACCGCAAAAATCATTGAAACAATGCTTGTTATTAGCCTGTAATTGATAAAATAAATTCCAACATTGCAGTTAGTATAGCACAATTTCCAGTTAAAACTAGAATGGAAAATTAATTTAACTAGGTCAAACAATGAACTTACATATGTGTATATGAACATTCGAGTTTTAGTATCTTTGTATACTTTTGGATGGACCTAATGTGCAAAAAAAGATATACTTTATGAATTATACTAATAAATGAAAGCTAAAGGCAAATTTCTAATAACTTACTGTCCATCCAAAAATAATACTTTCATGACCATTCTGGAGTTTCACTTGACTAGAACTGTATTGAGAAACATGATTTAACTTTGGGTTACACAATTCATTATTCATTCCAGCTCCATAGTACTTCACTTCAGTTCCAAGGCGTGGTGTATGAAGAACGGCAAACTAAACTATTAAACAATTAGTTCATCTTTCAAAATAATGCATTTTACGTAAAAACAAATATTTAAAACAATATGGTGACTTATCTAACTTACATGAACACCCGGTCTTTCAGCAGTTTGCGGATTTAAATTTGATGCATATATTTCAGCTGCCTGTTTTGCACTTATTATGTCATCTTTTGTGATTTGTCTAATTGGAACAGTGCCATTTGGACACCCTTCCCCATTGATCCAGATATTTTCAGGTCTAAGATTAAATGTACAATTTTTATATCTCTTTCCTCTAGGAAAAGGATTGGATTTCATCTGCATTATTTAAATTGTAATATTAGTATATATTAGTTATTAAGAGATATTGTAGCTGTAATTACCTTGACGGTAAATTAGGCAGTATTATAATTATCATTTTTTCTTTAGAAGAGTATCATAGTTATCAAATACACCTTCTCATTAGAGTTCAGTTAATTAACTATGTGAATATTACCTAATTTACAGACATTGTGATTACAACTACAATATCTATTAGTTATAACTTGAGTTTAGTTGAAGTAATACATCAAGAGAGGAAAAAACCTGAGGGCGGAAAGAATGATTCTTCATTAGTGGATCATCAAAAGCAAGTTGTTGATAAAAATCCACACAATTATATATATCTCCATTAATTGTCTGTTTATGATCAAAGAACCAACATATAAGAGACAATATATATATATATATATATATATATATATATATATATATATATATATATATATACCATTTTGATAATATTTATAAGCACATAACTTCTTTTTTTCTTCAGAAATTTACCATTTTATATACACAATTTACCGTACAAAGGAAATTGTAAAGTGCATTACATGCATTATGTAAAGTTTATGCTCACCTGAAGAGTTTTTACGCTTGGCTTAGTAAGACGTTGAAATTCTTGCTCCAATTCTATATCTTCTTCTCTACTTGATATTATACAATTACATAAAGAAACATACCATAAAAATAGAAGCAATATCATGGCCTTTGAGCCCATGTTATAATTAGGCGGTTGGGTTAACATCAGTTGTGACATTAAAATATGAATATAGTGAGAATATATAGTGTATGAAACATATGATGTTGATGAAAAGTTTAATCTAAAGTTGAATATATTTAGAAAAAAGAATCAGAAAATATCACTTGTTGATTTTATTTATTTAATAAAGTAAACTAATTCAGATTTGTTATTAATTTATTGATATCACAATTAGATTTTCCTTTTTTCCAAATGGCACAATCAAAAGAAAAGGGAATAAAGAAAAAAAACAACATAATATAACCATTTCAAGTCTATAAGACTGATACTTTATTGATATCCTCTACCAACAGCCATGACTATTGCTTTTCATAGACGGTTAGCACATCTATGAATGATATTGATGGCCAAAAACAATGGTGGAACCAGGATCTCGATTCAGTTGGAGTTCAAAAATCTAATTATTTTTTCATCACATTCATAAAAACCATAATCTATATATCTATATAAAAGGGGAGCTTAAAAACTCTTCCCACAAGCATCCACCTCATCTTTTCATTAGGTGTCATCACCACAAAATTTCATATTTTTCATCTAAAAAATAAATAAAAAATCGTTTTGGCTATTAAATTTTTTATAATTATTAATAATTATTTAATAGTGGATACCCTTAAAGGAAGATAAAAGGTTTACAAAAGACGGTTACTAAGTTTTATGACCATCAATAATTTTAGTCATTAATATAATTCATTGTGTTATTAAATAATTTAAAACGTTACAAAAAATATGACTTATATATAAAGAACTTTTGTTGTTTTCAAATGATAATAGATTTTTCATCTTCATTATCCCTTAATTGCTAAAACTTTCTTTGAGATTTTATATGTCATATGTTAGTATATAGTTGTAGCTTTCCGCCATTACAATGATTCCACATAGCTTCAAATGACATGTATTCAAGCATATTTTGAAGAAAAAAAAAATCAATAAAGAGATTGATGATATTCCAAAATTAGAATTATATTGGGTAAGTAATTTCATTTTATTATGCTAACATTTTTTCTGCTTTTTTTTCAGAATGGAATTTAAAGGTCTTTAATTTAATTCACTTACAAATCACGATGTCTACCCTTCAATCAATTTTTTTTCCACACAAGTCTACTTTCAAATATTTGCCAAGCTGTAATCAATATTTTTTTCCGTTCTCATATTTGTATTTCTGTAATATTAGTCAATATGAAATGTCTTTTTAACCCATTAGCGAGTTATCTAGCTTGAATAACTTGAATACATACATGATGTAATTGCATATTAATATTATTTTTTTATTATCCTTGAAAAGTAATTTTAAGATAATTTTTGAGAATAAAAGAACATTATTTAATTGATTTTAATAGAAATTGTAAAATGATATATATGAAAATAGTATAAATAATTATTATTTATACTTTTATGAATCTTAAATGAATCTGCGTGTTACGCGGACAAAATGACTAGTTATATCCAAATTATACAGCTAATATAATAAAGAATTAGCCATTACCAAAACAATAGGGTCTTTAATGTAGAAAAATGGCAAAATAAGAAAAGAAATCAAAAGTTTAAGAAAATATAAATGAAATGGAAAACAATTTGAGTTCAAGTAATTAATTGATAAGAATTTTAAAAAAGTTTGTTGTAAAATACAATTAAAAGCAGCTACTTAAACAAAAACTCTAAAAAAATCCAAAAACCAAAAGAATATACTTAAATGGGTCTAGTCTACAAACTCTAAAAAGAGATCTAACAACACTCGGTGAAACTACGTCGTTTCATACATTTCTAAAGAAAATGAAAAAAATAAATCTCAGACATCGCTGAAGTTTAGGGGGGCTCGAGCCCCGGCTAGACCCTTCCTAATTCCGTCACTAGCCACAAAAGTTCTTTCCATTCGCAAAGTTAATGATCTAATCTAGTCAACCTTTTTTTATTTATTTTTATAACCTTTAGTTAACTTATTTTTTTCTTTTGGTTACAACCTTTAGTTAACTTATTAAGCAACATTCAATGAACATATCTTAAATAAATAATCTCTTTTTTTTTTCTTCTTTTACGACCAATAATATTTTTTCTAAGAAATTAAAATACAACCTAGCTCGTAAATAACGGTTGGGCCTAAGATGGATAATGCAGGCCCATATAACGAACAAAACTGGGCTTACTCGGTAGGCCATAAGTTACTTCTTTTGAAGATAGGCCATAAATTACTTAATTAATTAATTAATTGTTACCATCTTTCTGCTTTCAATAACAATAATAATAATAAAAGTATTACAATCTTTTCACTTCTCATATAGACATAGCATTACATAATATTACATAATTCACATCTCATGAAGAGAGATCCTTATCAAGAATGATTAACTACATATAGATGATATTATATATTTTATTATATGCATCTATTTAATTATAACATATGGGACATTTCGCTTTACTCGAGGCTTGAAGCCATGATTCAATACAAATTGTATGGAAAATGTCACCACAAGGAAGTATCCTTATGATGTCATTTTCTTGAAAGTCTTCATAACATGCTAGACATGTTGTTTGAGCATAATTATCTCCAGCACGATAATGTACTACTGGATATAAATTTAACAACTTTCTCTTCGTCCTAGTTCTTCTTCCGATGGTTTTTTTTCCATAAGAAAATTTGACTCTTGCATTATGTGCAGCAGTAGCACGCATTTGACAGCATATTTGGAACATCATCACTAAAAATGCAGTAAGTGTGATACTACCAATTACTATTACTATGATCAACACCGCAAGAGCAGCCCTATTTGAACCGGTCTCAGCTTTCTACAATAAAATATCCAATGCAAAATAATTAGTGATAGTATTTGTAAAACACTAACTGAGAACTCGAATTGTTATTTTACAAAATGAAAATGAAAAAGATGAATTATTTAAGTTAATCTTACAGTATAACCAGCCATCTTAATCTCCTTCTTGTTGTTTCGCTTCCCCCTACAAATGGAAAAAAAGATCTCTCTATTAAACATATTATTCATTATTTTTAATTTATTTAACAAATTTCCTTCAATCAATTAATTTATTCCAGAAAGTGATATGTTTCGGGCCCAGATGCTTGGCCCACCCAAGACAACATTCATTGGGCCTGTATTTGAATAATAAATTGCAGTTAAGCTCAAGCAGGCCCAAATATATACAAGCCCACTTATTTGTAATACCATTAGATTAATATTTTTTCACTCGTTCTAGAAACTCATATAACCTAAGAATAGGGAGGGTTTCTTTAAGTTATTTATTAGTATTAAATAAAATATTGAGGTTATTTATTTCTGTTTTTAAACTAATTTTAACATTTTTTTTAATAAATAATACAGTATAATTTAGTTTTGCAAGTGGGTTTAAGGTTTTATTTTCCAGCCCAAACCAACCCATCTAAGCAATATATAGTGGGTTAGGCTGGATTGACACTAGACATTTTTAAGGGGAAGCCCGTTGAACCCGCTCAACTCAGTTCGTCCCACGAATAGCTATCGATCTACAAAACGTGATGAGGAAACCTGCTTCGAACCCCATAAAATGAAATATATATCTATATAATAGCCGAAACAAAAAGTCTCAACTCATCAACATACAAGTTCTAATTAATTATAGAGATATACCCTCATCTAATTGGAGATGTTGTTTAAATTTCAATATGATTTTACTGTTAACAATTTTTATTCATACATTGTGATCGCTAATTATTCCTCATATATATTTAAAAGACAATAAGATCTATTAAGCATTTATTGAGAACCAAAAAAAAAATGATCATGCTGTGTGGTCAAATTCATAAAGGGAGTAATTTAAGAATCCATTTTCTAATTGGCTTCTTTAAACCCTTAATTATTTCTTCCAAAGTTAATACACAAAAAGAAAAAAAAAGTGTTAAGCCCATACAATTTCAGACTAGCTAGGCTGAGTATAATAAATGTATATCTTCTCTCTGCAAAGAGCTGAAATGTTGTGAATGCAAGAACTAAGGAACAGAAATTAATAATTTTTTCTACCTTTGGCTTCAAGTTCCTTTGCAGAGGTCTACAGCAGCAGTTAATTAGAAGATTAATATGGTTTTAATTCCCAATAATTAATCAAAATTCGTCTAAATTTATTGAGATTTTCAAGTGAGAACACACTATGATACTTGTCATCTTTCACTTATGATTAATTTTTTCACAATTAGAAATAATACTTCTCTACGAAATTAAATAAACATAAAACAGTAAAATTTAACAAACAAAAACAGTAAATGTAAAACTTAACAAACAAAATCTCTTCTTATTTACTATTTTATTTTAATTTTGCGCATCACCAACTTTTTTTTTATCCGTGCAATTTTTCCTAGTCATAAGTCATGTATTTAGAGCATCCCCAAAAGACTCCTAGCTCATTCTTTAAAAATAATATAAAATATTGACTCTTAGTCATTTAAGGAGTCTCTAAATTTTACCATCTCCAACAATACTTTTTAACATGATTCCTTATTTTATTTTTATTACTAAATTTATTTTCTATTGATATATTTACCAATAGGAAGAGGAGAGAGATAACCAATAGTGAAAATATTAATAAAAAATAAACTAGGAGCATGAAAGAGACTCCTAAAAGTGAGGAGAGAGAATATGCCTCTTAGTGATTTGAGGAGTGACTAGGAGGCTCTTGGAGTTAATTTTTTAGCCAAACTCCTCAAATTTTAACTTAGGAGCATAAATAGAGAGCCTGTTGGAGATGCTCTTAACTTTTATCTATATTGTATTCTTTTACTTATAAAGTAATGAGTTGTTTTGGAAAAAGAGGTTATAAAGTAATGAGTATAGGACATGTCACAATTTTAATCAGTTTGATGGTTATTGGGGAAAGTTAACAAAATCTGGTTGCCGTCGCGAGTTTAATAATTAATTAGTTGTAATAGTGAGTTAATTTCTTTAAAAGAAAAAATAGTTAGTTAGTTTGTTCGATTTTGCAATGTATGTATAAGATGCTACGTGCTAGTCAAATGGTTGAGAATATTCCGGGATTAATTAGTAGGGGACAAATCAAGAGACTAGTTGCAAAAAAATTTGTTTTATCAACGATTATTTCGTCTAGCCAATCGGTCCAATCAGATATTCTATTTAGAATTCTAGTCACAACCTTTACAGAACTTCCTAGTATATATTGAAAACTTTTCTTCCTCAAAATACAGTACTTTAACCAAAAAAAAAAAAAAAAATCCTTATTGAAATTAGTATTTTTTTTTTTTTTTTTTGTATTTTCAATAATAGAAAACTAGGCTTATTACATTGCTGTTAGTTTTACAAGTTCAAAACTACCAAATGTTATAATTTGGTATAAAACTATAAATAATCTTAGCACATCATTACCCATCTTGGCCTTCTAGCTTCTTTTGAGCTTGCAATGAAAACAGAAGTCCCATAAGAAAATATTAATCATTATATTGATTATTAAAACTTTCCGTCTGTAATTCTGTTATCTTACAGCCCATTTAACCAGATTCTAGAATGTAAACAACAAATATAAGAGAAATATAAATGAAGCTACAAAGTATTTCAGACTCGCTTTTGATTGTATACGTAATACGATCATACAGTAAAATATAAATCTCTCAAAATATATAGATTTTTATATATTATATCTAACAAAAGTTATATGGATTAATTTATCAACATAGGCTATATATATCTTTGTAGATATTGACTTGCATGAAGAAACCAACAATACAAATATAGCTGAGAGTAACATAATTCTTTTATGAACATAAAGTACTTAATAAAATTGAATTACGATTCTGTCGTGGTGGGAAACGACACTGTTTTAACCATTGAAAATGCATGAGAAAGCGTAGAGTGCAATACAAGTAGTAGACAAACAATTTAGTAGGAAAACACAATTTTTTTGAATTGAAAACCAGATGGTAATTCTGTCCATAAAGCAAATTTACCAAATTATGTTAAGAACAAAATCACAAAACGGATTTGTTCTGCTCGACAGAGTCTCCATCGGTAAATATAAAACTCGGGTCAACTAAGTTATATTCCCGTACCCCTCTTAGGATATACAATCCAACCAAGCATTTTCCAAGTTTATATAACAATACTATGAATACAAGCTGAAGAAATACGTACCTTTATAGAAATTCTATAATGGGATGTGATCAATACACCGAACTGTATAATTGATCTCGTAGCAATAATCTTGGCAATACTCGCGATCAGTCAATCGATCTTGTAGCAGAAATATTGGCTTTAAAAGGAGAGGCTGAATAGTGCAGTAACAGATAGAAGATATGGTAGATAAAAGAAGAAGTTAAGGATTTTACTGAGAGAAAGAATTATACTAAAGGTGGTGAAATTAAGGAGCATTTGGTATGTGTTTATATAGAGAGAGGGATTAATTAGTGTGTAACTCAAAAAGAAATTAGAGATTAATTTGGTGAGGGATGACACTACATACAATAGGCTAATTAAGATGAAATTTAGTCTAATTTGAGTGTTTAAGACAAATTCTCAATTTAAGAATCCATTTACTAATTGGCTTCTTAATTAAACCCTTAATTCTTCCAACACACAGAAAAGAATACAAAAAAATGTGTCTAAGTCTAGCCATAATTAGGGTCATTAATTGATGAGTTTGGCTAGTTAATTAACGTATTGTTCAAGTTTGATTCGTCAAAGTTCGGTTTGATGATAAGGTTCGATGTAAGTTTAGAATTGGCTCGAGCCACTAACAAACTCCATAAAGTTCAACTCAAAAGCTTGTGAATAGAGTCAAGATAAATTTTTAATTGCTATATACATACAGCATAAATTTTTAGGGAAATTTTATATTAGCGTCTTGTAATTTCATTTTTTCGTAAAATTTCTGATTTTCAATCTACCCTAACCTAACTAATACTTTCGACCTCGTCAGCAAAATCTACCATTTTCTTAATTCTGCAAACAATAGATTTCACAGTTTTCTTTTTGCTAAAAAAATCCCACAAAAACACTAATATATATGCAAAACAGACTAAACAATGAAACCACGTGACACTAATATAATATTATAACCTTAATTTTTAATTATATGGTTGGGGTATGTTATGTGGCGTTTTATACTACTTATGTCTTGTTCTATGGCTTTGTTTTTTTTATGCCTTACCATCCTTTCAGTTCAGTTCAATTCAGTAATTTTTTTTTGATAAATGTACTTCAGTACAATTCAATTCAATCATAAAAAAACATGACCTATGTATGCATGAAGAATCTGATTAAAACTCGATCATCAAAAGTTAGACAGTAGCTCGGCTCAGCCAAAGGTCAACTAGAGAAAATTCAATAGAGATATTAAAGTTGTCAATATTAGAACTCCCGCCTACTTATTTCACATGTTTCTTTAATATGTAAATTTGTAAGGAGTGCAATTTAAATCTCATACTCCCACTCACACATGAGTAGGTATACGAAATAAACTAAATCGAACTGGTTACTCTATTTACGCGTTAAATAATCAATTTAATTAAAAGTTACCTTATAACTAAAAACGCCAATAGTATTATCTTACCCATATAGTTCAAAGCAACCGGAAGTAAATTATCCAAGTTTGGCAAAAAATTAAATTAATAAAACTACTCAGAGTTTGAACTTTTAAAAAATGTTGTAAGTTTTATATATGGCTGTACTTTCTCGATTTAGTTTTTTACTTTGTTTTCTTTTTAAAGTTAATGCAATTTTGACAAAACAAAATTTCATTATGAATGTAGAGTCATTGCAGATATCCCGATATAATTATTTTTTAAATAAATTTGTTACTTTTATTTTCCGTTTGTAGCATCTTTTGAAAAAAATAAAAACATAAAAGAATCATATAGTTATATCTTAATATTTGATTTACTACTCCCTAAAAGAAATATTTGATTTACTACTAACATAATTACAAACAATTTGTAAAACTACCAATAATTAAGTTTATAGTTATATCAAATGTACGAAATAGATTCAACAAATCAAGAAATCTTGTTCAAAGGTTTAACATAAACAATTAAACCGATATCAAATCATCTCGTTCAAATATGTATTGTGTTTTAGTATAAATCGATTTCAGTTGAAAACATTAAAAATTTATCTACATTATTTAATATGTCAAGCTCAGGCCAAGCTCGATTGGATTTCATTTAAAATATTCAAACTAAATTAATGGAATATTAAATGGATTTTTGCGTGCACTGTTAAGCTGATGAAGGAGTTAGAACTGCAAGTTGATGCTGGTGATGAAGCTGAAGGATGCTGACTCAGCTGAAGTTTGTTATCAACAGTCAACGGCAGTTAGTTGGTTGTAGAATTGGCGGGAAAGATTGTTAGCAATCCTTAACAGATAATTGACAGAGTTTGTTGTATATATGGTTGTTGTTGATCATTGTAGCAGTTAACTTCTTCTCTTATCATTCTTGATTTCTCTGTAATTTTCTATTCTTCTTCATTAATAAAGCTTCTTTTCTCCATTGATTGATCCTTGTCAATATGGTATCAGAGCTATGGTGTGGAGAAAGAAGAAGAACAAGAAGCAGAAATTGATTGACGCCATTGAAGAAGGAAGACGAAGTTCAGAGCTCTCCGAAGAAGAAATTTTTGGAGAAGAAGAAGAATTCATTCTAGAAGAGGCAGAAACACCTGACTCTCTAGAAACAACAATCACACTCAACGATTTCGATCTTAATATCGAGAAGATGACAACAAATACAGGCTGTGGCAGCCATGAAAATCCAGGTTCTGTACTAGTTAGCACATTGCTCACTGGTAACAACTATTTTACATGGCGACATGCGATGATCAGAGCTTTGACAGTGAAGAAGAAGCTGAGATTCATTGCTGAAGATGGTGAAATACCAGTCAGAGGTACAGATGCCTATGATACATGGAAGGAGACAGATTGTCTAGTTACAGCATGGATCCTGAATTCCATTCATAAAGAACATGCAGAATCCTTTCAATACGCAACTTCATCACAGAATCTATGGAGAGATCTTGCGCAGAGATATGGTGATAACAATTTGCCTATGTTTTTTCGATTAAAGAGGCAAATTCATTCCACAGTACAAGGTAATCAATCTATCTGTGCATACTTCACTGCCTTAAAGAAGCTTTGGGATGAACTTGATATGTTAAGGCCAATGCCTGAGTGCAAATGTGGTTCTGTTGATGAATGTGCTTGCAATACCTTTAAGAGAATAAAGGAGATGAATGAGGAAGATAGAGTCATGCAGTTTTTGACAGGCTTGAATGATGGATATGAGCATGTGATTAACCAAATCTTGCTTAGTGATCCATTATATTCAATGAACAAGGTTTTTTCAATGGTGATGAAGATCGAAAAACAGAAAGAATTACAACTTGATCCACAGTTAGAGATAGCTAACTATTCCTATCAACAAAGGCCACAACACAAATCTGGTGAACAAGAAAGAAAAGAAGACAAATTCTGCAGTCATTGCAGAAAGAGTGGTCACATCAAAGCTGAATGCTTCAAGATTGTGGGCTATCCAGACTGGTTTACAGATCCTAGTAAAAGAAAACAGAAGGGAGGCAGACCTGGTGGAAACAAGTTTAATGGGAATCCTATGCGAAGTATGGCAGCCAATGTAGGAGCTCAAAAAGCTACTCCAGTTGATGAGGTTACTGATGATGCTAGTGAAGAGGTGATGGATCCAAGAGCAATGCAACAAATGCTCCAGGAGATGTATAGAATGATCAAAGGCAAGCAATCATTACCTGGCAATTCTTCATCACATCCAGATATCTCAGCTTTTGCTGAAGGATTTTCTGGTAATGTCTATTCTTCCCCTCATTCCACACATAATACATGGATAGTAGATAGTGGAGCTACTAGTCACATGTGCTATAATCTCGATCAGTTTATCTCATATACTGCAGTTACACACAAACGAGCAGTACATATGCCTGATGGCAGTAATCAAGAAGTTAAACATATAGGCACAGTGTTGCTATCTCCTACTATTGTTCTGAAAAATGTGCTGCATATTCCTAGTTTTCAGCACAATTTACTCTCAGTTGGTCAAATGTTGCAGCAATCAAATGTCACAGCACATTTTTATCATAACAAATGTTACTTGCAGGATTTGACTACACTTAAAGTAGAGGCTGTTGGGTGGATGCAGGGTGGATTATACAGACTCACAGATAGTTCTTTTCATGACTTGCCTGCATCCATTCCAAATAATGCACCTTCACAAGTGCATTTTACAAAAGTCACAGATATCAGCTCTACAGATGAGAGTTTTGTTGCAAAATCAGCTAATTCTGGTGGTTGGCATCTTAAGTTGGGGCATGCTTCTTCTGAAGTTTTGAACCACATACCTCAGATTTCACTTGAAGATTCTATGGTGCCATGTCATACTTGCCCTCAAGCAAAACAACATAGACTCCCATTTGGAAATAGCAGCATCAAATCTACTTACAGACTGGAGATGTTACATCTTGATGTATGGGGCCCTTACCACATCCCATCTCAGACAGGTGCAAATTTCTTTCTCACAGTTGTAGATGATTTTACAAGAATGACTTGGGTTATTCTTCTTCAGCAGAAATCTCAGGTTCCAAATGTGTTGCAAGTTTTCCTCAAAATGCTTGATACTCAGTTCACAGCTGTTGTGAAAGTGATCAGAAGTGATAATGGCTCAGAGTTTATCAACTCATCATGCACCAAACTATTCCAGGATAGGGGAATAGTACATCAAAAGTCTTGCATCTACACTCCACAACAGAATGGAGTTGTAGAGAGAAAGCACAGACACCTACTCAATGTGACAAGAGCCATTCTTATTCAAGGTGGCCTTCAACCTGAATATTGGGGAGAAGCTGTGCTCCTTGCAGCAGCTATAATCAATGTCCTTCCATCCAAAATCCTGAAATGGATTTCACCTTATGAAGCATTTCACTTCAAACCACCCCAATATCACCTCTTCCACCCCATGGGCTGCTTATGCTATTATACAGATCCCAAACCCCATAAAGATAAGCTAGCAGCAAGAGCTTATTCTGCTGTTTTTCTTGGCTTCAGTGTAGGCCAGAAAGGTTACAAAGTTCTAAACACAACCACCCTCAAAATTACCACATCTAGAGATGTCATTTTCCATGATACATCTTTTCCTTACCTTCAAGATCCCATCATAACATCCTCACCAATCCTATCCCCACCTATTTCCCAAATTCAACCTTCCTCTTCTCAAATTCAACATCCTCCCACTTCTATCCTTAAACCACTCACATCAATCTCTCATAAACAACCTTCCTCTACTCACACCAGAACCAGGCAAATTCATAAACCTCAATGGCTCAATGACTTTGTATCTCAAACTAGTTCTCATCCAATTCATCCTGTTATCCAAACTATAACACCAGACCAAATCCAATTTTCACTTTCCATTTCTGACCACAAAGAACCTAAATCCTATAATCAAGCTTGCAAAGATAGCAGATGGGTGGATGCTATGCAAAGTGAATTCAATGCTCTAGATCTTAACCAGACATGGGAGATTGTTAAGCTTCCACCAGGCAAGAAGTGCATTAAGTCAGGATGGGTCTTCAAGGTCAAATTTCTACCAGATGGCAAAGTTGACAAGTACAAGGCAAGATTAGTAGCCAAGGGTTATAACCAAACCTATGGAGTTGACTACCATGAATCTTTTAGCCCTGTTGCTAAAGTTGTTACAGTCAGAACTTTTATTGCAATTGCTTCTGCACAGAATTGGCCTCTTCATCAGATTGATGTTAACAATGCTTACTTGCATGGTTATCTAGAGGAAGACCTCTATTTGGAACCTCCACCTGGTTATACCAAATGTCCACCTGGTTATGTGTGCAAACTAGTGAAATCCTTATATGGTTTGAAGCAGGCTGGTAGACAGTGGCACAAGGAGATTTCTGGAAAACTACTTGATTATGGTTTTCACAGATCACATCATGATCATTGCTTGTTTATCAAAACCAGTGCTTCTCTCCCACCTATATACTTGTGTATCTATGTTGATGATATATTGCTTACCAGCTCAGATGAGCCTTCACTTCAAGCTGTGAAAGATTATCTTCATTCTTTGTTCACTATCAAAGATATGGGTGCAGTCAAATACTTTCTTGGCATTGAAGTGACAAGAACTCCACAGGGTACTCTATTATCCCAACACAAGTATATAACAGATATGTTAGCTGATGCTCAAATGACAGATGCCAAAGTTGTTAGTAGTCCTCTTCCATCTGGCATTCAACTACAAGAGCCAGACTCTTTATTTGCTCACCCTGAGAGATATAGAAGATTGGTGGGGAAATTACTTTACTTGGGATTCACTAGACCAGACATTACTTATGCTAGCCAGCAGCTTTCTCAATATATGCACAGTCCCACAGACACGCATTTCCAGGCTGCATTACACATCCTCAAGTATTTGAAAGGCACATCTTCTTATGGATTGTTTTATCCTACTCAATCTTCTTCTCAACTCAATATCTCAGCTTATTGTGATGCTGACTGGGGAACTTGCAAAGAAACCAGGAGGTCTATAACTGGTTATTGTGTGTTCATTGGCCAATCATTGGTCTCTTGGAAAACAAAAAAACAGACAGTGGTGAGTAAGTCATCTGCTGAGTCTGAGTATCGAAGCATGGCTTTGACTAGCTGTGAGGTCAAATGGGTGGATTTTCTGGTTCAAGAATTTGGAATACAAAGCCACAAACCTATCCCACTTCATTGTGATAGTGAAGCAGCTATTGCAATAGCAAGGAATCCAGTGTTCCATGAGAAAGTTAAGCATGTAGACATTGACTGTCACATTGTCAGAGAATACATTGCTTCAGGTCTGTTGCATACACCTCACATATATTCTCAGAATCAATTGGCTGATATCTTTACTAAACCATTAAGTAATTTCATGATGATGCCAAGTTTGATTAAGATGGGAATGGTGGAAATAGTTCAACCAGCTTCAACTTGTGGGGGGAGTGTTAAGCTGATGAAGGAGTTAGAACTGCAAGTTGATGCTGGTGATGAAGCTGAAGGATGCTGACTCAGCTGAAGTTTGTTATCAACAGTCAACGGCAGTTAGTTGGTTGTAGAATTGGCGGGAAAGATTGTTAGCAATCCTTAACAGATAATTGACAGAGTTTGTTGTATATATGGTTGTTGTTGATCATTGTAGCAGTTAACTTCTTCTCTTATCATTCTTGATTTCTCTGTAATTTTCTATTCTTCTTCATTAATAAAGCTTCTTTTCTCCATTGATTGATCCTTGTCAATATGCACACATAGGTCGGGTTGGATCTAAGGTTGTTCTTGAGCATTGGTATGAGAAGCGCTCCCTCAAGGCCCTAAAGAAGAAAGCGCCCAAATTTTTTTATTGTTCAATAAAGTTGTTCTAATCTATGAAATTGATTACTATTTTGAGTTGAACCTTATTATATATTATGAGTTTTACATTCTTTTTAAGCATATTTATGATAGAAAAAAAATAAAATGTACTTATACGCCCTCTAGTCACTTAACATAATTAAATTTTGGATATGCACTTGTAACTATAATTTACTTTTTCTATATTATCCTTTTACTTGTATTTAATAGGTTAAGGGGGCTAAGGATCCTCTAGAGTTCCAAGGAACTCCATGTGTGGAGTTCCTAAGATCTCAGCCACACAATTGATCCTAGAGCCCTCATTAATTAAAACAAAACATTTTTTTCTCTCTCTACCTTTAAATGAAGGCCTTAGGATCTTATTGTGTGGCTGAGATCTTAGAAACTCCACACATGGAATTCCTTTGAAACTCTAGAGGATCCGGACCCGGTTAAGGGTCTCCATTTACTTAGCCCATTAGCCTTCAAAACCTCAGCTTGTTTAAACCTAATATATATATTTTTTATCTAAAATTTATCCATTGAACATGAAACCAAAATAAGTATACCGCGTGTAAAAAAATCTAGTTGAAGAAGAAATGTGTAGTGAGATATTTAAGTGGGAAATGCGTTGGAAATGACAATATTACAATGTATAGATGAATATGAACACAT
Source organism: Euphorbia peplus (assembly GCA_028411795.1). NCBI lineage: Eukaryota > Viridiplantae > Streptophyta > Magnoliopsida > Malpighiales > Euphorbiaceae > Euphorbia > Euphorbia peplus. The sequence goes on from CP110839.1 coordinate 31,330,735, forward strand.
GATTATTTCTCATGCAACACATGTTTTTCTATTATTATTATAATTATTATTATTATTTATTTTGAAAACTACATATATAATTCTCTACGAAATAAACACACATAAATAGCTAAAATTTCAAAACAAAATCCCAAATACGGATTGGTTTCTTAATTTAATTTTAATTTTTTTCTATCTATATGCAATTTTGGCAAAAAGAAAAGAAAATCGCAAATTTGCTAATTGGTTTCATAAAAACCTTGATTCTTTTGAACTCGTCTAATAGACAGAAAAAGAAACCAAAAACCCACGTTTGAAATCCATATAACAGTATTGGCTTTTGACTAATCATTATTCATTTGCCATTAGTCCAAGAATAGATATCCTTCACAAAAATCAATCTAACTATTTAACAAAATAATACCAAATACTATTAAATATTAACTCATGAAAATAATGTTATGAGATCATTTGCATAACAGAGAATAAGAAACTGACATCTAAAACATGATTTGCTAATTTTCCCCTCAAACATCATATAGTCGTGACACCAAATCGCCATTTTGGAAAAATGACGATAATAATTGATTGTTTCTTAGCAAATCAAGCAGGAATTACAAATATGGAGAAATGACATCTCGGTCGGTTCGGAAAGCTTTCTGAAAAAGTTTAGTTGAAGTCCTTGAGCTCAAGGTCTTGCTGTCATGATCTTAGAATTCTCCATTATATTTAATGATGATTTGCAAACTGACAATTTATCCTACATATTGTTCGTTGTAGGAACAATTACATAATTCAGTATTAGCTGTGGTCTTGTACCAAAATGGACTTACTTATCTACTTACTGGTGCATCTTTTGGACTTTACAATTTACTCCTATAAAACTATAGCCACTAAACTTTAATATGGATATCAAAATGATGGTTGACTATCTTAAAAAAAGACACTCTAAGAATCGGTGATATTATAAGCAACTTCAATTTTTCAAACTTTTCGTTTTTAGGTCATTCGTTGTTTGGTAAGGGTGAGAAATTGAATGTTTAGAGTGAGCAATTCAAAAATAGTGATTTCTCAAAAATAAAAATATGGTTAAGTTGTACATTTGGTTTTAAACAATTTTAATTTTGAAATTTTTGGTTTTTATATATCATTTGTGGGTAAATTACACACATGGTTGTGAAACTTTACTCATTTCCACCATATTGCCCTTAAAACTTCAAAATATTACATAAAAAATCACACAACTTTATATTGTTTAACATTATAACCACTCACTCACTGCAATTTACATCTTAAAACTGCTGCCTTCAACCGTCTACAATATAAAAAATAAATAAACTGAACATTTCACTTCATATCATAGACTCCAATATTGAGCAATGGAATTTCCGTATATCCAAATTTATATTATATATTTTCATTTTTTAGGGATATATTCATCATTCTTGTTATTGTCCTTCAAAATTATGGTATTCCTACAATAGTAAACATTATTATTTTCCAGGCATATATAAATTAAATATTTGTAATTGGAACAATATTTTATAAATTTTTGTTTTTGTGATGACTTTTAGCTTTCAGATTAGATAACTGAGAAAGAGGCCAGAAAATAACCTTCTTATGAAAGAATACAAAAGATAATTCTAATATCGCCAGTTAATATAAATGTTTTTTTTTTTAAGAGGTTGAAGATGAAAAAGAAAATACGGAATATAAGGAGGATGGGAAAAAAAGAGTTGTTTGAAGCCATAAAAATAGGATATTTCCATAACTGCAAAATTTGATAAAAACACAAAAGAATATAAATTTGCGGTAGAATTCAAAATGGAGCATGAGTTAATTGTAAATTAGACTTGAAAGATGATGTTTGGTGTAAATTCCTCCTATTTATAGATATAAAAACAAAATTAGAAACTTGTCTCATAATTTCCATGCACGTAGTAATAAAAAAAATGCATGCAGCGATTCCCATGGCGATCATAATCTGCAAGCTATAATCCAATCATATGATTCTCCTCAACGATTTTTCAATTCCTCCAAAATTTCTCAGAGGTTTAAGATCTGTAGCTGCATAATTCAACACGAAAGCGCACGATCTGCAGGCTAAACCATATAAAGATTCATACAAGAAATGCAATTACACCAACCTCAGGATCTCGTATTGAACAGAACACGATAAATCTCATGTTCATCGGTTCAGGCAATGTTGTTTAAGAAGAGGAATGAGGAGAGATTTGAAATCAAAACGGTGTTGTTTCGCCTAGTTGAGTTATCTCTATGGTGAAATTTTGGATATGCTTTATGTTATTATTGTGTTTGTCATATAATGTTGTTGTCCTTGTTGAGTAGGCGCTCGTTCGATGTCGATTCCAGGTTCGTTTCAGTTATCATTCGAATTCGATTAATCATTTACATGTGTGATTTCTAATAATATGTGACTTTAATTAGGGATGCCTATGGATTTGCTTTGAGACCTCAACATATACAGAGATATAAAGAGTATATAAATATATATAAGGTATAGTCTGTCATTCTTGTCGATCCCGAATCATTTTCGGGACTAAAGCTTTGTTGTTGTTGTATAATTTTGTGTTGAGAATTGAAGAATGGACGGTGTTGAAGTGAAAAAGAGGGAAAATTTGTTGTTTTTTCTTTCTTTTGTTATTGAGATATTCATGATATAATCAGGAGGAAGAAGGGGAAAGATCGGAGAAGTGGAGATTCTTCCTTGAACAGCAGGAAGAATCTAATGATCAATCTTGTTCGGTTGAGGAGGAGAGACTGCAGAGTGAATTGGGTGAAGAGAGCATTTTGGAAAGGGGTCGAGACGGGTATGATTCGAGTGAGAAGAAGGATGCTGATGGTTCATCAGATTGTGATCATAGAAAGGAAGTGCAACATTCAGTGGACAGGAATCTTTCACTAGAGCCTGAGACCGAGAATGAGACTAAGGTGCAGATTTCGGGGAAATCTGAGGAAGAAGTGCAACTTTTGGTTGAACCTAAGTCCGAGGCGGGAGTATCAGTGGACCCTCAGACAGAGGTGAAACCTTCAGAAGAACCTGGAAAGGAGGTAGATGATATCAGAGAACCTGAAAAGGAGGTAGAGCATTCAAAAGAACCTGAAAACGGGAATTCTACAGAAACCAAAGAGGAGTTAGTTCAACATTCAGATGAATCAGAAAACAGTGTGCCGCTTTTGGAAGAACCTAAAAAGGAGGCGGAACAGCTTTCAAAGAAAGAAAAGGCTAGTAAAGTTCGGACGTGGGATGGAATTAGACGGTCCCTCATTCCACTCGAGAATATGTTGAGTTCACGTGTCAATAACACAAAGCCTACACAAGGAGAAACTGCAAGTAGAGATATTCTTCTAGAGGATATTCAGGAGGAGGTCTGTGCTACTGATGACGAAAAGATCATCAGTGTGTCGGCAGAAGAAAAAAATGCTCACGAGACTTCTTTATATGCTTGGAAAGCAGAACTTGAGTTCCTTGTTCACGGAGGAGTACCAAAGGATCTCAGAGGAGAGGTAAAAGTTGATTCTGTATTTTTTCATCTTCTTTAGCTTCTTGTAAAATTAATATACATTCATGATTCCTGCACTGTAGGTATGGCAGGCTTTTATTGGTGTAAAAGCACGTCGTGTCGAGAGATATTATGAGGAGTTGGTGGCTGAAGAATCTGATGCTGACAAAAACGAAGAAAACACTAACTCAGCTAGTGAACCCAGGAAATGGAAAAGGCAGATTGAGAAGGTCGTTAGATGCATGCGCCTATCTTTTAATTTGTAGGTGCTACTTCTTTTGCTTTGGGTTGCATTCAAGGTTTCGCTTTAGAATGATTTTTATGTATAAATTGCAGGATATACCGCGAACTTTCCCGGGTCATCCTGCTTTAGATGAGCATGGAAGAGATTCCTTGAGGCGTTTACTTTTAGCATATGCACGGCATAATCCTTCTGTTGGTTATTGTCAGGTAGAGGCTTCCTAACCAAGTGCATTCTAATTTACAAGCAAATAATGTTTGATTTATTTGTTTCAAATAGCAGAATTTGTATAAACATTGTTATCTGAGTGAAACTGAAGTCTCCTAAACATTATAACATTATAATCAATTCTCATTATTTATTTTAGTATGAAAATAAATGCAGGCTATGAATTTCTTTGCTGGATTATTGCTACTTCTGATGCCTGAGGAAAATGCCTTTTGGTATGTTTGAAAAGCCTATCTCTTTTCTCTTTTATTACCAAAACCAGAAATTGCCACTTTGCAAAAAAATAGAACCTCTTATTTGATGTTGGCGCGTCGGAGCCAAACGTTTCATCTTTCTCTGTAATGTACAATTTCATTTCACAACTTATTTGAAAAATTGTTGCACTGCCCTGTTATCAATTGTCTACTCCACATGAGCATATTGCATATTGCATATTTATTGATGCTTTTATGTATTTTTATGTATGCGATTACACAAAGAAGCTTGATGGATCATCAGCTTGTTTGTTGAATTTTCAGGGCATTTGTGGGCATTATTGATGACTATTTTGATGGCTACTACACTGAAGAAATGGTAGAATCTCAGGTGCGAATCATCCATTGTCAAAATCAGATTTTTCAACTTTGGCATATATGTAGAATTTTGTGTATATTATATGGCAGAAAAGCTATTTATGTCCAGAGCGGCGACTTCTTAGTTGTTTGATCTTTTATTAAACCGGTTGTTTTATCATTAGGTGGACCAACTTGTTTTCGAGGAGTTGATGCGAGAAAGGTTTCCTAAATTGGGTTTGTCTATGTTCAGAGCTAGCTATGCTAGCAATTTCTGTGTTCTTTGTATTCGGTGTGGATAGTTTTTTATTCCATTAATGCCTTTGGTGCAGTTAATCATCTGGATTACTTGGGAGTGCAGGTGGCATGGATCTCCGGACCTTGGTTCCTTTCCATTTTTGTGAATATGCTTCCTTGGGAAAGTGGTGAGCTTACATACTTTACGTGTCAATAAAATCTCAATTGATTTTGTCTTTCTGGTTGATTATGTTTTGTACTACTTTTGCTTCGAGATTGATTTGAACCTGCTAGTTTCTTTTTCTTCAGTCCTCCGAGTTTGGGATGTTCTTCTTTTTGAAGGAAATCGAGTAATGTTGTTTCGAACTGCACTTGCTTTAATGGAATTATATGGTATGGTACTAATAATGAGTATAATCAAGTGTGCTTTCTTTTAGTGTCTTCATATTCAAGTTTTCTTTATCAATGTGTCTAGGGCCTCTTTAGAATAATTATATCTCGTGCCATTTTCTGTAGGTCCAGCCTTAATGACGACTAAAGATGCGGGGGATGCAATTACGTTGTTACAATCCCTTGCTGGATCAACATTTGATAGCAGCCAACTGGTTTTTACTGCTTGCATGGGATTTTTGGCTGTAGATGAAGCTAGATTGCAAGAGTTGAGAATAAAACATAGGCCATCGATTCAAATAGTAGTTGAGGAACGATCAAAAGGCCGTAAAGTTTGGAAGGACTCAAAAGGGCTTGCATCGAAGCTATACAGTTTCAAGAATGACAAAAACACTTCAGAAGGAGTGAACTCTAAATCAGCTACTGATCTGGATACTTTGCTTGATGGCCTTGGAGCCGAAGGTGCGCTACCAGATCTTCAAGAACAGGTGCCTTTCTCTTTTCTTTCTCTTCCCGTTCGATTATTAAGGCCTAATTGTAATCTGAAACAGACACCGGAAAACAAAAGCATAGCTAGGAAAGGTAATGAGAATGAAATTGAAACAGAAACGGGCATCATACGATGGAAACGCTACTCAAGAGGAGTTTTCCGTGCAACATAGGAGCTAGAGCTACGACTCCTTTAAGCTTTATGAAGCAGTATGATGGTGAACATAAGCACTATGGTGAATATTGATCTTGACCATAACATTTTGTGCCACATTATGATACTTAAAATGACTTCATCAAACTAAAACACTTATTATGGATAACCATGTCAAACATTTCGTAATCCCGTTTCAAGAAATATTTAGTTTCTAATATTCTCTTCTTTGGTTGTATCATACAGATGTTATTGAAAAAACTGTTTCCCATCATTTGAAATTTCAGCAACTAACAGTTTTTGTGCAGGTGCTTTGGATGAAGGTTGAATTGTGTAGGCTACTGGAAGAAAAAAGATCTTCCATACTCAGGTTGATACTTCGCTCGTGTCTACTTACCTAACTTTCTGAGAATGTATTAGTTTTTTCTAGCGAATATGGCACAGTGGAAATGATTAGCACTCATCCTAGGAGTTGACGTCGAGCTGTATCAGAATCCATATATCTATTATCCTCATCAAATCTGCAGATTATGTTGTCCGTAAACTGGCATCGAAGTATTCAGCCTCATTGTTTTTGTTACTTGTTATCTTTTATTGTACACCACAGCTGAATAGTAGTTTCATAGACTCATGTGGAACAATGAGTCGAAACCAGCTTGAATAGTAGTTTCATAGACTAGTAGTTTCATAGTAGTTTCTGTTTAGCCTTCATGCACACCACAGCTGAATAGTAGTTTCATAGACTCATGTGGAACAATAAGTCGAAACCAGCTTGAAAGCTTCAAATGACTCATAAGAAAAATGCGAGATACTATCATACTAATTGTCCTATTATCTCGTAAATGTACCACCGGAAAATTCGTTTGTGTTTATTTTACCCTGTCCTTTTCCAGAGCTGAAGAGTTGGAGACAGCGCTCATGGAGATGGTCAAAGAAGATAATCGACTTGAATTGAGTGCGAAGGTAAATTTAAAGTTCATTTGGTAAATGATTGTTGCTTCTACGTATATTGAAGGTTATATGAGCTGATGAAGTTCAGTTACTGAGCTACCCAAATAACTCCTACTTGAACTTGATGGACTTCGCTTAATTTTCCAGCAAATTGACTCGGAGTTATCTGAAACTAACTTGGTTGTTGACTACACCGGTTCAACTGCTACTAAAATCAACTTGACATCTACTAACTAACCCTTCGCCGTTGCAATCTGATTCAAAGGCTTTCAGATCCTCAAGTTGTAATAGAACATATAAGATAGAGAAATACACAAGTGGAATGGTTTTTATTTCAGCTTATTGCTACTTAATTTGCTTCTTACACTTGAGATCCATTCTGCAGGTTGAGCAGCTGGAGTTTGAGGTTGCCGAGCTTAAGCAAATCCTTTCCGATAAAAAAGAACAGGAAGGTGCAATGCTTCAGGTAAATTGTTTTACATAGTCCGATTTTCTAACAGGTGAATATTTACTCTAATATCCGCTCACTGTTCATGTTATAGGTCCTAATGCGGGTAGAGCAAGATCAGCGGATAACTGAAGAAGCTCGTAGAACTGCTGAGCAAGATGCAGCTGCTCAGAAATATGCAGTATCTGTACTTCAGGTATATAAAAGATTATTTTTCAGTTGCCACTTTTACACTATACAGCTTTGCTAATTCGTAGTACAATTCCTTGTACAGGAGAAATATGAGAAGGCTATGGCTTCACTTGCTGAGGTGGAGAAAAGGGTGGTTATGGCAGAATCAATGTTGGATGCTACAAGAAACTATGAATCTGGCCAAGCTAAAGCTCTATCTTCTCCAAGGTACTATGAAAATTATCCTTATTATAGTTGATCAAAAAACTTCAACAACACAAACTACTGAACCCACTCATAAAATGAGGATTTCAGTTCACAAGTCGAATCTCGTTTTGACAACTATGGCATTTGTGTGAATATGTTCTGAAAATTCATTTTTACTTATTATAGGTTAGGGTCATCCCTCAATCAAAATGTATCAAGTCCTGTAAAGAAGTTGAGCATACTGAAATTTGGCTTTGGCTGGCGTGACAGAAGCAAGGCAAGTGCTTATACTCTAACCGAATTTCGAACAAATTACATTCATGACCCTGAACTATTGCACTACTAACATCATAAACTTCATTTGTTGGCATAAAAATTCCCGAACTTTGACATTCTATTACATTTAGAGTCACAAAAATCTGTTTACAATAATTAACGAAATGATGAGGTAAAACTGGTAGTTGACTATACTTTTCGTTGACACATGGATAAAAAAAGAGAGTCAATGATATAGTCCAAAGTTCGAGGAATTTTATGTCAAGAAATGAAGTTTAGGGGGCCATAATGTTAGCATTGAATGCTAAACGTTAGAAAGCAGTAACAATTTGGCATGGACAAAAGTTCCTCTAGATGTTGAAATGTTTTGAATTTGTGATTCTTGAAGTGTTTTTAATGTGACAGAACATCAAGGCAAATGAGGAGTCAGTTGTCAGTACAACGAACGACGAAAAAGATCCGAGCACAGAACGGAAAGAAAACACAAACTAAGCGAAATATATAATTTTCTAGAGCTTCTATAGCAGTCATACTAGCAGAAAGTAGATGATGCTATGCATATAGAATGAGAAACCAAGTAAGTAATTTACTGATTTCAGTGTGGATCTGAAAGCCAATTTTGTATTAACAATATGTAAATTAGAGTTAAGTTATAACATTCTTTAATGCCATTGTTATTATTTAAGATGGGTTAAGAATGGAACTAACTGGTTTTGTAATATTCTTTCTGGTAGATGGATTAAAATTAGTTGTGTAATAACAGAATTGTAAAGAGTAGAAACAAAGATGCAATAATACTCCATTGATTCTTCTCTCTAAATATTTTCTTGGTTAAGTTTCTATACTTTCTATCATTTTCTCACAAACCAATCAGTTATTTTAGTAAATACTAAATAGTATAGCACATACAACATTATGTGACGATTTGGTTGTGTAGATATAGAATGTTCGGTTAGGATTGCGAAACAGCGGCATGTACATGACTATTTTTTGTAAGAAAACTAGTTAACATGTATCAATAACAGCTGCTACAGATGTTATATCTGAATATACATTCGTTAAAATGTCAAATCCGTGCCGAACACCCAAGCAACCGGATTATTCTACGTTGTTATGGTTTCCAAGAGAATGACAGTGAAGTTATAAACATGGGATTAATTTGAGTGTCAGCAGTCCTGTCATTGCAGAACTATGAGGATAATATTCTAAAATGGTATCAACTCTTTTGAGAATAACTACTCCAGACCATGTTTAAAAAACCCTTCAGCAGGCAGCACTGTCGTGCTCTTATGCCATCTTCCTCTCTCACTTTCAAATAGAACTGCAAAGGAGTAAAATATATCCATCAATTATTTATTTTAATTTTTTTAGCCCGTCGGGCCAGTTCCAAACCCGGCTCAACCCGGTCCATGGACATGTTACTTTTGAATCATAAATCTTGGGCTTTAATACATTTATAGCCCCTCCAAGTTATTCATAAACTGCATTTGACCCCCTCAACTTAGAAACATAACAACTAGCCCCTTCAATTTGCATTTTATTAACAACTAACCCCCTGACAATGACGTGGAGCGTTCTTCACGTGCCATTTGACATGCTTCACGTCAATGTGAGAATGCTCCACGTCAAAATCAAAGGAGTTAGTTGTTAAAAAGATGCAAGTTAAGGGTAATGTTTGTTAAGAAATGCAAGTTTAGGGAGTTAATTGTAACGATTCTAAGTTGAGGAGGTCAAATGCAGTTTATAGACAAGTTGGAGGACTAACGATGTATTTAGCCTAAATCTTTGGATATGTATTAAATTTCAAAACCTTCCCAAAATTCTCTTGTTGAGTTCAGCGTTAGGTTATTATGTTTTAATCTTGAATGGAAATAGATATTTGATATAGTGTTACAGTAAATATGATGCTTCATAATTAATTATCCTGTTGAATTGGCTCAATTCAACTATTACAAACTCTATGATTCCTGTTTTTTTAGAAAGATTCAGACAGTCCTTTTAATGCCTTAATTTACTCTTCCTTCCCCAGATAATAGAATGAGTTATGTATTTTACAGTGTACGTCGCAAGAAAGAAAGGATTACAATGGGAAAAAAATGTGCATTACATTAATGTTTATGTAACAGTTCCGTGGTCTACAACCACCTTTTGCTCATTAGTTTTCTTTGTTCACCTCTTACTTTGTTTGCTTCCTGTTTCATTCTAAAACCATGTTAAAAGCTTAAGGGATATTTGACTTTTTATGCCCTGCTATCATGTATTTGTTCATTTTCTTTGTCACTTGCTTTGTATGTTAAAAGTCATCGAATTTCTGATGAACTTTGTCATTAATCGGCGTCATTTCTTAACAATCTCTTTCTTCATAAAATGGTGTCATTTTAACCATGTTCTTTGAAGTTCATGCCACCTTGAAAACTTTTGAATGTATCAGTTGGTTTATTTCTAGCAGATATATAGAAGATGTCCCGGAGAATAGCACAGGTTCGGCTGGTTAGTTCACACCCTGAGGTTTATGAGCCATGTGATGATTCATTTGCACTAGTTGATGCACTTTTAGCTGATCAAAATAACCTGTTGGAGCATAATCCAACACTATGTATGGAAGTTGGCTATGGCAGTGGTTATGTCATTACTTCTTTAGCTCTAATCCTTGCTCAACATATTCCTGGGATCTACTATGTTGCCACAGATCTCAATCCTCACGCGATAAATGTGACTCGTGAGACACTAGATGCACATGGCGTTGATGCAGAGTTGATTGCCACCAATATTGCATCTGGACTGGAAACCCGTCTTGAAGGAAAAGTTGATGTTATGGTTGTGAATCCACCTTACGTGCCTACACCTAAAGATGAAGTGGGGTGTAAAGGAATTGCTTCTGCTTGGGCTGGAGGAGAGAATGGTCGTAGAGTTATTGATAGGATACTGCCGGTCGCAGACAAACTTTTGTCCGATAAAGGCTGGTTGTACATGGTCACTCTTACAGAAAATCATCCTTCACAGATATGTATAGATATGAGAAAGAGGGGATATGCTTCTAGAATTATTGTCCAGAGATCAACGGAAGAAGAAAGTCTTCATATCATCAAGTTTTGGCGGGATCCTGATACGCAATTAGATGTGAAGAAAACTTTGACCTAGAACAAGCCAATGCCTCAAAGGATTATGGAGTCGTTGGTTTCGCAATTTCCCCAGTTGTCATTCCAGAGAAGAGACGGTAACAACTGATTCATGAATTGTTATTTAAGAAAATCCTGAGTAATTGTTATTACTTGATTGTTTCTTATCAATGTGAAATGCGGTCTCTCTCAAGGAAACAGATTGTAAATAGTTTCTTACACAAAACTGAAGAAACTGTTGGATGATCTGGATTTTCTTTTAACTACTACTATTTGCGTTAAGCAGCGACCATATGTTCTTTTAAACTGTCTAAGAAAATTGCAGATTTGGTTACTACAGATAGAGCTTTGCAGTTTCTAGTTGGCTTGAATGATTATGTTAACAATCACACCCAGTTGTTGGATCCGTTGCCTAGGACAAACAGATTTCTTAAACGGTTTTGTATCCGGAAAGATAAGAGAGGCTTAATTATTGTTTCAGAAATTGAGAAATTAAATGCCGTCAAATCCTCGATTATCGACCCAATATTTGTTCCTCTGGTTCGTATGAGAAGAAAGTGATTCTGTTAAGAAGAGTGATAGATTTATCACCTTTCTTGGGCATGAGGGCTTCCTATTTCATTAAAAAGGATATCTTCACTGGTTTGAAACCGCTCGGTCTCGTTCGTTTAGCTTCTGGCTCGCTCTAGGCCTGATGAAAAGATTTCAAGTTGTATGTCTCAAGCTCATGCTGTTTTGTGCCATGATCTCAGAATTCTCCTCTTGATACATATTCTGAGGAGATTGATGGAAATGAATGTCCAAGTTCATTCAACATGAGTTCTAGAAAGTCGAGGTTGAAGACTGCTGGTTGTGGCTCCCAAATCGAAAAGGTTCTTATTCAGACAAGTGTGGTTTAAAGGTAGCATTATGGAGGCTACGTTAAAGAGAGAGAACATTATGCAGAAGCCTGTGTCTGTGTTGCAGGGCGCCCGAAATGCTCGGCTTTTAAAATATTGTTAGAATGGCTCTCCTTCACCAGCTCAGACCTGATGGTTAAAGCCAGCAGCGTGCTTTCGGACTTGCAATGTTGATGCAGGTTTTTTAAATGAGGCTGCTTAATTCTCTGCGGTTCACGAGGGTCACTCTCTTGCTGCCTATCACGCTGCGTCGGACAGGATGCTGGATCCTTTGACTACTGAAACTTTGGCCTTCAAAGAATGCTGCCTGAATTGACTGAAATCAAACGACAAGTCTCAGATTCTCGTCCAATCTGAGTACTTCGTGCTTGTGAATGCTCTTACTCGTATAGAGCCAGATAACACTTATTTTCCAGATATTTATAGAGATTATTTGTCTGTGTAATATGATTTAGATGATTGCTATGTTTTCATTTGTTAAATGTTTGGTTGCAGCTCATTGCTTAGCTCGACTGCAAGTTCATTTCTAGAACCATTCCCGATCAATGGACTTAGTCGAATGTGGATGGAAATTTCTCAAGGACTAGGAAATTCATCAGGATGCAGTAGAAGTAAAAAAGATTATGAATTCATCTTATACTGTTAATTAACAGTTAGGGTGTAATACACTAACTTCAGTTCTTGAATTATATTGAGACAATAAAATATATAAAGATCAAAGTTCTACAGATAATTAGATTTACAAATTATATTGAGACATTAATTCCCAACATATCCTCCTTTACCACCATATTTCATGACATGTTGTAAGTTATTGCCAACATATCCTCCATCTAGAACTTGATAATATTTATTGATGTCTTCGTATATAATCAGAGACATAGCAGGTACAAATTTTCTGTCTTTATTTACTAGTTGTAGTGTGGAACATTGTGCACTACACTTACTGCCATGATAACTAGGACTAACATTAATTGATATTTGAAATATAATATCATTAAATTTCACTAATCCGGCCTATGTTTAAATCTGACTCGGGTCAAATTATACCACTTAACTACTACATAACTATATGCTATACTAAGTTAATTATAGCAAACTGGGCATTTGCTTTCAGTTTTTGACCCCGTCTTGCTTTTACCCAGGACTCCATACAAGAGGAGTGGAATATGTCTCCGCATGGCAGAATCTGTATAACTTCGCCTTGTAGAAAATCTTCCGCGCAAGCAAAGCAAGTTGTTTGGACGGGATGATCTCCAACACGATAAGGTACCCGCGGATACAAGTGAAAACATTTTGCACTTGTTCTTGTATGCATTCCAATATTACTTTCTCCATAGTTGAATTTTATGCTTGCCTGGAGCCTATGAGCACGATACATTTTATATGCCTTATGGAATAGGTATATCATAAATGCAAGTCACTACTGAGCCAAATATTATAAGTCCATTGGTAAATGCCGAAGAAGAGTTATTATCCTGACCATACGAAATAACCAAAGTAGACTCAATTAGGAGTAGAATATTTTTAAAGCAGTAAATTGAGATCAAAGCAAGAAAATTATAGTTTACGATGGGAAACGACAAAGTTTTAACCATTGAAAATGCATGAGAAAGCGTAGACAGTAGGAGTATACAATACAGGTAGCAGTAGACAAACAATTTAGTAGGAATACACAATATTTTTGAATTGAAACCAGATAGACATGATTTCGTCAGTAATTTTGTCCCTAAAACAAATTTATCAAATTATGTGAACAACAAAGTAATCACAAAATGGATTCATTTTGCTTGACAGAGTTTCCGTCGGTAAATATAAAACTCGGGTCAACTAAGTTATATTTTTATCCCTCTTAGGATATACAATCCAACCAGGCACTTCTCCAAGTTTATGTAACAATACTATGAATACAAGCTGAAGAAATACGTACCTGTATAGAAATTCTACAACTACGCAGCGTGACTATATATTTAATCTCGTAGCAAAAATCTTGGCAATACTTGCGATCAGTGAATCGATCACGTAGCAGAAATATTTGGCTTTCAAATGAGAGGCTAAAGGGTGCAGTAACAAATAGAAGATATGGTAGATAAAAGAAGAAATTAAGGATTTTACTGAGAGAAGAATTAGCTCCCGTTCTTTTTGGCTGAACTGAACTGAACTGAATTTATTGAACCAAATTTGCTGAATTTGTTGAATAAAGAAGGAATTTTGCTGAAATTTGCTGAATTGAACTAATCTGAATTTTGCTGAGATTAACATGGCCATACTGAGGCAGTGAAATTAAGGAGCATTTGCTATGTGTTTATATAGAGAGAGTTTAGTTAGTGTGTAACTCAAAAAGAAATTAGAGAATAATTTGGTGAGGGATGACACTACATACAATATGCTAATTATAAGATGAAATTTCGTTTCCTTGAGTGTTCAAGACAAATTCTCAATTTAAGAATCCATTTACTAATTGGCTTCTTAATTAAACCCTTAATTCTTCCAACACAGAAAAGAATACAAAAAAATGTGTTAAGTCTAGCCATAATTAAGGGCATTAATTAATGATTTTGGCTAGTTAATTAACAAACTGTTCAAGTTTGACTCGATCAATGTTCCGTTTGATGAAAGGTTAGATGTAAATTTGGAATTCGCTTGAGCCATTAACAAACCGAGTCGAGATAAATTTTTAATTGCTATATATATACATAATTAATTTTAGGATAGCTTTATATTAGTGTCTTGTAATTTCATTTTTCGTAAAATTTTGACTTTCAATCTACTCTAACCTAACTAGATAAAGGCTTGCAAAAAATTTGGAAAATAATATGCTCGTCTTCATCAGCAAAATTTACCATTTTATTAATTTTGCAAATGCAAACAATGTATTTTATAGTTTTCTTTTTGCTTGAGAAAAACAAACCACAAAGACACTTATATGCGAAACAGACGAAACATTGAAACCACATGACACTAATATAAAATTATAACCTTAAATTATATGATTGGAGTATGTTATGTGACGTTTTATACTACTTATGTCTTGTTCTATGGCCATGTTTTTAAAAAATGAACTTGAGTTCAATTCAATTCAATTTAGTCATAAAGAACATGACCTAAATGTATGCCTGATGAATCTGATTAAAAATTAATCATTAAAGTTAGACAATTGCTCGACTCAGCTAAAGGTCAACTCGAAAAAATTGAAGAGCGATATTAAAGTTAATATTTGAACTTTCACCTACTTACTTTATTCACATGTTTTTTCTACAATATTTGAACTTTCACCTACTTACTTTATTCACATGTTTTTTCTAACATGTAGATTCTTAGGGACTGCCATTTAAATCTCGAACTCACACTCATGTGTGAGTAGGTGTACGAAATGAACCAACTTGGACTAGTTACTCCGTCAAATAATCAATTTAATTAAAATTTGAGCTTATGAATAAAAACGCCAATAGTTTTCATTCATCTTACCCATAGTTCAAAACAACTGGAAATAAATTATCCAAGTTTGGCAAAAAAAGAAAATAATAAAACTACTCAAAGTTTGAATTTTGAAAAATGTTGCAAGTTTATCTATGGCTGTACTTTCTCGATATAGTTTTTTACTTTGTTTCTTTTTAAAGTTAATGCAATTTTGACAAAAATATCATCATGAATGTAGAGTCACTGCAGATATCCCGAGATAATTTTTTCATATAAATTTGTTATTTTTAGTTTCCGTTTTTAGCATCTTTTGAAAAAAAAAATTATCTTAATATTTGATTTACTACCAACATTATTACAAACAATTTGTAAAACTACCAATAATCAAGTTTATAGTTATTGTCAAATGTATGAAATAGATTCTAACATATCTCGAAATTTAGTTCGAAGATTGACATAAACAATTGAACTGATATCTCATTCAAATTTATATTGTGTCTCGGTAAATCCATTTCAGTTGAGAACATTAGAAACTTATTTTTATTATTTAATATGTCAAGCTCAGGCCAATTGGGTTATACTTAAAAGTACTCAGAGTATATGTTAATAAAGAAATATTAAATCTACTTATACATGCGGGCATATGTCGGGTTGGATCTAGCGCATTAGCCTTCAAAACCTCAAGATTGGCTTGTTTAGACCTAACATATATTTTCCATCTAAAATTTATCCGTTAAACATGAGACCGAAATAATTATAACTCGTGTAAAGAAATCTAGTTGAAGAAGAAATGTGCAGTGAGATATTTAAGTGGGAAATGCGTTGGAAATGACAATATTACAATGTATAGATGAATATGAACACATGATTATTTTTCATGCAACACATGTTTTTCTATTAATAATAATAATAATTATTTGTTTATTTATTTTGAAAACTACATATATAGTTCTCTACGAAATAAACACACATAAATAAAATAGCTAAAGTTTCAAAACAAAATCCCAAATACGGAATAGTTTCTTATTTTAGTTTTAATTTTCTTTTTTTGAATATTTTGTTCTGTCTATATACAAAAAGAAAAATCTCAAATTTGCTAAGTGGTTTCATAAAAATCTTGATTCTTTTGAACTCTCGTTTAGAGAAAAAGGAAACAAAAATCCACGTATGAAATCCATATAACAGTATTGGTTTTTGACTAATCATTATTCATTTGTCATTAGTCCAAGAATAGTTATCCTTCACAAAATAATACTACCAAATATTAAATATTAGCTCATGAAAATAATGTTATGAGATCATTTGCATAAGAGAGAATAAGAATAAGAAACCTACATCTATAACCTAATTAGCTAATTTTTTTCTTAAACATCTGATAGTTGTGACACCCCAATCGTCATTTCCAAAATGACGATAGTAAATGATTGTTTCTTACCAAATCAAGCAGGAATTTCAAATATGAAAAAATGACATCTCGATCGGTTTGGAAAGCCTGATGAAAAGGTTTAGTTTAAGTCTTTGAGTTCAAGGTCATGTTATTTCTATGTCATGATCTTAGAATTCTCCATTAATATATTTGATGATTTGCAAAGTGATATTTTATCCTGTATATTGTTTGTTGTAGGAACAATTGCATAATTCATTATTAGCTGTGGGCTTCTACCAAAATAAACTTACTTATTTGTTTACCGGTTCATCTTTTGGACTTTGCAATTTATTAAACTATAACCACTAAATTTTAATATATGGATATCAAAATAATGGTTGACTATCTTAAAAAAAGACACTCTAAAAATTGGTGATACTGTAAACAACTTTAATTTTTTAAACTTTTCGTTTTTAAGTCATTTGTTGTTTGGTAAGAGTGAGAAATTAAATGTTTAGAGCGAGCAATTTAAAAATAGTGATTTCACAAAAGTAAAAACATGGTTAAGTTGTATTTTTGATTTTAAACAATTTTAATTCTTGATTTTTTTTCCTTGATATATCATTTGTGGGTAAATTACACACATGGTCGTAAAACTTTACTCATTTCCATCATATTGCCCTTAAACTTCAAAATATTAATTACATAAAAAGTCACATAGCTTTATATTGTTTAACATTATAACCACTCACTGCATTTTACATCTTAAAACTGCTGCCTTCTACCGTCTACAATATAAAAATAAATAAACTGAACATTTCACTTCATTCTTTAATTTCCAAAAGATAGTGTGTTGATAAATTTTGACATTCTACGGAAAAACAAAAAATGACAATTAGATAGAATAAGATCGAATTGAATTATCTTTCGAAAAAAAAAAAAAAAAAAGATCGAATTGAATTATCTTTAAAATTCAAATGAAGTTTTCAAAATTGGTAAAGAAAAATTAATGTGAAATTTATGGAATCAAATTAAAATGGTTCATACTTTATAGACAACTATTTCTCCCTCAATTAATAATTTCTTGGTAAGTTTCAATCTTCCTTTGTCCTAATTATTTTCTAAATTCCTAATGTAGAAAACTTCCTTTATATATTGAACTTTCCTTTTAACATCTTTTCCTTTAAATTCCCAGTATATTATTCTAATAAAGATATATATTCCCAGGTTTTATAACCAAGAAAAGAAAGAAGAATATATATCTCGTATTCGAGGCTTTTGTTACAAAATTATGGATTTAAAGACAACACTGTTGCTTTTATTTGCATGGTATGTGTCCGTGTTTGAAGGTAGAATGCTAAGTAGAGAAGAAGATCTAGAATTGGAGAAAGAGCTTCAACGTCTCACTAAACCTGCTATCGAAACAATTCAGGTTAGAATAATTTTTACTTATACTATAGTTAACTTTTGTCCGGTCTTCAACATAAAACTTTAAAATTAGCAATTTATATTATTTCATAAATTCTGATGAAATTTATATTAATTAAGATTTTATATGAACTTTCTATATATGTGCATTTTGTTGTTGTTGTTGTTGTTTTTCCATTTAGAATTAATGTTTTTCATATGGTATTATATATGCAGACGGCCTATGGAGATATATATGATTGCGTGGATTTCTATCAACAACCCGCTTTTGACAATCCATTGTTAATGAATCATTCGTTTCATCCTGAGGTTTTTCTTAATTACTTTAAACGACTATGTATGATATTATAAATAAAGTGATGCTTATCTTATTATTAAATAATACAGATGAGACCCACCTCATACCCCAATGGCCGAAGCCTAGTGAAGAATTCTACATCCACCTATGGATCCAACAAATTATGGGCAAATGGTAAAAGTTGTCCAACCGGCTCTGTGCCAATTAGACGGATTACAAAAGATGATCTTATGAAAGCCAAAACAGCTGGAGAATTATATGCATCAAAGTTAAACATTCAAAATGCTGAAAGGCCGGGTTTTTATGTAAGTTTAGTGTCACATATATTTTATATAATAAGTGAAGGAATCAGTTGTTTTTAGCTAGATGAAATTTATACTAACAAATTAATTCACGTTATCTAATATGGCAGTTTGGTGTTGTTCACACACAACACGATCAACCTAATAAATTGAAGTATTACGGAGCTGGAATGATAAGCTCGTTGTACAATCCGAAATTGAATGCTACATCTCAATATAGTTCGAGTCAGCTTAAAATCCAAAATGGACAAGAAAATATTATTGTTGGGTGGACAGTAAGTTTATCTATTCTTTTTAAAATTCTTTATCCTTCAATCATAAAACATTTTACAAATACAATATTTATACTACAGGTTCATCCAGGAGTGTATCCGGATTCACAAACTCGATTCTTTATATACACAAATGTAAGTTTATTACATATTTAATCCGTTTTAATGTTTATACTCTTGTTTTGCTAGAATTTCAAATTGAAGTTCAACTAGTTAATAATAAAACTTTGAAATGGTTTGTTTTCTAACAGGCCAAGGACAAACATTGTTTCAACAATTTTTGCGATTTATTTATACAAGTCAGAGCAGACATACCTCTTGATTTTGTTTTCAAAGATATTTCTCAAATAGGTGTGAGCACACATTTCGAAAGTTTCTTCATTTACAGAGTAAGTGTTTAGTTTATATTATAAATAATCTATATATAAATCATGATTAGATAATTGATATAATGCATAAGATAGTGTTTTTTATTTTCGGTGAGCGATGAATAGGATAGTTGAGTATATAACAACTAAATTTTAGTTTGGACAAAAATATGATGTTAAAATTATTACTTTTTGTGACTTAAGATGTGAAACACCATATGATAATATATAAATGAGTATATGACAACTAAACGTTATTCTGGACAAAAATATAATGTTAAAATTATTACTTTTTGTGACTTAAGATGTGAGACGATACTGTCAAACATCAACCATAAGTGCCAAAAATGTCTCTATACAACTTAGTCTATGTTATGTCGCGTCAACATTCTAATAAATTTGTTTAACACAAGGAGTGAAAACTAAATTATTAAATTCCTTAGTTTTATTGAAAAAAATGAAATTGAGAGACTCAAGTGAACTTCAATAACTTATGTTGCATTTATTTACCCTTTCAAAGATTCACTAAAATTAGTTAACTGCCCAGTTATTATTGATGAATATAAATTAATTTCCATCTTATTGTTGAAATAATTTTTTTTTTCTTTAAATGATAGGATGTAGCAAATGGAAATTGGTTTCTTGAAATAAGTTTTGATTCAGAGAAGAATGTAATAGTTGGATGGTGGCCCTCAAAGGTCTTTACAGGTATGCTAATTTTTTACACAATATACAGAAATATACAATCTGATTTATTTTTTTATTTTTTTTTTGCATATGTTATATATTTTAAGCAAAATTTACTATTTGACCATTGACATATCTAAAATTTGTGTAATTGTTTACTAACATTTTATTTGGTCATACTTGTCCACTAACCTTTGTAATTTGGTGAAATCACACTATTATTGTGTTAATTATGACATCTTGCATTTGTATTAGTTGACAATTTTTTAGTTTAGTATCATTCTCTTATTTGAAATTGAGGTATTTAATGTTTTCACGTTTTTATCTACTCTTAATTTTAATTGAAGAATAACGAGATTTTACTAAATTGGTAGATGAATGACCTAATATTACCAAATTAATCACAAAGGTGAGTGGACAAATGTGACAAAATAAAATGTTAGTAGTCAAATGTAAGAATAAAGGATACATTAATGGCCAAATAGTGATTTTTGCCTATACTTTAGAGTAAAGTTAAAAAAATAAATTGTGATTTTATTTTTATTTTTTTTGGATGAGAGATTTTACTTTAAAAAAAAGAATTATGGTTTACTTTTTGTCAAAATTATGACTGAGGTTCCACATTTTTTTTCAAAAAATGACATTTTAGTTTGACATTATAAAACTCATTGTTAACGACCTTAAACTAAAAAAATTTCAAGAATTAAAGTTGTTTAATACCATAATTTTCATGGAATCACATTTTTCAGTTTTTAAAAATTATCGTTTTTTAATTTTTTTCTCTCTAAGCTTTGACTTTATTTCTCCTCACTAAACATCATCTAAATGGTCACAAAATAAAAAAGTCGAAGAATTAAAGTTTCTTAAACTATCAATATTTATTAAAATATTACAACTTTGAAGTCGTAAACGGTGATTTTAAGAGCGCCAATAAAAAAAGTCCTCATTTTGCTAAAATTTGAAAGCTCAATCATTGTTTTGACAAAAAGTAAACCACAGTACTTTCTCTGAGAATAAGTGGAACTTTACCCTATGTTTTATATTCACACGACAATCTAAATGTCACTCTTATTTACAGGACTTGCAAACTTTGGTAGTTACATAGAATGGGGAGGAGAAGTATATACTCCGGATCATATTCCGGGTCCCCAAATGGGTTCGGGTCAATTCGCTACTTTAAGTACCAGATATGTTGGAAGTTGTGCAAATTTGAAGACAATAAATGAAGCTAATCAGATAGTTGATGCTCTAAACTTGGTTCCATTAGAATATCAGGATGAGTTCTATTTTGTTAAGGATGCAGGATATGTTAGAAGTGATTTTCAACATCTCATGTTTTATGGTGGCAGGGGTGGAGTAAAGCGTTAGAGAATTAGCATGTTTTATAACATTAATTGTAAGCATTACAGATGCTAATAAAGTTATCTCAACTTCTTAATCAGTTAACCATCTTGGATCTCGATCTTTATAGGTGAACTGAATTGAACTTATCAAAATTGAACTGAATTTGTTGAACTAAATTGACTTAATTTGGTTGAATGATTAAGAATTTATTTTTTTAATCTGACTAAACTGAATTGAATTTTGCTGAAACTGAGCCAAAATTAATCTTCATGTTCAAGATAATTCTTTTTAAGGTTTGGTAGTTGAGGAACGTATAACAATACATTTAGCAGGTTTACATTTGATGAATATAAAAAACTCTTTTGTTGGGGAGTCGATTTTACATCTAGACCTAATTTTATTAGACAATTTAGATTAGGAGATTATTGACAAGGATCAAATCAATGGAGAAAGAACAACTTGATTGTTTTATTGGAAGTAGGAATTATAGAGAGAGAATACAGCTTGAGAAAAGAAGAAGTTAATGAATTACAATGGTCAACTGCACTTATATAGCTAGATCTAGTCAATGATCAACTAACAAACTTTCCTGCCAGAACTTAACTGTCTAACTTCTTTAACTAACTGCCAGCTGAGTCATCATCTCTAGAAGCTTCATTTTCAGCTTCAGCTTGCAGCTCTTTCACCAGTCTAATACTCCCCCAACAAGATGTAGTCGTCTGAACAATCTCTATCGTTCCCATTTTGATCATACTTGGCAACATTGTGTAATGACTCAAAGGTTTGGTAAAGATGTCTGCCAGTTGATTCTGAGAGTACACATGAGGTGTATGTAACAAGTGTGATGCAATGTATTCCCTTACAGTGTGACAGTCAATGTCAACATGTTTAACCATCCATGGAAGACAGGGTTTTTAGCAATAGCAATTGCTGCTTCATTATCACAGTGTAGAGGAATGGGATTATAACTTTGTAGTCCAAACTCTTGCAACAGAAAATCCACCCATTTTACTTCACAACTAGTTAAAGCCATACTCTTGTATTCTGATTCAGCTGATGACTTACTCACCACCGTCTGTTTCTTTGCCTTCCAAGAAACTAAAGATTGGCCTATAAAAACACAGTAACCAGTAATAGATCTCATGGTAGCTTTACAAGTACCCCAATCAACATCACAATAAGCTGAGATATTGAGTTGACTAGGTGACTGTGTAGGATAGAATATACCATAAGAAGAAGTACCCTTAAGATACCTGAGAATGTGTAAAGCAGCTTGAAAATGTTGTTCTGCAAGACTTTGCATGTACTGGGATAGTTGTTGGCTGGCATAGGTAATATCAGGCCTGGTAAAACCAAGATATAGCAACTTCCCTACTAATCTTCTATATCTATCAGGTTGAGGAAACAAAGGACGTAGTTCCTGCAGTTGTAACCCAAGTATCGTAGGTAATATCAGGCAAGGTGCCTTTTAGAGATCTAGTCAGTTCTATGCCCAAAAAGTACTTTACTGGCCCCATTATCCTTACCAGTGAACAAGGAATGCAGATAATCTTTTACTGCCTGAAGAGAAGATACATCTGGACTGCTGAGTAGAATATCATCTACACAGATGCACAGATATACTGGTGAAAGTGATGGAGTAGTTTTAATGACCAAGAAATGATCATGGTGTGATCTATGGCAACCATAAGCAATAAATTTCCCAGAAATCTCCTTATGCCACTGCCTACCATCCTGCTTTAAGCCATACAAGGATTTCACCAGTTGACAAACATAACCAGGAGGACACTTTGTATAGCCAGGTGGAGGCTCCAAATATAAATCTTCTTCTAAGTAGCCATGTAGATAGGTATTGTTAACATCAATCTAATGTAATGGCCAGTTATGAGCTAAAGCTATTGCAATAAAGGTTCTCACTGTCACCACTTTAGCAATAGGGCTAAAAGATTCATGATAGTCAACTCTACGAGTCTGGTTATAGCCTTTGGAACCAGTTTTGCTTTATACTTATCAACACTTCCATCTGAAAAAAATTTGACTTTGAATACCCATCCAGACTTGATACATTTCTTTCATGGAGGTAGTTTGACAAACTTCCAAGTTTGGTTGATATCTAAAGCATTGAGTTATGTTTGCATAGCTTGAACCCTTTCGGTTTCTTTACAAGCCTCAATATAGGATTTTGGTTCTTTATGTTCAGAAATAGAAAGTGAAAATTGAACCTGGTCAGCTTCTTGAATGAATATAAGATCACTACAAATAAAATGTTCATTTGAAGACACTTTTCTACTAATAATTTATACATTTGTATTAAAAAAAATATAGTAAGTTCAATAGTATCAAAAAAATGACTTATAGCACGGGCCTCGGCCCATGTAAGTAAGGCCCAATAAAATCAAATTTCAATTTCCATTCTTCTGGTCTTCTCTATTGCTTGTTGTTTGAGTTGTTTTGCACATTGATTTCTTGCTTGCTCTATATTACATTTGACTCTGTACTAAAAAGGAATTTGTATTCGGGATTTTTCAGTTTAGTCCATAATTAATGTATGTATGTATGTATGTATGTATCCTTCTTGCAGACCTAAGTGTATATTACACCTATAACCACTATTTTTCACAACATAACTATTAGAACTTCGAAACGTTATCAGATTATCAATTCACACCGGTTACAACTATCCCGAATTAACGCCAATTTCAAATTGTAACAGTAACATTTTAGGTTCAATCTCTAAATCCTCAATTCTGTTTTCTGTCAACTAGAGATACTCTACAATGGCGTTGTTTTCATTAAGTCCTTCTCCGCTTATGTACACGTTACTGTTTTATTCTTCCATTCCAAACACACATGATTGATAACCAGCATCTCCACCTCACTACATTTCAAGTTCACTGTCCTTATCATCATTGCTCTATCCTTGCTGAACAAGATTGATGATCATTGCAAGACCACCTTAGAATCAAGGGAATGACACTTCATCACTTCATCGTACTATGTTAACCGTAAAATATAAAAAATGTGATTAAGTGGTACGTGTATATGGTTTTAAATAATTTGAATATTTGTTTTCTTTATGTTGCAGACAGTAGGCGGCAGTTTATGAAAAGATTATAAATATTGTTCTGATTTCTTGTGAAAAACTGAAATAAGATACAGAATTGTGTTAGGTATTCAATTCACAATTGTTTATAACTCTCTGAAATTAGATTTTGTATTAATAAATTTTGACAAAATCTACCAATTTATTTTATTATATTTTTATTTTCATAAAGATAGAATAAGATCGAATGGAGTTACCTTTAGAATTCAAATGAAGTTTCCAGTATTTGGTCAAAATAATTAATCTGATATTTATAGAATGCAATTAAAACGGTTCATACTTCCTTTGACAATTAATTCTCCCTCAATTAATAATTTCTTTGGAAGTTCAATCAGTCTTATCCTAATTTCTTTCAAAATACCTAACGTAGAAAATTTTCCTTTTAACACCTTCTACTTTTTAAATTCCCAGTAAATATATTCTTATAAAGATGTTCACAGGTTTTATATATACAAAAGAAAGACGAATATATTCTCTTATATTTGTGGCTTTTGTTACTCAATTATGAGTTTAAAGACAACAATATTGCTTTTATTTGCATGGTATGTGTCCGTGTTTGGAGGTAGAATACTAAGTAGAGAAGAAGATTTAGAATTCGAGAAAGAGCTTCAACGTCTCACTAAACCTGCTATCGAAACAATTCAGGTTAGAGTAATGCTTATTTGTACTATACTTAACTTTCGTCCAGTCTTCAAAACTTATTTTTTTAATGAACAATTTACATCATTTCATATATTTTGATGAAATTTATATTAATTAAGTTTTTATATGCAGACAACTTACGGAGATGTGTATGATTGCGTGGATTTTTATCAACAGTCTGTTTTTGACAATCCATTATTAAAGAATCATTCTTTTCATCCTGAGGTACTTTTTATTTCTTCAACTAAATATGAATTAATGCTAAATAAGATAGATGCTAAACCTATGATGAAATAATACAGATGAAACCCACTTCCTACCCGAGAGGAAAAGGGAAAGAAGTGAATTATAAATCCCCATTTGGAGCCAAAACATTGTGGGCAAATGGTAAAGGTTGTCCAATCGGCTCAGTTCCAATAAGACGGATTACAAAAGATGACCTTATCAAAGCCAAAACAGCTGGAGAAATGTACGCATCAAACTTAAATATTCAAAATGCGGAAAGGCCGGGTTTTTATGTAAGTTTATTGTGACTTATGATTTATATGAAAAGTGTAGGAATTACTTGCTTTTAAGCCAAATGGAATTATACTAACAAAAGAATTTTTGTTATTTAATATGGTAGTTTGGTGTTCTTCACACGCAACACGATCAACAAAATAAATTGAAATATTACGGAGCTGGAATGAAGAGTGCGTTGTACAATCCGAAATTGAATGCTGCTTCTCAATATAGTTCCAGTCAGCTTAAGATCCAAAATGGACAAGAAAATATTATTGTTGGATGGACAGTTAGTTTATCAATTCTTTTTTCAAAATTCTTTATCCCCTAATCATCAAACTTTTGTAAATTCAAAATTTATACTACAGGTTCATCCAGGAGTGTATCCGGATTCACAAACTCGATTCTTTATATACACAAATGTGAGTTTCTATTACATATTTAGTCCGTTTTATTGTCTTGTTTGGCTAGAATATCTAATTGAACTTTGAGTAATTAACAATAAATTATTTTGAAATGGTTTGTTTTCTAACAGGCTAAGGACAAACATTGCTTCAACAATTTTTGCGAGTTATTTATACAAGTCAGAGCAGACATACCTCTTGATTTTGTTTTCACTAATATTTCTCAAATAGGTGTCAGTACATTAGCGGAACCTTTCTTCATTTACAGAGTAAGTAACTATACATTTTAACACAATGACTACTAAAATAAAATATTAAATCCCGTAATTTTATTGAAAGAAAATGAAATTAAGAGAACCATCGGAACTTCAATAACTTAGGTTGTATTTAACCATACAAAGATTCATTAAAATTAGCAGAATATAAATTAATTTCTGAGTTATTATTGAAATATTGTTTTTTTTTTTTTTTCTCTTAAATGATAGGATGTAGCAAATGGAAATTGGTTTCTTGAGATAGGTTTTGATGCAAATGACCATATAATAGTCGGATGGTGGCCCTCAAAAGTCTTTACAGGTATGGTGCTAATTTCTGAAATAGTACCACAATATACAGAGATAATCTAACTCACAACGTATAATTGATGCGACTATCATTTTCTCTTGCATTATTAATATAATATATTTATATTGACACGACAATTCATTTACAGGACTTGCGAACTTTGGTAGTTACATAGAATGGGGAGGAGAAGTATATACTCCGGATCATGTTCCGGCTCCCGACATGGGTTCAGGTCAATTCGCTGTTTTGAATAACAGATTTGTTGCAACTTGTTCAAATTTGAAGACAATAAATGAAGCAAATCAGATAGTTGATGCTCTAAACCTGGTTTCATTAGAAGATAAGGAAAAGTACTATTATGTTAGGGATGCTGGATATTATAGTAGTCAATTACAACATCTCATGTTTTATGGTGGAAAGGGTAGAGTAAAGCGTTAGAAATTGGCATGTTTTATAACATTGATTGTAAGAATTATAGTTGCTAATAAAATTCTCTCATGTTCTTAAACACTCTTAATCTTCATGTTTTCCTCAACCGACCCCAGCCGCTCGACTTAGCACCTAGTTTTTCTTACTACACTGAAGAAAGTACGTTGAACAAGTTTACGTTCGTGAATATACTCTTTTGTTGGGATTTGTTTTACACTTGGACCAAATTCTTGTAAGACATTTCAAATTAAGAGCGAACCCTAATTTTTAAGAGGCAAGAGTGGTCAACGGGGACGTAGTTTGAAGGAAGTTGGTGAGGCTTGAGCACCCAATGACTGTTCAAAAATGCTAAAAAATATATAAAACTATGTACAAAACTTTAGTTTTATATGTAAAATACATTCAAAATATATAAGTTTAACATCAAAAGCAATCGTTTTCAGTGAATTCTGATCAGAACTTCAAATCACCACTAGTAGGGGTGGTTACAATTGCACTTGATATAGGTGGTTTCCGGGAAGTGAGGAGTCGAGGCCCTCCAAAGTACCCCTCCATATGTCCTTCCTGATACAGCCTTCCATGTCTCCATTCTAATAGAGCCTATAAACAAGTTAAAGGAGCATTATCATTTATTTTCTATTCAAAATTTATAGTTTTAATAGTTCAAATATAAATAAAATTATTAATCGGCTTCTTAACTGAATTGGTATTATAGTGTGTAAGTTGCAGCTCATAATTTAGTAAAGAGATACTTAATTTAACGTGACTAAAATTGTAAAATACATTTTAACTAAGTTTAGTAAAAACTTTCTTGTAGTGGGTTCTCTATTATCATGTCAAAAACATCTTCAAGTACTATTTTCTATTGCTCCATCCAGTCTATAATATTAAATATGTTGATTCCAGCTCCTCTGCTATACTTCTAGATTGTATTTTCTTAATTATGTTGACATATATTATTAACTATTGTCATTTTTCTTTTAAAAACATGGGATATTCTATGGTCACTTTGTTTTTCACAAAGTAACCATTACTTTATTTTGTCAACCATTGGATCATGGGTTAAAAACTAATCCAATGGTGAAAATGATAAAGTAAGGGAAAAACAAAGTGACCATAGCCTACACCTAAAAACATATTGTAAATAAGCACTATATATAATAACCCTTCAAAAAATGATTTAATGACTTCAAACAACGGACTGCGGCCCATGAAATGGAGGCCCAATAAAATCAAACTTCGGATCAGCTAAGCCCAATTTCAATTTCTTCTTTTTTTTTTAATTTCTATTCTCTGGTCTTTCCCTATTGCTGACTGGTCAGGTCAACGACGGCGAACCACCGTCAGCCGTCATCGTCTTCACCGGAAATCTCAAATCTCTGTCAAACCTTCATTTTCCGGTCGGACAATTATCTCCCTCATTTCGTCTTTAGGGTAAAGTATTAAAATAGTTCTAACGTTTTTGTAAAAGTATCAAAATAAAATTGTACCAATTTAAGTTGGACGTTAAAATTTATGATTTTCATATAGTTTTCAGAAATTTCACTCTTTTTTATACTATCAATTTTAACCTAGGAGTTACTGAGAGTAACTGAACAAAAAATTTATGACTATTTATAACATTTGAAAATTCAGACGTTGAGACAAATTAATTGAGTGACCATAAGTGTAATTTACCAAAAAATCATCTATTAGCTGACGACCATTGAGCAGTAGGATCCAATTGAGATTGTTGATGAATGTGAGGACTATTATGCAATACTTACAATGGTCCACTAATTTTTGTCTGCCACTTACAAAATTACAATCTTTACCTATCATACCAGTCTTGTCTAGACACCATTTAACAAAACAAATAAAATAAAATCTTATATTTTTATTTCTTTTATATGTTAAAGATTATATTTATTTATTTAGAAGTACTGATATAGAAGTGAGCAGCCAGCCACCACGCAAAAAATGTCACTAAAAAACTCATGGTCAAGATGATAGTCATTAAATAACTCAAAAACATGATGGAATATTCCATTATGAAATTTAAGAAACCCATCTATGGTTGAGAAATTTTTAGCTATAAAAAGTTGATGATTACATTTAATATTCATGGGAAAAAAGATGAATTTTTTAGGTTTACATAAAGTGATTCCTCTTAATCTTGTAATCCTTAATTATAATATAGTTTGTATGGATGATTTAGGTTTAAAGTATATATTCTTCGAGAGGTTTGGCCATTAGATGACTTTTAAGTAAAGGACCATTCGTCTTAATTAAAATTCGGTAAATTACATTCATAGTCCTTCAACTTAGATTTATTTGTTTTTTGGAACTCTACCTAGAAGTTCCTGACTGGATAAATTGCATCTACAGTCCATTAATTTAGGTTTTACAATTTTACAGCTTTTTCCCTTTAAAACCGAACATAAAAGTCAATGAACTTTGTTCTTTACTTACACATAAGTCCATTATCTTTAACGCCTCTAATCAGTGAAATAAAATGCATTAGGCGCTAGTCAAACGGCTGGAG
Organism: Euphorbia peplus; assembly: GCA_028411795.1. Taxonomy (NCBI): domain Eukaryota; kingdom Viridiplantae; phylum Streptophyta; class Magnoliopsida; order Malpighiales; family Euphorbiaceae; genus Euphorbia; species Euphorbia peplus. Next base: position 31,360,251 of record CP110839.1, read on the forward strand.
GCTTTTTATTAATTGGGTACAAGTTTGATTTTGAGAGATAAGATGGTCCACATCGAATTTTAGATTTTGAACGTTTAAGTAGAGCCTCAAATGCTAGACGTCCTTCATTTAAAACAATGCCTTTAATAGTAGTTAAGCCTCCATCATAGAGGTGCTACAAATGATATCGAAAGCAACCTTAACTTAAACTCTTTGCTTTTGAACAGTCCAACTATGAGACGAAAAAATAATTGTTTAGAGATAAAAAAAAAACTCCAAAAGTAGTTCTAAACTGTTTTATTTCCTAGACATAGATCCTAGTTCATTTTGAGGTCGTTTACTTTTATAACAAACTCATGACAAAATTTAAAGGCATTTATATCATTATTTGCACATGAGGGACCATAAAGAAAATAAAACCTAAACTGAAGGACCACGATTGTAATATACCAAATTAGATCTACCACTTGAAAATTAAACATTTACTTAGTCTAATAAAAATAGATTATGCTCTAGGTTATAGTCATCAATCAATCAATCATCACCCAAAGAAAAAAGTCCACCACCACACCTCCACCACCTCCTCCTCCACCACCACCACCACAACCACCACAAACCTCACCCAAAAAGTAAACGCTTATGATATCAAAATTTTAATAATCTTTTTGATGATCTACCTTGCTTTAATTAAAAGAATAACAATCTTTTTTTTTTTCTACTAATTGTTGTCTAGTGTGGTGTCCTATTATATTATATCATTCACCAAAACGTCATGCCCCCACAAATATTGTCTCCATTCATTTCTTTCCTCTCATACTTTGTTCTTGGTCAATGGACATCTTAAAAAAAAACTATCTTTTTCCTTAAAAATCATGTCTTTTCTCTCTTAATTTTGTTCTTGTTCTTGTTCTTGTTCTTCCTTAATCATGGTTTTTTTTGCTCTTCTTTTAATCATACCCTTTGTAATATTACCTTGTTTTCATGTTGATGCTGCTTGTAATCAGATTGATCATGACTCTCTTTTACCTTTCTTCTCTAATTTAACTGCTAACCCTCCTTTAAATTGGTCTGTTTTAACAGATTGTTGTCTTTGGGAAGGTGTTAAATGTGATCAAATTGATAAAGTTGATGATAGAGTTGTTCATATATGGCTTCCTTTTAGAGGTCTTAATGGAATCTTATCCCCTTCTATTGCTAATCTTTCTCACCTTTCTCATCTTAATCTTTCTCATAATAGACTCTTTGGTTCTCTTCCAAATGGGTTCCTTTTTTCGCTCCGAAAACTCCAAGTTCTTGATCTTAGAAACAATCTTTTATCTGGGGATTTAGAGTTACCGTTTTCTGTTGATGGTAATGAGAGTGTTGAGCTTTCTGTTGAGGTTCTTGACTTGTCTAGTAACCATTTTAACGGTGTGATTCGATCTGATTCAGTTCTCCAAGGTTTCAGGAACTTGAGTGTGTTTAATGTTAGTAGCAATAGCTTCACAGGGTTGATTCCAGGGAATCTGTGTACTGTTTCATTCGCCTCGTTGACCATTCTTGACTTCTCGTACAACGATTTCAGTGGGAGCATTCCTTCAGGATTTGGGAAATGTTCCAATCTCAGGATTTTCTCTGCAGGTTTTAATAATCTGTCCGGAGAAATTCCTGATGATGTTTATGATTCTGTGTTGTTGGAAGAGCTTTTGTTGCCTCTCAATAATCTGTCCGGTGGCATCAATGATTCGTTGGTTAATCTGATTAATCTCAGGGTGCTTGACCTCTTTTCGAATCAGTTAATTGGTCCGATTCCTACAGATATCGGGAAGCTTTCTGAATTGGAGCAGTTGCAGCTTCACATTAACAATCTAACAGGTACTCTTCCACAGTCATTGATGAATTGTACTAAACTTGTCACATTGAATTTGAGGGTGAACTTGTTGCAAGGGAAGCTCGAGGATTTCGAATTTTCGAATTTTTCTCAACTCAGAATACTTGATCTTGGTAATAATAAGTTCACTGGTAATTTGCCAAGCACCCTTTATGCCTGCAAATCATTAAAAGCTGTTAGACTTGCTTATAACCAATTAGAAGGACAAATTTCGCCCGAGATTCAAGCACTTGAGTCACTGTCTTTCCTTTCGATTTCTTCCAACAACTTAACAAACCTTACTGGGGCTATTCAAATTATGATGGGTTGCAAGAATCTTACTACTTTGATTCTCTCAATCAATTTCATGAATGAGACGATACCAGATGAAGGGATAATCAATCCAAATGGATTCGAGAATCTCCAGGTTTTGAGTTTAGGTGCTTCTGGACTCTCTGGTCATGTACCCTCTTGGCTAGCCAACCTCAAAAACCTTGAGGTTTTGGACTTGTCGGTCAATCGGATCACAGGTGTGATTCCGAGTTGGTTAGGTAGTCTACCGAGCCTTTTCTACATAGATTTGTCAGTTAACCTCTTGTCTGGAGGGTTTCCTAGAGAGCTTGCTCAATTGAAAGCACTTGCAACAGATGGCACAAGTGAACTAGTCGGTCGGAGTTATCTTCCATTGCCCGTGTTTGCACAGCCGAACAATGCTACATATCAACAGTACAATCAGCTTTCGAATCTGCCACCGGCTATATACTTGCTTAAGAACCATCTTAGTGGTGGTATCCCCGTAGAGATTGGGCAGCTGAAATTTGTTCATGTGCTGGATTTGAGCAACAACAACTTCTCGGGAAACATTCCGGATCAAATATCAAGTCTCACCAATTTAGAGAAATTGGACCTCTCGGGAAACCAGTTATCCGGTGGAATTCCTGCATCACTAAGAGTTCTTCATTTCTTGTCATCATTCAGTGTCAGCAATAACAACCTTCAAGGACCAATACCGAGTGGAGGTCAGTTTGATACTTTTCCTGTCACAAGCTTCACTGGGAATCCAGGGTTGTGTGGTTCTATTATACAGCGGTCTTGCTCGAATACAGCGGGACCTATGTATCCTGCTGCAACTCGCAAAAGCAGTACAAATGCGAAAGTTGTTGTTGGAGTTCTAATAGGGACTTGTTTCGGTACTGGTTTAGTGATTGCTATTTTAGCTCTTTGGATATTGTCCAAGAGAAGAATTCTTCCTGGAGGGGACTCGGATAACGTCGAGATGGATACACTTTCTAGCAACTCGGTAATGCCTTTTGAGACTGACAAGGATACGAGTTTGGTTATATTGTTCCCGAACAATACATATGAGCTCAAGGATATGACTATAGGTGAACTTTTGAAAGCTACTGACAACTTCAATCAGGCCAACATCATAGGCTGTGGAGGGTTCGGTTTGGTGTATAAAGCAACACTGGCAAATGGCACAACGCTGGCTATAAAGAAACTCTCGGGGGAAATGGGGTTCATGGAAAGGGAATTCAAAGCAGAGGTAGAGGCTTTATCGACAGCACAACACGAGAACTTAGTTTCATTGCAAGGCTATTGCGTCTATGAGGGCTTCAGGCTGCTGATATATTCCTACATGGAAAACGGAAGTCTGGATTACTGGTTACATGAGAAGGCGGATGGTCCATCCCGATTAGATTGGCCAACTAGATTAAAGATTCTACGAGGAGCAAGTAGCGGTCTAGCTTATATGCACCAAATATGCGAGCCACACATCGTGCACCGTGACATCAAGTCAAGCAATATCCTCCTCGACGAAAAATTCGAAGCACATGTAGCAGATTTTGGGTTATCTAGACTAATTCTTCCATACGAAACTCATGTTACAACGGAACTTGTTGGTACACTCGGATACATTCCTCCAGAATACGGACAAGCATGGGTAGCCACGCTGAGAGGCGACATGTACAGTTTTGGGGTTGTTATGCTTGAGATGCTCACCGGGAAGAGGCCTGTGGAGGTGTTCAGACCGAAAATGTCACGTGAATTGGTCGGTTGGGTGCAGCAGTTACGGAAAGACGGGAAACAGGATCAAATTTTTGATCCTCTATTGAGAGGAAAAGGGTATGATGATGAGATGATTCAAGTGTTAGATGTTGCTTGCTTATGTGTGAATCAAAACCCTTTTAAGAGGCCTACAATTAAGGATGTTGTAGATTGGTTAAAGAACATAGGCTCTGAGAGAATTGAAAATAAAGGGTAATTGTGTAAAATACTCTTTTGCACATAGTAAGAATTATAGGTATATATATATATGTATGATTGATATATACTTGCACAGAATATGGTTAATTGTAAGAAGTTTCACTTCATTTTGTTAGTGTAAATGAGAATTTTACTATATTTTACTGGGTTGAAATTAGTATATCTCCATAGTTAGATTTAATTCTTTTAATAGATGAATGATTATTTTTTAGAATTTAACAATCAAATCCGGATCAATTTGTAAATAACGGTTGAGAAAATATGACCAATTTGAGAGGGTCTTAGTCACAGGGAAAAACGAATATAATGAAGTTGGACAATTTGTGCAAGTGAAAGGTGTTGGGTCACTTTAATTGTTAATCATTGTCAAGTTGACGATAAGGTAAACTTAATTCAAGACAATATATTTCGTGTCATATCATAATCATGTTAGAAACTTATCGACAACTATTTAACAAATCGTGATATTTTACACTAACATTTTGTTGGATTTGTATAATGTATTCAAAAAATCATCTTAGTTTTAATTTATTAAGATGACATGTAAAAAAAGATATAGAAGATTCAAATCGTGTTCACGGTCAAACAAAGATTTTATTATCTTCATTAAACATCTAATAACACAAGAGAATATAATAACAATGTTAAATAATTACTTTCAAGTAGTAGTAAACGCTAGTCCAACTCCAAAACTTAGTATATCAATTTTGTATCAAGTCAAAAAATCACATATTCCGCGATGGGTTCTTATCGTAATGGCAGATGAAAACTTGATAAAAACTTCATTGAAGATACAAAAGAAGTTAAGATGAAACTTTCAAGCTTCTTAATGCTGAAGTGAGCAATGAAAGCTTGGTAGAAGCTCTTTGCTTGTATTCTTTCTCCAAAGCTGCTGCTGCTAGAGACTGCAGGTCAGGGCTATCCTTGTCGTCCTTGTGTCGCCCCTTCGTAATCTGAGTTATGGCGGACGTACACTGCATCAATGATACCACAAAATTACAGCATTTTTTTAGTCATACATACGGATGAAATACCGTGAAAAATGGCTCAAAACTCCTAAAGACAAGCAATAGGCTATGCAATTCACTAGTCTAGAAAATGGAACTTACCAAGCAAATACCAAACAAGGCTCTTGTGTTCTTGCCTCCAGTCAAATCGATTGTGGATGAGTAATACTTCTTAGCTGCCTGAAGGTTTTCTAGTCCCCCAAGTGTGTAAAGAACCTGCCGAAACAAGCAAGTTAAATCTTCTCTTGTCTCTCGGATCCTAATTAGCATAAGTTGCACACTTGCACTTATATTCACCCTGATGGGATTTGTTTTAGTTTCAGTATTTATATGAAAGGAACAAATATTTTGTATTTTCACAAGTCACTGCTATCGATTGCATCAATTTTTCTTGAACCATAAAACCGAGAGAAAAGATGGTCGTTTCTTCATCGAAGCAAGAATACAAAAGGCAGAGTAGAGAGATTGCTTACATCAGCATAGGCTAAATGATATAGTGGAACCGTAGGCTGAGCTAAGATCAACTCCTCGTAGCAGAATGCTGCTTGCTTATACCTAATTCACACGTGCAGAAACATAGGTTAATGATATTGAAGTACACTGGGGCCTAAAGAACTTGTGTAATTTGGTAGAGTGTAGCCGTGTTAACAAATAATTTAGAAAATAATAACTCACATCTGTAAGGAAACGTATATCTCTGCAAGTTCTCTCCAGGCATCAGAATCGGCCATAAATCTATCGGAGTTGGAGCGGAAAGAAAGAACAAAAGTAAATTCTCTGGTATTGAAAATCAAAGAAACTAGAAGGGTTTGAGATATTCCTCACATTTCAAGATATTTATTGAGCAAATCTACTGCTGCGGATAGGTTGCCTTGTGCCTTCACCACAGCTACCCGCCTCTTATGTATTACCTGATTAAGAGAAAACCGACATTAGTTTTACATTGAGTTTTCACTTGAAGTGAAAAACGTTGATAATCTTCGACCGTTTTGAATTTGATGGATAAAAAAGAAGCTGATTTGATAAGAAGTCAATTAAAGAACTTACCTGATCTAATGAATTATCCTCTAACAGGCTTGAGTAAGCCTTTTCTGCCTCCGCCCATGACCCCTTAGCTTCGAGTAGCATCCCTTCCAGCCTGCCTGTGAATTATACCGAACTAACATTACCGAACCACCACAAGTCAAGAGCTAAAGATACAAAGTCCAGAACTTTAACATACTATTTGACACCACAAACAACTTGGCCTACAACCGAACAAGTATGCGCTGCTTTCATTCTCAATACAATAAACAGCCACATACAACCATGCCTAACTATCTTCAATCTATCCAGCAAATTCTCATAATCACATACATATACTGAACCTCTTTAATCAAAATATCCCGTGTACTATATATTGTACATCTATCATTTCAATTGTGTATGGAGTTGCATAGAATGCCTTTATTACTATCAGTTCAGAATACCACAGAGATAAGGAAACTTGATAAAATTCTAAGAACATATAGGTATCGACGAGGCATAAGCAATTGATTGAAAACGGCTTTATAGAGCCTTCATATAAGCACCATAGACAATGGGCTCTCATCGGATTGGAGTCAAATGATGCAACAGTTCAAGTGTTTACAGAGTTCTCTAACTTGTGAGGCTGATCCATGACCAGGAAATTGGGTCACGGAGCCAATTGATCATAAAGAATCATCAACAAAGTATACAACATGTAGTTAGTTACAAGTCGATTTGCTTACCAACTCTTTTGCTCTCTGGAAACCGCTTCTGCAACACATTAATGCAATCCTACAAAAGGTTCAAGATACCAAACAGCATCAGCTTCATGACCAAACCATATCTACATCAAGATAGTGCAGGTGCAGTTTATACAATTAACTACCTAACCAGTGAATAACAAGTTAATGAAACTGCAATGAAAAAATTGTAAGTGCTGTTTGAGGAACGGGTCTGGCAGACATGGTTTTGAGTTTTGATTTTCAAATTAATGTCATGAGTAACAACTGCATTACATGGCAATCGGTATCGGTATAAGAGCTTTTGGGGTGGGTGTTTAGGAGAGAGGCAAGAGAAAATTATAGGAACTCATAACACAACCATAAGATTGCAAAATCAACAGATAAAGTAACGCAACAAAAAACAACAAGCCTTAACTTGCCAGTCTCAAACAAACACATCACACTTTTCTATTACCATGCTTAGAGAAAAAACTTGCTCCTGAGACTATGATCTATTTTACAGCAATTAGATGCGAATTATGCTTTTAGAGGCAAGAGAAAAAAACAGGTACCTTTGCGACATCTAGACATTGGCAGTCCATAGCGGCAACTGCCACCTGTTCATACAGAGTCCATTCTGCATAAAGAATGAGCATCCAGTTGTTAGCAGTAGTTTCAAAAACTAAAGTTCTAAAAGGAGCACATACAGTCGAAAAGGGCATAAAGAGGAAAACTTGTATATTACGAAGAAAAGCAATGTATTTGAAACTTAAGAATTATCTGGCAGGATGCAGGACATTAAAATTTCTATCAACAAAGTAAGCAAACGGAAGAAAACCCGCTCGAAACATCTATCCAGCACTTCAAGATTAACTCGAGCTTAACATAGACAACCACTCAGAAACAACTCCTAAATGCAAAGGATAAGGTAGCAAAATGACCTCAAAGTTAATGGGGAAATGTCAAGTTGACCTCACATCATAAAATATAGTCTCGTCTAATGGAACTAAACATGTCATTAATTGGTGTTATTTTGTACGTTAGGGTCAAACTGGCACTTTTCCGATAATCGTAAGGCCGTAAATACACCATTTCATAAATGTTGAAATTAATTTGGTACTGTTTGTCAGCATCACATTCGCACTTCCACAATAACCTTGAGGCCATCTTGGTACCGAATCCCGATGCAAAACTCAGAATAAGCAATCGTAACATGAGTAGAATAAATCCCCAAACATTAAATCTACCTCCCGATCTCGATCTAAAATAGATAAAGATAATCAATTCAAATCCATCCTCTCAACCACACTACAATTCACTTGCTGAAGTATAATTACACTGTCTAGTAAGAATTCAACATCCCTAATCACTTAAACCCAATATCGAATTCTCGAACTTGATCATCCAACTATCAAATAAACAAGGACAAAACTCAATCGAATTGTACAATCAACAATAAATTTCAACCCAGGACATCAAAATTATCTGGCAGGACGCCGAACATCAAAATTTCTGTCAACAAAGTAAGCAAACCGAAGAAAACCCACTCGAATCATCTATCCAGAGCTTCAAGATTAACTCAAGCTTAACATAGAAAACGACTCAAAAACAACTTCTAAATGCAAAACTCAAAATAAACAATCATAACATGAGTAGAATAAATCCCATAATCCTACATCTATCACGCCATCTCGACCCAAAATAGATAAAGATAATCAGATCCATCCTCTCAAACACACTACAATTCACATGCTGAAGTATAATTACACTACAACAACAACAAACCCTTAATCCCGAAATGATTCAGCTAACATAAACCATCCTAACGAACCCTGAAATTCAAGTCGCATCAGCAACATAAATTCTCTCCCGCCACTCTGTACTATCCACCACCATATTTTCCTCATTCCCTAATAGACTCACATAACTCTCAATCACCCCTCTTCCAAATTTTCTACCTACCCCTGACCGTTTCCTCCCCTTGCCACTCTTCAAGCCTTCTAACCGGCTTCTCACCTGCACTTAGTCAATTTTCCCTCGTCTTACTCTCAATACATGTAACTCCTACTTTCGTCCTAATCAGACCACCTAGTAAGAACTCTACATCACTAATCAGTTAAACCCGACATCAAATTCTCGATTTTGACCACCCAACTATCCAACAAACAAGGTCAAAACTCAATCAAATCATAGAATCGACAATAATTCTTCAACCTATCTCAATCAAGCTCCAAACTCTACATCAAGTTCATCCAACTGGTACAAAAACTAAAATTTATCACAACAAATCAAAATTGTACTAAAAACAATAATTCATTAGCTGAAGTATAATTAGACTTCCTAGTAAGAACTCAGCACCCCTAATCACTTAAACCCGGCATCAAATTCTCGATTCCGACTACCCAATTATCCAACAAACAAGGTCAAAACTTAACCAAATTGTATAATCACCAATAAAAATTCAACCTTTCCAATCAAACTAGTACAAAAACTAAAGTTCATCACAACAAATCAAAACCCAGTACAATTAATCACAAAAAAAGAAAACCCACCTTCAGAACCGAGACTAGATCGCTTCTTGGGGCTATTCAAGATGGTCAACCCATGTTTCAAGACCTTATCAGAACGCCTAACCTTGAGCTTCCTAACCAAGCAGAGATATTCCCACGCGCCACCGCCGCCATGCTCGACCTGATTCTCCAGCCTATTCAAAAGGGTCTCCTCTGATTTAGTCACCATTGAATTTGGTCGACGAGAGAGTTGTCTCTGCCTTTGGCCGGTTTTTGGATCTGTTCGAGATCAACTGGAAGTGGTTTGTTTGAGTTCGAGTTCAATTGACCAATCATTACATAGTGTCTTTTTTGGGTTAAATTGCTATTTAGCACCTCAACTATCCAAAGTTCTACAATTTAGGCCTTGTTTTCTTTAGCTGAACTGAACTGAGCTGAACTGAATGAAACTGAACTGAATTGGTTTAACAATTGAACTGGATTGACTGAACTGGTTAAATTTCGTAGAATTTAACTAAACGAAGAAGAAATTTTGCAAAAATTAATTAAAATAAATTTGATTGAACTTAGTGAAATTAAACGTAACTGAATTATACTAAGTAAAAATACAACAGCTCATTCAGCTGCTCATACATCATCAAGCTGTCGATGTGAAGTACTAAATCAGTATAAAAGTTAAAGATTAGGGGTTCTATTCATGAACATTAAAAATTCAAACGTTTAGTTATCTACTCCCTTCTATACATGAAATTCATATCTTATTTTTTTAGATTTAACAATGTTGATTAAAATTAATATTGGATTTACAAATAAAAAAAAAACTAAAGAAATATATACATAGTGAGAACAAATTATATATAATATATTAACTTACAAAATGTTATCTTAGCTAACGCATAATAAATTGAAATATATTTAATTCAAATTTATTTTTTATTATTATATGAAAAAAAAATTTTGTTAAAGCCTTTCATCTTTACAATTTTTATTCATTAATCCCTTCCTCTTTAATTTTCATATACATTGAACACAGGCTAAATTCTTAAAACTATAAAAATTAAGGGGCTTAATTATGAATTTAGCCATTAATTATCTACTTTTTATTTTCATAACTTTTTTATATTCAGGCCCTCTTCCTTTTGGTTATCCAGTCAGAGTATATTACAATCCAATTCGTAACATATTATGTTCATGGCCAGTACAAAAAATATTTCCTTGCAAGTTTATGAAAAACGAGGAGATTAAACTGCTGCTGGACAATGTTGAGAGTCTAATGGAAAAACTAGATGAAATTGTGGAAAGTTTCATAAAAGATTTCAAGGAGAACAAGTTGCTCGAAAACGGCTGGCCGCTGACTGTCTGCTTACAAAGTATCCAAAGCTGCTGTCAATGTCTATTGTAGCAAGTAAGTTCCCTGGGTTTCGAGTTAACTGTGTTCATCCGGGATTGTTCAAGACTGACATGACTGGCAACATTGGATTTGTGACGCCTGGAGGAGCACGGGCTCCCGTGATGTTAGCTTTGCTGCCTGATAGTGGTCCTTCAGGTCAATACTTCGATGAGGTGGATGTTTCGATCTTTTGAGGTTACATGTCATTTCATGAATATGTTTCGAATCGATATCAAATGATGTTATAAATTACATAATTTTTTCAAAGTTAGATGAAGAAATACTTTTTACATATTGTACACAATGCTCTCACATGCAAGGCCACAAGCCATGTCGAAAGCCAGAACGCATTTTATCTTCCCTCCATTCAGCTAAGAATGATCGCACCCCCAATGCGGGGAATTGTGATTCTACTAACGACGAAAAACTTCTTTTCGGGCCTTAGAGGTACTTGAAGCAGCATTTCGTCTTGCACAGCATCCCACGAAATAAATTATTGACTGTCATTTCAGAGCAGGACAGGAGAAAAAAAAAAGGGTCAACAAACGTATCATAGCCGAAATTAGTGTAATAACATAACTCTTAACTTAAGTGTATTTACGCGGAGAAAAGAAAGCATCTTGATCAAAATAGAATAAAATGAAAGCCTTTTTACTTGTACAACACCACAAACTTAAACTGAATCTCAGCAGTTTTTAAAGGATCGGACTTACCAAGATGACGAATAAAATGACATTAAAGATTGCAACTACTCTCCACTCGGTTTTCATGTATTGTGCAACCCCGGCCCTAATAACACGAAGGTCAGATTTTTTATATCTAAGGAAAATTTGATGAATTAAAAAGTGAAAAGACAGTTGCAGAGTTATGCTTACTTGCAGGAATCGCAATTATAGCATCTGATAGTCCGGGAGTTTTTGTAAAGTTTGCAGTCTTTGTTGGAGCTAATTGGATGAAAGCTCAAATCATAGTAAGAAGCATTTGCAGCAGGATAGCCACACCTGTGAAGTCGAAAACAGAGCAAAATTAACAAAACTCGCTTTCATGAGATCAATATTGGTCTAATATCAGCACGAAGGAAATGAATCAAGGAACATGGATTAGATCATCTTACTCGGATGGCGGCCGGCAGCAACCAGCTTCCATAGGAGTCAATTTTGCTGACTTGTACGCTTTAAGAGTCTGCAATCAACGGGTGGAAGCATTGTAATCGACATTTCTGGAATTTGGAAATAATAAGTGGTATGAATTTGATGTTAAAAACGTACGAACCCTGTACTTCCTGGAGAGATTATTGCAATCCTCGGACTTCACAAGACAACTCTTTAAGCGCGTCCAATTTTCGGTGTTGTTCAGCTGAAGTGAGAATGAAGATTAAGCAAGATTACGTCAATCTTATACAGAAATGATACTGTAAAAGTTCGATACCTGTTTGAGAAACCATGAGCTGTAATCTTGAAGCTGATATTCCTTGTACCTGGCAAGACAAGATCAAATTAGACAACTCCACATACAAATATCCGTGCATAGCTAAATAAAAATGATGGAAAAGCAAGTCTCATGGCTCGATTTATCTTTTCTTACCTTAAGCCCTGGACCTTGTGACCCGATCCGTCGTTTGTTACTATAAACCTGTGACGGAGTAGAAAACAAATTGCATAAATGACTTGTAGTAAGTTTAAACGTAAGTCGAAAAGCGCAAAAAATCTATGGACATGCTCATTTAACATCTTGAACATGCTTATGCTAATACTGTAAAATCTAAGAAACCGACCCTGAAACCAAAAAAGTACAGCAACTTTAAGAACCTGGACAAGTCGAAAATACTTACGCTAATACTGTGAAAACCAGAATCGCCACCAAAGTTATGCACAGAAAAATCAGATACTATAAGCGCAATGTCAAGGATCATCCACGAACATGAAAAACAAATGAAACATTGCATAAAAACCACAACTTTAAAGCCAGGATACAATCCATAACAGTATAGAGTTGTTCTTCAATGCACCCAAGAATCCAATTATGGATCTGAAAAAACGAGGAACGGGTTTAATAAGAAGAATGTAAATGGTAAAACGATGCATATAAGAGAAAGCAAACTTACATTAGAAATATGAAAGCTCCAAGGCCTAGCACAGGAAGAGTCAGAGATTTTCGGCAGCTATCATGATGTGTGCTCATCCATACCCCAAAAATTATGACAACTATAGCTACGAGCTACATAGTAAGAGCATCAGGTAAGCATAGACAGGCAATGTTGTAGAAAAATCACAGACACGGATATGGAAACATTCTCTCTAAACTATAGCTTACAAAGAGAAACGAAAACGAAATAGACACGGATGCATGGGCTACTAAACGGAGTGTGCGTGCAACTTAGATTTTTCATGAAACTTATATTTGCCAAAGATCAAGCCTTTCTAGTAGACACGAAAATTCTGATAATTTGGAAAAGGGATAAGGTCTGAATTTAGTACGGATTTACCCCTAACATGTAGGACAGTAAAAATTTACCCCTTTACGTTTCTAAAGAGTATCAATTTTACCCCTCCATAAGAGAAACAGACTAATTTAGCTGTTTTAAACTACTAGACAATCATGTCAGACATTCCAAATATGAGTCAAGTATAAAATGTTTATTGTGTTACTTACAAACCCATGGAGTTACAAAATAGACCTTTGAAAATGTCCACAACTAAGTTTGTAACATGCAATTCAATTGCGAAAATACTATCAACATGTCTAAAATGTTCACTATATCATCAATATGCTTATAAAGAACCTGTAAAAATGCATAAACCAGAAGTTTATCGGTAAATTTGTTTAGAAACTCCGATGTGATAGTATAATAATAGTGTTCCATACGTTAAGGTTAAATTTCCACCCCGATAGGCTCAAATTTGTACTTAATCCCTTTGAATTGAAATATAACATTTAGCGGGATTAGACAATGTAGCTAGGTTATTTGGTAGCAAACAAATTATAATTAGTACAAATTCTACTATGGAGCGGCTTCAATCAACCCGAATAAAAACATGACAATTGTGAATTATTATTTTTACATCGATTATTTTCCAATGAAGTGTCATGCATTAAAGTTTTCATTGGATGGGTCCATTGCACCAGAACTTCTCTTATTACACAGAGAACCCAAAAGAGAATTATCAAAATGTAAGAAAACAAAAAGAAAAAAATCCCTAAATTCAACTAAAATTACAGAAAGTAACAAACTTTACTACAAGATCATCCACAAAATGCAGGCATTATAAGTTCTTAGTACCAAAAACAAACCCATGTAAGAGATAACTGAAAACATCAACAAATAACTGAAAAATTACTAAAATGGGACTCAAATTTACAGTATAAAATCAACTTAAAAATCCCAAATGAAGACCAAATTTAAAATAAAAAGCAGAAAAATGCATACCATGGTAAGAAAGTTGATCCATCTGATAACAAAGTTACTAGTGCCTGCACCCATTTCACTTCAGGGTATAATTACAGAGGGTATTATGGTCAAATGTGTTCTTCTTAAACCCTGAAAATGCAGATTTTGAAGTTCTTTGTAGCTATACGAATTTTGCACTGAAAGAAAAGGAAAAAGAATGAAAAAGTGGGGTTTTGGGAAGAGATAATGGGAGGAGAATGAGGGTAGTTTGGTCAAGTAAAAAAGAACAGCTTGCAGATGCACATGGGTACTTGGTTGATTGCTTTTGGATTATGTGAAGGACATTTAAATAACAGAAGATAGCAAATCCTTAATTAGAACAAAATCTAATAACTCACTACAAAGTTTACTTCTTTTATTGGTAGTCAATGTACAGTGTTGACTCTGGTTGTTTCGTTTAATAAGCCTCAAATTTTATTTTTTTACAATTGGAATTGGGGTTGAGATGAAACTCATAAAGAGAGATGGTGGAATGAAATAAGAAGATGAGAGTTAATGAGATGAAAATGATTAAACTGTCTTCGTTTAAAATTAAGGATAAGGTACCAAAGTAGGCTTAACATTTGTACAAAAGTATCAAAATATGACTAACGTATAAAATGGTACCAAAATAGGGTCAACTTTTAGAAAACGACACCAATTTAGGCTCAACGTTTACAAAAAGGCACTATTTTAGGGGTCGGGAACAAAATTTGACTTGTCATATATACACAGTTGATGAAGATGATTTGTTTGTTTTCGTACAGTAAGTATATATTGGGAGTAATATAATTGACAGTGTAAGCCAGAGTGTCAAATTCCGCTGTCGAGTTCTGAATTGGTACCATTTTGAGCCTAATTTAGTACTATTTTATACGTTAAGTGTATTTTGATACTTTTCTGCAAACGTTAGACCTATTTTGGTACTCTATCACTTAAAATTATAAGAGAGGAAAGAGGACAACTTAGTCATTCTATCTCATTAATTTCCATCTCCCTCCTGAGACCCCCTCTCTGTGTTACAAGATTTATGGGATGACAATTTCATCTCCACCCCCACGAAACAAATGGGAGCTAGCCCAACTCACCCCTCTCATCCCCCTCATAGCCCACTAAACAAAGGCTTCACCCCTCTCATCCCCCTCATAGCCCACTAAACAAAGGCTTCATTAAGTTTTAACTCTAGACAGGATGTATGATGAAAGAGAGAATGAATGTTTTGGAAATTAAAAGTGTTAATCCGTAGTAAAAAAGTACTAAACTATTTTAATTCTTTGAAAAAAATTCACTTTTTTTATGTGGTTAATGGGTCATTTTTATAAAATAAAATTTTAATATAATTCTTATTTTAATATAATCTACAATTTTGAAAAAAATACACAGATATTTCAAAAGTTTTGTTCTCAAATGGAAATAACGGAGATTATACGATTATGTCTTTATGCTTTATTAATAATTTATTTCATTTCAATTCAGTTCAATAGTATAAAGTTCAGTTCAGTAATTTTTTTCAGTAAATGCACTTTAATTCAGATCAGTTCAATTCAATTCAATCATAAAGCGTAGAACTTAAAAGTTACTTTTTTCTATCACCTCATTTCAATAAAAACAGGATGTAAAAAAGAACGAACATCTTACTTAGGTTGGCATCACGAACCTCAAACTAAAATTAGACCTGATATATTAAGTAAACCATGTATCTCATAGGATTTTAGTTCTTACCAACTTTGTTAAAGTTCTATGGACAACAGAAATAATTAAGATTAATGGAATCCAAGAATTATTGTTATGGTGCAAGACAATGTAGAGGTCAAAAAAATTTCTACTGAATTGAGTATGGAGTGTACGAAATAAAGAAACAAAATGATTAAATTTAATTTGAAGTATTTAATTAAGGTAGCTGAACTACCAATGAAATAGTAGATATCCCTATAGTTTTCCTTGAAGAATGGGTTAGTTCGTCTATAATCTTCCAAGTATCAAAAATCCTTGAGTTCTTAAACACAGTACAATTTGAATATGATTTTATCAATCACTTCTTGTACTCTGAACCCGAATATACCATATCAGATATTCGCTAGAAATGACACGTGAGAGACACGTAACCAAATAAATATTTTTCTAAACTATGTAAATAGTTAAACATCAATTGTTGAACCCAACCCAATAGGTCTATGTGTGCAAAAACTATATTTTTCTAAAGTATATATGTACAACAAAAATAAAACTACTTACAAAATACATTATAAGGATTTTCATTCGGAAATGTGCAATGTCAAAAACTTTTATACGCGGCTTGGATATTCTTTGCAACTTTGATATCATGGCGACCAAAAGGAACTCTTGTGTTATTGTGGTGAAATTGCAACCCCTCAAAGCGGATGCATGTTCGAAGTCAATATTGACGAATGGAGATATTTATGGAGAGAACATGTTTAGCACTTGTCAATGTTGTGAGGCTTCATTGTCATTTGGATATTATGGTTGAATATCTTGAACACACATCGAAAAGGAGGGTTATGAGGAAATGGCATGTGTTGGGTTCATCGTTTGGTATTCGACTAAAGTGTTCATTGCATTTGCTGGCACCGGAGATGGGCTTAAGAGAATGAGTTTAATGGACTTAGACCAAGATCTCATAATAGTCATCACAACCTATTTGCACCACACCACAAATAATTAAAAAGGAATAATTAATTTATTAATTAGTTACAAATCCATCCTATCTTATTTTTTTTCTGAAACACAATCCATCCTATTTATTCTTGGTCACAATTGGATTGTATTTATTTACCATTGATGACCCTATTCTAGAAGTCAAACCTTTTTTAACTTGTGGTTAAAATGTCCGAAAAACTACATATCTAAATTTATCTCTGTAAACCAATTCCCACTCTATAAACAATCCCAAATCCAAGATTAAAAAAAATCAGAAAACCAGAAAAGAAAAAAAGAAACAATAAAAAGACACAACAAAAATTTTGAGAGTTCATATTCTATCTCAAAGATCCCAGAGATAGAAAAATTTGAACTCCAAAAATTTGTTGTTAAATAAATTAAATAAAAAGAGAAATTTCTGTAAATTAACTAACTAATTTTTTAAAAATGGGTTTCGGAGGAACAACTGAGAAATGCAAGGCCTGCAATAAAACCGTTTATTTTGTAGAAATGGTTTCAGCGGATGGTGTTCCTTATCATAAAACATGCTTCAAATGCAGCCATTGCAATGGAGTTCTTGTGGTAAAATTTTATAAATTTCAATTAATTATCTCTTAATTTTTTAAATTTTTTTGCTTAAAAGTGTTTTTAATTAATTAACTTTGTGTTAATTAGATGGGAAGCTATTCCTCATTGGATGGAGTTTTGTACTGCAAACCCCATTTTGAGCAACTTTTCAGGGAGACTGGAAGTTTTACCAAGAAATTAGCCTCATGTAATTAATTTTTCTACAAAACATTTATTTTTATTTCCTTTTTGTAAAAATAGTTTTTTCTCTAATATTCTTTTTTGTTTATTCAATTTTGGGTATTCAGCTGGAGAGAAGAAACCCCAACTGGTCAAATTTTAAAACATATATTCTTATAATTTTCTTTTCCAATTATATTATTTACTAGAAGAATAATATATTTTCATCTTAATTTTATGCAGACAAAGGCACCCAGCAAACTCTCTTCCATGTTTAGTGGCACCCAAGACAAGTGCAAAACTTGTAGCAAAACTGCATATCCATTGGAAAAGGTTCGTATTTTTTCGTCGCTAGACATATAATATCCGTTGGTAATTTCTTTTTACTTAAGAAAGAAATAGAAAACATATTTCGAAAATCCAAATATTCGTCACCAATTCTCAGTACCGAAAAGGAATTATAATTTTAACGAATTTTTGTTAGTTGGTTGACTGTTTGGTTTTGTTTCTTCCGCAATTATGCAAAACAAGTGAAAGGAATCAAAAGGTGTATTTTGAAAAGCTACTCTTAAATTTCGTTTATTTTACCGAAACTATGGAATGCAGACAGATCGGTAGAATTTCGTCGCTAAATATATTAATGTCCATCAGCAACTATATTGAGAGAAAATGTCATATATTTGACATCAATGTCTGCAACCAGATTCTCCGTTGCCTTTTTGGAAGGAATGTTAGGATAATGACACATAAAAAATTTCAATCAAACATTAATATATATCGGAGTATTCGCGTCAAAAATCCAAGATCCGTCACTATACCATTACTCTTGAAACTTGGAAAGAGAGATTTAGAGTTCGAAAACTGACAATATCGGAACACAATTTCAGGTGTCAGTGGAAGGAGAGATCTATCACAAAAATTGCTTTAGGTGTGCTCATGGAGGATGTTATCTAACAACATCAAACTATGCAGCATTGGATGGAATTTTGTACTGCAAGCCTCATTTCGCTCAATTGTTTAAGGAGAAAGGTTGCTACAACCATGTCACTAAAACCGGGTCTAAAATGAGTGGCGAAATTCCACATGAAGAAATCAAAGCCGCCATTGAAGCAACAGAAGAAGAAAAGAAAGATGCGACTGAAGAATCAACTGAAGCTGAAGAAAAGGAAGAAGCAGAAGAAGAAGAAGGTGATGATGTTGTTGCACAAGAGCAAGCATAGAAGAAGTCTGTTGGCATATCCAGGGACGAGTCTTAGAGACCGGTTGGGACTTAGAGCACGAACTGGTCGCTAAAAGACTTTATTCAACCTGTGTAAGCGGTTTCTAGTGAATTCTAAATCTATTAGCGACGCTATATGTTTTGTTGTAATTTTTTTTTGTTCTTCAATGGTGGTTCCTATCGTTTTTCGAGAGTTCTTTATCGTTCCGTGAAAGTAGTTATGTGTTTAGATCGGGATTAATTGGGAAGTCTTTTAGCAATTGCAAATTCACAATTTTGCATTTGTTCATTAGTTTATAGACAAGGACCATATGAAGGATTTTAAATTTTACCTTTTTTTTTTGTATTTTTTATTTTATTTGTGAGTAGGATTTCAAATTGGAAAGTGTTTGATTTTAATATATGTAGATAAAATATGGATAATTTATTATTTTGTAAATTATTATTGTCTTTTAATATTGAGTCCTTAATTTTCAGGAAATTATTTTGCCTCAATGCTATAGAAAATATTTCAAAATAATTTCTATGCAAAGTAATATGTAATAACGAAAAAATAGTTTCCAAAACTTATTATAGAGAAAACGTTTTAGAAAAAAAAAAGACAAAAATTTCCTTCATTTATCAAAAGGTTTAATATAGCACTTGATCCTCACAAGACGTTTGTTTGGTATATGAGATAGATAGAGATGAGATATGCCTGATTCTATCTCATTCCACAAATCCTAAACACAGAAGTGTTAATGAGATGAAAATAACTAAATGTGTTTCCCTTCTTTTTGTCCCATAATTTTAGAAACTGAAACTATTTTAGTCAATTATTTTTTTTTCATCCCATCTCAATTTTCATCCTTGAAACAAATAAGTTCCAATCAATCTCTCTTCCTTAAGTTGATCTCATCTAATCTCATCTCGACCTCAATTCTTATCCCATCTCAAGCATAATTCAAAATAAACGCCCCTCAAATTTCTAAGGGTAATTTTCGAAAAAAATCCATGTGTTTATCAATTTTGTCAAAAAGGTGTATGTGTTTATTTTTTTGACAAAATGAGGATTGTGTTTATCTCCGTTAACCAAAAAGAGGAAAAATCATTAACGGTGTTAAATGTGATGACGTGACAAGGAGTATTTTGGTCTTAATTTATGAGTTATGATATGAAAAACTCATTTCTCACACTTTAAAGTTGTAAACACATGAATGTGTAAGAAATTTATTGATAAATAAAGACAAAAAACCAATGCCACATCGTCATATTTAAAACCGTTAATGATTTTTCTGCCTTTTGAGTAACGATGATAAACACAATCCTCATTTTGTCAAAAAAATAAACACAAACACCTTTTTGAGAAATTCGGTAAATACATGGGTTTTTTTTTTTTTCAAAAATTACCTAATTCCTAATAAAAATATTGGTTGGCTTTTGAAACTTAAAAAGTTATTCGGATAACTTGAAATATATTTGCTCAAAATGTTCAAATTGCACCATGCACTTAAACAAAATATTTTCAATGGATCATTTCATTTAAAATAACTACATCTGAAATGTGTAATATCTTGTTAAATAAAAAATTCAAAACATTCAATTACTTTACTTATATAAAAAATCAAATTAAGACTATTTTATGCAAGTTATGACGATTATAAGCTAACGCTCATTCATGACATCCAACTATATCGAAAATACATTTTGAAAGAACTCTCTAATTAGTTTAGTACCTAATGCATGACTCTTTATCGTACTCAAGTCTATATACAAAGCCGACTGAAGATAAAAGGCTGCCAAAATAACACATACTCAATCTCAATTCGCACCATCTCCAAGCTTAGCTAGTAACATTTTTGCTCTAAAAAGACCATTAAGCCTTTATCAAAATATCAGCACCCACGTGGCACACTATGAATGGCTAAAAATGAAGCGGTAATTACACCACGACCAACCATAAAATGCCACATATACATTTTTAACATGTAGATAAACCTCCCTCCTTTCCTCTCCCCCATTTCCTTCCCTCTATCTTCTTCTTCTTCTTCATCTTCTTCCCCAAAATTTTGCTCTCAAATCTCAAAAACTTGTCAAAATTTGTCAACTTTCCAATGCAATTGAGCTCTGTCTCATGATATTAGTCCCCAATTTTAAAAAATGGACGGTCTTACCCTCGCGACCACCGCCACCACTAGCACCACCGCATTGTATCCATCAAAATCCCTCTTTTCTCCAGTTTCAATCGGAGTTAGAAGATTAGGGTTTCGTAGGAAGAGTAAGTTCGTTGTTTTTGCAGCTCAGGACGAGCCTAAATTTGACCAGTGGGATCAAATGGAGCTCAAGTTTGGTCGTATGCTCGGTGAAGACCCCAAACTTACCCTTGCCAAGGTTCATTTTTTAATCCCTCTTTCTGTTTTCGGGCCTTTCTCGTTGAAATTTGTATTGGGTAGTGGATAAAATTTGAATTTTGTGTTGGGTATTGGATAAAGTTAGGATTTTGGAACTTGAAATTTGCTTCTGTTTTTTCGATTTTGATGGTTTGTGATGATGATGATTTAGCTACTTTGGCGGACCCGGATGTTAAATTTTCTTTCTGTTTTTGAGCTTTTTTCTATGAGTTTTGTATTGGGTAGTGGGTGGAATTTGAATTTTGGAACATGAGATTTTGTTCTGTTTTTTCGATTTTGATGGTTTGCGATGATGATTTGGTTACTTTGGTTGTTGGATAATGGCTAAGAAGGCGTACCAGGATGTTAATTATCTTCTGTTTTTGAGCTTTTCTCGTTGAGTTTTGTATTGGGTAGTGGATGTAATTTGAATTTGGGAACATGAGATTTTGGTTCTGTTTTTTTTATTTTGATGATTTTTGATGATGATTTTAGCTACTTTGGTTGCTAGATAATGGCTAAGAAGGCAACCCGGATGTTTCATTTTCTTTCTGTTTTTGAGCTTTTCTCGTTAAGTTTTGTATTGGGTAGTCGATAAAGTTAGGATTTTTGAACATGAGATTTGGTTCTGTTTTAGTTGCTTTGGTTATTTGATAATGGCCAAGAAGGCAACCCAGATGTTTCGTTTCTTTCTGGTTTTGAGCTTTTGTCGTTGAGTTTTGTATTGGGTAGTGAATGGAATTTGAATTTTTGGAACATGAAATTTGGTTGTTTTTTTTTTTTTTTTGATGGTTTGTGATGATGATTTAGCTGCTTTGGTTGTTAGATAATGGCTAAGAAGGCGAACCCGGATGTTTCGTTTCTTGAAGTAGAGAAGCAATTTTACAAAAACAAGGGTAAAGTAGTTGAAATTAAGGAGCTTCCGTTTGATGTACCTAATAAGAATAAGAAACAACCTTCGTCAAATTCGTTGGATGGTTTGGGTTTGGTTAGGCCTGTTCCTAAAGGCGGATTTGAGTTTCCGAATGACATTAAACCTGTAGCACCGGGGATAAGGAAACCGAGCAGACCACTTGCGAAACCTATAGATAATAGTAGTACTAAGCGTAGTGTTCCAAATGTTATCTTGAGAAAGCCTGCATTGTATGTTGAGGATGATGTTGAAGATATGCCTTCAAGGTCAAGGGTGAATATTAAACCGAATTTGACTTTGAAAATGAGAGATTACCGGACTTATGATAAGTTTAGTGATATGACTCTGTTGAGAAAGCCGCAACCATCTACTTTGGATAATGAAGATGCAAAAGACAGTGATGCAAATGGATTTAAAGCGGGAAACGGAGAAGGTGAGGATAAATATAGCGGCTTTACATTATTAAGGAGACCTGAAACTACAAAGAGTGGTGATGATGAGGATGCTTCGGAAACTGATCAAAGTTCAGCTTTTAAGGTGGAAGAGTCTGAAGATGTTATCAGACTAGGTAATGAACTAAATTGCTCTATACATGTTATCTTACTGTTACAATATTACCATTTGAATATTTTGTTTCGGTTTATACTTCAGAAAATGATATTCTGCTGTATTTTTAAGGAATGCAGCCTCTTGAAGAGAGCCAAATTGAGTCGAGAAAAGAACAATCTGATGTAGATTCAGTTGATTCTGTTGATGCTGCACTTCAAGGGAGGCCAAAACGGTAAGCAAAATCTAAATGGTTTTCGTCCTTAACTATTTGCTTGTCTGCATTTTTCGACAATACTGCTTTGTTATGTAGACTAGACAACTCCGTGAAGGAAACATCGGCCTCGGATAATAAAGAGACGACCTCTGCAGATCCTGAAAGAGGATACTGTGATGAACTTATGAATCTCCCTCCTACATCACCTGTAGAGGTCAGTAGAGGTCGTATATATCTTTTTCTCATCATTGATCTTTCAGGTGTGAAAATGCTAAGCGAAGCTACGATTTATGAACTTGTAGGATGCTGATTGGTCCAGGGCAGAAGATCTGCTAAGGACAGGAAATAGGGCAGATGTGGAGTTAGTTAGTGCCAGCCCGAGAGGATTTATTGTATGTATAATGAAATGAAATGGCGAAATGATATTTATAATGCCCTTATATTTATATGTAGTGAAAAGTAATTTGGGATAAACGTATTGTAGGTGTCGTTTGGCTCGTTGGTAGGATTTCTGCCATACCGTAACCTTGCTGCAAAATGGAAGTTCCTAGCTTTTGAGTCTTGGTTGAAGCAGAAAGGTTTAGACCCATCATTATATAAGCAAAATATAGGAATTATTGGAAGTCTTGAAATCTCGGACCAAAACTTCTCTGTTGATTCAAGTGTGAACTCGGATGGTAATCAAAATGTTGGCGAAGAAGTTACTCCAGATATGAAGTTGGAAGATCTTCTAAGGATTTATGATCAAGAGAAACTCAAATTTTTGTCGTCTTTTGTTGGTCAGGTTTGAGGAGTTCATCTCGACTTCCATCTTTAGCTCCTTTCTCTCGACCTGACAAATTCTTTTCTTTGCAGAAAATTAAGGCAAACATTATTGTAGCTGACAAAAAAACTCGAAAATTCATAGTTTCTCTAAGGGCAAGAGAGAAGGAGGAGTCGGTTCAGAAAAAGAGAAATCTGATGGTGAGGCATGCTTGTTGATGATCTTGTAACTTTTGTACGTGTTCAAATTATGCATGCTTGAAACCGATTGGCATGCTTGGTGGTGTCTACGGGTGTACACGGGCTATTGTGTCGTAATTGTGTAATGCATTTTTTATTATCTCTTGCTGATTATATATGATATAAATGCAAAAATAATAATCATGTCATGTTAGGTGGGTTGTCTCAGTATTACTGTTGTTGTGTAAGAAATTTATAGCCCCAACTGTGTCGCCTATATCTGCAACTTTAGTTGTTAGTTATTCAAGCTCCAACTATAGAATTCTTTGTGCATGCTACTTTGTAAAAAAGAAGTAGATATACACAAAAATTGAAATCAAAATGAAACCTGGATTGGCTTGTTGATCTGGTACTGATTCCGAATTCATTGGGAAATTTTCAGTTTTCTCAATCTCTTATGCTGTATATTGCAGACCAGACTTCAAATTGGAGATATAGTGAAATGTTGCATCAAGAAAATAACTTACTTTGGAATTTTTGTGGAGGTAAAATACTTTTTCATATTTGTCGAGATGTATTTTCGGAAACGATCAGATACTAGTGGTAACTGTTGTTGCCTGCCAAGGAGAAATTGGAGAGGATTTTGTCAATTTTCGGCATAACATCTTTGCTTCATGGTTTATGTCACTTTTAAAGCAGGATTACTAAATACGAATCTGGATGGTCATGATTATATTTGTCTTTTTTTTTTTTTCTCTTAATCTACTTGCACTCATGTAGGTTGAAGAAGTGCCTGCACTAATTCACCAGACCGAAGTGTCGTGGGATGCCGCCCTAGACCCTGCGTCATATTTTAAAGTCGGTCAGGTATATCATTTTACTTCTGGATATATTAAATCGATGAGAAAATAATTGTGCTTTATTGAAACTTCGTCTCTAGCATCCTGGTCTTTTCGTTCAGTTTGAATTCTTCAGTTAATTTTTTTGGTCTCAGATTGTGGAGGCAAAAGTTCACCACTTGGATTTCATGCTTGAACGAATTTCGTTATCATTAAAGGAGATTATGGTAAACAAATAATATCTTGTTAATATTTTAAGAATGTATGTTGTTGCATTTCTTATGTTCTTTCCTGTGGCAGCCTGATCCACTAACCGAGGCTCTGGAGTCCGTGGTGGGTGATCATGATTCCTTGGATGGACGATTACAAGCAGCCGAAGCAGATTCTGAGGTACGTCAATGATTCGGCTATTCACTTTCAATTAAAATATCAGAGGCTTAATATATCAAATATTATTATAAATGAAGATGCATTTAGTTTTTTGCTTCTCTGCATTTTGTTGTGACAGTGGCCTGATGTAGAATCACTAATTGAAGAATTGCAAAAAATTGAAGGAGTCCAATGTGTTTCAAAAGGCCGTTTTTTCTTGAGCCCCGGGTTAGCTCCAACATTTCAGGTAATTAACTTTAACATTATTAAGAATGTTGTCTTCACATGTCTATTCGGTTATGATAATCCCCTCTATCAATCTTCTTTTGCAGGTTTATATGGCATCCATGTTCGAAAACCAATATAAATTACTTGCTCGAGCTGGAAACAAAGTACAAGAGGTAACAAGTCCTGAATATTTTTGATATTTGCATAATGATTAGTTGTTAGAAGTATTTGAACTTGTTTAATGAGAACTCAAGCAGTTACTTTCATATGAGGATTTGGAGTTCATAAATTTGTACAAAATAAAGTTGTCTTCCTTCATTTCGTGTTATCTATGTTTATGTTTGTATATCGGTGTTCTAGTTGTTGATGATGAATGCAACTGTGTATTTGGAGCAGGTGATAGTTGAAGCTTCATTGGAGAAAGAAGAGATGAAATCCACAATTTTATCATGCACTAATAGAGTCTCGTAATTTCTTACCACCGCGGCTCTCAGAGTTCCTCCTAATCAGTGGCAAACATCAATCAATGATGAACTTGAAATGCACAGGTTTTTCCGTAAAAAGAGTGGAACAAGGTCTTGGTTTATTGTTCCTCAAATGTGTTACACTTGTATAGTGTTTGATTTTCCCGAAAATATGAGAAATGTAAACCATGTTTGTATCCATACCCTCAACACTCAACACGATCCATTCAATTTTTCGTAACTTTCTATGGAACTGAGATGCTAAGGCTCCTTGGCAAAACCACAACGAACTTGAATCACAATCTGACTCATAACAGAAACTAATTGTCATCTACTGATACTTTAATATCGAAAGTACCTACTTTTAGTTCCGGATAAGATTTCATGGAATGCCACATAAATGGCAAAGAAGTCAGATCTGCTTATTTGCAATCGAAAAACTTCTGAGTGTCATACCAAATTTTGATCTAATTTTTCTGTTTTACGTTGTTTAAAAGAATTACTCTTTCATCAGCGGATTGTTTATGTCGGTTTGACCCGGTCTTTAAAATATTTATGTCGGTTTGTTTTACGATTGAGTAATATTTTACATGTAGTATCATAATTTGTGATAAAGTACAATTAGTAACATTTAACTATTAGTAACATCCACATTAACCAAATAGTTTTCGTGATGGAGGGAGAATCAGTAGAATTCTTAATCAAATTGACAGAAAAGCAACTTCTTAATCAAGTTGACAGAAAAGCAACTGTTCTATTTTTTTTCACATATAATGTGTTAAATACAATCACCATTAGATTAGAATCTAATGGTGGACTCATGAAATCACCTAAAAACGACGGGTTGATACGGAACTACTTAGGGTATAATAAAAAAATAAAAAACACTGTTTATAATTAAAGTAAAACATGTGATTTTGTTAGGTTTGAATCCCTTGGATCCTAATCTAATGGTATTTGGTCAATCATCGACTAGGTGAACACCACTCGTGTTAAATATATCATGTGGCTCATACTATAAAAGCCTTTTTCGAAGTGGAGAGTCTTCGAGTTACTATTATGTAACCGATTCTTCACTTGATTCATAATAAAATAATTGTCCATCGCTCTTGAAGACGTACACAATATTTGTTGAACTTCGTTAACAAATTTTATGTCATTTATCACTTTAATATTTTGACTGACTAACGAATTGCATCGCCAAGAGAGCATACGAAAGAAATTTTAAAATCAAGCAATCGAAATCAATATTGTCATCAGAAAGTATAATACTCTAGGAAATACACTTTAACATTAATTGATATCATTTGTGCACGTTTATTTCTTAACAACAATCATATTTCATAAAGTGGACACGAGTTCGTCTTTTGATCACATTTATCCAAAACTATAGTAAAAGCAACTAGCATAGATAAAACATAAGGACAATATATTCTGTCTTTCTCAAAATCAAATCATTAACATGAGTCACATCAAAAAATACATTTTAATTTGGCATGTAAAAAATCTTGTTGTGCAATAAACTTATATTCAGTTGGATTTATAATAAAAATTCAATGACATTAACTTAAATCACTATCGGATTGTGACAAGTTACACGACTCAAAATTGTGATCAACCAGAGAGACATTCAAATTTAAATCAAACACCACTTGTTCTTTGCTACAAGAGCTTCCCTTCTTTTCCTTCTCAATTGCAGAATTTTCCTTCTGATTTTCAGATATTGCATCAACTTTTCTCTTCTTATCTATCTCCTCTACAACCTTCATCATCTTATCTCCATCGAGCCCCTCCGATCGGAGATACTTGACATTTTCAATTCCGACAAGAAGCTCTTTATTCGATTCATACTTCAGTTTCAAAGCCTCCAAAGCTTGGTCTACATTCATGGTGGATCGATACAATTCATAAACTTGCATCACTCGGTTAACTAATAGAAAACGACTCGTTCGCTTTTTAGTGGTGCCCCAATGGCTCGGAGGATATATTCTGTCAGAAAAAGAAGGTAGGGGTGCTGGATGAGAAGAAGATAAATAGATGAGAATATCAGCGACGAATAATTCAGACTCTGATGAAGAAGAAGAAGAAGAAGAAGAAGAAGAAGAAGAAGAAGATAACGAGAGGAGACTATTAGCGGCAACAGAATCAGCAGTATTTTTTTCGTCGCCATTACAATTGGGCGAAGTTGAACGAGGTTTGGCAATGCCGTACATCTTTTTTGTTGTTGTGAAGAACAAAGACAAACTTGAGAAGTAAGCTGGTTGTAGTAACAATAACAATATATATAGAGTTATTGAAATCCTTTACGTAGTTGGATTTGAATTTAATTTCGAGAGGAGTAAGAAATTACTTTTTCACTGATAGTAGGCAGGAGTGAAATTTAATTAGGTCTACTACTGTTTCACTGATAGCAAACATGAGTTCCATTTCCATATCTATTTATATATTGAGATGCATTAATCAATTGTTTCTTAACATTGTAAATATGAAAAAAGCTTTGATAAATATGTTGGTGCTATATATGAATTTTCTTGAACTGTACAGGAATTGCAATTTATTAAATGATAATATATACTATAGGTGAAGGTTTTAGTAGTTGAAGAAATGCCCAGCTCTTGGGAGTTCTATGATTTCTTGCTTTGAATATATGTATGTCATGATTGGGTTTTTCCCAAGAATTTGTAGTTTAGTCACTGCTATATATATTCTGCGTAACTTTAGCATTCAATTTTTATTCATGAATAATCTAAATTTTCAATTATTCAACCATCTAATTTTACCAAGTTCAGTTTATTGGGTGATGAAATAAGCCAACATTTCTTTATCTCCCACTAGATGAAGTGAAGAGAGATGTATAAGAAGAATGATGTTGTGATGCTTTTCAATTATTCAAGCAATTGGATGACGACTTTGGTCAAATGATCATTTCATTTTAGTGTAAATATGTGTTTCTTTTATGTAAAACTTCAAACACACATTTTCATAGTTATTTTTTTTTATTTTTTTTTTGAAGAAACATTTTCATAGTTATAGAAACACCTAGCCATAAATAAATGTGTATGAAATGAATTTTGATATTTTATATCTTTATTTTTTTCCTGAATTACTTTTTAATAATCAAATAAATTGCAGCTTCACAATTTATTTCTCTTGAAGTAAAAATTTGTTACTTATAATTGTAATCTACAAATGTTGAATGGTAATTTTAATTTTGGGTTAATTTCCAATAAGTGTCATGTGATTTCACAGTTTTACAAATAAAGGACTGTAGTTTACTTTTGAGCAAATAAAAAATCATAGTTTACATTGTTTGCAGAATTAAGGAAATGGTTGATTTTGTTGACATAAACGAGGATATTTTTTGCCCAAATACCTTTTCAAACATTTAGTCGGTTATGTAAGAGTTAAGGTCAAAGACTATAAATTTTTTGTGGAGAAAAAAGTCTTCGTTAACATTAACAAAATTAGTCATTTTCTCTTGCAAACAATACAAATCACAGTCCTTTATTAATAAAAATGTGAAACTACTTTGCTTTTATTTGAAATTAATTCTTTAATTTTTGGAAACAAAGTGGGAGTGTTTCTTAATATTATTTAAAGTTGGAAATGATTAAGTCAAAAATATTTATTTTCTCCGATTAAAGAAATTTTTTTTTTTTTTTGATAGATCCAATTAAAGATATCTAAAGTATTCTTAATAATTTGGATTATCCCTATTGTTATTATAGCCAAATATCATATTAACGTTACAAATCGAATTTTCAATTGTCCAATATAATAGTTAATTTAATTTCTTCAACAAAGTAATAATTTAATATTTAATTTATTTATTTTTGGTTACTTTAATATTCAATTTATTATAATTTTCTTTCACAAAACAAGTTGGATTGAATGAAGCTCCCAAAATGATCAAATTAAATTCTAATAGTAATCGGACTTCTCTCTAAGAGCTTGAAATTTCAAGACTGTTCCAAGTCACATATGGACTTGTTAGTCCAATTTCGGCCAATGCATAATGCATCTACTGTAATATTTGTCACAAACTAATATGAGCAAGAAAAAGCACTTGTCAAAGAAAATATGCTTATAGATTGATGTTCAGACGAATTAGACGAGTTTCAGCGCACATATGTCAGAAAACACTTCGACATAAATAAAATAGTTTTTGTGATGAAAAGCAGAATCAACAAAATTTTTATCAAAATATAGAAAACTTTGTTTAAGACGACACTGAAAGATTCTAACCGCCTTCTAGGAAAATCATAGCTTTTATATCGATTTTTGTTATTCTCTAAAGAAATTTGGTAGAAAGAAAAACAGAACAAAAAGAACATGTTGTTTGCTTGATTCTGATACTCTTCTAGGAAAATAGTAGCATTGATAACGTTTTATTTCTTAACACCAATCATATACACTCGCATCACTCTTTTGATCACATTCATCCATAACGTCGATAAAACACAAGCAGAATATATCTAGAGTGCGGACTAATAAATTTTGATTCGGCATACAACAAACTTGATGTCAAATAAATTTATATTCAGTTGGATTTATAATAAAAACACAAGCAGAGTTAAAATAAACTTCAACACAATAAGCTCAAATTACTATGAAATTGAGATGAGCTAAAGGACTCAAAACTGTGATCAACCGGAGCCACGTTCAAATCGAAATCAAGCACTACTCGCTTTTCAATAGAGCTTCCCTTCTTCTTTTCGTTGTGAGACGTTTTATGACCTCCGAGAGCTTGACC
Organism: Euphorbia peplus; assembly: GCA_028411795.1. Lineage (NCBI taxonomy): Eukaryota > Viridiplantae > Streptophyta > Magnoliopsida > Malpighiales > Euphorbiaceae > Euphorbia > Euphorbia peplus. The sequence continues at coordinate 31,390,675 of CP110839.1, forward strand.
CGTTGGAAAACTCCTAGGGCACAAATTGCACTTGTGAACAGACTTTCTCTCTTCAACAACCAAACCCGACACTTCTCCTCCTCCCTTATCGTTTCCAATTGCTTCCTCGAATTTCTTCTTTCTCTTATGGGAAGCAGTATGGCCCCGGAGAGCTTGAGAACTAGAAAACACTTCTTTGCATTCTTTGCATTCATAGCTCTCAACACTTCCTCTCAAATTACCATCTTCTCCTTGAGCCGTCGAAAAACTCTTAGGGCACAAATTGCACTCCTCAGCAACCAAACCGGACCCTTGTACTCCTCCATTATCGACTCCAATGGCTTCCTCGGCTTTCTTCTTTCTGTTATGGGAAGCAGTATGACCCCCGAGAGCTTGAAAACTAGAAAACACTTCATTACATTCACTGCATGGATAACCCTTAACACTTTCTCCCATATCATCTTCTCCAACGGATTCCAAAACGTTCGATTTCACAATCTTGATCTTCTTGGTCCTCATATTAATCGGAGCACAACGTTCTTTTTCCTTTTCCTTATCGGATTCATCTTCAACTTTCCTCTTCTTGGAACTCTCCTTAACAACCTCCTTAACAACCTCCACGATCTGATCCCTATCGAGCCCCTCTGACCGGAGGTACTGGATACTTTCAAGACCAGCAAGAATCTCCTTATTCGATTTAAACATCACTTTCAAAGCCTTCAAAGATATGTCTATGTTACCTCCCATAGTGGATTTAAAAAATTCGTAAAAATTCATCACTCTCTTAACTAACAGAAAACGATTAGTTCGCTTTTTCGTTGCGCCCCAATCGACCGGAACATAAATCCTCTTGGAAGAAGAAGAAGATAAAGAAGTGAGAACTTCAGCGACAACCGAATCAGCAGTATCTTGGTCGTCGCCATTGTAGTAAGCCGACGTTGAAATCGAAGAAGATGACCGAGTTTTCGCTATGGCAGACATAATATGTTTGAGAAAGATTTTAGAGCGCGCTCGAAGTACGTTACCTTCGAAATAAAAAAGACTTAATATAGGGTTTTTTCGATAATGACTTAATATAGGGTTATTTGAGGACTCTTAGGGACACCGAAATATTAATCCTTTCCCTACAAAGAAATCCTAATCCTAGTGAAGTTCTAATTACTATACGACACCAACTAAATCTTACTCTAGGGTTATTTTTGTAATTTTATTTTAATTTCTTATAAAGCCCTAAAATATCCTCTTTTGTCCAAATAAAAACCCTAAAAATCAAAAAATAAAATTCCTGTTTAATCCTCACCGGATAATCATCGGCGATGAAGGTGTTTGATATCAAGGGGGACACTATTTCTCTCGCTCTTTTTACCGATGTCACCAATTCCAAGTAATTTTTACTAATTTTTACTTTTTTTCAATTTGATTTGTGGTGAAAATTGCAGTGGAAATTGACCAATTTGGTGTTAATTTTGCTGTGTTTGAGTAGTTATTGAGGAAGAATTCTCAAGTTTTCGACTCGGGTTTTGCTATCGAGCTTTGTTTTAGTTTAGGATGTGAAGTTTCAGTTGGTGTTTTCGTTGAAGTGTAGTGATTTTTGAATGTTAAAGTTGAGCTAGATAGTTGATATAACTAACTATGTTGGAGGGTCCATCAACACCTGCCCTTCTGCAGCAATCTGATTATCTTCAACCCCATTTTCAATCCCGGTATTTAAAAGTCTCGAGGATTGTATTGGTAAAAGTCAGTGATATAATATGGTTCGGTTTCAATCCGGTTATTGAAACAGAATTCTCGAATTTCTACCCGATTTTTGCTATCGAGCTTTCTTATAGTTTAGGATATGGACTTTCGATTGAAGTTTTTGTTGAAGTGCATTAGGATATTATAGTTGAGCTAGATAGTTTCTAAAAGAACACAGAATGTTGTTAATCTATGTTGCACGGAGTGTATATCCATGTCCATTTCATTTTTTTTCCTCATTTGTAGGCTATTTTCTGAAGGTTGTATCTTTGAGACAATGTTAACCCTATCCATCTCTGTGCAACATAGTTGTAAAGTAGTAGATTTTGAAATTTTGATGTTCATTTCTGTTTTGACTCGGCAAATGAGTAACAAAAGATAGGATATTTAAGGTAGATTGTTGCTAACAGAACAAAAACTGAATGTTGTTAATTAGTATATTTTCAAATTTGTATGTTCATTTATGTTTTGATTCTTCAAGTCAGTAGGATTCACTATTCTTTCATTTCGTTTCAGCAAATTTTGCTTTACTTCCGTGTGCTAGAAATGAAAAGTTCTTTGATTTCTTTGCCACTAATACGGTGGAGTTTATGTAGCAACTTATTCAGTGAATTCATTTTTGCAAAGTTCTTTGATTTCTTTGCCACTAATACGGTGGAGTTTTTATAATTTATACACCGTGATGCGGTTCCAATTGCAATGTATGTATCTCCTCTTTTCTTGATTAATTTACTAAGTGTATTTGGTATGCTGTATGCTATGTACGAAGCCTAGAGAAAAGTCAACATGGAACATGAGTTTTTGTTCTGTTTTCCAGCTTTTTATTTGTAGTCAAAATGCAGAGAACATTGCCCAATTTGCTGTAAATTTTCTGTGTGTAAGTAGTTATTCAAGAAGAATTCTCGAATTTCGACTCGATGTTTGCTATTGAGCTTTGTTATAGTTTAGGATATGAAGTTTTTGTTGAACTGTTGTAATTTTAGAATGGTATAGTTAAGCTAAATAGTTGCTATAAGAACAGAGAATGCTGTTAAATAGTAGATTTTCAAATTTTGATGTTCATTTCGTTTCGATTCTGCAAATCAGTAACAAATGATAGGATATTTAAGCTAGATTGTTGCTGTCAGAACAAAAAAATGTTGCTAATTAGTAGATTTTCACATTTCGACCCAATTTATTGTGCTCTGTTATAGTTTAGGATATGGAGTTTCGATTGAAGTTTTTGATGAAGTGTAGTAAATTTAGAATATTATAGTTAAAGCTAGAGGGATGCTGTTAATCTATATTCCAAGGACACTCCATTTAGTACCCCACATATCCATTTTCGTGTCCATTTCTCTATTTGTACTCTATTTTATGAAGGTTATATTTTAGAGACAACATTTCCCCTATGCTTGTCCGTGCAACATAGTTGTTAAGTGGTAGATTTTCAAATTTTTATGTTCATTTCCGTTTTGATTCTGCAAATCAGTAACAAATTATAGGATGTTTAAGGTTGATTCATCCTGTCATAAGAAAAAAAAATGATGTTAATTAGTAGATTTTAAGAATTTTATGTTCATTTCGGGTTGATTCTGCAAATCAGTGAGATTCGGCTATTCTTTCATTTCGTTTCGGCAAATTTTGCTTTACCTCTATGTGTTAGAAACTATAAGTGACCTCTATACCCTGAAATTAGTTCATATAGCAACTTATTCCTTGAACTCATTTTTGCAAATTTCTTTGATTTCTTTGCTACTAATACACTGGAGATTTTATAATCTATACACCGTGACGCAGTTCCATTTCAAAGTATGTATCTCCTCTTTTCTTCATTAGTCTACGACGCGAGTTGTATGCTATATGAGGCCTCTGTAATGCAGTTCCAATTGCAATTCATGTATTTCCTCTTTCCTTCTTTAATGCTGTATGTATGCTATGTATGAGGTCTACCGAAAAGTCGACATGGAACCCAAGTTTATGTTCCGTTTACAGCTTTTCATATGTACTACGTTCTGGCCAAGGTTAAAAATACTTTAGAGTACATTTCACTAGTTATCATTATAGAAGCTCGTGGTGCTAATCTGCTAAATTTTTCTTGTAGAGGAGCGTGTGTGCGATGTTAGGATTTTGACATGCTTTGGTACTTTGCAGGGAACTACTAGATTCCATGCAAGCAGGGACTTTGGTACCAGAAGTTGCATTTCTTAATGCCTCGCTTGTATGCTTCTCTTTTGGCATAATTTTACTGAGCCTGTTTCTTGTTCCCTTTTAAATTCTTTGAGCCTTATGCTACTTTTTTTGTTGTGTAGATCCCAGACGTGTTCCCTGTTTTAGCTTCTGCACACAAGACACTCATAGCCAAGTCTCGGGATTCTTTGACGACAAGGACACTACATTCTGAGCTTGTTTATAATTACTCAGGATCTAAACATGTAACAACTTTTCACCATCCCTCAAATGTTCAAATATATTGATTTTGTATATCATTAGGTTGCATCTTTCTAAAATGAATAACTTTATCATACAAATGCAATGGCATTCTAGATTACAGAATCTTTAAAAAGGTGCGGAATCTCTGAAAGTTCTACATACATCCTGGCAGCTCGTTTCAATGCTTCTTCAGATGAGGTGAGTTTTCTTATATTAAATATGCCGTGACACAAGTGTAATTCCATTAATTAATTGAAAGACACCTTCTTCTTTGTGGTTAAAATGATATTGTGCTTTTTGATTAGATGAAAGCCCTGGAGAAGCTAATCATCGGTACAGAAATTGATTTGGAGGAGTTACAAGGAAGAGCAAATCAAGCTCAAATTCTCAAGGTTGGTTCTGTAGCAATCATTTTCATGATGTGTTTCTTCTCTTGATATTGCTTCTACATACTGATAAGATCAACACTTGAAAATTTTCAGCACTACAAAATTTCTGGCCCGGAAGCAGGGATATCTTCTCTTGCTGACGCTATTACATGCCGTATAGCTTCCCGTGATGCATTATGAGAAGGAACAACCGCCATCCGGCTTTTTATATCTTAATTAGTTTGTTGTAGACTTATTTTATCCAGATCAAGACCGCACGAATAACAAGTTAATTTGTGGTTTAGAACCCTGAGTTAAAGGTTTTCATTCTTGATTGCAGAAATGTTCTTGAGTTGAGATATCTGTTTTCTAGGATTTGGATCTTGGGAGTCGAGAATCTTAGCAGAGCATCTATTTCTGTTCAGCAATGTGTAATTGCAGCTGTAGCTGGTAGCATTCATCTATAAATGTAAGTTCTAATTTTGTGCTTCTTTTGTGCACTCAAATTGATGATTGAAGGTACATTACCATTTATAAATTTGTGGTTTCACGTCTTGTTGTATTATATGTTTCTAGGCCTAATACATACCTAGCTCCCCGTACTTGTCTAGATTAGTCTAATGATCCTTCCAACTTTGAAAATGACCAATTAACCCATTGAATTTTCTTAAAGTGACATGATCAACTCCCTAAGTCCCACGTGGCTAACCTACTGGAGATTTGAACAACTTGAAACGTATAACACCTTAAGCAAGTTCATAACAGGTCGCTTTAAGCTAGTTCAGGCAATCGGCTTTTAGGTACTCAAGCATCCAAGATACTTCCTTCTTTTGTTTCCAATCGATAATTTGCTGCAATTTCCTCCACATCCAAACATTTTTTCAACTCATTTCGCTTGTGTAATTGCTTTCTTCTCTTCTGTAGATGTGTGAATTCTTGCCATTTTCTTCTTCCTTTTCTCTGCATATTCAGCCTTCCTCCTTTTCACCTTGTCCTTTGTCATACACTACACTCGCCACGGTCTGATGGTCTGATGAAGTTTAGGGACCCATAATATCAGTGGTGTTGTAGTTCAGAATGTATCTTATGCTATAATTAACTCGTAAATGTTCATCGGTGGGTCCACAAATGTATTATTGATCATCTTCCTAGCTCCGATGACTACAAGCTTTCTTTGAGCTCTGTTCAACAGTGGCATTTTTCAATCTCAAGTTCGAAAATTCTGCAGAAATGAAGGACAATATTGATACGATTCTTACTCGTTCTCCAACATAGCTTTCACATTTTCCTGCCATTCTTTCGTTGAAGTGCGTTTCTTTTTTGCTCTAAAACCTTACCCAGCTAGCCAATATATAGAAATTTTCACTAGAACAAATATAGATAAAGAAATTTCAAGATGCTGGAAAGGCTATATTTTGGTTGTGTATTTGATTAAATTTTTCTAAGCGTCTTTAAAGTTCGATTTAGTTTTATTTAGCTTATGTATCTGTAATTTCCGGAAAATCTAACTCGTGACTAGTCAATATTTTTCTTCAAATTTATAAGATGACAGATTATACATACTTTGAGAAAGCGGGTTTTCATCTTTGCTAGGCATTGAATACTCCTCAAGTGAAGCCAGACTCTGAGATTTCTTTAATGAAAAGATTTTTACTCAGATAACATCTATTCCTGGGTGCTATTTGAGAAAACTTGACGATAAAAAAATTTTAAATGAAAAAATCTGGAAAAGGAGAAGTAAAATAACCTATGATAATTTGTAAAAGGTTCACATTTACCCCTAATATATAAAATGGTACAAAATTATTCCTAACATTATTTAACCAATATCAGTTTTACTTTTACTTTGTGGAAAATTTGAATTGGTTAGTTAGATAGCTATTTGATTGTTATATATTTCATGCAATTAAGTTTTTCAATATGCTGCATTAACTCCATACATATTGACATTGACTAGTTGTATGTAACATGATAATTGCACTAATTTTTTCTTTATGCGAATCATTTTCAAATGAGGTGATATGCTTCTCAACTTCTGTTGATCGGATTCAATGCATCCAGTTTATAATAAAACTTCTTGTAGTACAACTGGAAAAGAGTATAAATGTTATTGTGGGCTTAAAATATGATTTTTTTTTTTAACAAATAAGACACATCGGGTGAATTGTAGGTTTACTTGGCAATATCTGTGGACACAAAACAAGTAATAAATTAATAAAAAAAAAAAGGAAAACCGAAAGTACACTACACATTTGTCTCAAACACAAATTAAAGCTTTTTCACATGCATTTCAATGGCTTCCACGCCTTAAAAAAGACAAAAAACCACTCTATTTTCAAAACCGATAATCAAATTCTTGAACAAAAAACATTTAAAAATGTATTTTCTATTCTGAAAGACAAAATTCTGTTGCTTGTTTGATGAAAAAGATGGGCACTTTGCCACCAATATTGGCCCATAGTATATTCATATTACAATCTCTATATATATGCATTCCACTTTTAATTATCTCAAATTTACTTGCAATTTTACCTTACTATATTGCTTCCTCATTTGATCTAAATTATTGTTTCTATTTCTAGTATAAATGGATATTTTTATTCTGGAAGATTATGTGATACGTCGGAGAATGGAGAAACAAGCAGCTGCAGGCGCCAGGAAAACGTCGGACGATCATGATGAGTCAAGAAAGGGATGGAAAAATGCCGGCCGGAAACCACCACGTAGAGTAGAAAATGATTTTTTGGTACATACAGTTGAGCTCACGGATGATTTAGTCTTTAGTTGTTTCTCAGCATAATTAATTTAATTAGTCGTGAATTAATTAGTGTGTGTTAGTATTGTGCGAGCCTAGATTTGAGTTAGAACTTGTAAACATATCGTTCAGTCCTTACTGTTATGAATCTGTAACATTTTTGCTAGCTAGTAATACGTTTAATTTTATTTTTCTTTACTTATTTACACAACGGCTTCCTTCAATTTCATTTTATTTTTTTGTTACAGTATATTTGATTACTTATAAATGTTTGTGATACATTACAATAATTGGACTTTAAGGATTATATAGCTAACTGGAATTAGACTTTGTATGGGTCAATTGGCCCATCCAGACAGCCTAAGTAGAGTTTTCATGGGCTTGGGCTTGTACATATGTATTGGAGAGTAGATCCGGTCCAATCCCAGCAATGTTCTAAAAAAAAAAAAGCCTCGATATAGAATGAGGTGTAGGCTATGGTTACTTTGTTTTCATTTTGTCATATATATCATTAGATTAATTTTTACTCCATGATCTAATGGTTAATAAAATAAAATAATGATTACTTTGTAAAAAACAAAATAACACAAAGTAAGCATGAAATTTTCCATAAAATAATTGGACTTGGTCTCCAAAGCTCGAACTCAACCCGGTTCGACACGCTCCATAAAGTTTGAGTATTTTTTAGTTTACCTTTATTTGATACAATATCGTATTATTACCAGTTTTCTAAATGGTTACAACTTTAAGAAAAATGAACAAAAGAATCAAAAGGTTAATTATGAGAAGAGATGGGGATTAAAAATGTGTTTTTCAAAATAGAGTGATCAAAAAAACTTGGAGACTTTAAAATTATTTACTCAATTTTAATTCATAGTTTCAAGTTTTAACTAATTTTATTGTCATTTTTACCTTCTAGTAATTAAATATTTCCATTATTTTTGGCTTGCAATGTTCTACTCTTTGCTAAGCCAATTGGCCCATCCAGCCATCCTAAGCCCATTTTTCATGGGTTTGGGGTTTTACACGTATGTTTGAGAGAGTTGATAGGTCCAATCTACATGTTCGAAATTTAGGGACATGAGATTATCTCTCGAGTTTTTTTATACAAATTTCAAACCAGTTCATTGGGTGTAAATAAAATGTTTGAATTTTGAACAAGATAGTTAATGTGCTTGATCAAAATTTATTTGGTGATTTTGATTATTTCAAACATTTAAATGAGAATTTGAGTTAATTAATTCTCCTGATAATACTAATTAATAAGAATGGGATCTAAGAATCCCTATATATATATATATATATATATATATATATATAGAGAAGGAGAAATCTTCCGTGGTCAGTAAAATAATATCACCGCATGTTAGTAGGTATTTTGTTACGTGGAAATGAATTATGAGTTATAAATAAGTAAAACAACATTTAGCAAAGAAACAATATCTAACATGTAGTTGTTCTAGTTTTTACATGGTAAATACATATTTAACATGTGATATAATTATCCTACATGACATTGAATTCATTTGACAAATTGTGTTTGTCATATTTGGTAACATGTAGAAACTAAAATGTGACTATCTTGTAACTTAAAGAAAACATTACTCATTTTATTATCTTATCTTAATTTTAATAACCATGTTACATTAATGGAAAACTTAGTGAACATGTTATCAAAGAAGAAAAAAAGAAAACTTAGTGCACATATATGGTTGTGTTTTACCCATATATTGTATATTTCCAGCTAAATAATTTTTTTTAATAAAAACTGAGAATGAAGAGGAGAAAGGTGGAGAGTTCGACTAGCTCGGTACAAGTAAATTAATTATACTTGGCAATTAAAGACAAAAAAATTTATTAAACATTTGATTAGTCAATAATATTACAAAGTCTATATATAGTATTTTACTTCAAATCTTTTATGCATGGGAATATTGCACCGTGTATATGTGTAAAATTCATCTTGGGTCCTTCCTCTTCTCAACCTTTTCAATTAAATCTCCGATCTTTCAATTTAACATGTTGAGACTTATATTAACTATAATCTCACACATTGATCTCCTAATTAACAAGATAATTAGCTAAGAACATCAAACTCATTAAAAAATGTATAACCCACTCTATATGCATTCAAAATTTAGATGCAGATAACATGAGTAAGTTTGATGTTCACAACTAACGTTTATGGTAATTAGAAACTCAATATGTACGAGTATAATTACCGATCAAGACCTCAAACGTATCCATCAAATCGAACGATCACGACTCGGTTTTTCCTAAGATAGAGTGAAGGTTTGATCATCTTGATCATCACTAGGGACATGATGATCAATGGAGGAATTAGAAGGAGAATAATTAGTGGTTTTTCCATCAACTAAACAAACAAGAAAATCAAAAACATCAGTTTGAAGAAGAGCAGAAGCAACATCATCTTTATGAAGAGTCCTTCTCTTGGATTGGATAGTAAAATTCCAAGATCTTTGAGTTAATTCTTGAATGAAAAGCTCACAAGCTTTAGAAAAAATAAGAGGAGCTTCACCAGAAATCATCTTAACATCATCTCCTGATTTCTTCATTATCTTCTTAATCCTTGCTAATGGCAATGAATGTGGCACACTTTTAGATCTACTTAATATTCCTGAGTAAATCCCTGCTTGCCTCATCTTCTTATATGTTTCGGTTCTTCGCTCAGCGGTCTCGTTTTGGAGCCAACCTAGTTGGGATTAAGTTGTTTTGTTGAGTTGTGTTACCCGCTTCTACTCAAAAGAAAAAAAGTTTAGTGATTTTGATTGTGTTTTTGTGTGTATTTATATTGGGTTTTATTAGAGTTGATTAAGTGTGGTTTACTGGGTTTTATTTATTATGTAATTAGTGTTTAAGGCCGGCTGCTTCTTGCTTAATCAAATTAGGCCGGCTAGATATAGCTAGCTGGTTACTAGTTACTTGTTACATGATTTTGACTTGATTTGCATTCTAATTCTCATTGATGAAATTGTTGAGGTTACCAATGATGGAGGTTTGAGATAGGAACATGCCAAGGAAGCATCGTTTTTTAATCTCTTGGTCTTTCGGAAGAGATTCTCATCAACCGAAGAAGCGAATTCCAAAAGAGCAGAGCGGACACGATAGCGAAACCCTTAAGTCTTATTGTTTTGTTCTCGAACAACGATCATTCATTATGGCCGGCCCCACCGTGATTCGAGTTCCGCTATCAACATTGGAGGGAGGAGGGGGTTTGATACCATAATCCATCAAATTGTTCTCTCGAAATTGAATTCGTGAGCATTAATGTGGTGTTCGAGAAACATATCTAATTTATGTAGATGTGTTATTTTTATTAATATACCGTATTTAGTATTCCAATATTTTCTTTTATTAAAGTGTAACTCAGAAATACTAACTAATAGACCACTAACTCATGCCATTACCTCAATGTGAACTTTTTTATCCATATATTTTTAGGGCGTGCTTTAGATTTTCCTATATACAATTAACACCTTAGATAATTGCATGTTATAATCAATAACTAATTTGAAATTTTTGAACTGTTACCAAAATTTGAAATTTTGAAACAATGAAAATAAATAAAAAACTTAATTAAAAAAAAGAATTAACAATGTAACATGATAATTAGTGGGAACGCAACCTATATTAGTATTCTGTTTTCTCTCTCCAATTCGTCATCAAATCACTTATTATTATTATTATTATTATTATTATTAGTGAACATTTCAGAAGGTCAACTCCTTATATTTGATTGGAAGAAAAAGAAATGAAAAAGAATGCCAAACACTGATGATATACAAATTTAAAGAGAAATGTAACACATACATAAATTTTATTTAGTAGTTATTTTTTTCTATTTTTTTTTTTTAAGTTTTAGTTTTATTGGATTATTAAAACTCTCTCGATGTAAAAGAAAATATAGTCGAACCGCAATATTAATTCTTTTGTGTGATTCATGTTTCCATACATCAAAACCATTTCTTGCATAGACTTTCCAATTATATATATTTCGAATCATATTATTTCGAGTCCACCAACTTTTACTTATTCGTCTCCGGACTACATCATACATGAGACTCTAATATATCAAATTGTAATACGGTGATCCAAATATCATATAGATATTCTTCATTTTGTCCTAAATTCAATTCCTTATAGAGCTTACAATTTTCAAAACACGTCTATATATATATATAATGTTCACTAGGCTAATAAAACTTCATTACTCTCTCTACAGTTTCAATATATGATCTCGTTTATTCATGTTCAAGACCCTTATTTTCAGACTTCTTTAATCCATCACCACTCATTTAGAATCAGATAGTTACACGAGATAATAAATTTTTAACAATCAATAATTAATCTCATTCCTTATAAAAAAATATTCAAGATTTCTTTTCCTACAAACCCGCTCTCTCATATTGAACGACAACTCATATATCATTATCCAAACATAAAACAAGAAGATGAATTTCAATCAAAAGTAATACTAAAATAAAGCTTGTGTTCTTCTTGCGAGATTAAAAAATATAATCTAGTTATTAATTGCGATTAAATTGGAGACAATAACAATTATACTGTTGCAATCGTCAGCTAATTTTCATGCACTAATTAACAAAATCTATAGTAACATTTGCATGTGACAGTTGAGCATCCAAGGCCCAAGAACATATTACTACTTCTTGACAAACCATATCATCCAAACAAACCTTTAATTAATAATGAATTAAATCAAACTTTGTTGATTGTACAAAAGGCTAAATTACATCTATGTTCAGTGAACTTTTTATTTTTATTAATGATTAGTTTCTTGTTGGTTTGAATATCCAATTGGACTCATCATGAGGTGGCCATGATCTTGAGAACACTACGATTCGCAAATTAATTAGAATTTTAAGATAGAGTAAACTAAAAGAAAGAGATCGTGTAACTGTACCAATATTTATTATGCATTACGGAATATCTTAACAAGGATTAGAGACCGGTGCCCACCAGGGAGTCCACCGCATCGGTCAATGAGATGCTCGAGACTTTTTGATCTTGTTCTAGTCGTTTTTCATTTGAGGGCAATTTTCTTGGGTCGGCCGATGAATTGACTTGATCAGTTACCATGTTCGACTGAATGTCATGGTTTGACCATCTCTTTTAAGGTAGTGTTTTGATTTGGGCCTCCTGAACTCTGTCCAAATCTCATAATATTTAGGGGCACATTTTAGTATGGTGCATTTTTCATTACTCAAGATTACCATTTTTGAAATTTTTACTCTCTCTAAACAGTGAGTCTCTTTTTTAACCAAATAACATTTAAAAAATATAAAAAAAAAATTAAAGTTTTTTGAATACAATATTTTTACCCCTTTTATAGTGGGTTACCTAAATATTAAAAATTGAGTAATTTTTATATGATAAGAATAATTGAATGAATTTTGTGGTATGTCTTGAAGCGTGATATCAATTACTAGTAATAATAATTCCAGTTTATTGTATAAGATGTACTTTACAAATTACGAAATTTAAATTTTACTTGCAATTAGTTGGTGGACATGTAATGATCGGCAGCCGTAGAATGGATTAATATGATAAAAGTGCCAGTCGGTTGAGATTTGGTCTATAATCTTGATTATATTATTACAAAAACCATATAAGTCAATGTTTATGTAATATATATAGATAAAAATATTCCAAACTCATTTTAGTATCTTTCATTTTTATAAACAATCTTTTTCATACAACCACACTTTCACCAACTCTTTCTTAATAACTTAATACTCCCTTCTAGTAGCTAATGACAAAATATAACTTTTCACAAATTAAATATTTCATTGCACTATTATATAACAGGATTATTAGCTGACAAAAAGAATCATTTTTTTCCTCCGTTTCTAAGAAATAATAAGCTATAAAGAAATGTTTGGATGATATATAGATCTTTTTCCACCCACTGTTATTATACAATCTATTTATTTTCTGAATGATATGGGGATGGGATCAAATAATTATCGTGTTCATATCATATCAATTATCATATTGGATAATAATCTGATTATATAAACATGAAATCATAAATTTTTATAAATGAATGACAATAAATTGAGTTGCAAACTATTTTTACAAAACTGATTTTGAAATAACTTTTCAAAAATAGAAAAAAGAGTTTGAAATTTTATTTTATTTTTTTATAAAAGTTTGAAATATTATTATCTTGATACAAACATACAAGCAGAGGAAATGGACTCAGTTTGAGCGGCCTCCATTGGGCCTTATAATATATTCATAAAACATACATTTCAATTTCTAGAAATCTCATCGAAGTAAAATATATTTCAACAAAAAACGTGAGGTTGTGTGTTCGTAAAGCAATCATTCTTTTGTTGTTTATTTAGGAGAGACAAAATTTGGGTTGTGAAAGTTACAAAAATAGCAATTTGAAAATTTGAAAAAAATGGTTCTATATGTGAAATGTGCGACTTTAATTCTTAGAAAAATCTATTTCAAAGTTATATTGGAATGTAAAATGGTTTTATTATGTTAATGAAAAAATAAAGTTCAAGAGGTGTAATGTTTGCTTTTGAAGTTCATATATCATGACTTGGATTGAAACATCTCTTTTACAGTTTTTCACCCCTCATCACCATGAATTAGATTCGAGAGTTAACAAGCTTACACCTAATAGTATTAATCTCAACTCTTCTGTAGCTTATTATCAATTTAGACAGCTCCAAAATGACTTGAAATAATCTCAATCTCAATCCACTGTAACTTGTCTTAAAAAAATCTAATTAATTAAAAAATAAATTTGTATACATAAACATAAACAAATATACTACTTAAGAATTCAACTATAAATCTACTTTTTTATTTTTTTATAAATTATGATAAATCAAATTCACATATTGTTATTTTTCATCTTTTTATAATTTATCAATCTAGCCCGAGAAAAAAATGAGATAGGCTTGTTTTTTTCTCCTAAAAAAATTGAACAGGCTTGTTTTATCCTATCCTATCCAGATCCGGCCCATTAAATATGGGATCTGAAGGCTGACCAATCATGGGCTTTACCCTTTTGGGCCTTTTCAAATTTGACAAGCCCAATAACTCCTAATTCTTCAATTTATCTGATTTTCCTTTTTTACTTCATTGAGCTACCAAATTTTGTGCAGTTCATTGATTTCCAAATTTCTTGTCAAGCTTTTATAATTACAATATATTATAAGATGGATAATTCCACCTTATACATTAACCTAAAGTTGACAACATTAATCATATGCGGATCCATGATTCACGTATCGGTAGTCGTATACTTCTGATAATTTAGGAATGCTAAATTTTTAACTTTATTTAGTATTTTATTTTGCATAAAAAAAAAAATTAATGTTTCATTCACATTTTCTTCCCATTTTGAGTATTTTTCTGCTACCAATAAATGCTCAACTCCCTGGGCTTTTATACCAAACATTGGTGCAAATGTGTAAAATTTATAAATGTGATATTACATTATTTTTTCTTATGTTTTTTAGATGATGGGTTGGAATACACAGTTTCTCACCTTTCTAATTTCAGTGGAGTCCATACTCTTATTTGATATTATATTTTTCATAAATGTTCAAGGTAATGAGAAATTTATTATTCTCAAATTAATACTCACAGGACTGGTCCTTTTAACATTTAATTTAATAAAAATTACAAATTTATTCTAAAAAATTTCCAAGTTAATAATTGCATTGAGTTTTCACATATTTGGGATCTAGCTAAACTTGAGATTATGCATGTGGATTAGGTACCAAAAGAAAAAATCTTTGGCTCTCACAATATGAAAATAAAATAATTAAAAAAAAAAAGCCCACCATTCGACACACTTTTAATATTTTCCAGCTCCATTGAAACAGAGATTTGATTGAAGGATATTGTTAGATGATCACGTGGGATCTGTATGCTTTTAGGTTGTGAGTGCACGTGATCATTTCTTTTTTGGCATATGCACTACATATCTTTGCATCTATTCTTGCCTCTCCTAATAAAATTATTACTAATTAAATTGTGATTATGATCTGTTTCAAAAAGAATACAACTAAATCATTGCCCATCATCATCTTCCTTACACAAAAGTCTTCTATTCCTTTTGGGCTGTCTGGGCCCACTGCCATTCACTATTTTCTCTGTTTACAAAAGTTCGAGAGACTACAAAGTTGCGGTGAAGTGATAAAGACTTTTTCTCTTAACTGATGGTTTAGATTTGATCTTTACATTTGTAGATTGGAAATAAATTTTTATGTCAATCTCACTCATAAAGGTGCAAACAATATGCAAAAGAGAATAGTTAGTGTTGTTGGCGGTGAATATCGTTAGGGACAAAAAAAAAAAGTTAGGGAGAGGTGGATAACTACAACCCAGAAGTAGAAAGACCTTAAGGCCATATAAAAACTTATAGGAAAGAGTGACTTCAATAAGCGAAAATCAAACTCAGCTAAAAAGTCTACATGAGCCGCTTTCATACTATTGAGTCCATCCTCATTGGTTGCCTAATTCATCCATTAATGTGTATTCGGGTAATGGAATTGCAACTTAATTAGATTTACAAATGATTATGTGTCTCATTGTGTTGGCAATATTAGGATCTTAAGCCTTATGTAGGGCTTAATAGGATTGATTAGATATTTCATGTCAATGTTCTTATCTTTGTGTTATTAAGACAACCAATATCTAATTGCTGAACATTATAAATAACATACCAAGTTATTTTCTATTTTTTTATAAACTCTTTTCTTTCTGCTTATATTATTATATAAAGATATGATTTGAATGTTTAATAAAATAAATTTGAAATCTAAAGGTTACAAATTTACCATTGTATTTTACTGCCGAATACAAAATACTAAACATGGGATACCAAATTTACAGATGGACAATTTTACTTTTTTAAGCAGCTTGATCATATAGCGTGCAAAACCATTTAGATGATCAAAATCTAAAGGTTGTCGGAACCATCACTAATAGGGGTGTTTCTGTCAGCCAGAAAGGCGAAGCCTCCCCAAAGCCCCTCTCTACCTCTGCACATGTACGTATGTGTTTTGCAATGTAACTTTTCTATAAAAAAAAACTGATGATTTAAAAGCTTCTTTTAATAATAGCAACCTATATATCATCTCGCTTATATATTTTTGTATGTGAACAACTCTTATACATGAAGCGTGTGAATGCAACAGAGTTCGCTCTGTTATATATCAAAATTCCAACAATAAACAGTATTTTCAAAAAAGAAAATTTAAAGCGCTCATATAACACATTGCTCCTTATAAATACATGAAGAAAGAATTGTCTAGGTTTATACTTTTGATTTATGATTTATCTTTTTAAGTACTCCATAATTTTATATATATCATAATACAATGAAATTTTAGTGTGGCAATGAGATGAATAGGTTTGTGTGTGGTTGGCCCTAATTAAGTAGTGGATGCAAAATTGTGATGAAAAATGGGGTCGACCACCATCACGTGACCACCTTCTCTTGTCTACATAGATCCTTGTAACGTTTTCATGATTATTTCATGTAAACTTTTCTGATTTTATTTTCTTGGAGAATTAATGTGATCTTTAATTCACAACTTTTGTATAGTAGATAGAAATTAGATTAATGATACTTTCAGACTTTGATTACATTTATAGATTTACATGTGGAAGCTATTCTATTTCTGAAAAAGATATGGAGATATAAAGATCAAAAGGGCAAAAGAAAAACCTTCTTGATCATGTGACTACTCCATCTAATAAAACAACTTACCTCCTCTAAATATCTTTCTTTAATTAACTTTTTAATTACTCTTTATCTTTTAAATATATCCAAATCAGGATTTAGAAGGTGATTAAAGTATTACGTCAATTTAACAATCGATCATAATTTAAATCTCGGAGATTAAAGTGATGTTTAATAGAAAAATATTCTTTTTAGTATTCACTTTTTAAATCATGAGATTTGACCCCATGATCTCACACTTTTTTGCGAAATGTAATAACCACCAAAGCATTGCTTGATGGATAATAGAAAAATATTTGATGGCAGAGTTTCGCCTTAAAAACAGACCAATTTGATTCAATCCTATAAATTAATCTTACATGTCGAAGAATAATATAGGTTGATATATACGGTCAGAAATAAGAACCGAATTTTGATCGACTAATTTATCAAAGCTCATCTAGGCGTTTAAAATTAATCATACTTGTCACTCACTAATTCTCCAATTGATCTTCGATTAATCCTCAAAAATTCTCGATCACCTAATTAGCGTACAACGTCACTTACTTTAAGCATTGATAACAGAATTCTTTGTTGTTTACTAGTATAACTTTGATGGGTTAATCTTGAATGGTGTTGTTTATATTTGGGTCCAGCTTTTGTGTCCTATACATCCAATATCTCCAACCTTTTGTGAAACTCAAGTTTTCTGAATTATTTGCAATGTTTTTGGTGAAAGTTGACAAAAGAAGATGAGTGAGTTCATCATTTTCTTGATTAATTACAACATAGACATTTCATCTAATAAAAGGCATTTTTCTGAACACAAATTTTCATGAATTAATGTTTGATTTGATTCATGATCTAATCTTTAAAGATGAAGACAAAATTATTCCTTATAAAGAAAGAATAGTAGTCCTTACTCTTTTATTTTTGCCTTTTTCTTTAGTTTTTTCTTTTGAGAACAGCTCTGAAAGGGAGAAACTACAGAGTTTTATAGATTTACCTAATTGATTTCATAACATTTAATTACTAGTTACTTGAAGCACTTGCATTGTGTACTTTTGAAAACAAGGTTAAAGCCTCCTTCCTTATCCAGACAAAAAAAAAAGTTCAAATTTATAATATATCTATATATTTTTTAATAAAAACTAGATATGGAAGGGAAGAGTACTCGACATTCCAACTAGATCAACATATAAGAATCTTAACCCAAAAAAATTTTTGTACTTTCTTAAAAATATTAGCTCAATATATATCAGAGGTGTGATAAGTTGAGATAAATGATTACAAACTTCATCCGCCAAAATCAGAATGGATATTAGAATTCTTTCCTTTTTTTTTAGCCACAGGTAAAAATATTGTAAAAGGAAAATTTTGTTAAAATAGAGAAAAAGTTTGGTTGTGACATGAAAAATAATTCATGATCACTTAGTTTAAAACAAAATAATATCGTATTTTTGTCATCTTCAGCTATATATACAAATCGAAGACTGATGATCAGTGAATGATTGAGGTGACCAAAAATCAAAAATAATGATAAAAAAATTTGAAAATCGACCGTAGAAAACTGACGATTGACTATCAATAAGCACTGTAATTCAGAAATCGATAGCCCACAAAAAATGGTGATAGGTGGCCATTGGGAATGGTGGTGAATGGTTTTTTTTTTTTTAACAAAAATTATAGTTAAGGGTAGACATCCATTCCACATGTCAAACCACATATCTCGATGAAGGTTTAGAGTGGAGTTTACAAACTGACTGTAAATAAGAGCTAAATTTCGATGAGCGAGGATTCGAACCTCAAATCTTTCAAACAGAAGATAAAATGTCTTACCACTTGAACCAACTCTTATTAGTGCGTAAATTATGGAAAATGTTTGTATCATGTAAAAAAACTTAAACATTTTTTCCTTTCATTATATAAAAACAAAATAAAATAAACATTTTTCCTTCTCCGTAGAATTAACTTGTAAAATTTGTTTCATGTATTTATTTTCCTAATTGAAACAAACGCCATAGTGTTATGAAAAAAATAAAATTTGCACAAATTTTCACAAAAGCTTATCTGGATGTATTTGATGGGAACTAATTAACATGGTTCTTTTCATACCTATTCAGTATACGTTGTCAGCCCGTCTGTAAAAGAATTTATTTTTTTCTATAAAAATAAAAAAACTCTGCCATAATCGAATGAATATTTAATATTTTATTTCTCTTATAAAATAATTAAATAAATAATGGGTTTAGCGAGGAGTTCAAGTGGGATTAACGCAATTTAAATGATTTGATAGTGGTGAAACCCATAGCAAGACCAAACTTGATTAGGTAGTTAGCATGTTGACTCTTGTCTTGATCAAGTAATAAATTAGGAAACTTAAACAATGAAATTATGCATAAATTGATAGAGGAAAAAGGATTAATGCAAAAAAATTGAAGGTTAGGAAGATGATATCCTTCCCACTTGATTTGATAGCTAATCTTCTAATTATTTATAGACAATTTCCTGTTAATTAATTAGATACAATTATTAAAGAGATTATAACATAAATGACCCTACTTTAATGTGAGATGATAGCTTAATTATAACATTGAGAAGATATTGATTTTTTTTATGGTAATGATTAAGTATTCCACTGGTTAAGTATCTCACGTTAACTGATATGGTAATGAAATATCTATAGTTATGTGGTTCTTTTTACCATTCAATGTGTTTGTTGGAGATGAGTTAAGCTCAATCAATCTAACTATCGGTCAAATATTGAGAAGTTCATTGTTGGCACTAGATGTCCAGTCTTGTAAACTTTAAACTTCAAATATATATTTTTAGACGTGAGGGGAGTTACTAAATACTTCACATTGGCTAGCTTTATGGGTAATGAAATATCTACAAGTGTATATCATTCCTCTCCGTTTAAGGTGTTTTGGGGATAAGTTATCTTAGCAAACACTAACTAATTCAAAAAGGCACCTTAAGTGGATATGATTGATTTTTATATTAAGAAGCCAATATAACTTCTAAGTTAGCAATGTAGACATTCAACACGCTCCCTCACACTCAAATCATATGCGACGTGACGCGAACATAACGGGGGCCCCCACATTGCTCAACCATGCTTCTGATACCATCTTAGCAAAACCTAACTAATTCCAAAAGACACCTTAAGTGGATAGTGTTACTTAACCGAATGAACTAAAAGCTCGAACGGATAGTTAAGGTTAACATTTTTTTATATTATTCTTTGACACACCCCTCATGCGAATGCCCCTTGGGCTTGAAGCATGCACAACACTTTCTAAGCTACCATGTGTTTTTAATTCAATAAATATTAAGGTTGTCAGGAATCAAACTCAAAACCTTTCAATCACGTAGGCTCTGATACCAGTTACTTAACCGATTAAACTAAAAGCTCGAACTGATAATTAACGTTAACAACACTTTATATTATTCACTGAAAGTGTAACTTTTAAGTTAGCAATGTAAAATATTCAACAAATTAAACCATCAAACATTATTAATTAAACATAAAATGAATTAATGATATTAGTCTATTTTATTTAACTTTGAATTGTTTCCTTACTGCAATTTTTATGGTAGAACACAAAGTGGAAGTAATGATGAAGAATTAATAGGATTATTAAGTGCATTTTTCAGAAATTTGGTGTAAAGCTTGGGACCATCTTTATCACATGCTTCTTACCTGGAGTGGGGTTTAATTGGGTAATTGGGTTTTTAATTAATATCAAAAAAATTGAAAAGAAAATTAAAATTTTGATAACAACACTATTTGACACGTCTCACTTTCTTATATAGGTAAATATAATATGATCAATTTGAACTTGATTTTGGACTAAACTGATCCTGCCCTCCCTTTTTGACCAACTTCGGGTTAATTTGATCCTTTAAAAAAGAAAATGATTTGATAAGTAGCCTTCAAAGGGAAAAAGCAAATGATTTTAAGGATAAGAGAATCTTAAGATTAAATGAATGCCAAATGGCAGTTAATTGAAACAAGTAAGTTGTAGGAGAGGCATATATGCACATAAATGAAAGAGGGCACACATTAAATGATCCAATACATATAATAATAATGATAATGAACCTTAGACCTTTCTTTGATGGTTAGCTACACAGATTTGGTACATTAACCGACTGCCTGACCCTATGCATTTATGCCATTTGTGCCCATTCTTTCCTTTACTAATCTTATGGGTTTTTGTGATTTTGACTCACTTACTACTAATTAATTCCCTCCAACACATTACTTTGTCCCATAATTATAGCCATTACATTATTCTCTCTAACTTTCATGGTGCTCGTCAAATATATGAAAACTATAAATAAATCTCCTTGTAATTTTTGTGAAGTATTTTATATTGACCAATTAGATATGAATAAATATTTATAAATAAAAGGCATACATTTTTTTAAGGTGCATTGTAATAACGACTTAGGTGTAATCTAAAATAATATTGAGTTTAAGAATTTAATATTGGAAAACTCATTGCTGTTGCCATTCGATGTGCTATTCTGAAAATTTCATGCTTTAGATATATATTACTCCCTCCGGTCCATATTATTTGTCACATTTGACTAAATCACGGGTATTAAGGAAATGATTGGTTTGCATTAAATATATGTAAATTGGACTAAAATACCCTTATTAATTAAGAGGGAAAAATTTACATTGGAAATCTAACATACAAATAATAGGGGTAAAGTGGGAAAAGTTTACATTGGAAACATAACATGACAAATAATATGGAACAAGACTTTTTCTTCAAATGTGACAAATAATATAATATGGACCGGAGGGAGTAATTTCTAAGCGTGAAAGACACGTACCAAGTATCTTATATTGGATTACTATATGAGTAATGAAATATTTATAAATGTATAACAATATTGTTCTTTAAAATAGTATTTATTAAGATGAGTTAAAATCAATCTAATGTTTCACACATTTATAAATATAATCATATATATTTTTTTTTTGGAAAAAGGTATACGATCTATTAAATTGGCAAGTAACATATTGTTTAAATGAAAGCCATTCAAGTGCTCAAAAATTAAAATTCTAATTTGAACTACTTAAATCAACTAAGCACTCAAAATTAGACTTATATTCAAATGGTTATTTTATAAAAATTTAAGGTATGGAGTTCCAAAGTACTCCGAGTCAACCCACCATGCCCTAATCTTTTAGGGGGAGCCAGATGTGGAAATGGGGCTTATAAATTTAATTAATTTGGGTCAATCGTATAATGTTTTAGGGTGATAAAAGAGAAATGGGCAATGGGTCCTTGAGCCTGAAAATTAGGTAATATAAATGGGGACCGCAAACCAAAAATACAAAGGTAGTTTCTGTGGCAGTTACACGAGCACTGCGCTCGTGCCAAATATGACAACCTTTTTTTTATCCACAAATTCACAAAACCAAATATAATAAATTTTCAAGCTATCAAAAATAGTTCAAATTCATAAAAAGGGGTTAAATGCATTGTTGCATACTCAACTTTGTTTGTGTATTAAAATAGTCATTTAATTTCAATTAGTTTCAGTGAAGTCACTTAATTTTAATTTTTGTTCAAATTAAGTCATTTTAACCGATTTAAACACTAGAACGGTGACATGGCTGCCACATATACTGAAGTCAACTTTTAGCCATTGACTTGACTACCACGTGGCATCCATCTAGTCGACATGTGGCATAAATTTAAATTAAGAATATGTGTATTTGGATAGGTGGATGTTACGTGGCGATTAAAAGTCGACTTATATTAACATGATAATCATGTAACTTTTTTTATGTTTATATTTTTTTTTTTACGATAGAGTGACTTAATTGGAACAAAACTCAAAGTTGATTGACTTTATTGTGATTAAGTTGAGTGACCATTTTAAAACAACAAGCAAAGTTGAGTGGCAATGGTGTAATTAAAGTCGGATAAAATTGTATTATTTTTAGCTTAGAATTTCTTTTTCCAAAAGATGTAATGATAAAATGGGCACGAACAAAACCTTCAATTAGGTTTTGGGTATTGTGCTTGATGTGTTGGGATCCTTTTGTGAGACAGACTGGACCCGTGAAAACACTTCATCCATCAAGTCAACAAAGTGAGTAAAGTAGAGATAAAATGTAATTGTTCCAATCATTTATTATGACGAAAGTATTTATAGATAGAACGTGTTTACCAGTTGTCTCTTAAGATTGAGCCTCTGCAGTGGTTGGACACCACGCTTCGGTAATCTTGTCAGTTGTGTTGTTAAGAATGGCGGTGATGTGTCCAATTTAACTAGTTCATAGGTTAGATGAAGGAATTGCATTCGACAAAATCCCTCACCTTTCTTAGGAGCGCGCAAGTGTAGCTCAGTTATAACTTTTTCAACTTAACTCAAGATCTCACAATTTATTATCATGAAGTTTTTGATTTGACAATATTATTACAAATTTGGGCTTCATTTTATAATACATTGTGTAATTTTCAATTTTTAAGTGTGTAGTCAAAGATCTAATTTTATCACCAATTAATGTTGGTTTGAGTGATTCAGGATCTCAATTTACTCAAGTGAAGTCTTATTTCCAAAATTTTCGACCTCTATTTACTCTTGTAAAAAGTGTCCAATAAACTTCGAACCAAGAAAAAAAGTCAGATTTTGTTTGATATGGACACGTGGAGTCGTAGCAATTAGACTGAAAAGATGAGAAGAGATGGAGAGGCTATTGTTCACGCCCAAATTATGACCAGCTTTAAAGCCAAGTATGTCAATCAAATTCTTCTTTTTTTATGCTTTAATAATTCAATTTAAATACCAAATTCAAAATAATAATTCATTTTATAATTTTCTCCATCTCTTGCTTTACATATTATTATTTTTATTTTTCAAATTTGTGTTTGTTAGTCTACCTTACTAAAAATACAAATTAGTTAAAACTTTTTCTTATATTTTATCGTTTTTCTTATCCTATTTTACCAATTATTGTTATGCCAACTTTTTTCTCTATTTTTGCAACAATTTCTGGCACTTGCCGTTTGAATAGTATGCTGTATATTTTTCCCTTTTCACTTTTTTCCACCCAACTTGCATATACCAAATGGCAGGTATGTACAGATGTGATTTAAAATTAAAATTATATAGTAAATATAATGGGCTGTATGGTTCTTAAAATAAATGTATATGTTTTTGTTTTCATATTTCATACACATACAATTAAATTGCCAACTAGTCTGATTTGAATCCTTAAGAGCCTCAAGTGTCTAAATTATATATCAAGTTTAAATCTTAGTATATTTTTAAAAAATTAATTGAAAGGAAATCTATGTAAATGGTATTTTTTTTTGTAGCAAGCTTTGAATAGAGAGATTAATAAATTATCAAAAAGAATTTTCTCTTAAATTATCAAGTCATGTATAACTTTAATAGAATATACTAGTTTCTATATACTTGTCTCTATCAATTTTTAGTATCCAAAGTATATGCAGTAACGATTAAGAAATCAACCCAACTTCTACATAAATATTGGAGGAGTTTGTTTGCCTTAAGCTTTAGTTTGTCTTTATTTTTATTTTCGTAACAAAAAAAGAAACCACGTCTACTAGTTTAAATTTGAATTAAAATATGTAGTTTCAATTTATATTCCTTTTTATTGCCTCTTTATTTGTGAAATGTGTTATATTGTTAGTACTTTTATTATATTAAGGTCAATTTGATAGAAACAAATTAATATCAATCTATATGACATGAGACATTATGATTAAAATCATAAATTTTCTTTTAGTTAATTTGATTTATTCCATTTGAAATTTGCTTAGATCCATTTTCTTTAAAATTTGATACACAGATGTGAATTTTTATTTTTGACCTATACATATATGAATTTTAAGAATATTATTCAGGTCATTTAATTGATTTTAACTATCTTAATTTATTTAAATTATGGGATAGAAAAATGTCAATATGGTTAATAGGTCATTTTCATAGCAAAAATCGTAGAGGACAATAAATTATTAAAAAAATCATAGATGACCGTTAGGCTTTGCTTCCTTTTTTTCCTTGTATCGCTGCATCCCTCCGTCGGCGGCCGGCAGTATCTAATCTCAAGTATAAATACATCAAACCTAAATGACCTTAATGCCCCTTTCTAAATTCACTTTAGAAAATGACTATTTTTCTTTAATGAAAAATAAATCAGTTTTTTCTAAAGAAAATAGAAGAATTAAACATCACTATTGGTTTTTGTCACTGTTTTGAATGGGGGAGGCTTTGTCCATTTAGGGTCAACAAACGCAGTTAAAATGGAGACTATTTGGTAAAGCTTAATTAGTTTAAATAAGAATATTATATATAATTTGTATAAAAATATTTGTATTGTTTTATATTGGTCTATATAGTCGGGTATGCTACTTATGGTAGGAAAAGTTTTTATAATTTGTGTAGAATTCTTTGTAAACTATATATACGTACCTCGTGAATGAGAATTGAGAATGAGAATTTACCATGAAATTTAACACTATTGGATTAAATCGATTAGATCGTCTAAGTGCTTAGCATTCAACTTGCCCCCAATCAATCTTCAAGTATTATCCAATTAGACTCTAATTAAGATTCTCAATCAACCTACTAGCGCCTAGCACATTTTAATACACTGACTTTTGTGGTCTGAAATCTCGATATTTGACATTTAATATAATTTGGTAACATTTAACTTTTATATATTGCAAGTTACAACATTTAGTTTAGGATCAACTGTAATATTACAATTACTTAAAAACTAAAAATTCAAAACTAAAATAAACCTCAAGTAACAGCAAAATATTTTCAAATCATTTTCCATGAATGTCACAGTTAGGGTAACACATGAAACAGATGGAGCTTTACTACTAAATAGAAGCTTTAAATTTGCAAATTATAAACGCTCAAAAGACATTATAAACTACTAATATTATCATGTGCATTCCAAAAAACACTATAATAAAACAAACATATTTGAGTATTATTACATGGTCCTATCCTATATGCAAATCTAGCTCATCATATGTTGCCAAAATAAAGACCATAATTTAAATTTTGTTTTTTAGTTTAATTGATTAGATTGTGTATTTGAGTCCGTTTTGAAGAAAATATCCAAAAATTATGATAATTTGTTATTATGCATAAATGAAATGGAAGATCATTTAAAGGCTAGTATATAAGTAACTCATTCAATAATTTTTGGTTGAAATTCTTAAGCCTGCATATTTAAGCTGATACTGACGCCGCCTATTATTCTAATTAAAAGAATCCAATGTTGCAAAGTTTAGTTTGATTAATTCCTTTTATTTAAGGGTTTTTCTATGGTCACTTTGTAAAAAATAAAATAACCATTATTTTATCCATTATCACCATTGGATTAGTGGTATGAGATGTGATTCAATGGTGATAAAAATAAAGTAATAGTTATTTCAAAATAACCATAGAAAGCAACTTTATTTAAAGTTCACACAATTTTTTATAGTTATTTTGATCAATATTTTTTTTTATCAATAGATCAAATTTCATGTCATTAATTTCATGGTAAAAATGGATAAAACAACAACGTAATGATAATTTTCACACAAACTAATCTTCAGGCGACTAAAAAGTGGGGCTTTTCCCGTGGCTGGGTTGGTCTTAACGACTCCAACGATCAGTGAATAAATGTTTAGAGAGAAACCAACTAGTAATATAAAAAGAGGTCGTGTAATCGTACTATCATTTATTATATTGGGGTATTTATGAATTGAGTTTTATTGTATCTTGGTGAGAATTGAGGGCCAATGCCTCCCAAAATGTCCTAGACATCAGTTGAGGCAATTGAGATGTTCAAATCTTGACAATCTGGTTCTGTAATCCTTTTAAACCAGTTCAAGGTCGAACATTTCGCTAATTAATCAAACTGTGGTTTTGACTCTTTACATTGTGGTATCAGTTTTGGTAGACCTCATGAGATTTTAACCCAAATCTCACAATTTTCATAAAAAATGAATAGATTAAATAAGTTAATATGTTATTGTTTATTTATTTATTATTATCAATTGCAGTAGTTAATTGAGTTAATTATAGTATATGAGGACAATTGGGTTAAGTAAATGACAAAAATTAGTATGTTAAGCACTCGCTAATTTTTAATAAATTTCAAGAAGATCAACTTGGACCATCTATAGAAGAAAAATAAGAATTTAATATGTAAAAATATAAGAGATAAAAGTGTCGTTTTCTTCATGTAAAAGCATATATCTAAATTATTTCTAGTAAAAATAATGCCAATTTATGAATTTTCTTATCAGAAACTTTTAGACGAAATTGGGCTATAATCACATCAGAAATTTCTTATATGTCAGCATGTACTATGTTATTTGTGTCAAGCAAGCTAATGGTTTTCTTCTACGTGTATATATTAGACATAATTAAATTTCAAACTAAAAATAAAAATCTTAAGATATAATAATTACATTCTCTTATAGTACTTAATATAAGTGTATATAAATATTCACATCTAATTAGAAATAATATAAAGATAAAAATACTACTCATTTTAAACAATTGATTAGGTTTAACAAGAGAAATAAAATGTTTTAAATAAACAATACAAAATATAAATTTGATTGATTTTAAACAATGAATTCAATATAATTTTAAATCTCAAAACACTTAAAGCTTGAATTGTTTTCAGTATAACTAACATATTTTTTTAAAAAAATTTCAGTTATTTCTCGATTCAAGGCTTGTCAAATACTTTTTAGATGAATCATCTCCTAATTAAAGTCTCACGTATATTTAATGTTCACTTAAACGACTTGAAGCTTTTAATCATTCGAGCTAACTTTAATTGGTTAACATTTTGAGTTTATTTCAAATGATAACTTTGGTGATAAATTTGATTAAAATAAGCTTACAAATGACCAAAATTAATTAAGTAAGAAAATAATTAATAAAAAAAAAAGACAACTTATGTTAGAAGGAAAAGGGTATGTATGTCAAAAAAGAAAATAAAATGTAAGTTACTGTTCCCTTGACTCAAAGCAAAACTCTGCCTCTACCTACTAATAATACTTTTTAATTAATTAATTATAATAACATTACAACTTTTCCCCAATTATTAAAAATTAAATTATATAGAAAAATAAAATTTGATTAATTTAATATTTTTGTTAAGATTAATATATATATAAAAAATGTGTCATCACTCTCAGCTGATATAGTGTTTACAAACAGACAGATACTCAGAAGAATAAAAATAAAATAAAAATTTCGGAGCTTCTCTTCTCTTCTCATCATCATTATCAGATCTGCTATTTCTTTAACCGCATTGGATTTTCCGATCGACTCAATGGTGAATTCCGGCCTTAGATGCCGGAGCTCCGGCGAACAACTTTAGTTTCCGGCGACGGTGAGGATGTTCCGGTCAGCGAGATGGAGGAACGAGAAGAACAAGATCAAGTCTGTTTTCAAGTTACAGTTCCATGCAACTCAGGTACTACTGTTTGGATGCTGAGAAAATGCGGGAAAATTTCTGAATTCTGGAGTTTATAATGTTTAAGTTGTGAATTTAATTGCTTACCGGAATCAAATTGTGGATTTTATGCTCGTAAATTGCTTAATGACGGAACCGGAACTTTAATTGTATGATAGAGGAGTGAGATTTTGAGTTTTGGTGGATGTAGGTTTCTGAGGTGAATGTGGATGCATTGGTGATTTCTGTGGTTCCGGGCGACGTGGGGAAGCCTACGGGGAAATTAGAGAAGGGGATTATCCGGGATGGGAGTTGCCGGTGGGAATGTCCGCTTTATGAGACTGTCAAGTTCACTCAGGATGCGAAAACCGGGAAGATCAATGACCGCTTGTACCATTTTCTTGTATCCACTGTAAGAAATGTTCTACTTTTGTATGTTTCACGGTTCTTTATGATAGTTTGCGTTAGTGGACCCCAATCATTAGGCTTTGTTGCTGTTGTTGTACTCCTTGTTAACTTTATCTAATTGGATCTTATCGGCTTGTTGTAGGGATCATTGAAAAACGGGTTGATTGGAGAGGTTTCGGTTGATCTTGCTACTTATGCAGAGGCTACAAAAGCTTCCACTGTTTCTCTTCCCCTGAAGAATTCTAAATCTAATGCGGTTTTACATGTGAGTCAAGTCTCTCTCTCTCTGGTGTTTATACTGGTATAGAATAGATATACGAAGCTCGGAATTTAATGATGAAGATTCAAATTTGGTTTGAGTTGGGGAATTTAACTTCAGGTATTGTGTTTTAATAGATTTCGATACAGAGGCTGCAAGGACCGCAAGGCAACATCAACCAAGGGTAAGAGTGATTTCATTGTTATTCGAGTAGCTTCTTTTTGTTTTTATGAAGTTCTTCTGATTGATTATAGCTTGTGTTTTTGGCCTTTTTTTATGGGTTTGCAGTGTTGTGGAGGAAACTGAAGATGCAAACGTCAAAACCCGTAATACTTCCCTAAATACCCTTTTAAGCAATGGTGATGCAGGTGAAGGTGTTAAGAACAAATCCAATGAGGTAAGTTTCCAACCTAGTACTAGAATCTCTGTTTGCGTGATTGAGGAAATTAAAGAGTGCGAGATAAAAGTTAAAATGATTAGATTTTCGTATTCCAGCATCCCTGTTAGAATCATTGATAGAGTATCTGTGGTAAATGTCTTCTGTTGCAGGTTCGACGCCTTAATGATGCTGACCACATTGCTCAATTAAATGGTGACCGGAGAACATCCAGTGGATCTGACATTACAATGTCAAGCACGGATAGCAGCTCTGGGCTTAATACCCCACGTGAAATCCAATTGAGAAATAGTATCCTTCAGGACCCGACAAACTTCTTATCATCTCAGAACCATGCCTCAGCTCCTAATAAAGCAGCTCCAAATGGTTCAGGAACGGTCTATGAAGGGCATCAGCACTCCCAATGGGAATGGTTAGCTGATTCGGATCACGGAAGAAGCACAGACGAGTCACTACATGGTTCTCAGGGAGCTCTTACAGAGTCCCAAGGAACCTCAGATGTTGAAATAGAAAAGCTGAAGGCTGAATTGGTTGTTGTGGCGAGACAAGCGGATTTGTCGGAGTTGGAATTACAGACTCTAAGAAAGCAAATTGTAAAAGAGAACAGAAGGGGACAGGATCTCTTAAGAGAAATTACAGGGTTGAAAGAGGAGAGAGATTCATTCAAGGCAGAATGTCAAAAACTCAAAGCTTTTCAGAAACGTGCCGAGGAAGCAAAAAGCAAAAACAGGTCACAGTTTGAAAGTGGGGATCCACAGATGTTTCTTGATGAAATCAGACAAGAGCTGAATCACGAGAAAGACCTGAATGCTAATCTTCGGTTGCAGCTGCAGAAGACCCAGGACTCAAATGCTGAGCTTATATTAGCTGTACAAGACCTTGAAGAAATGTTGGAACAGAAAAATAGAGAAGCAGTTGATCCTTCCAAAAAATCAGGATCCTCTGACATGTTCAGAAACGACACCGATGATGACGATGAAGAGCAAAAGGCACTTGAAGAGCTTGTGAAGGAGCATAGTGGTGCTAAAGAAACATATGTGCTAGAGCAAAAGGTCATCGATCTCAGCAGTGAGATAGAGATGTATAGGAGAGAAAAGGATGAGCTAGAGATGCAAATGGAGCAGCTTGCCCTTGACTATGAGATATTGAAACAGGAGAACCATGACATGTCGTATAAATTAGAGCAAAGTCAACTGCAAGAACAACTGAAGATGCAGTATGAATGCTCCTCTTCGTTTGCCAACATGAATGACCTAGAAGCCCAGATTGAGAGCTTGGAAAATGAGCTCAACAAGCAGTCCAAAGAACATTCCGATTCATTGGTGATCATAGGCGAACTTGAAAATCATATTAAGAGCCTGGAGGATGAACTCGAGAAGCAAGCTCAAAGATTTGAAGCTGATCTAGAAGCTGTAACTAATGCTAAGATTAAGCAGGAGCAAAAAGTCATCCAAGCAGAGGAAGCTTTACGAAAAACGAGATGGAAAAATGCTAATACAGCTGAGAAGTTACAAGAGGAAGTGAAAAGGCTGGCCGTTCAAATGGCCTCTACATTTGAAGTGAATGAAAAGGTGGCTATGAAAGCAATATCAGAAGCTGATGAACTACAAATCCATAAAAGTCAACTTGAACAAATGCTCCAGAAAGCTAATCAAGAGCTCCGGACAGTTAGGGATGACTATGGGTTTAAACTTAATGGCCTTACTAACCAATTAAATTTGAAGATGGAACAGATAGAACAGCTCTTGGTGGAAAGTGATGACAAATCGAAGCAACTGGAACATCAAAAGAAGCAACATGACGAACTTGCTGCATCTTTTTGTGAGGAAATCCTACGGCTGAAATCAGAGCTTGAAAAACTTACAATACAAAGCAACTCCCTTTCTGAATTAGCAGAACAGAAAGAGAATATGAGAGCTGAACTGCAACAGCTGAAGGTATCACTTGAGCAGAACGAGCAGCTGGTGCAAAAAGGAAACGTAGAAAGAAATGAACTCGTCACTGCACTTGCTTTAGTGAAGAAGGAAGCGGAGAAGTTGATGGAGGCGCTAAGTAGAATGACATCTCTCAAGGATGAGAAGGAGATAGAAATGGATGTCGTACAGACAGAGGTGAATGCATTGAAACTTCAGTGTCAGGAGTTGAAACATTCCCTTTGTGAGGATGAGTTGGATAAAGAAAAACTTCGAAAACAAGAGTTTCAGTTGAAGGGCGAGCTGAAGAAGAAGGATGATGCTATCTCCAGCGTGGAGAAGAAGCTCAAAGAAAGCAACAGGCGTACGACACTTTCTGATAGCACAAAAACTTCTCCGAGAAACAATAAGTCTGCTCCAGTTCCTCATGGATCTAAAGAGGCTGCAAATTTGAGGGAGAAAATAAAATTGCTCGAGGTAAATTCATAATTGCATTTTCAAGTAAATTAAGTTGGGTGAATGTTAGCATATTACCATAAATATTGCTGATTAGTAGAGGACTAGCGTCTTCTACTTGTGTATATTAGAGTCACAGATTCTCCTGTTCATTTTAACAATCTGTGATGCTTTCTAGTTATGCAGAACTGAATTCTTAAAATGCAGTTGCAGTAAACATTATAGTTATGTACTCACGACGCTATGCTTTTTTGTTGAACAGGGACAGATAAACCTAAAGGAAACAGCTTTGGAAAACTCAGCAAATTCATTTTTGGAGATGGAAAGGGATCTTCTCGACAAAATTGAAGAGTTAGAAAAACAAGTAGAAGAGCTCAATCAGAAAAGTACAAATTTCAGTGACAATCCATGCCAAAAGGTAGCAATGGTTTGCAAATTACAGATCACAACCGAAAAATGTCTTAATACAGTATTAATATCAGTGTTGCTACTATAAATTATAATACTTCATAATACTTTGATTGTCCATTAACTACTATTGCTGAAAAAAAATTAGCGGCATCTTTTCAACTTGAAACAGCGAGTCAAGGAACATGCTTGGTGGGAATTTCTTCCATTTTTCTCCGTTTTTCTTCAAAATTAGACCTAGATGAATGCAGATAAGTTCTTTCAATTATAAATGTCTCTAGACTGAAGGGGCTTGGTGGACTGACTTCCATTTTTTAGCATCTCTAATGATGAATTCCTTTTGAGCTTATTCTTTTCCATATTTAAACCCTTCTGTACTCCCTTTCTATCACTTGCTTGTCTAGATTTATGGGTTTATTTGGTTCTGGATACAATTGTTCGTATTATTTGCACTTTC
Source organism: Euphorbia peplus (assembly GCA_028411795.1). Taxonomy (NCBI): domain Eukaryota; kingdom Viridiplantae; phylum Streptophyta; class Magnoliopsida; order Malpighiales; family Euphorbiaceae; genus Euphorbia; species Euphorbia peplus. The sequence continues at coordinate 31,423,436 of CP110839.1, forward strand.
TGATTGACTAATCTCGGATTGCAGTTGCATGACGACTCAATTTGCAATGGCATTACATCAGATGGTTGTTTAGCTGAAGATACAAGAAGCACAAATATTAAGCCGAGCAGTATGGAAAATGGAAATTCAAAAACATCAGCCAACAGGTATGGTTTTTCCAAATAAAAATTAGAAGCAGTTATCCCCCTTCATTTCACGTCTTCATTTAGGACATGGTGGCTGCAATTTATCTAACTTGTATTGCATCTTCTGTGCTGTTTCAGCAGCAATTCAATTATATCCGAGCAAGAAGAGAAACCGGGTGCCCTCAGCAACGGAAATAACAACAACAATGAATTATCAAGTGAACTAGAATCACTAAAAGAAAAAAATAATTTGATGGAATACGAACTGAAGGAAATGCAAGAAAGATATTCAGAAATAAGTCTAAAGTTTGCAGAGGTAGAAGGGGAAAGACAGCAGCTTGTTATGACCCTACGAAACCTAAAGAACTCCAAGAAGAGCTAATGATTTCTTTTTCTAAACATCTACGCTGTGTATAGCTCGGGCAGGCGGAGGTACAGACACGGAAGCTCTCCATGTGAAAGTTCCATCAGAGTGAGATATGAATTTGTACAAAATCAATACAAAGTTACTAGCAACCGAAATGTAGGTAAGGTTTCGCTAATTCATGTTCTTTTGTTGATTCTTTCATAGCTTGTCATATATAATATATCTAATGGTTTTGCCTTAAATATATGCTTAGCAGTTCCTTTTTTAAGTTAAAGCATTGGAAAGTATTAGTTCGGTTACAGATTGTTAGTGATTGTACAATATATCTTAACATCAATAAGAATCTTTTTCTATCGTGCGTGAACAATTCCGAAACTTCCCTCTCGTGTTTCTATAAATTCTGTTCTTATTTGTCAAATGATGCTCACTCCACTACTTGTCTGTGGTTGCTGGGTTAAGAGTCCGTTCTGGTTCTCGCTTTTCTAGTTCCTTCTTGCCGGTTTATACTAAACAATAGATACGAAAAGCTTGGTTATGATGGGGAAACAATTGTTTCAGAAGTTGTCCATCTTGCATCATGAACCACAAGATTTCAGGTCCAACTTTGCATACGTATAAGTAATTATTACTCATCTGCTATGCAGCTGTTGGCTTCATGTCTTAATGTTTTAATTGAACTTTGAGATAATATTTTGTTTGTCTTTATTTATTTTTTATTACTCTCACTTATGTCATGCTTAGTTAATAGAAGTTGTTAGACGAACAACCTTTGACATCATAATGAACAAATTTAGCCTTATGGTTTGGGGGAGAACAAAGTTAGTCTACACGTACAAAACAATGCAACCTGATGTCTAAAACGAGTAATCTCTAACCTTCTAGTCACTCAATAAGGCTTTAAACTGAATGGAAAACAAATCGTCAGTTACACTTGAAATTGCACCAAAATGTCGCTCGAGAAAGATTGCATTGTTTGCATATGAAAATGGACAACTACTAGTCGGAAATGAAATGTAATCCAAGTCTGAGACAACCAACATTTTGTGAACTGGAGAAAATCCAACATTTTGTGAACTGGAGAAAATGATTGGAGATAACGAAGATCCTGAAAGGGTTGCATAAGATATTGATGTCCCATGTCCAACAAATTATCAATCAATTATTATTATTATTATTATTATTATGGTGCTAACAACTTGTGGTCCTGCATTTTTAATGTTATTGATGATCTGATAATGTTGCAGAATATATAATTCAATTGGTTATACATATGTGGCTTGTGCTGATCAATAAAAAGAATTCCCTTCATCTCCCTCACAACACTTTGTCATCGCCTCTCTCCCACATCATCTCGGTTTGGGTTCTTAGTTCGTGAGCCTACGGTGATCATTACTTTGGTTTTACCTCCATCTATACCAGTAACACAAAGTCACTACTCGAATCTTCAATTACTATCAACCGATCTACGCTACAAGAACTAAGCCCATGACCATTATAGATCCACTAGAGGTTGAAGAAAGCCTTTGCATTTATTTTTTATATCAAAATAATGGTGCTTAAGAATAGGGATCATACAATTTTACACAATTCACTAACATAAATAAGCTGACATGATAATGGTTACTATTTTCTTGTATTTTTTTTTATGAAAATATCTAATTTTACACAATTTTACACAAATGGCTAATAGACTCGTCCTGTTGCCCATACATAACACAAGATTTGTCAATAGATTGCATCTACATAGCAATACGGTCTCTCGTATACAGTCTTTTCCTGATCGCTAACCATACAATAAAACTGAACCGAGGAATTGAATTATAACCCGAAACCACTTTCCACCAAGACACCACATTTTGAGATTGACTCAACCATCTATAAGCACTATTAATAGAGTAGTTGCCTGAATCAGTATGTCTCCATTTAACTTGATCATCACATCCTGCTCTTGGTTTGAATTGACGCACGTGCGACCAAATCATTCACAGGATCCGGCAACCGCCATTGATTATCTCTATAAAGATCAGGCATCGTACACCCTTTAGGGACATCTGAATCTGAAATATTCACTCCAGGATAAAGATCAACTAAACTATGTCCATCCATCAACGGGTCAAACCAAAAACTGAACTGTTTCCATCACCTAAAATGTGTAAAATTGAATCTTTAAACAAATGCTTGACCTTATGTATCCCTGCCCAGCTCCAACTAGCATCAAATGGCCTCAAGATACCCCAGAAACAAAGCCTTTTAAGTGGGTCATCTTGAAGCTTCTTCTGTAAATTTAAAATGATGCACTCAAGCTGAAATATCACTATACTCGGACCTGTTAAGTTGCAAACACGCTTTCTTAATCAACTTCAATTTTTCCCACACTTGAAACATCGAGCTTCCATGAGTAGAGACCTGCCAACATTGTTTTACCATCTCCATAAAACCTGGACTGCTACACCACATATCAAAAAACCGATATAAACGACTTTTAGGAACGTAATCAGAATCCCTCCAAGTAACCACCAGTCGACAATGATCTGACATTCCAGCAGGAATAACTTGAAAGAGCTCATACCACACCTCATTGCAAAGTACACGGTCTAGCCGACTCCAAATACAAGCAGACCCTGATTGATTATTAGTCCACGTATAAAAACAACCCTTCCAACGAAGTTCCATTAAACTAGCCTGCATAATGAAGTCCTTAAAACCAACTTCACCATCATCACACTCTAGACCACCAACTTTCTCATCCGAATGCAAAATAGCATTAAAATCTCCCTGAATAAGCCAAGCATCCTGAGAATAGCTCAACCTAGACAATGAATCCCAAAGCTTCAAACGTTCTTCTTTCAAGTTAAGTTGTAATCAGTAGTAACTTAATTAAATGCATTAATTTAAGTTAAGTTGTATTATAATGCCGGTTGTGATTTGCAAATTGCTCGGTTTTCGCCCTTGTTGAAGAAGATAACAATCCATCCAAATTTTTCCGAGAACCATCACAATGCCATAACTGCTGCTGTCCAGTCACTACAATCAAGGCTACCTCAACTAGAGTTTGCAACCATTTTTCCTGTTATATAGCATTGTTGCTGAAGCTTTTGTTCCTTTTTTTTTTATTTCTATTTAATTTTTTAAACACTCGGAAACATTTGTAGGGATCATTGAAAAACAGTTTGATTGGGGAGTTTTCAGCTGATCTTTCTACTTATATGCAATATCAGGTACTAGAATCTATGTTTACATATCAGGTGCTAGAGCAAAAGGTTATTGATCTCGGCAGTGAGATAGAGATGTACAAGAGAGAAAACGATGAGCTAGAGATGCAAATGGAGCAGCTTTCCCTTGACTATGAGATATTGAAACAGGAGAACCATGACATGCATAGATTAGAGCAACTGAAGAGGTTCAATCACTTCAATTTGATCAAGCTTTATGTGTGTCCCAGAATCTTGGTTGTTTCTACCTCATTTTCGAGTATATGAAAAACTGTAGTCTACAAGAATGGCTATCAAGGCATGAACAAACCGGAAGCTGGGAAAAAAAGATTCAGATTGCTCTTGATGTAGCCTGCATGATTCCGTGGCCAAAACTAGTGATTTATGCTTTAGCCTTCTGATTCTATAAGAGCTGAAACTGATAGCAGTAATAGTGAATTCACTTTTATTATGCTGCCTACAGGTCCTTCGTACTAGAAAAAAGTGTTTTCAGTTACTGAAAAATATGATAATGAGTTATGGCATAAGCCGAGATGAATACTTGTTGGTATCATAAAATTCTCATGGTCATTAGGATCAGAAAATAACCCTTTGTAGTTCTTTCCATCTAGAAACGGATGCTCAAGCTAAAGTGATATTTAACCTTGAGCCTTGCCTGCAGTCTTCAGCTAATGATCAACTCGAATTCGAGATATAACGGCTTCTATTGGTGGAATTCTAATTGAATACATCCTTCTGTGATGATATCACTGCTAACACCACCCGTTTTGAAGCTGTCATGGAAGAAAGCCTTCCACTATTCTGTCCCTTTGGTAGCATGAGATTCAGCTCAAAGTTATGGTTCATGTCTTACCGGATAAACACGAGGTTCAAAGCTATTCAAACAACATTAGTACAGTCAAGTAGTTGAAAGCTGCGATATCCTTTTCTGTTTATAGGTTCTATTGTACAGTCAAGTTATAAATTGTAAGAGCTTCTTGGTTTGATGTCCTTTTTGACAAGGAGAGCAACCATATAGGATCCAATTGAATTCCTTACCTTAAATGGCAGCATATTGACAGTACACCGTCCGAAGGAACATATCAGTTTGGCAGTACACTGTCCGAAGGAACTATACCTGTCCATCCTGAGACCATGAAAACCCGGATGAAATCAGTTGTTGGTTCCTGCAAAAGATTTTTCAGCAGCGAGTCCCCAAAAGGTTTAGTTTAGATCATTATAAAGCCTATTAAGAGGTCTTTGTTGAACGAAAAACTATAGTCAATTATGTTCGCATTAGGGATACTAAATTGCCACTTATCAGTAATACCAATGCTCACTCTTCATTCATCAGCACAAAGCTTCAGAAACCACACATGCATCCAGCATTTCTTTAGCATTTGCCTTAACAATTTTAAACATTGATGGAATTTTATACTCTTAATAATATGTCTGCTTGAGTTTTGTATATATGCAGCATGAGTCTTATGCATTGCGAAAGGAATTTATACCCGTGGGATCAAATTTTTACATAAAATGCATCAGCAAAAGCCATCCTTCTAAGCTTTGCCAAAACGTTTTGCCTCCCACTCTTCTACTCATCCAGAATCTGCTCTAAAGATGCTCAGTAGTTTTATCCTCAGCAATAATCTTTGATTGAGACGGACGCTTTTCGAAAGCTAGAATGAAAATAGGAACATGCTGAATTGCTGATGATGTTACACATTTTCTTCCAACTGCAAGTGATCTAACTCTCAGTAAATTCTAACTGCGGAAATGAGTTATAAACTGGAGATTTTCCTATTTCAAGTGATACGAGCACATTGATCCTGGTACAAAATTGCCTAATCTTAGTCCCATTGGTCACCCCTCCAACAAATCAGAAACTTTTGCTCATTTACTAAAATCTGTATCCTTAATGTCAGTAGAGGGAACGAAACCAAACTAGCTCCATTTATCCAATTATCATACCGGAAAGAAAAATGCTTACCATAAAACCCCCCCTCCGTACCTCCATTTACTTAAACTGAAAAATAAGGAGTATAAATACTTTAACCTATTTGATAAACTAGTTAGGGACTTCACACCGTATAAAACTACCTCAAGAAAGTCCCACCCTAGTGTCATAACCCTTCGAAAAATCTACTTTTGTTGCACAATTATTGCAGTGGACTCCCTGTAATAATTCCTGAACAATTCATATGCAAGGAGTATACCGTCAGGAATCCTTCTGCCAGGCACAAAAGCATAATGATTGAGACTAGTACTTGCATTATACAAAACCGTGCGACAAGAAATGGATCTAAATCCCTGCACATAGTATCATCTAACTTGTCCTCATTAACAATCCGAGAGGCAATTTTCTTCTGCAAAGTTACCTTTAATCTACCCGGAACCAATCATAACCCGTTTCCTGCTTTTTTTCTCATTTTTGTAAACAGTACAAGTTAACGTGTGTAAGGGTGGCAGCCTATTGATTTCTCATCTGGGCCACAAATTATTCACATTTGCTTCTGTTGCTACACATGCCTCCGTTTTTTTGCACAGCCAACTCCTTAAACTCATGTTATATGGCATTTTCTCTTTTGTAATAGCTTAGGCAGGACCTCATAATCATGCCTACTAATATATGTCATCATTATGAAGGGTGCAGTCCTATGTTTCCGAGCATTTTAACTGAGACTAATACTTGTATACATGATAGCATTCAGAACATAGTTTCTAATTTTGATTCCTTGGTTTAGATAAATGTGCATTCTAAGTTTCATAATCTTTACAGTTGGGATCAATGATGCCTGTTCCGTCGTGCACCGTTTAAGTAAGGCGAGCGTTTTCATATTTGATGATTGGGCAAGCAGAACTTGGTTTGAGAGATGCAACGCAGGCTCAGGTATGCTTGCCTGAGTGGCCTACTTCTTTCTACAGAAGTTAAAAAACTGATCATGAATTGTCCACCATTTGTCGGTTCCACGAGAAGGAACAAAATGGCTGGGATTGGTGAGAACTGTCAATAAAAGGGTAGATCATATTAGGAGCAAACTTTCTAGTACAGAAAAGGGAAAACAATTGCCTTTGTACTTGTCAACTTCTGACTTTCATTCGCTAAATTTTGATCCGTCAAGATTCAACCTCTGAAATTCAACTTTGTCAGAACTCCTTAATGGACAAAAGTTTTATGCTTAGACCCGCATTATGAACAAATGAAGAGAAATTTCGTGATTACCATGTATGATGATGCTTTCCATAAGAGGTACATATTGACAAGAAATGGAGTTTTGGATGCTAAATCTCACCAAATCCAAGTTCAGGAGGCAAAAATCAAAATTTGGAGATAGCCTCAGCGCAGCTGGGACTGCCAAAACCTGTATACCACCACAATCCCGATACAATGTAAGATGAATATAAGGTGTATTCAGAAATATGTTGATCCAATTTGTCCGCTAACCTCCATAAGAGCGTGTAGCAATTGGTCCAATTTTCGTAATTGTCTTAAAAGAAGGCTTGTGAAACAGCCATGTGTTTCAAACAACAACCTTCTACAAGAAACATTGTTCCATGATTGGCCATAGGACACTTGAATTACATCCCCTTATTCTGGCGAAAAGAATTTCAAATCAACACAGAGGTTAGAAAGTAGTTACAAAACAAATGCATACCAGGATAAAATTGCAGCTGCAGAACGAAAAATTTGAAATACAGGGACTGAATTCTTACTGAAAAGAGTGCACCGCAACAATAAAACTCCGGTTTTAGCTGTAGCATTGCTTGGTTTCATTCAGTGAAACATATCAGTTTGGCAGTACACTGTCCAAAGGAACAACACCTGTCTATCCTGAGACCAAGAAATCCCGGATGAAATTTATCGATGGTTCCTGCAAAGGATTTTTCAGTAGTGACTCCCCGAAAGGTTTTAGATCATTCTAGGCTTATAGCCTATTAAGAGGACTTTGCTGAACAAAAAACGATAATCAATTATGCTCGCATCAGGAATATCAAATTGCCACTTATCAGGATAATTACGCAAACAAGAGATACACGTACAAACGAATAACTTCTGATGCTCTTAGATTTCAGAACAACAACTGCGCGAAGACTGTGATCCTTGGATCTCTTGCAAACTTATTTTGTATTTCGAGTTACCTGGATTTGCAGAGATTGCAGAAACCATGATGCTTCCGCTAATCATAGAAATATTCACCATAAAATCAATGCTCACTCTTCATTCATCAGCGCTCAGCTTCAGAAGCCACACACGCATCCATCAATTCCATAGCATTTGAAAACACAGCTAACTCTTTCTCTTTATCAGAACCCGTACCAGCAGAAGTCAAAGTCGCATGCATCATATGATGCAGCTTGGAGATTTTCTCCTTGTCACCACGTTTAATATATTTCCCAACTAACTTGAAAACTGGCTCTAGATTTTAATCTGCAAATAACTGCATCATTTCATCTAAAAGTCCAATGGATGTTTCAATATCCCCTTGTCTACAAAAACCATTAATCAACGAAGAATAGGTGATGATGGAAGGATAAATCCCTTCCATCGACATCTTGTTTCTCAAACCCAAAGCTTCTGCAGTGCTACCAGATCTACAACATCCATCAATCAGTATATTATACGAAATAGCATTTACAGTTAATCCCTTCATGTCAAGTTTATTAAAAAGCCTCCGGGCTCGATCTAAATTTCCTGATTTGCAGAGGCCATTATGTTGTTATGTTTGGAATAACACCATTTTTCATCATCTCATCCCGTAAGTTGAAAGCATCATTCACAAAACCAGCAGCAAAGTATCCATGGATGAGGGTGCAGTATGTGAAATTATCTGGCTTAAAACCATTAAGTAACTCACAGTATTCGGTGTAATCCCATTCTTAAGCATCTCATTCCCAATGTTCAATATCCATCCATGAGCGTACAATAACTATAAGAATCCGGACTCAACTACTCTTGGACATGAATACTGATATTCCAACCCATGACAACAAGGGACAATTATCCGTCCAATCGTAAATTGAGCATATATTTTCAGGCAACCAAAGGGACAGTATAAACGGGACAATTATCCGTCAAATTGTAAATTGAACATGTATTTCCAGGCAACCAACGGGATAATATAAACGGGACAATTATCCGTCAAATTGTAAATTGAGCATGTATTTCTAGGCAACCGAAGGGAACAGTATAAACGGGAGAATTATCCGTCAAATTGTAAATTAAGCATATATTTCCAGGCAACCAACGGGACAGTATAAACGAGGCAATTATCGTAAATTGAGCATATATTTCCAGGCAACCAAAGGGATAGTATAAACGGGACAATTATCTGTCAAATCGTAAATTGAGCATATATTTCCAGGCAACCAGCGGGACACTATAAACGGGACGATTATCCGTCAAATTGTTAATTGATCATATATTTCAGGCAACCAACGCGACAAAATAAACAGGACAATTATCCGTCAAATCGTAAATTGATCATAGGATAAAGTAGGGACATAAGGGACATAGGATAAAGCAGGGACATAAGGGACATAGGATAAAACAGGGACATAAGGGACACATGATAAAACAGGGACATAAGGGACCAATGTCACAATATATATAATAACAAGTGACATGGAATCGAGCTCAGAACATGCAATAATCAGTTTGCTCGATAGTCAGGAGCCACGGACAAAACTCCGTGAAGGACACTCCATCAATAAATTGAACAGAACTTGCAATTTGCAGAGAAAAGACCATAATACCAGCTGGATACTATATACTGAGTTAGGGACAACTGTTTATATAAAGTTACAAACAGTTCATGCATGGGCCATATATGTATTATATAAGTGTCAGTGAATTGGCACAATCGAAGTTATCCTCATCTTTCACTAGGAAAGACAGAAGCAACCATGTAGATGAAATAAACATTCAGAGACGGATTACATAATGTAGTAAACAGGGAGGGACTCTTTTAAGTTGGAATTGAAGTTATCCGAATCACGGGATAGTTCAACAAGAGACAGATCAGATAATGTAATGTAATACTGAGTTTACATGATATTCAAAATAAAACAAATCAAACCCTAGAATCATTTAGAACAGACAACAGAGTTCGGCAGAATAATTTATCCAAGAAACAATATAAGACAAGTAAATACAATCGAATTGTTGCAGAATAAGAAACAATATAAGAGAAATAAATACGCACCACAAAATCAATCGGATTGAATCTCCAAATTCACCCACAAATCAGACCCAACATTTCAATTTCGCAACCCTAAATCGCATCTCGAATTCATATACCTCAAAATTCTGAAAGATGCCCAACAAATTTTAGCGTTGGAATGAAGTCAGTCTCGTTAGTATTTATAAAGCCTCTATATTATATTATGTCGGTCAGTACAAAAACGGAAGTATAAAAAACCTTAATCAAACTTTTATTTGTTGAAATTAATTAAAATTTGGACTTTTAATTAAATCAAAAGAGCAATATAAATTTATAAATAAAGTAAATAATATGTCATAATTTTGATTTCAAAACTAACTATTTTCATCTATAAATTTAACATTTACAATTATAATATACTATATAATAAAGATTAATGCTAGAAATTTAATAAAAAATAATAGAAAAATAAAATAAAGGTCTCATTGAGATGCATTCTTTTCTTATAGTTGATGTTATTGGTTCTTTTTCACAATTATGTTCTTCATAATGAGCTTTACTTGATTTCTAACAAATTGCCAAACTCAATAAAAACATTTTGGATATAACTTTTGTCTCATTAAATGCAGATTGACGGTTAAACCTTGAGATTCAATATGCTAAGCATGAGTATGGTAGCCTGAACTTGTTGCAATGACAACTTGGTTTTCAGTTACGGTCTTTTCAAATGCACAGCTTCCCCAACAGAAGCTTGAAGTTGAAGGAGATACTAAAGCTGCAGATTTAGAACATCAAGCAGTTTCCTAGACTTTTTAGATGTTCTTTTATATAAGTGTCGATACAGAATCAACTTTACAATATATGTAAAGCATTTTTTTTTGGAAATTTTGGTGGTAATTTTTAAATGAAAAAAATTGATTGTTTTCAAAAAATATAATTTTTTTTGCTTAGCTTAACACATCAAACAAAAAAACATCCTATAATTTAGATACGATATAAATATATTTAATTCAGAGGTTTTTTTTAGAGAGAATTCAAAGACTCAAATCAGTTACTTTGATCTATTTATTGTATAAAATTATTTTATTATAATACTCGATTTTGTTTATTGAAAAAGCTCAAAAATATATTAAGAACAAGAACCTAAAATCTAACATTTAGACGAGTTTGTGTAGCAACTAAGTGAACAACATTTGTTAGATAGTGAACAATAAAGTGAAAATTTGGAACTATTTTAACAAATACCGTTGTTTATACAAGCTATTTATCCGAATTTCGCAATCGAGAGCTAATCATCTGTAACTAAACTAGTTAAACCCTGTTGGAAGCTTTAGAACAGAAATGTGAGTCCATCACTTGTTACAAATGCGATTGATACAAGTATACATCTAGAATCGATTAGTTAAATTCTTTGACTATTTTTGCCATATTTTGAGGTTATTTGTTAAATTTATATATGATTTATTGTGTTAGATTAATAGTTCCATTATTTACTCATTTATTCATAGTTCAGTTTTGTTGTTAATTGAGACAACCATTTATTGAGAATTTAAAACTATTTGGTACAAAAGTGAGATAATGTGACAAAACGAATATAATACAAAAATTCGAAAGTATAACGATTTATATCTTAAATGAAGGAAGAACATTCTAAAGTTTTGATATCATTTTTATGACCCGAACGTACTCAATTGCGTAATTGATATATACCACCCACACATGAAAAACACCACACAGTTCACATAAACAACTCACTTACATAAGCTATTTGATACGACTATCACTTTTACATCATTTATAACATTACTTAACCATGCTTGATATATCCTAAGAAGAATGCCTACTTAGCCAAACTTCAGAAATCGGTAGCTTCAAGTTACATAATTTTATCAACGCATTGAGTCCATATAAGCAATGAAGCCTAAAGACTCTTAACAACTTGAAAACAAAAGCCTCACCTCCTATGGGTGAAAAAACATGCTCCCAAACTCTCTTGACCTAAAAATCTAGATATATAACCAGAAAATTGAAGCACGAGCACTGCTGCGATATCAAATTGGACATTATTGATCTCGAATGGTGATGTTCTGATGTTGAATCCTTGGAGAAATAACATCCACTTAAATGTTGATTTATAGAGGACTCGATGCAAAATGAAGTTTTTATCTTTATTTATTATTAGTATGACAAGGTTATTCTATGTTTCTATTATTAATCTAAGGTTAGATGAGTTTTAAACATGCATATGTGTAACTTATTTAAATCTAACTTGGTTTTATAAAGGTTGGTTCCAGCCTTAAATTTTAGTTATATTACTGGGCTTTAGTTAGTAGTTTTTGAGTGAGTTGCATTCGAATTTATCTTTTAGTTTGCTTAATAGAGCCCAATTGTAATATTTTAATTGTCCAGAATGTTTATTTTGTTTATTATTAAGATATTCAATTTACCTTGTTTTAGTAGGATTTTAGCTTCTTTTCAGTTTACGAGTGCTTTTAAGGGCCAATATACATAGCCTATGGGCATGTACGAATTTCATATATCGAACTGAATGATAGTTGATTGTTTGGCCTATCAAAAATTTTGCTTATATTTTGAGAGGGTGAGATTACATTCTTTCTCTTGAAGTATTTTTCTGATTATGATCAATTGTCAAAACTAACCGTTTGAAAATCAAAACCGTTATAAGTTCTTTTATCCAATTCGAACAGTTTTATATTAATGTAATTGTTCGAGTTATTTGCTTGAATTGGTTATTGTCGCGTTTATTCTTTTCGCTTATCACTCCAATTATATATCGATCATCACTTATATTAGTTCTAATTTAATTATCTTTACGTATTTACCTTGATTCAACGATCTGAGAAAACATAATCAAAATTCGATTTTGGCATCTTCATAATTGGATTCACATCAATAATGTGCAATTTAATATCGCATCATAACTACTTACTTCGTAACTAACATCAAAAACTAACATCAAAAGTGTTAAAGGAACTTCCTCATGAACTTTGTTAATTTCATGTTGCTTTTGTAGATATAAACCATCTTTAGAAGTTTACATTTCTCATAATTGAAAATTTTAGCTCTAACAACTCGCTACAAACGACCAAGCAATAAATGACAACTAACAACTCGCTATGAACAACCAAGCAATAAGTGACAATTTTCTACAAACAAGACATCACATAACATCTTCATACTTGCCAATTGAGAATTCTAACAACTCGCTATGAACGACCAAGCAGTGACAATTTTCTACAGACAAGACGCCACATAATATCGCATCTTCATACTTACCAATTGAGAATTTAACTCAAACTTGATTATTCATCTAGACATTAATTGTTGACAATTTTCTACAGACAAGACACCACATAATATCGCACATAATATCGCATCTTCATACTTACCAATTGAGAATTTAACTCAAACTTGATTATTCACCTAGACATTAATAGAGACATTAATTGTTGACAATTTTCTACGGACAAGACATCACGAAATATAGCATCTTCATACTTACCAATTGAGAATTTAACTCAAACTTGATTATTCATGGAGAAGACAGAAGCAACTGACTTGGTCCCTGTCCTGTTGATTGAATGATGACCAAGTATATGGTTTAGGATGTTTCAACAAGAGCCAGATTTAGTATTTCTACTAATGTGAGACTAGCAATATTCACAAAGTTATGACTACCAATAATCAAACTACATATTTTATCTTTCACTTGACAAACATCTAGCACGAAAGTCCAGACCAAACATGACTTAACCATTAAGAGAATAACTTAGATTTGCTTTTGCTATTTTGAGTAGAAAGAAGAAAAAATGCAACTTCGATGAACCTAATTTAACTAGAAGCAAACTGATGTAGACTCAGATGAATGAAAAAAACAAGGAAACAGAAAAAAAAAAAAAAAAAAAAACAAGAAAATGAAACAAGGATTAGAAAAAGAAAACCTCAATTCGAAGCCTAAGGTTTGATGCCAATTGATGTGAATCCGATTATGAAGCAGATTATGTTTTTCAGATCGTTGAATTAAGGTAAACACACAAATAAAACAAAACTAGAACTGAAATAAATGATGATCAGAATATAATTAGAATAATAAACAAAAAGAAAAAAGACAGAAATAAATTCACCCATCCAAGCAAATAACTCAAACAATCAGATCGATATAAAACTGATACAACCTTTGAAAAAACCTGACGGGTTGATTCTCAAATGCTAACCTTGACGATTAATCACAATCAGAATAATATTCCAAGAAAAAGAATCTAATCTTAGTCTCAAAATATAAACATAGAAATCCTGCAAGGCGAAACGATAAACTTTTATTCAATTCAGTATATTAAAGTCGTACATCCCCACACGCCATAAATTGATCCTTAAACACTCCTAGTAAATTGTTATACTAGATTAAGGAAGCTAAAATCCAACTAAATGGAGGTAAACTTAATATCTTAATAAAGAAATAAATGAAATAAACTTCCTAAACAACTAAAACATTACAATTGAGCTCTATTAAGCTAACTAAAAGCTAAATTGGAAATTATAATGCAACTCAAAAACTACTAACTAAAGCTCCAAACGACAATTTAATAACCAAAACTTAAGACTCAAACCAAACTTTATCGAACCAAGTTAGACTCCCAATAGGTTACATACATATGTGTGCCTAAAGCTCATCTAACATTGGATTAACAATGCAGAGACAGAACAACTTTGTACACACTATTAACAAATAAAGATTCAAACTTCATCTCGCATCTAATCCACTATAAATCAGCAAATCGGCATTTGAGTAAATGTTATTTCTCCAAGGATCAAATATGATATCGCATCAAGCAGGTTCAATTTACATAGTTCTATCAAAGCTAGACATGGTTCACATAAGAAATGAAGCCTATTAACAACTTGAATACAAAAGCCATCACCTTCAACGGGTGAAAAACATACTCCTGAAAATCCTATCTCGCTATGAAAAATGGATATATTGCTGGAAAAAAACCGTCAATCATGAAGAGGTTCAGGTTATGTAGCAGATATATAGTTCTATCCATACGTAAACTAGTTCAAACAAGAAATGAAGTCTAGAGACTCGATGATGCAGTATTAACAACTTGAAAATAAAAGACATCACCTCCTACAGGTGAAAAACATGCTTCCGAATCCGTCTCCCCCCATGACAAACGGACCAATAGCCAGAAAACTGTTAAGCATGAACAGGTCAAGGTAACATACTATCAACATGAAACATAGTTCAATTAAGCAATTAAGTCTAACGACTCAACGATGCAGTATTAACAACTTGAAAACAAAAGCCATCAATAATGAATTATCATAATTCAACTATGTAGCTTTAGTTCTGCACCTGCAATTATTGAAGGCATGAAACAAAAATAACTCTTAAAACAACAAGGTCCATGCGCAAAAGGGAATAATCCTTTAATTATGAGCAGACAATAACATGTTGGGTGTCATCGAACAGGAGGCCTCCTCAATCTTTCTTTCCAATCCCGTGAGACATGTTGTAGATTCCTCGACCCTGAAAATGTGTAATGTTAAACACTATCTCACCATAGTTATTAAAGGTGCAAGGGGATCCTGGAGCCTTAGGTGCAAGGCGCACTTAAGGCGCGTGCCCGAGCGACATGAGGTGCACAAAGAAAATTTTTATAAGTTCATAAAACTAGTCACAAAAGCTCACAAATAGTCAAATACCAACAAGAGATACTACAAAATGCATGAGTTATGTTATAGTTAACTACTAAGTTATAATCATAAACTCATAAATACCACTTAAAAGTTAAAACTAAAGACCAAAGTTCAACTTGAAATAATTAATAACACTATCTGATCTGTGGCTCTATTAAAAAGAGATTCAAAACCCAAAAGAAACCCTAAAAAGGCTAAATATAGCCAAGGCGCACATTTAATAACTATGCATCTCACTAAAACAAGGGATTATTATTTTCCAATTGCAGTTAGAGAGTAAAAAAAAATCCCATATCAGAAGGCAAAAGACTTACAATAAGGAATAATGGATTTAACGAAAGGAATAGGAACGTCTCATTCCTATAGAAATAGCCTTCCAATTATTACACAAATAGTCTATTGCAATATGGAAGCTGCAGTGATATTTGAAAGTATTTTCGAAAAGCAGATATTGTCTCATGTTCTGAAATTGTTGAACAATAAAATGTTTGACAAGAAAAATAAAATGTATAATATTAACAATACAATGAATTGTAGATAAAGGGCCACCAGCATTCAGGCCCATGCCCAAAAATAAGCAGCCCAACTAGAGTGTATTCAGGGAAAAAAATGAAATACAATAACTTAATTAAGTAAAATAATTTATCACATTTGGGAAGAAGATTCTCAAGTCAGAGCCATCAATTTTTGCATTGAATATTTAATTCAATATGTGTGTTAGATTTCACTAAATGTTAAAGCCGTACGTGTAAGCTTTCAAAAAATTTATGATTTTAAGAATTTAATTATTCAGGTTAAAACCATGAACTTATATAACGTGGGATGCAATGCATATAAGTTAACATTCATGAGCTTAATTTGAAAAAAAAAAATAATTAATCTTTAAACTATGAAAGTTATGAGGATTTTAATATTCACTTACAAATATTATCACCATTTACAATTTTAGAAAACACTTTTATATTTTTTATTATAATCTCCAAAATTATATATTACAGTTTAATATCCACACCAAGTAATCATGTCAAAAAAATAAAAATACTAATCAATCAATATTTTAGTGGTTACTATGCTTTTAAAGAAAGCGTGGGTTGATTTCGAATTTCAAGATCGACAATTACGAAAGTCAAAAAATAATTATATTCAATAAATTCTTAATTTTTATAATAAATTCTATTAGTTTTGATTATTTTCCTATGATATATTTTTAATTTCTTCTTTAACTTAGTTTAATTTTATCAAATATTTCATCAATCAACCTAAGATAGCCTAAAGATTGCTTGTGAAGCATAAAAATATGTGTACATGCTTGGAAGTTGAAATGAAGTATTTATTAAAAATTATTGGACAGTAACCAAAAGAATATTTGTGTATATTATATATGCAGAAGATATGGCCATGAGATGTAGAGATATGGACAGTTATATAAGTGATATTATAGAAGATTGTTGTTACGTCATTTAACTAGTTCCCATACCTTAATTATTTTCTAATTTTCGGTCAAAATAATTAAAAAATTTAGACTTCCAACCCCTTGATTAACTCTAAAATAATTAACTATATCTTATATAAACTTCATTATCCTATCCTTAATTAACTATATATTTATACATATGTATTTGCGAAGACTTTAGTTTACGTCATATACTGATATTAGATTATTCAATTGGAGCCTAGAATACAAATCCTAGCTTATTTGGATGGGTGGAAGCTGCTTTTACGATCTTTTCATCTAAATTTGAATGTCGTTGCTATTGTTGGAGTACACATAAAAGAGCGAAATATAACCGACTTTTCATTTGAATGTGATTGTCGTAGTCATTGTTGGAGTACATATAGACGGAACAATATATAAACTCTCACATACCTTCCTATGTGAAATTTAAGTTTATTTTATTTCTCGAGTTCGCATTCTCCTAGACTTAGTTCCGAAAAAAGAAAGAATATAGATCCTTTTTTTTTCTATTGAAGGAAAAGAATATCTATCTCAAGAAAACTAAGTAAACGAATAAATAATTTGCTTATAGTATTAGCTCTATCGATCTTGAGATAATTATGTACGTGCATTATATACGGATGAAATCTCAAGTTTTATTCGTATTTAGTAACTAGTCTCAATTATGAATATGTGACATTCATGCTCATGACTATATTGCAGTTATTATCTCTAGCCGAAGCTCAACACTTTGAGTTTCAAAATTCTAAAATATGACATGCATATATTGGATGAGCATCTTTTCAATTTATTTTTATACTCATCTCCATCTCATAAAATTGCTTATGGTTTAATCTCTTTTTTTTCAACGTTACAAAAAAGGTGCTATAGATTATGTGAAAGTGAGAGCTCTGTTATATACATCAAAGTTAATAAGTAAACTATAGAAATGTTATGTTAACATGATAGCATAATCTGTAATGATATTTTTATAAAAGAATTATTAATGAGTGGCTCCAAAATTGGTATGATTGAATTTGAAGATAGAAGAGAATTTGCAATTAGAGACCATATAAGGCTACATCACCCACATAACACAGCATGTGGTGTTCTGCCACGTATCTCTATTTATATCATATTTTATATATTTTTCTCTGCTTAATTTGTAATCTTCTGATTAAAAATAAGCAATTATTGTTTCTGAAATTAAGAATATTATTCTCTGATGATTTGATAGAACAGAATTTTATTAAACTGAACAGAGTCAGTGAGTCTTCAGTCAACTCTCATACCTGCAAAACAGAGAGGATATTTTTATTTATTAATTGGAGAAATGTCATTTTAAGTTATTAATTTGTTTTAAAAACAATCAAAATTATTCAATTTTTGTATTAATATCAATATAGTAAAGAGCGTTAGAAGCTGATAGAATCGTCGAGAAATTTTGGAAATGTCAGAGAGTAGTTAAAAAATTAATTGAAAATAAGTTGAAGTTAGAGCGTTTAAGCAAATCGAGGTGGTTCAGTCAGTTCAAATCAAATTATTGATTTGGAGCATTTAAATGGAGAGATAGTGATCTAAGATCTTAAATAACTCCATGCTCAAGATGAGTTTTGTGTTTTTGTTTTTTATTAAGGATTGAGGAGCCTTACAACTCAACCACACTCATTTGGTTAGCTATAATCTGTTTATTGACTCAGAAATTTTGTGTAAATTTATTTCTATTAAGAATGTAGTTACTTCTAATTTTTAATTGTACAAAATTATACAAATTTACTTCTAATATATTTGAGCAAAATCAGTTTTATTTCTATAATATCCAATAAAAAATAACGGGTTAATTTGATCGTTATTTAATTGTTTTGTTCGCTTTTACAAGTAAGTTTACAGAATAAGCTACAACATTGTCATAAAATTTCGACATAATATATGTAAATATATAAGTAACACGGAAAATTTTTAATATATTTTGACTTTTTTTTTGTTAGGATAAACTTATGTATGAAAAATAACTTTATTAAAAAACAATAATCATTTTAAATATGTTTTTGAAAGTTGATATGAATATGAATAATATAACAATCAAATCAAATTAGATCATATCATAGTAAAATTTCCTAAGAAAAGGCATCTCATGTGTTGTGTGCAAAAATATAATTAAAATAGAGCCAAAACTTGATCAAATACTGTTATTATATTATATCAAAATTGAATATATATCAACAAACTGAACATACAAGCTCTGTATATTGAAAATTTACACCCCCAAAAAAAGAAATCAACAATTATCACAAAAAGAAAAGGAACAAAAACTTATAGATGATCAAGAAAATCTAAGGCGAAAGTATAAGGGGGAAAATTTTCTTTCTATATATTCACAAGAACAAACTCTCTCCAATCCAAAAAATTTCTAATTTCCGACATTATATACTAGTTTTTATCATTCAGCTGCTAACACGTCACATCATCAATGTTGATCCAAAACGAATGGGTACAATATCATAATAGAATTTCTTCTCAAGCTCATGAAAAAGCCCCTCATTAAGACCATTCAAATGGTTGTGCCACAATATAACATTGATCCACAATGAATAGATATCGGACCGTTTTAAAATATTTCCCTTCAACATGATGAAAATGGACCTCATCGGGACCATTCATGTGGTGACATGTCATCAACAGTGATTCTAGGGTCGAATTGATGTCGGACCGCAGTAGAATTTCTCCTCAAGGTCATGAAAAAGGACCTCGTTCACAATCTATTATGCATCAATCCATAGACTGTGACTAAAGCCATTACGAAAGAATGATCAATTCCTCCCTCAATCACCATACTTAACACATCATCTCCTAACACTACTCCTTTTGATGTTTGCTTTCTTGTTGCCTGCAAATATTCATTAATTAATTCATTAATCCCACTCTTAATCAACATTAATCATTAAATAAAACACTTAAAAACACATAGAAATTAAATTAAATTAAATTAAAATCTCACCTTAGCAACAATTTCTCCACTGCTATTTATAATCTTAAAGGCTGATTTGCCTTCAGAAACCTCCAAGTTATAACAATTATCACCAGATCTAACTTCAATTTCACACCCTTTCAACATTCTAGAACATTTTCTCACTTGAAAAAATGGTTTTTGAGCTTTTGAATTACTCAATAATCCATCACTTTTGTATCCTTTCCATTCTCTAAAGAGCCATAGTTTCTGCAAAAAAGAAAAGTAATAATTAGAAACAGTTACTACTAAATTAATTATTATATACAATAACTAGTAATTAAATTGAGATTAAAATACATACCTTAATAGTGAAAAGAACAGTGCCATTAAGATCCATTAAAAAAACTTCAGAGCTTCCTTTACTATCATAATTATCAACTCTATAAACAATTTGGCCATTTTCATTGTAAATTGTGCATCCATTTGTCTGCATAACCAAAGATTTCATCCATATTGTGAAGCTTTCTGATTTTGAAGATGAACATGAAGATGATGATGATGATGATGATGATGATGATGATGATGATGATGATGATGAAGGGAGAAGAGGATGAATTTTTGACATTTTTGAGATTTAATTTGGAGGTTTTGAGATTATGGAGAGAGAGAGGGAGGGGGTTTTGAGTGATTAAATTTTTATTTTTATTTTTGTGGTTATAAGAAAGTCTGCTAAGTAATTGATGAGAGATTGTGATGTTTTTTTTCTTATCAGATGAAATGGTGTGTATGGTTGGTTTATATATGTGGTGAAGGATTTCATTTTGTTATTTAATTAGAGTTTATTATTGGGTCATAATTAGTTTATTAATTAAATGTTAATTATTTGACATAATCACGTTTGTGATTTGGTTAGTGGTGTTTTCTTTCATTGGAGTACTTATGCTTGATATGGGTGTGTGTATGGGAAGGTGTGTTTTTAAAAGTATCAAACTTCTTTCTATAAAAAGAAATTCATTTATATGTATGGAATATTTTAGTCCAAATAACTAGACTAGAACTATAGTCAATTGGGTAAAATTAGTCAGGCGCTAATTGGGCGGTCGGGAACACCTTTAATGACTAATTGGGGTTAGTCGAAGATAAATCATATTTTGAGGGTTTTAGCGAGTTTAGTTTTCAACTTTGAGTACCTTAACAACCAAGCGATCTCTGTTTACAACTTTATCAGTGACTGACGACTTAACGAATCAAAAACTTCTTGAACTTGGCCGGAAAAGCAAATTGGCTTGTAAACTTATATTGAGTTTCATTAGCTCCCTCAATTTACTTAAAGAGATTTATTAGTCACCTGAATTTGCTTAAAATGACATTTTGGCTTCCCAAACTTGTGTATACCGATATATTCGCTCCTTGAACTTGCAAAATTAATTATGTCACGTGGACTTAAAAAGTTAATAATGTTACTTTAAGCAAGTTCATGAAATGAACGAAACATTATAAATTTAAATAAACCAATATATGTTATTAGGACGAGTTCAAAAAACTATTAATGTATTAAACCTTAATTGTCCATGGAATATATGGATGTAATATTTCATGTCCACTATTTATTATGGATGGTAGTGAATGGCTCTTAATTCATGAGAAGAAATGCTAACGAGTGTTTCAGCATAAAAAAAAATAAAAAAAAAGTTATGAACGTATATAGATATATTTTGTTTACGAGTGTTTTAACACAATTTTTTAATATTTTCTGGCGATAATGGTGTCCAATTTAACTCTCCAAACCCTCTACATTCATCCCTGATCGTTAATTTTGCTTACTTCATATGATAAAATATTAAATTTTGCTACCGTAATATGTTTATTTTGATAAAATAGGGAATTTATAATGTGTTGAATGAAATTTACCATTTTCCAAACTATATAAAACATGTCCTCTTTATAAATGACAACACCAAATTCTTATTTTTCTGTCCTAATTTGAATAATTAATGAACTTTTAAAATTCAAATTGATAAGGGATGATTTGAGAAAAAGTTTTGAGTAAATAATTAAAAAGGAAAATTCTTTTAGAGTTGGGTGGAAATATTTGTCACTGCATACTAATTCTCAAGTATGCCAAAGTTTGAAAGAAGTCACATGCATGGCTGACTAGACTTTTCTTACTGCCTCACCACCTCCTCATTATACAACAATTTTTATTTGCTTTTCTTTGATCATTAATTATCCACTCAAAAAACAGAAAAGGTAATCTATGGCCATTAAAAAAACCAAAAACTAATGGTGGTTTAGATCAGCATTTGGAAACTATGATACTTTAGGGTTCAACACTTCAGATTTACGTTTAAACAAATATAGCCACAAATATTTTGAGTAGTGATCAAAGAAAAAAATATATTAGAGTAGTCATTATGTGACTGAATTTTAGCAAGCTTTCAAACATCAGAACAAATTAACTTCAAAGACTGAGTAGCAATGAAGAAGTATATTTAGTAAATGATAACTTATTAATTTTGTTCAAACAACAAGCATTACACAGTGAATGTCACTTATCATCATGCGCTAAAATAAACATTCGAAGAAAATAATATGCGAACAACGGGAGGTGCAGCGTGGCCTAAACAAGCATGCTAAGTGGATGGAGTTGTATAATTGATCTGAATGGGAATATGAGATGCAACAAGAAGATAGTGGAGCCCATCCTTACTCCGGCCCCTAAGGAATATTGCTTTTGTTTCCAAATCCTTTATCACAAAAGAGTCGGCAAATAATTCAACAGAAATACGGTTAGAAGCAGCTAAAGACCGAACTGGCACAATTAGATTTTTGAAAGCAGTTCTGACAAACAAGACATCACGAAAACGAATATTTTTCCCGTTTATAAGCATGAAAAAGACCCAATAGAGTGAGTAAGGATTTGATAACCATTACTAAGGGCAACTTATTCGACACGTGATACTCAGAATGAAGCTGGAGATTTTCTGAATCATATGTCAAGTGATAGCTCCCGTATGCATGACCCAAGCAAAATTATTCATCGGATGATTGGGGTTTTGCTGCTCTTCGAAAAACTATATGGAGAGGAACATTTATTAGCCTATGTCATATGTCCTTGCAATTATAGCACAAAACAATAGGCGAATCTTGTGTAAAATTTTGTGATGCATCATGTTCAATGATTTCTTTTAATAAAAATATGATAACTGTGTATATTTTTTCTTTACATCAATCATTTTTCTAATAAGGTGTTCTATATCTTTTTTCATTGATTGGATTCATTGCACTCGATTTTTAGTAAAACTTCTCCATGAATAAGTGGTTTAATATTCTAGCATCGACATGACGGAAATTGAGGTAAAGGACAGTACAAATATCATTATATTTAGGTCTAATATACATAAACAACCCTTTCAATTTGTTCAAAATGTGCTGATTATCTCGCGAATTTGGAAAGTTTATCAATTATCTCTCAATTTTTTTCCAATTGGACAACCTCTCAACTTATGTAACGAGATGCTAATTCTGCCGTGGCCAAATGAGTTCAAAGTCATCGATATCGTACCATTCTAGCTAGTTGCAAAAGTTCCTCGTTTTGTGCTAGTTTAGTCCTTAGAACAAATGCAATATTGTTTGTGGTTAACGAAGTTGAATAATTTATTATAGTTATTTAAAATTTAATTTTTATTGAAATGTGAAGAGACTTGTTTTTCTCGAGCTGACTCTCTATCATTTTTGTTTGTTTCTTTTTATAGGAAGCAAGAAAATGAGAAATTCTATTGGCCAATTGAAAATATGCCTGAAAATAGTTTGACATTAATATTTGCCTAGTTGCAACAACAACCAATTAAAAATAATAGTGAATAAAAAGAATCTCAAATAATTATATTTAACCAAAATATGAATGCATTATTAGCTAATATATTGTTATATATTCTAGTTACTTATTGTATACATGAGACCCCCATTATATAAGTCAAAAATTATTTTTTTTCTTTTGGTTATCCAAACACACAATTGTGGAAATGTGTTTAAAATAGATTTGTAATATATATTTGATAATTAAATACTTAATTTTTTTATGAAGATAACTATATAATTAGTTTTTTTTTATAATAACTAAATAATTAATTAAGTGAACACGTTTAGGAGAATTTATATATATAGATATACTAGCATTTTTCTAATGGAAATGTGCTTAAATAGGTTATATATAGCCATGCCTAACATACACTGAATATATTTATTATGCATTTTCTGAATTTAATTAAAAAAAACATCGTCAAAGAGTGGAACAATTACTTGGGAGAGTGATCAAGGAAACCTCTGACGTGATGGAAAAATTGAATAAATACAATTCTTCCTCTTTTACACATTAATTCTTTTAGTTGAATAAAAAAGAATGATAAAATCTTAAAAGAAAGAAGGTTTTTTTATAGTTCAAGTTTTTTATAATTAAAGCTACTATTTAGGAAAATTCTTAATTTAGATCAACAATATACATCCTAACGCAAACTTAAGATATCATATAAATATGTATGAGATACTATAGAAAATATTGGAAATCTTATTTTGAATAATAAAACTATAATTTCAGACCTAATTAAATAAATTATGCTTTTATAATCGAATTCGAAAATACACAATTAATTATTTTATTAATTATGGAATTAAGATTTACAATTAAAACCCTAATTAACAAAAATGTAAAAAAAATAAAAAATTAACGTAGAAAACAAAAGGATATGCACGTTTGGATGAAATTGAAACAAATAGGAAGTAGTAGTTGGCATGTTGAAGAAAGAGGTAACATGGAGTATTAAATATTACATGTAATGTCTTTAATTACAACATTCTAAACCATATATATTCAGACTGGAATTTCAAAACTATCCTTAATATTTGTCATATAGTACTTATCAATGGCCAATCCTGTTGCTCTTTTTTCTAACATTTTATATGTTATGCTGTCACATTTAATTTGTTTTAAGAGTAAACCAATTAAACACAAGTAATCATATCCATTTAATTTCCTTTCACTTTTTATTTATTTATTTTATTTTCCTGGCATTATATCCGCGGCATAAAATGGTCGGATTAATGTGGGCCTTTATGTTCCAATTTTCATTCTTTGATTGCTTATTTTCATCAATTTTCACATCATAAAATTGAATGATTTTAATTTATATAGTTGGCTTCACTAGCTTATAAAATGTATGGGTTTTGTTGCAATAAGGTTGTTTAACTAAGAATTCTCCATGTACAATAGCTGAGTCTAACGATTAAAGAAGTGATACTAGCGGTACATTTATTTGGATCCTACGGTTAAAAATAATGCTCAGGTCGTTCCTTTGGAAAATATTACAAGTTCAAATGCATTGCTTGTCGTCCCTAGTCAATAAAATGTAGTTGTTGTCTATCACATTTTATGGAAAGGAAATCTTGTAGACACCCCTAAACAAATCAAATTGAATACTACATGTTTCTATTAGTTCGTTGAAGGTGTCAGCACACCTAGCTAGTAGATATATACATGTTTTTATTTCTAACGTCCATTCGTCAATAATAAAAAAATGAAAATAACATTTTCAAAATTTAAATCAATGTAGAATTAATTACGCAATCCACTTACATAATGATTGCTCAAATCGTATTATATTTTCTTTGTGTATTATGAGATTTTGGTTTATACATTTCACAATACGTAAACTCTCATAATTAAAAAAAAAAACAAAAATTGGGAAAATAATTAAGAATGTAATTAATCTACAATTTGTTGTTGATTAATCCATAGACAGTCAAAATTGCAATAATAAAGCAGTGATCAATTCGAGGCTCCACAATTAAACTTAACACATCATCCCCTAATTCAATTCCTCTTGCTGATTTCTTCTGCTTTACCTGTATTATTTCCCAGAATTTAATTCAGCATTAACATAATCAAAAGTTAATTAATCTCATAAAAGATAATTAAAATTAACTTACCTCTGCAATTATACCTCCGTCAAAATCAACAATTCTAAAATCACCTTTTTCTCCCAATTTCACAATCCAATACTTATCAAACCCTACTCTAACTTCACACCTCATACAATGAATCCTCCTCACTTGAAACCACGGCTTCTCCTCCTTGTTTGCGTTTTTTTCGTTCCTTCTATACCCGTACCAACGTCGAAAAACCAATAACCGCTAAAAAAATAAATAAACAAGAATTGATACATCCGTAAAAATATGCTATTATCTGGACATGGATCACAATAGAATTTTTCTCGGACCTTTTTTCTTATCGTCACGATAACTCTGCCTTGAAAATCCATGAGATACACCTCATTGCTTGACTTTTGATCGTAATTTTCGACTCGGTAAACGATGTCACCCTTCGAGTCAAAGACAGTGCAGCCATTAGTATGACAAACTAGAGACTTCATCCATACTGTGAATGTTTCTCTTTTGATGGTCATGAAATTGAAATTAGCAGAAGAAAATTTGGGTCTCTGGGGGAATATTTTTGCCATTTGATACATGGGAATGATAATTTAATTCTTTGAGGACTGAGTACAATTAATTTAAATTAGAAAGACAGGTTTAGTACTTCACATTTTAGATTATTAAATTGGGCAATGTGACTTTTATATTAATATTGAAGTTTTGAAGACATATTTCAATAAATTGAAGCTTAATTAATTTCGGTCTGGATAATAAAATAATTTCTGCTCAAATAGTTCATTTTTTAAGTGAACTTTCATCAGTACAGTAAGGTATGGTAGGTCACTTTGTGCTCTATGTTTCTTTTTTATTTATATAAAGAGGTTTAATATATGGTTTGGCATTAACTTATAAAAGAAATTGAAAGAAAACTCAGAAATGTATAATAAAAGAAGCATCATTACATCAAAAGTAAGAAGAGAGCTTAAAGAAGTCAGCTCCTCAAACCAGAAAACATATATATATCTATGAATTTTTTAAAAGTGTTTTAATAGCCTCATGAAAAATGTTCAAATATTCTCCGAACCTACATAGAGCTTTTAGACAACTCGTATACTTACATAAAACGTCCTCAACTAAAAGTAATATACAACTATTCTGAAGGCGATATACACACCAAAAAGTAATTGTTTAAATTTTTCTTTATCATGTAATTACTCCTTGAATGATGCATGTTTCTTTTAATTGGAAGCAACGAATGAGAGTTTTTTTAAATATGTACGGAATGCAATCAGCATATTTTAACAACTTCAAAACACTTAAAAAGTCCAGACTTCAGTAAAAAAACTCTTTACAATAATTTAAAGAGGAAATGATGATGTACGTCTGTTTTTTTTTTTTTTTGATGAGATGAACATCTTTTTTTTCTCTTAACTATAATAAAAATAAAACAAAGAATAATATGATGAGGTGTCAAAATTTGATTGGTAGGGAACTGAGTCAACTGAAGAGAGAGCAGCATGCCAACTTTGATATATGTTTATCTTTAAGAAAAAGGGATTATCTAATATCTATCTTCAGCTTTCTTAATAAAATCCTGTTTATCCATAGGATTAAGTAGAAGTATACCCAAACACTTTATATAATTTCTTTTTTTTGGCCAATGGATGTTCATATAATTCATGTCAAACAAACATGTGTGAACATATAGATATATCTTTTAGAGTTGTTGTGTCATCTTATAAAAAGCACATGGAGAATTAAATTTGCTCGTGTCTATTGCTAAAACATGACCATCCAATTGTACAATATAGGTTTTTTAAACAACTATTTTTAATTGATTTAATACAACAAATAACAATATAATTATCAGTTCGAGCTTTTAGTTCAATAAGTCAATTGACATGTTGTTATTCAGTGATCAAAATGTATTGAGTTGGACTCTTGAAAATATTGATTGAATATTGAAAACACATGGTGCGATGAGCATGCATTATGCGCGTTTCAATAATAATAATTCATTGTAATTTTACTCAATTTCAATTATTAAACAGATCATAACAAACATCAAACATCAACAACAAATAGATAAATATTAAAATAAACAATGATGGCTTATACATTTTCTCATTTTTCTTATTTACTTTGTGTAAAATCAATTAATGATATTTTACTCATTTGCTTAAGTTATATGTTAGAGAGATGTATAATTTTTTTGACAAAAAATATAAGCTACATAAACAATAAACACCAAGGGACGAACAAACTAAAGTTAGTGAGAATCCAGGTAAGAATTAGGTGGACTTTGAGTTTTTTTTATTATTATTATTTTTGGTGTAAGTTAAAACAGAATATCCATTTGTGATTTCAAAAAGTGTCAATTAAAAAGAGCATAATTAGGTTATTCAATTTTTAAAAATATAATAAAAAGGGAAAAAGTTCCATTTCATTCCTATCATTAGGAGTGGGAAAGGATAAAAAGACCATTCAGATAAATTCATATTTGATGGCTTTATTTTTATATTCTTTTATATCATTAATGGATGATGATTCAGTCTTACATTACATGCATGCACGATGCTATGTAAATTGGATAGGCCATAGCCATTAAGTATATATGTTGAAAGGTTTTGTGTTTTTTATTATTATTAAATCATCCATATTTACTTGAATATAGAGAGTTTTTATCAGAAGTAGGGTGTTAGACTTGGAAAAGCAAAAAAAAAATAAAAAAACAGCAAGAAAATATAATAAAAATAGAGTGAGTAAAAAGACGGTCTGCTTCGATTTTGAAATAATGTAGCATGAATATATGTAAAAGGTACATTATATACTCGTGCTACCTTAAGGAAAAAAGCTTGTGTAACTCGTCATATCCAATCAATAGCACAATTGTCTTCTTTATAAGAAGGCTTGAACCGAACATCTCATTGCGAATTCCACATCTCCAAACATTTGTAAATATGTCAGTAATAGAGATTATGCAATGTGATCCCACTGTTACATAAAGTAAAGCACTAACCGAGCATCCATTTACACAATGATTTTCTGATATATAACTTTTGTTTGGAGCCAACTCCAACCCATGATATACTGAGTTTTTTATCCATAACTTATTATTTATTAAAATAGTTAGTTCAGTTGTGTATCAAATTCAGTTAAAAATTATTATTATTATTTACATTTGCGATTTAAATTATATTTTTTATATATAGTTCAAAATATGCATGTCCAAATGGGCCGAGTTAAGCAGAGTCCGAGTCGGGTTAATTAGCTTACATTTAGAACTACTTAACTCAACCCCAGCTTAGCCCAATACTAATTTATGTGGATTCGGGTTCGTGCTGAATATAGGGCTTGAAAATCAATTTTCAAACTCACTCCCACTAATTTTATGAATTTCAAGCTCGTCGAAAAAATAGGCGAGCTTGAACTAGGCCCGAATCAATATTAACTTATATTGTATAAACTTGGCTCATAATCGTGGGGCGTGGGATGATAGGAGGATGTCTAACAAATCTATTTCAAAATACGGCACGCAATACACATATAAGAAAAAAAAAAACTGCTTCAACTTCTGAAAATTTATATTTCAAATGCATATGTGAAACGCCAAACTTTTGTTAACCAAATTTTATGTAAAACATTGTCTTTTTTAGTCATCAAAGATTTAATGTGATTTAAAATAAATGAACAAAAAAACTTGATATATCTTTTTTTTTTTTCTAAAGTTAATGATGTATGAGAAAAAGCGAAAGGTCTTCAGACCTCCTGGATGCTTTTTCCTTATTGGATATTGACATATTGTCATGGATGATGTCCACGTAAAACAGTGTATTAGGTGTGTTTCCACCTATACTATTTATTTTTATTTTTTAATACGCGATATGCTTGACACAATGTTAGACTGATAGACGCGTGCACTGACAAAGTCTATATACGTGATATAAGTGTTAGTCCAATTGAATTGATCCATATGAAAGCAAAGATCAGATCTCAAACCTCTTTAAGGAACGAAAGTGTCTAACCACTCACATCAACCAACGTTTTCACCTTTATATACTATTTCTAAGCTAACTATTCTTTTCATATTTATGTTAATTTATTTTATAAATTTTAACTAACCTAATTAATTTTCTTGATCAGACTAATATAATTATATATATGAACAATATATAGGTTTGGCTTTTTTGTTGGTACGTCCTAATTTAACGGCACTATATTTCCTAATTTGGAAGCTCACTTCAAATAGCTTTACACTTTCCATTTTTGACTTGCTTTTTGGGTACAAAAAGAAGTAATTGGAATAAGTTATAAACCCACTTGATTATCCTCAATTCTAAATGGTTTATATAGTAGCTAAATTTTTCAATTTATATTTGTGATGTTCTTTTTATAATAGTCTTAATTTGCGCTTTCCTTTTGCACTTTAATTAATGTGTGAAAGAGCAGCCAAATTAGGCTTCAATATTACTTTCTCGTAATTGTTAAGGTGTCGTAGGACCAATTAGCTTTCTTTGTTGTAACTAATCTTTTGATTTATAGAAATTATTATGTAATGCCTATAGATATGACATGCACAATTGTCAAATCAACCCAATGTCAAATGTATGTCATGTGGATAATTTTATCACACATGTGAATTAGGGATTTTTTTTATAACTCTTAAATATGTAATCCATATAGAAACTAAAACTAACTATGTGTCCGACATTGTTCTCTGTTATATGTTTTTTTTTTTGCTTATTTATATTTTTCTAATGTCAACTAACTATATGTGGGCCTAATTTATCCCTTTCTAGCCCATTAGGCTATGACTTCATTCTTGGACCTGAATGCAGTTGGCCTTTATGTTTATACTGTTAATTTGGAGTAAACTATGGATAGGTTCTTAAACTATATCTATTTTCTCAAAGTGGTACCTAACAAACTATTTTGCACATCTATGTACCCGAACTATTGATAACCTCCCAAATTGTTACATAATGACCTCATCTAAAAGGTTTACCTCAAGTCAACTTATATTCTTAATTGTGATGTAATTGACTTGTTATGATATTTTTTTAAATGAATTAACTTGTAATAAAATTTATGAATTCATTTTTTTTTTTGGTAACTATTTATGAATTCATTAGATGTCTTAAACAAACATCTACTGAAAAAGATAATATGAATTTTTACACAAGCATCATTTAAAAACAATCATATTAATCACCAATTTAACAATAATTAACCCACAAAATGCAATCCCTTACTATCAACGTCTCAAAACTGAAGTCATCAATCGTGTATAATTATGCCACATACGAAAAAACCCCACAACATGTTAGACTAAATTGAACCCATATCGAAAACAAACAAAATCTGAACATAAAAATTATGAGCGACCTAAGGTGTGTTCTTATCCTAAATATGAACTACCTCACAAGTCATAAGAAATATTCACATTAACAATATACATAATAAAGTTCAAAACAACATTGGCGTGAAAGTTCTCATTCAACTCTAACAGGCTTCCTGAAATATGCAGTTGCAACAATTAGAGACAAATTCCAGAACAAGAATCACTTTCATACAAGATCAAGCAACCCCATGAATCCAATCTCAATAATTATGAATAATGATCTATAACAGTTCAGTTTTCCTTCCAAAATAACTAGCACTTCGTAACAATCCTAACCGAACACTTTTCGGATATAATACTGTTTAGACTAAACCGGCAAAAAGGAACTAGAAAGACGAGAACCAAAACGGACTTTTAACCCATCAAAAGCAGACTTATGTTGGACCGAGCATCATTTGACAAATAAGAATTGGGAATTTATGTTGGTATTGTTTACCCACTTCAGAAAAGGTTTCTTATTGATATTAAGATATATTGTACAATCACTGACAATCTACGTGCAAACAGAACTACAGTCCTGATGCAAGTTCATCCCAAAGATTAATCAATCAGAAAGCGGTGATTAAACAAAAAATTATTTTCAGAAGCGCTATAAACCCGTAAAATTGTCCCTGTCGAACTGATACACTTGCTGTAGAAGATTTTCTTTATCCAACTCATCCTCACAAAGAGAATGTTTCAAGTCCTGACACTGAAGCTTCAACGCATTGACCTGTCTGCTATCTCCCTCTCATCCTTGAGAGTGTCTTAGTTACAGTTTCAAATCTTTGAGATTGCTTCTCAAGTTCATCCTCCAGGCTCTTAATATGATTTCAAGTTCGCCAATAATCACCGAAGCATCAGAATGTTCTTTGAGCTCATTTTCGCTCGATCTGGGATTCTAGTTCATTCATGTTGGCAAAGGAAGAGGAGCATTTATAATGCATCGTCAGTTGTTCTTGCAGTTGACTTCGCTCTAATCCATACATGTCATCATGTCATGGTTCTCAATATCTCATAGTCAAAGTCAAGCTGATCCATTTGCATCTCTAGCTCATTGTTTTCTCTCCAATTGAAGGCATCGATTCGAACCTGCAACAGAAGAGATTTACCACAAGTACTTTATCAAACAATCTAACAAGGGTTCTCGAAAATGATATTCTGAGCTATTTATCTTGGACATTCTAGCAAGATCAACTGAAACCTCACTGATCAAACAGTTTTTCGATGATCCCTACAACAAGCCGATAAGATCCAGTTTAGACCATAAGATACCTAACCAGGAGTACCAGAATTCAAATTAGTAACATTAACAAAAAAACATTTCTTACACTTTGTAAAAGAAAATGCAGAAAGAGGTGAATTTGCAAACTGTTGCTACCTTTTGGCATGGATTGTCACTTAAATTACTTGTCTGATGTTGCTACCAGTTGTTTTTCTAACTCTTCAATTTTCTGACTTGAATATAGACACAAGTAGAAGACGCTAATGGTAATATGCTAACATTCACCCTACTTAATTTACTTGAAAATGCAGTTATGAATTTACCTCGAGCAATTTTATTTTCTCCCTCAAATTTGCAGCCTCTTTAGATCCATGAGGAACTGGAGCAGACTTATTGTTTCTTGGAGAAGTTTTTGTGCTATCAGAACTTTGAGCTTCTTCTAAATGCTGGAGATAGCATCATCCTTCTTCTTCAGGTCGCCCTTCAACTGAAACACTTGCTTTCGAAGTTTTCTTTATCCAAATCATCCTCGCAAAGGGAATGTTTCAAGTCCTGACACTGAACTTTCAATGCATTCACCTCTTTCTGTTCGACATCCATTGCTATCTTCTTCTCATCCTTGAGAGATGTCATTCTACTTAGCGCCTCTATCAACTTCTCCGCTTCCTTCTTCACTAAAGCAAGTGCAGTGACCAGTTCATTTCTTTCTACGTTTCCGACTCTTCCTTGCTAATGTTAATATTTCTCATTTGAAGTTTCCAAGGAATATCCAGAAAATCTTCAAAGAGCTCCCAACGCCAATTCCCATTTGCATCCACCATATCAGCAATAGTTTTGTGCAATAGAGACTCCGGTAATGCCATTGCAAATTGAGTTCTCTCAAAGAGAATGTTTCAAGTCCTCGCTTCAACTCACGTTCTGTCTGATCCATTGCTACCTCCCACTCATCCTTGAGAGGTGTCACTCTACTTAGTTACAGCTTCTCAAGTTCATCCTCCAATAATCACCAAGGAATCAGAAAATCAGAAAGTTCTTTGGACTGCTTCTTGAGATCATTTTCCATCGATCTGGGCTTCTAGTTCATTCATGTTGACAAAGGAAGAGCAGCATTTATACAAAACAGGAGTAGTAGAATTCAAATTAGTAACATTAAAAATAAAAGATTTCTTCCGGTTTATACAAGAAAATGATACAAAACATTTCTCACGATTTCAATTTCATCTTCTACTACGTCACATCGTCATCATCAATGGCTACAAATAATGCTTTTATTTGAACAGGCCTTGTGTGATGCAATCAAATGGTGCAAATAAATCCATTGTCATAGGGCTTGTGAACAGGCCTCAAATTGAAAGTACAATCTTCGCCCCATGTCCCAGGGTGTTTTAAGTCCTAATTCAATTAAAGGACATGAGCGTCCCAGTCCGGCCACCTATGCTTCTGATCCACCAACGGTCTTACCTGTGGTTGATCTGGAACTGATCTCACCTCGACCACTTCACTTGACTCATCGGTGATCTCATCTGACAACTCTTCTCCAATTGTTCAGGCACTACAAGCTCATGATGTGCCTCGACGAATAGTTACTGAATCATTAATTAACTGGGGTGCTCAAGCCCAAAATATATACTATAACAGCATTAGCTGAACCTACATCTTTTTCTCAGACAACAAAGTTCTTGAAAGGTGAGAGGCAATGAAGGATAAATATAACGCTTTAATAGCCAGCGGTACGTGGAAATTAGTTCCACCACATCATAATATCAACGAGATTAAATGTAGATGATTTTTTAAGTTGAAAACATTGGAGGATGGGAGCATTAACATTCATGGCATGCCTTGTTGTGAAGGGTTTTCACCAAAGACCAACTATTACAAATTGTAGCATCAGCAGTGCACAAGCCACACTAGACCAAATCAGATTGAGTGTGTGATCGATAAACGCTAGGAATTCTTCGAGCGTAAATCCCAGCCCGCACTCGAACACCAGAGTGTTGATTCCTCCTTTTTTTGGCTGAAATCGAACGAGTAAACAAGATGGAGGTTCTTATTACCATTTTCGTTTCATTGCCAATTTGTTCAAAATGTGGAGAATGACAATTGGCAACTCACTGATATAATTGCACATAAACTGACCAAGTATGAAAAAACGTTGCAATCTACCGAAATTATCATTGAAGGTGTCCCTTCTGTAGTAGCTTGATTGATTTTGTTGTATATTAATGTTCTCCTTACTCCTTAATAAAGTTGTTTTTTCCAAAAAAAAAGAAAAAAGACCACAAAACATCACTTAAATTAATGTGTTTCTTAAATGTTTTTTAGGAGGAAACTAGGATTCCTACAAACTAACAAGAATATATCTTCCTCCTCATAGCCTTAATAATCTTTCACAAACGAATTGCAAGGATTCCGACTTGGAATCGATGTAATCCTGAATAGCATTCTTCTAACTTCTGTCAAGCTGATGGATTGTTCTCATCCAATTTCATCTCACAACAGTCATCAACTGGACTAAAACGGAAATACTAATGCCTCAAAGCGTCATTCACATGCACTAAAAAAGGTCCCCGCAGATAATAAACATTCGTTACCTATTTCATATGAAACAATTTCATTTAACCTATTTCATACTATCATTCAACCAAATTCAACTACAACATCTCCCTAGAGTCGATTGGAACAGTGAAACTGATAACAAAAGTTCCACTGTGCTCTCTACCTTGAACATGACTTCTCGAACACAAAACCTTAGTTTATGGCTTTAGTGGGCTTGTCTGTGGCCCATTGGGTCATGACAAAAATTGGACTCTACCTTTTATCCTGCCTTGGGTTTCACTTGTCTTCATCCTTCCCTTTTCTACGTAGGAACAAACAATATTACAAAAAAATGTTAAATTTTGAAAACTTTATATCTACCAAATGATTTATTAGTTCCTAAATTTTATCAAAACTCACTATTTGATTTTCATATTTTGAAAAACTCACTACAAGGTACTCATATTTCGTTATAATTAATTTTTCTTGTCCCTCTGTCCATTTTTTTTAGATTTGTAACTTTTATATTTTGTCATAATCAAACAGACATGATATAACGGAATCACAAGGTCATTTTTGTATTGCAGTATAGATGTCTTCACAGTTAAAATATATTATGTTTAAAAATTTTAAAAATTGACAAAAATGACTAAAGAGTTAATTATGACAAAATATAGAAACCTTGTATTGAGTTTTTCAAAATATAAGCACCAAACAGTGAGTTTTGACAAAACTCAAATACTAACAAAAAGCCCTGGCATTGCAAGTGAGTAGGCCTACCCTTAGTAAAACTTTTTGTTACCAAAAAAATAAAAATAAATAAGGGACGAAGCTTAATTTTCCCTAACAATTATCGAGAATGATTAGTGTATGGTTGAAAATGAATTTCCTATCTTTCGCTAAAATCTATTAAGTTATTTGTGTTAAGTGTCGTCCGATAACATGAAAACTAAATGTTAAATTTTCTAAAAAAATTATTTATATTTTAATTGTTGTTAATTTATAAATTTTGAAATACTTAAATGGTCTTAACTTTGATAAATTCTAGGTCTAATTTTCGGTAATAATACACTTCAAATATTTAGACTTTGCTAGAGTAAATGATTAATTTGAAGCCTCAACTATAAAGTTTATGTAATTATAAGTTGAATTGATCTTTCAATAAAATTGACTTGGATGATAAATTTGAAAATGCATGCTTCCCTCTTTAAGTATTAGGTTAATTTGATTTCATTTTTTACAAGTATTTGTAGTTTGTTTTTGAGAAAAAAAAATGTGTGCATAAAAATAATGTTTTTCACAATTCTCTTTTTCATGTGTGCTACAAAAGATTTCAAAAAATATATTTTCGACTTTTGATCCTAAACTCTAACCGGTTGAAGGTATAGACAAGAGTTTGACCACATAATTAACAACATTGATAATTTAATATCAACCCATATGTATGGCCGATAATACAAGTTAAATAGTAGTGTTTTCCTAAAATATATATGAGTCTCTCCATAATAATGAGATGGAGATTTACAGCCACTGCCATCACTTTCAACATATAACTGGAGTCCATTAGTTTGTAATTATTTTGCATCTAGGATGCTTTTATTTGACCAAAAATAAAAAAACAAAAGTCACTAACTTTTAGCATCACTATTATTATTATTATCATCATTATTATAGTAATTCATAAAAATACTATACTCTATCATTGATTCATTGCCACAACATAGTACTTTTAATTTAGTTCCAACATAACAGAATAATTTAGTATCCAAACGTGAGTAAATGAATTTGAGATTCCGGTTAGCGGTTGTCGTTAGGGGTGTCAACATAATTGGAATGATCAGCTTCAATTGCTATATGTCCTTGTTTCCATTAAAAAAATTAAATTAGAATATCATTCTTGTTATTTTACTTAAAGAGGCTTATGGCCAAAGGATCTACAAGACTTTATTTGTAAAATCAACCTTATATATGAAATAAATATGTAAAATGAATGTTTTAATATATCGGTCCAAATCATTTAATATCAACTACAATAATTTTTAATTGAATTAATGTCTGAATTTACAAATTGTATGAAGTATAAATCTCAATTTGTAAACTTGTGAACTATAGATTTTTCTTTTTCTTTTAATTCTGTTGAACTACTGCTTTATTTTTGTAATATTTCCAATCAAAAGTTTAGCAAAAAATTCCGAGTATATTTAAAAATATATATGTATTTTGTTTTCGATGAATGCACAGATGTGTATATGCATGGCGGTCAAACCTGTTGACATATACACAATGCCAATACCTTTACGCTAACGTTTCCACAATTCCGGATTCTTCAAAATTCCAAACACTTTAATTACATAAATATTATATAATCCAAAAGAATTACTGTCCTATTATATTATTTTATATTGTATTATATAATATTTAAACCCTGCTTAATTAGTGTTAATTAATTTGAAGTTCCAAGTTTGTTTTAATCCTTACCAACCTTTATTTTCTTACATCATAAACATAAAAACAAAACAGCTATAATTGAGAAGTCCAGCTGAGAATAGTTAAGCTGATTTTGGTAAGTGAGTTGTAATAGAAAAATACAATCAAATAAGGATTTTGTTTACAATTTTAAATTAATAAGAGATGTCTGAAACTCAAGATTATAAGAGAAGAGGAAGAGTAATTTTTGAAGAAGCAAGAAGAATGATAAATCCACCATTGATATTGAAGAAAAAACCAGCTGCAACTGTTAAAACTCTTCTGTTACTTGTTTTTATCTTCATCGGTGCTTTCATTTCTTCCTACTTTATTGATACTGTAAGTAATTCTTTCATTTTATTTTATTTGAAAATTCTTTTCATTATTGAGGAACCATGGCCGTGGCTGCCGGAATCAGTGGTGGCTGTGCCCGGCGGAGCTAACTTTCCGACCATGTAATTAGTTTCATCTATTGGGTACAATTTTCATCCACATGTCAAAAAGTGGATGCCCATCTTTTTTACAGACAATACATGTGTAGGGTTTTAAAAAAATTGATGAGTTAGCTCAATTATAGATTATAGACTTTCGGTAAATTGGTCAGCAATGCGATTTTAAGCTTTATTACCGAATGATCTAAAAAAAATAAAAATGTATAATTGCATGTTTTTAGTCATCTTCTAATTGGAGAGCGATAAGTATCTAATATTTTTATTTTTTTAAAAGTGTCTAATATCGTTTAAATTTGATGTTTGAAAGTGCACTGTATCGTAAACATTAAACTTAAAATTGCATTGTTTTAGTTTATAATCTATTTCAAAAGCAATAATATAGATTTAAGGTATAAATTTAGTCATATAATTATTATTGGAAAGAACGAAAACTATTGCATTTTAGTGCAATTTCAACTAAGTTTCAAGATCAATACATAAATCCAATGACATTCTTTATTATCAATACAGACTTTTAATTTTTATTGGGTGGTAAAAATTTCAAGGCGTCTAATAATATAGTTACCACGAATAAACACTTTCTAGACAAGCTAGACTTTTGAAACTATATCATATGGTAAATATTACATTTAAAATTGCATTGTTATATGTAAATGATAAGTTTAGGCCCCGTTTGGCGTTTCGTGGGAGCATATAGCGTTTCGTAGGAGCATATTGCATTTTTGTTCCAATATGCTCACAAATAGGTGTTTGGTTATATTTTTGGAACTACAGCATTTAGAGTTTTGGAACCAAAACGGAGCGTTTCGTGAAAAGCTCCAATTTGGAGCTTTTCGTGAAACGCTAGTTTGTATTTTAAACCACAAGTAGACTTTGACAAAACTACCCCAACTTATTTTTTTAATTTATATTATTATTAATTTATATTGGTAAATAGTATACCCGTATAAGTCTTTTCACATGTCAACAGCAACTGTTTTTATAATTCTTCCAAACACTAATTATCCAACAACTATTAGCAAACAGCAACAGCTAACCGCAACATCTAACCGCAACAGTTAACAGCAACCGCAACACCAAACGGAGCCTTAATTACCTCAAATAACTATAGACGCAGATTTCGTATGTTAATATAAGCATATAAACAAAAATCTAGTGCTAGTTTTTTATAAGAAGAAGTATCTTCGACAAGTTGATACGATTTTTTGGTGTATCAAATTTAACTAACCATTAAAGTGTGATAGCAATAACAGACACGAAATTCTAAAGTATTAACCATTTCAATCTTCATGCAGTCAAAATGTTCAGTAAAAACACCAACAAACACCACTCTAATCATCATCCCCCAAACAAAACCAATCCAGTTCCCATTAAATTGCAACCCAAATTCTACCCTAACCCAAACCCAAAGCTGCCCATCAAACTACCCAAAAACCAAACCCAAACATACCCAACCCAACCCATCACTCTGCCCAAACTATTTCCGATGGATCTACGAAGACCTAAAGCCGTGGACGGCCGCCGGAATCACCCGAGACATGGTGGAAAAAGCTAAAACGACGGCGCATTTCCGCCTGATAATAGTAAAAGGGAAAGTATACATCGAGAAGTTCAGAAAATCGATTCAATCCAGAGATGTGTTCACCATTTGGGGGATTTTGCAGCTTCTAAGGAGGTATCCCGGACGGTTGCCGGATTTCGAGCTCATGTTTGATTGTGATGATCGGCCGGTGGTTAAATTGAAAGATTACGGCGGCAAAGGGCGGCGGCCGCCGCCGTTGTTTAGGTATTGCGGTGATCGGCGGACTCTAGATGTTGTTTTTCCTGATTGGTCTTTTTGGGGATGGTACGTATTATAATTCCTCTCTTTTTAATTTCTTTCGTCGACTTAATACATTCATAACCGTTTAAGTTTGTGCGAAACTTTACATTATGGCCTAAAAATTACAAATAATCATTTATACTTATTTTAAAACAATAAATAATTTCCTTATTTTAAAATAAGTATCATAACGTGCAAATTATAAATAATGCATATTATACGTGCAAGATTATAATACAAATAGTTGAAAATTTTATAAGTGATAAAAATCTACTCTTTTTACATTTTGATACGATCAATTTTTATTAAAAGGTTATTAAAAACAATTAGACAAGAACAAAGAGTTATTTGCTACGTACTTTCGTGAATGAAGAATTATTAACAAGAATAGAAGATTAGTTATTATGTTTAGACAAATATTTTGAAATAGCTATTACTTTGTTTTTTTAGCTATTGATCAAACTTTATATTACTCACAATACCCAAAATAATGATTATTTTCTAAAATATAAAAGTAACAATACAATTTATTTTTATGCCATTTAAATATTTCAAGCGAGTGTTTATAAACTTTGAAATTTCAAAAAAAATTGAAGTTGATTGATTTCATTAAAATAGATTGATTTTGACAAAACGCATCCTAAAATTCAAGAAATATGTGGGAACTATTTTACCCAACTAAAAGTCCTATATGATGTTTATAAAAAAAAAAAAAGTCTGACATTATTTGGAATAGGGGTCTATAGGGATCACATGTGAGATGTTCTGAATGAGTCCATGGGTTTTTCTCGATGACAAACTTTAGGATGGTCCTACTCCATATAAATCCAATCTCCCTCCAAAAAATCATAGTAGAATGTATATAGGAGATGCACCAGCAACAACAGAAGCAACAACAATATTAATTATAATAATTAGCATCAAGGGGTTATAAAAAAAAACCCATCAAGTGAAGTAGAAATGGAACAGAAAATAGAGATCATATATGCGGTTAGCGGACACTATTTGCTCCTAATAGACTATTATAACCATGTTTAATGGTGTAAGACGAGCGTAGGATAATAGGTCTGCTCCATTTAGAGGCGGCAATATGACACAAAATACAATTATACGACACAGATTTTTTCGTGTTTGTGTTGAGCATAATAGGTAATGTGTCATTTTCGGGTGAATACGAAATAACACGCTAATTTCTGTGTCGTGTTTGTGTTTACCCGACAAACACAAACACGATACGGTATTTATTTGTACTTTGACTTTAATGGTTCATGTTGACTTTGTGTGATGATTTTTTTGTAATATTTTTGTAATTTAATGTATTTTGTGAAGAATGAGTGGTTTTTTATATATAGATTGTATTCTTTACATAGATCGGATTGAGTCATGTCGTGTCGACATATTCGTAATTACTATTGTAATTTTTGTGTTTTTCGTGTTTCCGTGTTAAGAGTGGGTCGTGTTTGGGTTTGGAATTTCAGCACGAAATATTTTATGTATCGTGTTTGTGTTTGGATTTTTGACATGAACACAAAAATTGACATGACACGGACACGACACGAAACACAAAATTTTCACCTCTAACTCCATTCAATATATATATGTATATTATTACTTAGATGGTGAAATTTTATTTCATTCTGTGAGTAACAAACAGCTTTAACCATCAAGATATTCATCTTTACTAATTAAAATATACATGTTTACACATATAGTTTCAATGGTGAATTTATGTTTTGTAAAATATGTAATTTTATTAAATTTATATGTTAATTATTAAAAGATCTGTTTACCCTGGTTTAAAAAGGTAAGGATAAAACGGGATGGGTATAGAAATTGGACTATTTATGATTTATAGGTAATCTATCCGTTGTCATTTCTAGTATAAAGAAGGGTAAGTTCTTTTTTATCAAAAAAAAAAAAAGAAGGGTAAGTTTATTTCTCATGGAAAAAAGAAAAGCTGGGATCAATACTTTCATTAAAAGAAAAGCCCAAATACTTTTGCCCTTAACTTTTTGGGCCGTGTGGGCTTTGGGCTTCATTGAGTGGTTCTTCCTTGAGCCCATTCCTTATTTCCATATCACCTTCTTATTTTTGGGATCAGGAGAAATTTTATAACGAGTCATACGCATTAAATCTAGTAATTAATTTTTTACATACTGTTAATTTTATTTATAGTGTAAATTATCATTAAATTATTGGTTTGGTAGGTATAACAAAATTTCTCTTAGAATTAGTTACCTACTCCAGAAACTCTTTGAACTGAGAACTTATAAAAGTTTGTGTTAAGCTTTGTAGGGCTGAAATAAACATAAAGCCATGGGATGGATTGTTGAAAGATATAAAAGAAGGCAACAACATGAGCAATTGGATGGATAGAAAACCCTATGCATACTGGAAGGGCAACCCGTATGTGGGCATCGATGCTAGACTCGATCTTCTCAAATGTAATGTCTCACATGAACATGACTGGAATGCTCGTCTATTCATTCAGGTAAATAAATGTTTCTGATCGAGAAGAGTTTAACTCCTACCTGACAGGAAATCTGAACATGCCGGTTTCTCATTGTGATATCTAATCTAGTTGTTCCGAACATGAATTATTTAAATATGTTGATTGTAATACTAAAGTAGTTGCAAATGACTTATCAAAATACTAAACGCTACGTTTGTCACATATAATCACGTAAACAAGCCAAGTCTGAAATGCTTATTATATTGTTGATATAGTTACACCTAATCTACTAAAATGCACATTACTCCTTCAGTTTATCAAAATTTTGTTTTGAAGATTCAATGTAATAGCTAAATAATGATCGAATTGGTTCATTCAAATTTTGTATCGTTGTGGATAAAATTGACCTTATTTGAAAATTACGAGTCTTCTTAATAGCACTGATAAAAATTTGTTGGATTTTGCAGGATTGGGGTAATGAGCACCAGCAAGGATTCAAACAATCTAACTTAGCAAGACAATGCACTCACAGGTTATAAGATATAAACAATATACTCAATCTCGCTTACTTGTTCAATGACTAACTATGAGAATTCGATAGGTCTAGGCTTATTAAAATCTCACCTTAGAATGCTTTTAACAACCTTCACCATAAAAATTTAATTGACCAAATTCTCGTAGTCACTGACACTATTATATTCATTTTTAAAACTAACTACTTTTATTAATTCAATCATTATTGAATTATATAGGTACAAAATCTACATAGAAGGGTATGCATGGTCAGTGAGTGAGAAGTATATTCTAGCCTGCAATTCAATGTCACTGCTAGTAAAACCATATTACCATGATTTTTTCACTAGAAGTTTAAAACCTCTACATCATTATTGGCCTATACAAGAGAATGATAAATGCAGGTCAATCAATTTTGCTGTAGATTGGGGCAATAAACACATCCAAGAGGTAAATTTTATATCAAATTTCACACACTTTCACCTGAATTTCACCAACTTTCACCTCACACTTTCACTTGAATTTCACTTTTTCTTTTCCTAATGGAAGTGCTTAAACAGGCACAAGAAATTGGAAATTCAGCAAGCAATTTTATGCAAGAAGAGTTGAAAATGGACAATGTGTATGATTACATGTTCCATCTCTTAAATGAGTATGCTAAGTTGTTGAAATTCGAGCCCGAGATACCGGAAGGCGCCACGGAGGTGTGTTCGGAGAGTATGGCTTGCTCGGGGGACGGGTTGGGGAGGAAACTTATGGAAGAATCATTGGTGAAGAGTCCTAAAGTTACAGGGCCTTGCTCTATTCCTGCTGCTTATGAACATAATGAATTAGCAGCTTTTTACAGGAAAAATTTAAATACAATTAGGAAAGTGCAAAAATGGGAAGGTGAATATTATAATCATTAGTGAGAATTAATAGAGAATATAACTGATTATTAGAGAAAATTAGATGAAATTAGCTGATAATTCTACTCTGTAAAATTTTTGTTTTCTCTGTTAGACTTGGAACTAATTATTAGAGAATATATATTATTTGTAGAGAAATGACATTTTAGACGACGAATTTTTTTTCAAAATAACCCATTTTGACGCGAATGAATTTTAAGACGACGCAATTTATTGTAAAGAAAGGCATTTTGTCGCGAAAGACATTTTGACGACGAAAATTTTTCAAATTTGTCGCGAATGAAATTTTAGACAACGAAGGTTTTTCAATTTTTGTCGCGAATGATATTTTAAACGACGAAAGTTTTCAGTTTTGTCGCGAATTAATATTTACACGACGACTTTTCAAAATAAGCAATTGTCGCGAATGATATTTTACACGACGAAATTTATTGCAAAATAAACCATTTTCTCACGAATGACATTTTACACGACGCAATTTATGGAAAACAAGCCTTTTTGTCGCGAATGAAATTTTATACGACGAAATTTATTGCAAAATAA
Organism: Euphorbia peplus; assembly: GCA_028411795.1. Classification (NCBI taxonomy): domain Eukaryota; kingdom Viridiplantae; phylum Streptophyta; class Magnoliopsida; order Malpighiales; family Euphorbiaceae; genus Euphorbia; species Euphorbia peplus. Next base: position 31,467,610 of record CP110839.1, read on the forward strand.
GCCATTTTGTCGCATATGACATTTTACACGACGCAATCTATTGCAAAATAAGCCATTTTTGTCGCCATTTAAACAATTATGTTCCATTAGCGATGATTTGTCCGTTGCAATAATATATTTTTGTTATTTTCTCAGACATCCGCTACAAAATAGAAATGGCAATTTTGTAAAAAAATTGAAATCCAATTTGAAAACACTGTATTAGTTGTGGTTCATCTTTATACTATAAAAATAATTCATAAAAAAATCAAGATTAAAATTATGCAAGTTTAAATTAAATCGCAAGCTGCTTTAGTTTTAAAGATGAAGTCTGGATTCCCACGTAGGTTAGAAAAGACCTAGACGTTACAATGGACAAGTCCTCGAGATTCGGACAACTAGATAGCAAGTCTTTGATCAGGCTATATGGCTCGCTTAATGCGGGTGGATGTTTCAATCGGAGAGTGACTAGAGAGGAAAAGGTTGTGGAAGTAAGTGACTTCAATCGTGAAGGCGTGCAGTAGGGATCATCCGGGTTCAACTCGAACTTCTCAGAGCCCAACCAGAAACGATTGCTATTTATTTCAAAAGAACAAAAACAATAGCTGAATTTAACTCCCATAATTCAACTAAATTTGAATTTTCATCATCAAATTCTGAAATTTTTATCTATGACCAGTATAAATACTAGAGAGAGATAGAACAAGACTTAACTCAGATGTAAAACCGCATTATTCTTCAGCGGAAGATAAACAGTGGAAGCTTTTGTGGGCTCTGCATAAGTAGCAAGATCACTGAAACCTCACCGATCAAACTGTTTTACGATGAACCCTACAACAAGCCGATAAGATCCACTTTAGACCATAAGATACTTAACCAGGAGTAGCAGAATTCAAATTAGTAACATTAACAAAAAAACATTTTTTACAGTTGATACAAGAAAATGATACAACACATTTCTAACGATCACATCGTCATCATCAATGCCTACATCCTCTGCTTCATGACACAAAAATTTGTTCTTGACAAACATCAAATTCACTGTCTTGTACAACAGAATGATTTTTCAAATCCGTAATCGATTGAAATATCCTTACCAGATTAATTTGGCGAATTATGTGTCTGAGTGTTTAAAAGAAAAGAACAATAGCTTTGTCACATCGTCATCATACACAGCAGAACTTTAGCAATTCATCAGACATCAGTACTAACTTCTATCATTCAAGAAGATTAACAAATAAAAGTAATAGTCCAACGGAACAAATTCGAAAAGGTACACATACACAGGACTAAATTATGAAAATAAATAAATAAAAACACAATGCTATAGTAGAGGAAAAATGGTTGTAAGCCTTGATTGCAGCAATTGGACAGCAGCGGTTATGGCATTGTGATGGTTCTCGGATAAATTAATTTGGATGGATTGTTATCTTCTTCAACGAGGGCGAAAACTGAGCAATGCAACTCACAAGTTGTACTTCATTATCAAACCCATAGAAACCATAAATTTCTACCTCCTCAAGACATTGATTCATAGCAATAAGCTGGTCGTTTGGTATTACCGGACATGAAATAAACTCCAAATTCAACGACAATTTACTCAAACATGGTGAAGCTTCGAGGAAGCGGAACAACAAGCGCAGGGCTTCATCCCCAGCTTCCCCTAGAGTGATATTCAATATCTTGAGATTTGGCATTGCCCCCATTTCTGTTACAGAGTCGTCCGAGTAATTATATTCGTCGTAGGATAAGTGAGCTAGTAAAGGAACGCTGCTCAAATGCATCCTTGTGTATCTGTTTTCCAGTTTTTTTGCGACAAAGTTAAACGAGATGAGGTTTGGTGCAGAGAGGAGGAGTTCACCAATATGAAGACCGATTAACTCGAGGTGCTTTAGTTTTAAGGAGGAACCCTCCGTGATAGTCACCAAGGATAGAAGAGAAGAATCATGGATAGTGGACTCTGTGACTGACAAATCCTCAAGATTTGGAAAACTAGATAGCAGACTATCGAAAAGCTGATTGGATAATGATGGTGGATATTTCAACCGGAGAGAGACGAGAGGGAAAAAGGTTGTGGAAGTGAGGGACTTCAATGGTGGAGGACTATAGAAGTCGTGGTCATCAAACAGTTCGAAGCTCAAATCGAGTTTTTTAACAAATTTAGTCTTTGCAAATTCGACCCAAGAATCGACTTTACGCCAGGGACGGATCTTAGGAGGACCAAACCTAGAAGGAAGATAGTAAATATGGAGTTCATCGATAAGTACAAGACCGGTGTATCGAGGTAGGGTTTGATGGAGTATGCGGTCCAATCTGTTGTTGATGGGCACATTCGGATACTGTTTGTCATAGCTGTTGAAATAACTTGTGTAACAAGGCATGAAATCGGAAGCATCGAATCTGAGAATTGGAGTAGAAAATGCCCAGAGATTTCGTCTCCATCGTTTGGAGAGGACGGTGGTTCTAGCTCCCTCAACTATATTCAGTTTAGACAAAATAATCAAAAGGAGTTCATCTGGTAAGTGACTTATGTAATCTCTGCCATCCATTCTCTCCAAAATACAGGATATGGAATTATCAACCATTGAAGTTGATTCAGGTGACCGCCGATAAAGCCTCCACCTTTAACCCCTCACCGGAACTGGAGAGCTAGTTGTTACAGTGGGATGGTAACCTATATCGGTGGAGATCATCGGCGGCGGAGTACGTTGCTTGAGGGATGGTAACCAATAGTGTAGTTCAGTACTCGATCAAACCCTAGCTCGATTGAACTGCATACTTTAGACGAACCGAACCAAATACTGCATTATATTTAAATTTTAGAACCGAAGCCGAACTGGTTTAGGACAAAAAAAACCAAAAAACCAAATTAGGTCGGTTCGGTTCAGTTTGCAGTTTATACCGCACCAATACACAGTACTATCACGGACTTGGCCAATCATCTCTTGCATTTGTGACCATTATTCGATCTTGGCCCGAATTTGCTCTACGAGTCCTTGCACTATCGTCCCGACACGCCCTTTCGTCACACTTGTTTTTCTCGTGCAACACATACTATCTGGGTATTGCCCATTAGGCCTCTTTTGTGGCCTAATTCATGTTGACCAATAAAGAAATGGAAAAACAACCACAATAGTTATGGGAAAAGATCCATTAAGGCCCAACAAAATGAAAAGATTGGATATTAAATTTGAAGAATGAAACTTCAAAAAATGAATGAATGAAAGTGAAACATTTAAATCTAAACCATGTCTTCTGCTGCTGTGGTCCTCATCTCAGAGTAATCAATAACAAAGTCAGTGACACTCACCCAAATGTTTGTTTGAAACTTAATCTATTTTAGTTACCCGTAAACTTTACAAATATCTCGCAACTATTCTCTTAATTTATTTAAAATAATTTAATTATCTTTCTAAACTTGCTTAAGTAGACGAATTTTATGTTGTTCTACTCTATAAAAAGTATTATTCTCTCAAACAAAACAAAAATAAACTTAAAATATTATTTGGTTTTATATTAAGAGGTGTCAACTTAGTTAGGATATTCGCTTTTGTCGTCCTCGTTCTCTATTTTTATTTTATTTTAAAAAGTAATATTTATATTAATTTCAATAAACTCAGAAGGTCAATAGGATAAACATAAGTCAATTGTAATAAGACAGAAAGTTTATTTTGTCACCCATGTACTTCAATTTAGGACCACATTTTTGTATTAAATGTTGCCTTCAAAAAAATCTAATTATAACAAATAAATTAAGCATGTAATTCCTAAAATGACTAATCAATTTTTCCATGGTGGGAGGCCTGCATTCTTCAAAATGTACCTCTATTAGCTACCTAATTCTAACAATTACCTAATGCTAATTAATTCTTCTTATAATGTTTGTCCAAATAAATCAAATTTAGATATCTTAACAAAAAAAAATGTCAAAGCTTTTCTGCTCTAAGAATTGGGTTAATTCAGGATCTAGTCCATTTTTCAGAGGCCCATATTTTTTATCCACTTTGCTCAATATTTATAAAACTAGAAATTTTTAAGTGTTTTGAACAAAAATGACCTTGTAACATTTTGACATACTTGGACTAAAACTAGTACGATTAGAAGTATGAGCACTACGGCCACTACAACATGAGTGCAGCACGGGAATGACGAGCACCAATATAGTCACTATAAGCATTACAAGCACTATAAAGATGTTCTTTTTCCAAAAGACTTGAAAATGTAGTTATATAAATGTTAAGTAAAGTGTATCAGATAAAAAAGTTAGGTTTGTAATTAATCCTTAGAATTTAGTCATGGATATTCCAACAATTTGTAGGTTTTCTACGTATTCTTTGTCTATAAAATTAATAGGAATCTTACATTAGGTTATGCTATACTGTTTTGATATATGGCATATATAATGTTATAAAATAGTTATTGTATTATTTAATTTGTTGCATGTAATATGACTTACAACAATTATACGTACTTGTTTTTTTATACTAACTTAGACCATGTAATTTTGATTACATATCGGTATTTATCAATAGTTCATTTTAATATTTTCAGTAATTTTACTTCAATAAGTACACTTCAATTATCATCATTTTAGTCAAACAAACAAAGCCATACTAAAAATTCAAATAATTAGATGTTGTGCACAAAGCAAAATGCAAGTTCAAATTGAATAAATTTGTAATATGAATATGCATACAATTTGAAGCTAAATTCTTAGAGACACGCACATATAGAAGTTACATTACACTCGTGATGATTTAATGGAAGAATCTTTATGAATGTCGCCATAAAAATTATGGATGGTTGCCCTCTATATAAGATTATTGAAACGTCACTTCTCAATTCTTGTCACTCAACGGTATGCACCGCCTTATAAGATAGCAAAAGGTCTACCATTCATGAAAACTCAAAACAATTTTGGAGTGAAGTTTAACCACAACCTGCTTATAACCATTATCACATGCTAGCTTAGCAAAAGCAAATATAAGAACTTCCAGGCCAACACGTAGAAGTGCAATACGTGAACTTCCCAAGTCTAAGTTTTGTAATTAATTTAACAGCTTTCAAGTGAATCATCATTTTAATTTTATTTATAAGTGAAATTGTAATTAATTTAAAATTTGTGTCAAATTATTATAAGAATGTTTAAAAAAAGAGATGACTTTTTCACATTGACAGCGATAAACTGTTGTTTTGCAATCCATTTTGACAATGATGAGGACAACTTATCTAATCCCACTAAATTTTCACTAAACACAAGAGATCTTAGAGATGATTATTATTAAGATTGCCAAATAATTTTGGCATAGAGTCAAATGTCAAGGCCACATGTGTATATATGGCAATTTAAATATCAACGGGATATATATTAAATTGAGTAAAGAATAATTTAAAAGAAGATTAGGTAAAAAGAAGTTGTATTAGTTTAATGTAAGTACTAACCTAACAGGAAGGTTCAAAACTTAGAAGTCTAGTTTATCTTTCTCCCAAAAAATAATAATAATTAGCACTAATTAAAAAAAGACAATGAGGATTCTAAAAAACAGCACATGGCCATCATGGACCCATTCCTATATGAACATTCAGCTTAGAGCTTAAAGAAAAAAGTTAAAAGAAAGACAACAAATTTAAATCTCAATATAGTTTAGGGGAAACAAATGACAAAATTTTAAATTAGTTTTTTTTATTTTTTTGAAAGAAAATTTTAAATTAGTTAATTGGGACTTAACAGACAAAACATTTAAAATTTGATCTTAATATTGGCTCAACTTGATAAGGGTCACAATCAAAATTGAGAGATTAAATACTATTAGTTAATTAAATTTTAATTTTGACAATCAATTACTTTTAGAAAAACATTTTGAAAATATAATAGCTTTTGATTTTAGTGGATTAATTCGTTATAAAGTTATAAATGGATATTTGTTTATAAACTTTGAGCTAAATTGATACTATTTCATACGTTATGTCCAAATTCATATTTTTCTAAAAATGTGAGGTTTATTTTAATACTTATCCCTTTCGTTTACTAAAATATGTAATTAATAATTATCGAACTAGTATAACACGTTAAAAAGATTATGAATTGGCCCGATGTATGTAAGAAAGATTATAAACTCAACCTATTAATATCAAAATAACCAAAAAGGCTTGATGTATTTTATCTTAGTATATTTTTTATGTTTGTTGTCACTCGGATTCACAACATTATTAATATCAAAATCATAATTTGATTAGGTAAGAAATATTAAAATCATATTGAAAGTAGATTGTAAGACACATAAAATTCAAAATAAGATAATTAAACCCATCTAATCAAATGTTGGATACAAATTAATCATATTCCTTTGAAAACACTCAAAATAATAAACTTTATGGTATTTTGCTTGGAAGCATTGTAAGTGAGGATACTTGATACTTTAACAATCCATTAATGTTATGTCACTAATCAATTGAATAAAAAAAATAAAACACCAAGGTATCAAATTTTAAATTTAACAATTTGTTGTATCATGGTCTCCATATATAGAAAATTAAATTGGCCATTCAATAATTATAACTTTTTTTTATATATATAGCATTACTTTATAGACAATCCAAATATATGTTAGCTTTCATATTCAAATTTTTGTCCAAATATGTCCAATCTTTTGTGCGTGTACTTCTCTTCATTTGGCTCCCTTCCATTTTTTAAAAAAATTGATGTTGATCTTCATCTTTTCTTTGATAATTTTGAGGATTTTTTTTAATATTTATTTGAGTAAAAAACAGAGAACGGAGAATGACTAAGACTAGATATTTCAACGAAGTTGACACTCCTGGACACAAAATCACACACTCTTGGAATTTTTTAATAAAACCTAAAATTGCACTTGTTACAATTCAAGACGAGTTTATTGTAGTTTTTACTTTTCATATATACAAATAAAGAAAATTAGTTTTGAACTACTAAAAAATAAATTTCAAGAAATGTAAGGGTAAATTTAGTATCTTCAAATTCAAGAACATGAAAATTTCAAAAACAAAATAACTTACAAGATTGTCTTACGTATCATTTTATCTATTAAAGATTCTAAATATGACATCAAAATTCTAATTCATACCATAAATTAACTGCTGAGTTTACTTTAATCAACAAATTCAAGTATAAGCATATAGGCACTAACAATATTCTTTTGTAACCGAAGTTTAATGTCCGCAATTAAGTTTCCAGTAAATTAGCTACCAATTAAAATTGACTCCAAATCTTTATTTTAAGGGATTTAAGATATTTAATCATACGAGTAACCTTAGTCGATTATTCAGTAGTTTTTTAAAACAACAAGATTCTTACCTCCCATTCTCATACATAACCTCTTATATTTATCATTTTTATGGAAGAAGTTAACATGGTACTAAAAAAATTATATAATATTTTCACTAAATAAGAATTGAACGTGGACTACAGAAGGGAGACACGCCTCATGATTATTGGCGCAATTACCACTTTTTAGGGCCATTTACCTACTTAGTGCTTAATTAATGTTATTATTATCCGTAATTGTGATGCCTAATTCGGTCCAATTAATTCCTTTTTTTTCCATTTACAAGAAAATACTAGCAAAAAGCTAGGACTAAAATAACGTTATAAAAATAAAACCATTACTTAATGCAGTTTGTTTATTTTTAAGGAAAGTGGACTTTTGTGTAATTAATCACCTTTTACCCAAAATTGGGAATTCAACAGTCAAATGAGGATGGATATCTTTGACTGGACTAATGGAGAGTTTAAATGCAATTCCAAATTTAGTTCATTTTGTAAAAGATAAATACATATTTTTTTTCTATTCTAAACTGCTAATTTAGAACTCATTCAGCTATACAAAATTAGTAATGTTAAAGTGGTCCTCGAATGTCCAAATTGAATTTGGACATTGACCATTAGATCTAACAATTTCGATTATATTCACATTAAAAACTAAATCCTAGACACTAAAAACTAAACCCTAGACCCTAAATCATCGACCCTAGACACTAAAAACTAAACCCTAGACCCTAAATCATCGACCCTAGATGATGTGATACTCCGGACTAATAATTCGATGACACGTCACATGGTAGTATCTAGGGTTGATGATTTAGGGTCTAGAGTTTAGTTTTTAGTGTCTATGGTCGATGATTTAGGGTCTAAGATTTAGTTTTTAGTGTCTAAGATTTAGTTTTTAATATACATATAAATGAAATTGTTAAATTTAAGGTCAATATCCAAATTCAATTTGGACATTCACATGCCACTTTAACATTACTGATACAAAATTTAGGAGACAAAATTCTTTTATCAAATATTTTAATTGTAGTTGTATTTATATCTTGATGATTCGATCTTTGGTCAGATGTTTTATTTAATAACATAATTTCTTTTGAACTATTTAGTTCGGTAAAAATGCTATTTATAACTTTGAGGAGCTCTCATTTTCATGGATTTTTATACAATACAAGATGAATAATATTATTCCCTCCGGTCCATATTATTTGTCACATTTGAAGAAAAAGTCTTGTTCCATATTATTTGTCATGTTATATTTTCAATGTAAACTTTTCTCATTTTACCTCTATTATTTGTATGTTAGCTTTTCAATGTAAATTTTTCTTCTTAATTAATAAGGGTATTCTAATCCAATTTACATATATTTAATGCAAACCAATCATTTCCTTAATACTCGTGATTTAGTCAAATGTGACAAATAATATGGACCGGAGGGAGTATAAGATAGCAGCATAATAATTTATTTTATTTCAAAGGAACATAATACATTTTTAATATTAGTATAATACCATGGGGTGTTTTTTTTTTGTGAAATAGATATGGATATGATTTTAATTTGCTTAATAATTCATTCACTTTACATCTTATAAAGAAAACATAATGCAATAAAAGAAACGATAAAAATCAAAAACCATTGATAGATTAAAAAAATGCAAGAAAGGAAACACTTTCAATTAAAATATTGCTGAGGAAACATGATTTTGGATGGTAAACATATATAAAAATAAAAGTTTCATTATGATTTTTTTAATCCGTTAAAATTCACGAGACTGTTTGTTGTTTTTTGAAAAATTTATTTGGAAGGCTTTTATATAATAGTTAAGTAATTATCAAATCTGTGCATTTAAATGTAAAAATAAAATTGACTTTAATTGAAAATTAAGAAAAAATTTGCACAAATTTATATAGTAGAGACAACACAATATTTTGGTATAAACTTTAGGGTAATAGACCTATAGGCATCCTCTTTTTTTTCACAAGGGCATCGAATTTAAATGCAATATAATTAAATTCATATAATAATATTTTGTTTTGTGATTTGTAATATAGTAACTTTTCATTATGATACAAATCAACATAAATAAATCAAAATCAAGGGAAAAAAAGAGTATTAAATTGGGTCAAACATTAAATAGAGTATTTACAATTTTACATTTTTGTCAAAGAAAAAAAAAAGTTTACATTTATTATAACCTAGCAAAATAAGAGTCCAACTCCAACACAAATTACCAACCCTCAATCCTACCCTCCTCCACACAGCAACCGTTGGATCATAGCCCCTAAAAACCTTACAGTGGTCCACCCCGCATTTGACAAAACCAACCTGAAAATTAATCAACGCAAAATCGACGAGGGTCAATTCCATATCACTGCCCGTAGTTTCACTTTTGTTTTGTACAGTAAATAAGTTTTTGTTTATTATTTTTGATGCATTTTGTGAAGAAATTAAAAGAAATGGTAATTTTATTGATATAAAACGTCATTTTTTCTTTAAAAGAAAAGGGATATTTTTATTCAAATTTTGTTTTTATGGCTTTTAACTTTAAGTTAACTTCTCCCCAGAAAAAAAAAAAAAAAAACTTTAAGTTAACTTAAGGAGGTGAGAATTATAGGAGGTTAATGGAAGTAACGGAACGGAAAGGTAAGTGACGGGAATGAAAGTTAAATGTTAACCTTGTTTGGAAGTTGGTGGAATTGAATTGGAGATTAATGGATGTAAATTAGTTAAAATGTTTACGTTACTTCCATTAACCCCCGATTTGGAGGTCAAGGTTTTGAGGTTAGTGGAAGTAAATGTTAACTCTCATTAACCTTCATTTAAACGTTTTGAAAACTCCCAAACGAGGTTAATTACATTCTATTACTCCCATTAAACTACATTAACCTCCTCCCAAACAAGGGCTAAATGGTCAACGGTTGGTTGTAAAAAAAAAACCTTAACCAGTCAATGGTTTGGAAATTTTTTGAACAAAAGTGTGCTTGTGCATGTCAAGAAAACTAATCGTGTTTTCTTAATGTTTTCAAACAATGCATTTCAATGTCTTTTTTTCTCACAAACAAACCAAAATTGCTTATCTACAAAAAGGACATCGAGGCCCTATTTGTTATATATATAAATATAAAAAACTCGAACTGAACTAAAAAAATTGAATTGAATTTTGTTCTTAGTAACAAAAAGTTTAGTTAGGATAGGTTTACATACTTGCAAGATTATGACAGACCACAGAATTCGATGAGGGTTACAGAAGAATTTACAGATTGCCTACCAATAAGAGCTAAATTTTGATGAAGTGGAGACTCGAACTTCAAATCTTTCAAGTGGAAGATGAAATGCCTTACTACTTGGACCAAATCTGAATTAAATTATCGGTTAAACATGTTTGTTGAATCTGTTAAATTGAACTGAAATGAAATGTGTTTAGTATAAATAAAAAAGTAGAGGGCCTAATATGAAATTAAGTCAATTTTGAGTTTGTCTTGTAATTAAACGGATATTATTGAGAGATGAGAGAGTGTGTGTTAATGCAATGATTAGCAGTAGTAGTAAGTAAACATGAAACATAAAAACACTCGCACTAGTAATATTCCAACTCAATTAAAAAACCGCCATTAACACCAGCTTTATCAAACAAACTATCTTCTTCTTCTTTCTAAACCTCTCTTTTAATCCACGTTTCCTTCAAATCTGGGGTTACTGTCCCTTTTCAAGAACACCCTTTTGTAGATTTTAGCCTTTCCTTTCATGGGTTGTTGCCAAATCTTGGATTTTATACATTTTTAAACCATACCCATTTCTAAAAATTACAACTTTTATCTTCTTGTTGAAATCTTGTTCTTTAATTCTGTAGATTCCCTTGTCTTTTCCCCCTCTTTCTGGTCTGTATTGGGGTTATCCATTGAAAGAAAGAAGGGATTTTGTAGCAGATAACATGAGATTTGATGCTTCACTTGTGCTTCTTTTTTTGATTTCTTTTGTTCTGACATCTGAGTCGTTTCCAACAGATGAAGGTATTTTCTCAGATCTTGATTCTGGTGAACTTGGGGTTATTTTATGTTTTGGCTTGTGTTTTTAAAGAATTTAGAGCAAGTTAATTAGTATTATTTGTATAAATTGAGTTTGTGATGGTTAAGAATTTATTTCGAGTTTTATATTCTTTATGATGGTTCATGTTAGCTGACCCCGAATCATTTTGGGACTAAGGCTTTGTTGTTGTTGTTGTTAATGATGTTGTGTAAATTGAGTATTCATTAGAATGTGAAGAGGGAAAAGAGTGAAGATTCAGACGTAGCCGAATGTTAATTCATTGTTTTATTTTCATGTTTGGAGCAATTTGGTACTCTTGTGATGTTTTGATTTGGGGAATTTTAGATTTGTTGCGAAGTTGAGTTACGGACGCTACTTGAGTTTCATGGTTCTTTATGACGGTTCGTGTTAGCTGACCCCGAATCATTTCGGGACTAAAGCCTTGTTGATGTTGTTGTATATATTGAGTATTCACTAGACTAGGAAGAGTGAAGAGTGAAGAGTGAAGAGTGAAGATTCAGAGTTAGCAGAATGTTAATTTCATTGTTTTATGTTCACGTTTGAAGTAATTTGGTACTCTTGTGATGTTTTAATTTGAGGGAATTTTAGATTTTTTGCGAACTTGTTTCAATTCTGGGTACTTTTACTGAATTAGAGCACTTGATTTTGCGTAGTTTGGTCATTGAAAACCTTCAAGGAAGCCATATTTGAAGATCCGCTTCTCGTTTTATTCGATTGGGACAACCTAGATGTGGATCCTTGTAACTGGTCAGGCATTTGGTGTTCTTCGGCTCGAGACCATATTGTAAAGATGTGAGTTTTGTACATTTGTTTATCTAGCTCTAGTGTAATCTACAGTGGTATGTTACAGATAAGTGATGGTGGTTTAATGTTTTCTGTAGAAATATAAGTGGATCATCTATAAGAGGATTTCTTCCACCGGAATTGGGTCGGCTCTCCTACTTGCAAGAATTGTATGTTTACTCTGGGGAATGAAAATTATAGTGATTTTCTGCTGTTGTTTATTTTTTTATATAATGAACGTATTTTGCTTTCTTGTGTTGGATTGTTCTAGACTCTTACATGGGAACAATCTGATTGGAACAATCCCAAAAGAATTAGGCATGTTGAAGTACCTCAAGGCTTTGGATTTGGGAGCAAATCAGTTGACCGGTCTTATTCCTCCTGAGTTGGCTAATATGGGCAGTATAATAGTAATGTAAGTGTTTCTTCTTTGGTTATTGGATCGAATGTTTGGACAGCTGGTTTTTCCTTACGCCCAGATCTACTTTGTTGATATAGAAACCTCCAGTCCAATGGGTTAACAGGGCATTTGCCCACTGAACTCGGCAATTTGAAGAGCCTCCGAGAACTTCGGCTCGATAGGAACAGACTTCAAGGAACAGTTCCTGCTTCCGGCCATCCAACTTTTCCGTCTAACAGCACCTCACATGGAATGTGAGTCTAATATTTGAATACTCGATGTTAAATTTGACATGATAACTTTTCATATCATAAATTTGTTGCTTATGATTCACATCTTCTTCAGGTATGCATTGGATTCGACTGGCTTGTGTAGAGCATCTCAATTACAAGTTGTAGATTTATCGTATAACTTCTTCAGTGGGAGCGTACCTAAGTGCTTGAACTATCTGCCCAAGTATGTTTCTGTTTCGTTTATTTACGGACTTGTTTCTACTCGCTCTCAGCTTCTGAACCTTCTGCTTTGTCCATGTCGTGTAGCACAAGCTTCCAAGGGAACTGCCTCAAAAGCAGTGCTACCAAGCAGCGTTCTTCCATACAATGTGGTGTGTATTTTAATATTCTTTTTCAGCCTTTTTCCTTGTAATAAAACGGGGATATATAAATGAATAATGAGGCCCCGGAGCATGATCTGTTCATAGATTTAGGAGTTCATCTGGCCAAATATGCAAACAGATCATATATGATAATGTGCATTAGAAGTTCGATCTTCTGCAGATTCTCCATCCAAAACTCTGTCTAATTTGATCTTTGACTTATCTGAATCAGTATAATATTCAAGGTCAGGTTGTTCTTGTTTACCGTATTTGGGCCCAAGGTTTATGGGAAGTTTCAGAAAAGTATAAATAATGTTCTAATCTTAAAATGGTGCTCGGTTTGGGGATAGTGCCTATTTTGACCGAGTTTAGTATTTGAAATGATGAATCTCGGCTTTTCCAGGTGGCGCGTCACATGCCAGGCCCCATCAAACATTCAACACAAAGCACCGGCCTCTCGATGATGTATCTGATACCAAGGCTAAGAATCATCGAGGACCATCAAAACCTGGATGGCTTTTGGCTTTGGAAATTGTTACTGGAACCATGGTGGGATCTCTTTGTGTTATCGCTCTTCTAACAGCTGTTCAGAGATGCAACAGCAAATCCTCTATCATTATCCCTTGGAAGAAATCAGCAAGCCAGAATGAACAAGTGGCCGTATATATTGGTATTGAGCACGTCTTTGAGCTACTGAACTTTCACCTATTTTCCTTTTGAGACTAATATATTGGCTCTGTGCAGATTCTGATATGTTAAAGGATGTGGCGAGTTTCAGCAGACAAGAACTCGAAGTCGCCTGTGAAGATTTCAGCAATATTATTGGTTCTTCTCCGGACAGCTTGGTTTACAAGGGAACCATGAAAGGTGGTCCGGAGATTGCTGTTATATCCCTCTGCGTTAAAGAAGAGCATTGGACAGGCTATCTCGAGCTCTATTTTCAGAAAGAGGTAAAGTATCATTACGAACTGAAGAAAAGTTTGATTCTTTTTCTGGTTGAAAGGACCCGAATTTGCGAAATGCTGCATTTTTTCTGAAGGTTTTGGTTTTAAAATGCTATTCAGGTGGCTGATTTAGCAAGATTGAACCATGAGAATACCGGGAAATTGCTGGGGTATTGTAAAGAGAGCAGTCCGTTTGCGAGGATGCTGGTATTCGAGTACACACCAAATGGAACGTTGTACGAGCATCTCCATTGTAAGTCACTTTCTCCTCTCGGTTTTTTAATGTTTAATCGGGTCACAACTGAAAAATTAGCCCAATTTAATGCAGATGGAGAAGGATGCCAATTATCATGGACAAGACGTATGAAAATTGTTATAGGCATTGCTCGTGGACTCAAATATCTTCACACACAACTTGATCCGCCATTTACCATATCAGAGCTTAATTCCGGTGCTGTCTATCTCACAGAAGACTTTTCCCCGAAGGTAATACCAAATGCACTATTTCCAACAAATTCAGATTCTTGATAACGATAAAAATGTTATGAATTTTGACAAATCTTCTATTTTGATGTAGCTGGTTGATTTTGAAAGCTGGAAGAGTATTCTAACAAGATCAGAAAAGAACGCGGGCTCCATTGGCAGCCAAGGAGCAATTTGTGTACTTCCGGATTCTCTCGAGAATCGCCATTTGGACGTTAAAGGCAATGTATATGCTTTTGGTGTGCTTTTACTGGAAATAGTAAGCGGTCGACCTCCGTACTGTAAAGAAAAAGGAAGCTTAGTTGATTGGGTGAGAAGGAACAGAAGTTATAATTTTGCTTTGTAAATTTGTACTCTGAAGTTCAACTAGTGTAAACATTTTTCGGTATTTTGCAGGCCAAAGAGTACCTGGAATTGCCGGAAGTAATGTCTTCCATAGTTGATCCTGATTTGAAGCAGTTCAAATACGAGGACCTCAAAGTTATATGTGACATAGTAAATCACGCGATATGTCCGGAAGCTTCCAAGAGACCGTCAATGGCGGAACTATGTAGCATGCTGGAGAGTAAAATTGACACGTCTGTGTCCCTCGAGTTTAGGTCATCCTCGTTGGCGTGGGCAGAGCTTGCGTTGTCGTCGTGAGTGAGATGGATTGAAGCTAACATTGTAAATCTGATATATACATACAGTTATATACTACTCATTTTTTGCTTTTTTTCGGGGTTCCATTTTTTTGAATGAGTTTTTTTCAGATTCTATTTGTAAATGATTAATTAGGTATTGCCTGAAAGCAAAGAAACAAAGAGCTTCTTGCATGACAAAGTCTGCTGGCTTTTGTATACAGTCCCCACATTGGATGATGAGTAAAGTTATTAATGATCATTAGTGATTTTGATTTCTAATTCGAAATTGCGTTTGTTTGCATTTGCCTTTTTGATGTTGTTTGTTTGCATTTGCCTTTTTGATGTTTTTCGGGTGAACGCCGGTTAATTTTTCTTAGGTAAACAAGTGAAGATAAGTTACAAAAACAAGAACCAAATGAGCATTTAATTAATTGGAAATCCTTTCGTACCAGACAAAGACAATGCCTTCAACTTTGATCATTTTAGCAAGAGTAACAAATTTTGACATTGATGTGTTCCCTATTATACTAGGGATGTAAGAAGCAGATTTGCTCGTAACTTTTTTGGGGGAGAAGATGCAGCCTTAACATATGAAATAGCATAAATTTACTCCTAACATTTCTGATGGAGCTCTATTTGGTTATATAGTGTCCTATATGACCTAAAAAATACCAATTATGTATAAAATAGTGTTAGTAACATAGTTACAGAAACGCATGCTAAAATATTAACAACTAAGTCTTTCACTTATAAATTAATTACAATATTTCCATCAGTAAACTAGCTAAAATATTTAAACCGGTCAATTCTAATTTTTCTCTAACCCAGAGATATATGGAGCTCGACTAGAAATGTCCAGAGCAAATTTACACAATATCTTATGTTAGGAACAAATCTACATCTCCTAAAGAACGCTACCGGCAAATTTGCTCACAGAACAACAGGAATACTATAACAGAGGAATGAATTTCTTGTATTACTATCATTTTAGGATTAGGAACACAACATAAATAATGAAATCACACCAAAATTTCTTACAGAACCCAATTTTGCCTGCGATTGCTCAGTTATTCAAAAAATAAAATTGACAGAACAAATCATTAACCCCTATGACGAGCGTAGTGGTTATCGTTGGGATTTCTCTTTCCACTGAAAACTGCTAATGCCTTTCTTACTGGTGGTCGGAATGGGGCCCTTTTTTCAGTATTCTGGCTGAAGATGTCATCCGGAACAAACAAGTCATCTCCCTGGAAAATTTTATTTACATCAGCTTCAAGGTTGTACTAAACACAATTTATTAAGAAAAGAAGGAACAGAGTATGCCAACCTCTTTATTCACTTTCTTCTTGGTCTTGGGGTAAAGGTATTTTGTTGGGAGTTGATCTTCACGTAGAATAATGTTCTTAGCAATGGCATCTCTTCCACCTTGTGGTAAAGGCAGCGAAAACTGTAGAGAGAAAAATGTCGAAACATATGATTAGGATATTGTGACCAACAGTTAAATGGTGCATCTTACAGATATCTTAGTTGTGAACAAGGGTGGTACACACTAGAAATAAACCTAGATGCATATGCAACAGTTAATATGCAGGATTCGCTTCTTTTTGGCTAGGAATACACGTACCTTTGTACCGCGTAGTCTGATCCGTGGCCGGTGGTCTGCCAAAGTGATCCCATTCTCCCCAACTGTAATTGCTACTTTCCGCAAAGTGCCACCATTTCCACACTTAGGGCAGAAGATCCTCCCAATTTCAGCAGTCACAGTATAGCATGCATGGCATTTCAATATCCATCTACATTAAAATAAGCAACGAAACTATAATCACAAACTGGTATTAAAAATAATAGAGATCCACCAAGAACAGCAATCCTGAACTACATCCATAATACTGGCTTATGTATGTGTATACATCTATTGGCTTAAGGGAGTATGGAATTCGCAGGTAGAGGAAATTTCATCAAAAGATTACGAAAAGATATCCAAAGCATTTGGAGTATGCAAGAAGCAATGCGGACAAAAAAACTGCGATCACAGAATGCAAATGACAACAATAGAGATTCTCCATAACGGCAATTTAATCTTGAATTATGTCCATAATACTGCCTTTTGTTTGTGTGTGAGTGCGTGTACACATCTATTGGAAGAAAAAAGTAGGGGATTTGCAAGAAAAGAAAACAACATAGTATTTGCACCAAAAGAGAGACATTTTAGCAACTACTTTTTGCTTTAATTTAATAAGTGGAATACTGGAATTCAGTCATTCATGCATTCAATTCCTCACCAAGAAGTATTTGTTTTTTTCTTTTTTCATTTATTTCTTAAGAAATAAAGTAACAAATTAAAATTTTCCCATACTTTTGATCCATAACAAACAGACATGCGGGCTAGAGTATTTGCATCCTACTAGAATAAAGTTTGGTTATATACCTCTGCAGATGACGGATTTGCATTCCTCCAGGTGCAAGCAGTCGTAACCCCATTTGCAGAAGTACATTCTGCATTGCAAAGTCGCTAGTTACACAAGCTACACTAGACTCTGATAAGGATCTAAGCATCCAACTCTGTTCACTAGCATCATCAGTAGCATGTGATGCATCAACACTGGCATTGGTCTCGCTTAAGTTATCCAAATGATCTTCTTCTCCATCATAAGTATGGACTATACCTGCTTCAGGATCAAAATTTGCATTGCCATCCACAGAATCTACCATAGCCATAGTATCAGAAACTTCTAGCTCTTCTTGAGGATCTTTCTTTGAACCTTCCTCAAGTCTCATGTGTTCTAAGATTAAAGCCAGATCTCCATTGTCATTGTTCATCTCATTTTCCTCAGAAATGATGTTCCCAGCTTCTACTTTTTCTGCACTTTTATGCACTGGCGAACCTGGAACAATATTTTCCTCGATGTTGCCATCATCCATATCTTTCTCCTGGTCTTGATGACAATCCTTCTCAAATAATGCATCATAATGTTCTCGTCGAGCTTTCCTCCTAAGAAACCTTCTATGAGTACTCCGACTAACTGCAGGCATCCAATCACCAGAATCATCATCAACTTGCCCTTGAGATGCATCAATTCCATCTGCTACCATCTTCCCTTCAATGTTTATCTCCTTTTTCTTTGGAGGATATCTCCTATTTTTCCTCAAAACATGCTCCAAATCTTCAGTATTCTCAGAATGTGCTTCGCTTCCAGCTAACACCGAACCATTCTCGGATTGGTTGTCACCAGGTATACAGTTCAAGCTCATTTCTTTCAAAGGAAGGATCTTAGAGTTGACATTTGAGCCATCCCCACTTTCCTGCTCTAATGCTTCCCACTCTTCCAAGTTAGGTACATTGGAACCCCATCCAGGCAATTCCTTCTCAGGTAGCCTCCTCACATTGACCGTGTGGATAGGAGGAGGAACATCCCTAATATGTTTAGTTCCATGGATCTGTGCTTCAAATGTGTAAGTCAATGCAATGAGCTTAAGATCAACATTAGAGAGAGTTTGTAAGTCCCCGGTAGCCCTTGCAAACTTGATAACTGCCATGTGATATAAAAATTTGTAAGCATTTCGCAATTCATCAAACCACAATACCACATTCCAAAGAAAAATTCCTCAAGAACCCAATCCAAAGAGTCAAACAGAATAGACTGAAAAGTTAACCGAAGTTGCTTTTCGAACCACCTTCCTTATAATCTAGCTATTTCTTGTTTCAAAATCAGAATACAGTCAATCATGGAGCCAGTTTTTTCTCGTTACTAATAACTACTTGACCATAATCTTAATAGCACACCTTCAAGACTTCAATCAAAAATCCAACTGGACCACATCAAATCTAGGGTGACTCGAAGAGAATTTAATTGGATAATGACTACCAGTTCAATACTTCTAAACTGAAAGCTAAACAATGACTAACCAAAATCTTAATAGCACATCCTGAACGCTTTAACCAAAAATCCAACTGAACCGCATCAAATCTCGGGCAACTCGAAGAGAATTTAATCGAAAAAAGACTACTAGTTCAATACTTCTAAACTGAAAGCTAAGATTATAAACAGACTATTTATATAACAATTGGCAGGTTATTACTAAACAGAGTCCGGTAAAAAGATTCTCAACACTTAGGACCGAACTATTTGTATAACAATTGGGAGGTTATTCATATGCACATACAGTAATACACTTGGTACTGGATTATTTGTACAACAATTGAGACGTTATAACAAAACAGAGTTCGGTACAACAAACATTCTCAACACTCGGGACCGGACTATTTGTATAACAATTGGGAGGTTTGAGAAATTGAAAGAAAACGAGAAAGTTTGAACCTTTATTAAGAGCTTCAGGGGAGGGCTCCATGGAATCAATGGTGAAGGGAATGAAAGCGAGACGATGACGAGAAACAGGATCCCGAATCTCGGCGAGAACTTCAGGTACGGTTACGAATTTATCGGCGAGATTATGAAGCTTTTCACCGCCCTGAATTACAGCGTTAGCATCAATTACTGCTAAGGATATGCCGCCGGAAGACTGGCAGCTCTCGACGAACACTTTAGTCGGGTTCGGATTCGGGTTGACCGGCGCTGGCGGTTGATTCTTCACTATGTTGCTCCAACATGATGATGCTGCTGCGCTCTCCATGGCGGCGGCGGCGGCGGAATATTCCGGCAAGGATAGTTCGGTTAGAAAGGGGATTTTATTTTTTTGTTTGCTATAAAACCCTAGCGGGAGATTTATCGAGAGAGAAATTAAAGATGATAGAGATGGGAAGATGAGAGAAAATGGAGAACGGCGTCGTTTTGTTTCTGAAATAATCGCAATGTTAACTATGGTTATAAAGGAGCCCAACCAATGTGGGCTTGAGCTTGAATTTGTGTTGGCGCTGAGTTCGTTTGGAAGCCCATTTTTCATAAGTTGATCGCGAGCCGGCTTGATCATTTTGTTCGCGAGCAAGTTGTAAATTTTTATTTTTTTTTTCTTGATAACAAGTTGTAAAGTATTTTCAAGTATAAGTTTGTTTATTGTGTTTGTGAATAAAATAGTCTCTATCTATTCTGAAATATAAGTCGTTAAGTGAATTGAAAAAGATATTAAAAAATAATTTTATATAATTTGTTTACCCATTTTCTGAATTTTTTCGTAAATCTCATTTCATGTAATGATATGAAATACTATTTTATATTATAGTGAAGTATAAGATTTATAGCAATAGTTTTGTGGTTGAAAATTTTCTTTTATAAGTTGTTAATTTACATTTTTTTTTTCAGAAATAGACATATGTTAGAGTAAATAGACTATAGGTTTTTTTATTGTTACTTTACTTTTGTTGTTATTTTGTCCACTACACCATTGAATGAGTGGAATAGAAGTTGATCTAATGGTAGAGGGGACAAAGTAACAATTAAAACAAAGTAACCATAACATTCACCACTATGTATACTATCTTTTTTATTCGAAGGAAAATGGAGCACACTATCCATTTCTAAATATCTGACACTTTATACCGAAATTTTTTGTTTATTTTATTTGTTACTTTATAATATTAATATATTTAATGTTGTTTTTTCAAGTTTCAATGGTTTGTGATTTCCAATATTTTTTTATAGATAAATTTATTTTCTCTATTTTTGAAAATATTTTTAATAAACATATATAATATTACAAGAGAAGGAAAAATCAATTACAAATGTGTTGTTTCTTTAAAAATAAACCCACAATCTATCCCTCTCGAATCTCCCCTTTGAGGATAACAAAGCCAACCCAATATAAATCACTTAATTAGCAACCCTAAACCAAATTACAATTTGGTGTAATTCAAAATAGAAATTAGAATACATTAGTAGTACAATTAATCAGATTTTTTTTTTGATTTTTTAGTCTTGGAACTAATTAAAGAGACCCCTCCTTCAATAATTTTGAAGAATGAAAGATAAATAATTAAAATATATATCTAAAATAAGTAAATAAATAATAATAAAAAAAAGAGTTAAAGGGCTCGGCTTTTGACAATGTCCAAAGTGAGCTCACTTGCGTCGGTGGCTTGCAATTCAACTTGAACACCGTTGAGCTCTCTCCTGAATCTATCCTTTGAACTTGCATACAACATTTTGCTCCTCACTCTTGATGTTGCTGGAGACCTGAATTATTTAATAAATAATCTTAACAAATAATACCCATTTAAATCTTTGTAATAACTAAAGTTAGAAAATGGTTGATTAAATTACCATGCGACGAAGTAAATTTTGCTCTTTGGGACATTCTCAGTAGTAGTGAAATCAAAATCGAAGACAGCATAACGACACTCATTTGCAGGCAAACTGTCTGTAAAATCATCGAAAGAGTCGCGAGGTTGACCAAGCTTTTCGACGACAACTTGTTGAACAGCTTCCTCAATCTTGAAGACAATGTACCTATAGTTTCTCTTTGCTTTTAGTTCCAAGAATTTCAGCTTACACTCATCATCTACTGCCATTCCTGATGATGCATTTGCCTGTTTACACAACATCATCATACACAACAAATAAAAGCAAAATGTTAAACATATGGTTGAAAAACAGAGCCGAAAATCGCAAAAACAATGTCGTTTTGGTCCAAGTTGGGCAAAAATTCCTTGGATAATCATTAGTAGTGGCGCATACGGAAATCCAACATCGAGAGAGTCGATTATATACCTGCGTTTATACCAAAATCCTCATGACCTTCAAGAGATTTGGAAGGCGAACCTTCCGCGCACTAAGAGACAGGGGTGTTCGGAATCACCCATGACAGGGATGATTCCGATGGCCATGCCCCTCAGGTCACCCGTGGCTATGCCCCTAACATGAAATATGGTCTAATTGATTCTTCTATGCGGTGAATCCTAAGTTTTGATCGTATCATAAAACTTAGAAGGGTTAAAAATTGAAATATTTGTTGTTGGAAAATGTTAGCTGTAGGTCACACGATCGAGGACTAGTGGTGACAAGTCGTTTTTTGTGTGTTGATGGGATTAGATGGCCAAATCAGCCCAAAGAGATTCTAACATTTGTTTACAACACGGCTAAACAAGACCTTTTATTATAGGTAATAGTCTCGGCGCATAATTGAGATTTCCTTCTCAACCCTTTTACCATGTATTTATTTAAAACCTACTTGCGTAAGTGTTGCCAATGCAAAGAATTCTCATACACTAAAATCAATTTTATTATCATCTTGTAACAGAAACTTTAGTTATGTCTTTTTCAACTAAACACAAACAAACAATCCCTAAAATCAATTAGTGAAAACTTTTCAATAAACTTGGTAAATAGGAAAACAAATATCGAGCTAGAATTTATCATGTCAAAGCTATTTCGATAAAAATAAAACTCGATCTTCCCCACTAGTCACAAATGTTCATAGCATTAGGATGAATGGAAAGAAATTAGAAATGTAGAATATATATAAAAGTACCATTTTGCCAGCAAAAAGGAAGGAGGGGACCCTGTGAAAATTGTTATATAGGAAAAGGGAAGAATGGAGAAATGGAGAGGAGGGTAAGGAGCTCTCATGAAACTTTGATCACAATAAAAAAGAGATTTGGGCTCCGACTTTTCAGGGGGATTGTGTGGTTGGCTTCCTAAGATTGTGGAGAACATCCTTAAAAAATTTGTTTTGGTTTTATCCATTGGTTCTGTTATGGCCAAGTAAGCTTTTAATTCTATTTTTGGTCACACACTCTTTCTATATATATTTTTGGCAAAAAGCATCTTGAGGCCCCTGATCTTTCATCGTACGGTGCATTAAGTCCTTGATCTTTCGTTTGAACACATTAAGCCCTTGATCTTTTATTTTTGGTTCTATCAAGCCCATATCTAATAAAATTGGATGATTTGTTAACTTTGACAAATTAATAAGATCAAAATATTGTGGCATAATTACAAATCTAGCCCGTTTAGGAGAGTTCATTAATATATGTGATTCACTTTGCTTTTTACTTACATTTCCAGACAATATTGTCTTTTTCAAATTGACAATTAATTTTCCCGCCTATTCGAATGTAGTAACGCCGCACATTCTTTCTCAAACGTTTCTCTTTGTCTCTTCTTTTATTTTTCATCTTAGCTCTTCTCTTTGATTCCGACCCCACAAATTAAGGCCAAATTCTTGATGACTGAAAATTACTAAAGCACATTTACTGAAAAGAAATTACCGAACTGAAATGAAGAACCGATAAGTACTAATAAAGGCATAAAGAACATGGTCAAACATCATTTATTAAATTTCATCCATGTTTTCATTCTCTTCAATTTCACTTTTGAAATGACTAGAAAATGAGCAAAACAACGACAATAAATATTGATTTTTTTGTTCATTTTTAAAAAAAATTGTTGAATAATTTATTGAAAATTCAATCAATTGTAATTAATTAGGTATCACAATATTTCAATTGGTCTTATTAATTTGTGAAAATTAACAAATCATCCAATTTTGTTAGATGAGGACTTGATAGAACCAAATATAAATGATCAAGGGCCTTATGTATCCAAATAAAAGATCAAGGACTTAATGCACCGAAAAGGATAAGATCAGGGGCCTCAAGATGCTTTTTGCCTATATTTTTAGTTCTTTTAGGATATGTATGCATATGCACATACATCTTGTGGAATTTGAGTCAGCAGAGTGAATTTATAATTTTGTTAGATTGGAAATTAAATTTGTAATTTTGGGATCAAATTTGAAACAAAAGTAAAATGGGGCTTAAGGTGCCCACACACGGACGGAAATACAAGAAAAGCCCAACTAATTATAAATTAGTCTTATAAAGCAATAAATCACCGTTAAGCAAATTGAGTCGGACGATTAAATTATTAGATCAGTTTAATCATTTAATCAAGAATTCAGATTTAAAATTGGATTTATAGTACTAATTAAAAATACTTGCTGAAAGAGTTTTGTCTAAAAGTAACCTTTTCAACTTGAAGCCAGACTAATCAAGGCTCTCTAATTATGATACTAAATAATTAGGCAAAAAAACCCCTCTCATTCAAGGGGCATTGTTGGTAGGTAGAAAAACCTTTATTTATCTTCTAATTCACTATCTCACTTCAAGCACTTCAAAATATTTTAGGATATGTGTATTTGCGACTCACACATGTCTCGCAAATATCATAAAAGCCACACAAATCGTGGATTGCCAATATACATGTTTAATTGTGGCATGAATTGCCTCTTTATCATTAGTCTCTTGTACGAGATGGTTGGATCACTTTCTATAACAAGTTTCTCTATATGAAGACTCCAAACAAGTTCTAAACCTTTCAAATAAAAATTGTTTGTTTTATGTATTGAGATTGTAATAACAATATGTTACCTAAAATAGACATTTCTATCTACTATCTTATTGAATTAACCACCTCAGTTGCCATTGCCAACTATATCTGAGAGGTCTTGTTTTTGCCTACTAGCTTCGACATTTTAGAGCCCCTACACACGAAAAAACATAATATTTGGTGGTAGAGTCATTCAAAAACCGTGGTTGGTGATGTCAATAGTGGTATTTATTAATCTCCTTGAAATTTCATTAATTATGTCAAGTTAGGCAAATTTCAACTATTAGTTCAACAATTATTTCTATAGAAGATTATCCAGTTCCAAAACTGGATTAGTTTTGTAAACATACAATTATAATTTTATCTTAACATATTCCTTTTTAATCAGAAAAAGGAAAAAAAGGAGAATTTTAAGGAAAGGGTGGGAGGGTGGTGCTAAGCTTGGGAGTGAAGTAATACTAATGATGGATAAGTCAGTTCTCACATGATGAACCTTTGCATCTTTATGTCCATTATTTTAACAGCCTTAATTTGGGTATGGTTAGGTGGGTGATGGACCATATTTAATCTCAGTGGGGACACTTTGCTCTCACTTAGATGACCGTTGAGTGTGAGTAAATTCCAAGTTTCCACACTGTTAACGCTCATGATTTGTGTATCATTCTGCTCTGAGCATCTTACAGGTAGCTTCATTTGCACAAAATCAACCCATCATGTGACTTTTCTTCATTATTCCATGGTTAATTTCCAATGTTCCCCAACTTACTACAACTATTTGCATCATCATAGAATAATTACAAAAAATATTAGAAATGATATTAGTTCACATATGTCAATTGGTTAAAAACAATAGAGAGGTATAAGGTTTGGTATCCCTCTCGCATGGAGCAGTCTAATTTGGACAATACACATATTATTTATAAGGATCTTTTTGGTGCGAGCGCAGATTAGTCTAGCGTTGTGTCAATGATACTGCGTGCTTAAATAAAAAAATTTATTTCTTTTCAATATTAATTTGTAGATGGATAACTCAAAAGAATATTTGAATTTAATTTGAGGTTTTATATGGCATACACATAAGGCGATCTTACCAACCTTTATATAGTGATAGTTTGTATTTATTTTGTGAATTGTACCTAGTGACTTTGTGTTCTTATGGCGGGACATAATTGGCTTTCGGATTTTTGATCATTTCGGATAGAATGAGTCTCACATTCCCCTTTAAGAGATGCCTCTTTTGCAACTATTTTGTGGATCTCAACAATGGATATTGCTATACGCGGTCGAAGGTACAATTTAATTTGATATTATGTAGTTGAGGACTATCATTTCTTCATTCGACAACTCATCTTCATGAAATATTCATGGTTACTATATATATGAAGGCTAGTATTGCTCCATATGGCGAGCCAATTCTCAATGAATATTCTCGAAATATTTCAAATTTAGTCAACATTATATCACCCCATTTAACGCATATATAAATGTTTGCAATCTATTACTTGTTAGTATCACTTCTTAAGAAACGAGGATCGGACTCACTGTAGACTATCGAAGAACTTGATTAAATAACAAACTTTTATTAATCAAATATAATTTTTACAAATCTCACCACAACTCGTGCACACACATAACTCTTCACATGTGCTATATTTTTCTTTTTCTTGTTATGCACAAACAATCACAATCCTAATCTCTATTTATACTTGACAATGGTGGAAGCGCTAGCAAATTCTAGATACTCTAAATTATTCTAGTATTTTATTAAAGATTATTTAGATTATTATAGTAACTTCTAAACCCACTAATTTTAAAACATTATATTTTGTATCTGTAGATAATTCTACACCATCATCTAATATTTATATCTTTACTATTTATTTATTATTTTAAATAAATAATTAATTCCCAACAAGTATCAAGAATTAAGCTAGTAAGCATACAAAGGGCTGACAATACATGTAATAGGTTCAGATTTCATGGTTCTTGTTTTGTCATTGAGCTACAAATCAAAAATATTATCCCTTTTATTGTCATAGTTAAGGAATTTGGTGTTTTGCCTGAGGAGCTACATTTCGAGTTGATTTTTCTTTATTAAAAGATCCACGAATGGTGTTGTTTATATATTAACTAGGAGTAGTTGTGTCAAAAACTAGGAGCAGTTGATTCAGTATTTAGAAACAAAGTGATTGGCTGTCCCCTCAAATTTTGTGTATTTTTCTTCACTGTTATAAATAATAGACGTCTAAATCACTTAAATTCCATCCAAACGCTCAAAATGAAACTCCAATTGGACTGATTTGACTACCTAAGTATAAAAAAATCGACTAGGCTTCAACGAATTTTCGGAATTTATCTCGACTGACTTTCAAAGTCATAGGCCGCTTTACTAGCACCTTATAACTTTTAATACAATGCTTTTCTTGCTTCTAATCTCTACTAGATTTCATTTGTTTGATAGCTTCATTAATAAATTCACTCAACTTATCAACATTAGGTGTATGCTATGGTCACTTTGTTTTTCCCTTACTTTGTTTATACTTTGTCTTTTTTACTATTGGATTAGTTTTTAACCTATGATCCAATGGTTGACAAAATAAAGTAATGGTTACTTTGTGAAAAACAAAGTGACCATAGAATATCCCATCAACATTAATAATAAAATTACATCAATTAACTTATTTTTATCTACCAATGTAAACTTTTCACTAATCTAGCATCCAATAACCTCAAGCCACGTACCCAATCCCACACTCTCAAAATACTCCTCCCCACATCCAACAAACCCCATTTTCAAAATATTCACTTTCCCACTAAAAACCTCCCGCCGTCACACCTTAACGGAAACCGTCAACTCCAGCCTATAAAAACCCTCCCCCTCCAATTTCCGGTCTGCAAAAACACCTTTTCCCTCCAAAATTTCCGTCGCTAATCATCAAAACCCTAATAAAAATGAGAGAGATCCTCCATATCCAGGGCGGCCAATGCGGCAACCAGATCGGAGCTAAGTTCTGGGAGGTCGTCTGCGCCGAGCACGGCATCGATTCCACCGGCCGCTACACCGGAGACACCGATCTCCAGCTCGAGAGAGTTAATGTGTACTATAACGAGGCGAGCTGCGGGCGGTTTGTGCCACGCGCTGTTCTGATGGATCTGGAACCGGGGACTATGGATAGTGTTAGATCCGGGCCGTTTGGGCAGATATTTAGGCCTGATAACTTTGTATTCGGGCAGTCCGGGGCAGGGAATAATTGGGCGAAAGGGCATTATACTGAGGGTGCTGAGTTGATTGATTCTGTTCTTGATGTTGTTAGGAAGGAGGCTGAGAATTGTGACTGCTTGCAGGGTAATTTTGTACTTTCGTAATTTCGTGCTTTCTTGTTTTTCTTTTTTTGTTTCTATGTAATGTGAATTGAAATGAGTTAAAGTTGTCTAGAATATTGTCTCGGGCGAGCGATTTTTATGTTAGTAGAGTGAGGATAATGTTAGTACTCGATGAAGTTGAGTTTGTAAGCGTAATTTACGAGATCTTTATGACTACAAGGATGGGAATGTTGAGAATATGACGAGAAGCTTATTGTATCTGTTGATTGTTAGGTTTAGTTCTGTTGGAGGATGGATTTTAATTGAAGTTGTTTAAAATATGATCGTGGCGAGCAGTTTTATGTTAGTAGAAAGCAAATTCAAGTGAACTTTGTATTGGATTTTGAAGTTGAGTGAGGATAATGTTAGTAACGATAAAGTTGAGTTTGTATGCATAACTTACGAGATCTTTATGTCTAGAAGAATGGAAA
The DNA here is from genome assembly GCA_028411795.1 of Euphorbia peplus. Classification (NCBI taxonomy): domain Eukaryota; kingdom Viridiplantae; phylum Streptophyta; class Magnoliopsida; order Malpighiales; family Euphorbiaceae; genus Euphorbia; species Euphorbia peplus. Next base: position 31,495,843 of record CP110839.1, read on the forward strand.
TGTTGAGAATATGACAAGAAGCGTGTTGTATCTGTTTATTGTTAAGTTTAGCTCCATTAGAGAATTGAAGTTGTTTAGAATATGATCTTGGCGAGCGAATTTTTATGTTAGTAGAAAGTAAATTTGAGCGACTTTTATATTAGATTTTGAAGTAGAGTGCATGAGCATAATTTACGAGATCTTGGCAAGCGATTGATTTTAATTGAAGTTGTTCAGAATATCGTCTTTAGCGAACGATTTTTAAGTTTGTAGAAAGCATATTTGAGTGACTTTTATGTTAGTTTTTGAAGCCGGGTGAGGATCATGATGTTAGTAAGTAACCATAAGGTCGAGTTCCTGAGCATAATTTATCAGATCTTTTTGTGTTTTTTTCTCTTGTGATTTGAAATTTGTTATCTAATTCATGACAAATGAAAAGACTAAAACCTAAAATAAATCTTTGGTTCCAGGTTTCCAGGTATGCCATTCCTTGGGAGGTGGTACTGGTTCTGGAATGGGAACGTTGTTGATCTCGAAGATAAGGGAAGAGTATCCCGATCGAATGATGCTTACATTCTCTGTTTTCCCTTCTCCGAAGGTGTCTGACACTGTTGTGGAGCCTTATAATGCAACTCTTTCTGTGCATCAGCTTGTGGAAAATGCAGATGAGTGTATGGTTCTTGACAATGAGGCTCTCTACGATATCTGCTTCCGTACTCTGAAGCTCACCACTCCCAGTTGTAAGTCCTTGCCTTCTTTTCTGTCTTTTGTTTTATCTCTTATCAGTTTATTCTATACTTGTTTAAGAGTGAATGAGTACATGGATGTGTGATTGCGTGATTAGGAGCTTATATAAGATCTTTGGATAGGTATGGAACTGAAATCAACCATCCAATATGGGTTCAATATTGGGCAAAAAAGGTTAAAAGTTCAGTTTACTAGTTTTGCCGCGGAACGTTGATCCAAGCACATGATTTTGTGTTTTCATTTTTGATAAACTGGAGTTGCTTGTTATATGTTCTGCTGGTAAGAATATGTTGGCGCCTCTGGAAGTGTAAATAAACAGTCGTGTCTTTTAGAGTTGACCACCAAAGTCCATAAGGTCTTACAGTTCTTTTGTTATTCTAATTGCACAAACACAGCTGCAATTAGGCACCAAATTGTACTTCCTAGATCTTTTAGGTCGAGAGATAAGTAACTGCATGGATGTTCCTGTGTGTAATGACTAAGATTGTAGGTTCGGTTAACAACGAAGAATCAATATTATTCATTGGATAAGTTACATTTATACAACCATTGCAAGAGAAAAATGAAATCAGGGGATATTATTTTACTTTTTTCTTACGGCTTCAATTTAGTATCATAAATGAAGCTGGTCTATAGATAGTTTTTTTTCTTTTTTTTTTTTTCATTGGGTCGAGGGTAAAAAATGACCCCATAATCATTAGGAGAGATAAGATATGAATAATATGAAAAACAATGCAATGCTAGGCCAGTGTTCCAGACATGGTACAATTTTGAGGCTGCTAATGGAAGAGAAGAAAACGGTCTGCTAACTTGTCAGGAAAATGTTCAGCAGCTCAGTGGGACATTTCTTCCATTCTAGCAGCAAGGACAAAAATTGTAGTATTGCACCAAGTCTAGAATGTTGGGATTAATATTGCGATTCTTTTCATATTAGGACCATATTAATCTGCCCTATGAACTAAGGGGGAGACTGTACCCGTATATATCACTTGTTTTTTACTGCAACTAACTAGCAGAAGTTGTTTATCAGTTGGAGACTTGAACCACTTGATTTCAGCCACTATGAGTGGTGTTACATGCTGTCTCCGCTTCCCTGGTCAGCTTAACTCAGATCTCCGAAAGCTTGCTGTTAATCTCATCCCATTTCCTCGGCTTCACTTCTTCATGGTTGGCTTTGCTCCCCTTACATCCCGTGGTTCTCAGCAATACCGTGCTCTCACTGTACCAGAACTCACCCAACAAATGTGGGATTCCAAGAACATGATGTGTGCAGCCGATCCTCGCCATGGCAGATATCTAACGGCATCAGCAATGTTCCGTGGCAAGATGAGCACTAAGGAAGTCGATGAGCAGATGATTAATGTTCAGAACAAGAACTCTTCCTACTTCGTCGAGTGGATTCCAAACAACGTCAAATCGACAGTCTGTGACATCCCTCCAACAGGCTTGAAAATGGCTTCCACTTTCATTGGCAACTCCACATCGATCCAAGAAATGTTCAGAAGAGTCAGCGAGCAGTTCACTGCCATGTTCCGCAGGAAAGCTTTCTTGCATTGGTATACTGGAGAGGGCATGGACGAAATGGAGTTCACTGAGGCTGAGAGCAACATGAACGATTTGGTTTCGGAGTACCAGCAATACCAGGACGCAACTGCAGATGAGGAAGCAGAGTACGAGGATGAGGAAGATTATCAAGAGGAGAACTAGAGATTTGAATTGGTTCTGTTTTGTTTGGCTTGCATTTTACATATACAGGAGGACTCATGGGGTTTGTTTCGGTTTCAACGTGTTCTTTTTAATGTTGTTATGCTTCTAAACATACATTACATTGTGTCTGAATCTACAAAAGTACAGTGAAACGTTTTGCTTACTTCGATGATTTTCTGTCCAGAAGTTTGCTTTGCTATGCGTTGTTCATGTTCTACATGTTGGAGAAGAAGCTTTGATTTATTTGTTGCAGTGACGTATAAGCAATCTTGTTTTGGTTTTGTTTTCCAAGCTCAAGTTAACCAATGTATGCCTTAAATGGAATATATCCATTATGTTTATGGATTTGACTTGGTCTTTACTTCTAATCATTTATGTATACATATTTATTTCTATATAAATTTAATTCTTTAATCAATAATTCACCCTTTAATTTACTACATTTAAATGTTTGACACCGTATTGTTATACTTTGACCAATCGTGTACATGAAATTGGTGTAATTTGATGCTTGTAAGTTGTATCATTATAGATTAAAAAGTTATCTTACATGACGCATTGTATTATGCATTTAGAAGAAGCCCATTATTAAAAGTTTTCTTCTCCCATTTTGTTTTCTTTTGTTGTTAGATTTAACTAATCAAGTCTATTACTCCTTAAAAACAAGTGCACTTTTATCATATTATTTTTAACATTACAAATTAAAAAATCAAAATGGGATGTGTTCTATTATTTAGGTAGATTGCAAGTGATTACGGTCGAATTTAAATTTTTGGTAAATTTTCCTAAAAGTAATTTAAAAATCGAAGAGGTGACACATTTATATGCCCCCTAAAAAAATCCTTTCAAGTTGCATCGCTGTTTAAAAATGCCAAGAGGGATATGGATCTATGGAATCTTGAACATGCACTACTCATCGATAAATTAACACAAAAAAATTATTGGTTGAATATCCGTAAATCACCATACAACACTTAACCCATTTAAAAATCCCACAATTCTTTTCACATTTGTATGAATAATTATAATTATAAAATATATAATTAGTAATCACACAATATTAATGCAAGTGAAATAACTTGATAAGACATATAGTGAAATTTTATAGGGACAAATTACAAAGTCATCCCTCTAACCGGTGGCAAGCAAAGAAAAGAGTTTAATCGGTTCACATTCAACTTGCTCAATATTAAGAATAAAATTGCCTCGCATTAAAAATATTTTTATTCATTATTCATATTTCAATACTGATACCAGTCCACAATTGAATACCCCAGTCGTTTTAGCTATTGCATTTTAATACAACACAATTTATAAGCAAAAGCATCTAACAATTATCATTTGTTAATTATGTATACATTATTACATACAATCATATATGATTATGCCTTGATAATCCATCCATTCTTACAAGCTTACCAAAATATGCTTTTATGCATAAAAATGATTATCACTTTACCTAAGCAGGACAGGTTTTAAAATTTGTAAACTCAGCTTTTCAGAAAAGCTGCAGTGACTCCTAGTAAGGAATACATTTTTTTTTATGGCCTAATAAGGAATAAATTTAGTAAAGCGGAAATATTTTAAGTTGAAGCCCGATTAAGAAAAAAAGAGAGTGAAACTGATAATAATACCTTATTATAATCACAATGCTCATGATTACCATAAAATCATGCACCTTATACGTACCATACGCTAGGACTAACATAAAACTTGTCCAAGCAATGAGTTCAAACAAATTCTAAGACACCACCTTCAAAGCAGAGACATTAAATAGATATAGAAACGGAAATAAAACTTAACGGAAAGCCGAAATGTGTATACTATGGTTAACTAGATACAATGTAGCTAGCTTTAAACTAGCAGGTTCAATTTCACAAACTCAGTCACCCCATGGCACACATTAAGACTAGCATATAACTTTGTCACACTTGGGCAGTCGAGTTCACTACTTGTCTCCGAACAAAAAATTATTCTATTACATTTTACGTTTGAATCGATATTGCAAAACCCTTAGTTCTAAAACATAATCTTTAAACATAAGGAGAAAATTGATTGAGACGGAAGCGGAACTGCATGATATAACACATACACGATACCCAATAAAGCTACTCAAATAGGAGTTACCGTGCAACACATGGAAATACAACATAAACTTAGACTAGCAAATTCAAACTCAAACATGCTACTAAAGGAGTTTCCGTGCAATATAATGTTTAAGCTAGCAAATTAAATCTCACAAACATTACGAAACTGAATTAAAACCCGGCATTAAACTCAAAAACCCTACTAAAAAGGCGTATCCACGCAATATACGTACAACATATGTTCTTAATAGCAAATTACATGTCAAACGCAACCGAACATGGAACTCAGAAACACTAATAAAGCGGAGTATCCATGCTATACAAGTAAACACAACATATATTAAGACTAGCAAAGTCAGTACCTAGGCGAAACACTACTATCGAGGAGTTTCCGTGCAACATAGGCAAACATAAGATAGGTTTACTCACCGGAATAGATATTAATAACTCTCGGTTCATCTCCTTCTCCCATATCCACGTCACCATAATCAGCAACTAAAACAACAGACTTGCCATCAACATTCAACAGATACCGATTCAAACCACCATCGTAAATCGCTCTGGAAGCATAAAGCCATGGACGGCCAAGCAACATATGATCGCCATCCCCCATGGGAAGCACATCACACAACACTCTATTCTCATAAACACCGCCAGCATGATTCACAGAAAATGAAATTTCATCTACTTTACGGATCCAGATCACACCGGCGCTATAAATACAGGTCAGTTTATGAGGAGTCGGAAGTTCGATAACATTCAAGCCTAGTTCGTTTACTAGGGTTTCGCTAGCTAAATTCCTACTATTTCCGTTGCTAACAAGTAAACTGAAAGGCTTACCGTTGACTTGGCATGTTGTGCGAAACGGCCGTGCGAATGCCATCTGTAGATCGGAGGACATGATACCGATTCTGGCAACCCTAACCAGCTTCTGAATCTTGTACAAGTATGGGATTCTGAGTGTGTATTTATAGGGTTCGGAGTCATGTTTGGACCTACCTAACAGGCTTAATACATCAAAAACTCCTTGAACTCGGTCCAAAAGATTATCCCTGGAGTTGCTTAGAGTGGATAATAATGTATCACTTAACTTGAAAGGACGAATATATCTAAACAATGTTGAAAAGCAACTATATAAGAAAATAATAGGATTAAACGTCTATTTGCCCCCTGTGGTATCCAAAATTGTAGCTTTTGCCCACTGTGGTATGATTTGGTAACATTTGCCCCCTGTGGTATCCAATTTTGTCATTTTTGCCCCATGATGGATGGAAATTAGATAAGTTTTATTACATAATGTCATTTCAGATTGTAAATTTAGCAAATTTGATGGTATGAATCTATGAAAATATGATAATTGAACTGATCGAGAAACTAAATTTTTCCATTTTTCATCCATCAGGGGGCAAATGTCACCAAATTGGATACCACAAGGGGCAAATGTCACCAAATCATACCACAAGAGACAAAAAACAAAATTTTGAATACCACAAGGGGCAATTAAGTGTTTAATCCAAAATAATAATTAGAACACATAAATTATTTTCAACAAGTTCATATATATCTAAACCAATGCATATTACTTAATATATGAATTATCTTTATTTTTATAGAGTTTATAGTGTTTAGTTGTTAATATATATGAATTATCTTTATCTTAATATACAGATTACAAGGTAAAAATAAAATTTTAAACCTATAATGTAGTGTCTTTATATTCCAAAGCTATCAGTCTATTTATACACCGTAATTCTTCTATCATGTTACGATTATATGATGATTATATGATTAAGTTAATAATATTTTTTTATATATATGTTTGATAATCCATTTTTTCATACCACAATATGTTTTTATGCCATCAAACTGAAAATCACTTTACCTAAGCAGAGAAAGCATATTAAAAAGTTTAAACTTGCCTATTTAGGAAAGTTCTAGAGATTCATAATACCGGATAAATGAAGTGTCAACATTTTTATGTTGAAGCCCGACAAATAAAGGGCTAGCGGATACGTTGTTAATAAACCTCATTATAGTTACAATGAATATGGTTACCAAACACTCAGGCACCTCACACCACACATTATAGGACTAACATGAAATTTGGCCGCTCTTCCAAAACAATGAGCACTTGAGTTCAAACAATGTGATATTACATAGTCTTCAAAGCATAGACAACAAATTAATAGACGTAGAAATGGCAACCAAACTAAATGAAAGCCGACATGAAACGTGAAATTGATAGTAGCTTTGCCCTACCTGTCCCCGAATACACTACAAGAAATAACACTTCTAGCTATAAAACTTAATGTAGCTAAATCTAACAAATTTGTAGCAAAATGATTCAGTTACAAGACATATATCCCGTAGCTTGTCGTAGCAAGAAGTGGCGTAGCTAACACTTAAGCTACCTAAGTTATGTCATTTATAGCTAATTGTTGAAATTTATAGCTACAAAAACAATAAAACTATGGCTATACCAAACTGCTTCTTGCTATGCAATACAAGTTTTTGAAGCAAAAAATAATAAAACAAAAATATTATATAAATTAATATAATTAGTAAAATAATACATTTACTACAATATAACCGTAGCAAAAAGAATCTCATTTTTATATTATCTGAGTATTTTGTTTTTATAATATTTAATTTTTATGAAAAATAAATGAATTATTTTTGCTGTATTTTCTAAAATAATAAAATATGATTACAAATGATTCAATTATGGCATGTACAATTTGCGTATGCTCATTCATTACAATTACCCTATTCTGCTATTACGTTATTTGGAATAATTAAAGAAAAACGCTAAGAAAAATGTACCAATATACTGAAATAATTGTATTTTTATTAAATAGATACATTGAACTTAATAGCTCATACAATATTTTGAATAAAACAAAAAATTGAAACTAAAATAAGAACACAATTGTCTTCGTAAAAATTAACAAGCGAACATTGTCAATCATCTCCTTCTCTATACTATAATCTCTGAGCAACATCCTGGAACCACAAAAAACTCAATAAATTAGTATAAATGACACAAAAATAAACGAAACAAGTATTTGCAAGAATAAATGACACAAAAACTTGATAGAAATGTGGAAAGAAGTAAACAGACAATCGGTTCATATGTAATTGGGATTTAAGTAGAAAATCAATCAACCAAAATTCTCTGAATCGGTTAATGGTGGGAAGTTCATCGAAGATTTTCACTTGAAATCATCTCCAACAAGTATCAATCGATCTCTCTTTCAGTTCAACAGTTGAAGGTAAAGAGCGCCGTATAGAGCAGTAAGAATGTATGATGAAGAAATAAGAGAATGAACGAAAGTCTGTAAAGATGGGAAAAAAAAGAACAGAAGAAAAAATGAAAGAACAATAAGAAAATTGATGAATGAAGAGGTTAAAATGAAGTCATTAATAGAATGGTGGCATATATTTAGGCTCAAATCGTGCAACTAAGAGTTGGTTTCCAGAAGAGGTTAGAATAGGATAAATATCATATTTTATTAATCATTTTTGTAAAAAATAAATTGTTTGGTTAATGGTTATCAAATAATTACAGTTATTAACAAATTTTATATTAAATTAGATAATACTTTTTCTTTTCTTGAAAGGGATAATGCTTCTTTTTACGTAAACATAAAATAAATAAAAAATTATCAATTAATTATTAATATCTTTTTTCCTTTTTTTAATTAGATATAATAACTTTTTTCATATGAAATTAAAAACATACATAAATTATTACTTTAACATTTCATATAAAAATTTATTTTAAAAAATATTTAATATAAAAATAAAGAACAAAACTATGTCAAAAAATATAATTATATTCATATTCAAATTTAAATATTTTTTATAAACATTACATATTCAAATTAAAATATTATGGCATCAGAAATAAATCTAGTTAATTTAATTATTAGTGTCAAACAAATGTTAGCATCAAGTCAATAATCTTTCATGAACATTATAGTCGAGCTTGTTCATAAATCTATAACTAAGTTCAAAATCTAATTGTCGTGCTGAGGCTTGACGCATTTATAAATTAAACTTTAACTTCCTATTCAAGCATAGCTTATTTATTACTTATAAAAAAAAAAGCATAGCTTATTTATCTATTGATCAACACTAAGTAGCTCAGCTCACTTACAAGCCTATTTGATAGTGTGTTTTAAGAAAGGTATTTTTATTTATCACCTAAAGACATTTTCTGTTTTTTGTAGCTGAACTGGACTGAATTATTGAACTGAATTGGTTGAATTTGGGATAAACTGAATATGAAACTTCACTAAACTGAATTTTACTGCAATTACGCCAAAAAGAACAAGGTCTAACTAAGGAAATTAAGGCAAAAGTAATAATAACAATAAAATTAATAATAATCTTGCTTAGTGTAAGTAACAATTAAAAATTAACACATTGGATAAACAAATTAACATTTTAAAATAGCACATTAAAATTTAATTGAAATTACACATCAAACTTTGAGAAAATACAAACTTCTTGTGGATTAGAATTAAGGTTAAGGTATATACGAGCATGGTAATTTTAGGGTAATGAGATATATGATTTTCGTGTTTAGGGTTTAGGGTTTAGGGTAAGGGTATAAGGTTTAAGAGTTTAGGGTTTAGGGTATAAGGTTTAAAGGGTTTAATGTGGTCAAGGGTTTAGAATAGGATTAAAGGGTCAGGGATAGGGTTAGAGAATAGGGTTTAGGGTTTAGGGTAAGGGCTTAATTCAATTAAGTTTTAATTTGTTGTTTTTAAATGTTAATTTCTTGTTTATTTGTTAATTTTAATTAGTTCTAAATTTAGAGTAATTTTAATTAGTTGTAAATTTAAATTAGTTTTAATAAGTTCTGTAAAAATAGTTTTAATTAGTTATAAGTTTAAATTAGTTCTGTAAGAAAATAGTTTTAATTAGTTTTTATTAATTATAATTTTCAAAAAATAAATAAATTACTTATCATAAAATTTAGGATTAAATAGTTTAGAAAAATTAGGGATAAGTATTTTATTTTAACAGAAAGAACAAAATATACTAATCAAAATTCGGGATTGTAATAAATTTAGATTTTGTATATATTTTAGAATTTAATTAGTGTTAATTACGAATATTATAGTATTACATTTAGATTTTTCTAAAAAAAATAAATTAGAATTACACTTACAATTATTATAAAAAAATTCTAATAGTGATTATAAAGTAAACTCCTAACAATTTGATAAATTCAATAATGATTATAAATTGTTCAAAAAGATGTCCATTTCTATATTGGTAAATATATATTTGGCTATAAATATTAATAAAGCTAAGGTTGCCACAGAAAAATATAATTTGTGGCTAAATATGGATATTTGCTATATACAATATTGAGTTGTGGCTAAAATACTAAAGCACCTACGCTATTATAATCGTAGGTAAATTATTGTAGCTAAAACTGACATTTTGCTACAATGAGTACCAATTAAAGCTGAATAAAATAAATAGCTACAATGTTTTTGTGTTTGTGACAAAACTATGAAATTAAATACAAAATCTATTTTTATAGCTAAATTTCGTAGCTATAGATGTGATTTGTTGTAGTGATAAAAAACATAAGCGTATGACTTAAATCAACATGAAAACCAAAAAAAGCTACTAAAAAGGAGTTTCAATGCAAACAACATGCTCATTGTAGCAAATCCAACGTTAGAGACACTAGGAAGGAAACGAAATTGAATGAAAACCAACACAAAACCAATTAATGTCCAGCGGAACCATAGCACAGACCGCTCGATCCTTATAAACTCCACGAGAATGATTCACAGAAAAACAAATGTCGACTAGTTTATCGATCCAGACTCGGTTAAGAGCATAATTAGTAACCAATTTATGAGGAGTTTGAAGTTGATCGGTTTCAAACCTAACTTGTTGACTAAGGTTTCAGTAGCTATATTCATGTGATTACCACTGCCAATATGTAAATTGAATGTCAATGTAGCATCTTGTGCTGAACGGTTCATACTCTGCGTCGCCTTCCATCAATGTAACATGTTGACTAAAGTTTCAAACCTTTGAGCTTTAACTCCTACGTAATCGGTTAAAGGTTTGAAAATATATTCGGGCAAAAAAGTCATCATTTACGTCAATAAGATCGACAATTTTCTTAATTCTGCAAATGATGCAAACCAAATCATTTATTTGCTCAAAGACAAAACCACAGTCCTTTATTTGCAAATTTCGAAACCACAAAACACTTCATTGAAATTAACCTTTCTTTTTATCCAATTTTAATTTTTGTCGTTATAAATTTGTTAAAAAGACGATCTCTTTAATTAATATTATTAAATTATCTCTAGTGACTTTAGAAATAAAATTTTGTGATAATATTTAAACCAATTTTACTTCATGGACATTTTAATTTTGGGAGTGTATTATTCAATGATGAGAGAGAAATGAGCTTAGAAAAATAAAGTTGGCAAAAAGCATTCTGAGGCCCCTGATCTTTCTCTTCTTGGTGCATTAAGTCCTTGATCTTTTATTTGGATACATTAGGCCCTTCATCTTTTATATTTGGTTTTATCAAGTCATCAAATAACAAAATTGGATGATTTGTTAACTTTCACAAATTAATAAGATTAAAATATTGTGGTACAATTACAAATATAGCCCATGTAGGAGGGTTCATTAATATATGTGATTCACTTTGCTTTCTAGACAATATTGTCTTTTAAAATTTGACAATTATTTTTCCCGCCTATTGGAATGTAGTAACGTTGTACCTTATTTCTCAAACGTTTCTCTTTGTCTCTCTCCAAATTAGTACTTTTTGTCTCTCAAGTTCATTTCTGTAATTGTTTCTTCTTCTTCATCATCTTTGCTCTTCTTTTCTTTTTCATCTTAGTTCTTCTCTACAATTTCGGCCCCACAAATTAAGGCCAAATTTTTTATGACTGAAAATTACTGATGCACATTTCCTGAAAATAAATTATTGAATTGAAATGAACAACCGATAAGTACTAATAAGGCATAAAGAACATGGTCAAACATCACTCATTAGATTTCATCTATGTTTTCATTCTCCTCAATTTCACTTTCGAAATGACTAGAAAAGGAGCAAAACGACGACAATAACTACTGAACTTTTTTTCACTTTTAAAAAACTTGTTGAATAATTTATTGAATATTCAATTAATTGTAATTAATTAGTTGTCGCAATATTTCTATTGGTCGTATTAATTTGTAAAAGTTAACAAATCATCCAATTTTGTTAGATGAGGACTTGATAGAACCAAATATAAAAGATCAAGGGTCTAATGTATCCAAATAAAAGATCAAGGACTTAATGCACCGAAAAAGGAAAGATCAGGGGCCTAAATGCTTTTTGCCAATAAAGTTTCCAAATGATGTTTTTTAAAATTCTTGTAATCACATGTTTTTTTTCCTAATTTCTTTCATGACTTCTCAATATTTGAATTACATACATTGCGAGCTCCTCGTTATATGTTCCTTTAAGTCAATGTTGTAAATGAATGCCACTAAAAGGTTTAAATGTTCAAAATTTAAAAATTCTTACCTGACCAGAGTATATTATATATCAAGCACTCAAATGAATAAATAAGTATGTCATTATAAACATGTAACTGCCTTAACAAGGCGGAACAACTGAAAAGAAACCTCAGTTCGGTACACGTCCATCGATATATTCATCATTGATAACTAGCATCCATCTCGCGCCAAACATTTTGCAGGTGAAAACTGCTAGCCCACTCTCTCGCCTCCTTCAACCCAAAAACTTTTGAAATCTTGGCAGGCCTTCCGCCCGTCATGATCCCTTGACTGCTATGGACTGTCGTAGTCGAAGACAACCATTGAAATTTGCAACTAATACAAATCCCACCCTTTCAATTCACACCAAATTTGAATCATCAACCATTGAAACCCTCTCCTATATAAATACAAAATTCCAGGATATTACAGAATTCTGCATTCTTTCTGGAAAAAAACGCAACTGTGAATTCTCCAGAATTTACCTTACAATAACTTTATTCCTCAATCAATTTACATAAAATAGTTATTGTACAACACTCATCAAAGGAGATAATAATAGTTCTACTTGAAAGAATTGAAGAAGCTGATAGTGTCACTCAGAGCGTGTATAAAAGCATCTACATCCTCTTTAGTGTTGTAGAAATGGAGGCTGGCACGTGCACTTGCATTTACACCTAAATGCCTATGAAGCGGTTGAGCACAGTGGTGTCCTGATCTGATTGCCACTCCATGCTGAGACGAGATTTACCAATGTCAAAAACTAAGCTTTTCTAACTTCTCTACAACTTTGCTATGCGTAAAAATTGAGCTCTAGGTCTTTTATTTAGTTTTCAAAACACCGAGTCAGAAGCATTTGTAGCTAGTTAATTGTTATATTGACCAAATAAACATTGGAAACCAGAAGTAGGAGGATCCTCTGCGTACCTGTTGATCTAGAAAAGTTGCTATATCTGTGGGGTGAAGATTCTCAACATTGAAAGAGCAGAGAGCTGCACGTTGAACATCTGAAGACTTTGGGCCATAGATATGAACACCTGGGACAGAGGAGAGGCTTTCGTATAAATAGTTTCCCAACTCCATCTGTAAATCGATCAAGAATATTAGTATATTCTGCATACATAGGTAACATGTCAAATTGCCAACTCATACATGAAATGACAATATTTTCTACGCAAACGTCATGTCATGCTGAATCCCGAAAGAATGCGGCGAAATATTACAAAGTGAGAACTAATAATCAAACTAGAGAAAAAGTTGGACTCACCTCATAGTCGTGAATTTTTTGCATGCCAATTCCTAATAAATAATCAATTGCTGCTCCTAAGCCGATTGCTTCTCCAATCGCAGGAGTTCCTGCTTCAAATCTGATCCATAGAAAGAGAAGAAATTACAATATAGAAGCATTCATCTTTGAAACACATTACAACTATCTTGACTAATTCATCAAATGGCAGGGGTTCAAGCAATTTATTCGATAAAAAATAACAGATAATTTAATTACGTAAAATTACTAATGATGTTTGAGAGTTTTCCTTAGGATGAAGGGATATAGCTAGCAATATGTGCATCATTGAAGGCTTTATAAATAGTATCAGGCAGTTCTAAAACATCAGATCATTCAGTGAAGAGAAGAAAGATTTCCAGTTCTAGTAAATGTAGAGCTAATTAATGAGCTCCAAGGGCCAGCCGTCTTTTCTAAAATCGATTTGCAATATAGGTACCCTCATGAAAGAAGGGGATATCCACAAAACATCATTCAGTCCCTAATGCAAGGAACACTGTGTTTCAGCCAATTTACAAAGGTTTGTGTTGGTATTCTTCGATGATATACTTATCAACAGTCCTAATATAGAAGTGTGAATTCACCACTTAAAGTAGGTGTAACTCAACATCAGTTCTTATATGACAAGGTTTCCAAATGTGATTTCGGGGTGACCTAGGTCTTCTATATAGGCCATATCATCCAGGGTGTCAGCCAAATTGGTCTACTCCCACCGGAGATTCCAAGTGCCATTACCTAGAGAATGCTACATTTATCATCACAACAGATAATCAGAGTATAAACACCTAGAATATATGCTCCATACCAAATCGCTATATAAGGGAGTATTATAATTGTTGGGCTTAGAATATTCTATTTAGCATAAAAAGGGTTCTGAAAAGACGGTGGCTGATGCCCTTTCCAGGCAGAAGGACAACAACCATAGCTGTCGCTCTCAAATTCTAGATATCTGAATGGCAATACCAACTTCGCTGAAGGAGATTTAAACATTGAAGCTACTTGTGTTAGGGATGCCTGACACAATCTAAACTCTGTCAGGGGCAAATACCTGAAATAAGGACATACTTCTCTCTACAAGATACAATGTATTGACAAGTAAAAAGTCCACAAACCTTGATGGAGGTTCTGCATATGTAGAATGATCTAAAAATACATCAGATATCATTTCCCCACCACCTACAAAAATTATACAAGCATCAAGCTACATCGGTTCATATTCTTACACCTTTTTATAGGTAGAGAGACAATCTCTTAAAATAAAATATTAGCAGCTGGGAAGAAATATCCAACTCTAGCTACCGAAAGAGATGGACTTACCCAAAAATGGAGGCATTGTAGACAAGAGATCACTTTTTCCATATAAGAATCCTATGCCTGTGGGGCCACACATCTGGAGCATGATTACTTTCTTAACTTCATATACAAGCCTATAGATTTTCTTGCAGTATACAAGTAAATAGCCTAACCTTGTGAGACGAAGCAACAAGAAAATCGGCATTAAGGTGCTGGACATCAACCACCATATGTGGAACACTTTGACAGGCATCTATGAGCACTTTAGCTCCATTACCATGAGCCCAGTGGATGATTTCTTCAATAGGAAGGGGAGAAGCTGCGGAAAAAGCACATAGGCCATGTTATGTGCTATTACTACCATAAACTGATAACTACAAAGTAAACTACCGGGAAAATAGAACCACAAAGGCTATCACAAATTCATCTCAGAATCCGTTCCATTACATCATTGAACAACCATGCAATGGCTAAAGTAGAAAGTAAAAAGATTGCAATATAATAAGTTCAGACTCCTTCTACCCTTATTATTCAGATAACAGTGCTTCATGGAAATGAGAAAATGGTTGAAACAGCAGAAAAGCCTTATAATTTTGAATTTCTTTCAAAGCAGGTAAGAAATTGATTTCTCAGGGCATATGTAACTAACAGAGATTGAGTCATGAACCTTTTGATCTTAGCATTTATTTCTATGTCACTTCTAGACTGGGAGGAATATCAGAGAATTCAGAGAAGCATGAGTGAACATGGAGAGGAATATCAGAGAATTCAGACAGTAGTTAAACATAATAGCTAGAGTAGAAAAATAAACTTGATATATAGAAAAGCATTCTGTTCCACTAAAAGCATACTAATTTCCCCAATAGAGTGTTATTAAGTGCATAATGCTTAAACAGAGATCCGTACCAAGAACGTTTGATATGTGATGGACCACTACAAGTTTTGTCTTTCTTGAGAGAGTTTCCTTCAACTGCTTTATATCTGGAACTTCATTTTCAGTCAAATCTATGAATTTTAGATGCGCACCAGTTCTCTGAGCTACAATTTGCCAAGGAACAATAGCACTATGATGTTCAGCAATTGTAAGTACTATCTGCAAGAAAGATATGACTTTCAGATTGTGTTGTGGCCAATCAATTGGGAGAATTTCCACCTGCTCTAAATTTCTGGGGAGATGCAAAATCGAATAACTCCAACAGATAAAAACCAATTACAATGGTGAAGTTATCAAGGTATCAACATTGAGATTTTATCGAAAAACAAAGCTGTCATCAAATGGCTCATGGTTGAACTTGGTATTTCTAATTTTTTTTTAATCTATCCAATTCGGTCATTTGTTAAGACTTTAAAGTGGCTAGGATTCAAATTTGCTTAGCTAAGAAAGGGGCAAACAAAAAATCCATTCTTTCTGGCATCTCTATATTAGAAAGGCACTCCCCTCTATCTGATTATATTCAGACTCTTTTTGATGGAATGTGCAGCAGATACAGACAAATCTAATTTGCTGTTTCTACATGAGCAAGATAAAACAGGTGCAACCATGTTGATAGGAAAACTGGAAAGAGATAACTATTGCTTTCTATGGATTTAATTTTAAGGAGAGTGTGCGGTCTTTCTATCTAGTTTAAGCCCCCAGGTGAAAAAACTTATCGTCAGTGGATGCTGCGAACCTCCATTTTCTTACAAGTATAAAGCATGACGTCAGAATATCAGCTATCATCTGGCTAATCAATAAGACAGATAAAAGGAATAGTAAAAAATTCCTGACAAGAGAAATGGAAAAAAACAGGGTGAAGTGAAGATTTTTACTTCAAATTTCAGGAAAGAAGAGTCTAAGAACAAGTTATAAACCACCAGAACTGAAATTCCATTTTATGCAACAAATGAAAATTTACCATACGTAACCCCTAAGTATTACACTTTAAGCTAAATCTTCACAATTGACAGGCTTCAACTTGCCTCGATAAAACCTACAACACTTCCCATCCAGACATATACAGGTGACCTAGTATGGCCGCTCCAACGACCAATTACGTTAATACTTGAAACTCAACTGCACCTAGTTTGGCAGAATATAGCATAATCTACCGAATAGAGATTGCAGATAGTCACGGTAACCATTTGAACTAAAAGCTTAAGCTGATAGTTAAGACCCAATAATAGATATGACAAAGATAAATCTAATTTCAGAGAAAAACAAAACAATCAAGTCAAAACATATTAATCCACACGTTCATAAAGCCAAAAGTAAATGCATATTCACCTCATCACCCGGATTTAAATTCGCAAGACCCCAAGAGTAAGCAACCAGATTAATAGCTTCAGTAGCATTCCTGGTAAAAACAATCTCTCTAGAATCGGACGCATTTACAAACGCAGCTACCTTCTTTCTCGCTAACTCATACTCATCAGTTGCCTTTGCACTGTAAACAAAAGCATACATTTCAATTAACTTCCCGCTACTCAAAAATCAACAAATCAACCTACAAATACAACAAATTCATTCAACCTCAAGTAGTGAATTCCGCGGTGAACGTTCGAATTATAACACTGATAATAGTTCTGTAAAGCCTTAATCACCAAATTCGGCTTCTGAGATGTCGCAGCATTATCTAAGTAAACAAGCTTTTTTCCATTCACCTCCTGCAAAATCAAAATCAGAAGTCGTGGATGTTTATCAGAGTAACAGAATGTAAAAGAAAAGAAAGTAATGGAAACGAAAAGTTAAATGTTTGAATGAAAATTAATTTAAAAGTTTATATTATTTCTATTTAAAGTTTCGAGGTTAACTCACTATTTAATTTGATGTTTTAAAACACGAGATTAAATAGAAAGTTTACATTTCATTACTTTCCGTTAAATTTACCTGATGGAGGATAGGGAAATCGGGGCGGGTGATGTGTCCGAGGGAGATAGAGCTTAGAGCCTGGTCGCCTTCTCTTCCGGTAGTGGCTAATGCGGGGATAGCAGAAGAAGAAGAGCATCTAGGTAATCCGCACCGGAGAATTGAAGGATTGGTGGCGGCGCCGCCGGAGATATTAGGGTTTAGTAGCATAAATGATGGGAGTTTGAATAGTTTAGTGTCCATCATCATCTTTAGAATTTGCAGGCACCCAATGTTGAATAAATGAAGAAGAAGAAGATGAAGACGATTTATGAGTGGTCTTATTGTTTTCTATATTACTTTTAGTCATAATTAATGACGGCATAAAGTGTTGTCAAAAAAAAAAATGACGGCATAAAGCGATGTCGTTTTAGAATTTAGTGACAACTACAATCAATGAAATTTGTGCAATATATATGTAACGAAATTTGTCTACTACATGAGATTGGACTCGTATCATTTGGACTGTTTTTTATTTAAGACTATTGTCAATCTTGGTATGTAGAGTAATCATTTTGATTATACTATGGAAAAGAAAATCCTCAAATTCCTAAATTTTCAAATTCGGATGTATCAGGTCCATCTTATAAATGAAAGCCACTTAGGTGCTCAAAATAAAAAATACGATTTAGAGCAATTAGTGTTCCAACTAATTCATTATTAGTCACTAAAAGTTCTCAACCGTCCAACTAGCGCCTAGTATTTTTTACTTGATTTTTCATTTTAACAAATCACCTTGAAATGAAAGTTGATTACATAATAGGCCATATAGACCCATGTTGGGTATCACACTGTAAATTTTTTGACATATTGGACGACACAGGCCTAGACCGAGAAAATTGCTAGGATCATGGTTTTTGAAGGTTTAGTAATGGGAGATTATATCACTAACCTTGTTTGAATTGAAGTTTATAATTTTAGTAATGTTAAATGAGGGTAATAAAACTATGATTTAAACTCCAAATCAGTCTCATCAAATCGGTGGAATCGGAAGGTTCCATAATTATTACATGTAAATCAATTGAAACAAGTTTTTTTAATAACCTCCCCTCCCCTCCCCCACACCTCCCTTCCCCTCCCTCTACTTTAATGAACCTTGTCTAACTTTAATCCATGCAAACTCTAAACAATGAATAAGCATGGATTGAATCATATTCATCCATTGTCAAGTAAAAAGTAGTTCTTCAACTACATGGTCTTACTAATATGCAGGCTAAAATAAGAACTTAAAATACAAATCATCTAAAGTTGTGCATTGTTTTTATATACCCTTGTATAAGGATCATGACATTGATTATCATAAAAAAAAATTGAACATCATTTTTGTTTACATCTTTGTTTCAAGGGATAAAACATCAAATTTGCATTTAATCTACCAACAATCTCTGTCATTTCAGTTCTCGAATTTGAGTGGAATTTGAATTTTAGATCTTAGCATCTGCAACGAAGCTTCAATTCACTGTCTCAACGAATCCCATAAGACAGTAAGATCAACATTACCTCCTGAAAGTACAATGCCCACATTGCTGCAATCCTTCCATTCCGGATTTTGCCGGAAACTATCAGATAAAACAGCTGCAAGCCCAATGGCTCCACTCGGTTCGACGCCTACTTTCAATATCTCATAACAGAGTTTCATTGCTTCTATGATCTCCTTATCTTCCACTGTAATAACATCATCTACTAGATCACGTACCACTGGCCTGCATGTTCACGATTCATAATAAGGCAAGTTGGTTATATATACTTGAAATCTATTAATTACAAAGGAAATGCAATTGCCATTACCATGTGAGATTTCCTAGAAAAGCTCGGAGCCCATCAGCTATCGTATTGGTTTCGGGCAAAGTTATGATCTCGCCAGCAGCTTTTGATTGAGCTGCATCATTAGCTCCTAGAGGTTCGGCTGCCAAAATTCGAATAGAAGGGTTGATGGCCTTAGCGGCCAATGCCACTCCTGATATAAGCCCACCTCCTAAAATTATCAAGTCACTAGATTCAAGTTCAAAAATAAGAAAATGAAGGGGAATTAAACCGAAAAGTAACGAAATTGAAGAACAGATACTTAAGGTTCGTGAAACACACCACTTATTGGTACTACTATTGTGTCAATCTGCTGGACTTGCTCCAGAAGCTCCAATGCTACTGTACCCTGTCCACTGTAAAGACAACACTTGATATGTGAATAAAACTTCACAAATACTTTCCGAAAAAAGAGACAAAATACAACTTCCTAAAGGCACTTTGATAGAAGACCTCATGGTGCTTTTTGCAAAGCAAAGGCTCCTAAATTTTACTGACCATAACGTTGATCTCTTAGAGACATCTAATTCTATCTTATACCGAATTTGCAAATTATAATACCGATCAAACACGACTCAATCACAATGCAAGGACAAAAGAGTAGACTACCTTATAATACGACCATCATTATATGGATGAATAAGGACGGCACCAGTTTCATGCACTACCTTGGCTGCAACACTCTCCCTTGACTTCATTGTAGGCTCACTCCAAATAACCTGACCACCATAGCGTTTGACATTCTCAACTTTGCATTTCGGAGCATTTTTCGGTACAACAACATATGCAGGGATTCCCCTTAGTTTTGCAGCCAAAGCCAATGCTGCAGCATGGTTACCACTATTTACAGAGGATACAATAAGGTGATTTTTTCAGTCAAACAGATCAAGAACATGAACTCGGAGCACGTGATGTAGAGGAAACCTGCTGTGTGTGACAACACCTTTAGCTGCCTGATTATCATCTAGGGAATACACGGCATTGCAGGCCCCTCTGGATTTGAATGCTCCACTGATAAAAGATATAAGAAAAAGGATCTTGACGATTCACAGAAATGTCATAAAGAACTCAAACGTAAAGCATGCAATGAGCTTCTCACCCTTTCTGAAAACATTCACATTTGAAGAAAAGCTTCTTTCCAGAAAAAGCATTTAGAGATTCTGAGGTAAGGACAGGTGTTTTATGAATAAATGCATCGATACGCAATTGTGCTTCCCTTATTGAGGAGATATCAGCAGCATATTTCTCTGTGTTAATTTGGCTTCCCGTCTCCATCCTTTGAGATGCGAATGCAAGCCAACTATGGTGTTTCTAGTGAGAAAACACAAAAAGCTACTTCAGCTGAGTGTGGCATATGAGAGCTATGACCTTTCAAGTCACAACATTTGTTAGGAATTGTATCGAATGTTGATTACAACAAGCTTGATATACAGAATGCAGAATTACATATGCAATCACAATAACAAGATAGTAACATAAGTTCACAGGCAAGGAGCACATAATGCATTGGTATTTGGCAAGTTACAACCGCAAGAAATCAGATCCTCAACCCAAGTTCCAAACTCTCAAATCCTGTGAGATCTAATTACAACCGAACACTCACATATAATAGATCTCCATAGAAGAATAGTCTATATAGGAATAACCTCCTAATTGTTATACAAATAGTCCGGTCCCAAGTGTTAAGAATCTTTCTCTATTTAGTAATAAACTCCCAATTGTTATACAAATAGTCCGGTCTCAGGTGTATTATTATATAAAGATTTTTGTATATACCTATTCCAATAACCCTCGTTTTTGTTTATGCAGGCCTTTTTCCTAATAGTATTCACTTGAGAGAAAGTTTTTGCTTCATACGCTAAATGGGGAGCCCCAACTAAATAAGATTCTAGACGCACCTCAACAACATTTCGTTCATGAGTTTCTTATAATTTGCTTAACAAATAACAGAATCTTGGCATTGCTTGATAATTTACTCAATCTACCACAATAACTGAACAAGCTTATCCGGTTGTGGATAAGCTCATTAAGTTCATAACTATTAAATGTCCCACATTGCTAACTTGGAAAGACATATGACTCCTCAAAAATATAGCACCCAATCATATCCCGTAAGCTGTTTGTTGGGGTTAGTTAGGCTTTGCTAAGAGACGATAGTCAACAATTAGAGAAAAAAAATCCTAATTAAGTGAAAAAAAAAACCTAATGGCACTTAAAGCTATTAAATTGGAGTTTAATATGCACAATTGAAGCTAGAATACAGCACTTTTGCAATGGAAACCAAAATTCAGCTTGATAAATAGAGCTGAAAAGACTGAATTGAGACTTACATAAGATAGATTCAACCGGAGATCTTTTGGTCAAGGTTGCAGAGCTTCTTCAGTTTACGTCGTTGAATTGAACAGAGCAAGAAGATGGAAAAACGATGTCATTTTGGGGGCGGAAACAAGGAGAAAATAAGATTATACCCAGGGCTTCTTTGTAATAAGCTGAAATGTATTTTATTAATAAGGTTGATCACTTTTTTTATGTTGAGAAATCGTGTAACATCAATTGACTTACGTGTGATAGATTCTGATAACATGTTAACTATTTTTAAAAAGTTATGACGAATGACTTCAGATGAAAAGTTTTTATATTACATGTTAAAAGACTGTTCAAAATGAAAATTTTATAGCAGTTTAAATTTTCCGATCTTGTGGAATAGGTATAGCTGCATGTACTCTAACACAACTTCCACGACACTGGAAATTTTAGCCGTGTCAAGATTACTTTCAGGACTATTGCACTTTGGTTCTCTTTCCAAGGATTATTACAACTCTAACACAACTTCCACGACACTGGAAATTTTAACCGTGTCAAGATTACTTTCAGGACTATTGCACTTTGGTTCTCTTTCCAAGGATTATTACACTTCGGTCCTCTATTTCATATCTCTTAGATTGTGAACTAAAAGAGTTTGGATAAAAGCAAACTAATTAATTTCCACATAATAACACTTAAAATCTATCGTCAGAGCATCTTCAAGGCTTCTCCCTATTACAATCTCTAAAATATTATTAAAAAAATAGATACTAAAATTTAACTTTCTCGAAATTTGTGTGTGCTCCAACTATACTCCATATCACACTCTTTATTTCATTATCTTATTAATAAAAACTATAAAATTTCATTTTGAACTAAAAAAGTTACATAAGAAGGAAGAGAGAGGAAGAAGAAATAATATTATAAAATTAAATTCATCTTTCTCAAATTTGAGGAGCTAAAATCAGCTCCCTACAAATTTAGGGAGCACCTCACATGGTTGGAGAAGAATTCTCCCTATCCCACACCCTAATTTAACTAAATATTGTTTTAGGAAGCCCCATTGGAGATGCTCTCAAACATTGGATTATGGAGATTGATAATTTATGAATAACCTAACAACACAGCTTCTTTGTGGGATTAAAATTGTTCGATGAAATGAGATACTTCACGAACATATTATGAAGACAGAACAAATCGAAACTTTTATTCAGAAAAATTAGAGACACCGTTCATATGTCAAAATACAACTAAATTCTCATTTATCTGAACGATATAAATTCAGAAGCCGAGCCCGAAGACACATCACGACTCACAACAACAAGCACATATCAACTCGAACTCGTAGAATACGGTCAAAACAAACAGATTAAGACTCTACATTTGAATTAAGAATGTGGCTGGGGTTAATTGTAATGTAAACCACTTGATTGAGATACGAAGTTTCTTCCTATTTTAGTCAATTCCGGTTGCTGCTAATTCAAGGTTTTTTTTTTTCTATTAACAAAGGTAGCTGTCAAGGCAAAGTCAAGCTCAGTGATTCTTTCGAATAAACTTGCCCCTTTTGATTTATTCAACTCAACACGCATAAGAAATTGACTAAAATATTCTCCAATAAATCCCAAATCCCATTGGATTTTCTATTTCTGGAATAATTTATAACACAAGTTATACTAAAATATTCTGCAACTCTGTAATATAATATTAACATAAAATCAGCCGACAAATGAAACAAAAAGAAAGAAAACCTTTGCTTACATATGAAAGTTACAGAACAGTAATTGTTTAAATCGGAGTGCTTAGTAAACAATAGGTCTACTAGTAATTGAAATTAATGTGAGATTAAACTAAAGATTAAGCTCCAAATTTAGGAACTTGGGCAGTGGATATTTGAGCTAGAAAATGCTCTGATACAATCCTCCTTTGAATCTTACCAGTTGCTGTTTTGGGGACAGAATCAGTGATGAAAACTCTCTTGGGCACCTTGAAACTTGCTAGATTTTTCTTGCAGTAGCTAACGACTTCCGCCTCGTCTAGCTTTGATCCTTCTCTTGGAATTATAGCACAATTTATCTGTTTTTCGAAAAGATTAACTCAAATCAAATTCAAATTCATACTCAAACTAGTACTATTAAGAACAATATATATAGTCTCAATATCTCACCTCTTCTCCATATTTTTCGTCAGGAACCCCGAAACAAACTGCCTGAGCTACTTCTGGGTGAGATAACAGAACTGCATCTACTTCGATTGGTGAGATTTTTTCCCCTGCAAAATACAGAATCAATTAACCATTCAATTCAATTCGGTTCAATATATAAACAACTAACATAAGGCTCCACATTATATAAAACTCAGGTTCACTGAAAGTAATCAACTTGGCCCAATATAATATCAACTTAGCAGCCTTCAATCTTCATTTAGAAACTTTAGTGAAATCATCAGACTTTTTTGGTTCAACCATTCATTTATACTAATGTATACTACTTGATGTTTATTTACACTATTACTGGTCGTTGGTTCATAAACCATATGTAAAACCCTTTTATTGTACGGTTTGAAGTCGCTAAGAATACGAAAACCAAACCTATAATATCAAATTATGTCGAAATTATGCACTGCAACATGTGAACTAATATATAGATTATAATGATAAGTAAAATTCATTTAGCACCAAATTAATCAAGCAAGCAAAAATTATCTTCAACCAAATTAATCTCTTATGCAACAAAAATCCAGAATATCAATATTCACAAAAAGGAAGCATATACGTATTCATTGCGTGTCACTATTTTGTTAGTGAGAAGCATTTAAATTGTGATCATTGTAAACTTAATACGCAATAAATCTTATAAGTATATTCTTTATTCATACCTCCACGGTTGATGAGCTCCTTGATCCGACCCACGAGATTCAAGTACCCATCCGAGTCGAAAAACCCGATATCACCCGTATGGAACCACCCGAATTGAAATGCTGATTTATTAGCCTCAGGGTTATTCTTATACCCTTTGGTCACATTAGCCCCTCTAATACACACCTCCCCGTTAACCCCAGCCGGTTGAACCACCCCGTTTTCATTCAAAATCGCCATCTCTTGCCCCACGGGCCGCCCAACCGACCCAGATTTATGCACACCATCTTCCGGTAACGGGTTAGAAGACATCAAATGAGACGCCTCCGTCATCGCGTAAGCCTCTAAAACAGGAGCCCCAAATGTCTCCTCCAGCCGCTCCAA
Organism: Euphorbia peplus; assembly: GCA_028411795.1. NCBI lineage: Eukaryota > Viridiplantae > Streptophyta > Magnoliopsida > Malpighiales > Euphorbiaceae > Euphorbia > Euphorbia peplus. Next base: position 31,520,709 of record CP110839.1, read on the forward strand.
TATAGACGGCGCCAAAGACGCGCTACAGCTCCTAATGAATCTCAGCTTAGGGTAAACCGGCTCGGGCTTGCTGACATGGCGATCAAGGATGATTTGGTGAATTGTGGGTACAGCAGTGTACCAAGTGGCATTGTATGTGAACATATCTTGCCAGAAAGTCGAGGCTGAAAATCTCCCTGCTGATGGAAGTGCCACGGCGGCCCCGGACACGAGTGAGCTCAGTAGTCCGGCGAGCAAGCCGTGAACGTGAAACAACGGCAACACGATCACCGTCGAGTCGGATTCAGTGAGTCTGTAAACAGACTTTATGTTCAATACAGAAGTCGAAAGGTTAAGCTGCGTCAAGGGCACGCCCTTGGGGCGGCTCGTGGTGCCTGACGTGTGGAGAAACAGTGCCACGTCAGACGAGTCATTAACGACTTCCCCGAGCAACTCGAGTTTCGGTTCCGCTCCCGACGGCGAAATAGATATTTTCTTAGTTTCTAGGTGAAGTGTGGCGGAGACTTGACGGATGTTGAGCTTGACCGCGGCAGTTAAAGCCGATTTAACGCCGTCTTCCGCCGTGATCAGCAGCTTTGATTCTGAATCCGAGAGGTAAAACTCGAATTCCTCCGCCGTGTAGGCAGCGTTCAGCGGCGCTGCGGTTGCTCTGCACCTGATTACGGCCAAAAACATCACCACGAACTGCAAAATCAAACAATCAAAATTTTCATATATTTTTTTTTATCACAATTCAAACCTAAACATTAACTAATTAGATTGTATTAATTAACAAAATGGCAAAATCAAATTTTGTAAAAATAAAACTGACTCAAATGATCAAAACTTTTTCATATTTTTTTAATTCCAATTCAAACTTGGAACATCTAGCTTTAAATTGTAACGAATTAGATTAAATACCTCGACGGTATTAGCAAAAGTGAGAGCAACAACATCACCGGGTGCGACACCGTCCGCCACCAGAAGAGCAGCGGCGTGATCAACAAGCTCGTTCAATTCCGCATGGGTAAAATCGACCTTTCCACAAACAGAAAGAGCACGCCGATTCGGAAACTCACTAGCAGATTTCTTCAACAGGCCAGTTAACGTCAGACTTTCCATTTTTAACCCTAAAAATTCTGATCGGAGATGTCGCCGGAAAGTTGAATGTGGAGGATAATTGAACGGAGAGTACGAGGTTTTTATAGGGAGGCGTTAAATCTTTACCTCGTGGAGGGCAATAGCTGGGAAGGTGAGAGTGGGAAATGACACGTTGGAAAGATGGACGGTGGATGGTGGCTGCTGATGTGTTGAGATGTGTGAGGATGTGAATCAGCGGCTAGAATGTTGTGAAAGGACACGTGGATTGGTTTGAATCCGTTTGATTTGACTGCTGTGATGGTGGCTTACGTATGAAGAAAGGTGACGTTTTGTTGTTTTGGGGTTTTGGTTGATTATTATATATACGAGAACAAAATCAGTTACTCGTTTTCTTTTGGGGTCCTTCACGGATTGGTACAATCATCCATGGTGTTGTCAATACTTTTATTAAAAAAAGGAACACCTGGAATTTGAATTGGAACCCACCCTTACAAAATTGCCGACCTATATCACAAACGGCCTCTTAAAATGTGTAGGGTCAAAATTGTTTCATGCATACTTAGCATATCTATGTGGCTCAACATCAGTTGGTTATTAACGGAACCAAGTTATGGTTACTTTGTTTCTTTTGTTACTTTATCTCATCTACTATTGAATCAACTTTCATCTCACTAATTCAATGCTAATATGGAGCAAGTAGTGGGTTACTTTGTTAAAAACAAAGTAACAATAGAAAAACCCGGAACCAAAATATCGGTTAACCGAACTCAAAATCGTGTACTTTAAAAACCGAACAAAACAAAATACATGTTAGAGAGATTTTAGTATACTCCTGGTTTTTACATATATGTTGCATCAACCAATAAGATTTTGACAATGTATAATTAATTAACAATTTATTTTTAATTAATAATTTATATAAAATCCTAGACCTTAAAATAAAAACCTTAGACCTGAAAACTAAACCTTGAACCCTAAGTAATCGACCCTAGATACTAATTTATGTAACGTGTCATCAAATTATTAGTCTAAAGTACCACGACATCCGTACTCTAAGAGTATTTTAAAAATTCTCATTACATGTTATATCAAAAAGATTCAAAAGAGTTCAATTAACAGTCAAATAATCGAATATCAAAGGTTGATTTTCAATTTGATTCTAGTATCAGAGGATTTTATTTCCCATAAAATATGATTGAAATAGATCAATAGATATTCAAAGATATGTTTGGCTTATTGAATATTGTGAGATGTTAATTGTCAGAGTTGGATTGTCAGAATTGTTTGTACTTTTCGTGAAGGGAATAAAATATGAACTTCACATGTTTGTCGGAGCATCGTCGAAGTGTGCTTAAACAAGACTGACGTTGAAATACTTGTAGTATCTTCTTTTATGTTAGTGAAGTTTGAATGAGAGTAAAGTAGAAAATAAAAAAGAGGCAAGCAATAAGAATATTTGAAGTATAGAATAATATTGGTACTTAGTGACACTATTTGAGTTATATAGTATCAAGAATGTTGCTCTAACTCAAATCACTTTATCCATCTTTGCCCTTATATTGGAGGACAAAGGAATAACAATTTTGGGGATCACCGTGCTTAAATATAATGATGTGATCCTTACCACTTAAACATCTTTGTTGGTTTGTGAAGAAGATGCCCATAGGCATGCCCGTAGGCATCTCTCAACCTTTAGGACACATCTTAGGCATTATAGAGGTGTGTATTGGGATGTAAGTTTCTCCTTGATGTGATGAGCAATGGTGTATCTTATTTTTTTAGAGTATATAGCTCATATATCAGATCTTTTGCTTATTACGGGCATAATAAGCCCATGACAGTAGCCCGTATACTAGGCTCACCTTAATGGGTTGGTAGCTCTGAATGTTATAAAATTCAAAAGCAATATTTGGCTAGCGATTTACTTAAAATTTTACCAGTTAAAAAATTAAAAGAAAAAACTTATGATTATTGTTTGGTTATACTTGACCATAATCAATGTAAAATTTTATGATTTAACCTACTATATTGGCATCGATTTTATCAAGATATGGTGTGGTTTCACTTAATTTGTATATATATTTATGTATTTGACAAAAGTATAATCCACGAATTATGTTTTTAGCGCCTGAACTTCATACTTTCGTGTCTTAAAAACTAATTAAATTAAATCTCTAATGTCACCGTTGAAAAATGACTCTAGCTTGGTGGTGTCGGCTTTGAGCTTTCCACAATTCAGTTGAAGACTTGAGTCACTTTGGTAATATTTTTGAGCAATGTTGGCATCTTGCTCTTAGTATTTCCGGATTTAAATTTTGTTTTGTTCGTCATGAAGCTAACCGAGTTGCTTGCACTTTAGCTCGAATTGTTAGTTATCCAGTTCATAATGATGTTCTTTCCTCTTTGAAATAAAGTCAAAACTTATTATTTAGCCATTGATTTATTCTAAATTTGTATATTTAGTCACCGACTTTTTGTTTGATCACATTTGGACAATCACCTTTGTAATTTGCTGAATTTTTACCTTTATTATGTTAATTGACATTCATATGTTGATATTATTTTGAATTTTTAGTTTTAGTATTAATTTTCTTATATTTTTTTAATAAAAAATGGGAAGCTAGCAAACGGAACTGAGACCGGGCATCTCAACTAGGTTGACACCCCCAGATCACTGAACCGAAGCTAGGCCCAATAAATTAAATGGAAAAAAAAGTAACAAAATAAAATTTCGAAAAGTTATACAAAGCGATATTGTTTAATCAAACTAAAATCATCAAAAACATAGTTATTGCAAAAAGAGGAGATGAAGTCCACGAAAGAATATCATTTGTTGAAGAACCATATCTAGCTAAGGCATCTGCAGTTCTGTTGCCCTCCTGTAGATATGAGAAATTAGAAATCTCATATTAGAAACATAACTCAAACACACAAGCCAGTCTTGACGAACCTCCTATGGAACATCACACGATTTCAACTTGAACGAACTAACAACAACTTAATTTTCTTATTTGCAATAGAGTAAATTTAATGTTTAACATTTTTAGCTCTTTTAAATTTTGATTAAAGAATTGTGAAATTTCACTAAATTAATAATTCAATGACCAAATATAATTAAATTATAAAGGTGAGTGGCCAAATGTGTCCGAATAAAATGTCTGTGCCAAATGCACAAATTTAGAATATGTCGGTGGTCAAATAGTGTTTTTTACCTTGAATAAATTTTTTTTTTCCTTTCTAGTAAAAAAAAAAAAATAGAACATATTTTTAAGTTTATTTATTTTATTATAAACTGATCATCATGTATCCATTTAATTGGTGTAAAGACAAGTACATCACTACTTAACTAAATGTAAATAAATAAGAGGTCCTGAAACAAATGATATAATTGGTTACATCAAGAGCCTCTTTATAAATTTCCATGTGATCTTGGATTGTCCTATGAGTTACTACTCTCTCCCTATAATAAACTTGCGTCAACCAAAACATATACTTTTTTTGAAAAGAAAAAAAGAGTACTAAAATTTCACAAAGTGATGTTGAATGGCTTCAAAACACTCATGGCGTTTTCAATTATTGCTACTTTGTTTTCTTTGTATGGGCAATTGTTATCCAAATTAATATACTTTTCAGTTTTCTCCATATGATTAAATTCATGATTTCCATCTTTTATTTGAAAACAAAAAGTAAAGTAATACAGTTTAAGGGTCAAAAATACCCTTAAATGTACTAGGACAGATGTAGTTTTGTTCTTTTTTGCAATAAAACAGAACATTTGTGGTTTTACCAAAGTAAAAATAGAAGTAGTAATATTCTTAGTGTCTGCGTGAGTGGTTTGATGTCATTCCGAGTTTATTTGAAACTCAATTTCTTTTAATTCGTAGGGAATTTCTAGACTGCACCCAGTGTACGGTGTCATTCGTACACCACGTCAATAATTTAGGGACAAGTTATCATTATTATGGTTTAGGGTTTATAATTTAGTGTCTCAGATTCATTTTCTAGGGTATAGAGTTTTTATTTTGTCATCTAAAATTTTATATAAATAATTAACTACAAAAGATGCTATTAATTATTTACACGGTGTAAAAATTTGATTGGTTGAAGTCATATATGTCAATTACTTATTGGTTTGGTGTACCACATCATTGTACACCAGATGTATTCTAGAATCTCTCATAATTCGTAATATTAACCCTTGTTTCTTTTAAAAAGTAAAAATTAAAGTATTAAATATTTATCTAGATTGAATACATTCATACTTGAGGGATATTCTATGGTCACTTTGTTTTTCACAAAGTAATCATTACTTTGTTTTGTCAACCATTGGATCATGGGTGAAAAACTAATCCAATGGTGAAAAAGACAACGTATAAACAAAGTAAGGGAAAAACAAAGTGACCATAGCCTACACACATACTTGAATAGTGGTCTTACAGTATTGTTACTCAAAATTAACCGTTAATATTAAATTTGATGTGACAACTACAATTTTACCAATTTATTAAAATTAATTGGAATTAAATAACTTTTTCAAATAAATATCAAAATAAAGTCAACAATGATACATTTATGATTAACAACAAGGATGATCCGTTTTTTTTAAAAAAAACTATAAGGAAGATCCATTTAAAAAACTCATTTACATTTTTAGATCAATTTTTACTAAAGAAGTCATTTTTCATTTTTGTTTTCCATTATACCCTTATTTGGAAAAACAAAGGTGGAGAAGAACGACAACACTTCATAAAGACAACGAACGAATTATAGACCAAAAAGAGTAAAAAATGTAACAATTTTTCGTCAAAAATACAAATAGAATGCCGGAAAAGAGGATAGTTTTCATAGAAACCCCAAATTTGCTTCTTAAATCATGCATATGCGAAACAACCTATCCGAAGCTTTGTAAAGAGAGTATCTATTCTTTTCTACGGAGAATATTTTGACAATCAACATGAAAAATGCCTCTTTAATAACTTATATGTAAGACTTTATTTATTATAAATGAGAATCATAGAACTAAAATGAATTGAAATATATTCGGTAAAATGAAACTATTAAAAAAATTACGGATCTGAAATGATCTAAAATAAGTAACCATAATAATAATAAAAAACAGAAGTATGAAACAGTGTCACAAAAGATAAAAAGAAAACAGAAGCAGAACCCTCTGTGAAGATCGGAAGACAATACTTGCCGGAATCCTCTACCTGACGGCATGACCCCGGAAGAAGGCGTCCATTGGCTCCGACGGAGTCTGCGAAGTATAATTTTCTACCACCTCTATCTTAATTCCTCCCTAATTTTATGAATTTGACTAGGGTTTAGGGTTTTAACATTTTGTAGAAACCCCATTTTTATTTCAAGATTATGGTGCTTATCAAGTTCATTTCCTGAATATTTTCCATGTATTTTTGTTGGGTGTAGATCCTATGGTGAAATTCTTGAGGGAGCATTTGCAGAAAGCTGGTTGTGGAGTTGGTGACGATTTCTTCAAGGTGGTTAAATGCGATTCGAAGATTGGTGGTGGTTATGTTCCGGGTGAAGGGGTGAGAATTGCTTGTTTATTGGATATCCTTGTTAGTTTTGTTCAATTATTGTAGTTTTTGACTATGTTGCACAGACACGGAAAATGGACACGGATACGGATACAGGAATCTTTTCCTCTAAAATATAACTATAATAGAATGGCCTATAAATAGAAACAGAAATGAAATGGACAGGGACACGGATACACGGGCTACTAAATGGAGTGTCCCTTTATGAGACAAAAAAGCATTTGAATTGTTGGTCTCCCTTTAGTTTTAACAGTGTTTTTGAGATTTTTGGTGGTAATGATAATGAATTTGTGTTCTTATGTTTGTTTCTGGTTATCCCGTGTTAGATAATAGTTTGCGCTAATCAGTTGACGTATGAAGATGAAGTCCAGCAAGTGATTATACATGAGCTCATTCATGCTTATGATCAATGTCGTGCTGCAAACTTGAACTGGTCTGATTGTGCTCATCAAGCCTGTAGTGAGGTGGGAATCACGGTGGTCACGTCTAATTTCCCAGCTCTTCTTTTAAATTTGTGATTGGCGTTTCTCCATTTTGATTCTTCTATCATTGTTACATAGATTCGGGCTAACAATCTAAGTGGAGATTGTCACTTTAAAAGGGAATTACTGCGGAGTCACATGAAACAGTACAGAGGTCACGGACAGGTAAAATCTAGACTCTAAAGCTTCCACATTAGCTCAAACTCCTGCTCAATATATTATGCCACTTTTGGTTGTTTAATTCGTAATGTGCTGCATAGAAATGTTGAAGGATTAAATATCCTTGTGAGCTGCGGGGGTTAAATTGACCGAGTCATGTTTTACAGCAGCATCTCTGCTTGTTTCAACTTCAAAATCACATCTGCAGAAATCTATGTTTTAGTAGCATTTTACTTTATATATAATGCAAATGCTTTTGCATCTATCATAGTCTAATCTAGCTCCGGTTTGCTACTTGGCCTATCACGGAGATAATGGGTTTTGTCTTAATAGAGGGGTTCAAAGAAGAAAATGTAGACAAAATAGTAGCCTAATTTGCATTAGGATTGAACATGAGGATAATTACTATTGACAACAGATATCCCTTGTTATTCATGGTGTCTGATATTGGCTCGCATTTGTTTTTTTGCTGGTGAAAGGACATCTATTGGCATGTCTAGCATATTTTTTGTTCTTTCATTGGAAGCGAGTTTGTACTTGTTTCAGCACTTCCAGTTCCATGATATATATAAACTTTCTGATCTTAAATTTGAAGGAGTGTGTGAAAAGAAGAGTGACACAATCAGTGATGTCGAATCCAAACTGCTCAGAAACTGCCGCAAAGGATGCAATTGAAGCAGTGTGGGATCTTTGCTACAACGATACAGCACCTTTTGATAGAGTTCCTTGAGATGTGGCCTCTGAATAATTTTCCTTCAAAATGGCATCAAAGACTACATTGGTTTTCTTGGCTTCAATACTTTTCTTTTTATCTCATTTTTCTCGATGCCAAAAGGATTACACCGATGTTTACTACTGTTTTTATCCAGAGTATTAGCCGCCAAAATCAAATGTGGAGTAATTGATGAAGTTAAGGTCATTAATCACAATTCTTAATTTGTGTAAAAACTCCTTAAAGGATATATATATAAGCTGCACGATCCAAGTGAACGATTGATGTAAAAGTGCCTATGCTTGTTCTGCTTAAGATCAGGCTTTACCTCTCATTGTTCTCCAGACCTTCCATGGCTGGGAGCCAAGTGCAGGCCCATTTCTTCCTTCTTTTTTTTTGAGAATTTGATTTAGATTTCTTGAATTTAGTTATAGACATTTAATCATTTATTTAAAATCTATGGCCAGTTAATTTGGGGATATCCATCTGTGTCCCGGTTCGACAGTTGATTCTTATGTTGACCCGAGTTCATACCAAACCATTAGAGAGTAAAAAACCCTAGCCAATCCAAGTAGGATATGCATCCAATTCCTAAACCAGAATTCTAGAAATTTTCAGGAAAAATCTGGAAATTCCGGATTTTCGAAAATTCTGAATATTCTCAGATTTTTGAAATTTTTTCCAAAAATAAAATAAAGGTTAAAATTGATATTTACCAGAGAGTGTATTACACTCACCTTGAGTGAAATTGGTCAGCACCCGAAAAGGGTTAATAGACTTGTTTTTTGGAGTTAAAAAGTTAAAATAGGAAGCGCTGAATGGTTAAGCCAATGAATTTTCATCTTATTTAACTTTTATTCTTAACTCTTATCACAATCAATGTACTGATTTATCCCCCAAGTAAACACCCAAGTAAAATATATATCGTTTGTCATTGAATTCTGGTGTCATCCAAAATGGTCACTTGATTTTAATTAGATAGCTAAATAATTTTAATTTTTGTTTCAATTTAATTATTATGCTCAAGACACCACAAAATTAAGGGTTTGTTTATGGTTACTTTGTTGCAAAGTAGTGTTTATTTTAAATTAACTATAAAAAACACCCAAAGTCAATTTGACTGACATGTTAGCATAAGTCAACTTTTATCACACACGTGGTAACCGCATAGAAATTGCATCCCACCAATATTAAGTAATTTCTTTTAATAAAAATCGACATATGGCATCTAAATACTTGTCGCATGTCAATCAAAATCAACAGTTAAAACTTATGTTTCAAGTATTTAATTAATTCCAATGTTTTAAAACCCGAACCAGACATTGAACCGAATTTATAAAAGGGTCTCGGGTCATTTGGTTCAACTTTAAAACTCGGAATGGTCAAACCCGATGATGCAATAAATACATAATATATTATTATATATTGTTAATTTAAAATTATTTTTAAAAAAATTTATTTTCTAAATAAAATTTAAGTGGAAGAATTTCATAATCAGTTATTTGTGGCTCAATTACATTTGTTAATAAAATATAAAGGAAGAAAAAAAAACTAGTAAAAAACAGTAGATATTATCCACATCAATTAGGAGTAGATGAAAATATTAAAATTTTCATTATAAATAGAAGCTCAAAAAACCAACTATAAAAAATCCGCTTTCAATTCGGGTCCGATCAAACCGGTCCAACTAGCTGGTTCGGTCTGAGTTATTACACACTGATTAATTCGATCTAACTGACTTAATTGAAGCAAAGTATAAAAACAGATGACTCTATCGAGACAAATTGTAATTGCAACGAATGTTTTGAAATAATTGTAAAAATAAAGTGACTAATTATACATTCTTACCCCTATTCTCTATCTCCATCAACTCCCACAAATTGCGTTAAAATAAGAGACTGTAGAAGACGACCGTTCCCGGAGCTCTCTCACCGACGGCATGAGCATGAAAGAGGCCGACGATCGGGTCCGGCGAAGTCTTCAAAGTATAATTATCTATTTAGTAATAAGTATAACCTCCCAATCGTTATACATATAGTCCGGTCCCATGTGTTGGGAATTCCTCTTATATCTAACTTCTATTTAGTAATAACTTTCGAATTGTTATACAAATAGTCCGGTCCAAAATGTATTACGAGGTTTTACTGTGTTATTATTATTATTATTATTATTATTTTTCTAGTTCTTATGCTGCTTTCATTTCTTGAATGTTTTCCATGTCATAGCTCCAATGGTGATATTCATGAGGGAGCATTTGGAGAAAGCTGGCTGTGGAGTAGCTGACAATTTCTTCAAGGCGGTTAATTGCAAGATGGATATGAGTGGTGCTTATGATCCGGGTCGAGGGGTGAGAATTGCTTGTTTATTGTGCGAATTCGTTATTTGTTTCGTAATTTTCATCAACCCGCGAACTATTGTCATTTCTGAATTTGTGGTGGTAACAATAGATTTGTTTTCTTATGTTTGTTTATGTTTAAGATAATAGTGTGCACTAATCACTTAAGGTCTCAAGATGATGTCAACCAAGTAATTATACACGAGCTGATTCACGTTTATGATCACTGTCGTGCTGCAAACTTGAACTGGTTTAATTGTGCTCATCAAGCCTGTAGCGAGGTGGGAATCATTGTAATCCCAATTAGTCTTTTAAATTTGTGATTGGTGTTTCTCTGTTTTGATTCTTCTATCGTTGTTACACAGATTCGTGCTAACAACCTTAGTGGAGATTGTCACTTTAAAAGGGAATTTCTGCGGGGTCACATCACAAAGATCAAAGGTCAGGGACAGGTAACATCTAGACTCTATAAAAGCTTCCACATTAGCTCAAACTCCTGCTCAGTATATTATACCATTTTTGCTAGTTTTATTAATTCATGAAATGCTGCACGGAAATGTCGTAGGATTTAATTTCCTTGTGACGGGTGAAATTGGTTGAGTCAGCAGCAGTTCTGCTTGTTTTAATTCAAAATCACATCTGCAGAATGGATCAGGGACTGTCATTAAAGGATATGAAGTCTGAATGCTTATAATGTATTTCAGACTCACTCTGTTACTATTGCAGAAGTTCAAGTCCTTGTTTACATGCTTGATATCGATCTAAAATTCAAGGAGGCCCCTAAAAGAAATTGCTTTTAACGTTCAGGTAGCCACCTAGTAATAGCTAGTAACTTGATGACTTTGAAAATTGTTTATGTATTTCTGCACTATATGGATGGATGTCAGCTGAAAATGTAGCAGGAAAGTTGTAAATTTGACATGCTCCAAACAGTTTCCAACTTACTAGAAAAGCTAAACGAATAACAAAAATGAAAAACAAATAAGCTAGAATTTAGTGCACTTTGCATCGCATACAAGTCAAACACCATAAATGGTGGGAAAGCTGCGCCCTTTGTTGAAATATAGATAGTCATGCAATTTGTTAATACCTTTGAGGATTGCTCTTCAGAATTGAAGTTACTAAATTCACATCTTTAGTTTTTAGTTCTAGAAAAAGCAAATAGGGAACCTGTGTCGAATCAATATAATTATTTTACATTTTACCACATTTGGTATGGTTAGCATAAAAAATGAATAATGCAAATTCTTATGCATATTGACATTTAAAATTACTAGAATATGTTACATAATATGTATTGGATCTACATGGAACCTATGTTTAATGGAAAATAGGTATCTCTATAGTTAATCTTGAAACCAAAATATGTACTTCTCTTATTCCTTTAGTGTCCTTTTCCTATATTCTTGATCTGCAAAATTTTGCTTTGGTTTTCATCTTATGTTTCCTCTCTTGGGATTCAACATAGTATGAGGACGAAATCTGCTCTTGAGTTATGTTAGAGGCTCACTCCGGTTTGCTACTTGGCCTATCAATCCTGGTAGCATTAGGATTGAGCATGATAACTATTGACTACAGATATCCCTTGTTATTTATGGTTTCAGTTCTTAGCTAGTATTCGTTTTTTTGCTGGTCATATTGAAAAGTGAGTTTGTACTAGTTTTAGTACTTCCATCATATATATAAACTTTGTGATCCTAAATTTGAAGGAATGCGTGAAAAGAAGAGCGAAGTTATCGGTGATGGCTAATCCAAACTGCAAATCAGAATCTGCCGCAAAGAACGCAGTTGAAGCAGTATGGGATGTTTGCTACAATGATACAGCGCCTTTTGATAAAGCTCCTTGAGATGTGGCCTCTCTCAATAATTTTCCTTCAAACATGGCATCAAAGAAGACATTGGTTTTCTTGGCTTCAATTTTTCTCTCATTTTTCTTGGTTCCAAAAGGGTTCGGAAGTTAAAATCCAAATTTGGCAACGATTGCAAATCGTTTCGTTTGGCTTCCAAGTTGCGACCTTTATGTGGATGTTACTCCAAAAGTTGCAACACTTCCCGTTGTAGTGGGGTACACAGCTACGCCCCTGTTTACAGTAGAACTAAGCCCAGCCACATTCTTAATTCACATATTGTACAGTCTTGTTCTGTTTGTTTCCACCAAATTCTACGAGTTCGAGTTGATTTGTGCTTATCCTTGCTGGTCATATTCTGTCTTCAGGCTCAGTTTCTGAAGCTAGATGTTCAGGCAAATGAGGCTCCAACTGTATTCCAAGCATATAAAGGGTGTGTCTGATTCTTCCGAATCAAAGCTTCGATTTGTTCCGTCTTCATGACATGTTCTTGACGATAAATTTATCAATCTACTTAGTCCAATGTTTGACGATAGATTTTAAGTGTTATTATGTGGAGGTGTTTTAGTTTGTGTCCGTGGTTCATTGATGTGACTATTGAAGTCAATTTTGCTGGGCTTTAAAAAAATTACTAATACAATTACATAAAAAAATTTGATAGTTCATGCGAGTCATTTTTATGTGTGGTAAGCCGATTGCTGAGAGAGAGCATATACTCAAACATGACTATTTTACCAAGTGAGGAAGCGATTCCAGAACCAGATATAATCGATATTAGAGTGATATTTGGTGAAGATAAACATATGCTGGGTGAATGAGAGGAAGAAGAAGAATGGTTAAGTTGATTGGGATGATTGATTGCATTTTCCTCGAGAAGAAAAGGAAATTGACATTTCAAAGAACATAAGAGACTTGATACATATAGAAATTACTGTAAACGAAATTTATGGTCCATGTTGCAGAGGTATATGTTTAAAGTGTGAGACTAATTTGAACATTAACATCGAAGATCAGACGAAAGCATTTTTAGCAATTAACGGTGTTTTTCAATAACACTGTAAAAAAGGACGGCGTGTCCTATTAATAGGAGAAACTTCCAAGCCATTTGAGAAACTGTTAAGTGCTAACAACACTTCACTAAGACCTTCATTTCTCAAGAAAGAAACCCACAGCTATTAGTTGATAAGTTTAACCACGTGGATTGTTACGTACCTTCCCCTTTATTCTTTGTACCATTATTTATTTGGTTCAGATTAATATTTGGTATAACTATTATGAGTTGTTATTACTATGCAAAAATAACTAATATACGTTTAGTATATAAAAAAATCAGACATAACAAATAACCTATTTCATTACTTGATACACGATAGAATGCACTTGCTCTCATAACATGTACATAAAATACACGTCAAACAACAAAGCTATTCAAGCAACCATTTTCTTGAACACGGCTAATTAACATCACGATTCACAACATCAGTCATGCATCTCTTAAGAAGATGCCTGGCCATATGGCCTGATGCAATATGCGGATGCCTGCTCCTATCAGAGTGGAAATGTTTTTAAAAATCTTAATAGGGAAAATGTCTTTAGGTAGACCGGTAGGTAGTAATTCGGGTCGGTAAATAGCAATCCACAAATTTTTTATGGGATATCTCCGGCACATTTTTTATCCGAGTCTTGTACAAGTAATTTGACAAATGTCTGTGGGTTATATGTATATATATTGGACCAAGATGTATACACTCCAATTTCAACCAAGCCCCTGGACGAAGGAAGGTGACCTGGGGTGCTCAGGCCCTATAACCACACATGGTAGGGGCGGTTCTAGATCCCTAGTTTACAAAATTTTCTGGAGAAGCTGATTGCTAACAAATACCAATCGTATGCAATCTACCTAATTACATCAGATATCGGTCTACTTTCGTCTAACATTGGTTTGATTTTGTTAGAAATTTCAACTTTTTCCCCTTCCTACAAATATATGGACTACTGACGAAAAATTCATTTCTCAAATGAACTTATTTCTAGCAGGAGAAAAAAGAAGTGCAAAATTGGCCCCAGTGTCCCTGTATTCGCCATGGACGATTGTCCATCTAATTGCTAATGTTTTTGCTTGGGATAAAGCTGATGCAACAAATTACCTGTTCTTCTTGTTCTTCTTTTTCTTCTTTCCCTTCACTTTCACTTGACTTAAAACCCTCGTCTGAGTCACTTGAGGAACTCCCGCGTTCACTTGACTTGTAACCGTCCTCTGAGTCATTTGAGGAAGTCCCACGTTCACTTGAGTTGTACCCGTCCTCTGAGTCATTTGAGGAAGTCTCACGTTCACCGGACTTATAACCGTCCTCTCAGTCATTTGAAGAAGTCCCAAGTAGTTCTTCACCGTTGGACGCATAAGTGCTGAAAAGTATAATAGTTAGGCGATCACAACACAGCACTTTCTTCCCTCAACTTTGTTAGTTACTTGATGATGAACTACAAGCCAGTAACAGCTTGGTAATAAAATGTTGATAGCTCATGAATGATTACATGTCAAAACTCACCTAGCTTGTAGGCGGACGAGAGTATATTGGATGTTACCAAATAACAAAGAAAACCCTGCAAGAAACAGAGGAGCCGACTTAGATATTGGCATTAATTTACTAAATCTGTTTCTTAACTTGGAACACTCCTTTTTCACTATACTCGGAACATGCAGCAGCTATATCATAAAATTGGAAGTAATAACAGATTTTGACAACTGCAACCTTAAATCAGAATGACTAGAGGATAATGATTCAAGAGACATAGCACGAAATTCTAACATATTGATTAGTAGGACATTGTGTGGTTTCCTCACAGTATTACCGTAGGTAATCCCATGGTGAAGGGAACAGTCAAAACAGCAAGGCACCTATATATGACTTTCTTGACACCAGCATTATTTACTCGAGTTCGTCCCAGCTTCTCTTGCACGCTTAACTAAATATAGTAAATCAAAAGTGAGCCATACAAAGGAGCATAGAGCAAAGCTGAGTAGAGTAAGATGGAAGAGAACACAATAGAAGATTCTAGACAAAGCAAATTCACAACTTATGGGAATACCTCCATACGCGTCCACAATGTTAATGCAGTTAAAACCGGAAAGATGTATAGAGTATCAGGAGTACTCAAATCAAGGAACCAATATGCTCCACCAGTTTTAAATGACGGCACCTTTTCTGCCATGTTTGAGATCTGCAAAAATTATATCATCATCATTCCGACAGTTTCTGTTTGTTTCGCGTTGTTTCCATTAATCGAAAGAAAAAAGGAAAGGAAAACTATGTTAGGAAATTACTGCTAAGAAGAAACAGATAAAGACGGGAATTGGACCAAAGAGCTCCTTTATTGATCCTATTAGAAGAAACATACGACCTCTGCAATTTGCAAAAAAAAAATAGAAAGAAAAAAAAATGAGCCAGAATAGATCAAGGAATTAAAACCATAGAAGCAGGATAACATAACACTGCAACCCCATGATTATGTCAGCAAGATCTGGTACAGAAATCACAAGAACAATACCATTAATACCATCCACTGCGATCTAGTTAAGAAATACAACTTACAACACCAAGAGAGGCTAAAGATTTCATTCGACCAATTTTTACTTTTTAAATTGATACTTTGGATATTCCAAAAGTTTAGCGATCTATATAGAGTATCTACATAACGTTTACGCATATCATAGTTTATTATCCAAGTGTGAAGTACAGAAAGCATCTTGGCTGCTTATGCATAAAGCACACCATTGTTCAAACTAAGCCAGAGTCTATAGTTTATTATCCAAGTGTGAAGTAAGCAAAGCATTTTGGCTGCTTATGCATAAAGGACACCATTATTCAAACTAAGCCAGACACAACCTATGGTAGACTCGAGGAACTTATCAAGCTTGTATATACCATGACAGTTTAATAAGGAACTGATGATTTGTCGTAAACTACTCATGAACCACTGAATGATTTCATAACAAAGAGCAATCATTAGTATAACGTTAGTCCTATTCCTTATCTCTCAGCATCAGAAGTTTACTGCATGCACATCCAAATGAAGATCATGAAATAGGCCATATGGCTTTTCTGGAATTGATTTTCTTAAAAGCACACAGAAAAAAATTGCTTACAGTCTCCACAAAGGCTTCAGTAGTTTGGCGGCATCATCCCTATCCAACTCCTGAATTATGAGTGAGAGAAAGCATGTGTGTTATAGGAAGTTGTCAAATAAATTATCTACTTTGATAACATTTTATGCGAGCATGCTCTCAAGGAGAGCAACCCATAAACAGCCCAACAAGGCAAAAGAAGAACATTATTCAGATTGCACCCCTTTTTCAAAGAAAGTGACCTGTATTTCTTAGCTGACAAATAACATAACTGGCATTACAAGTTGATAAGCATGAGATTATGAATATTGCAACTTTCACACATATAATAGGTTTCATCACTGTTCCCAAATGCCCCTACCTAAAATATCATACCTAAGTCATAAGATTCAATATACACTTTTATTTGTGTAAGTTATCATCTAAATGAGACTTCTTAAGACATGTAAACAAACAGGCATAGAAGGTAAGAATTTTTTTAGCAAATGGTGTAAGTTTATCATCTCCAAATAGAACGTAAACCATGTCACAAATGATAGAATAATTAGATCAGTAACAACAATCTCACCTGATTTTGAACCTTTTTTATCACATCAAATAGACGTAGTTTCATTAGCTGTAACATGAAAAAAAATCTGTTGGTATAAGCAAAGTTAAGAATGAAACATCAATTCTTGGGAAAGTATTCATGTGATATAAATGGAAGAATTGATGAACAAAACTTATGCTATTGTAAGCAAAACTTATTCTCTACCTTACCGTTCGAATGGAAAATGTATTATTTTCCTTGATTGATATATATGTTTCCGTAAAACAAATTGAGCCTACTGCTTGGATTGAGGTTAAATGAAGGTTAAAAGAGATTAAATAATGGAAAGTTAGATAGCTAACCTTGCTTTGGAAAGTCTGTAGAGATTATATGAAGGTTAATTTGAGTTCCAGCAAATTGGAAAGTTTTGGACTTTTTCCTTTTAAAACTTGATCTTTCATAGACCCTAAACTCCACTTAACAACATCTTAATAAAGTTAATTATTTAACCTCACCCCACCCTGCTCCCCTTTACATCACCATCCCTCCGTTTCCATTATTCACATGTATGAAGGAAAAAGAATGAAGATAGACAGCGAAGCAGCAAGCATCCTAAGCAATCAAACAAATACCCTAGAAGAACAGACCATAACATGTGGTATCAAATAAGGAACAAATCTTACACTAGACTAAGATTCAAGCGAAGAATGCAAATAAGATGAGTGAACAGGATGATGCAATAGCAAGATCATATAACTTACCTGCTTTCGTGAAATAGCTTTCAAATTACTTATCGCGATTGGGAGACCTGCCCCCCCAGTGACTAGAGTTGTTAGAACTATAGATGCCCACCTAAAAGAAATTGTGAGAGAAACATGAACATACATTGTCAGAGATTAATATATACTTAGTTGGAGTCCTAGCAATTCCATTTATCGATGAATTATAAACACATCGGTTGAGTAACATACATACTGTTGCCACGGTATAGTTTACAATGTCCAATGCACCAATGAGAATGCTTTATCGTGCCACACGTTAGTATACATGGCTCAGTGAATAAGTCATGCTTCAACCTATCTCTCCTACGTCTATTTCCTATCAAGTAACCTATCTCGAACAGAAAAAATCCACTAGTGGGGAACATCTTCTGGACCGACCTCATTGAAAACTCCTAAGCAGTTCTAAACTAACTAGATTAGGATTCCATTCTGCTCCTATAAATAGGCAGTAGCTCTGATAGCTAAGGTACGTGCACAACACTCAATTCCTTGAGTTATTCTTCATCGATCAGTAAGTTCATCAACTAAGTTAAGCATCAGAGTGGGGTCACTGGCCCCTCCTTAGCTTATGTTTACTATTTTGCACGTTACGTGGACATCAAGATTAGTTTAAGCTATAACAAATTGGTGCAGTGAGCGTGGATCAGATCGAACACATGACGACCTTCGTATACAATATGCAAAATCAAGAAAAACTAGAAAATGAAACTTGAAATACTAGTTGAATTAAAAAAACTAGAATGCAAATACCAGTTGAGGCCGGTGAAGGAATGGATAGCATCGATGAAATGTTGAGTAAAAGCAACAGGGAAAAAGGAATCAGCAGCAGCAACAGCAACCTCATTCACCGGAGGCTGTAGAGCAGAATCGGAGATAATCTCAGCCGTGGTCGTGGAAGACATATGGCGACAGAAGGAAGAAGAAGCCCCAAAATGAAAGCATATGGATGAAGAATTAGCGAAGCTACCAGTAGTAGTAGTAGTAGTTCCAAAACACCTTTTGAAATTACTAGTTGATGCTGATGATGTTTTGTGAATGGAATGAGGCTCAGTGTCATCATGATGATGGTGATGGTGATGGTGATGATAACTGATTGAAGAGCGACATTGTCGAGTGAGAAGGTTTGCACGGGTGGAGAGGCTGCGAATGTAAGCCATTGATGCCGATTTTAGGGTTTTGGAATTCAGATTTTGCACTGAGCATGGCGATATTGGAGATGACGGATTGAAGAAGTAAATAACACTACATCTACATTTTAACATCAAATTGATGATGAATTGGAGATGCTCTAAACCATTTAATAAAATTTCAGTTTAATTTTAATTTAGTCATTAATTTTCATTTTAATAAATTCATTTCGGTTAAACAAATTTGAGTTAAAAAATAAACTACAAAAGTAGTAGTAAAAAATAACACTGCATAATAAATGGTGTAGTATAGGATTAAGTGTCCGTTTGATGCTCTTAATTGTTGTTTGATGTTTCGTTTTGCTGTTTGATTATTAGTGTTTGGTAAAACTATAATTAATTATTGCTGTTAGTATATAAAATGACTAATTTAGTAAAACATGATAAAGTAAAATAAGATCTGCAGTATTATTTTTTTTTGAAAGGCAGCATAATGTTCCTTCTTGAAATCCTTCTTGAAAAAACAGTTGCTTATGATCCTCTCAAGCAAAAGGAAGCGTTCACTAATTACTAACCAAACTCTGAAACAACTGCTTTTTAGGATGAAAAGACAAAAGGCAACATCGAAACGAAAAAATAAACCCCTCTTAAACCACTTTTAAGATAATTTGTTAATATTTAAAACTTATTCCATGATTGACAATCCTCTTTATCCAATATTAATATCACAGAATAGCACCCCCAATTTTTGTATACATTTACCTAAAAATTCTCTATCTTCAACTGCAAGCACCCCCAAATTGCGTCGGAAAAAAAGAATACTGTAGAAGACGACCCTTCCCGGAACCCTCCCGCCGACAGCATGAGCATGAAAGATGGCGAAGATCGGGTCCGGCGAGGTCTCCAAAGTATAATTATTGATCTCTTAATTACTCCATTTTAGGATTTAGGGTTTTTCATATTTTGCAGAAATGAGGGATAACTGTAATTCTTATTATTATTTTGCTGTTGGTTGTTGTTTTTTCTAGTTATTATGCTGCTTATCAAGTCCGGTTCCACGTGCCGAGAATCTTTGTTATACCAAACTATATTTAGAAATAACCTCCCAATTGTTATACAGATAGTCCGGTCCCAAGTGTATTAATATATAGCGATTTTACTGTATTGTTGTTATTCTAGCTCTTATGGTGCTTATGAAGTTCATTTCTTGAATATTTTCCATGTCATAGCTCCAATGGCGAAATTCATGAGGGAGCATTTGGAGAAAGCTGGCTGTGGAGTCAGTGACAGTTTCTTCAAGGCGGATAATTGCAGGGCGAGTATTAGTGGTCATTATCTTCCGGGTCAAGGGGTAATAATTCATTGTTACTTTCTGCGAATTTGTATGTTCATAATTTGTGAGAAAAAAAGCATTTGTTTCGTATTTTCGCGAGGAACGTGTCCCTTTAATATTCGTCATTTCTGAATTTGTGGTGGTAATAATAGATTTGTATTCTTGTGTTTGTTTCTGTTTAAGATAATAGTGTGCACAAATCACTTGAGGTTTCAAGATCAAGTCAACCAAGTAATTATACACGAACTGATTCACGCTTATGATCACTGTCGTGCTGCAAACTTGAACTGGAGTAATCCTGCTCATCAAGCCTGTAGTGAGGTGGTATTCATGGTTGCCACTACTTCTTATTCCCAACTCTTCTCTGAAACTTTTGATTGGTATTTCTCTGTTTTGATTCTTCTATCGTTGTTACACAGATTCGTGCTAACAATCTTAGTGGAGATTGTCACTTTAAAAGGGAATTTCTGCGGGGTAAAATAACAAAGATCAAAGGTCACGGACAGGTAAGATCTAGACTCTATTAAAGCTTCCACATTAGCTCAAACTGCTGCTCAATATGTTATACCACTTTTGCTAGTTTAATTCTTGAAATGCTGCATAGAAATGCGAAGGATTAGATCCCCGTGTGGACTGTGTGGGTTAAATTGGTTGAGTCGTGTTTTTCAGCAGCATTTCTGCTCGTTTCAACTTCAAAATTACATCTGCAGAACGAAGCATGGACTTGCATGAAGGCATTGTTTTCATCGTTTAATTTGATTTAAAATTCAAGGAGGCCCCTAAAAGAAATTGCTTTTGAAGTTCAATCTAGCTCGGGTTTGCTACTTGGCCTATCAATCCTAGTAGCATTAGGATTGAGCATGAGCATAATAACTATTGGCTGGAGATAGCCATTGTTATTTATGGTGTCTGTTCTTAGCTCGTCTCAGTTTTTTTTTTTGCTGGTTATAGGACATCCTTTGTTCTTTACTTCCATCGTGTATATAAACTGTTTCTGATCTTAAATTTGAAGGAATGTGTGAAAAGAAGAGCGACTGAATCGGTGACTTACAATCCAAACTGCAAATCAGCATCTGCCGCAAAGGAAGCAGTTGAAGCAGTATGGGATGAGTGCTACAATGATACAACACCTTTTGAAAAAGCTCCTTGAGATGTGGCCTCTCTCTCTCAACAATTTTCCTTCAAAAATTGCATCAAAGAAGACATGGTTTCTTGGCTTCACTTTTGCTAATTCTTTTTATTGCATTTTTCCTGATTCCAAAAGGATTACACCGATGTCTACTATCGTTTTTGTCCTAGTTAAAAATATGAAGTTAATTTTATAGATTCAGAAGTTCAATGTTAGGTATAAAATTGTTCTATTAAATGTTAGGTATAAAATTGTTAATAATTATCATCCTGAAGGTATTTTTGAGTTATTGTTTCCCTTGTCAGCTTGGCGGAAGGACATATATTGTGATAATCGACCCCTAATTTAATTTGGGATGATAAACTTATATCAATTGTTGTTGACAAATCTTGAGCAATACGTGTCATTAATTGATAGATAAATTGTACATATTTATTTTTTAACACTAATAATCTGGGCAACTTTTTCACCGGTCGGATTAGATTGTATTATTTCAGGAAGAAATTAGAAATTCACTAGGCCAAAAAAAGTTTAGACAAGTTGAGATGGGCTAAGTCGAGCTGCCCCACTTGTTCCTTAAGTTATGCTTTAGCAGATTTAGAGCATTTTCTTTCAGTTTTTCGAAGACATTGCCTCATTTATCTTTTTTTGGCCAAAATATGAATGAAATTAGGCCCTATTTAGCCAGTTACTTCTGCAAATATCACAGCATTTTTTAGAGAAAATCTGAAAATTACACGTAAAGACTTACATATCGTAACACCTACAAAGATTTCAATAGTAGCGGTGAGAATCAAATAGATGGAATACAACAAACGTCACTTTCTTATTAAGCATATTGGCTTTAATTATCAACCATATAATTAAAAGAAACATATTAGGAAAAACGTGAAAATCGATTAAGCATCCGTCCAAGTGATCTCCATGCCTCCCCATCTATCATCACTTTCTTTAACACCTAAACCGTTCCAAACAGCTTTTGATGCATCTACAATATTATTTTGACACGGTGGCTGGTAACTATGTTCATCGTCACATCCCATTGTGGAATCACACTCATCAACAACCATAGCTTTCACGCTCTTTCCATTTCCATTAATCATAATATAATTAAGGCACCTCTTTTTATTATTGAACCACCCGGTCGATAATGCCACCACGGGAGTACTATCAGGATGATATTTTCCATCACATTCCGATGGTCCGCCTCCGTCTCCACCTCTTTGAAAGCTGTTGATAGTCAAAGTCGCCTTCGTTTGCTTTGAAACCGAAGGCGAACATGTAAATATGTTGTAGAGTTTGCCTTCTTCGCAACAATCAGAATCGTTTTCGTGGTTACATTCATCGTTTGGGGGTTTCTTTCCCCTCACTTTGCCGCTAGGATTGCAAGTTTGTGCTTCAACCACTAGAGTAGCAATAAGAAGAGAGATGAGTAGGAGAAAAAGGGTTAGATGTTTCATTTTGTTGAAGAATTTGAGTAGTGTGTGTATGAGTAAAATTGAAGGTATAAATAGGATAAATAGTGACACTCATTAATTTTGGTCAAAAGTCAAAGTAAATGCTCAATTTAGTCAATTTTGTCAACAACCCATAAATTGGAAAAAGTTTCACTAATTCATTAACAGCATTATGGCCTATATATGACGCTTCAGCATGGGTAGAGGAGCAAATGAGTTTAAGTGTTATGGGGAAGAAACTTCCTAATGCTAATTAAAATGTTGTAATGTAAGCGAGAGAAACTATAATATCATCATTTTACTCGGAAGTCCGAATCAATAATTTAATAACATATGTTTTCTTATTAGTACTATAAATGGAAAATTACAAGAAGTGCATAAAATACAATGAAAAACACGAAAGTAATTAGAAGTACATGAAATAACCTTAACATATATGAAAAATGTGGAAGTTTTAAGTTTTGTATGAATAAACTTTCAAAGTAGGTTTGGTCGTTATTGACAATCTTCTCTCAAGGTATTATAAAATACATATATCACTGATCAGATGAACGATACCGATTATAAATATACATAAACTCACATGCGAAACAAAAGATAGGTTGCGTGATAAGGATGACACAATTGTAAGCCGTTAGAAATTGGAAGTGATGCAAGTTGGAGATGGGCCGAAGGCCTACTCAAGTTATTCACCTTATATGTAGACAATTCTCCCTCCACTACTGTTCTTTCATCTCATCTTCTTTCTTCCCATTCAGTGTCACTAAAAAGGACAACGTAAAGTAAACTTACCTTAAGAATAAGGTAACCATTGAGATTATTCCTTGAACAAATAATTCTAATGTATGTTGACTGACCATTTCATCTCTCTGAAAATTCAAAGCAAAGAATGACATTATAATCCTACTTAACTTTTGCAAGCACAAGCATAAGAGCAGCTGGTACCATCAACCATCTGCTCCAAACATAATCATTAAACGAGGTGATATCGATATCATTAATTTAAAAAATGTGGAATTGGAAGAATTGGTCGATCGAAGCATACAAGAGAAGATCATTATCCTACTGGGTTCTTCTAATGTTAAGTAGTGGAGCAATGCTCGTGGGATTTCCTGTTGGAGCCCTTATCGTGCGTACTTATTATCAAAATGGAGGTAAAAGCAAATGGATTACTTCATGGGCAAGTATGACTGGTTGGCCAATAACTGCTTCAATCTTACTTCCTACTTACTTGTTCTTCAAAATCCGTCCCACTCCACTCTCTCTTAAACTTATCCTTTCCTATACTGTCTTTGGTTTCATAAGTGCTGCTCGTACCACGATGTTCGCACATGCTTATGCTTATCTTCCGGCATCCACGGGTTCACTTTTATCTTCTACCGTACTTGTTTTCACATGTCTGTTCGGATATATCATTCTTCACAACAAAATCAATGCTTCAATCATAAACTGTGTTGTCATCATCACAGCTGCAATCACCATAGTTGCATTAGATTCAGATTCTGGTAAATATGACAATGTTAGCAATCATCAATATACGTGGGGTTTCATATGGGATGTTTTGGGATCCGTCCTTCAGGCGCTTCTCTGTACTCTTCTTGAACTGCATTTTAGTACGTTACTTGGGAAAAGGTCTTTCCATGTGGTGTTGGAGCAACAGATGATGATTTCTTTCTTTGCTTTTGTATTTACAAGCATTGGAGTTATTGCAAATAACGATTTTGAAAGGATGAAATCTGAAGCCAAAACATTCGAAGGTGCAGAAGGTTCTTATGTCAAGCTTCTTGTATGGGTTGCAATTACGTACCAGTTGGGTGGATTAGGAATTAGTGGGGTTGTTTTCCTAGCTTCTTCTCTTACAGCCGGTGTACAAACTGCAGTCGGGATTCCGCTCACGAGTATTGCTGCTATTGTTGCGTTCCATGATCCTATGAGTGGTTTTAAGATGATGTCTTTACTCCTAACATTTTGGGGATTTACTTGTTACATCTATGCCACTTCTTCATCTGTAGATACTTAGTGAACCTAGGTAATTCAAAGTATATAAATTTCGGTTCATTTATGTTGCAAACAACTATTCTTGAAATTGTATTCATCAGTTAAAATTTGAGTTCAATAAAATGATTCTTAATTCAACATAATATATGTTTTATGATTTTTAAGCCCAAATTCCCTACTATAGTTAGATAAAGCTATGGGAGATCTCTGGCTGGGGCTAAGCCAGGAGTGCGCTGGTTTTAAGGCCCTGGAAGGGTCCAAAAATTGCTACTATGTCTATGTGTATATATGTTCAATAAAATTAATGTAACACTCAAGTTCAATACCATACAGATATTGTTCGTTTTAGCTCAAATCCGTCACCATTGAGCCGCACAGCTTTATAACACGACGTGCATGTATTGGATTCACATAACACGACGTGCATCCCTTAGAACTGCTCCTCGTACAGGTCCTCCTAACACGGCGCCATCCACTCCGGACCGGGTCGTTACATGCCCACCAAATTCCGCATGGTTCGTCCCTAAACTACACATCGTACGTAGAGAGACGGCTCTGATATCAACTGTAACACCCAATATGATTCAGATGTTGTTCGCTCTAAGCCAAATCCGTCACCATTTCATCGCACGTCTTTAAAACGCGCTATACATGTATTGGGTCCACATATTACTTATAAGCTCCAGTTCTCTGCTCTCTATTTTCAATGTAAAATTCAATTCGTTTATGTCCCATCGTCATTAAAGTCGCTCCTTGAATAAGTCTTCTTACCCCGACGCCACCCACTCCAGACCGGATCGTTACATCTTAAATCACTTTTTAGTTTCTCTATCAAGATATCACATGAATGTTTACATTATCAATCACTTTAACTATTGATTAAGGTATGAATCATGCCATTGCCAATAGAGTGATACCTGGATAATTAGTTGTCTTTCAAAAACAATTGCCCAACTTCAATCTGGATTAGCATATCGGTCTTACCTTGATTTGGTTTTCTTTTTTTTTTTTATTTTCTTTTGTTTTCAATTTCTTTTGTTTTCTCATTTTTTTTTTTACTTTTGGGTTTGAATTTCTTTCCATCCTCCACTTTTAATTAAAAAAATATCGGTCTACGATAAGAGAAAATTAGAGTGCTCAAAAAATGCAATACTCCCTCCGTCGCAAAACTATGTGCAAAATAACTAATTCTATAGTTCCTTAAAATGTGCACATAACTACCAACTAACCCTCACTTTACTAGTATACCCCTATTTATTATGGTTTAAGTTACTAAATATAGAATGCATTAAATGTTTTTTCATTAAAATACTACATTAATTGAGGGTATATGAGTAAAACAATTTTATTATTTAATATTTTCTTATTTAGTGTGCAAACTCATTTGTTTACATAATTATGGGACGGAGAGAGTACTAAATATATATGAAAGAGTTGATGTTAAAGTATAATAACAATAAAAAAAATTCTTTAATTA
This sequence comes from Euphorbia peplus, assembly GCA_028411795.1. NCBI lineage: Eukaryota > Viridiplantae > Streptophyta > Magnoliopsida > Malpighiales > Euphorbiaceae > Euphorbia > Euphorbia peplus. The sequence continues at coordinate 31,546,840 of CP110839.1, forward strand.
TTAAAGGAGTATGTCCTCGGAAAAGTCAGTTTCATAATCTTTCCTAGCATAATGTGTTACAAAGAAAAGAAAATATCATTAGCAAGTAAATGCTGAATTTTAGTCAGAAGTTTGATAACAAGTAAATGCTCAACGACCCATGACTTGGAAAAATGAGAAGTGTTCCATTAGAAGAGCTATATATATGGTGCTTCAACACGAGTAGAGAATTAAGTGTTGTTCGGGGGTTAGAAGCTTCCTAGAAGGATGAAATGTGGAAAATCTGTGAATTTATAACTTCTAAAAGATATGGTTTTCTAACTCATGTTACCTTACCTTGTCTTGCATCTAGAATCGAATCTATCTTGGAATATAGTGCAAGTCCACAATATTGACAATTCTAAATTCGAGCGACAAAAGTTTATTTTTAGAAGCAAAGCTCTTTCACTAAATATTTTAATCACTATTACATTCTCATCTTGGAGTTCCAAACTATTATTTAATATGATTAAACTGAACCAATACATATCGTAGCGATAACACCCAAATCCGTATAAAGTGTTATCCAAAAGGCTTACGACGCGTGATCAGCCCATTAAGAAGCATGTAAGCCCAAAAGGCACGATCAGGCCAATTAAGAGGCTCATATGACATAAATGGAGATTGGCTCACTATAAGGCCCAGGTATCATTATGAGGTAAGAGGGCCTACATGGTCCACCAAAGGATTCTCATATCCTTGTTCAACATGAGAATGGTATTTTAGGGGTTTCACCTCAACTAGGGTTTCCAAAAGAGCCCCTATATAAACCTTAAATGGAAACTTGAAAAGACACTTTTTACGATTCATAAATATGCTCTGACAATATTGCTACTTTCCTTATTGTTCTGACGTATTCATTAAACAAATTCTGACTTAAGCATCAGAGTGTGTGCAGGCGGTGGATCGCCGACGACGGTTAGCCGAATATTCCGAGAAGAGTCAGCCGGACTTGAAGATCAAGTTATCACGTAGTTATATTACATGTTTAATGATTAGTTACAAATTTCCTTACCAAAATGGAAAGAGGGACATCGGGACCTAATGCATCCTTAGTTATCTGAATACTATATTTGTAAGAATAATAATGGAATAAGGGTGTGCCATTGTGTACCACTCCATTTTCATTTATCAAGTGTTGATAGCATACTCAACATATAAAGGTACGCATTTTCATTTTTGTCTAATTTCGGGTTTTGACTTGAGTAGAAGTAAAATAAATTCACAAATAAATAAATGGATAGCTCAGTTTATTCCTGTTTGGACTATTTCATATTTTTAAAAGTCAACGGTGAATTTTACTCAACTAATTCATGTTGAAAAAATTAAAATTTAAAAAGGATTATTAATTTTTTTATTTTTTTTCTGGTTACAAAAAGTTTAGTTAAGGGTTAGCATACCCACTCGTAAGGCCAATGCAAACCACAGATCTCGACGAGGGTTATAAAAAAGTTTACAAATTGTCTATCAATAAGAACTAATTTATTCTATGATATGAACCGGTTATGTAAAGGATTAGTGACGATAAAAGTAATATTCTAAATAGCTTTAATTCATAAGTCTTTTGATTTGGAGTAGTTTAAGTGTTAAGTGATAGTATAAAGAAAAAAGAGAAAAGTACAAATACAATGTTTTGCAAATAGAAAAATGTGGTCTCATTTTTTACAAAAGGAGGCATGTGGTTTACAAAATTGACAATTAAAGAAATTTCATTTAAACTGTTAGTATTTGATGATATATCATATTGATTTTGATGATGTGTCATGTTAACTTGTTGACTTTGATGACGTTGTACGACAAAGTATTATTTTTTGATGACATGTCATGTTGACTTGATGACGTGGAGGGTTGACTTAATGATGTGGCAATATTGTTAGTCAGTTTCCTTTATTTGTCAAATATGTAAACCACGTGCATTTTTTTGGAAAAATATAAAAACACATTATTTTATTTGCAAAACATTGAAACCATAAACTGACCCAATTTCAGTGTTGCTTATGATTTTATGAAACTCCCTGTTTTGCTTAAACTTATTATTTGATGATTATTTCTATCTAAGACTTTCTAATTATTTCTGTTTTTCGCTCACTATTGTAACCACTTGTAGAGTATATGTAACAAATTCTTATTATTATAAATTTAATATTAGTAAATATGTCCTTAATATTTTTAATACTTACACGTCTTCCTACATTTTTCTTTCCTATATTTCTATGAATAACGTTTCACGGTACCGTTTTCATTTCAGCCCCTGCATCCGTCTTCATTTCCTTGCAACATAGACAATTATTTTTTTATTCAAAAAGTTGTAAGTAACATAAACAAATACAAATTGAAATCTACAGTAATTACTAAACTTTTACTTTTACATCAATTAAAATTAATCTACGTGGTTAAAGAGCAGTAAGTCGCTTAACCAATTTCAAATTCTAGTTTTAAATTTTAATATACATAAAACTTTAATTAGAAGAGAATTCACGTAAAAAGAGCGAGTCTCGTACTGAATAAACCGACTAATTTGAAAACAATCCCATTGTACGGGCTTTTGTAAGTTCCATAATGGGCTTTTATTATACGACCCAAGGAGCCCACAAAGTTTAAACAAGTTCCCAGTAGCGGGAAATTCAAATAAATAATATTAAACAAATAAAAAAATCCCAAACCCAGAGCTCATTCTCTTCTTCCTGAATATATATAAATAACATTCACATGAAATTCACACCAAAATGTAATAAATATCTCAAAATCAATGAATCCATCCGACGCCTCTCGAAGAACCCCGAAGCTCAGATCCGTCACCGGCACCGTTTCCCCCGACTCCACACTCCTCCGCTACCTCTACGGCGGCGGCGGATCTCCGATTCCGATCAAATCATCCTTCGGTTACCGCACCGAGTTTTCCTCTTCGTCAGGCAGCGGCGGCACTTCAAGAAGATCCTTGACTCCGATGTCTGATATCGCTAACCTTATTTCCCCGGGGACGCCTGTGAAGCTTGTGGATGAAGATGTGCTTGTGATGGATGGAATCTTGATGTCAGGAGCTAGGGTTTCGAAGTCGTCGGATTCGAGTGGTTCTTTTTCGAGTTCGGGATCTTCTGGTGGAATTCGGAGGAATATGATGGAGATGTGCCGGTTTTGGGAGGAGATGGGAGAATGCCGGGCCGGATATAAATGCAAGGTGTCTTTCTCTGTGTTTCTGATTGATTTAGGAGTTTTAGATTCGTTAATTATGATTAATTTATGTTAATCTTGTGATTAAGAGAGAAATTAATGTCTGTTTAGCGCGATTAAGAGCGGACGATTTGCTGTTTTCTTTGTGTTATTCTTTTCTTGATATTGATGGATTTTGTGGTGTAAAATGCAGTTTGCTCATGGAAAAGAAGAGCTTCGTCCGTCTTTTATCGCTATGAGGAACAAATCTGAAGTAAGGCTTTATTTCGAGTTTGAGATTAGCAGAAATTAGAAGATAATAGTGGAAGTTATGCTTAATCTGTTTCGTGTTTGTTGAATCGTTCACGCGAGAGCTAGATTTTTTTATTGTGATTGATTTTAGGATTTGTTCATTGAATTATGGAACATGTTAATCTTGTGGTTTGATATGTTGTCTTAATACGGAAAATAACAACAGACGCGGATAAGGAAAATGTTATAACCTTCGTAAATTAGCCTACGAATAGGAACAAAAGTGAAATGGACTACGTTGGCTGCTAAAGGAGTGGAAATCTTTCTGTTACAGAAGTTGAAAGATTCGCCTGATCGATTTTAGGATTTTTAGATTTGTGATCGATTTTGGATTTGTTCATTCAATTATGAAGCATGCTGATCTTGTGGTTTGCTATATTGCTTTAATACGGAAGATAACAACGGACACGGATACTACGTTGACTACTAAAGGAGTGTCCGTGTAACATAAGTGGTTTGTAATTTGCACGGACATTGATCAACTGTAGTAGTAAGGATGGAGAAATTAAGGTCTGTTTGGCAATTTTTCAAAGTAACTTCAAATTTTGAGATAAATCTTATAGAAAACCTAATGCAATTAGTTCTTGAGCTATTGAATTAGGGATTGTTGTATATCTAACTAAGCTCTAAGAATACTTTCATGAAGAAACCGATATGAAGCTTGCTGTTTCGGTCGTGCATTAGTTTTCTCACCATTGATTGTTCATCTATTTGCTGGATTTTTTGCTCTATTTTGCAGTTTCCCATGGAAAACCTAATGCATCTGAATTAGGAATTGTTGTATAGTCTATTTAAGCTTTAAGAATGATTTGATAAAGCTTTGTAGCTTTGGTTGTGTGAAACTTCTATGAATCTTTATTAATGAAAGATATTTACTTCTGAGAATTACAAGAAGTAATGGAACTACAAGAGAAATGAAAGATCAATGATGAAATGATCAATCGAATCAATCAAACAGAAATGAATGCTGAGCTGTTTATATACAATGAATTGAGTAGAAAGATCAACTGTTACTAACTGCCTCAGTCCTCTCTGACTGAATCTGTTATGATAGTTAGTAACAGTTGACTGTAGCAGTTAACTCTGTTAACAGTTTTACAGATTGTTTGTGTATTTTGCTGGAATATAATTACAGAACCAATGATGGATTTTGTACTGTGTTTTGCAGTTTGGTCATGGAAAAGAAGAGCTTCGTCAGTCATTTAACTCCATGAAGATCAATTCTGAAGTAAATTTCTTATCTTCATTCTAAAATTGGCAGAAATTGGAAATAAAGGTTAAACTTATGCTATCAATTTGGTGTTTGTAGACTCATTCTCCCAACTCATATCCCCCAAAGCCCCGTTTCCTGTCAACACCAAGCCCCACTGCTATGCCTTTCAGGCCTGAAATTGAACTCAAAAGCCAGAATCAGAGCCAGAACTCTGCACTCAACTTAAACAAGAACACTGCCCGAATGTGCTTGAGCAAAAGTCCCACTTTCATCAAACCAGAAATGTCTAAGAAAAGCCCCATCACCAACACTAAGTCTCGAGACTGGCTGCCTTCGGATGATGGCATTAAGGTTCGTTTACCTGAATGCAGTATCGATCAAGATGTTGAGTCCTGTATTCATAATTTTCTTCATGGTCCAAGTAATAGGAAAAGATTGCCAGTGTTCACTGAATTTTGTCCTCGTTAGTACTCTGCTTGCTCATAAACTTAGGTTATAGCTCTAATACTTTTTCATATGTGCTTGTGAATGATTGAGATTAGGTTCAGTATGAGCTAACTCAGTTGAATATATAGTTGGGTTATGCTTTACTTACAAACTTACTGATATATGGTACAATAAACTTGGTTACAATAAGTGTACTTGACAAAACAATGCATACAGAATTATGATCTTGTTGTTGGTATCTAAAATAGAGCCATCACAAGTAATGCTTTGCTTTTTTAGGCAATTAAATAATGCTTGAGTGCCTAAATTCTTGTCTGCTTCCTCTTTTTTTTTTTTTTTTTATTGGGTTTATGTTCTAATGGTTCTGATATAGATATATTCTTGATTAAACTCATGGTTTGCTCATCCACAAGCACCAAGAAATTACATAGAAAAGAAAACTAGTGATGTTCTTCCTTTCTAGAAACTTTAGAGTGGCAAAGGATGAACTGGTTTTAAGAGAACTTTTGTAGTGGACGGATGCAATGGCCGACAAATAAGAAAAATGAGTTTGTTATTTTACTAAGAAATGATTGGTGTAAAGAAAATGACTTGTTGTATTTCTATTAGTAAGTAAGGTCTAATGGACTGAGATTATAGTAGAATTTCTTTATTTTTAGATCATTTCTGAAATGATAGGTTAATAGTAATACAGATTTTTGGGACATGTTAATTTAAATTTACAGTTTTCTACTTTTATCGTATACCACTTTAGTAACAAATTTTTTTATTTTTTTTAATAAATCCACTTTAGTAACAGTTGAAAGGCCTAATTATCCTTCTATTACTATTTCTTCAGAGCTTTAAGTTTTAATATATACTAGTGTTAACCCCGTGCAATGCATAGAATTGTTATTATTTTAATTGAACAACATGTAGTTTAAATGGTTAATTTTATATGAGTAATTTGTGATTTCACAAATGAAGGACTATGATTTGTGAACGTGAATGAGGATATTTTTTCTTAACCGGTCAAAGGTTTGTATTTGGATAAAATATGTTCACGTTCAGGTCAACAAAATCGACCATTATAAATCACAGTTCTTTATTTGCTTAAAGACAAACCTGATAACCAAAAGATATTTAGTTAATATTTGGTTACAATCCTTTATTTGAAAATTGCGAAACCACATGCTACTTATAAAATTAACTTTTGTTTAAATTAATAGATTTTTAAACCGTATGAATAAAAAAAAAAAAAAAGCAATGCACTAATAAGAAAATAGATTTTGAAGAGATCATCTATTAAAATAAACTTAAAATTGTTGGCTAAGTACCCATTTAAGATCAAAGTATAAAATAACATGAATTTAGGTTCAAAATTTGCATCGGAAAGGAATAATAATCTTTTTGCTAAATCTTCAATTAAAGTAAGCATTATCAACATTCTTTACATCAAAATAAGTTGAAACAGTGATATCTGATTAGCCCAATTGCAAATACTGCAATTAATGAGCATATAATTTCATATTACATGTACATAATTACAAATGAAACCTAATATCTTTGCCAGCAAACCGAACCGCATGAATTCCATATGTAAACCTAAAGAATGCAAGCATAGAAACACAAAGAAACATTAGCCCCATCATAGCCAAACAAAATAATATTAGAAATACGGTTAACAACAATTGCAACCCATTCAATGCATATTACTAATGAAATGCTATAGGTAAAAAGAGTTAAAAAAACCCATACATTAATACAATAATTGAAAAAAAATAAGAACTCGTAACAGCAATGAGAACATGGAAGTCAAACCATATAAAAGCTCAAGCTATTAAAAATCAAAGTTAAGTGCAAATATGGAATTTTACTTCCATATGACACAATAATTGTAGTTGTGTCTTAATAAACAGTTCTAAACTACTTAAGAGTTTCATGATAAGAAAAAGGGAGACAATGAACTTGAGAAACATCAAATAAACTTAGTTCCTTTCAAGAATGTGAATCTAGAGTATCAACACTAAGAATCGAAACAATGAACTAAAATAGCAATTGAGAACAAAAGCAAGAATGCTTAGCAACACCATGTTAAAAAACTAAATGGAAGAAGTAATTACTTTGGTTCAATCAGCAGTGAACTCATCAATAATCAATGAAATCATTAACTATATTAACAAAAATTAACCAAGTAATTACCTTCAAAAAGATTCCATAGAAACATGTACATTTAAAGTTTTATCGAGTTTACAATTTTAATCAAGTAGAGTCAAAGAAGAAGGATTTTAAACTCAAAAGAGAGCTTTTGAAATTCTTCATGACTGGAAAAAGTGGTCCAAGTATTTGTAGATGTCTCTACTTGTAAAGCAGTCTCAGTAGAAAATAGAAGAAAATTGTAATTAGGAAGTTGTATATTCAAAATTCCTCAGAAAACAAATATGACAACTCTCATTCATAATGATATAAACTTTGAAAGTAACTATTTAAGAAATAAGCATCAAAAGTAAAACGCATCTATCTACATAAAGCAAAACCACAGCAATGTGTCACTTTGACTTAAATCCCACATTCCATATCCCAAAACTAAATCCTTAAACCAAAAAAGAAACTTGAAGTGAGTTGTATGCCATTGCTTGTCCAAGAGTTAACTCAAATTCAACAGCTCAAATCCTCAAAATAATCAAGTACCACTTTGATAAATAAGAAGTAAAAGTAGAACACAGATTCTAGAGCAAATGTGCTGCTAACAACTAATTTTAACAAAAGATACCGAGCTTTAAAATTTGCACGCAAACATCCTTCAGTAAAAACAATTATGAATAGTTACCTTCATGAATGAAATGATCTCCAAGTTAATTGTCATGTATTTTCTTAATTATATTAAGAAACCTGCATTGCAACTCTTCCAATCGAAGATAGAACATGAAAACATACAATATTGTGTACAAAGATTATTATGTACCTTATATGCAGTCTTGAAGTAATAATAGATTTTGTTCCATTAGTAAACCTTTGTCCAAAATACAGAAATACTTAAAACCAAAACAATGTAAAGTTTTAGGAATCCTGAAATGGTTACATGTATCAGGATAACAAACAGTTAGTACACAATTTCATTGGAAGAATAGAACATTGTAAAAAATTTGCAGTTTCGATGAGCTAATTCCAAAATCTTCTCCTATTTGTGCCAAAGAAAAACCAATTGGATTCTTAAACAAATTAAAGAGGTAGGAGTACGGAAGAAATTAATTAAACTCAATGGAAAGCGAAGGTAAACAAACTCAATCCAAACTCACAGATAAACTCTTTGAACCGCTAAAAGAGAGAGATGGTGAAAGTGACTAAGTGAGTATATCTACACAACAATGAATCCTGCCAAAAAGAAAGAAACAAAAATGAAGCCCCAAAAATATCATATCTGTAACCAGAAGTTTTTTTATAAATTAGCTTACAAAAAAACCCAAATAATGACGGCGTCGAAACAAATAGTTGAACCCAGACTAACAATCACAAGAGGATAAGAGTGAAATTTGACAGAGATAGTTCGAATATGGAAGATTAAATCAAAGGAGGAATAATACATCACAAAGAAAGAGATTATAGATTATAGATATAAACAAATTAGAACTTCACAACACTCTTTAGATTACTCCAAAAACATGAAAGGCACCAGGCACCAACAATTAGTAGAAATTTGAAAACAACTTACCAATTAAACTTCATAAATTAGAATTTCACACCAAAAAGAAATTGAACCGAAGATATATCAGAGCAAATAAATCATAAATTCAACAGGCTTGTTACTATTCCTATTCCTATAGCTATCTATATATGCATCATTCATGTTCAAAAAAAACTTCCACACAAGAAATTGCTTGATTACCGAAGGACATATATACATGAATGTTTAGAAGCTACAAGGACGAACGATACAAGCGAAATATGATAATCCATACCAGCAGCAAGGCAGCAAATATCTTTGAACAATCTAATATCAAAAGAGTACATGTTACAAACCAAACCAATCTAAAACACTCATCAAACACCTAAGAGTGTTATGTGACATCAGAATTTGACAGCAGTCTAATTGGAATCTGTATTTTCATTCTATTCAAGTATAAAGAAAAGAGTTTGAGCAAAGAACTGAAGGAGCTATGTGCATTTGATTAGAGTATCAGAACCAAAACTTCAAGGTTTCATCTTGTCAAAACTAACTACAATTTGCTTATCATACATTTCATATGCTAATCCTACCCTGCTGTTAGACTCAAACACAACCTGTCTCAAAAATCTCTGCTTCAGCAGTATCCACTTCCAATCATTGAGATCGGCAAATACATTTTCTGTTTTCCACCAACGAATGAATGAACAAAGTGCTCCAATATCAACAAGTTTTGATCTTTTCACATTGAACAAGTACTCAACGAAAGGTTAAAAACTGAATCAAGCAGCAGCCTGAAAGATGTGTAGCTAAAAAGCATAATGGATCACTTCACTTGTATCTCATCCGCTCCGTGATGATCTTCATCCCAGCATATCTGCCAAAACACAAAAAATAAATTTCTTTCATTCAAACTCTCAAATAACACCACTAAACTATGCAAAACTAAGCATACCTCCCAAGCATCATCAGTGTAGCTTGAGGATTAGTTCCTGGAGATACAGAAAAAGTAGAGCCATCGACAACTCGAAGCGAGCCAACACCCAAGACACGGTATTCTTCATCCACCACTTTCCCCACCACACAACCACCATGGTAATGCCAAATGGTGCTGACCGTTCGCCGACAAAAATCAGCCATGTGCCTATAGTCAGAATGGTCAACAGGCAGTTCAGGCCCTATGTATCTGAAATTTCGAGCTCCAAAAAATTCACGGAACTTAAAGACATCCATAGAGTGGCTCCTTAGAACATCACCAATCTTTCGGGTACCATTCACACACTTCTCCAAATCTATTGGGTTAGAGAAGTAATTGAACTTAACAATTGGGTTCATTCTGACATCAGTAGAAGCTAGCCTTAGTGAGCCAAAAGAAAGTGGTCCGGTTATCTTTTCCATAAGTGTAGCCACTGTGAGATAAAGAGGAGAGAATGGGGGCCGAATGAAAACTGAATGAGTGGAGGATACGAATGGGATCACATTGGAAGCTGCTTCCAGATAAGCTCCACGATTAGTTATTCCAACTACTTGGATCAGTGAATGCTCCAAAGGAACAGAGGGCACAATGGAGATGCCATTTCTCGGATTATCATAGAGATACTGACCCACATATGGAAGATGATATGCAACAGGAATCCCCAATGTCGACAAATAAGGCCTAGGCCCAATGCCACTCAATAACAGCAACTGTGGACTTCCAATGGCACCAGCAGATAGAATCACCTCCCCATTGTCGCGTACCAATGCCCTGTGATGCTGTCCCATTTTATCAGAATAAAGTACCCCAATTGCAGCCATTCCAGACCTCGGAGATGAACTAGATGACAGCAGTATTCTCTCCACACTTGCAAAGATAGCAACATGGATGTTAGCACTGTTTGCATAGTTCAGAAGATCAGCTGAGCTATGTCTCCTTCCCGCACTATCAAACGTAGTCCCGCTAATCTTAGTTCCCACCACATGTTCCAAGTTGAACCCATTATAAGGATGAACACCAGCCTCCAACAAGCCATCTCTGACAGCGGATTGCCAGTTCCTAAGCTCCGGTCTAAACACAATGGCTTGTTCAACCCATTGATAGGATTGATTCACAAGTTTGAGGTCCCAACTGACATGGGTTTGCTGAAAGAAATCATGGTCAGCTCGGGTGTAGAAACCAGCATTGATTGCGCTACTGCCACCAAGAACTCGACCTCTGGCGTTGGGGACACCATCTTCAGAAGTGAAGGCTTGAGCAGGAGAATCGAAGGCATCAACTTCAGTGAGTGTTGGCAAGAAACCTTCTTGAGTCAACAAATTGGGTTTATCATACGGAAGCCCACCACGTTCAAGCAAAAGCACCTTATAAGAATGTGACAAAGTAGCAGCCAAAGGGCAACCAGCAGTTCCACCTCCTACAATTATATAGTCATAGGTCTCCTCTAAAGGTAAGGCAGTTGCGTTTTGCACAAAACGTACATAACTCGGGCCTGTGAAAACAAATGGAAAACGATTACGCACATTTAGGAAGCAAGTAAACATAGAGAAGCAAGAAATATAGCGTTGATGATGAGAAATAGAAGAGTACCTGGGTGGGGATATGGCCTTCCATGAGAAAGTGATGTGGAATAGAGCATCAAGAACGCCATGTATAGCCCAGAAAACAAGAGGGTCATCTCCATTTTTGCAGTATCAATTTTCTTGGAAAAACTAACGAAAGAGCTTTCTTGGTGAATTTTCTTGAATGAATGAGAGGGAAAATAAGAGCAGTCTATTGTTAACTGTTTTGCTGGGGTTTTATTCTCTACATTAACTTCTATCGTTATCCAACTTCATACAACTGGGCCTGGGCCTCACTTCATTATTATAAGCTCTGCATTTGGGCCTTCGTCGATTTGTCACATTTACCTCACCTTATTTCACATGCTTTCCATATACTTTTTAACTTACTGACATTTTTTATTCAAGTTTTTTTAACTGTTTCCATTGATTTTTAGACGTTTTACCATTTTTGGAGATACGTATTTTTCGCGTTTTGACGCATTTTTTTGGCGTTTATTCGTGTTTCGTTCACTCTCCAACATTGAGTAGTTTCACAGTAATAACTTTTAGGTGCATGAAGGAGTTTGACTCTTAATTTTCAAATGATTAATTACTAGCAATATCTTTTATTCACCAAGTCGAGCTTTATCTCATGCTTATTTATTTATTTATTTATGGCTTAATACTTCATCAGGCCGTCCAATTTGATAAAAAAAATCACATTGATCTTCTAAACTTAACATATGTTTTACGGGCTACTTAAACCTAATAATTATGTTAGCTTTGAAATAAGAGTAATTAAGCTTTTATTTGTTTACTTATTTATTCATTCACTAGTGTGAAACCCTGTGCAATGCACGGGATATTCAACAATCTTTTTATCCACATTATTATACTTGAACATGTGTGATGCCCAAATTAATTGTATTTTTTTGCAGAAAAAAAATCTTAAATATATTTTAAAATTTAATTTTCAAATGAATTAAAACCAGCTTAAATTAAGTGTTTTTGTTGATCCGTTTTGCATTTTTTTATATAGATTTACACCTATATTTCATTTTGTTATTGATCAATCACTTTATAATATACAACTTGCATTTTTGCTACAAGTCGATTGCAGGTTATGACTTAGTAATTCTCATTCACTTGTATATAATTTAGAATTGAAGTGTTATTGATATAAATGTTTAAGCGCGCTTCTATTGTTATAGCCAAAAACAAAATATAAAAAACTTGTAAGTTATATACATATGAATGACGACACATATTTGGAGCTGATTTTTTTTAGATCTATTTAGTTTATTGAAGTTATTAAGTACTTGCAAGATAGTACAATGTGGTCCGAAATCACATATTAATAAAGCAAAACCAAGAAATAAATCAATAAGTGGCAAACATGAACGATCGGCCGAAATGAAGATTACAAACAACCTCATCTCTCTTTATGCTTTCTCTCTAGAAAAAGCATAATATAAAGCTTTTTTGACATTTAGAGTAAGAATAAGAATGCTAGTGCAAATACTAATTTACCCCTAATTAATGTGCTGAAAATATCTCCATCATTCTCTCTAGTAATATACTATTCCTTAAATGAAAAGGGTAGTGATGAAAATTCATCTAATAATCATTCATTTTATGGGCAAAATGCCTTATATTTTGGAAAAAGTAGAAAAGCCAAAAGGCCTTATAATAAGGAACGGAGGGAGTATAAATTAGAAAGTATTTTCTATCCGACTCATGATGAACAATAACTTACAAATGTCAATAAAAATACTAAAACAGAAGGATTATATACCATGAAAGTTTTCTTTCAGGGTTCCTCTTGATAAATAAAATCATACTACTAAGAGCAAATTATTTTGCTCAAAACATAACCTACATATGGGTTTAATGTTCTTGTGATACAAAATAGTAACAATCTCAATTTCTGCAACAAAAGAACTCTTTTAACTGATCTCGGGATTGCTTCAAAACCTTCATTGTCCTCATTGTAGACAATCTCCATAAACATCATACTTACAACCATATTTTCTGAAAATTATAATTGAACGGGATAGGAGTTAACAAAAGTATGCCCAAGTCAAGAAATGTGGATTAAGAAAACATACCAAGCAATGAAGTTGGAAGTAGCCATGTGAAGTTATGTAGTTGAACAACTTGACTAAAATTCTTAGATTCTGCAATAAGAAAACGACAATTAGTAAGGAATAAAAATCATATGCATAAACTACGTTTGATAATACATCCCAAAATTAATCGCAAAACCATTGTTGTTATGGTTTAAACAACATTTACAATTCCCATTCCAATATGGAAAAAGAAGATCAATTTAATTAAAACACAAACTGCTATGTTTAATTCCTTTTGTAAACTTCTGCTGAATTTTAGTGTAGAAATGGTCCTACTTTCTGTGAAATAGAAGAATCAAATATGGAAAGTCACTATAGTTAGAATGCAAATAGTCGGTGTAAACAAAAGAGTAAACCCAAAAGATTATAGTTATAAGCTTCATTATTATTTCTAAAATTCAGTTCATAATCACAATTAATTAGATGTTGCAATTAAATTACATGTGCCTTCCACTTTCCTAATAACCAAACATATATTGCAAATTGCTCCAATTGGAGATCAGACCGTATAGAAATAATTCAATCAAAGATAAAATAAAAAAATAGATTGAAGCTTGCACAGTCCTTGACATTGCTAGAACACTTTCTTGCATAGAAAAGAAGAAATTAGAACTGAAAAACAAAGATAGCGGAAATTGAAATCACAGAATGAACTTAGCAATCTGTGCATTAACCTAGCCTGAATCAGCTACATATTGAAATCTGAACATGCATTTCAGAATCAGCCAATTGAACCGTAAAATATCTCAACAATCAAAGTAAATTAGATACGGTAAGTTGAAATGAGAATCATTAAAAAAAAGTCCAAAATCATATCATCACTCACAACAACAAAGGCTTAATAATTGAACAAAAAAGAGCATAAGTTGGAAAAGTAAGAACCGCGGAATGGTAATAATTCGAGACATGGCAACCTCCGATTATTTAATGGTTTCGGATTACTCCTACTGTTACTTAGGATTACAGTTGAAGTTTCAACATTGAGAAATATTTAAATTTATCTTTTAGTTTTTAATATTTTTCAAGCAAAGTCAATTTCATTTTATCATATTGATTTTATTGTTATTTATATATCACATTGGATCTCCAACACGCAAATTATAATTCACATGTTTAGTGTGTTATTAAAATGCTTCTTTTATTTCTAAGAGGTTTATATATAATTTATCAAAACACGTAAAAATTGTTCGATGTATTGGCTAACTTGTTTGAAATGTCATGTATGGAAGCATAAATGTTAAACCAAATCATTTAAATATTTCATCAGATAGGGGTGAACCAATCTTGTCTGAAAACGTTAGAGATGAATTTGTATTGGTATTATGATGCAGCTTTTATCCTGAATCCTTTTGTTTTGCTAATTTTATTCCTACTAGTTGTTTCTATGTTTGTTTCTTAATGTTGTTGCTGATTTGTTTTTTTTATATCCCAAAATAAGTTGAAAAAAAGGAGTCCAAAAAACAAAAAATCACATTGTATTTGCTGATCATATTGAAAATCTAGTCTAACAACTTCTGACTGTGAAGTCAGTCATATTAAAAAAATCTATTCTAACAACTTCTGATAAGGTAGTGATTTTTAGTAGTTTAAGAACAAAGAGCTAACAATGTTTGATTATTTTTTTTCATTGGTTATGAAATTCTTAATTTTTCCTTAGTCTTATTCCAGATATAAATATCTCTTTCTTCAATATACTACTAACCATTTTGCTTTAAAATTAAATTGTTTTTTAGTTATGCCGACATGTTATTGTGGAGAGTCCGCACCACCACCACGACACCTTTAATTCATGTTTACAACTAGACTAATCGCCTTTCACTGACTTGTAGACACTTTATAGAATAAGACATCTTATATTGTTATATTTAGATATCTCTTGTATAGTATTTACTTTACTTGGACCAATCTTTTGCTTTATTTGTAAACATAATTTACAAATCAATTTGAAAACATAATTTAGAAATCAATGCAAAACGACATGCATGGTTATTCATTTGATTATGGAAGTCAATAATGCTTACCTTTTACAAACAACGATATATGTGTATGTTTGGTTAAAGAAAAAGAAAGATGTGGTTATAAAATTAGAGTAGGTACATTTTGCTTCTAATTTATATCTGAAATTTCTCCTAGATTTGCTTTGTTTCCCCTCTCCAATCAAACAAGCTTTAAGTAGTTAAGAAACGTCACAATGGCCCAAGTTGAAGCAAATTATAGAGATGTAATACAAAAAAAATTAGTGAAACGTAATTATTGGTTTAACCTATGGTGACTTTGTTTTTGAGTTACTTTGTTTGTACTTTGCTTTATTCACCATTAGATCACTTTTCACCCCATGATCTAATGGTGGACAAAACAAAGTAATGGTTACTTTGTCAAAAACAAAGTGACCATAGAATTTCCCTTAACCTTTTATTTCAATTAACATTTTTAATATGATATTTAGAAGTTCAATTGTACATTGGAAATAATACAATCGATCAATAAAAAAAAGATTTATACTTATCTACGTGAGGTGATTGATGTTAAGAAATAAATGTATACATGTGTCATTATTTAATTGGACATGTGCATTTAATGGTGAATATAAAGTTGGAATGTCAAAGGTTCAATATTGTAGTTCATGTATTTTATTGAAAACAAGAAGAATAATTAGATGAAAATTTTCAAATTTCTAACACTATTTTATAGATTTTCAACGAATTTATCATCATTAAAAATCATCTTTTACTAATAAACTTTTCAATTAAGGGATCCAAAACTACTAAATTGTAAGGGTGGTTTCAACAGATGGAAGAACGGAGGCCTCCAAAATCCCCCACCAAATACGCGCCTTGGGTGTATTGCATAAAGGGTATATTAAAAATTTTCCATTATATATCCTTTTTGGCCCGTGGTTGAAGATTTGAGTCTTGACAACCTCATTTGTTTATGGAATACAAATTATATGGTAGATTAATGATTATAAATGCTTCAACGTAAGAACATTTATCACGAGAGTTTGTCGAAATTAATATAATACAAATAAAAGTATGGTTTAAAAGTTTACAGTAAATAAATCTTGTATGGTATTATTTATAAAATATGAGTGCATAACAAACAAAATTTATATTATGTATTTGAATTTGTAACTGTATTTTCAAACATTTAAACATTGGTGTAGGCTATGGTCACTTTGTTTTTCCCTTACTTTGTCTTTTTTACCATTGGATTAGTTTTTAACTCATGATCCAATAGTTGACAAAACAAAGTAATGGTTACTTTGTGAAAAACAAAGTGACCATAGAAAATCCCTAAACTTATAGTTAAAAGCTCAATAATATATTCAATATTAGTTATGAATTAGAAGGTTTTTAAAATCAATTAGACAAATATAAGGAATATATTACTTATAACTTGTAGATAAGAGTATAAGTTATTTGTAACTTTTGAAAGTTCAGAGACATAATTGAAGTTTTAGAACTAATTCAAGGGTCATGCCTACAAATTTCATGGATTAGCCACATATGAATTTCTAATTACAGTTGAACTGATCAAAGCAGTGACTTCATTGCTAATTAACAATATAAATTCTTTTGTTTATATTGGATTTAGATTGATTAAGCCGCCACATACATTCATATGTGCTGCATTTGACATTATATGAACTTAAATAACTTCTCTTGTCAATTTTTGAGGACGCAAGTCCGATTTTTTTTTTCCCTAATAAAAGCGAATCAAAACATTTTTAGTAGTAACAAATTAAGGAAATTACAATTATGACCACTTAATTTTCTTATAATTACATTATGGCTAATCAATTTTAGAATTTAACATAAAAGTCAATTAACTCAATTCCATACTAATATAAAGTAATTCAATCTTGATCAATGATAGGTACAATAGGGCGAATTACCATTGAAATGACTATAAATAATTTTAAAGTCTTTAAAATTTTACATGATACGATGCTTAGTTATTTTATTTTGAACAACATATTAAGATCTCTATTTTTTCTTTGTCATAATTAACGTTTTTGTTTCTTTGTCTATTTTTTTTTAAAGTTGTAACCGTCACATGGACTTTTATATAACAGAATCATATAATATTTTTGCATGATTATATACATGTCTTGAAAGTTAAAATAAATTATATTAGAATAAAAAAATAATAAAAAAAAAAAATTAATTAAAGCATTCAAATAAATATAAAAAAATTTAAAAAACTTTAAAATTAGCTATTACTAGAATTACTCTTGTTTCGTTGAAAGGAATACATCATTCCATATAAAAAATGTACATGGATATTCCAGATTCTGGATTCGAAGTTATTCTTCTCGGGAATCTTCACTTTTGTTTTCTTTTTAACTGAGGGTATATTTTATTTTATTTATTTAAAAATAATAGCATCCTAATTAATGTGAATTCAAAGTTGATTGTGATTAAACACTCACGTCCTTTAAGAGAGATCTGGATTCGATTCTTGCATTTATACGGAGTAACCCAATTTAGTCAACACTTATTATATCATTTATAAGAGTCTTCTCAACGAGAGCGTATAGTTTAGCATTTTGATGAAAATACCGCATGATCAAATAAAAAATTAATGAGCAGTTAGATAAAAATTATATATTCTTTAGTTAATTACGTGTGTGGACAGAGTTAATCAACTCAGGATCACTGCACCAACAATACTCAACATCACACATAATCATCTCTCCAGCCATCCACTTGCAGTATTTGTTAGAGCTGTTAGATAAACGGTTAACTGTTAGAGAGTTTGTTAGGAGCAGTTAGAGGTTATCCTACATGTCATTTCATACTCTCAGTCCTACTCTCCCTCGTATCACTATAAATATCTAGTTCTTGTACATTGATTGAGTATTCTGAAATAATATCTTCTTCTCTCATTATCTCTGTTCAAAACGTCGATTTGAGCACTTGACAAATTGAGCTCAACTTTAGTTTGCATGTCAAACAAAGTAACTAGAGTTGTTTATAGAATAATTTGAAATAAGACAAAAAAAGAAATTAACAATTGATCCACAACTTTACTCTGATATTTCTTTTTTGTCAACTATACTTCGATATTTGAGTTTGGTTGTAAATCATCTTGATATTTCCATTACAAAGCTATTTATTTAGAAATTTATGTTTGATAAATTAAGTGAAAACAAAAATAAACATAACTATACATTTTAATTTTATTTATTTGAACGAATTGAGGTCCATAGAATAAATAAATAAGCGAACTGAGAAGGACTTGTGTTTTATCTGTGATTATATTATATCTAAAGTCAACTCTTTCATGTTTACCGATATATATGTAATTTTACACGCATGTAGATTTCAAGAAAAGTACGTAACAATAAAAATAATTATGTCTTAAACGAATAAATAAAATATTGATTCTTAAATTTATATATTAAACTGCAGTACAAATAGGAGGCAAGCAAGGTAATTAAATTCAAAATAAAATTTAAATGCGTACATATTACTTGCTTCCTAAGTATCTATCGTGACAAATTTTTAATTTAAAAACAATATTATTTTGACTTTCGTCAAAACATTTGTTTTCAAAAGTTATTTGAATTTATCCCAAAATAATAATAATTCTTTTTTGAACATTCTCACCTCAATTAAAAAACTATAAATGGCTTAAAGAGATGACGATAAATAGATAAAGAGAGATTTGTAAGTTATAATATACAAGAAAAATACAAATAAACAGGATTGGAAGGAGATGGTATAATTAACGAGTACACTACTTGTGTGGATACTCTCGACTCTTCACTACATGATTCTAGAATCTCAAACTCGATTTAGAAGGTTATGAAATGTGTACGAGCTAAAAAAATATTGAATGTGATGAGTAAAAAGCGGGTATGAGATATACCCTAACGTATATATGCAATATCCCATATCCGTCATACATTTGATGGTAATATATAACAAGTATTTGTTATTGTGCGCTCGTTGTAGTTTTAAACATTAGACTTATATATTTTGATTAATTAATATTTACAATGTGTAATTCAATTTTCATATCTTGTTTAATTTGTAATTTTAATGATTAATATATTAGTTTTAAATAGGTAAGCAAACCTAAACTTAAGTAACACTAATAAAAAAAAGCAAGAGAGTTGAAGAGTGTATCTGTTAAAATAATGAGACGTGTTTGATAGTCCCGAACTTAAATGGATATGTGATATGAGGGAAGACAATACCCACAAGTATCTTACTCATTTTCAACCATACCCTTATCAATATTGTGCTTTTTCAATATGTCTATGTCAAGTGTTGATGTTACGTTGTGAAATTTATTAGGCAATTTTATCGAACAACCTTCTGTGCTATCTCTTGAATTGTTTTTTTTTATAAGAATCTCTTGAATTGTTTGATCAAGGATACTAGAGGTTGATCTTTGAAATCGACATGACATTATTTCTTAATATTATTGTATCTCCCTTTTATATAAAGAATGAAACAAATTATATTATCTAACAGTATTTTTGCTCAATCTTTTCACTTACATACTTTTTTTTTTTCGAATTTTATTTCAAACATTTATCCAATTCAGCTTCATTAATATATTTTTTTAAAGAAAGAAAGAAAGAAAGAAAACTCCTTACGTTAATTAAAAATCTATCTTTTATACTCTTGACACTTTTCAGATTAAATATACCTATCATTATGCCATTAATTTGGTATTTAACTCCAATTTTATATAAGATTCTTTACCCTTGAAAACTAGCAGTTGGACCCAGTAATCTTGCCTTTCTTCCCATTAGATTTTTAATCATTAAAAACCTTGAAAATTAATTCTAGTTTCAGGGTGACAATTTTCATATTAAACAAAGATATCACCACAAAAAAACATCATTTACTTTTCATATTATAAAAAATACATGATACACTTTCTTATGTTTTTACATCCAACAATTTGAACCCTTTTATTTTTTCACATCATACCATTTAGACCTCTATAGTACTAAACGGTTGAATTTATTGAAAATGAACCTAAAATGATATATTAATGAGAAATACGAGAATCGAGCCCAAGCCCACCAAACTTATAAGTACACTAAATCGATCAACCGCGAACAAAGTCCATTATTAACTACGAAAAGTGATCTATGACCGACCTCGTCAGTCACCCCATTCTATTAACTTCGACTATAGTCCCAAGGCTGGACATCATAAATCCTAACTTCATCGATCAATGAACGTCGCATACTTTAATTGACTCTATCCATGATATAATCAAAGACTAATCCTACGATAAGTAAATCTTTTATAAATACCACCAAGACAATAATTGTAGATACAACTACTTTCTCTCTCACTACTTTTGCTCTCTCCTTAAAAGAGAACTAACTTAATTAAGCGTCAAAGTCATGTATAAATACATTCGTATCCACTTTATCATTAATGATATATTAGATAAAAATATAGGGACCAACAAGTTATTTACCATATTACAAAAACAGCCCCCAAACTTCCCCTATAAAAAGCGCCACCATTTTCAAACTTTTTTGCGCCACTTTCTCCTCCTGAACACAGCAATGGCCACCAGATTTCTGGCCTTGGCGTGTCTCCGAAAGGACAGCCATGGTGAGATATCACCGCGATCACGATATCCTTCCATGCCTAAGTATCCGAAAGGCGTATCCGATCAAGAACAAAACGTCACCGGATTGGAATCCAAGGCCTTTTTCTCCGTCATCGGAATGACATGTGCTGCCTGCGCTGGTTCCATTGAAAAAGCTGTTAAACGCCTTCCTGGTATTCGAGAATTTGCTGTTGATGTTCTCAATAATCGCGCTCAAGTCTTCTTTTACCCCAATTTTGTCTCTGTAAGTTCCATTTCTTCGTTTCGATGTATGTTAATTCAACGAATATTGAGCTTGTTAGGAGTCGAACTCAGGACTTTTCGATTGTTAGTTTAATTGATTGAACTAAAAGTTCGAGCTGATATTTAAAGCTAATAATATATTTTATATTAATTTGTGACGATCTATATGGACTTTTTAGGGATTTAGTTTAGTTGATTATGAAAAATTGGCTACAGAATTGTTGTTTTTGTATTGAGAATTGAGAAGCAAATTATGATTTGATGCATGTTTGATGATTAAATTGTTAATTAACGGATTGAATCAAAACTCGAGGTAATAGTTAAGATTCATTTATGGTTTAATATTAATTTTTGACACCCCTCTCAAATGAATGCCTCTTGAGGTTAAAGCGTGCATAACACATACCCGTCCGATTACAGATGCTCTGATACATAGCTTGAGTTAATGGTTTGGTTTAATATTGATCTCTCACACGCTACTCAGGTGAATACATCTCGTAACATGTTATTTAACAGAACCAAAAACTCGAGCTAAAGTTAAGAGGACAGTCATGGTTTAATATTGTCACAGATTAATATAAAAGATGTTGTTAGTCTTAATATTAGCTCGAGTTTTTTGTTCAATCGATTAAATAAGATGATGTTAGAGCTTCTACGACCGGAATATCTGGAATTCGAGTCATGACAATCCTATTTATTAGTGAATTAAAAACACATGGTGGTATGTGTATGTGTTGTGCACGCTTCAAGTCCGAGAAGCATTAGGGTGAGCGGGCAATAGATTAATATATAAATCATAACTAAATCTTAACTATTACCTCGAGCTTTTAACAAATTTAATCTTTGACAGAAATTGATTCTTCAAAATAAATGCATGATTGAGAAACAAGTTTAAATTGAATGCATAGTTGATGATGAAAATGATTCTGGAGCTCATATGTGTTGATTCGTACCAATTAATTAGTTTGATCAGGACTAATATCTACATTGCATATGCTGTAATTTAATGGTAATGGTCCTGTATAAGGGGATTATCTTATGGTTTCTGTTTCATTTATGGAAAAACACAAGGAAAAGTGATATCTTTTTTTTGTTGTTGATAAAGATTACGTTTTTAGCTTTAAGCAACATGATTTTGATTTATTTCACTTTTGTTTGGTAGGATATACGTATAAACAAACAAACTTCAACTTTTTCTTAGCTTTAGATAAATATGAAGCTTATGTCATGATCTTTGTCTTGGAGTAGAAGAATGGTGACGTGTTCTTTTGCTTCTAGATTGTAACAGCTTATGTTGGACCCAAATCTAGGCCATTTGACATGGGTTTTAGGATTGAGGACTTGTCATTTTCTGTATTTTTTTTGGCCCAACATGAGCCCAGAGACCTTTTTTTGGACATGCAGTAGAGTTTTAGGAGTAGGAGTTGTCCTATTGCAGTATGCAATTTTGAATCCTACGGGTAGCTGCTCCTTCATGTCTTTACACACTAGAATTTATTTGGTTAACCTGCAGTAAAAATGACCAAAAGATATATTGTAGCATTATATGCATGCCCGTAACATTATTATTACCGCTGTAAGTTTTTCTGAAAGTGCATTTTGCTTTTCTGTGCTTAGTGTTGTTTCAAGTTTATGACTTCCAAAACAAGTTTATGACTTGCTGACTTAACCTATGATATAGGAAGAGACAATTCGTGAAACGATTGAAGATGCAGGATTTGAGGCCTCACTGATTGAAGATGAAAACAATGATAAATCTACACAAGTATGTCGAATACGAATAAATGGAATGACTTGCACTTCTTGTTCTTCCACTGTTGAGCAAGCTTTGCAAGCAATTCAAGGTGTTCAGAAAGCTCAAGTGGCTTTAGCAACTGAAGAAGCTGAGGTTCATTATGATCCAAGAATTTTGAGCTATAAGCATGTCTGCAAAACCATAGAGGACACTGGATTTGAAGCCATACTAATCAGTACTGGTGAAGATATGGACAAGATACAACTCAAAATTGAGGGCATGAGGACAGGAAATTCGATGAGAATCATCGAAAATTCTCTTCAAGCACTTCCAGGTGTTCAGAGAATAGACATAGACCCTGAGCTCAACAAGTTCTCTCTTTCTTACAAACCAGAAATCACTGGTCCGAGGAATTTTATCAAAGTGATTGAATCAACTGGGTCCGGACGATACAAGGCAATGATATTCCCAGAAGGAGCAGGAGGAAGAGAAAGTCATCGAAAAGAGGAGATTAAGCAATATTACAGATCCTTCTTGTGGAGTTTGGTCTTCACAATTCCTGTGTTCTTAACATCCATGGTTTTTATGTACATCCCTGGGATTAAGCACGGATTGGAATCCAAAATAGTCAATATGCTGACTATCGGAGAAGTTCTGAGGTGGGTTCTATCCACTCCAGTGCAGTTCATCATTGGCAGACGCTTCTATACCGGGGCCTATAAAGCTTTGAAGAATGGTTCCGCTAATATGGATGTGCTGATTGCTCTAGGAACAAATGCAGCTTACTTCTATTCAGTCTATTCTGTGTTGAGAGCTGCTACGTCTCCAGATTTCATGGGGACAGATTTCTTCGAGACTAGCTCTATGCTTATCTCCTTCATTCTTCTGGGCAAGTATCTAGAGGTTTTGGCTAAAGGAAAGACATCTGCAGCTATTGCTAAGCTTATGAACCTAACACCGGGCACAGCGATACTATTGACTCTAGATGAAGATGGAAATGTGATTAATGAAGAAGAAATTGATAGTAGGTTGATACAAAAGAATGATGTTATCAAAATAATTCCAGGTGCGAAAGTAGCTTCAGATGGTTTTGTTTTATGGGGGCAGAGCCATGTGAATGAAAGTATGATAACAGGAGAAGCTCGGCCGGTGGCTAAAAGGAAGGGTGACCCAGTGATTGGAGGTACTGTGAATGAGAATGGGGTATTACATATTAAGGCCACAAGGGTTGGATCAGAAAGTGCTCTATCACAGATTGTTCGTCTTGTTGAGTCAGCACAGATGGCCAAAGCTCCGGTGCAGAAGTTTGCTGATCGAATTTCCAAGTACTTTGTGCCTCTGGTATATGCACTAGCACAAGCTATTTATGTCAAAATTTTCTTTTAAATATAGCCAATTCATGTCTGTAATAATCAATTCTCTTGTTGCAGGTCATCGTTCTTTCATTATCAACTTGGCTTGCCTGGTTTTTAGCTGGGAAATTCCACGGGTATCCAGATTCTTGGATACCGAAGTCGATGGATAGCTTTCAGCTTGCACTCCAATTTGGGATATCCGTTATGGTCATAGCTTGTCCATGTGCTCTTGGATTAGCAACCCCGACTGCTGTCATGGTTGGTACTGGTGTTGGTGCATCTCAGGGTGTGCTAATCAAAGGCGGCCAAGCATTAGAAAGTGCTCATAAGGTTCGGATTCCAACATTCTCTTGTTTACATTCTGTCTCATCATGTTCAGATACTGCTTCAAAATTGCTTCGACCGCATATCATTTCTCGATATTGTTCTAATCCATTTAGTCATTGATCTGGCAGGTGAATTGCATCGTCTTTGACAAGACAGGAACACTTACGGTTGGAAAACCAGTGGTTGTTAACACAAAACTCTTTAAGAATATGGTGCTTAGAGAATTTTATGAACTCGTTGCTGCAACTGAGGTACGCTTTCATTCTTAAAACCTCACTATCTCCTCCAACTTGTCTTTAAGTTTGAGTTCTCAAGCAAGTCCTTATTGTATGATGACTTATTAGGCGAATAGTGAGCATCCTTTAGCCAAAGCTGTAGTAGAGTATGCTAAGAAATTCAGAGAAGATGAAGAAAATCCAGTCTGGTCAGAGGCACAAGATTTCGTCTCCATTACTGGTCAAGGAGTGAAAGCTATTGTCAAGAACCGGGAAGTCATAATAGGAAACAGAAGCTTGATGTTTGACCACGGCATTTCCATTCCAACTGATGCTGCAGACATGCTAGCAGAAACTGAAGGGTTTGCTCAAACTGGTATTTTAATAGCAATTGATCAGGAAGTTACTGGAGTTCTAGCCATATCTGATCCTCTGAAATCTGGGGCACGTGAGGTCATTTCCATTCTAAAGTCTATGAAAGTTAGGAGCATCATGGTCACCGGTGATAATTGGGGAACTGCTAATTCCATTGCCAGGGAAGTTGGCATTGACGATGTCATTGCAGAAGCCAGACCTGAGCAGAAAGCCGAGAAAGTGAAGGAGTTACAGGTACATCACGTAAAGTGTATAGAAGCCTTTTTCAATACTTGCAAATATTTTCTGCATTTTTCAAGTCTTATTCGTTATTGCTTGAGTCACGCTGTTTTAAAATGCATCTATAATCTATATGCATTAAAACACATTTCACTTAAGATAGCATAATCACTGTTCGGGTGACCTTTTCTGTTTGAATTAACCTGAGTGGCTTTGATGACTTTTATGAAACATACTCGATACTTTAATGACCACTGGACATTATCTACCTAGTATTAATCAGACTATTACACCATGAGACTCGATTTTTCTATGCGGATATATTTGAAAATCTTTTTGTATACCATTTTCAGGCTGCGGGGTTCATAGTGGCAATGGTAGGTGATGGTATAAACGACTCGCCAGCACTCGTAGCTGCAGACGTTGGAATGGCAATTGGCGCAGGCACAGACATAGCCATAGAAGCAGCTGACATAGTTCTAATGAAGAGCAACTTAGAAGATGTGATCACTGCTATAGACCTTTCCAGGAAGACATTTTCACGTATTCGTCTGAACTACATTTGGGCTTTGGGATACAATCTACTCGGTATCCCAATAGCTGCCGGAGCACTTTTCCCGAGTACCGGCTTCCGGTTGCCCCCTTGGATTGCTGGAGCTGCAATGGCAGCCTCTTCAGTAAGTGTGGTTGTGTGCTCTCTCCTGTTGAAGTATTACAAGAGGCCTAAGAAGCTTGACAACCTTGAGATTGGTGGTATAAGGATTGAATGATTGACTATGTTGGATGGGAACAGACCCCAAAAAGGTTATTTCTAAAACATACCCTTTTAAAATAGCGTTCACACACGCAAGAGCGCAGACACGAAATGGATACGGACATGGATACGGAATGTAGAAATCAAGTATGTTCATATGTTGAAAGAGCATGGAGTTCTTGTGAAATAAGCCAATAAGGATTGAGTGATTGATTATTGTGATAAGTGTTTTCTGAATAAAATCTGCTAATGTTTTGGCCAGATTTTATAGGATTCAGTTTGTGTTCTCGGTGTTTGCCCTTGGTGCCAACCTAGTTGGGATGAGAGACAGCACTTGTGGCACTATGCAACCCGGTTTCTATTAGAAAAAAAAGAAGTTTGTGCAAAGCTCTGTTGTCAATTGTACTTGTTAAATAATGTGAAGAAGAAAATGGAGTTTTTTTTTTATGCATATAAGTATTAATGAAAATTTGAGGTTTTGTAGGCAATCTTTTTTTGTTGTTGAGTTGTCTGCTATCATAATTCGCCGTGACACATAAAAATGAGTCGAATGCAATCAAGCTTATCGATATTAGTATTTTGTTAATGAAATGATATTTCCATATTGTAAAACATCATATATGAGATGAAGTGATCTATTCACTCCTTAACGTTCATAAGGTGAAACAATAGAGATCTCAAACTCGAACAAGTTAAATTCCGTACAGTTTATGAATTCAGAGATTTTGAACATTGAAACACAATCAGTTTGAAAGCAAACACAAATACAATCATCAAACAAGGTATTACATGTTTGAGTACAATTTAGTTTTGCAGCTTGTTTGAGTCTCACATGGCGAGCCTTTTGGAGGCTGCTTGTGCAGTCTTGCTTTGGATTTAAAGACAGTTTTATGAACTTCATCAAAGTAAGGTCTCATTGCATACCGCGTGTCTTCGATCCATTGCTGAATTTTCTTGTGAGGTCCGAGGATTCGTTCGCGATTCTCATCATCTACAAGCTAAACCCGACACCATAAACCAAACGGACTAGTTATACAGTTATTTTATATATCATATGCTGGATAATTAAAATAAGTTTGTCAATAATACAAAACAGTTCCATACATTTTGACTGGTTGTGTAAGTAATATGGTGAACTTTTTTACTAACTATGATGTTTTCTTCGGTATTTGACTTGTTTGTGACAAAGGGTTAGTATTTTGATAGATTTTATGTAATTATGTTAGTAACATTATAGAAATTCTAAACATAATTGATGTTCGAAAGGTTGGATGTAGCAGTTCAATCTTTATATGCATACCTCAAGTTCCATCACCAAGCAAGCAAGGCTAAGATCCGCTATTGATGGTTGATTCTCACCGAGCAAAAATGGGCCGCTCCCTTTGAGCCAAAAGGATTCTATCTTCGAAAGGGACGAAGATAGAACTTTCTCAGCTTCGGCAGCATCTTGTAGGTTCTGAGGTAGGCCACGTGCACGTGCTAGTACAGTATTCAAAAGATATCCAGCTACACAGAAACATCAAATAACTAACACATTCGACAAAATTTCGATAAACGATCAATTTAGCTCTTGAAGTTGGCTAGTAGGATCAATTTAGTCCAAAAATCAAATTTGGTATCAATTTCGTCCAATAAAATCTATTGCCAAACTAGTTCAAACCATGCGTCAACATGAGAAAGTGACACGTGTCAAATAGCAACCGATTACATATAAACACACGTCATTTTGAGCTAATTTGATCCTCGATACTTAATTTGTAAAATTTCATCTAATTAGCTATAAAATGTAGAATAATTAAAGAGGAACTTAAATGCAAATTAAAGCATGAAGCACCTGTTCCCCTTCGTAGATTTGAGTGATTCCAATCCAATACAGACTGAATCTTTGCTCTCTTGAAAACATCAGCTGGATACCTTATTGTGTGAGAAGTAAAATTTCATAAACCGAGCGACGGGTGTATTGTTCACGGTATATATATATATAGTAGAAAGCCTCGTATATATAAACTAGAAATTAATATGAATATATTAGTTAGGCGGACTAAGCTAAATTTAGAAATCGGTTCTCTCTTTCTGAAATATTTTACAGTGTGTACCTGACGAACTCATGCTAATCAGAATCTAGTTTGAATATATATAACTTAGACAAGATAGTTAAGTGCTACGACCGATTAGTTCCGGTCCGCCATAAACAAGTATACATACCAATGATCAGCAACAGTGGGAAATAGAGTAGCAAGATACATAAGGATTGCTTGACTGCAAAAGGCAAGAAACAAATTGATTAAGATAAATAAGGATTTATAACTTTTTAATTAATATACTAATCATAATTTATTCAACATAAAACTAATATTGTGAGGGGCATAAAGACTAGATTTGCTCAAAACCATATGATTAATTAAGAAAACCTTTTTAAGTTACCTTTCAAACAATTTGAATCTTCCATGAACTATAGCTGGCACTTCTCCAAAAGGGTTTATCTCTGAAATTGCAAAATTAATTAGAGCAATTTTTTTGGACAGCACAGAAGAGAAATTTTATAGCATTTTTGGGTCACGTCATTCATTCATATATATTTTAGTATTTGGAGCTTATAACTTATACATGGTTTTATTTTAGGATATATAATTGTTCACACTCTAGGATACATAACATTGATACTTTCTTTAGTGATTTTTAAAAAAGTAAAAACATGTAATAGGCAGCAGAAGAGACCTAAAATTCCAATTAACTTGGCAAACTTATTAACGCATAAATAATAGAATTTTACCTTGACATCAAATTATTTGCATACTTTATCTATCAGCTTATTTTCGGATCAAATGAATTGATTTGCGTATTTATAGAAGGGTATCACTATTTACATCCCACTTTTTCCAAACTACAGCCCACTTTGACAAAATTGCCCTTTTCATTATGAACAAAGTGATGATCAATATGATTACACTATTTTTGAAACTACAGCCCACTTTTGAAACTCGAACATTAAAAATTCAAAATTTGAGATGTCGAATGATCCGATGAATTTAGAATAGAACAACAATAATCAATCATTAGAGGACGAGGTACTCAAACATTTAAAAACACATTAAGATAATATTTTTTTCAAAAAAAAACGAATTTCTATAGAGAAACGGCCCCCTAGGCCGTTCCTCCATATGGAGAAACGGCCTAGGTGGCCGTTTCTCCTTATGGAGGAACGGCTAACCTAGGCCGTTTCTCCTTATGGAGGAACGGCTAACCTAGGCCGTTTCTCCTTATGGGGAAACGGCCAAGGTGGCCGTTCCTCCATAAGGAGCAACGGCCTAGGGGGCCGTTTCTCCCTATGGAGAAACGGCCTTCTAGGCCGTTTTGCCCTAAAAACGATCTTCAAGACCGAAAAATGTCCATTTTTTGGAATTTTTGATCAAATTAACTATTTTCGAGTTCGTTTTCATACTTTATTCGTGTTTTTATCCATAATCGAGAGCAAAAGGTGTGATTTTGAAGTTAGAAAATTCAATTTTGAAAAGAAGTTATTGAGAGGTTTTAGAATTTCAAAATCAAGAAGCAAGTTATGCCAATGGTATTTTGGGAAAAAGTGGGCTGTAGTTTGGAAAAAGTGGGCTGTAAATAGCAACCCACTTTATAGAAACCACTAAGAAAACTTAAAATAATACCTAAAATGAAAAAATAAATAAAAATTGTTACCTTCCATAAGAACTCATAATCTTTGACACAAAAATAAAAAGATACCTTTAAACTCGGAAGTAAACTGTTGATGCTTGGATATATCTACTTTAACCTCCTCAAAGTCTATCTTGTTTACCCTGTATACAAGTTGTTAGAGATTCTAGTATAAAAGTTATTATTTGACTTTCACTATCATTCAAATCAAAATGTAATAACGTCTAAAAAATCAATATCATCATACCATATCATCAAAATCAACATATTGTAAAAGAATTGATTAAATTAAAAGTTTAAGCTGATAGGTAAAGCTCAAGATAATTTTTATACTAATTTCTAACACGCATCACATCAAATTTCAATATGTTATTGCCATAAAAAGGTACATATAGTATATGTTGAAAAAAATTATATTTTTCTCTACTTGCAGATAGACAAATCATACAAAAAAAATAAAATTCCAAGTCTACATTTTTCTGAAAATATGAGAATTACTTGCAGAAGATGATAACAGCACGAGCTGGTGGCGAAATTCTATAAACATATACCTTCAGCTTCATTTTTCTGAATACAGATTATGGTATTATGAAATTAGTTAAGGCTCATCCTTTTTAAACCCTTAAAAGTTCAATCTTTGCCATTTTGTAAAGTTCAAAAAATATGGCCCCAAAAGTATTAGAAAAATGTGCATTCATGGGCCAAAATTATTGGAGCACCTTTTTAACATTCAAATTTATCATTGAAAAAACAAAGATGCTAAATAAAAAAAAGTCAATATATTGTAATATCAGATTCATATAGCCTATATTTTTTAATCATCTGCAAATGCATTCACGGATCGAGTCGAAGAATAACCAATTCGCTATTTGAATAAATAACATGACAAAACTGTTATTTTGATTGAATCCAAACTTTTGGATATTTTTGCGTTTTTGGATTTTACCTTTGTCACAAACAACTAACGATCAAAACTCATCGCATTGACGTGGTCTACTTCATTTTTCGGTCAAATTCCAACATCTATAGCCTCAAAAGTACAATTTAATGTTTTTTTCGGGCTGTTTAGCTTTTCTTTTTCTTTTCTGAATTAGGGTTTTTGTTTTGTCAATATAAAATGCTATCTCTAATGTCTTAGGTGGCTTTGGTTAGCTATAGAGACTATTTCATTTTTATTTCGATTATCAATATTCTCTTGAATTAACGAACTTTAAGGTTATTTAGCAAACTATATGCATATTCATTGCAGAATACATATTTATATAGATTGTAGTCCATAACCATAGGAATTATTGCTGATTTGTAAAATTTGTAACTTAATCATTAAGATTAGATTTAAAAGCTAAATTATTTGTTTTAGCCTAAAAGGTTTCACTTTCCTACCTGATAGTAGTTGGCCAGAGTTTAATTTTAATTACATAAAACTAGTCTTAAGTTGATTTTCTCCGCACCTTATCTCTCTTCCAAAATCTTGGAGTGAAGCTTGAGCTAGCTAACAAAAATTGAACTGAAATGATAACATTAAACTTTTATGAATTCAAAATAAGTACCAATAAGTTAAAAAAAATAAAATTGTTAATTGATTAACACCATAAAATATGCTCGTGATGGAGAAATATAAGTCGTTGACAAAAAAGTGTTTCAAAAATATGAGTTGTTAATTTAAATTTTCGAGTGTATTGTTGTTCTGAAGCTTGATTGAGTTTGGCTTTCTGGTCTTGACTGGTGTTGCTTTTCCAATCTTGCTTTAGATTTGAAGAGGAGCGCGTGAACTTCATCAAAGTGAGGTCTCGTCGCGTTTCGGGTATCTTCGATCCATTGTTGAACTTTCTTGTGAGGACCTAGGATTCGATTACGGTCCTCTTCATCTACTATCTAATTAAAATGAGATCATATCATACTATATTCTTCATCATTATCGAACTAATAGTACATAATTTCAAACATAATTTTGAGTGGTAGAAAATTGTAGTATTATTATTGAATCTTTTTATTATGAATACCTCGAGTTCCATTATTTCGCAAACAAGGCTTAGATCCGCTATAGATGGTTGGTTCGCGCCCAGAAGAAAGCGTCTGCTCCCCATGAGCCAAAACGATTCTATCTTCGAAAGGGACGAAGATAGAACTTTCTCATCTTCTGCAGCAGCAATTGGATTCAGAGGTAGGCCAAGTGCAGGTGCTAGTACAGAATTCAAAACATATCCAGCTACAAAAACAGGAAATTGAAAAGCAAATACTGTAAAGTCTATAATAATACTCCCTATACAAGCAATACAAGGAAAGAACTTAGAGTGCAAGCAATACCGAATCCTTCCTATACTGTTATCAAATACCTCATTAGATTAGATACGAAATGTTACTAACACTCTATTTTATATTTTATCTCAATTAAGTTAACAAATTGAACACCAAAATGAAGTAGTTATCATAATAGCAAAGTCAAATACAGCTACACGGGGCAACCACTTACCTAGATGTTATATGTCATCAAATTTTATTTAAAAAGAAAATCGGTGGTATGTAGTTGTCACGTACCAATCAAAATTTATAACCAAAGCTGAATCTTTAAAGTGTAGCCACATTATTTTTTCCGGTGTTCAATTTTCGTTTAAGTCACTGAAATAACTTAATTGAGTGACTTCATTAGAAAAAATTGAAATTGATTAGCCATTCTGATTTCTAACTATCAAAAGTTTGTAAATATCATGAGATATTTTTGAAAGAAAATTGCTATACAACGTAGAATTGCACCTGCACCCCTGCGTAAATTAGAGTGATGCCAATCCAGCACTGAGTGAATCTTAGCTTTCTCGAAAACATCAGCTGGGTACCTTAATTATTAAATAAGAAAAAATTTGTCAATATATAAGCTTATAAGATTTTATATGTCAAATTCAAATTAAGTTGATGACTTCATTAGCGGGTTGGATTCTAGAGTGCTTTCAAATACATACTTCTTTAGTTATAAATTTATCTTAATATTTTTCATTATACTTTAAATAGCTTTCCTGTCAATCCGTCATTCTTTATATTTTCAAGGAGCACCGTACCCCTTCAAGAAAGCTCTAAAATTTCTCTAACTTTTGATATTTTTTATCATCAAGAATTATTTTTATTGTTTTTTCTTCTGACAGGAGAATTTTTATTTTTATTGAGCGACATATTTTATATAATTCCAGTTAATTTGAAAAATTTAGTACATAATAAGTAAAAAAAAAGTTAAATTAACAAGTAGATATGTATACAGTATACATACCAATGATCAGCAACTTGAGGGAATACACTAGCAAGATAAATCAGGATTGCGTGACTGTAAAATGCAACCAAAAGAATAAGAAATATTAGAGGAAAAATTATTTACATTTCTATTAAAATAATTTCAAATTTATAGAAAAGAAAATTAAAACTATTTTGTTACCTGGTGATAATTGATATATGATATATAAAAACACAAAGGGGAAACTATTCCATACTAGTTTAAGAGAACTTTTTGAGTTACCTTTCAAACAACTTGAATTTTCCATCAACTATGGCTGGGACCTCTCCAAAAGGGTTTATTTCTGAAATTACAACATTAATTTATTATTTATTAATAGTAAAATTTCAATAAGAAAAGACATGTATTGTTATACTTAAAAAATAAAGAGCATTCCTCCAAATGTGTCCAACTTATTTAAAAAAAATAACAAATTGATACCTTAAAGTTAATATGTAGTTGACAATTAACTGAATTTGTTTAAAATAATCCATTGAATATTTGAAATTTATTTAAAATGAATTATTGGCCTCTTGAACTTACTAGAGTGTATGCTAATCTTAAAAAACTAATTTTTTTTCGATAAAGTGTCTCAAAAATTTGCTTAAAGTGATATCATATTAGTTCGTATAAATTTGTTAAAATAAAAATTCAAAATTATAAAAAATATCTAACTTAAGAAATAAACTTTTTATTTTCTTTCTTAAATTTTTACGGGATTTTTTTAGATTTAGGAGGTTTGATCATGTCATTTTAAGCAAATTCATGTTACAAACAAAACATTATGTAAGTTTATGAGGTCAATTTGCTTTGTTGAATAATTTTAGGATGTCAATATATATGGGAGGGATCAGGTGAGAACACCCTCATATACGAGAATACTTTTATATGTGAGAACACATTCAAAACTACGTAGTTCTAATAATGAGAGAGGACCAAATGATACATTAAACATATCAAATTTTGGACCAAGAAATTGTAATATGAAATGTATAACCTAAAAATAGCTTTTATTTTTATCTTTGGCGTGAAAAACAAACTTGAAATTTTCAAAAAGGATACATATACCTTTGAATTCAGGAGTGCGTTGTTGATGCTTCGATAAATCTATTTTAACTTCCTCAAAATCTATCTTGTTTACCCTGAATATAAAAGCTATTATTTGAAGTTTTTTGTTCAATTAGTTATTTTCCAAATTCTTTTGAATACAATGACCAAGAGTTCTAATTTTGATAACTTTTATTTATTGAAAAGAATGCCAACAACACATAGTAAGATTAGTCTATCAACCTTTTGAGCCGTACAAGTGAAGGAATGTAGTGTTTTGTTTTCGTTTGTTAAAGAGAATATATATTTTGTACTTTTAATGAAACAAAACAAGGCAAAAATCAACATATTGATGTCGTCTAGAGTAGTCATCTTGATCATATAATAAATGCGACTATTTTGCTATCCGTATATAATAATGAGAAATTTGCAACCAATGTTATATGACACATCATCATATTAACATGTACATCATTAAAAAAAAAAAACTCACTTTGCTGTATCTATCACATTATATATAACAGTGAATATTTTCCTGGTCACTAAAAAAACATTTGATTTTGAAAAAAAAAATATATCAGAGTTCTATACTTCCGAATGGAATCATATAATTAAACTAGAATCCAACTTTGAAAAATGAGAATTACTTGCAAAAGATGACAACAGCCCGAGCTGGTTCAGAATTTCTATATGCATAAACCTTGAGCTTCATTTTCTTTTTTTAAATTCAGTTTCTGATATTTTATGAAAGCTAGGCTCGGTCTTTTTAAACCAAAAATGTGCATTGATATGTGTAAAAATAATAATAGTAAACAAAAATTGCATTGATGGGTGAATTTTATCCTATTTTATTTTCAGTCCTTTACCATCATTCAAAGCATTGAAAAAAACATGATATATATACTATACCAATATTATATGTTAACAGCTTTTTTTTTTTTATTTTTTTATAGCATATAATAACAGCTTTTGAATAGCTTGTGTTCTTAATTGCAGGGGCTGTTAAATTATTTCTTCATTTATTAGTTTAAAATACAATCTCATGTTGATCCATAATGAAGATAGTTGTAAAGATGGTGCTCACATGACTTCTGGTATGGTCTCTAATGACAGTACATTAGTTTTTGTTTATTTAAATAATTTATTCGATTTTATCATTTAGGTGGATAGTCTTCCAATTAATGTTTTGTGTTAATAACTTTATATAAATCTCGATTTTGGATCTAGTTTTAAGCGATTTAATGTCCCTTATGTTCTGTGGAATCTGAAAAGAATAATAGAATAGTTGATTGGAAGAGAAACATAATCCTATAATCAGCTTTTCTTCCGTTTTTCTTGGTTTACCATTTCTTAAGGAAAACAATTGTACTTTTACAAAACATTGCTTTTAGTTGAAAAGCTAATTTTAGAGTCTTAAAAGTCAATGTCAAACAAAATCAAAGTTCGGTATCTTGTCAAATATTGAATCTGAAAATAGTAATATAACATAAACTATATATTAACTTGTAAGATCGTTCCGTCATTGTCTTGACGAGATTGACTTGTTTAGATAATAAAATTCTCATGTAACAAAGAAGAAATTGTATATTGACTGTCACATTATACTTGAAAACTAAATAACATAATGTACAATTGCCATTCCATGTGTCTGAACGCTAAGTCATATATTTATACCAAGCTAAGCATGATCTATATCTCTTGCAATTTTGCGAAAATTATGTCGTAATTTTCAACGAGTATCTATTTTAGAATGTGAAGCTTGTCGATTTATTACACGCTATAAAGTATCTCTATTCGCCCTGAAGAGACTTTATTGATTTAAACTTGCCCATTTTATAATTTTCTACGAAATACAAAAGAAAGGTAAAAAAAACAAAGCTTGACCATTGAGTCATTGTAGTGATTGGCTAACATTATTCTGCCCAATTCTTAA
Organism: Euphorbia peplus; assembly: GCA_028411795.1. Taxonomy (NCBI): domain Eukaryota; kingdom Viridiplantae; phylum Streptophyta; class Magnoliopsida; order Malpighiales; family Euphorbiaceae; genus Euphorbia; species Euphorbia peplus. The sequence goes on from CP110839.1 coordinate 31,582,993, forward strand.
AAAAGTTCATGTTTTTTTTTTCACTTCAAGATATAAATTTAAGTCTGAGGGCAACCATGTATAATCATCGAACAACTCTCACATTTTCGAGGGCATCGTTGTTTTGAGGCTTGATTGAGTCTCACTTCTTGACCCTGCCTGACGCCGCTTTTCCAGCTTTACTTTGAATTTAAAGAGGAGTTTGTGCACTTCATCAAAGTGAGGTCTCGTAGCGTTTTTCGTATCTTCAATCCATTGCTGAACTTTCTTATAAGGACCAAGGATTCGGTTGCGATCCTCTTCAGCTACAAGCTAAACCACAAACAACCTCCATTATACAATTCACTTCATCGTTTTTTTTGTGACAAAAAGTTTAGCTAAAGTAAATTAAGAGAGAAAATGTGATAGTTAATTTTTAATGGGAATACCTCGAGTTGCATTAATTCGCAAACAAGGCTTAGATCTGCTACGGATGGTTGCTTCTCGCCTAGAAGAAAGGGCCCGCTCCCCGTGAGCCAAATCGATTCTATCTTTGACAGGGATGAACATAGAATTTTCTGAGCTTCAGCAGCAGCTTGTGGATCTAAAGGTAGGTCATATTGAGCTGCTAGTACAGTATTGAAGAGATATAAAGCTACCAAAGACATAAAAAAAATAAATTAGGCCGTGCAGTAAATTTTTTTAACCGCCCGCGGTTAAATAGTAAATAGGTAGAGAATAACTGTAGAGGAATTTGAATACACCTGCAGTGCGTGAATTTCTGTGATGCCAATCTAGCACTGATTGAATCTTAGCTTTCTTATAAACATCAGCTGGATACCTTAATGTGTAAAGATTTAACTCATCAAAAAATAATGTAGTAAACCGGATAAACAAAACAACAAGTTATAAACGATCAGGAACGGATTTAGGAGGAAGCTATACCTACTAATCGTTGAAAAATGCTGAAAAATCTCATAAAATAACATGTATGCAAAGATACTCAGGAAAAAAATAATATAAATAACATTAAAAGTATCTATTGTCGGTGGGTTCTAGATCAGTCGTTGTAAATGACTGACTATACATACCAATGATCAGCAACTCCAGGATTTACACTCGCAAGGTATATAAGGATTGCGTGACTGCAAAAAGAAATAAAATTAATTATGAGATTAACAAACTTGATTTTATTGCGCTCAAAATGGAGTATCTGATTTGGATTGATTTGACTGCATAGATCTGTTTAGGCATTCAAAATCCGACTTATCCTTGAATAATTTTCCAACTAATCCCCGATTAGTTCTCAGAAGACTTTAGGTATCCGACTAGCGCCTAATGTCGTTTACTAAGCGGATTTTAGATAATGAACTTTGAAGAGTTACCTTTCAGACAGCTTGAATTTTCCATCAACTATAGCTGGCATTTCTCCCAAAGGGTTTATCTCTGAATCAAAATATTAAAGAGAATTACAAGTTGCAACTTCTTACCGTAAAATAGAGAGATTTTAGAGCGCTTCTGGCAAAACTGATAGATCTTTTTTTACCTTTGAATTCAGGAGTTAAATGTTGACGTTTGACTAATTCTATTCTGATCTCCTCGAAATCTATCCCGTTTACCCTGCAGTATCAAAACGACAAGTCGTTTTTTAGGTTGCTGCATCAATTAATTATGAGATAATAATTGAAGTATGGAAATGGAGAAATTACTTGCAGAAGAGGATCACAGTTCTAGCTGGCTGAGACAATCGATCTCCATATACTTTGAGCTTCATCTTTTTTTCTAGCAGCTTTAGCTTGCTGAATTTCTGATATAGAATGAAATTATTTCTTTCTTTATTATTCTAAAATACAATCTCATGTTGCATAGGAGTTCTTAAATTATTTCTTTTTTATTATTTTAAAATACAATCTCGTGAGGATTCACACACATGTAAAGATGGTCAACAGAGCACATGAGTTCTAGCATATATGGTATCCAATGGCACCATAAAGCTCACGTATCAGGCGCGTAAATACCACTCAATTTAGTAAGACTAGTTATTGTGCCGGTAAGACTAGTTATTGTGCCGGTAAGGGCGGGGCAATTAGAACCCAATACATGGGTAGAACGTAAACTAGAGAAAAGAATTAAGTTGAGTGTGGTGCAGATACATTAAGTTTATCTTGTAAGATTCATGACAATGAAGAAACTGTATATCTATTGGCAATATTTATATATTTAATGGAAGAACCAAACACACAAAAATTGACCTGAGTTACAATTTCAATTCACCATGTCCGAAGACTAGCCAATTAGCATATATGGATACCGACACGTTTACTGAAAACTCTTAAGTCGTATATCTGTACCAAAGCTAGCTAAGCAAGACTAATATCTCTTACAAGTTTACCAAATTTATGTCCGAACTAATCTTCAAAGAGAATGTGAAGCTTGTCGATTTACTAGACACCGTTCATAAAAGTATATAAGGAATTCATTCAGACTTGTAAATTTTATAATTTTCTAGGAAATACAAGTAAGGAAAAGAAAACAGACCTTCCCAGAAACATTATTCTCCCAAATTTATTATGTTTTGCTATTCAAGATATACAATTCAGTTTCTGGGAATCAAAATCATCAAACAACTCTCACATTTTCGAGTGTAGCGCAGTTTTGAAGCTGGATTGAGTCTCGCTTTCTGACCCGGTCTGACGCTGCTTTTCTAGTCTTGCTTTGGCTTTAAAGAGGATTTTGTGCACTTCATCAAAGTGAGGTCTCGTCGCGTTTCTTGTATCTTCAATCCATTGCTTAACTTTATTGTGAGGACCAAGTATTCGGTTGCGATCCTCTTCATCTACAAGCTGAACCCAAAACTCTATGTTACAATGAGATCATACTACATGCTTTATCATTTTTCGTATTAATTGTAATGAAACAAGTGATACTTAATCTCTTAGAAACTGGATCACGAATTTCTAGCTGACCTATCGTAGAAGAAAAGGCAATTCTTTTAATTGGAATACCTCGAGTTGCATGATTTCGCAAACAAGGCTTAGATCTGCTATAGATGGTTGATTCCCACCAAGAAGAAACCGTCCGCTCCCCTTGAGCCAAAATGATTCTATCTTTGAAAGGGATGAAGATAGAACTTTCTCCGCTTCAGCAGCAGCCTGCGGATTTAGAGGTAGGCCAAAAGCAGGTGCTAGTACAGCATTCAGAACATATCCAGCTACACGAAAACAAAAATTAACAGCCCATTAGATTAGGGTAAGACATGTTCAGCAAAAAAATCCTGTACAGTTAATTTATATGTGATTCGATTCGGATTCATGTCCAAAGAAGAGAAAGTGTGTTATTGTGTGCGAAAAGGAGGGGAGATGGCTGCAGAAAAAGGATGCCCCTAAATAAAATTTCAAAATGAAATGTTTCATAATGGCAAATAGCTAAACAATGTAGAAATCCCAAGGAATTCAATACAAATGAAGCACCTGCACCCCTTCGTAAATTTGTGTGATGCCAATCCAGCACTGATTGAATCTTAGCTTTCTTGAACAGATCAGCTGGATACCTTAATGTGTAAACAGGAAAAAGTTTCAAATAAAGCTTTTACATACGCTTATGACTTCAATAGATAGAAACTATGCATGCTTGAGTCACACACATCAGCCGGTCCAACGCAATAAGGAAACAAGATGCAAGTAAGACTGTTACCGGGTATCAATTCATCAAGTCCATGGTTGATTATGAAACAGACGCATGAATATAAGATCTAACTCTTAACATTCCAGATTCAGTCGGGCGGCCTTAATCACGCTAAGTACCAATCCTTACCTCCTTAAGAGAAGATACCGCATATGAACTAAGCACTTAAAGGAAGCATTTAATAAACCCAAAAAAATGAAATTACAAGTGCTAACAAGTATACATACCAATGATCAGCAACTCCAGGAAATACACTAGCAAGATAAATAAGGATTGCATGACTGCAAAAAGAAACCAAGAAAAGTAATCTATGAGAAGAGAAAGGAGTATGGATTTTTCAGATACCAATCATGATTCATGATGTATGATATGACATAACTAAATTGACTCTTAAGTTACCTTTCAAACAACTTGAATCTTCCATCAACTACAGCTGGAACTTTTCCAAAAGGGTTTATCTCTGAAATTACAATATTAAGTAAAGAGAATTAAGTTGCCTCTTCCTACCTTGAACACAATACAAACACAAAATAACAAATTTTCATTTATGAATATGTTGAAATTGAGAATTCAGAGTAATCCTTTGAGTTAAGGGTAAAAAAGGCCTCTAAAGTTTTGCATGCAGGACCAATTTTAGGTATGAACACAGCCAACAAAGCCAACAAATTGATAATATTTGACGAATTAACAGAATACAATCAGTTTTAGTTCCTAAATTGGTAAAAAAAATTGGGGTAATTTGTCAAACACTACCAACTTAAAGACTCCATTTAGGCTAAATTGATTCTATGTACCAACTTTAGAGGCTATTTTGACCTTTAATTAGTAATTCTATAGACTAGAAACTGAGTTTTGAAGAAACTAAATGAAGCATAAACATAAAATACCAAGCACATTAGATGGGAAATATCATATTTCTAGGTTAAATTAGTACTCCATTGTTTATAATTTCTAATGCAAGTGACAAAGTAATCAACAAACACCAAATACCAACTACGTTGCAAGGAAACTTCTATTAGTTAGTGTTTCCCCATTTCGGAAACAGAAAATATGAAACTTGTTTGTGGTCTAAATAACTGTTTCCGCTAATAATCTCAATCCAATTTCACTGTTGACTATGATTTATGCAATTGAAACTCCCTGTTTTGCTTAAACCTGATAATTAATAGATAATTTCCAGCCAACAATTTCTAATCATTTCAACTTTTAGCCCACTATTATAACATTTGTAGAGTACAAGTACCAATTTCTTACTATTATAGATCTAATATTTGTAGATATGTCCTTATATTTTTAATATTTACACACTTCCCCCACCTTTCTGCTTCCTATATTTTTCAGAAACAACGTTTCACGGTACTCTTTCCATCTCTGTCCCACTATCTGACTCCGTTTTCGTGCAACATAGAACACTATTCAAGGTTGACTTAAGTGGTTAAGGGCCTCAAGTTGCTTAAGTCAGGTCTCCAGTTCGAGTCCTAATGGATGCAGAAAACTTCACCTAAAGGTGTTAGACAAGCTGAAATCGGCGAAATTATCACAATCAGCAAACACCAAACTAATACAAATCACTAAATCAGTGCTTCAGTATTCAGGCCAAATCGATCTATACAACAACAACAACAATAAAGCCTTAGTCCTGAAATGATTCAGGATCGGCTAACATGAACCATCATAATAAACCATAAAAATTAAGTCGCGTCGGGGACATAAATTCTGTTTTCCATCAGTAATTCTTAACCAAAAGAGTGTAGAAAAGTAGAAAATATAAAGCAGAAAGGTATTTTGAATTTATACCTTTGAATTGAGGAGTTAACTGGTGACGTTTGGCTAAATCTATTTTAACCTCCTCGAAATCTATCCCGTTTACCCTGTGTAGAGATTATCCAAATTAAAAACATAAGCCTATCTTATTTATAACAATTGGATAAGGAATTGAAATAAAGATTTAGAAATGGAAAGTTAATTACTTGCAGAAGATGATAACAGCTCGAGATGGCTGAGACATTCGATCTACATATATTTTCAACATATTTTTCACTATCTCAATATTCAGACAACTGAAATTGAGCTTTGATTTTCCCACTTCCTCACTTTCTGGTATCAAATAACAAGGCTCTCCCTATCTATTGAATGTCAATAATTGTGGATTCTCAAGTTTCGAAATGGGCCCAATGTAGCCCATCAAAGATATAATTCACAAATTATGCTTTTTCATTGAAATATGAGCGGTAAAACATTTCATCTTTTGTTTGCAAGGTTTGCAGTTTGAGTCTCCACTTGTTAAAATTTAACTCTTATTAATAGTCAATTTGTAAATTTCACTGTAAACCTGCATCTAGATCTGTAGTTTGTCATGCCCTTACGAGTGGATAAGCCTATCTTTAACTAAACATTTTGTTACCAGACAAAAAGTTATACATTTGCATCAATAATAAACTAATTAATTGTGGTAAGACAAATCATGATCGGAAATGGTGATTTACTCTTTTTCTCACTTCACTAACAATAATTACAAAATGTCTATCTTTGTTGGACACCAAAAATCAAAATTGTGCCTATCAAAAGTATATGCTATTAGATTTTTGTATAAGAGTATTAGAATTTATGCTCTATGCATTGGCTGTATAATGAACTAGCTGAAAATTGGTCGATCTATAATGATCTGATTTTAAAGGAGTCGTATCGAGATTAAACAGTTAAAGATGACCATGTAAAAAAATTGAATTGAGTCTCGTATTAGAGCTCTAAAGAGGGAAGTAACTAGTTCTGTTAATAAAAGAGTGTTTGCATTATATATAGATTAAATGTATTTTAAAGTTGTGAATCTCAATCAACTAAACTTGGTTGAAATGGAAAAAGTGCATGTGTGTAACAAAAAGAGTGGAAAGCAAATTGGCAAGTTAAAAACAACACAAAGTCATTGCTATGAAGCTAGATATCTTACTCAATAATGTTTATGTTTAAGTACATCATAACATATTTTCAAGTGCAAATCACAAACAATACTGCTTAAAAGAGAACTCCATTCATATCATGTTTCTTTTAGTATACACAGAAACAACACGTTCTTCTTCTCGAAATGAAGCATGCCCCATTTCATGGAAGATTAGGCCTCGCTCTTCTCGCCTGTTGGCTGCAGCTTCTTTTCCAGAGCTCTTACTTGGCTTAAAATGGCTTCGTGCACTTCATTAAAGTGAGGGCTCGTGGCATTTTTTGTATCCTCAACCCACTGCTGAACTTTCTTGAAGGGTCCCAGTATACGGTTTCGATCTTCTTCTCCCAAGAACTATATCGAAAAGAATATTCATCAATGAAAACCGTTCTCATTCATAAGCAATTGTGAATTGTTTCATAACTAGAATGAGGAGAAATGATTTGGAAGGGTAAAAATTGCTTACATCAAGTTGCTTAATTTCACAGACAAGGCTGAGATCTGCTATTGATGGCTTATCTCCTCCAACTAAAAACTTACCACTTTCGCCAAGCCAAACAGACTCGATCTTTGATAGCGATTGAGACAAAACCTTTTCGCCTTCAGCAGCTGCTTGTGGGTTTAGGGGTAAGCCAAAAGCGGGAGCGAATTTCGCGTTGAAAGTATAGGTAACTGGAAAAAAGACAAGCAAATATCTCCTTCAGGTCATCAGTCTATAGGTGGTTTTGACAAGAATCTTGTAAGAGAACTATAGTATCAGATAGTCCAGCAAATGAATCAGCTAGGTCTGTTAAGAAACATTATCAAAAATTTCCATTGCTAATCTTATAATAATCTCCCATGCATAACACACACAGGCAATTGAAAAAAGATAAGGCTGTTCAAGGCAACGCGTAATCACCATAAAACAAACAAGTTCAAAGCTAGACCTACATTAAGGGGAGGCTGAAAAAACATCATCATACAGACAGTCAAATGTCTTCTTAGTAATCATAAAAAAAAATGAAAAAGAGTTTCCTATTATTACCTGAGCCACGACGTAAGTTCGAGTGATGCCAATCCAGCACAGATTGAACCTTGGCTCTTTGCTTAAGATCACTTGGATACCTTTAGCACAAGGGAAAAAATCATAAGAAAACGAGTGCATAGAACGAAAAATCGGGTTAACATAGCAGTTTCATACCATTTCATAGGTTAAAAAAACAAGTAGTTTAAACAACATAGGAATTAGATATGCAGTTGCAACTATATTGAAGGTGTTCATGTGTATCTAGGCATCAAAACTTATCTGATCTAAATCTGAGTATAAGCATGTTCCGAAATCTATGTCCCGGTTTCTAATTCTAGTCCTATTAGTTAGCTAGCTTAACCACTTTGACATCTCAAAAAGTTCCATTTCATATGATTGCAGCGAAAAGAAGCTCAGCTTACCAATGATCTGCAACTTTGGGGAATGCAGAGGCAAGATAGGAAAGGATTGCATGGCTGAAAATAGGGGGAAAATAGATTAGTTGATAGCAAAACTTCGATTGTTAGCACTCCGTAAACATGTTTCACGAACGTAGGAAGGTGAATCACAGAAAGAGTTTGAAATCATACCTTTCAAACAGCTTAAAATCTCCATGAACCATAGCAGGAACTAGCCCCATAGGATTTATCTCTGGATTTCATCAGTTCAAAGATTCAATATAGAACTAGATAATACATTCTCATAAACTACTCTGCAAATACCCTATAACAATTCAATTACCAAAACGAAAAAGTACCTAGAAATTCTGGAGATTTGTGCTGTTTCTTAGATAAATCAATAAAGACCTCCTCAAATTCAATCTCATTCACCCTAAAAATAAAGAAAAAAAATCAGCAATCAAAGGATAATCATCACTAATCGTACAATTAACAAACAGGATCAATTACAAAACTGGCCAAATTGAGATGTCCGTTTACATTTTTTTAGACACATTTTTATACATGTTACTAAACAGTCCTCAGCAGAGAAGACTGGCAAAAATACCATTAGTAGAAGAGATTTTGCAAAGCAGAATTAGCTTATGCAAAGCTTCAGGGAGCTTCGCAGATACCATTGTACTAAACATTCTGCTTTGGCAAAGCTCCGAAGAGCTTTGCAGAAGCTTTGGGGAGCTTCGTAGGAAGCATTTTAGCTTCCAAATACCCTTCTGCGAAACATTTTTAGCTTCTTTAACACTCTACAAGCTTCGCAGATAGTCTTTTTGCGAACGATATATTTTGGCAATTCACCATATATACAAAAGTCCTACTAAGCAAAACTTACAACCATGAATAGATAGAGGATGAATATGAAGAAATGAAATTACTTGCAGAAGATGATCAAAGCCCGAGAGGGCTGAGAAGCACGATGAACACACAATTTCAATGCCATTTTGTCAGGTGTCCATTGTGTGTGAATAAAGTTGAATTTATAGGGAAGATAAGATGAGTATGAACATGGCATATGAACAGGTTGACCAGGAAGTTTTGAATGCATTTATGAAATTTCAGCGCCATAGAATAGTATCATCAAGATTTAAATTCAATGATAGTGATGCAATATACGCGTCACCCATTACAATTCTTCCAGGAATTTCTTCAGCAATTTACTCATTATAAGTTGCTTTCTCACTTTCTTCCATTAATGCCCATAGCTACCCGCTAAATTTTCATGCAATTTATTTCTTTTTTTTCCTTATATAAATTTAAAGTAGGCAAAAAGCATTCTGAGGCCCCTGATCTTTCCCTTTTCGGTGTATTAAGTCCTTGATCTTTTATTTGGATACATTAGGCCCTTGATCTTTTATATTTGGGTTTATCAAGTCCTCATCTAACACAATTGGATGATTTGTTAACTTTCACAAATTAATAAGATTAAAATAGTGTGGCACAATTACAAATACAGCCCGTTTAGGAGGATTTTTTAATATATGTGATTCACTTTGCTTTCTACTTACGTTTCTAGACAATATTGTCTTTTTAAATTTGACAATTATTTTTTCCGCCTATTGGAATGTAGTAACGTCGCACCTTATTTCTCAAACGTTTCTCTTTGTCTCTCTCCAAATTAGTACTCTTTGTCTCTCAAGTTCATTTCTGTAATCGTTTCCTCTTCTTCATCATCTTTGCTCTTCTTTTCTTTTTCATCTTAGTTCTTCTCTTCAATTCCGGCCCCACAAATTAAGGCCAAATTTTGTATGACTGAAAATTACTGAAGCACATTTACTGAAAAGAAATTATTAAACTGAAATGAAAAACCGATAAGTACTAATAAGGCATAAAGAACATGGTCAAACATCACTCATTAGATTTCATCTATGTTTTCATTCTACTCGATTTCACTTTCGAAATGACTAGAAAAGGAGTAAAACAACGACAATAACTACTGAATTTTTTTTTTCATTTTTAAAAAAAATTGTTGAAAAATTTATTGAATATTCAATCAATTGTAATTAATTAGGTGTCGCAATATTTCAATTGGTCTTATTAATTTGTGAAAGTTAACAAATCATCCAATTTTGTTAGATGAGGACTTGATAGAACCAAATATGAAAGATCAAGAGTCTAATGTATCCAAATAAAAGATCAAGGGCTTAATGCACCGAAAAGAGAAAGATCAGGGGCCTCATAATGCTTTTTGCCTTTAAAGTATTCATCAAAACTATCGCAGAATTTACAGATAAAAATATCAAGAATAGTTAAATTTTGACTAAGTAAAAACTCAAATCTTAAACTTTAATTTATTAAAAAATGAAGTACCACTTAAACTAATTGTTATGTTACCAAAAAAAAAAAACTAATTGTTATTGTTATTGTGATAACCTAAAGTTAACGAAAGAAAATAAAGAAAAGTGCTTAGAATGAACGTGTGAATCTTGGGTTGCTTCAAAAAAACGTGTGAATCTTGGGTTCTTCAATTGGGTTAATTGTGATTTTGCCACCTCTACTAGTTTATGTAATGGGCTTGTAAATCTTTTGCCATTAAGTTCACTTACATAGTATTTGGTTAAAATAGAAAAATATCATTGGAAAAAAGAAATTAAAAAATGATAGTTACAAAATCGAAAATGATGATTCCATAAAAAAAAAATACAGTTTTAAATAAATCTAACTTTTGACTTTTTTTCATAATAATGAGAGTAAATATTGTTTAAGTTATTTAAGTTGAGTTTGTAGTTTATTACGTGTAATCTAGCAATAATGCTCTAACTGCTAGTCGGTTTCGTTTATATTAATAATGAAACTTTACAAGCGTGAGAAATCCCTAAGGTAAGCTTACAATGCTCTAAGATAACTTTATATAATCTTTGAGGGTACTTATAGTGCTAGAATCAACCTAATATATGGTGGACATTAAAAGTCTAGAAAAATCAAGGAAATGTTTAGGTGTCTTTAAAAGGTTCTAGGCAATTCTACAAACTTCTAGGCACTTTTGCTTAGAATCATCGCAATATAGGCAATTCTACCAACTTTCAGACACTTTTGGTGAGAATCGTAGCATATTTGAAGTTCTTTTAATCCAATTCCTTGTAGCTGGCATGTTTGCCTTGTCAAACCGAGGTTTATTGGTCATCCCACGGGCCAAACTGAAAAACCGTTAGCCAATTCTCCAAATCCACGAGACTTTTCTCGTTCCATCCTTTGTCTCTAACCTCATTTTAAGCGATATTGCATCTTCATTAAGAATGTATGCAACAAGTGAACTCTTTAAGACACTAATAGAAGAAGGCATATATTTAGTCCACCGACTCAATTCAGCACTAAGATTACTATAGGAAGAAGGTGTTTGCCCAATAGACTTCGCCATGTCCACTATGATCAGCTTTTTCAGGCCCATTGGTCATATCAATTGCCTGAAAAACTTTCGTTTTACTAATACTTTGATAATGTGATATGTAGCTGCACGAAAACATAAATCTAGCCAATTTATTGCCGTTTACTTTAGGAAATATCATATTCCAATCTAAACTGTAGTTATCTATTTTTCCGTTTCCTTTTCAATTTAAATAAACTGAGACGCTTAACTCCTAGTTTGGACCAATCTTAATAGGGCCTAACCTAAATAGTAATTGGCCTGAGTACATAGAAGTGAATCCCAAAACCGGATCGGTTTAAATTCTTCATTGGTTTCTTCCGAGACTCGGTTCTCTTTCTCCATCGTTTTCCTCAAGGCCACCGGCCACCGAATCAACCAATCAGGTTTGAATTATACATATTTAATTTAAAGTTATTCTAGACTATTATTATTATTATTATTCAAATTATCTATGTTCTTAAGCCTATTGGGAATTGGAATGTTTTCCGGTTAAGTTTGCTTGAATTTATTGTATCCTGGTCTATTATGGAGGTATCAATTAATCCTTTCGGTCCATATTATTTGTCACATTTGACTAAATTACGAGTATTAAGAAAATGATTGATTTGCATTAAATATATGTAAATTGGACTAGAATACCCTTATTAATTAAAAAGAGAAAAATTTACATTGGAAACCTAACATGCAAACAATAGTAGGGGTAAAGTGGAAAAAATTTACATTAGAAACCTAACATGACAATTAAATGGAACAAAACTTTTTCTCTATATGTGACAAATAATATGGACCGGAGGGAGTATATTATATGGACACTTTTCTTTATTAGCGTTTCTGTTTTCGTGTTTGTTTAGAGGATATAAACTATTTTTGCATAAGGAGGAGTGGACTCACACAATTGTATATGCTATTATTGTACACAGATCCGTCGGTTTGGTTAAGTAATGGCGCCCGAGCAGCAGAAATTGGCGTTGAATGGCGGAAGAGATTACATAAGTAGCTTACCGGATGATATACTTTCGATTATAGTGTCAAAACTGAATATAGTCGACGGACTAAGGACCACCATCCTCTCCACCCGATGGAGAAGAAATCTATGGACGTTACTGCCTACTTCAGTTTTGAGAATTCATGCTTCTGATTTCATTCCTTCTTATACAAAGTTTGAGAAGGGGCATAAATGCTGGGACGTTACGGAAATACACATCAAATTCGAGCACATTGTAGACCAAATCCTCAGTCGGTATACACCTGATATATTGGATGAACTCAATATTTCCTACATTCCTAGGATCGTTTTAACCCCGGGTGTGATCAATTCCCGTAATCCCTTGGTTAAAGTCAAAACTTGGATCGAATATGCCAAACAGAAATCAGTTAAAACTCTCGAGTTGAGCTTCGAACGCCTCGAAAAGATGAAGCCGCTCACTTTCACAACCTTTTCCTCTCTCATCACTCTCCGGTTGAAATTTCCTCCACGATTATCCGTAGAACAGATCCAAAGCTTTCTATCTTTGTCTCCCAATCTCGAGGACTTGTCCATTGTAGGGGCTAATGCTTGTCTAGGGAGCCTGATAATTGAGGGTTCGTCTTTAAAACTAAAACACCTCGAGTTAATCAGTCTCGATATCACTGAACTCAACATATCTGCACCAAATCTCGTCTCGTTTAACTCTATCCATCTAGAAACCTATATTCTCCGCATATCTTCACCAAGTCTCATCTCATTTAACTACCTTGGTGGCTGGAAAGAAACAAGGGTTTATATCGGCGATGTTCCCTTACTCTCTCGATTATCCTACTCTGAATCTGACTATTCAGGTTACTCCTTATGGGACATGTTAATACTTAGGGAAGATCTTCCGAAGAATCTTCCGAGATTCATAAATTCTCAAAAGAAAACCCTACTTTTCGGGGCTGCAATGACAAATCTTATCCAATTGAAACTTGCACTGGGAATATTTATAGAGAAAAGGTTGGACATGTTCTTCCGCTTGCTCGAAGCTTCTCCATCTTTGTGTAAATTGTCGCTGGATTTGGGGTTTATTGCATTTCCATCAATACCAAACAACCAGGTTGTTGCTGTTAATCAATGTCTCGAGGAGGTAGAAATTGATGGCTTCGCGGGGTTTAATGAAGTACAACTTGTGATGTGCATAGCTCAGTCTTCTCCCTTGTTAAAGAAGATGATAATCCGTTCGAGTTTAGCCAAATACTGTTTAGCCAAATCCTCAGTAGATCCGAGAGGAGATATATTCACCATGAAGCACAATGTTGCAAGTGTTGTTCAGTCCTTGCGATCAAGTCTACCTCAAATAGAGTTCGTGATAATACATTCGGTCTAGATTTCCATCTGTGTAGTAGTATGTTTTGTTTATTTAGTTTTCATTAGTTTTGTGTTTATGTTTGCGAATTTGTTTGATATAATATAAATTTTCACTTGAAATAAAATTTTCAGAACACTAAAATAAGAGGCACCTGAGAAATAAACAAAATGCCTTCATTCCAAATAATAATAAAAAGCAAAAAACACTGCTAAAAAAAAAAAAGAGAGCCATTCATATCATGTTTATAAAGTAAACATAAGAAGCAACAGATTCTTATTCTTGAAATGCACCAGCGTAGCATCACTCCGTTTTCATGGAAGATTATGCCTCACTCTTCTCTCCTGTTGAAAGCTGCTTCATCATCATAGCACGAGCTTGGAAAAGGGTTTCGTGCACTTCATCAAAATGAGGGTTCGTTGCGGTTTTGGTGTCGTCAATCCACTGCTGAACTTTCTTGAATGGCCCCAATATACGTTTGCGGTCATCTTCTTCCAAAAACTATATCAAAGAAAGTACTTATCCATGACTATGTGATGCAAAGACGAAAAAGGATAGCTCCTAAGAATTGAACAGAGTAAAGAATGACTTGGAAAGAAAAGAAAAATTGCTTGCCTCAAGTTGCATGAGTTCACAGACAAGGCTGAGATCTGCTACAGACGGTTTATCTTGTCCAGCTAAGAACTTTCCACTATCGGCGAGCCAAGAAGACTCGAGTGTTGACAGAGATGCCAACAAAGTTTTTTCACCTTCAGCAGCAGCTTGTGGGTTCGGGGGAATGCCAAAAGCCAGAGCTAGTTTCGTGTTAAAGATGTAACCAACTGGAAACGAGACAACAGATGAACTCAATTAGCAAGATATTAGAGAATTCTGTAAATGAACCAACTAAGTACATTAAGAAACAGAATCTAAACTTTGCCTAATAGTATAATAATCCCTCAAACATCATAGACATGAAAGCTCAACGCAATGCATAGTCCCCATGCAAGAGCCTACTTTTATGCTGCCTATCAGTACAAGCAGTCAATTAATCCTCAAGGAAACCGAGAAAAAAATATGGTGGAAGAACGAGATATTTCCGACTTAATTACAATCTAGATAGAAGCCGATGCATTCATATAAAATCTAATAAATCACCTGCACCACGACGTAAATTGGAGTGATGCCAGTCGAGAACAGATTGAACCTTTGCTCTTTGTTTAATATCACTTGGGTACCTTCAGTTTAAAGGGAAGAATTATAAGAAACTAACATAGAACGAAAGATACGTCACAACAACAGCAATGCATTTTACTGTTACATAACACATAATTCGGATAACAAACAGAGTAAATGTTCACTTGCAACTATGTTGAAGTGATCATGTACATCTAAGAATCAAGATTCATGTGATCTTTTATGGATATGTTGTGAAATATATCTGTCTGTTTTCATTTGCAGAAATACATCTTCGAGAAATCGAGTGTACCCAATGCGAAAACTCGGCTTACCAATGATCTGCAACTTCGGGATATGCAGCGGCAAGATAGGTTAGGATTGCATGGCTGCAAAGAAAGTATGAAGATATTAGTTAATAATGTATGCGTTACAAGTTAATAATGTCATTTAAAGCACACAATAAATCGAGGGGCTAATGAAACATCTCCAAAGTCACGGGCAATTGGATTATGTGGCCACTATGTTCCACATACACTTCGCTTTACTAGCATACTCATGTCTGTATTTGTTTACATTTAAAGAGTATTTTATAAAAGTTCTGCTTTCGAAATAATGTTCCCGTGTCTGTATTCGTGTATGTATCTCTGTCCCGGAAACATAGTTTGGCCAATTACACAGTACTCGATGGAAGAAGCCTAACAACTAGCAAATGTAATTGATGCATAACAAAAAGAGCATAAAAGAAGAAGAAGAAAAAGTTTGAAATTATACCTTTCAAATAGCTTAAAATCCCCATGAACCATAGCTGGAACTTGCCCCATAGGATTAATCTCTGAATATCATCAATTAAAAAGACACAACATAAATGTTAAAAACATCCAAAAAATACAGTAAACATCTATATAAAAGAATAACCTCTCAATAATAGTCCGGTCGCAAGTGTTGAAAATCTTTGTTGTACCAAAATCTTTTTAATAATAACCTCTCAGTTGTTATACAAATAGTCCGGTACGAGTGTATCAGTTTTTTTTAAAAGAAAGTCATATGTATAATTGTGTAAATATACCAAGAAATTCAGGAGATTTGTGTTGTCTCTTCATAAGATCAATATGTTCCTCCTCAAATTCAATTCCATTTGACCTAAAAAAGAGATCATTAACAGAATCAGAATCACTCAGTAGATATTTGATCTGAAAAATTCAAAGAAAAGATGAGAAAAATTACTTGCAGAAGATAATCAAAGCGCGGGAAGGTTGAGATACACGGTGGACATACAATTTCAACGCCATTTTTTTACTGTTTTCCGATGATATCTCCGGTGAGCGGTGGTTCAGTATTTAGGTAGTGTGTTTATATAGGGAAGAAGATGATAAAATGTCTTAAATTGATTTATTTCTGTGATTGATATTCTTTCCTTATATAGTTGAGATTTAAATGCTGATTGGGTAAATGTCATTTCTAGTCTTCTTCTTTTTTTTCTTTCTCTTTTTTGATAGGGTCATTTCTAGTGTGGAAACACAACTTTTCTTTTTATTATTTTCTCTCAACAATGAATTCATATCTTTTTAAACCCCTTTTTTTCCTAGGAAAAGTAGCATATTTGTCCCCACATTTTTTTATAGTTTTGGTTAGAGTAAGATTTGAACTCGACATTCCATTTACTTCTTGATGAGTATATAATTTGAGCTGCCATCAATAAGTCTATCTCAATATTTTTATAGTAGCATTTTGGTTGTTAATGTGTGAAATTGTATAAACTTAGTATACTAATTGAGCTATAACCAATTGATTTGTTCCAACATATTTATAGGAGCATTTTAGTTTTTAATATGCGAAATTATGTAACTTAGCGTTAAAATTTTCAATCAAACGTAATTTTATCTATGCGTTAGAAAAAATTTGAATGCAATAATTTGGCAGTTAAAATTAGACATTCTAAATAAATTTCTTTATAAACTGAATTAGTTTTGTACAATTTTGTTGGTTTTTGTAAATATAAATACCTTGTTAGCCAATTTGATGAGAAAAAAATTATTTAATTTATATATGACCAAATCAATTTTGGACATTTGTTAGGTATTTTTATAAAATTCCTATTTACTTTTTCTTTTTCCTTTTTGGTAGAGTATATTTCCTATATACTAAATATAATTCCTATTTACTATATATGATCATAGTGTTAGCCAATTTTGGACAAAAAATGATTATATTTATTTACCAATTTGAAGGAATCATTTAAACCTAATTAGATTTTTAAATTAAAACAAACACAGAAGAATCGAAATTGGAATTTTGGAACAAAAAAAGTAGGTTCTCAATTGAAAATGGTAGGGCTGATGTGACGCAATTGAAGGCGTCAGCCATTTCCCAAAGAAAGAATGAATTGATCCTCCCGCCTCAATTTTTGTCCCTAGTCAATCAAACATAAATTATTCTACAAAACAACATCATTTCGACAAAACTCAAACCTTTCCACCTATAAAAAATTATACTACTAAATTTGTTCATGGTCGAGCCTGGCCATATCGAGTTTATGAATAAATGCTCTTATCCTGGCTCAACTCAGCCCGTACAAAATATGTTTCAAGTTCGGGTTGGGTCGAGTTAGACTAAAAATCCTAAATTTCAAGCTCAAGCTGAGTTAGACATCAGTAAATATATTTACAGTTATGGCTAAGCAAAAGAACCAGAAACTGAAAACCGAACCGAACACCGAACCGAAATGTTAGTTTGGTTTGGTTTTCGGTGTTCGGTTCGGTTTAGAGATATGTAAATTTTGGTATTCGGTTTTCGGTTCGGTTTGAGCAAAAAAAAATTCGGTAAACCGAAACCGAACTGAACTTATGGGAGTTTGTTACATACATACTACTTAGTTGGCTTTTTTTTTGATTTTGATTATTTACCGATCGAATCAAATCTCTTGTATGGATTTAATTTTATACTTATTTGTTGGTAATTTTAAATAACTATTGAATTAGTTGGTCTTAAAATTGACAATTGTAAATCAATAAAATCCAAATTTTATAACTTATAGAAATTTCGATTGTTCGGTTTGGTAACCGAACCGAACCGAAATATTTCGGTTCGGTTTAGTTCGGTTACGTTAAAACTTCGGTTTGGTTCGGTTTCCAAAATTCCATACATATAAGTTCGGTTTTCTAATAGTTCGGTTCGGTTACCGATGCTCAGCCCTATTTACAGTATATTATTAAATTAACGATACCACTTAATGAATTAAAACTTATTGAGATAGAGAACTAAAAAAAATCAAATGAAAACTTAATTATTCACAAAATGAGAAAAAATGGTGGCGATGTTGTATACGTTTTGTTTTTGCTTTTATCAGGGAGATTATCACACTATGTTTTATATTTATAAGTTAAACTTTTTATTTTCAATAATAAATATATATGTTTTATTAGAAATTTCATAGTGAAAAATAACAATCTATGCATCCGTTGCGGGTCGGGCCAAGTTGACATGGGCTTTCTTAATAAATCTCAAGCCCAACCCATAAATAATTGGGCATTTTCGGGTAGATAAAATTGGTCAAGCCCATCCCATTATATGCGGGCTTGGACAGGTTGGGCGGACCATCTGGTTCATGAACAAGTTTAAATTACACTGGTAAGACTCAAAACTTATATTCCAAACTAGTACCTAAAATAAATTATTGTTCATCAAAGTTTTCAAATTTTTGATGATTTTCCAAACTAATAGCTAGTTACCTACTATAATCAATCAATACTCAGTCAATGCCTGGTTAATAATAGTCAATATAGTTTGTCTAATTTTTTGTTAACTTTATTTACTATCATAGTATAGCCTTTCTTGCACGAATATCTAGAGTAAGTCTCGTGCTGTTTCCAATATTGCCTTATTTGGTAATTGAAAGATACAGATCTACAAGCCTAGCTCGAATCTCGTCAATATAATCCAAAGATGAGATAAGATTCCTATGTCAAGAAAATATAATATTAAATAATTTTAATTTTTTACATTTTTTATATTTATGTGGTTAATGATCATTATGTGCGCTAAATTAATAGATTTAAAAAGACAGTGGACGGTGCCCTGCAATTCCTTAAGGACCGGAGGAGTTGTCAAACTAAGAAGAATTTTGTGGCATCCTCGACGCCCATGACAAGCCAAAATTGGAGGTTGCCTCCCCGAGGGTTTGTCAAGTGTAATGTTAAAGTGGCCATTTTCAGTTTCAATAATAGCAACGGTATGGGTGCTTAAAATACCATCAAAAGCATATGAAAATATGTTTCCATAATTTATTTTTTTATTTAAATCTGATTCTCACATCATATTATTCTACTTTACCTAATATTGACCTATCAATCACTACAAATTTAATAAGTGACATGATAAGTTATAATTGAAATTCTTAAGACAAAGAGAAATGGTTTTATTTGTTTGGTGTACATTGGCTGTCTTGTTTAGTGTTATGGGGGGGAATATTTCTGAATATTATCATACTGTGTCTCGCTCGATGACGATAGAGTCGTTTAAAGAATTATTCATAGTTTTGTTTCAAACAAAATAAATAATTATTCATAGTTTAAATGGTTTGTTGTATTGTATTATTATAGGCCGAATAAATGAGTGGTTAACCAATTCATTAATCAATTAATGAGGATATACTGATTTTTGGTCCAATGTAGCATAAGAAAAGGGCATTTGGGTAAATATTTTGCATAGTCAAACACGTATAAGATGAAGACATCTACGTCATATTACGTTAGATATTATGTTCGTAATAGATTGGTTAACCTATATTTCGGCCGCTTAGTTTTTCGGTTTCCGAAATTGGTTCATATATAGGCTCTAGTATGTAAGTGTTTCGTTAACTTTTTTTTGAATTGATTACGATTTGTTTAGTTCTAATAGCATTAGATCTTTGTCTGTGCCATCAGTCGTAACAAATGCAGAGATGGATCCTTGTAGTCCATTTGGGTGGGTCTTAGGCCTTTAAACATGTCCAAAAGCCCAAAAACATGTCGAGTGACAAACTTGAAGTATAAGATACATCATGAATTTCTCCAGTACGTCACATGACCGATCTTTCTACTAAGAGACGCATAAGCATGCATAACATGGGTTGTTGAGGAGATCCCCCATGTTTGGTTGACCCTCTTAAAAGCTAGTGGAATAAATGACAACAAAGTAAAATCTCATTATTGTATCTGCCTACAAATAGAATATTGAGAAAACTGTTATTTTCTTATAGAGAAACAAAAGGGAAAAAGATGAAAGATGTCACTTGGTCCAAACACATCATAAGATGCTACAAATACTCCTCTTTCGGCTATCACTAAAATAAGATAACAACCCATATTGTCTGTAGTCGTTTCTTCTCTAAAACTCATACCAACTTTATCGTCAAAAAGAAGCCAACAACCTCCATTCTCATGATAATTCAGTCATTATTAAGGAGAATCACTAGTAGTTATCAAATTCTTTGACCTCAATTAATTTTAAGGAACACAAAATATGTAGGATATTATAACTAGTAATTTTGTATAAAAAGATAAAATAAAATATTTTTGAAAACAAAAAAAATAAAATAAAATTTAAATAACTTAATGTGTAGCGATAATCAAATGAGATTTGTTTTAATAGAGGTTCTTAATATTTAGAATTCTATCATAATTAGCGTTTCGGAATAAGGTGCTCCTTATATAAAGTTAATAACTTGATAGGAAAGCTATTTTACGATACAACAAAAACATGAACCTCTATTTAGAAGTAAAAAGGTATATATCTCGAAAAAACACTAAAATTTCTCGGATCCTATCATTGGTATCTCAACAAAAAGCTATAGTAAAAACTCAAATTTTTTGTTAGTAGGCCGGGATCAATATGAATTTGAATTTCAGCCCAATATTTCAAAGGCTAAAACTGAAAAATGGACCAAGATTAACCAACATATGGGTAATTTGGAGCCCGTTATTTGAATAATGGGATTGAGTTTAAGCTGATAAGTGAACAGAATATTTCCTATCATTCCTGTAAAAAAATAAAAAATCTTTAATAGGATAAAGAAAATAAAAAAATAAAAAGAACAAAATGAACAATATTTTATTTTTATATAAATTGCAATGAGCATGATTCGAATTTTAATCTGTTGATTTATGTATCGGTAAGTGTCCAATTGGTAAAAAATAATTATATACATGCATGTATTTTTCACTATATATTATTTTAACTTATTATATTTTAGATGTTGTCAAAAAAAAAACTTATTATATTTTAAATATATGTGGTAGTACATTCCATGTTTAGCTTATAAACAGGTATGTATATGTATACACACTCTTTTTTTTTTTACAAAATAATTGAGAATGTGATGAAATTATATTATATATATTTTTAATCATAGTATATAAAATCACGTATTAAATGTTGGGAAAATGTATGAACTAAATGTGTTAAATTTGATATCTTTGTTAAATTTGAAACAAAGATATCAAATTGTTAATAGCTTAATAGCTACTACACTACAAAAGGAAGTGTGAGTTTTTAAGCTCGAATTCTAAAATCGAAAAAATGTCATTTCTCAAAAATAAAGTCTGGTGAAGATTATGCATCCAAAGCCCAAGCCTCCAAGCTCACCGAATCAATCATCATTTTGCCAAGTTCATCACGTATATTACACATACTCTCTCTTTCTCTATATGTATTTTCTTATTCATTTCTTTAACTTGAATGTCAGAGTGAAGAGAACTATTTTTCATGCAAGAGGATCTCGATTCAAACGAGTCACTTAGCAACTAAAGTGATTGAACAATCTTTCTGCTGAAGTAAACTTTTGTCTATCATAGAAATGTAAAAGTATATTACAAAATGGAATCGAATTATCAATAAATATAATACATTATTCCAGATAGATAAAGTCGAAAAATTAACTGATTTACAAATTAATTCGTGTTTAGTTTCTTTTATAATACTACGAAAAGTCCAAGGATAATAATAATACTATTAAAAATCTAAGGTTAACTGTGGAAAGATTAAAATATATGAAGTTAAATTTGCTAATTTGGCAAGTAGGTATTTTAACAGCAAAATTTTGGAAAAAATTACTTTAAAGTAGTTTATAATCCAGCCAAAAACAAAGAAATAGTTAGTTACAGCCCATATCTTTTTTGTCTTTATCTCATCTGCTTCTTTCTTCCAGATCTGCTAGCAGTAAGGTGTACTGTATTTGTTGTATACACCCTCACTTGATCTTCAGCCGTTGATTTCCATTTTAGCTGATGATCATACAACTAACGCACACTTCTTGATAATCTCACATTTTGGCTTTAGTTTTTGTATATTTGGTCAAATGCTACACATGACTCCCAAATGTTAGAAATGTTGATATGATTTTAAGTGTTTAAATTAAAGAAGTTGAAATGTATAGCGTCAAGCTAACTAAATTTGGAGGATGAATATGTTATTGTTATGAAAAAATCATTAAATTTATATATTAGTGGATCATACAATTTCAAACAAAATATTTTAAAAACTTAAAAGAAAATTTGAGTTATTTTTTTTAGTTTTTAAGGGTGTAGTATCAAAACACCGATTACTTATTTGATCAAACAATGTCTCCTAATTTATTTTTTGAATTTCGAGAAAAAATATGGAAGATTACTCAAAGTTATAAACTTGTTTTAATTCATACATATGAGTTAAAATTAACATTTTTCAATGTTCACAAACAAGTTTCCTTATGTGTAATTAGTATGGTTATGTGAATATTTTTTTGGTTTTTCATCTTGTTTCCGAATCACATTGGGCCGACTAATCCGAATTTGGGGCATGTTCAAGAATTATGGTATTTCAAAACCCCTCCCAGTCGCGGTTGTGGGGAATCGATACGTAAACCTCCCTACCAAGTGCAGCCCTACTGTGCCAACCAACGATGTGAATATTATTTCTCATTTTACTTATACTTTTCATTTTTTCTACGATGTGTTTATATTGGAGTATTTTTCAGATTTCAATTTTTAAGTAAAAGGCTATAAATGTGTTAGTATTGGAGTGTTCTCAAATTTTAATCACGTGATCAAATCACATTTTATCTGGCACACAGAACTAAAAGCTGATCTGCACACCAGTGGTCCAAATCTGACCTACACAATAATAAACTGAACTCACCCACACACTATCACTCTCTAATAAAAACCGGGAAATATTTGAAAAAATTAAAAATAAAACCGAAGCTGGTAAATGCAGTCAGCCATATTGAAGACACGCCCACAGTATCAAAGCTCCATAGCCATAACTCTCTAACTCTATATATATTATTTAACGGATTCTAGGTATGATAAATAACGCTTAATTATAGGTTATATATATATATATATTAATTCGTGACATCTTTTCATGCGAATGCTCCATAAACTTAAAGCATGCACAACAAAAAATTTGCTACACGTTATATATCCATCCGATTTAACTAAAAAACCGAACTAACAGTTAAGGTTCGGTTATATATTAATCTCCGAAAATATATATATCATCGTTACTCGTGCCCGTCATTAAACACACATGTTCTTTCCCTACGTTGCCCCCATGCTCTACTCATAAATGCACCTTCCTGTCTTTCAATTTCAAAGTTTCACTTGATGATTTCATCATATCTAAACGTCTGCATCTCAAGATCTTCGCTGAATCACACATCAGGTGAACTAATTTTCTCCATTCTTCTCAAATTCAGCTCATAAATTTCTAGATTAACATATAATCATCTTGTTTGGCTATCGAATTGAGCTAAACGGCTGCGTTTCTTGAAGAATGCATCTTCCGGGAAATTCTATTTATAACTAAGAGAGTATTATCTTACTCTGAGAGCGCTTTAAAATCTCTTGTGAATATGTGTTTGTTGTTGTTGTTTCCGATTTTTGGAGTTTCAACGTTCATTTTGACTTATGATATGTATTTAATTCCTCATTTAATTATGATACGAGCAAAATTTATTAACGGTCATATTCTTGTAACGCTTCTTGGGAGTCAACATCTTGAAAGAGGAATTTCTATTTTCCTTCTCTGGATATTTTTACTGTTTGGTTGCGGAGAAAGATGCAGGAAAATTCAAAATAGAACGTCAAATCCGGGTTTCTGGTTTGCATTTGTAATTTTTTACTATTTTCTTTGCATTATTATTATTATTATTATTATTTTTGGGCTTTATGTTTGTTGATCTTGAGGGAATCATAGAGGTCAAATGTGGTGTGGGATATCACTTTTTAAGACTATTTTGTGATATTTATGTTTTAAAGATAACGTTTTTCGTATTTGTGTCCAAGCTAGAGTCGAAGTTACAAAAGCTGGCTTTTGTAATAGGAACTCCAGCTTATAAAATTTTTGAGCTTTATTTTTGTTGCCTTTGCTTGATTTTGTGGGGATCATAATAGTCAAACTAGGTTACATGTACACTTCTCCTAACTAGCATATCCGTAATTGTATTTTAATATCCGACATTATTTTTATGCTATTTTCTGAAGATTATGCGTTAAAAATTACGTTTTCCCATGTTTGTATCTGTGTCCGACCCTGTGTTCAGGCAATATAGGGTCAAAGTTAGAAAAGCTGACCTTTAGTGATTTTGTGGGCGGTGGAGTCGTTTTGTGCATAAAGAAAAGCTAGCTCATGTGTATTGAGCGTGCTTTTTGGATCTTATTAGTTGTTTATTATATGTGTTTTGGATCTTAGTAGCTTCATTTCATAAAAAGCTTACACGTTTCATTTCTTAAAATCTCAGTCTCTTTTTTTTTCTTATTAATATTATTAAGAGATACCTGTCGATTGAACCTTTCACTTTCAGCATTTTAAGTTACTGGTAATGTTGCTCTGCTTTTATGCAATTTTTTTTTAAATTGGTTAATGATTATCTCTTTTTCTTTGTCATTATCTTGATGCCGGAAGGTAGTTTTTGATTTTTGCATATGCAACTTTCTTTTAATGTCTATAAGGAGTCAATTTTAGTATTACTATTTTCACGGTTTATCATCATGGTTTATGTTAGTTGACACTGAATCATTTCGGGACTAAGCTTTGTTGTTGTTGTTGTTGAATTAAGCATCGTGGAGGCATGCATTGTTCTGTTTTAAGAAGAACACAAACAGAGGAAAAAACTCAAAGAACTAGTCTAAAAGAACTTGAAAATATGTTGGCTTTTCACGATTAATTAATAACCTATGTTTCTAACTTGATGTGCATGTTAGAACTAGTTTAATTTTATTTGGTTTTATCTCTGCCAATATCATAGCATATAAGCATGTAAATTCTACTAATGACGAGGACCATCTATCAATGGATGTGAGCGTCGAGTTCGTATGATTCTCTACATGAAGTTTCTGTACGTACACTAAGATCCATTTGAAGGAAAGAATCAAATTGCTTCTTGTGTTACTTTTCGATGAATGCAAATCAATTGATTGGAATTTGATTGTTTAATTATTTAGTTGAAATATTTGTGTATTTTGAAGCATTCTGATGAACGACCAGCATGTAATCATCTCGCGTACATAAAAACCTTTGTCCGACCTTTCAAAGCTCATGTAATCATGTTATTATATATGCTGCTATGTTCCTTGAGTTCTGCAGACCCATCTTGTATGATTATATTTTGATTGGAAGTTGCTATGATGCTTATTGACTACACAAGTACTTTGATCTTATGCATTTCTTCTTGAATGCCATTCTTAATCTTACGTGATGGTTATATTACAGGCTGTTAAATAACATTATTTATTTATTCTCTTTTCTGCAGGTCACTGTAGTTACCTCCATTCCTGCTGGGAGTTCATACACTGTTAAAGAAGTCACTTGCCTTTCTATCAATCATGAGCCACCTTAAGCTCGGGATAGATGTGGTTAGCGCTCACAATCTATTGCCAAAAGACGGAGAAGGTTCGTCCAATGCATTTGTGGAGCTCTACTTTGATGGTCAAAAGTTTCGGACCACCATCAAAGAGAAAGACCTGAATCCAGTTTGGAACGAGAGTTTTTACTTCAACATTTCTGATCCTAGCAACCTTCACTATCTGACTCTTGATGTCTATGTTTACAACAATTTAAGAGCTACCAACTCCAGATCCTTCCTAGGGAAGGTTAGCCTCACAGGAAATTCTTTTGTTCCATACTCCGATGCTGTTGTCTTGCACTATCCTCTGGAAAAGCGTGGCATTTTCTCACGTGTTAGAGGAGAGCTTGGCCTGAAAGTTTATATTACTGATGATGCTTCCATAAAATCATCGACTCCACTTCCCGCAGCTGAGTCAGTGCAAGTTAAGGATGGAGGTTTGGCTCACGGAGAAGTTCATATTTCAAATCCCATATCCCGCAATAGAGGTGATAGACACACTTTTCATCACCTTCCTAATCCTAGCCTTCAACAGAATCAACATCAACATCAACATCAACACCAAGATCATTCTTCAGCAGCAACAGTCACTCATCACGTACCCAAGTATGTGGCTGATGAGATGAAAGCTGCAGCACAACAACCTCCAAAGTTGGTTCGTATGTACTCTGCATCGGCCTCTCAACCTGCTGACTATGCGCTAAAGGAGACAAGCCCTCTTCTTGGTGGGGGAAGAGTTGTAGGTGGGCGTGTTATTCACGGAGACAAAACTGCAAGCACTTATGATCTTGTTGAGCGTATGTACTTTTTGTATGTTAGAGTAGTCAAAGCTCGTGAACTACCTGCCATGGATGTGACAGGAAGTCTTGATCCCTTTGTTGAAGTGAAAATCGGGAACTACAAAGGAATTACAAGGCACTTCGAGAAAAAGCAAAATCCCGAGTGGAATCAAGTGTTTGCCTTTTCGAAGGACCGCATGCAAGCTTCTGTATTAGAAGTTGTGATTAAGGATAAGGATCTCATTAAAGATGACTTTGCAGGCATTGTAAGGTTTGATATAAACGAGATTCCACTGAGAGTTCCACCTGACAGTCCTTTGGCTCCTGAGTGGTATCGACTTGAGGATAAGAAAGGGGACAAGATCAAGGGAGAGCTGATGCTTGCTGTCTGGATTGGTACCCAAGCAGACGAGGCTTTTTCAGACGCATGGCATTCTGATGCAGCTATGCCTGTAGATATTTCTGCAGCTGCCTCAACGGTAATACGCTCAAAGGTTTATCATGCACCGCGTTTATGGTATGTGCGTGTAAATATTGTCGAGGCACAAGACTTAATCCCTGCAGAGAAGAACCATTTTCCTGATGTGTATGCTAAGGTACAGATAGGCAATCAGGTTCTGAAGACCAAGACGTGTCAGGCTCGTGGCTTTAATGCTTTCTGGAATGAAGACCTTTTATTTGTTGCAGCTGAACCATTTGAAGACCATCTGGTACTTTCAGTTGAGGACCGTGTAGGTCCTGGGAAAGATGAGATCATTGGGAGGCTCATTATACCATTGAGCTCTGTGGAGAAACGTGCTGATGATAAGATACTACATTCCCGTTGGTTCAACCTGGAAAAACCGGTTGCAGTGGATGTTGATCAGTTAAAGAAAGAGAAGTTCTCTAGCCGTATCCAAATTCGAGTCTGCTTAGATGGAGGATACCATGTTCTTGATGAGTCTACTCATTATAGTAGCGATCTTCGCCCTACAGCAAAACAACTCTGGAGGCCACCAATAGGGTTACTCGAACTCGGGATCCTAAACGCTGTAGGGTTACATCCTATGAAAACCCGAGACGGAAGGGGCACATCCGACACGTACTGTGTGGCAAAGTATGGTCACAAATGGGTTAGGACACGAACTCTAATCGATAACCTGCATCCAAAATACAATGAGCAGTACACCTGGGAGGTTTTTGATCCTGCAACAGTTTTAACAGTTGGCGTATTTGACAACAGCCAGCTCGGGGAAAAAGGATCAAATGGCAAAGACGTAAAAATCGGGAAAGTCCGGATTCGTATCTCTACACTTGAAACTGGTCGTGTGTATACGCATTCATATCCGTTGCTGGTTCTTCATCCTACCGGAGTCAAAAAGATGGGAGAAGTGCATTTGGCAATTAGATTTACCTGCATATCTTTTGTCAACATGCTTTATCAGTATTCGAAGCCTCTGTTACCTAAAATGCACTATGTAAGACCCTTTTCCGTGATGCAGCTAGACATGCTCCGTCACCAAGCGGTCAATATAGTAGCATTAAGGTTAGGCCGGGCAGAACCACCACTAAGGAAAGAGGTTGTAGAGTATATGTCAGATGTGGACTCACACCTATGGAGCATGAGGCGAAGCAAGGCAAATTTCTTCCGGCTAATGACAGTTTTCTCCGGATTATTTGCTGCCGGGAAGTGGTTTGGTGATATTTGCATGTGGAAGAATCCTATAACAACAGTACTTGTTCATGTACTATTTCTTATGCTTGCTTGCTTCCCGGAGCTCATTCTGCCAACAGTTTTTCTTTACATGTTTCTAATAGGGATATGGAATTATCGGTATCGCCCGAGGTATCCTCCCCATATGAACACAAAGATCTCACAAGCTGAGGCAGTGCACCCGGATGAGCTTGACGAGGAATTTGACACATTCCCAACAAGCAGAAATCCAGAACTTGTTCGAATGAGGTATGATCGGCTACGAAGCGTTGCTGGAAGGATTCAAACTGTTGTAGGTGATATTGCAACACAAGGGGAGCGGTTTCAGTCACTGTTAAGCTGGCGAGACCCGCGTGCATCCGCCATATTTGTTCTCTTTTGTTTGATAGCTGCACTGGTTTTGTTTGTCACACCATTTCAGGTTGTAGCAGCTTTGGCAGGTTTTTATACTATGAGGCATCCAAGGTTTCGGTACAGGACACCATCAGTGCCCATCAATTTCTTCAGACGGCTGCCTTCCAGGACGGATAGTATGCTGTAAAATATATGTTGGATGTTTCAAGTTGTTGTGTTAAAATGTTCCAGTCGCGTCTCTGTTTCGTCTTTTAATATATTTTGCTCAGTGGTGATGTAACTGTCGAAACAGACCATGAACAATATGTTTCTGGCATATGACAAGTTTTGATATATAATTATTTTGACAAATATGGTTTAATATATGTCAAATTTATGAAATTTGATATTTTGGTTTAAAGTTCGACGATCGTCATGTTATTAGTAAAGCTATAATGGAGCGCTATAAAAATTGTTTGATTTCCAATAATAATGAATTTAAATCTGCAATTCATTCTCCTTCCATTTGATGCCAATAATTAAATAGTTGGTAGCAATTCTTCATACATTATCCAGCAACTAAGCCATTATAAAATTTGATTAATGGATTAAAATAAAACAAAGATGCAATCTCAAGGACTAAATGTTCATATTTATATTTTAGTAGGTACCAAAACGTGCATACAAATTAGCCATTAATACATAATACGTGCAGTCAAGTTCTTTCTTAGGCAAAGAATGATGCAAACAACTTCTACTAGAAAACCAGAAGCAAGTTTGAGGATCAATGACTCCAAAAAATGGCGATTTCAATATCGAAAAAGAAATCTAAACTCTCCAAAAAAGAATCAAGGACACAATCCTGTTTCTTTAATTCAATTTGGTGCAAAGTTGTGTCCCGAATCCCGGCTTTGACTGTTCTTTTCATCCTTATTTTTTTGTGGTCATCTTCCACAACCATCATTTCGGGTAACATTGTTCACGTATGCATCTCATCGCGCAAGCTCAATGATCTTTACTGCCTTTCTGCTGGCACTCAGGCAAATTTCGATATCCCACTTCCGAGCATAGCCAATAATTCTGCTATTTCTAGCATCAATAGCAATGTTCAAGAAGTTGAAGAGAAGCAGAATGTGATTGTGACAGATGCAAATACGATCAACAAAGACTCGGATGAGGAGGTCGAGAAGGCGAAGAAGGTTGTCGAGGAGCAAATGCAGCTGCATCGATCATGGAAGTCGAATGCGGACCAG
The DNA here is from genome assembly GCA_028411795.1 of Euphorbia peplus. Lineage (NCBI taxonomy): Eukaryota > Viridiplantae > Streptophyta > Magnoliopsida > Malpighiales > Euphorbiaceae > Euphorbia > Euphorbia peplus. The sequence continues at coordinate 31,612,793 of CP110839.1, forward strand.
GAAATGTGTGATGGAAGAGGGATATATGTGTATGATCTTCCATCAAAGTTCAACAAGGACTTAGTTGGACAATGTGGAGATATGATTCCATGGACAGATTTCTGCAAACATTTCGAAAATGAGGCGTTTGGGAAGCCGATAGAGAAGCTCGGAAAAGGGTGGTTTCATACTCATCAGTATTCATTGGAGTTGATCTTCCATTCAAAGATTTTAAAACATCCTTGTAGAGTTTATAATGAGAATGAAGGAAAGCTCTTTTATGTTCCATACTATGGTGGATTAGACATCTTGAGATGGCATTTCAAGAATGTTTCTGTTGACGTTAAGGACACGTTGGCGTTAGATCTTGTAAAATGGCTCGAATCGAGGAAGTCCTGGCTTCGGAATTCGGGAAAAGATCATGTCTTTGTGCTCGGAAAAATTTCGTGGGATTTCAGAAGACAGATTGGTTCTTCATGGGGTACTAGGTTCTTAGAGCTAAAGCAAATGCAGAACCCGATCAAACTCCTGATTGAACGACAACCTTGGGAAGTCAACGACATAGGAATCCCACATCCGACATACTTCCATCCTCATTCAGACGATGAAATAGTTTCCTGGCAACTAAAGATTATGCGAGCAACCCGAAAAAGCCTAGTCAGTTTTGCAGGGGCAGCAAGGCCTGATCAACCCGAGAACATAAGGTCAATATTGATTGATCAATGTACTTCAGATGGCGAAAAATGTCGGTTTTTGGATTGCAGTTCAGGAAAATGTGATCAACCTGAAACAATTATAGAGCTATTTATGGAATCAGAATTCTGCTTGCAACCTCCGGGAGACAGTCCAACGAGAAAATCAGTGTTCGATTCGCTTGTTTCGGGTTGCATACCTGTACTATTTGATCCATTCACGGCTTACTATCAGTATCCATGGCATTTACCGGATGATCATAGGAAATATTCGGTGTTCATAGATCAAGAAGAAGTGAGAAAAATTAAGGCGAAAGTGATCGAAAGTCTAGCAAAATTTTCTATCAAGGAAAGAGAAGATATGAGAAGGTATATAGTTTATGAATTATTACCAGGATTGATATATGGAGATTCAAGTTCTGAGCTTCAGAAGTTTCAGGATGCATTTTCAATAACGGTCAACAATTTACTGGAGCGAGTCAATAATTTTTCATCTTATAAATAATAATATTTGACTAAATTTGCAAATTTAGTATAAATGTAATGTATCAGTTTGATCCGATAATCTTAATCAAATTAGTTCGAAATGATAACGAATGTACCATAAGTTGTATTATTCAAGTAATAGATAGATTACAATGTTTTTGTTTTTTTGAAAGAAAGGACGATATTATTACGAATCATTCAGCAACGAAGAACAAAAGAAGTTGGGGTACAAAAGAACCCCGACTTAGCTAAAGTATGAGCCACAACGTTGGCGGCGCGTTTTACAAATGCAATAGAGCTATATCTGAAAGCTCGGATAACAAAAATTTACCATCTTTGGCTATTGTCATTAAAAGGAGAAAACACCTCTAACAAAGCATACATGTAAAATGAAATATGGAGTGACTATTTTATCACTAACTGGAGTAGCGGTAGTCTGCTTTGTTGCAAGTAATGAACAACACTTCGAATAACACCTACGGCGTCCTGTTTCTCGGTGTTAATTTCTTTTTCCCGATCTATTGAGAACTTGGATGAACTCGGACGGATAACTATCTTCTTTAACGAGGGGGAAACCTGAGCTATGCGCGTGACAAGTTGTTCTTCATTATAAAACCCAGCGAAACCATCAATTTCTACCTCCTCAAGGAATAGATTCATAGCAATGAACAGGTCGTTTGGTATTACCGGACATGTAACAAACCCCAAATTTAGCGACAATTTACGTAAAGATGGAGCAGCTTTGAGCAAGCTGAACAACAAACGCAACGTTGCATCTGTAACATTTCCTACTGCGAGTTTCAATTCCTTGAGATTTGACATTGCAGCAGGAAAACGTAGGATACTCGTATGATTTCTGAATTCTAGATTCGTTGAGAGCACGCTCTTATAATACTCCAGTAGTCGTGGAGGGTAATCATTCTCGTATTCAGAGTAGGAAAATCGGGACAGTAAGGGAACGTCTCGCAAATGCAGCTCTTCAATACTCTGTATACGGTTGTTGAGATAGTTAAATGAGACAAGCTTTGGTGCAGAAATACGAAGAAATTTGAGTTTGATACCAATAAACTCGAGGTGCTTTAATTTTAGAGATGGCCCCTCGATTCTGAGTTCGGTGAGTGCACTGCCATAAGCCCAAACGATGGACAACTCCTCAAGATTTGGAAAACTAGTTAGACAACTTTCGATCTGGCTAGAAGATAATTTCGGTGGAAATTTCAATCGGAGAGTGACGAGGGAGTGCAAGGTTGTGGACGCGAGTGAATCCAATGGTGCATATTGACCCGACCAATGACTTGCGAAGCTAAAATCGAGTGTTTTCACTGATTTCTCCTTAGCAAGTTCGATCCAAGTATCGACTTTAGCACGGGGCATACTGGAGCGGACCTGCGAGGTTGATGAGCTAGACGGAACGTAATCAATATAAGAAATATTGAGTTCATCCATCACATCACGGGTATACTGACATAGTATTTGGTCGACTATTTGTTCGAATTTAATGTTCATGGCTGCACCCTGACGCTGCTGATATTTGTAACGCCGCAAATATTTTGGATAAACAGCTACGAAATCCGAAGCATGGAGTCTTAGAACTGGAGTAGATAATGTCCAGACATTTCTTCTCCATCGGGTGGAGAGGATGGTGGTTCTAACTCCCTCGACTATATTCAGTTTCGATACTATAATCGAAAGTATTTCATCCGGTAAGCTACTTATGTAGTCTCTCGCCATTCAAATTAAATTCCGGCTGCTCTGGCGCTATTTGATTTTGAATAAAAGGCAAAGGAGAATGACCATCCCAATTAGTTTGGCATCACCGTGACGCCATTAGTTAATCGTGACGATAACAGAGAAAAACATACACTTGGATAGCCAGAGCTCCGAATGAAGTGAGATTCAAATTGAACTTCTCAAATTTATTCATTATTACAGAATAAAGAAGCCTTTATATAGACGTGAGTAAACGTAATCCAAATAGAATAAAGTAAATCTAAAACATTAGGAATATCCTAATGGAATAAGGTAAACCAAAATAATCCTAATTTGATACTTTAATGTGATTTACCTTAAAAATTCACTTAAAAATTCTTCATGAAAAGACTAGTTAACGAATTTATCCCACTAAAAATAATTGTGCAAGGTAAGGGATTGAACCAGAATAGAAATCTCTAAACGTTGTTGCTGACTATTCACCACATTGTTACAGACATTATGTTGAAAATCGAACATAAAAATCTCTAAATTTTTCCCTTCACCAACATAAAAGTTTTCAATAAAAGTAATTAACCTCCAAAATAAACATTTGCGACTTCAAAAATTAAAATTGTTTGTAACTACATTTTCCGTTTGATCAATCTATTAGACAACATCTAAATAACTTAAAAACTAAAACGTTAAAAAATGAGTACAAATTTAAAGATTTTTATGTTAACAAATGACAAAATGCATGGATTTTTATACCCGAATTTAAAGTTAAGGAGAGTAAAAAGAAGTACACCAAAGTGTGATCTACCCTCCTTTTTTTTAATTTGACCAACTCAACCATGGACAAAGTAGCCCGGGTGTAGGAAGTTACTTTTCAAGGCATTCCCAAGTCTTAGGGATGATGGTGGAAGACCAATGGCCATGCAACTCGAGAAAATCATCACGATGCCGCTGAAACATGAGAAGGTCAGAGTCCCGGATGACAGGAAAGAATTCTTGTTTACTGGCATTTTTGGCTGGGATGAATGTTGCTGCTCCAGGGATCCAAAATATACTGTATGCATTTTGTCCTCGGGACCATCAAGAAACGGATGATTCTGGTTCGATGGTTCTCCGTGTAACAGACGTGTAGTCTCTAACCCATGTTCAGCTTGAATCAACTTAAGTGCTTGTGCCTTATCTGCTAAACCATCAGGAACAGACACTGAATTGGCTTTCATCTCAGGTTCAATAGAAGCAAGTCGTTTGGAAGACTGACATGGCAGATTGAACCCTTTCTTTATGCTCTCAAACTATTCTCATCTCTTACTTAGCTTCCCTACTTATTCACGCTTTCGAGACAGTCTCTTGCTTCACATCGGCTTCAGGAGCGATCATTTTGACTCGATTTGTCCTGGAATATTCTGCTTTTCTCAGAATAGGTGACGTTGTATCACATCCTCGGTTCTCATTTGAAGGCTCTCTGATGGGCGTCGAAACCACCAAAAATAATTCCTAACTTTTCTCTGCAACGGATAAACTGTAAATAAGGTAAGCAGGGTCGAACCCAAGAGATTAGTAACGAATTAATTGAATTGATAATCAAGACACAAGTAAAGTAAAAAAGGGGGTTTTGAAAGTTTGATTTGCAAAAGAAATAATTAACTACACCGAACTAAATTAAACAAAAACAAAATAGAAAGATCAATTCCAGTTAAAGGTATTCGCGGGACAGATTTAAACACATTGATCATTGACAGAATATTATCTTCATAAACACATATCGGATCAGTTTGATGTATTCTTCCATATTAATGAATTAATCAAGCACGGCAAATAACTAATTCCTAATTAACAAATAACCTTGCCTCAGCGGTCTAAAGATTACCCAATCTAAGCCAACCGATTCTCAGCGATATCGATTCAGAAACCAAATTACTTATTCATTCAAAGTGATAAATCTAATTACCTTTGTATTAATGTCACATGGAAGAACCTGAATTTGTCAAGATCAGATTATACTCCAAATACAAAGAATAACTCAATTTATAACCTTGATTGCTACTTGATTGATTCGATTAAGTAATGACTCGTTGACTACCTAATCTCATCAAATCAGCTATATGTCAATTCAATCCTAAGAATAACAGGCCATTATCATTCAAAGAATAATCAACAATTAAGATAAGCTACTATGGATAAATAAACGATATGAGATTAAGAAGAAATAAACGATCTCACAATAATGAAGAAAGCTGCATTTGAATTAAACCTTCAACCGAAATTGATAATTTAGCCAAACATGGCCATGGAAAATAAAAGCAATCTATTGTCGAAACCAATAAAAACCTAGAACAAAAACTAACTTTCTAAACGTACAGAGGATACGTCTTTAAATAGCTAAAACCTACTCCTAAAAGATAACTAGGAAAATAAGAGAATTGATTACAATAGAACTCTTCCTAAACTGTGAAAATCCCTCTAATTTCGTGGCTGCCAAGTCATTTACTGATGTCCAGATTAGTCTTGATAAGTCAGGAAAGAAGTCCTCCTCAAAATAGGAATCTGAAATCCCGAAACTGCTTAGCCTTGGGCAAGGCTAACTCTGCCTTTGCATCCAACTCCTCTAATTCAGCTCCAAGTTGCGACCCAGCTCCATGTTGATCTAAAATAAGCCCGTTTCAGCTCCTTTTAACTTCCTTTTCTCCACATTAGCTCCTGCAAGTAACTTATGATAATAACAAGTAAAAAGCTCCTAAAACAAGGCATCTAATTATGAATTAGTATGAAAATAAAGCACGAATACTTGCTACATTTTGCACTCATCACTCTCCAAGTCCAAGCAACAGATTAATATCACCTGAAGATGTAGTAGTAGCTCTTTCTAGGTTCAGGCTGGGTCATAACACCTTTATTGAAGCCACTATCAGCAATCATTTTGACTCGATTTCTCCTGGAATATTTTACTTTTGTCAGCAAAGGTGAGGTTGTATCACATCTTTGGCTCTCGTTTGATGGCTTTCCAAGTCCAAGCCATGGGTTATTAGCACCTGAAGAAGTATGTAGCAGAAGCTCTTCCTCAGGTTCAGGCTGGGTCATAACACCTTTATTCAATCTCTTTCGCCGGTGACCAGTTCTTACTTGAGTTTTCCTTGGATTCAGTATCATCATCCATAGGACTTCTCTGCGAAGATATGTCAACTAAGATAGCTATGGGAAGAGTAGTTAAAGCCGATAGAGTGGTAGTTACTCGACGAATAAGCTCGTGGAGAGGCCATGTCCTCCACACGATTTCTGCAATCACCGAGTTCCTCCACATCAGCACGACAGCTTAAGCATGAGTAGATGGCTCCGAAAAAATTAGAATACCAGGCACCAGGTAAGAATGCTAACCCCATCTCTTAACGAGACCTACATAAAATAACATGAATACATCCTCGCAAGTTCTAACCTGATCGTTTTTTGGTCATTTGTGGAATCTTCTTAATGTTGATTTCCTTTATCCACCCTGGAGGTAATAAGTCCTCCGGAGTAGATTTCCTAGTTGTAACCTAGATATTATCCAGACATCAAATTATAATAGTTAGACATTTGATGAAACAAACAAATAGGTGAACTAGCATTAACTTTACTATATAGGTGCTATGACAACCAAATTTCACAAAACATTTTTGCTTCTAGACACATTCCATCAATCCTTCAAAACAAATTTGAGATATTTAGTCTCAAGCTTGAAACGGCTGTTAAAAAGCAACCGATTGATTGACATCAATTGCACACCTAATGTGGATAAGAAGATCATGTTGAACAGATTACAACTCTTTGGATCAACCTCCTAGTGCCAAAAACTCAACTATTTACGTATCCTCTCGTCCTGGAATGAGAAATCAACTATAAACATGCATGGAGCTACCGTATATATAGAACGATTGCTCATTACGGAGTTCCTTTATTTTCAGCATCACACACTAGCTATGCTATCTAAAACAAAATGTTCTAAATCAACTATATAGTGCTATTATTATTTTCTGATATATGACACATGACCACACACTAATGTATCCTCTCTGCTTGTAGGGATAACAGACAGTGGCATTTCCTTTTGCGTGGATGTGGAACTTTTCTTCTTATATTTCCAAAATATAATTAATACGAAATACTCGATTGAGAAATAAATTGATATCAATAAATTCAGCTTCAACCAAATAAATAAATTCAGTTCTTATAATTGATAAAAGTTTAGTCCTCTTTTCATCTATGTCTAGATGTTCAATCTTGTACACAAATATGATATGTCCTCAAGAAAAGTAAGTGTTAATTGTTTTATGATTTGATTGTCCGGTTCAAGAAGATTTGAGTTGTTTTCATGATTACAAATCCCGGACCACCTAACATCAGGTTCATGTCGAACCAGGTTGAACTGAGTCCGGTCCAAGTTCAATAACTATGTTTTTCACAACTGAAATTAGCGGCAATAAGGAGAAGAAAAGAATAGGTCAACTAACTTATTTAGGGGTTAATTTGAACAGCGCAACTTGGCGGCATAGACTATAAAGCAACAACAGGATTTAACGGCAGGCCTACAGTGGTGAACCGCTGCGATGGACATGTGACCAGCCTGAACAACTATGTAGCTAGTAATTTCATTATGATAAGAAATTTTGGTATTGTTTTATTGTAATTCTCATATGTTTAACTTTGTGATTAAATTGTTTCATTGAATAGTCACATGATGACTATTGTTGAGATCTTATCTTACCCACTATAATAGTTGAGATCTTAGCGAGCGCCTGACCGACACCAACGAGTACAATCTCTTTCAAATTGCCATCCCGAACCCAATCCGAATGAGCTTGATTAATGAGTCCAAATGAGCTTGAAATGCCTTTTACAAGCACAATCAGGCTTCAGGGATAGATAAACCTGAGGTTAGTAGCTAACTGCAAAACACCGTATTCATTGTTCATTGGATTTTGATGTCTCACATGCAAAGGTGCTCGCACTGCTTTAGTGTAATTGATGAAGGCTAGACCGGAAATTATTCAGCGCTCATGATAAATTACAATCAATGACCTCATGTATAGCAGCATGGATGATATACAAAATTGCATAAAATACGATGGATGTGAGCTATCAGATTCTTTGTTTCTCAATCAAACTAGAATATAATCATGTGAAGCCAATTAATGTGAAAATAATGCAAAAATGCAACAGGAAGCTCTTCAAAATTATACTAAATGTTAAACGCGGGGCATACAGCTCCAAGCATATACACAGGTTTTCAAGTTGAATAAAAGTTGAACCACGTCTTATCATCATGTTGATTAATCAGAGGCTGCTTCATCTGGCTGCTAGAAAGCATTACGCTCGGATTCAGATGCCATGAACATCTTTCAACCCATTTTGTTTTGAGTACTGTTTTTCTGAACAAGAAAGGAGGACTTTTGCAAACCTACTGACTCATGAAATTTGTTGGCAAGCTCAACGAGCATAGTTTTATGATCCCTTTCATGACACGCTGCTCCTTTGCTACTACACTAACTATCAATCTTTGACATTTCATCATCCACCTGAGAAAGTAGATAATTCTGAAAATGTCAAGGTTGAGAAGCGAGCACAGATATGAAGCCGCTAAGAAGAAAATAAAAGAAAGTTAAAAGCTTAGCAACATACAACTGCAGTTGTTCATGATTTTTCCAGGAAGAACTAAACGTGTCTGGATAGTATCCAATATTGAGATGCTAACCATTGGTGCATGGTCACCAGAAGAAATACACTAAATGTTGTATCTGTTTCTAAAAAATTAAATATATTCCCAAGTTCAATGGCATAGTGATATACTTTTGGCCTCATTGAATTACCAAGGTGACATCGGGATAATTCATTCCACGGGCAGATACATCAGACGTGACAAGAATTAAAGCTTTGGATTCCTTGAACTCGTCAAAGACACAGAGTTCAATATAATTGAGGCTCCCTAACAAATCATTAAAAGTAACTCATTTACTGAAAACTTCCGAACTGTGAACTTAAAAGCCAGCAAGAATGGTTTAGTATATACCTCAACAGGTGTTTATAGACAATCCAGGCCTAGCGTACCAGCAAAATCATGCTCCCTTTTCAACATAAGCTGAGATATTCGGCGAACCTGCATAAACACGGTCCAAAAACATCTTGGAATAAAGTCATGAGCATCTATATATCTGATTTGAACCCTAAAGAAAGGGATCAAGGAATCTCATACGTACCTCTTTTGGAATTGGCAAACAGTCAATTAACTTTCTTTCAATAGGTAATCATCCGATACATCAAGAATACGCATCCTAAATGACATCAAGAATAAACATCCTCAATGGCAACAAAATTCATAGATAGACCACCTTTATTATCTATGTGAACCAGACCCGGGGTAGCAAGTTCAGAGAAAATAAATCAGTATGTGCTATCAGTTACAAAACATAAAAAAAGAAAAAAAAATACTTAAAATCATAAGGCCATTTGCATACTCCATTGCATTTTGTGAACACAGTTTTGTCATCTGCATTTTGTGAACACATGCATCTTAAAAACATTATATTGGATTTGGGACAAAGTAACATGTTACTATCAATCTATTCAACATTCTGACTCATGATTGTGAAGCTAAGTTACCATAAACAGATAGTTACATGAGATAGCGATCAAGTGGAAGGAACAAATTAGCAAAGAAGATCAAATCAAAACCGTATCTCGAATCCAAATAAATTTAGCATTGCATAAATCGGTGAGCTACAAAATATTATATCAAGTGAGTTAGCTATTCATCAATGGTAAGAGGTCCAAATAGTAGAAAGAAATTGACATATATCTGAGCCTAATTTACAGTGTAGACCATACTAAGAAAGTTCATAATTTGAAATACAGCACCCGTCTCCTCGGATGAAGCCGGGGCAAAAGATGAAGCTGGAGCAGGGCCGGTTTCAAGGGGAGTTGACATAGGTGGTTGCCTAGAGCCTCCACTTTTACCGATCCTTTAATATGTATCAAATGCAATAAATTCGAATAATGAAAAATAGAAAACATATCATTCTACTAGACATTATTCATGTGAAATAAAGAAAATATACACTTCTTATGTTTCTGTTTATAATGTCAATAAAAACTAGGTCATAATATAATTTCTCCTACCTTAAGAGGTTTCGATCCAAACATTTTCAATTTCAATATGAATTCAATTGTTAAAACTCAAAGTTTATACACTATTTCTTTTGAATAGAACAATCATCCTATATATAAATAAAAATTTAGATAGTCAACTAAAATAGAATCAAAAATTGACAGCAACGATACACTTTGATGACTCCATAATTATTCACAGTTTATCTATCAACAATAAAGGTAATGTAAATATATGGTTTATGGTTTGTGGGTTAATTTTCACGTCAAAAATTATTTTGTTCAATTAATTTGAAAATTCAAGCTTTTATGTTCTTTAAATCACGCTATTTTTATGTTATTTTTTTATGTAATATCTTAATTTATGAAATACACATTGTATTTATCCTAATAATATTTACTCGATAATTATTATTTTTGTGCAAATTATTTCAATTGAATTATTTTTTTTGTCTAATGCCTAGAGACTCCTATGTTCTGGAGCCGGCCCTGAGCTGGAGAATCAGGTTGAGGTGGCCATGCAAATGATGATGAAGACATGGTTTGAACATCAAACGAATAGGATATATTTGCATTGAAATTAGGAGAAGCATTGTCAGAATAAGAGTTCTGAATGTTAAGCTTACCCGCTAACCAATCGAGAAGCGAAACGGAATACAAAATTGCTTGTTTATCAATTGGAATACAAGCATGCCACACCTCTTATATTATTCAAGTAATAGATAGGATTATTATGTTTAATATTTTTATTTTTTTTTTAAAATTGTGCAATTGCACGTGTGTAACCACTAAGCTAACACCTTCACCACATATATAACTGAATCATATAAAACAGATAACTAGATGTTAAAATAACTTTAACTCATTCAAAATCTGATAATCCAGGAAACAAATTCTCAAAATAGACATAGAGCTAATAAAAAAGAATTTAAAAACATACTTTAATATATGTAAAAAGAAAAATGGACTGACTATTTGATCACTATCCAGTATATGTGCTCTTCTTGATTCCAAAAAATGAACAACTTTTCCAATAACACCTATGGCATCACCTCGCTCGGTGTAAATGTCTAAATTCTGATCTATTGAGAACTTGAATAAACTTGGCTGAATAATTATTTTCTTTAACGAGGGCGAAACCTGAGCTATGCGCGTCACTAGTTGTTCTTCATTATGAAACCCGGTGAAACCATCAATTTCTACCTCCTTGAGGAATAGATTCATAGTAATAAACAGGTTCTTTGGTATTACCGGACATGTAACAAACCCCAAATTTAGCGACAATTTACGTAAAGACGGAGAAGCTTTGAGCAAGCTGAACAACAAACTCAATGTTGCATCCGTAGCGTGTCCTACTGTGAGTTTCAATTCCTTGAGATTTGACATTGCACCAGGAAAACATAAAATACTAGTACGATTTCTGAATTCTAAATTCGTAGAGAGTTCCCTCTTATAATTCTCCAGTAGTCCTGGAGGGTAATCATTCTCATATTCGGAGTAAGAAAATCGGGAGAGTAAGGGGACATTCTGCAAATGTAGCTCTTCAATACTCCGTATCCTGTTGTTGACATAGTTAAATGAGATGAGATTTGGTGCAGATATGCCAAGAAATTTGAGTTTGATAACTCGAGGTGCTTTAGTTTTAGAGCTGGACCCTTGATTCTGAGTTTGGTGATGAGTTCACTACCATCAGCCCAAACAATGGACAACTCCTCCAGGTTTGGAAAATTAGTTAGATAACTTTCGATCTGGCTCGAAGAAAATTCCGGTGACAATTTCAACCTGAGAGTGACGAGGGAGTGCAAGGTTAGGGTAAATTATAAAGGGTAAATTAGAGGGTTACTGAAAGCAACCAAACAATTAGAGGGTTACTGAAAGCAACCAGACAATAATATGAGTCATTTGTAACTTTTGGACAAGGATAAAAGATTATTTGTAAGTTAAACATAAATATATGATTATTTATCATGTGTTGACAATTGGGGGATCATTGGTAACGTCTATGAATTCAAGGGGTCGGTTGAACATTTTGAACAAGTTTAAGGGTACCTTTGTGAATTTGGAATAGATGATGATAGGTTAATAGGTAAATATTGGAAATTCAAGACTATCAAACTGATATATTTTATTTATTTTGGACTAAATTGACATTACAAATTTAACCTAAAAAATTAATTGTAAGATGAATAATTATGGACTCTATCTAATAGATTATTGACTGTTATGGAAAATGCATCCTGAAACTTTTCAACCTGAGAAGTTAAATCCTCATATATCAATCCTGGTAATAATTCATAAATTATATACCTTCTCATATCTTCTCTTTCCTTGACAGAAAATTTCACTAGACTTTCAATCACTTTCACCTTCATTTTTCTCACTTCTTCTTGATCTATGAACACCGAATATTTCCTATGATCCTCCGGTAAATGCCACGGATACTGATAATAAGCTGTCAACGGATCAAATAGTACCGGTATGCAACCCGAAACAAGCGAATCGAACACCGATTTTCTCGTTGGACTGTCTCCTGGAGGCTGCAAGCAAAATTCTGATTCCATAAATAGCTCTATAATTTTTTCAGGTTGATCACATTTTCGCGAACTACAATCCAAAAATCGACATTTTTCTCCTTCTGAAGTGCATTGATCTATCAATATTGACCTTATATTCGTGGGTTGATCAGGCCTTGCTGCCCCTGCAAAACTGACTAGATTTTTTCGGGTTGCTCGCATAATCTTTAGTTGCCATGAAACAATGTCGTCATCTGAATGAGGATGAAAGTATGACGGATATGGGACTCCAATGTCGTTGACTTCCCATGCGTTTCGTTCGATCAAGATTTTGAGCGGGTTTTGCATTTGCTTTAGCTCTAAGAATCTACTCCCCCATGAATAGCCAATCTTTCTCCTGAAATCCCATGAAATGACTCCAAGAACAAAAACATGATCTTTTCCCGAATTCCGAACCCATGATTTCCTCAATTCGAGCCATCTCACGAGATCCAATCCTAATGAATCTTTAACATCAATAGAAACATTCTTAAAATGCCATCTCAAGATGTCTAATCCACCATAGTATGGAACATAAAAGAGCTTTGCTTCATTCTCATTGTAAACTCTACATGGATGCTTTAAAATTCTTGTATGAAAGATCAACTCTAATGAAAATTGATGAGTATTAAACCAACCTTTTCCGAGCCTCTCCATTGGCCTACCGAACCCCTCGTTTTCGAAATGTTTACAGAAATCTATCCACGGAATGATATCTCCACACCTGCTTGCCAAGTCCTTATTGAACTTTGATGGAAGATCATACACATATATGCCTCTTCCATCACATGTTGTAGGACCCGAATTCGACTTCCAAGGCTCGTGTAGCTTCGACAATGGCTCCTTCTTTGCGTGTTTAATCGTGTCATTTACTTCCTTATTGATCTTGTTTGACTTTAAAGTCACTCTAATATTTTCACTTTCTTCAACATCATTGACCATTTCTGAAACATTTCCATTGATGCTAGAAATAGTAGAAGTACCATTCTGAATGTTCGGAATCAGGATGCCAAGGTTAGGCTGAGTACCCGTGTACTAGCAATAGAGATCGTTGAGCTTGCGTGAAGAAATACAAACACGAAAAATGTTGCTGGAAATGATGGTGGTGGAAGAGGACCATAAGATCAAGATGAGGATGAAAAGAAGAAATATAGATACAATCTTGTCATAAAAACATAGTTGTTTTCTTTCTTTTTTGCAGAGCTTAGATTTATTATTTGACATATTTGTTTGTTTAATTATTTTTTGAGTGATTAACCCATCCTATTTTTCCTAGTTCTTATAGAGATTAATACATAAAAGAAAACTTGTAATCAATTTGGTCCCCGCTATATTTGTAAATGCCTAATTTATATGCATGTTTTGCATCTATACTTTTACTCTTTTTTGGTAAAAGCATCTATACTTTTAAAGTATTATAAATTAAGGTCGTTGAGGTTCCAGCTTATTTTATTTTAATCAAATTCTGCAATTGCAAGTTGTTGGATAATGAACGAAGCCTTTAATATTTATACGTTAAGTATTTGCCAAGATGTGATTAATTGGCAAATATTTTAATTTCATTGGAATTAATTAAAAGCTTATAAACACTTTTAGTTTAGCCTAATTTGGAAGCTCTAATTGGTTGATGTTTAGTCATTTTTTAATATAATAGACCCAAGGCTCCAGCCATGTTCGCTTTACGAAATTCTGCCGTCGTACCTGCCGAATTCTTATCCCATATTTAAATGTATGATTTCCTGATTGGTCCTTGTAATTTTGTTTTATTCTCTCTTCTTTTCGAAACATGTTTTATTCTCTCATTGATATTTAAGTAATAGTTAACAACTTTGAATATAAGTGTTAGGTAGGGGAAATGAGTTATTTGGAAGGAATTATTAAGAAACTAACATTTTTATACCATTGGGTAAAAACCCAACAGAACTCCAATTTCGGGATGGTTAATTGTAAAATGTTATTGCCAAAACTGTTATTGGACTCTATCGTCAATCAAGGTCCAGGCCTAAGGTCGTATGAGGCATGTCGCCCATCTACGAACTCGCTAGTTGCCATCCGATCATAATAAGCGGATGGACGATTGCAAGACACTTATACGAATAATCTTTTAAATAAGAAAATAATTGTGAATCCTAGAAATATGGGAGAAATGGTTGTCAATGATATTATCTACTTATTATCTTCATTTTTGGATTTAATTTCAAATAAGTTTACTGTCATTTCGCATTTTTGCAAATAAAAGACTGTAGTTTGCTTTTGAGTAAATAAAGAACTGTGGTTCGCTTGCTTGTAGAATTTATGAAATGTTCGTTAATAATATTTTATTAACATAAACGACGACATTTTTTATCAATAATGTAAGAATTAAGTTCAAAAGTCAGAAATTTTTTCTCGACAAAAAATGTCTTCGCTCACAATCGACTATTTCCTTAATTCTGCAAACAATACAAACCACAATTCTTTATTTGCTCAAAGCAAATTATAGTCTTTTATTTACAAAAACGCAAAACTACAAAATACTTATTTCAAATTAACCTTTTATTTTATTTTATTGTGAATGTTGTTTTTCATGATCTGGAGTTTTTGGATCTTATATTAAATAAATGGCACTAAAGTGCAAGGCCCATGGAAGGCCCAAAGGAAGCATAAGCTGGGCTAGGAGGAATGTTCTAGCTGGGTCAACTGTTTAGAAATATGCAGCCCAGATTCATAAGGCCTCATAAATGTTGGAATCAATGTTGTATGATATTAGAGGTAAATTTGCCTTATATACTAACAACCATTTATTTTTGGATAAATTACACTCGCAACCATTTATCTTTGCGTTACATAAAGTGGTCATTATTGAGTGATGATGTGATGTGTCGAACATACGTACTTGCAAGCATTTTGAGACTTCTAATCGGTTTATGTTTTGATGCAATAAAACCATTCATATTTCATTTCAACACATAAAACTTCTGATTTTTTGTTTTTGTCATACTAAGTTATTGATGAAATGTTAAGGTCAATTGAAAGTTTTTATATATACAAAGATAAACTACCATAATAGCTTTTATTTTATTTTTAATTTTAAAGTAATTACTTAATGTAAACATGCAAATAATATAATTTGGTATGAACATTAATTATACGTCATAATAAAAGGTCCTAATTGATAGGTAATATACTAGTTGATACAAAACTAATTTTTTTTATTATAAGTATATATGAATTTAATTGTAGAGAGTCTCGCATTATTATAAAAAGATTTAAAGACATTATTCTGGAAGCACAATCTCGTCCACCTACACTATATTATATTTTAGTCATTCGCCATTAAATAAAAGTTTTATATTTTTTATTATCCCTAAAAGTACTCGTATCTACTTATCGTTTTTTATATATTTTTAAAAAGTACTTTAATTGAAAAACATTTTAAATTATTTTCTTTAATTATGAAATAGAATTAAATTTAATGATAATGATCAAGTGTGAGAGAAGAAAATATTTCAATCACTTTGACCTACAAAATGATAAAATATGTCACATTCAATCATTTTGTGCTCACCCAATAAAAATGAGCCTTCCAAAGCATGCAAAATCTTTGTTTTTCACTATTTGAGTATCTTCTAGAATTTAAACACAGCCTCTCCAATTTTGACCTAAAAAATACGAACATTTGACCCCCAAAAATATAAAGATATTTATGTCCTCAAATTTCCCATTTCACACAAATTTGGGACCAAGCCATGTTCCTTCTCTTTTCACACGGTCATCCGTGATGCAATTTGCATCAATCCTGACCGTCCAATGATCACGGCTTCCAATGAGACACATTGCTCATTTTCACCCACGTGTCTTCATTTTCGTCGCCCACGCGTCAAGTTGTCATCTCAACAATCTTCGATGCAGGTAAATTACATTCTTGGTCACTGACTTTTTCATATATCAACATATATAATGATCATGAACATTTATAATGTATTACAAGTTAGTATTATTTTTTTGGTTACAATCTATTAAAAGTTATTAGACTTTATAAAATGTCACTCGAAACAAAATAAAATAAAATAAAATTACTCAACTTTAAATTTTTGAGACATTTAACTTTGTATTTTTAATAATGTAGCTAATAAATGTAAAGCATCTACTTATTAGTAAGCATCAAAGTAAAATATATTTAAACTAAAATTATTTATAATATTATCTATTTTCTTTATGATAGGAAAAATCACTTTATTAATTAATATTTTTAATCAAATAATATTGTTTATTTTTTAAAATTGTCATTTTTAAATAATTTCTTGTTGAAATTTTCGAATTTCTTTTCCTAAGATAACACCATTTTAAATGATGGAAATGAAAAGTTATTTAAGATACTAATTTTAATAATTTAATATACATCCTATAAATTTTTTATGTCAAGATAAAACTGAGGTGTTTTTATGTGAATTTAAAATTCAGTTGACTAATAATAATTAGTGTAACTAATTTATTAATTTTAATATATATCAAAATAAACAATTTAGTCCTTTTACTTAAAAAAAAATATTTTTTAATATTTATTATATTCAATAATTTAGTTTTAAATTTTTTAGCTTTTTTATTAATCAAGTGCATTGTACGGTGGAACTATAATTGCTTACTCGTCAAGATAAACATTTTGATATTTGGTGGTTGAAATCTATAAATAGGACCCATAACACTATTGTTCTTCTTCTTTTATCCCAATGCTCTGTTCTTCAGCTCGATTTTTGCCTGCAAAAAGTATAGGAAAAGCTTCGATCTTTATAATCCCTAAGCTATCATCTCTAAATCTAAACCAAACCCATTTGATTTCTCCTAAATATTCATCTGCTCCTTGTGTTTTTAGCTCCATCACAACAACATATCCTAGGCCTCTCTTTTCTTCTTTCAGATTCAATCATTCAATGGCTGGTCAATCTGGAGCTCAATCTGTTCATGATTTTACTGTTAAGGTAATTTTATTTTCTGTTATCTTTGTAATATTTGAATTAATTTGTGTATTATAATTCAAAATTGAATTTCAAGTTATGTTTTTGAGATGATTGGTGAGTATGAACTAGCATTTGATCTTTTGTAATGGTGGAAAAGTGTATGAAAAGTAGTGTGATTCTGTTTGGGTATTTGTGCTTAGGGTTTTCGATTTGGGTCGATATCGTGTGATTATGTTAAGTGTCACACATTGCTAACTTGGGAAACTATATACCCCGGCTTTGTTAAGATAGTATGAGAGTCATGGTTGATTAATGTTGGGAGCCTCCGTTGTAATGGCATCATGCACTAAATGAATTGGGCGTGTGGAGCTTGTTAAATGTCCCACATTGCTAACTTGAGAAGCTATATAGCTCCTTAAATATACCATGCAATCCTATAGGGATTCAATATTTTCATGTAAGTCGGAGTTTTGATAGGGATTTTCTTTTTTTTAAAGATGGGGAAGTAGGTCAGAACCATTGCGATACAGAACTTAAATTGATATGAACTGTTTATTGGATGTTTTTTAAGTAAATTTGTCAAGCATTTCTATGTTTCATTTGTTTAGGATATAGTCATGAACTGTATCTGTTTTGTTGAGGGATTAATTTTTGAGGAAATATGTGTTTTTGTGGATGTAGGATGCAAGGGGAAATGATGTTGATCTCAGCACTTACAAGGGGAAGGTTCTCTTGATTGTTAATGTTGCTTCCCAATGGTACGCATCTCCTTCCAGTTGAGAGTATTTTTAGAGAAAAATGTTGTTCTTATGACCCTTTTGACTAATTGTTCGGTGCTTAATACCGGTTTGAGTCATTAAGTTTTAAGTAATAAGGGTTTTGGAGACTTCCCTTGATCTACTCTCCACAATTCATAGTCATCAAAGGTGCACTCACGTGCAAAAAGCGTTAGGGTCTAGGCATGTCATCCAGGAAGCCAAAAAGTGGGTCTTAGTGCGACCTTCTAAGCCAAGTGCCTTATTAGAGGGGCACCTGGACATAGTTGTAGAAGATACACAATGTGTTTTAGAGTTTCAAATTGAGAATAGGATGTGTTAATTTCAGCTCTTTCCTGGTGAAATGCTATCTTTAAGACTTTACGTAAGTCTGCAATGACCCAAAGTAGGATAAAGAGCTGAAGAAAGGGCATCTGAGGTGTGTTTCAGAGCAGGATGTAGCTCTGCTAAACTGTATGATCTAGCATACAACTGAAATTGAAGTAGAATAAAAAGAAACGACTTGAAAAAGATTTGGATAGTATAAATATCGCCATGAACAACATAAATTTTGTTCTCCATTTTGAAGAGTTCAGAAATCTCACAAATAGAGACTTTAGTCTTGATGAAAAATAGTGTAGGTTAATTAGTTTGTGAACTTTAATCTTTAGAATTTAGAACCTTTGTTATGGATTATAAGTATGGAAGAGTTAAAGTTAATTTAGAATTTAGTTTATGTTTAATGATAAGATAAGGAAGAGTTGAAGTTAATTTGGATATGGCTTAGTACTTGATTATTTAATATTGCATTTTAATATTACGATTTTATTTGTTAATTTTCGATTGTGCATTTTGTGTCACTCAACGCGTATTTGTGGCGAAGCCACAATTTAACATTTGTTGCTATCTTTCTGATTGTACTTGTCTTGTTGATGCAGTGGCTTGACCAATTCGAACTACACTGAGCTTACAGAGATATACCAGAAATACAAGGGTCAAGGTATGCTATACTAATTCTTCATACGATGTCCTCATCCTAATATGCAAGCACATTAAGATTTCAATCTAACTTTTCTCTTGGGATTATATATAATCTTAGATGAGGCCTTGAACATTTATCCCTTTTACATGTTGAGGTCATCTTTTATTTTTGCATTTTGAGGTTTCGATTATTTGTGGACATAAACAACACTGAGTTATTGATCATTCATCAATCTATTCTTTAAATTCAGCCCTTGATCATTCAATAACCCTACATATTTATCTTTGATCACGGGTTCAATTAATGTTTGCTGAGGGCACATTTACACTTTCCATCAATGACGCACATTAAGATTTCAATGCCTAGATTTATAAATGATCAAGAGCTCAGTCTTTTAAAGAAAAAACTCAGGGCTCAATGTGTAAAAACGATGAAATTTAGAGGTTTCAAGATGTTTCAGTCCCATAATTGATGTTATGATAAATTACATTCATGTCCTCTAAATTATGGTGCTGCTAACGTTAAGGTCCCTAAGTTTCATTTTGTAACATAGGAATTTCTCAGCTTTACATTATTGTTATTGAAGTCCAACTCAAGAATAATCTGTTAAAAAACTAACGAAATAATGATCTGAACTTATGTGTTTGACTATAATTTACGGTGACATGGATAGATAAAAAGCATGGATAATATAGTCAAAACGTGTCCAAGTCTTGATTTTTTTAAGGGCTTTTACTGTTCTGGATTCCAATTTTATAGTAATGTAAAATTGAAGGCCCTGTTCGCATAAGTCATTAGTCAATGCTATGTGCCCCAGTCTTCTCAATTTCCCACTGTGGAAGACCTTACCGATCCTGGATCTATAAACCATCCTTGTTAACCATCCAAGTAAGTCGATGTTGGTTGAAATGAGTCCGAATCGTTACAAATATCAATGTATGAAGTGCAGGGACCATTAAATGTCAATATTCTAACACTTCAGGGCTATGGATGCGTTTTACTCGATAAATCTTATATATCTATAGATGGTGTAGTACATCCTTTTTGTCTTCTTGTCCCCCCTATATTATCTTAGTATTTGCATTGGTAACGATCCAGGTCTCGAGATTCTTGCTTTTCCATGCAACCAGTTTGGATCTCAGGAGCCAGGGACCAATGAACAGATCATGGAGTTCGCTTGCACTCGCTTCAAAGCCGAATATCCAATTTTCGACAAGGTAACAAATAGTTTCTTATTTCACAATTTCAGATTATTTTCTTAAGCTTTTTCAAAATGATAACTCAGAACACTGTGGTTAACTTGTAAAGTTGTTACCTTTCTAGGTTGATGTGAATGGAAACAATGCTTCTCCTCTTTACAAGTACTTAAAGTCCAGCAAAGGAGGCGTCTTCGGAGACGGCATCAAGTGGAACTTCTCCAAGTTCTTGGTAGACAAAGAAGGCAATGTTGTTGACCGTTATGCGCCTACCACTTCCCCTCTTAGCATTGAGGTGAAACCCAAAAACCCAACCCATTTTTTCTTTATGACATTCGTATATTCTTTTTTCTCTTTTACGTGTGTGTTAATCATTGTCGATGGTTTGTACCCTCTGCAGAAAGATGTGAAGAAACTGCTGGGGATTGCATAAGTGCTGGAGCGTTTCTTGATCAATAGGTGGAGAATCGAGTTTCGGTGTACTTAACTATGAATAAGCTTCATCTAGGGATGAATCTACATGCTCCTATTTATTAGATAGGAGCATTTTAATGCATAGAACTTGATCCTTGTTTCTCTGTATTTTCTGGTTTATATAATCCATGGTTTGATGTAGTCGGAATCCGAATGCTTCAATGTTAATAATAGTAATTAAAAAAATCCTTTCTGCATCAATTCAATTTCTTATGTAGTTAATTTGCTGTCTGTGGATTCTTTTCCTAGTTTGAGTGAAAAATAAAACCACAATTTGGTCCCTCTGTTCGGTAAAACAATTTTGTTGTGGTCCCTGTGCTCTTATTTTGTTAGATTTCGGTCCATTTTTTCTGCTTAGAATACAAGGTTGTTTGTATCCACACAGAAAATACAGAAATTCTAGTATTGATCTTGAATGTTCTTGAACTAGATTGAAGAAAATCCCAAATTGAATTTGTGATTGTCTATTACAATTGATTTTCTCTAGGTACAATTCTTGGAGATTTTCACTCATCGTTTGTGGTTTAGTACATACTTTGGTGATTCTTGATCGGTGTTGGCTTTTCTTCTACGACGAGCCAAATTTTTCAGTGTTTTTCATTACATAAAGACTCAAATTCAGGGATGAAACATGGATCCAGTTGTTAAACGTCAAATAATAAATTTCGAGACTACTTAAGCATTCTTTCTTCTTTCAATTAAAGTTTGTTACAGATCTTTGAATTAAGTGTTTTCAAGCCCTCCTATTCGAGATCTTTGAAATAAGCATTCTTGAACATTCAAGAAATCGAATTATGAGAGTATTAACGATTTAAGTGACTGGATCAAAAACTAGTTTAGTGACCTCCTCAATGCTTATATAACTTTTGCCCCTTATTTTACCCTTTTATCACATAGTCCGTGTAGACGACCGGTTGGGGGACCTTTGATATTAGTCCACGAATTAGTCACAGACTTGTCGACATTAGTTGAGAGCATCTCGAACTTTGACCGCACAGGTTTGCCTATATAATCTAGTCAGTCTAAATCACGTGCTCAGTTTTGAGCGTCTAAGCTAGACGGGCTTAGTTTAGCATAAAAAAAAGCCTACTTCTTTATCTTACCCAAAGAAGTGGGAGGAACCCAGAGCTTGGAATTCCAATCCAGTGGCCCAGATTACTTCCCAAACTCATCAGAAAGCTAGAACTCAAGGAACATAACTCCAATATGTCCGAAACATGTGCGAATATTACCGTTTTCAAAAGTCAAAATCAATCAATTGAAGCATATTTGTAGATTATTATATTCTATTAATCTCCTTTACCTCTTTCTTCATCTCATCACTGCTTATTTTAGTAACCATTTTAGTCTCTGCTGCAAAATCTCTAAAATGGCTGGCCAATCAGCCAAGTACCCTGAATCAGTCTACGATTTCACTGTCAAGGTTAGTTTTTTTGGCCTAAATTATGAAAATTTATGAATAAAGATTAGTTTTTTATTGTTTAAAGAGAGAATTCTCTCAGGGGTTTCCTTTAGTATAATCAAAGATTGCTCCTTTAATAGGAGTATTTCCTTCTTGAGGTTTAGAGTTGTAAAGGTTTAGACTTTAATTTAATTTAGTTCAATGTGTCTGAATCAGGTCATATGGTGTTTACTTCAAATTCATGCGAGGCAAGTGCGGATTCATATGATGTTTATTTTAGTTTTAGCTCTAGCTTTACGAGCTGTGTCGTGGTGACTAACTAAGGTTAAGCCATACTCTCCGTCTAGCATTGTGGTTGCCCCAGAGTATTGGCTAACCACCTTACACCGAGGAGATTTCTCCCTATATGCATTCTGTCAATAGCTAAGCGTTACTCGTTAATACAACCCCGTAAATTGCCCTGTTTATGAAGCCTAGCCTCAATCATCGTAGGCTCCATAGTGTCAAAGGGTTCCTTCCCTATAGAGGCACCTGGCGTCTCTTTTCGAAGATAAGATGCCTATCTAGTATTCCCCAATGGATTAGGTTGGGTGGATCACTTAAGCAAAGTGTGCTCTCAAGCCCAAGGGTGGCAACAATCCTATGCCGACGAGTTCCTGTGTCCCCTGTAGTAGTCCTTATACCAACTTGAGTGTAGGAGGAACAACCATTAATATGTTTCTGAAGTTTCCTCGTAGAACTACCGATGCTTATGCTTGTCCTTGTTGCCTATGGGTCAAGAGCCTCCCCTTGCACTGTGCAGCAGATGCATTTGTTTGCCTGGAAAATTAGTTGTTATTACCCATGCTTTCTGAAGTGTTAGTAATCGAGATAGGAACAAATTTCTGAAAATTGTATCCGACCTTTAAAGAATCTCTTCAGTATTGCTATGGCACTTGGAAGGTGCCAAGTAATATTGCGAGAAACATTGAGATGCAATTGTAACCATTATCATCTGTTATCCCAAATATTTCAGAGGCATGCCTACACCTATTTATGCCATATCCCGGTTTCCACCTATTTCTCCAGTTTTTTAATCTTAGTTTTGAAGATGATTTTAGCATTCATCTGGTCTTCTTCTACTAGTGTCTCCCGGTAGCACTGCCAATTGGTTGCTGAACTTGCCGTTGCCATCATTACGAATATTTTGTGCTTTTTGTTGCACTTTCAGGATGATAAAGGCAATGATGTAAACCTTAGCATCTTCAAGGGAAAAGTCTTATTGATTGTTAA
Organism: Euphorbia peplus; assembly: GCA_028411795.1. Lineage (NCBI taxonomy): Eukaryota > Viridiplantae > Streptophyta > Magnoliopsida > Malpighiales > Euphorbiaceae > Euphorbia > Euphorbia peplus. The sequence continues at coordinate 31,636,358 of CP110839.1, forward strand.
TGTTGCTTCAAAATGGTAATTCCACTGTTTGCATCTCATTTCTTTCCAATTTTTACTTCTTCTGGTTAGGTTTGTCGTCAACGTCAAGTTTTTTCATTTGTCATCTATGAATCATATACTTAAAAAGCATATTCATATAATGTACAGCGGTATGACGAACTCGAATTATACGGAGCTGAGTCAGTTATACGAGAAGTACAAAGATCAAGGTTAGAGAAAATTCAACGGTTTCGTTTTTTACATGTAATGACTCCGATGCAACATTTTTGGAGACCTTTGCTGATGTGTATAAATTGAGATTGACCAACTGTCATTTACTTGTGAATTCTTCATTCGTCTTTGGACATATTCGGTCCCTTAGAATCTGCACAACCCGGTTGTTCTCTTGCATGTCTGAAGCGTATCGGTTTTCATGTTGTTAACTTTTCAATTTGTGTGAAGGCCTTGAAATACTGGCATTCCCATGCAATCAATTTGGAGACGAGGAACCAGGAAGCAATGAGGAGATAAAAGAGTTCGCATGTACTCGCTTCAAAGTAGAATTTCCAATCTTGGACAAGGTAACTAATAGTCAAACATATTGGTTCATACTGACATATGAAAGAACCATTTTGTCATAGAGGCTTGTATCTACGATTCCATTATCGCGTGACTGATCACAAATCAATGAATTCCTTATGTTATTATAAATGATAATTACAGTACGAATGACTTGTTTTTTTGTGAATGAATAAATATGACCTTTTATTTTATTTGGTAATGTTCATTTTGCTTGCATTAGATTGAAGTTAACGGCGAAAATGCTTCTACACTGTACAAGTTTTTAAAGTCGGGAAAATGGGGAATTTTCGGTGACGATATTCAATGGAACTTTGCCAAATTCCTTGTAGACAAAGATGGTCAAGTTGTTGATCGATACTACCCCACAACTTCTCCTCTAACTCTTGAGGTAAATACATCGAACGGACTTTCGAGAAATTCTATGAGTAACTTAACAAACATTTTAGGCATTTAGTCATGTCACCACCTGATCAATAAGCCGACTGAAATCATCACCGTGTTGCTAATTTGTTAAAATTCCAATATTGTTGCAGCATGACATAAAGAAGCTTTTGGGAGTCTAACAAAGTTGTGGAATATTCATCAGCGATATTGAATCTTCATTCCAAGGGCTTGTGGAATCTTCTTTGTTATATATATGGTATGTTGAAGATCAACTGTTACATATTTTTATTTTTATTTTCGTGTGGAAACCAATAATTTAAAATATTATTAATGTACTGTTTTATTTTCAAATGAAATACAGAATGAGAAATAGTTCGGATTTTTACCACAAATGTATAAAAATCCACCTTATTGAGACAGCAGTTACCGTTGAAACTTCGACTTTACAGAAACACAAGAAAACATAGATATAAATCAAGCATCAGACCATGTAATATCCATCCATCCCCATCGGCCATCACTTTCCTTCAAACCCAACCCTTTCCACACCGCTCTAGACGCGTCCACAATATTATTCGGGCACGGTGGCTGATAACTATGTTCAGCATCACATCCTCTAGCCGAGTCGCAATGATCCACGACCATAGCTTTCACGCTCTTTCCATTTCCATGAATAGTAATATGCCTATGGCACCTTTTCCTGTTATTGAACCATCCGGTTGACAATGCGACCACCGGGGTATCATCATCATGGTACTTCCCATCACACTCCGAAGGTCCACCACCATCTCCACCTTTTCCAAAACCGTTGATCGTTAAAGTTGCCTTTGTATGATGGGTAACGGAAGGTGAACACTTGTAGATATCATAAAGTTTGCCTTGTTTACAGCAATCAGAATCGTTTCCACGGTTACATTCTTTCGGGGGTTTCTTTCCCCTCAATTTTCCACTAGGCTTGCACTCTTGTGCATCCACCATTAAAGTAGCTAAAGCAATGAGAACAAATAAGATAAGGAGAAAATTAGTAAAGCTAAGATGAATTTGCTTCATTTTGGAACAATGATTAGTGTTAATGATTATTATTAGAGATGCATAAATTGAAGGTATAAATAGGTTAAAAAGACGTAAATTTTGAGGTTGAAACTGATATTCTTTTTTTACACACTACTAAAAATTCAAACAAAAAGCAATAAAATTGCAGTAATGGCAATTTCATAAGTGTTTATTACAATGTTTATTTTTTGTATGTTGTGTTTGAGAGAATTTTTTAATTTTGGCATACATGATCGATTCCTTAAGAGGTTGACTAATAGGATTCATGGAATCTATAAATTTTATAATACTTATGGTTGGGTATATATATATATAGCTACAGGAGTAGTGGTTTATTAAATTTATATGGAGGCAATAAAGCAACAGATTCTTTGATGAGACAAGTAATCTATTTTTACACTTTGTTAATGGAATTTCTTGTCTAGTTTCTGTAATTCATCAATTTAGAATTTGAGAGAACATGTGAATTTGACTAAAAGTTATGATACTATATCAAGAAATCAGCAGAATAAAAAATTAAATTGATAATTAAGGTCCAACAACATTTTTTATATTAAATTTTTTCATTTTTACTTAAATTCAATAAAAATATTTTTAGTTCAATTCAGTACGAAGACGTCATAGAGTTTCCCTTGTTTACAACTAGCTTAAGCAATGAGAACAAATAAGATTAGAATATGAAGTTGCTTCATTTTGGAAGATTTTGTATTTAATAATTAATGTTTTTATATTAGTGTTAATAATGATTTTTTCTTTTGGTACAAGTGTTCATAATGATTGGAGAAACATAAATTAAAGGTATAAATAGGCTGAAAAAAACGTAAATTTTGAGGTTGAAAGTGAGATTTCTTAGTTTTTACACTACTAAATTATTCAAACAAAGAGCATAATTGCAGTAATTATAAGAAATTTGAGGCCACCAATGGGGATGTTTGTCTTTCTATACGTTGTGTTTGAGAATTATTCTTTTGGCATATATTCCTTAAGAGTTTAACTGAGGATTCATGGGATCAATTTTTTTTTGCATATATGGCCAATTTTCATTTATTTAATTGGATATTTTAGTTAAATTAATTTTCATTGTGGTCTCGTGGTAATTAGCTAATGTTTATAATTATACGATCCAAAATTGAACCTAGGAAAAAATTATAGTTAGACTTTAGATTCCGTTCTCGACTTAACTTAACTTAACTAAATAAAGCTGTATTAGCTGAAATGACTGAATGAATAAAAATTTTACTAATTTGACTGAACAAAACTGAATGAAATAGAACTTAACTGAATTTTGCTGAAAAAAATAAAATAAAAAGATTAATTAATTATTATTTCATTATATCAATCAATTGTTGATTCACTTACATAAGTCAATCCTAATCTTATAATAAGTGAGAAAAAATTGTCAAGTAATTGTTAGTGAATTTAATTAATTGTGAGACATGGTTTCATCTACAAGATTTGATATTGAAATTTTTTATGGATAGACTAAATTCAGTTTAGGGCAACTATCCAGAATGGATAGGATCGTGTGGAGGAATTGGAGAGAAGACAACAATGAACGAAAATTTATAAAAAAATCGAATGATGTTTTGAAGTTGTTGGACGAAGAGATTAACTCTTTTGGAGTTTGTCTAAAACTGGAGACATTATAAATGAAAAAAAGTCAGTGACGAATCTTCGTCTGTGAAGGTAATTCTTAACATATTTTTGCAATTTTCGTAGAAATCCAAAAAAACTGATGATGATGATGATGATTGTTTGTTAGCAATAGAAAGCAAGTTGATATAATTAAGTTTGTAGGTGATAGTTGTGTAGCTTGTGGAACATTGAGATGGACTAGAAAAAAAAATAGATCAAATTCAAAAAGGTCCACAAGAACTATTATTGCAAAATATAAACATATAAAAGCATATCACTTTAAGGCTTCATTCTTTATAATTGAATTGAACTAAATTTGTAGAACTGAATTGGATGATTGATTAAAGAATTTTTTGCTGAATTTGATTGAATTGAATTTAATTCAGGACAAAAGTGATGAAAACTAAACTAAATTTGTTGCTGAAAATAAACCGAAAAGAAAACAAGAACTAAGAAGAAAATTGACATGGATAAAAAACACAAACTTATTTAGAATATTAGATAACCTAGTTTGTTGTTGGAGATGGAGAAGGGAACACTTCTATTTAAGGAAATGACAAATCAAATCTGATTGGTCGCTCAATATTTTGCATGTTCATATCATATATATGCTTTTAAAGATTTATTCTCTTCATTATTATTTTTTATTGGTGGTTTTGTTGTACTAACGAGTGAAAAACAACCTATTAATTCTTAAAACATTTCGAAAGATATACACACAACGAAATAGTTTAGGCTTTTATTACAAATATATGTCAATGTTTATTTTGTACACATAGTACTTATTGTGCATAACATTGAAATTATAAGAAACGCAAGAAAAATAAAGATGAAAATCAAGCATCGGACCACGTAATATCCATGTATCCCCATCTACCATCACTTTCCTTCAAACCTAATCCTTTCCAAACCGCCCTCGATGCATCAACGATGTTATTCTGACACGGCGGTTGGTAACTATGATCAGCATCACATCCTTTAGCAGAGTCGCATTCGTCCACAACCATAGCTTTCACACTCTTTCCATTTCCATGAATAGTTATATAATTATGACACCTTTTCTTATTATTGAACCATCCAGTTGATAATGCAACAACAGGAGTATCATCATCATGGTATTTCCCATCGCATTCTGAAGGTCCACCACCATCTCCACCTTTCTCAAAACCGTTGATGGTCAAAGTTGCCTTGGTGTGCTTGGTAACAGAAGGCGAACACTTGTAGATGTCGTAGAGTTTGCCTTCTTTACAACAATCGGAATCGTTTCCATGGTTGCATTCTTTTGGGGGTTTCTTTCCCCTCAACTTGCCACTAGGCTTGCATTGTTGTGCCTCCACCATTAAAGTAGCTAAAGCCATGAGAACAAATAAAACTAGGAGAAGATGAACTTTCTTCATTTTGGAAGAATGATTTGTGTTAATGTTATTATGATTAGATATGCATAAAATTGAAGGTGTAAATAGGGTAAAGAGGACGTAAATTTTGAGAGTGAAATAGATACTTTCTACACTTCAAGTAGTCCAATAATTTGAAAGAATTTGAAACGACCAATGGCAGCTTTACAAGTATTTAATTGTTTGTATTTTTGTACGTTGTGTTTGAGATTACTATAATAATTTTTTTGGCATATATATGGTTTGATTTGGAAGGTTCACTAAGGATTCATGGAATCCAGAGATAATTGCCGTTCAATTTTGCCCTTATTAATAATTAATAATATCATACCTTAATCTTATATGACATTTTGTGAAAAAACTCAAATTGGGTGAAATCTTTAACATTGCTGCAATAAGATATTGAGGTTTATTTTGAGTAATACAAAAATACAAATTCTTATTTATATATAGTTATAAAAATATGTATTTTAAGAGCATTTTATAATTTCGAACGCGAGCTTGGTTGCTAGGATTCTGTTCTTTTTAGCTGAACTGAATAGAGCTAAACCGAACTGAAATTGCTAAATAGAATTAAAATTTTTGAACTGAATTGAATTGCTGAATAAAACTAAAATTGATGAACTGAACTGAAATATTTAAATGAAATTGCTGAATATAACTGAAATTACTGAACTGAACTGAACGGAAAATGGTGAATAGAACTGAATCAGCTAAACTGAACCGAAATTGGTGAAATGTGCTGAATATAACTAAAAGGAACAAGTCCTAAGTAAGGTCTTGTTATTGGTAATGAAGGTTGTACAAATATCAAAGGTTGTATCATCCTACATCACGTCAGTGCGAAAAGTTTAGAGCGCTCTCAAAGTATGATAAGGCGTACATTCCAACTAGATTAACACTCCAAACAAGCGAACACGCAGACGATCAAAATATATTAGAGAGAAAAAAAGAAAAGTCAATACAACAAAAACAAAAGGTCAAAAACAAAGAAAAAGTTAAGCAAAACAAAATTGCTCAACCTAACAGAAATCATCCAAAGCAAAAGAATCGCAAAAAGTTGGACTATTATCCCACCAAGTTAACCATGCTTAGCTAAAGAAGAACCATGCTTAGCTAAAGCATGAGTTGCTATGTTTCCCTCTCGAAAAGTATGAGTAATCAACTATGTCCATGTAAGCCATAAAATGATGACAATCAATCCAAAGTAGTTGAACCTTCCAAGGGACGGTCAACAAACATTTACGCAACATAGTAACAACATAAACTGAGTCGCACTCGACCCAAAAACAATGTCAACTACGCTCCCAAGTAGTTGAGAATAGCAAAAATTGCCGCTCTCAACTCAGTGATAAACGCCATAGTAGATCAAACTGGGAAAGCAAAAGCACTCCTATAGTACAGCCTCCGTTCGAAAAACAGCGAATGTTCCAACAACAATTGAGCTATAAATGTTAATTTGAAGCTTGAAATTACGAAACAAATTGAATAATGTAAAGCCCTGAAAGGCGGAAACACAAGAATGACGACCACAAAAAAGAAGTGAACTGAAGAAGAATGATTATAGTCATTCAAGTATGTATCACAAGTGAACATTAAGAACATATGAAGATGAAACTGTGATCAAACTTGGAACATTCCATCCATATACCATATTCACCGGCAACCCTATGCCTACTACCGCCAGCCAGATCTACGCTATGCTAAGAGTCCTTTCATACGAGTTCAGTTAACTTGGCCTGAAATTTCTACATTTACATTATTTGGACCTAGATCATTGCTCCAAGTAAGAAACGTTAAACAATAAAATTTTACCAATTTTATAGTCCTTAATATTTTACTAAACCTTGTATGATTACAATATAGCACATAATCTTTAACTTCTCAAAAGAAAAAAAAAATTGAATAAAAGGTTGATTAGCAAGCAATGAGAACTTGTGCTAAGGTTAGGGGAAGCTTTGGGTTGTGTTTTTTTTTCTCTTATTCCAGGTATTATTGATGATACCTTGGCCGAGTCTATATGTTTAACAGAACCTTTCCTGGCTCAAATATAATGGGATTGAGAATGTTGAGATTCAGTCAGATGCTAAACAAGTGGATGATGTTATTAACAACAATTGGAGCACATATTGTGAATTTGGTAGGATTATTGTTAGTTGTAGTTACATGATTCTTCAAATCTTATTCTTGTTCGTCATCCGTCTTCTTCGTCTTCCTCAATGTAATGGTCTTAGAATCCATTTTGTTTAAGAGACAAACTAACTGAATTGCTCATTGTATCGCTAGAGCGGCCAGTTAAAAATACCAGACCATCCTTTAGCCTCAGGATCCTCTTGAGCTATAAAATTTCTCTGCTTTTCAAAAAAAAGTTGGTCACAAGAATTAAAAACCAGAAAAGCTAACCGACAAGGAAGCATAAGCATTGGAAATCAATTTAGTAAGTGTAATAACAATTCAGCAGAGACTTAAGGGATAGAAGCATAATAACAATATATATTAATGTCGACAGCAGAGGAATGATAAAAGCGAAATGCAACCCGAGCAGAGGGCCAAACATCGCCACCAGTAACAGCTACCCACACTACCCAACCAACTAGAAAAACAGCAAAACAGAAGTTCATCAAAACAGCAAAAATACCCTTAACCTTAATTATATGACAAAAAGATAACAAACACATCAACTTCTCAATGTTTGGCTGTGGAAAATCTTCTTTTCTTCTTCATCAGAATTGTTCTCATTACGCGCCTCTGGAAAATCTTCTTCTTGTTCTTCATCTGTCTTGTTCTTCTTCCTTCTTTCTCTGCCATCTTCTTCTTCTTCTTCTTCTTCTTCTTCTTCTTCTTCTATGTCACTTGTCTAGAATACAACAAATCAAATATTATTCATGTTATTTGAACTATATATATTGTATCAAAACAACACAATAGAAAGGATTATAAACAAAGTATATATCTAGAGTTCATTATAATCAATAAATGCTGCACACTACAATATTAACTTTGGAACTAATTTAATCATAAGATGTGTACCTTAATTGGACAAATAGACATTGAATTCATGCAGTCACAACGATAAGATGTCAATGGAAAAGTAAGAGACTTGTTGGTCTGAATATTCTCCCAATCGGACAAATCAGACTCCAATTTATCCAATGCAACACCGTCAAACTTGACAAAGTCAACCAGCAGAACGGCATCATCATCATCATCATCATCTGGAAACTCTGCTAGAACTCTACAAAGATTCTTGGATCTATGATCAAAACATAGAGCACCAGATGGACAACGTCTAATACAATTTGAATACTTTCTGTGAGTGAGATGTTGAATAGTTGTGAGTGGATATGGACATGGGTTGATCATCATCTTGTCAACCATGGCAAACATTCCTTGGAAAGGAAAAGTATTCTTCTCCGGACATGGATCCAAAGTCACCCATTGTGGTCGTGGCATATCAACATTGATAGCATAAACCCCATGTTTAAAGGATTGGATAATTAAGAAGGATCGATGGACACAATATGAGAATATATGTATGGAATAATTAAGGGGAGTTCAGGAAGGGACTTCCATTTAAGGGGGAGTCGGGTGCCTAACAATTCAAAAGAAGTGATACAACTGCCTTTAGCAAATCGAGGCCCGCCAAGTAACCTTGAGAATACACAAATCTTAGAATCACCAATCACAACTGCGACGGAGTGAGATTTCTCGGATTTCATTGGAGATCCTCTAACGAGAGACTCTTCACGTATAACAGTAGGTTTTATGGAAGTAGAAGAAAGATCACTCTTGAGATCATAATAACAAAAATCGACTCCGTAAATTGACTGTGATTTGTAGATTAGCTGTCTGCGTCGTCCAGCAAACAAGTATAACTTATATCCTAAAATAACATAAGCATTAAAATGATGAAGACGGTTCATATTCCAGTGAATGACAGGTCGTTCCAATGATGAAGAAGACAAAGTCTAATTAACATCTACACAGTAGACCCAACACTCGCAGTTACCATTCCATGCAGAATCAACATTTGAAGAATATTCAATAAGCACACAAATTTTATCAAATGAACCACAAATTCCTAACTTAGTCGGATCTCCAGATTTCATTGCGCCTAAATTTCCAGGAGGAAGATGTTTTTTCAAACCCTAATTCCACACACACACCCTTTAAAACTATGAACCGAAGCCGTAAACCCTAATAAGTGATTTTCAACTTAACAGCATAATAATTAGGCTGAATACATAAATAACCCCTGAACTTGGCTCAATTTTCCTACTGACATAACCAACTTTCGATTGTAACAAATACTCCCTCCAACTTTTTAAATCTAACATTTGCTACCATTTCAGTCATTTGTGGTTATTTGTTAGCATTGAAAAGGTTGGAGGGGGGTATTTGTTACAATTGAAAGTTGAGGGGTTCAGTAGCAACATTAAGCCAAGTTTAAGAGGTACTATGTGAGCATTTAAAGAGTTGAAAATGATAGTTATTACAATCAAAAGTTGGAGGGATTAGTAGCAACATTGAATTAAGTTCAATGAGTTATTTATGTATTCAATTTAATAATTATGGCGGTAGTCCGTTCCAAAATAATAATGCTTTTGAACCAAACCAAACCCACTTTGACAATCTAACAACCTGCAAAATGGGTCGACCGACTTATGACTTGATGATAAAGCTACACGTTCAATAATTAAAAAAGATATGTCTTAACTATTGTTACCGATGAACTAACTTGCAAGTGTGAATTGCAAAAAGAAAATAGATTGTATTAATATGGACTAAATAATTACACTGACATTCAATTGAATTAATCAAATGATTAGTACTATAGTATCTAGTCTTTTTGTTGTGTATATAAAACTAGATCATTTTTCTTTTTTTACTAACCGGTTTTTATACTTTATAAACTTGTCTTTTATTAGCTCGTGATTTAACAAAGTTGTTATCACTTTATATAACCGTAACAATGAACATAACAAGCTATCAAGCAAATTCTTATCATTAAGGCTTCGGAGTTTAATGAAAATGGGCGAAACACAAATTTGAGCATCTCAACTTTACATGTTTTAAGGTTTAAGTCTTTAATCAATTATTTTTTCACATTAAGTCTTTCAACATTATTGGCTATATTAATGAGGTCTTATTTTAAATTGAGTCTGACGGCTTAATCTTCTTTTGAGTGAGCCTTTGTATAGCATGCTTTCAACAAACCCCCAACTCTTACAAAAATATGCTTTCACGCCCTATTCGAAAATCAAACTTTACAAAATAAGCGCATGCCTTAACTTATAACTAATCATAAATTAATAGTTGATACTGACCATTTCATTCTAATAATGAAATTAATCAACTAAATACAAATAAAAATTGGACATACATGTCAAAAAATTGATTCCACAAATCCTCAGGGAATCAAACCACATCTATCTATTCAATCATATATTGAGTTGAGACGGAGCCAGAGGACGTATCTAAGAGAGTTTTTTTTAAAGTCCTGGAAATTCTTTCACTATTTCTAAATAAATATTATATATATTGATGTTTATAGTCTATTTTTATGATATTAGTAAAAGTTTAAACATATTGAAGTTATGTGAAAACCGTGCATAAGCACGGGTGACAATCTAGTTCATCATAAAGCATATAGAAATGATATTCGAATCAATTTTAATTCTTAAACGTTTTCAAGATCATTTAAGTTGTCGGTTAGTAAATTGATTTTTGGGAAAAATCTTCAAAATGGAAGAATTAAGCTCAACGAAAAATTTAAGTTTATGGTTAAGATTCAAATATAATTTATTGTAGTTTATTTGATTAAATGGTCAAGACTTGCTAAACATTTGATCAAATATCGATATACTGAAACACCATATATTGAAGCGAGTAACAAAGTACAAGAAACGTAGATAGATATGTAATATGAATCAAGCATCAGACCATGTGACATCCATAAATCCCCATCGATCATCACCTTCTTTCAACCCTAATCCCTTCCAAACCGCTCTCGATGCATCCACGATATTATTCTGACACGGCGGCTGGTAACTATGTTCAGCATCACATCCCAATGTTGAATCACATTCATCCACAACCATAGCTTTCACACTCCTTCCATTTCCATTAATCCTAATATAATTATGGCATCTCTTCTTGTTATTGAACCATCCAGTAGACATCGCCACCACCGGGGTATCATCATCGTGGAATTTCCCATCACATTCTGATGCTCCACCACCATCTCCCCCATCCTCAAAGCTGTTTATGGTCAAAGTCGCCTTCGTTTGCTTTGAAACTCGAGGCGAACATCTATAGACGTTGTAGAGCTTGCCTTGCTTGCAGCATTCCGCGTCATTTCCATTGTTACATTCCCCGTTTGGCGGGTTTCTCCCCCTTACTTTGCCGCTAGGATTGCAATTTTGTGCCTCCACCATTAGAGTTGCTACTGCAACAAGAACAAGGAGTAGGATAAAATGAGAGAAACGAAGGCATACTTGCTTCATTTTTTTTTCTTTTCTTTTTGAAAGAATTGTGAGGTTGATGATGTTTATAGATGCATGGATTGAAGGTATATATAGACAAATTATAAGAGGTGTTGCTCTATATTCCTGTGTGTTTTATAAAGACGTTATAATTTTGTAGAATATAGAATAAATTAGGAAGAATTAATAATAAATTTATCTGTTTGGCCTTATTTTGAAGAGCTAAGCGGAAAGGATCAATTTTATAACAAAGTTTGATATAAAGATATAAAATTGATCTCTAGCTAGCGCAATGTTGTATGAAAAAATTTGACGTAATATAAGTGATTTTATAATCATATGCTCTCGGAATCGAATCTCGCTCCTTGCAAATAATCACATGCTCTCATACGTTAACGGCGTCATTCTATGCTTTTCCTATGTCATTTTTTCACATTGGACTTGGTCAAGTGAAGCCTAATTCATATACTTATATTAAAAAAAATTAAACTTAAAAATTAAACTATGATTGTGAATGATATGATTAGATAATATCAATTTGAACGTAGTAAATTAATGGAACAGCGGGGACCAGCTTAGGCTCTTGAGAAAAATGTCAAGTCCATGTCCATTTATACGTGGGGTTTAGTATATTTAGGTTGGATATAGTGAGATCACACATTAAATTATATGTATGTCCAAACTCGATCTATACTAGATGCCTTTGAATGAGAGCTCCAAGTAATTTAGTGAGTGGTTGTATATAGGGGTAAATAGGGGCAGACCTAAATATAAATAAGATGTATCAATGAACAACATAAAAAGAGGCAGTAAAGCAGGTAGTAGATTGGGGTGAGCGAAACCGAATTGAAATTCGAAAGTCGATAAAAATGATCCGAACCATTTTTAATTTGGTCTGGTTTGGTTTGAAACTTTTTTCGGTTTTTGGTGGATTTGGTTAGGTTACGATAAAACCGAATAAACAATTGATTTGTTAATTTTATTTTAAATATAAAAAAGTTTTATACTTTAGTTTATTATGGCCACATGCTATATAAATTGTTAGAATGTTGGTTGAAATAAAGATTGATAAATTTATTATTTTATAATTAGATAACATTTATAGATGAATTTTTTTGGAAAAGATTAGTGAAATTAATTTGGTTTTCAACCAAAACCAAACTAACCCAAACTGAATTATCGTTTGGTTCGGATTTATTTGGTTTAGTTTGATTTTTTATCTGAAAATCAGACTATACTCACCCTTCCAAGCCTAGTTAGAAGAAGTAGCTTACTACATCACAACTATAAAGTCTTGTATTCAATCTCCAAGAGCCAATCTACCTTTTTACAAGAGTAACTGATAAAGTTCGAAATCTTGACAGACCTAAGTCTCAAAGTTCATTCATATATGCATTGTCATCATCTACTAAAATGGCATTGTCACGGAGTTATGCCACAAATAATAATAATAATAATAGTGTCATTATCATTGAAAATTCTACAGTATGAAAATGGAATGATGAGAAATCATAGGGTAGTTTTATTTTACAATGTTTTTTTTTGGTAGATTATGAGTGAGAGATTATTGTGTGATAAAGACCATGGAATCTTGAGGATTTTAAATAGAGAATTTGGAGACAAATTAATCAATTTCAGCTGAGAATTACCCATTTTGTTTCATTATAAATGATCAAATTGGAACCAACAAAATTGAATAAATCAACAATGATTAAAAAAGACTAAAAATTTAGTGTATGAATTTGGCAAATTTATGCAATCTAATTGTCATTATTCCATTTTTGGTGTTTTTTAGGGTAAAAATCAATTGCAAATGGATAAAAACTTGTTGTCAATCTGACTACTCTGGGACATAGAAATAATCAGATGGGAATCTACATACGGCAGCAAGTGCCAATGGGCCTGGGCCCAGTAGAACAATAACAGACAACAAACTAATTTAGGGGTAATTCTCACTTATAATCCTTTAAGTTTGAAGATACTTCTTACTTACCGCATTTCATCTTGTATGCATAAAGTCATCGACTTGTGGATACAAATTCTTCTTTCGGACATTCAATCGATGTATCAGTCTCCTCATGTAAGTGGATTGGGCTCTGAATACACTTTGATAAATAAGTAAGAGTTTATAAACAATGGTAACTCAGACTGTTTCAATGTTGTTAGAGATTGGTGGTCGATAAAGCGTCTGATCACGTCGGATATAAGAATCAACAAACTCAAAATTGAACAAGGTGAATATGAACGTTGTCCATATCATGAAGACATCTCAAGCCGGTACAAGGTGTCCAAGCTGAGGTGGTTGACTCTTGTTGTGGTTTGGATGGACCTCATATGTTTATATTTGAATCTCATAATCTTCATCAATCAATATAGATTGAAAAAACACATGGACAGTGACTTAAAAATCACATAGAACAAAACTCGCTACATATGAAGAGCAATTTTACTTAACATATAAAATGGTACACCTTTACCCTAACATTTGGATAAGGAGCAACTTTACTCTTAATATTGACAAATTAAGACAGTTTTAGACATCATTCTACCACTCTAAAACTCAGATATTTTGCTTTAATCTACACTAATTACATATCTTCTAGTTATTAAAAAGTTTTTTTTTCATATTTTACACTTTCATTGTAATATTGAAGATTAGTAATCTTAAACTCGACGGAATATTTGAATTTCATTGATCCAACTAGACAATCAATTTAACTTGTATAGATATCTAGTTATAAAATGACAATTTGAGTTCTACCATAAGATATGTTGAAACTTAGATTGCAAATGAAGAAAACTGTTTTTTCCACTCGTAATTTCATAAAATGGAAAAACATTAGCATATTAGATCACAATATTCTAATATTCTAAACAATATAGTTTCTATATTATACTATATAATACTTGTGCATGAACATTAGTATACTTAATTGATTAAAAAAACAATATCCACCATAACCATGAAAATATTTTAGTATGCACGGAATATAATAAATAGGTGTAATATAAAATATTTTCATTTAAAGAATCCCCACAAGGGAATTTTCATGGCGACAATGGTGGGGAGAAGAATGTCCAAGGCGGGGATAAAGATGACGATCCATTCCCCGCCTTTAGAGAATGTTCCTTTTCCAGATTGGAGTGAATCTTCTTCGGAATGGAATAATTCTCATGCCGTTTGCAACTCTTTTGATCGAGAAAGTGCAATTATCAAGACAAATCTATGGTGAACACCTCAAATATCATCCAGGAAAAGGAAATGGCAGTTAACAAAAATGAGTTAAAGAATCACAGGGGGACAATTAATTACCTACTTCGTGCTACAGATTGATTGATAAATAAATGTTCCAACAAAAAAATTCAAGAAATTCTCACTTTTTCGGTCTTAAAATCACGAATTCTGTTACAAACTACGTTAGAAACAACAAACACATTTAACAAAGAACTCAGAATGTTTCAAATCTATCACAGAAAGATTCAGAGAGCCATCCATATACAACAACACATATGTACAAATTTGCCATGTGTCTGTTGCAAACTGCCATGTCATCATCCACGAGTCAAGTCAATGTCGGTGTGAGGGTTTCTCAGGTCAACTGGCCGTGATACTGACCATACGTTCATTGCTGACGATGGCATGAAATTTTGATGCGAGGATGCATTTGTTGTCACCGGGAAACCCCCTGATTTTGGGGTAGCTGATCTATCATTGCTGGGTTGGGACGCTGTAGAGTCCCCGTCCCGGTTCATTTTGGGACGGCCGACCGGTTTATCTTTCACCTTCGATGTGCCATATACAAAACTACATGCCACCACCTGCAGTGACAACACCTCATTATTGATATTCACGTAAATATCCCATCAATTAAACCGATAATCTCAAGTTTCGAGCTTCATTTTTGAGTAATTAACTCCATACATTACAATTCAGAAAAGTTCTTCTCAGTAATTTTCTTTAACACTGAAGTATATCTACATCCTTCGTTTCTTGACTTCTCAGAGACGATGCAGTTGAACTCGTCATAAATAATATCGAAAACTCAAGCGGGTGCATCAATACAGATAAATGAATACGCAATTTCAGGCGATCATATCAAAATAATACCTGAACAGGACCAGCAGCTATAAGCATTCCAAGTGCACCACCAACGACATGACCTTCAGGACTCGCAAGAGAAGCGCTTACACCACCAGTCCGATTTCGAGGCCCACCTTCTTCAGCAACCAAGTAAGAGCCAGACATGCATAATATCTCAAAACGGCCCTGCACGTTATACATATGCTAAATTAGCTCCCGCTAAAATCTCAGCAGACACTGATCTCCACAGCAGCAGATTCAAACTTCAGCAGCTTTAGTATTTTTCTTGCGTCTCTCTTGCTCTCTCTACCACCAATGAAGTTCGGCATAACACGAAAGACAGAAAAGCTAATTTATCCTGAACACTTGAGCAGTTCATCTAATCCCATGCTCAGCACGGAAAAATGCAGCCGACAGTAAATATTTATACAAAGCCTAAAATAACGCATTGTTAATCCTTCTACCCCTTTCTACATTCAAGCTCCTAATCATATAAGACACTGATACGCAAGTTAATCCTCCAATCTTTTCTTAAAAGGATTCAATTTGAATTACATGTTTATTTTTGGTACCTAACTGCATCTCATTTATTTAATTCCGCTGTTTTTCCAACTGACTCCATTCAGATTGTTGAGGTGTATAAAAAGATACTATCATAAAATACTCACTTGATCAGCAAGGTAACTGAAACACAATAGCTTAAAAGTCAAATGTGAGAAAAATCATTATAATTCTTTCACCTCAAATGCAATGGATGGTTCCGAAGATGCTGGCTGGCGAAGTGATACTGAAGAAACTGTACCGGTTCCAGACAAGATGCAAAGTGCCCTGGGTCTCTGTTGGGCAAATTCCAGTACTTTTGCAACAATATCCTTCAAAGAAAGACACAAAAACTATAAAATCAACACCCTCAGGAAAAACTTTAAAATCAATTCTATTTGTACAAACATGTACATGCACAGAGAAAAAACTCCTACATTACTGAATAAACATCTTAACTATTTGATGGATCAATCGGCAGTTAAATCGTCTATATAAGACCAGAACAACATCGAATGTGATTATAGCACCCATTTTCCCTCTGCAAAAGGTTCTTGGTTCAATACAATTTTTCAACAGTTCTATATGAATCCCACATTCTAAACACGATGCAGCCTGGAAAGAATTTTTTTGGTGTTGCCTATGTGTTGAAAACATTCTACTGATGCCATTATTATTCAAATTGGTTGGACATCTTTATAGATATATGCATTATTAAACCCAATGTTAAACATATCATATAAAACAGACATACAAACAAGCATCAGAGACGTAGGATTGCTGATTCATGACTATGTTACCAGTTCCAGTCGAAAGGCAAGGGGAACTGGGTAAGGTAGTGAATAGACAAAACCGAACCTCCTATGGCAAAGCACGGAGCCTCTTAGGAGCGTCAAAGCAGGTTATCATGTCATAATTATGTGACCCATCTATTTCATACATGTATTTATAAACAAAACGAAAATGATAAAAGTGTCAAGCAAGTCGCCTTTGTAAATTGTTCTACTACGTCAGAAATTGACAACTATAAGCCTCGAGCATTAAGAAATGAAGATGAAGGATAAAATACACCATACCTCTCCAACTCCAATGTGGATTATGTGCGGTGCAAATGCTATGCCAGCAGAGCTATTCATCCAATCACCTAGAAAATTCAACCAAGCAACCAAGAAAATTAGCAGAAGTTCCCATTCGTAACGAACAATATTCCGGTGGTAAAAAAACTTGCAGACAACCACCATACAATTTAAGCTTCTTGAGGAGAGTAAGCAAGTAACAAGATAATATAAGAAACCATGTTCAGCCAGCCATTCTTACTGGAGTGGAAATTCCAGGTTCCGTGTCAAAATCATGCAAGTTACATATACTTTCATTTAGTTATATATGATATAAATGCTACAAAAAACAATAATAGGCGCCAACTAGGTTATCTCTTAAAATCAATCGTGTTGTCATGTCAGAATTTGATACACACCTCTAACTCATACTACGTAGAAAAAGTTACAATAGAGCTGAATACAAAAACAAGTGCTAAGTTCCATATCATCGCTTAAAAGAAATAGGTTTAACACATTCTTTCTTTAGCCAGTTAAGCACAAAATGTCTTTTCGTTATTCATTTGATAATAAAGAAAATTGACCTTATCTAGCAGCAGAACTTGGCATCAATTGAGGGTTAGTGGTAAAGGTAAATTCAGAAATAAATGTAGCAGTAAACAATGTTCTGAACAATCAAACCATAGCAGAATTTGATTAGAAATGGCTACATACATCAGGTCCGCCTGAACCTGACTCAAGAAACCAATTGGCTCCTGGAAGGTAGATGTCTCACTAGCTCCCTGGACGTATTAAGGTGACTAATCAATCCCCTGAACTTACTTAAAGCAACCCATTATCCCCTTTGTTTAAATTGGCCTATAAAACACCTAAACTTACTTAAAAGCCTCCTACACTTGGGTAAAGGGATACATGCTTTTAACTTGCCAAATATTCTATGTTGCAATGCAGCAATTATGGTCGTTAATGCCATATTCAAAGGGCTAAAGAGACATTCTTAATGTTCAGGGGACTTGGACAAATAGGTTATTCTGGGTCAAGTTCAAGGCCCCTGATTGATAACACATTGCACATCATGTTTCGATTATTCAGACAAATCATTAGCAATTGTACCAAGCAAAATGCATAATATCTTAATAATAGCAACTATCAATGAATTTTTTCACAATTTTTTAAGTTTAAACATATCAATACCCAAACTAGTAAGAGCACTCACCAAGAAGAGCCAATTGCTGCTTCCTCCCAGTCCCGGGAGGCCGTCCTCTGGCCCGTTTAGGACTATTTGGATCCTGTAACGAAGAGGGCTTCGGCCGTACAGGAAGAGGAGACAATCCAATAGAAACCTGCCCATCTGGAGCATATTTCCTCGGTCTCCCTCGCTTCTTCTTCACTGCTGGCTCACTCATTGAGCCCCCATAAGGCACAGAAATATCAATGCCGTGACCCGAATTGGCATGTGATGGCTCCATAGCAAATGCTGGTCCAGATGAACCTGGCCTAGCATTGGATTGAACAGGTAAATTCGGGTTCGACAAAGCTCTAAACCCATGATTCGGGTTATATCCACCACCAGATTGTGGTCCAGAACCACCAATTCCACTTCCACCACCTCTGTTATGAAAGTAATATGGTGTTGAACCACTAGCTAATGCCATGGCTTCTCTTCCATCCATGCATTTAGTAGTCACAAGAACAAAAGATCAAAACTTTTTCACCCTTCAAATAAAAAAGGGTTTTAGAAGGGTTTTTCTAAAATTAACAAATGCTCAAGATTACAACAAATTTCAAATCTTTTAACTCAAAATGAAACCCTAAATTTCTAAATAAGAACACAAGCAAGATTTCAAAATTTAAAAAGAGGGTTTTACATGGGTTTTAAGAGTACAACAAGGATCAACAAAAACAAACAACAAATTCAACAAAAAGGAAGAAGAACATTAACCCTAATTCCTAAACAACAACTACAACAAAAACAACAACTTCCTCCCCACCATTAACTTCCAAAAAAAAAAAACCAATGTCAAAAGATCACCAATACCACTACACCACAAACCAAACCAAACCCAAAAGCAACCCCAGAAAGCAAAGCAACCAAAACCCTAGATTTAGAAATCTAGGGTTTTGAGTGGAAATTTGCAGAAGCAGATGGGAAAGAAAAAGAAGGCATAGAAAAGACAAGGAAGGTGGAGAGAGAAAAATAGGAGCTTTATTTTTGAAATAAAAAGAGTAAAGACCAAAGCTTTTGTTTGTTTATTGTATTGTTTTGAAGAGGAGAGAGAAAGAAGAGAGAGAAAGAAGTAGAAATTTGACTAAAGAAAAGAGTAAGTGACACTGTGACAGTGTGGTGGCCTACCCTCCAATGTACTTGAAAAAAAACCACTTCAACCACATGTCCTTATCATATTTTACCAAGTCTTTCTTTCTTTCTTTGGGGATGCTTCCCCTACCCTCCCCCTCCCCTCCCTCCATTATTTTTCTGTAATTTTTGGTGTTTTTTTTTTCTTTTTAGCTTTGAATTATGTATCCTAAGACTACAATCTTGTCTTTTGGGAAAAATTATGTGATCATACTACATTATATGATTTATACATATCATATAGCCCCCACTACAATAAGCCAATGTTTTTTTTTTTGTAGGTTTGATTTGTTACCATCAGATTTCACATATTTGGTATTTATTTGAAATAAAACATGGAAGATTGTACATGGGTTTAAATATTTCTTATGTAAATAATTAATTAATTAGTGTTATAAGTGTAGTAAATTAAGTTAAAGAGTTTAACAAAAGTAATGTTCTTTTTTGTGGGTTTGATTCTTTATTATTGTTTAATTGCGTTCAGTAACATTGGAAATTGATGCACAAAAGGTTGGAAGCGGTTAGTTTTGAAGTTAAAAGAGTTTAACAAAAGCAATTGAACAAAAATATGAGAATAGTGTTTTAATATGAAATTATTTGTAGCTTTTAGAATTTTAAGAAAACTAAGAGCATCTCCAAGGCTTCTCCTATCACACTCCCTAAAATATTATTAAATAATAGAATTTTAAGTTTAATTGTCTCAATTTTCATATATGCTCCAACCATGCTCTCTATCCCACTCCCTATTTCATTATTTTATTAATAAAAATTAGTGAATTTAATTTTCAGCCAAAAAAGTCACATGGAAAGAAGAGAGAGAAAGAGTAAATAATATTATTATATGAAATAGGGAGCCTCTCATCTTCTTCAAATTTGAGGAGCCAAAATTAGCTCCTTAAAATTTTAGGGAGCCACCTCACATGGTTGGAGAAGCATTCTCCCTATCTCACTCCCTAATTTAACTAAATAATAATATAGGGAGTCCCATTGGAGATGCTCTAATGAAGCTTTAGAATAAGTTTAAGGAGTGATAATGTATTCATCCTTGTGTATATAACCACAGCAATTGCCTTATTCATGACGTAAATCCTGCAATTTGGGCCACTTGGGCTACAACTTGGAATCATGATAGAGAGAAAGAATTCCAGACATGAGCAGAACAACATTTTATTCTTCTCAATTTGGTATTAGCTAGTAAAAAATGGTATGCGATAGTTTAATGGTTGAGATTCTTTAAGAAATAAGTGGAAACTAGTTGGAAAACTATTAAGGGATAATTCCGATTTTAGGTGCTTAAACGGGCCTAGGCACTCAAGTCGTTTCAAATCAGACTATATTTTGAACATCTAGGCAGGGTTTAGACGGTCATGCGTCATTCGTTTACAACAATGGTTTCTCAAAAACCGATATGTATAAACAACTTGAAAAATGTTTAACCTCATAAAGTTTTGAAATGTGAGGTGATTAATTTTTATTATTATTAGAAGAAATTTATATGGGGTTGAGACGTGTATTATTTTACCAACATTTAGAGAGCATGTGTCCTTTTAAGCAAGTTTTATTGCACAGATTGCTGAGTTTACAAAAGTTTAGATCATTTTAAATAGTTTTAAAAGACTAATATGAAATCTCAAAAGCTTAGGAGTCAACCTATCCTTAGACCAATCTTTCTTAAGTCAAATTCATCAAGCCATGTTGTGTTCAGACTTTCATTCCGAGTATAAGGTTCAAAAACATCCCTAACATTTGACCATTAATTGCAATTTTAAAGTGGTGCGATTTTGGCCTTAATGTTTGCAGTCGAAGGGTGGTTTTACCCTAATGTTGTCAAGTTGGGTCAAATCCAAACATTTGTTTTTAGAATACATATATTTTACTCCATTTTACATATTAGTTAGCTCATAAAAAATGTATTTTTTTTCATATTTACCCGTAAAGAATTCAGTATAAGTTTTTTTGTTATAATTTTAAGATTATTGTAGCATGCATTCATATATTTATAATCTAATACTCATGCAAGATAAAATGAGGCATATATGCAGTTGAGATGACAAGTATCATTACTAAACATATGATTTAATGAATTATTTCTCAAATTGATAAATTTTGTGAACGTTAGGTGTAAAATTGCTCATTGTCGCCATAATTAAGTGCAGAATTACACTATCATAAACATTAAGAATAAAATTGCTCTTGACAGTTAACACTGGAGGTAGTTTTTGTACATTATCCCTTGTTTTAGTATATTTGGTAGGATAAGTGAGAGTTGGTTACCAAATTCTCTAATGGTCATTAGCATATTAAACAAGCTTGTTAATTAAAGTTAATAAAGCCATGATTCTTGTGTTGATTTTGGATGATGTGAATTAGAAATTGCTAGAAAGAAATGGAAAACATAAAGAACAAACATGTTATGCTTATTGTTTAGTGATGTAATTATAATGGCACCCTCTTAAAGTCCAATTTTT
This sequence comes from Euphorbia peplus, assembly GCA_028411795.1. NCBI lineage: Eukaryota > Viridiplantae > Streptophyta > Magnoliopsida > Malpighiales > Euphorbiaceae > Euphorbia > Euphorbia peplus. The sequence continues at coordinate 31,658,370 of CP110839.1, forward strand.
AGATTTTGTGCCTGCTTAAGCCGCTAATTAGTGACCCCATTTTCCACTTTATTGTCTAAGCAAATTCATATCTTGTCATGTGATTCCAATGTCTACAACTTCAATGTAGATTTGTGGAAATTCTTGATTAGTAATAATAATACTTTAATATCTTTGGCATCACTCATTTATTCAAATTGGAGATGTTATGCGCTAATCGAACGGTTGAAATCCTTTAAGGACTAATTAAGAAACTATTTAAAATTTGTCGAATTCTAAGCATCTACGGGCCTAAGAGCTCAAGTGTGTCCCAATTGGATACTCGATTTTGAGTTGCCTAAGTGACTTTCGTTTACAACCATGATTTATATTATAAATTGCTTCGTATAATAATAATGTTTTACAATTAACCATGGACAAGTTTTGTAAGGTAGGAATTTCAATACACTTCTTACATCTGAATTTTATTTTATTTTTATTTTTATAAGGTTACATTTATTCTCAAGTATATATAGAGCTTATCTTTTAGCAAAATAATACTTATTTAGCATATATTTATACAAGCTGAATTTGAAATTTCATCTTTTTTCAAATTAATAGTGGGCTGAGGTCAAACTGAGTGTTCATAGATGCAAACCTGTTAAATTTGACCCAACCACATCCATGTAATGTAACACATCTAGTTAATATGTAGAAAATGACCTATTTTGAAAAAATTGACCCAAATTAACTTTTCTGAATAAATTAGCCCCTATACTTCTGAACTCGACGAGTCAAACCGAATAAAGAATCAACCGTTCAAAAAAGTGTTATCTTCTTTCACACCCCGTACTTATACCTAGCCCTATAGCATATCTAAACTTGGAACTTCTTGCCACTTGTAACCCTCATCTTGTCAATTTTGGTGCCCATAAACCTCCATGTGTCGATTTGAAATTCACAATCAAAATCGAAGTGAGTCGACCAGCAAATAAGGGTGTCATGGGCCAAATCTGACAAGCTCAATGCTAAACAGCGAAAAAGTTACAAGTTTAAATACATGATAGTCCAACTACAAGTACAAAGTGTTAACCGGCAAGAAAATTTACAAGTTTAAAAGTGTAAGCCTAATCTATACATACATCGCCAAACGATTTGTACTCATGACCAGTGTTTTATCGCATCCAAATTTCTGCAGTTTAAAAGCCAATGGGAATCTTGTTCAGCATATACCTAACTCATTCAAGTGCATGAATTTTCAATTGTATGTCGGGTCCATTTCACCAGGTCTACCACACTATAGTTTTCCCACAAGGTCAGCAAAATAATCAGAGAATTTCTAGTTTGGATGCACAAAGCTATATGAACACTGCATTGTTTTCTTCTCAAAAGTACTATAAAGTAAATTATGCCCGCTAAGACTATTTCCTCCATTGATTATGTTCCAACTACCACATATGAACTCTACATTATATTCAAGTTGAGTCTGATTTCAGCATTCAACTTTTGCATAAATGTGGGAAGAGTTGGACAGGAAACTCCTACTTTGGTTATGTCAGTTCCTAAAGAGTGGGCCGACGAATTCATCACCGACGTCTTCTATTCTTTCAGATTGATTTTATCGCAAGAAACAGCTTACTGCAATAGCAAAATTGGTCAAGATAGGGGCTTCTACTATAGCAAAATTGGTTTACAGATAGGATCTTCTAACCGAGATTTAAGAATAATGTCAATACAGCTTTCCTCTCTATCTCTAGGATTAAAACACTTACATTCAAAATCATTTGTCAGATCGATGTTCAGAACTACTGTGTTGTCCTTTTCCTGTTGAAATAATCCAAGTATGCCTGCCAAAGTCAGCAAGTTAAATTAGATTAATTTTAAAAGGCGATGTCTACCATAAAGGGTTCTGCTTTTTTATATGTCGTTGCATTCTATCATGCCAATAAAGAAAAGTTGAAAAAAATTCAAGTTGGAATCCCTCTTGTCTGTTCAGCATATAGGTTTAACATCAACCATTTATCTAAAACGGTGAAGCTGCAATCAGCTAACTGATGCCCATTTTAACTCGAATTTGTATGTGTAATTTTATAAAGGTTTGCGTAGTTCAATGATTATAAGCAAGCAAGCTTAGAAAATAGGTATGCAAGAAGATTACCTGAAGTATCCCTAGAGCAGCATACTTGTCAACAATAGATTTAGCTTCGACTGGAGGTAAATTTAGAGGCTTTATTAATAATTCTGCGTTCTGCAAACCATAAGAAATACTTACATAAATTGTATAGACTAAGGTTTCCAATTTCACATGACCTAGAAACATGTAATAATTCACATTCTCAAAAGGACGTGGACGTATTAGCGCTCAAGTCAAAAACAGAACAATGAACTAAAATTAAATTTCCTTTAAGTATTTAGAATCAGTAGTGAGAACTGACCTTTGATGTAAAAGACTCATCCCAGAAAGTGTACTCTACATCGTCGAGTTTCTCTGTTTTGTTGAGATCGTCAATTAAAAGCTTTACTTGCACAGCCTAACAAAAGAAGAACAAGAGATAAGACCAGGATCATGGTGATGAATAAATAGTAAACAAGAGATGAAAACAAACCGTTGGAGACGTTTGCTGTCTGTCAAAAGGGTAGCCAACAACAAATCCTGTCAGGGAAAGCTGAGATATCTGCAATTTTAGACACAAGAAATAGGTTGTTTCTCAATCAAAATCGAAAACATCTTATATGTTTTAAGTCCTACAAATATAAGCATCTCTACAGCATTATGCTACCCTCCCACGGTTACTTATAGAAGCGCCAAATAGGTTATATGTCAAATGGTGTTACATAAATACATGTACTCCACATGGTTATATATGACATTAAAGCAACAAAATAACAATCGTGTGAAATGGATTATCTACGCAAATAACTGGATCGTGTCAGAAATTGACAGCCCTATTTACTTAATGACATAGATTTGCAGATAGGTAACATAGTTCAAACACTAAAACCAGTGCAATATACTATCATCAAGGTATGAAATCAGTATTGCATTCTAACGAGGAGATAACCTCCACAAGTTTGAAAATCATCAAATTTTTACCAAATGCATAATCTTTATAAAGTCCACAGTTTTCAAGTGCGTGCATTAACTGATAACGGTGAACGATGAAGTTAAGAACCAAAGGCTGTCAAAAGCAAATGAATCGTTGAAAAGGAACAATAGGGCCATCTATTCCAACAATGAAAATCAATTGATTTCTAAGATCAGACACGAGGCAAAAGAGTCAACAAAAGGATCTAGACATGAAATTTGAGGAAGCACATAATCCCTTATTAACTAGCCCATAGGACTCTCTCCAAATCGTAAGAGAAAAGAAAAATACATTTGAAGTTGCTCGTCAACGATCAAATCATATCCGGTCTTGTTCAAATAAAACAACTGTCAGTAATTGATTAATGACTAGAAATAGAGTTTAGAAGGATTAGGAAAGAAGGATTCAGAGTGAGAAAAGAGAGATATAGTGAAGAGAGGAATTTTGTATTTTCATTCGTATCTGATATTTTCTCCAGGCAATACATATAAAGGATAGAGGTACAAGCTGATGTCACAGCGTAGTACAATTTCATAGCTGTAAAGGACAACTGGAATAACTAACTTCTAACAATATGAAAGATGACAAAAGGCATAAATGCCAGCACTAAAAGAGAGAATATGAGCTAATAATTGCAGATAACAAATAACTGAATTTAACTAACTTGCCACCCTATCATCTCCTTTCTTATTGCGTCGCTGATACGTGACAATACCTCCCCCATTAGCGCATTCTTGACCCCAAGAATGATAAAACTCCGGAAATTGTTTGGCAATCATGGAGACATCCTCCCAAGTGGAGTCTAAGGCTGACAAACCAGACCATTGGATAAGCAACTGAGGAACAGCAACATCGGCAATGAGTGCGTTGCGAGTGTTCAAGACCTTAAGGGGAAAAATGGGAGCAGGACCATCTTCAAGTGGTGGAAGAGTGGTCAGAGGAGGCTGGTGAGGATCTGGTCGACGCTTAAGCAGAGATACATGGAAAATCGGATGGACCCTGCAGCCCTGAGGAAGTTTGAGCTTATAGGCAACGCGACCAATGCGAGAAAGAATCTGGTATGGCCCAAAAAACTTGGCTGACAGTTTGAGCGAAGTCCTGGTAGACAAGGAAGTTTGTCGGTATGGTTGGAGCTTTAAGAATACCCAATCTCCAGGCTGAAAGGTCCTATCAGATCGGTGTCTGTCTGCAAACTGCTTCATTCGGTTCTGGGCCTTGGTCAAAGAAGACTTAAGTAACTGGTTCATGTGTTGCCTAGCCGATAATACATCCTCCACCGCGGCCACATCGGTAGTGACACTGGGCAACACAGGAAGAATGGGAACCTGACCATACAAGGCTTGATAAGGGCTCATGTTGATGTCACTGTGAAAAGTGCTGTTGTACCAATACTCAGCTAGGCTAAGCCACTTTGCCCACTTTTTAGGTGTTAAAAAACACATGGCCCGAAGGTATCCCTCCAAGCACTGATTGAGTCTTTCTGTCTGACCGTCAGTTTGAGGGTGGTAGGCACTGCTGAAAAGCAGTTGAGTCCCCATTAACTTCATTAATTCCTTCCAGAATACTCCAGTAAAAATTCGGTCCCTGTCCGAGACAATTGTCTTAGGCATCCCATGCAATTTAAAAATGTTGTCAAGAAAACTCTGAGCTACTGTGGCAGCTGAGTAAGGATGAGTAAGGGGTAGAAAGTGAGCAGATTTAGTAAACCTGTCAATGACAACGAGGATTGAATCATACCCAGCAGATTTTGGAAGGCCCTCCACAAAATCCATCGAAATATCTCTCCAAGCTGCCTCCGGAATTGGAAGTGGTTCTAATAACCCAGGATAAGGTGCCAAATCTGCTTTGCATCGCTGACAAGTATCACACTGGGATACCCACTTAGTGACAGATAAAGACATGTGAGGCCAGTAGAAGCTTTGCTGCAGCCTAGTCAAGGTGCCTTTGATGCCCGAATGTCCCCCCAGTGGTGAATTGTGACAAACTGTGATCAGCTTACTTCGAAGCGCTGTGGTGCTGCCAACATAGATTCTGTGTTTATACTTGAGCGTGCCTTTATCCAGTGTGAAATGACCTCCAGAAGCTGCGTGTATGGTCAACTGTTGCAGCAATTGAGTGGCATGAGAATCCTGAGCATAAGAAGCTTGGATGTCTGCAATCCAAGTAGGAACTAGCATAGAAATTGCTAACAATTGAGGGTGTTGTCCACGATGATCCTCGTATTGTCTAGATAAGGCATCAGCAACTCGATTTTCACTTCCCTTTTTGTATTGTATCGAATACTCTAAACCCAGTAATTTAGAGATGCCCTTGTGCTGAAGTGAAGTATGCAAGCGTTGTTCTAGCAAGTGTTTAATACTTTCTTGATCCGTCTTGATGACAAATGAGGACTGCTCCAAATATGGTCTCCAAGTTGAGACAGCATGTAAGATGGCCAAGAACTCTCTTTCATAAGCTGAGAGTTTTTGATTTCGAGGACATAAACCCTTAGAAAGAAAGCAGAGAGGCCGCTGATTCTGCATAAGTACGGCTCCCACTCCAGAACCACTTGCATCACACTCAATGGTGAAGGTCTGAGTGAAGTCTGGTAGTGCCAACACCGGGGCTTGAGTCATTAGAGTCTTAAGCTTGTGAAAAGCTTGAGTGGCTTCCGGGTTCCAATGGAAGTGATCTTTTTTGAGTAAATCTGTAAGGGGCCTACTGATGATGCCATATCCTTGTATAAACCTACGATAGTAACCAGTCAATCCCAAGAAGCCACGAAGTCCTTTCAAGGTTGAAGGTAGAGGCCAATTTACCATGGCAGCCACCTTCTCCGGGTCAGTTGCAACGCCTTTGGCGGAAATAATATGGCCCAAATAAGACACTTTTGGCACCCCAAAATCGCACTTGCTTGCCTTGGCATACAACTGATGGGAAGTGAGGATCTGGAAGACCTCTTCAAGGTGTAGAGCATGAGCTTCCACAGAAGGACTGTAGATAAGAATGTCATCAAAGAAAACAAGAACGAATTTTCTCAAATGGGGTTTAAAAATAGCATTCATCAATGCTTGAAAGGATGCTGGAGCATTCGTAAGCCCAAAAGGCATCACCAAGAACTCGTAATGGCCCGAATGAGTCCTGAATGCAGTTTTATGGATGTCGGACTCCTTCATCCGAATTTGATGATAACCTGCTCTCAAGTCGATCTTTGAAAAAATAATGGCCCCATGTAATTTATCAATTAATTCCTGGATGATGGGGATAGGGAATTTATCTTTAATTGTAGCCTTGTTAAGCTCACGAAAATCCACACAAAACCTCCAACTACCATCCTTCTTCTTAACCAATAAAACAGGAGAGGCATAAGGGCTGGTACTCGGCCTAATCACTCCACTGAGCAACATTTCCTCCACCAACTTCTCAATCTCATTCTTTTGGTGATGGGAGTAACGGTAAGGCCTGACATTCACTGGGTCAGTTGCTTGTTTTAGAGGGATAGAGTGGTCATGAATTCTATGGGGAGGTAGGGAATTAGGAGGCTGAAATAAAGGTCGATACTTGGTTAAAAGTTGTTGTATGAGAGTAGGGGGTGTATAGCCTGGTGTAGAGTTTGGGTGAGGTTCTGGATTGAGGTGTGAAAAGGGTTTTGACTCAGAATTAGAGTCTTCTTCATGTGAATCCATGATCATGATAAAGAGCTTACTAGTTACTCCTTTCCATCCCTTAGAAACTAGCTTGCTCACAGACTTAATGGTCATCATTCTGAAACTGATCTCATCACTAATGCCCTTCAACTCTATTTGTTTGCCATCCTTATGCACCAACAATCTATTTTTTTCAAAATCGAAGGTTATAGGAGTATGAGCCCTCATCCAGTCCGCACCTAAGATGATATCATAGTCTCCAAACTCCAGTGCCCTTAGAGTGAAACTGAACTTTGTGTTCTGCATTGACCAATTGCAATCATTACATTTGAATGTCACAGTCAACTGCCTACCATCAGCCACAGTTACTGTTACAGGTTTAACTCCAACTAATGGCAATTTTGCTTCCCTAGCCACTTTTAAATCCACAAAACTATGCGTGCTACCACTATCAATCAAAATCATAATAGGTTGCTTATTTAAAATACCTCTCAGCTTCATTGTAGAAGTGGAGAGTCCACCATCTAAGGCATTAATTGACACCAACATCTGTTCAGGTTCCTCAGTGATCTCTTCCTCAATCTCTTCCTCCACTTGGGTAAATTCATCCTCAAAAGGTAACTCTGTATTGTCCTCTGCAGATATGGTCAGAAGTTTCTTGGTAGTGCATTGATGCCCAGGAAAGTAGCGATCACCACATTTCCAGCAGGAACCGGGGGTTCTTTTGATGGGAGTGGTATTTGGTTTAGTTTCAGGGGGTTTTATGTTGATTGGGAAGGTATTTGAACTGGTATGAGTGAAAGGTTTGGTAGAATTAAAGTTCCAGGGTTGTTTATTGGGTATTGGGGATTTGTAGGTTGGTTTTGGTTTCACCACCTCCAAAATATCTTTGAGGTGATTCTCTTGAAGCTTGGCCTGTTTAATCGCAGCATACATCTCAGTAGGTCCATGTGACCTAACCGCCGACCTGAGCTCTGGCTTGAGTCCAGCAATAAAGGTTTTGGTATAGTAGGATTCAGTGATCTCTGGATGCTCCTTCTCCATTCTGAGCTTGAGATCCTCAAACAGATCTTGATAACTTCCCACCGTCGTAGTCTGCCTGAGCTGACTAAGCTGCTCTACTATCTCAGTTACCTCAGTTTCTTGGAATCGTTTGTTAACCTCCTCTGCGAAATCATCCCAAGGAACAGTTGAATGAGAAGGTCTCCAATTCTTAAACCATTTCTCAGCTCTACCCTGCATGTATAAGCCTGCCAACTCTACCTTCTTCTCCTCCATTACTTCAAATATCTGGAAGTATTTGTCACACTTATGGATCCAGGTTTCGACCTCAGAACCATTGAAAACGGGGAGTTCGCATTTCGGAAGGAGCTTATTGAAATAAGGCACCTTAGGGAAAGGTTGTTCACCTATCTGAAGATTGGTTGGACCTGTACCCAGGATACCTCTCTCCTGGTTTGGACTTGGGATCAAATTTGGTGAAGGGTGGGTGTTTATGGAAGATGATGATGGTTGTGTGCTCAAAATATGTGGTGGTTGATTGTTTAGGAAGGTGTGTGGATCATAGTTAGGTTGGATAAGCTTGGCCAATGAAGAAATAGATCTGTTAACGAGTCCCTCCAGAGATTCCATCCTCTTCAGTTGAGCTGATTGCATATCCATAAATTGGTGTTGCAACTGCTCTATTTTTTCTGCAGTAGACTCAGATTTTTCATGAAATTGTGTTGATAACTCCTTGAACCGATTATCGAAAGCTTCCATAGTTTTCTTAGCTCGTCGTTTGGCTGCTCGGGTTTTTCCGTCAAGGTTAATGAACATTCATGGGATGGTCGGAGAATCGAGGCTCGGATACCAATGTCAGTAATTGATTAATGACTAGAAATAGAGTTTAGAAGGATTAGGAAAGAAGGATTCAGAGTGAGAAAAGAGAGATATAGTGAAGAGAGGAATTTTGTATTTTCATTCATATCTGATATTTTCTCCAGGCAATACATATAAAGGATAGAGGTACCAGCTGATGTCACAGCGTAGTACAATTTCATAGCTGTAAAGGACAGCTGGAATAACTAACTTCTAACAATATGAAAGATGACAAAAGGCATAAATGCCAGCACTAAAAGAGAGAATATGAGCTAATAATTGCAGATAACAAATAACTGAATTTAACTAACTTGCCACCCTATCATCTCCTTTCTTATTGCGTCGCTGATACGTGACAACAACCCCCCAACGGATAAAAGCGAACAGCTAGAGTGGGTTACACTATCAGAAAGGTATGAAATCAGCAATGCACTCTAACAGGGAGATAACCTCCACGAGTTTGAAAATCATTAAACTTTTAACCAAATGCATAATCTTTATGAAGTCCAGAGATTTCAAGTGCGTGCAATAACTGATGATGAAAATCAATTGATTTCTAAGGTCAGACACAAGATAAAAGAGTCAGCAAAAGAAGCTAGACATGAAATTAGAGGAAGCACATAATCAGTTATCCCATAGGACTCTCTCAAAATCTGATTTTCTTTCACCCACTAATACCCTCCAAAACAAAAGGGAAAAGAAAAATACATTTACATTTGCTCGTAACAATCAAATTATAAACGAGAATCAAAACAAGCGATCACCATAACATATAAACGAGAAACTCACAAGAGTTTGGAAATCAGTCGCCATGTCATTTATATTCGACTGCTTCCTCATCAAAACACTGCAATCATACAAATTCGAAAAACTATTTAACCACCGCGAATAACGAATCACCATAACAAACTAAACAGAAACAACATATAATAAAATCATACCCTAGAGGTGAAGCAATTTTGTTATCAAGCTCAGAAATGGCTAAACCAACATACTTATCCCCAACATCTAACCCGAGTAACCGCCCGCCTTTTGCTTTCGCCTTTACGAGCTCACCAAACAATGCCAGCGGTTTCACGTACTTCATCTATCAAAATAATTGCATAAAGGATCCTAATTATATTGTTTGGCAATACTGAAGGAACTGAAAATCAATAGTTCAAAGAACCGAATCGATTGCTTACCGGCGCGTAACTGGAGGAGCACCAGTGAGGTGGCGCGTGATGGAGTAATGTCGGAAATTATTTTTACTCCGGGAAGATGTAGAGCTCCGGGGAAGATGAGTTGGAGAGAATTAGACGGGAAGAAGATAATAAGCATTTACGGTAGCTTTGGCAAATACCGGGGATAAAATGAGATGAGCAGTTGGGCTTGTCAAGTTAGTGATATTAGGTTTTAGTAGAAAAAATTGAACATGTCCGATTTCCCCATCGATTTAAATTAAATTTGAATATAACTCGATCATTTTTTGTGAACTCCAATTTCTTCAGCGTTTTCTATTTTCTCTGGCGGTTCTCTATTATCTCTAGCGGCCTTCCATTTTTTTCCGGCCGCCCTACATTTTCAAAATATAATTGAATGTGATTGCGTGCATTTTTTGAGACAAAAATGCATTTCAAAAAAAAGATCGAGTTCCTTTAGTGCATCACACTGATCGCATTTAAAAAAAAAAAGACCGAGTTCCTTTACTGAAAATAGAATTGCATTTGATCGCATTTCAAAAATACGATCAGTTTCCTTAACTGAAACAGAATTGCATTTAATCGCACAGATCGCATTTTAGAAAAACGATATGGTTCTTTAATTGGAACAGAATTGCATTTTGATCGCATTGGAGAAAAACGATTGGGTTCCTTAACTGGACACAGAACTGCATTTGATCGCACCAATCGCATTTTAAAAAAACGATTGAGTTCCTTAACTGGAACAGAATTGCATTTGATCGCACGGATCGCATTTCAAACAAACGATTGGTTTCTATAACTGGATAAAGAATTTTAATATTTTTGGCACATCATCGCCACATAGGACACATGAGAGACTAAGTGCATCATTTTATACAAGTTGAGAGAACTAACTGTATCACATTTCACAAGTTGAGGAAGACTAATAGGACATCCTTTTTTTGACCAAGTTTAGGGGACCGCATATAGTTTAACCATTGAAATGCACTATCTAATAACAGATTATTATATTAACTCATTTTTAAATCCAGGCCGAACGAATCTTACCACTACACACATAACAGACTCTAAAGCATGAGAAATTTTATTATGGGCCAAGTCCACTAGGCCCGTTGTATTGCACGAATTTCACTTGTGTAATATCATTGAGTGAATTCTCAGACATTAAACACCAAGAAATGATACTGAAACAGAGATTAGTAGATTATGCATAAACAAATAAATACATTACACTTAAATTTAAGATCGGTTATGAATATCAAATGACAATAAATGGTAACTTTTATACGAAAAATGGGATAGACAAATTACTAAAGTTTTTACTGGCACCATGCTCCTTACTCTCACTAATTGCCTTGAGGCTCATCCATGATTTTCTTCTTTTATTTGATTGACCAGCAGTTTTTTCATCCTTGTTTGCAGCATTCGTGCTTTCGGATCCTTCTGGTCGTTTTGATCCTGACCTGTTTCTCTTTCTTTTCTTCGCGTCCAATAATGTAGTACAACTTCTTATAGATGGAGTTGCTGGAGGATCCGTAATGGAAGTTTCTGCAGTTACAAGGGGCAAAGGTGCTTCTTCGCTTCCTCTGGCTTTCTCTGAACTGGCAGGTTTCGGATGTCGGGGCTTTGGTTGTTTTTGCTTGGCCTTAGATGGGCATATTCCTTTCATATGGCCTTTTGGAGTTCCTCTCTTTAGGTTCTTGTGGGAACAGAAGTGGCAATTGTATACCACATTATTTTGCAAGGAAGTACTAGGTTTCTTGCGTCTTCGTCTCGCCTTTGCAGAAGTTTTCTCAATTCGAACCGTACAGTTGAGACCGGGTTGAAGAATTGTCTCACATCTGCAAAAGAGGATTTACATGAAGCTAAATGTTGGAATCAATCTAAGAACAAGACATTTTCACTACAGAAGAAGAGCACTACACTCAAATCATAGAATTAGGGGCTCAAAAACAACAAAATACGAAACTGAATCACGTTCTATAAGGTACAATGCTGCTCCCAATATTTGAAACTAATCAAGATATCCAAGCCATGTTCTCAGTTTAGCATGAATCGTTATATAGGCGTCATGATCTCAAGGACATGAAACTGAATCACATTCTAGAATCTGCATTGCTGCTCCTCACATTTGAAACTAATCAAGATATCTATGTCATGTTCTCAGTTTAGCATGAATGGTAATATGGCCACCATGACCTCAAGGACACGAGTATTCAATTTAAGCATTGAAAGCGAACTAAGCTAACAGATCCAAGGATATCTTTCCTTCAAAGACCATAAACTGGGAAATAATGTCAAGTAATATACTCACCTATGTACAGAACCAGATTATCAATGAGAATATCTAGATAATGGAAACCAACTTATATATTACGCATCGAAGGTTTAAACCTATTGAATAAGGCCTGGAAGCTATGCAGAAACGCATATTATTCCATTGTGCACCAAGGATATCACTAAGTTCAATGAAACATTTTCAGCAATTGCATTATGTAGCAAGTTACCATCTGTAAAGGTATATGATTGAGAATTGAAACTATACTTGTATTGATGCTACACAATACCACAGTTTGCACTGAACCCCAACAAAGACAACAGACTAGGGGCTCAAAAACATGACATTTTCACTACAGCAGAAGAGCATACAGTCAAATCATAGAATTAGGGGCTCAAAACAACAAAAACACGAAACTGAATCACGTCCTATAAGCTAAAATGCTGCTCCTCACGTCTGAAACTAACCACGATACCTACTCAGTTTAGCATGAATGGTTATATGGTCATCGTGAACTCATGGACATGAGTATTTAATTTAAGCATTGAAGAACTAAGACAACATATTCAAGAATATCTTTCCTTCGTAGTTTATGCACTGGGAAAGAATTTCAAGTCATAAACTTAATTGTTTACAGAACCAGATTATCAATGATAATGTCGAGATAACAGAAAATATATTAAAAATTAAGTTTACACCAATTGAATAAGGCCTGGAAGCAAAAACGCATAGAATTCCATCATTGTGCACCAAGGATATCACTAAGTTCAATGAACATGTTTCAGCAAATTGTATTCTTGTAGCAGTTCACCATCTGTGAAGGTATATGATTGAGAACTGAAACTGTACAAGTTGTATTGATTGGCACATAGCTATTGGCTCTAGGGCTCATAGAAAATTACAGGTTTAAGAATTCTTTGAACCAAAACTTCTGTAAATTTTCAATTCAAATATCTCAGCAGCAAGGATAGTAGCTCACTCAAATTTTTTTAATTCAGTTATAAGCGCAAAATACTCGCCCAAAACACCGAAGTATAAGAAGTGAAAGGGTCGGAAGTAAAGGCACAAACCACGAAGTCATATAATTATCTTCATAAACTCCTTAGCACTAGTATTTACCACAGAACCGAAAAGGCAACTCCTTTTTTCTCTCCAAGGTAAAAGGAAAAGCAACATATTATCTAAACTGCTCTATGTATCTACCAAATAGATGGAAATAACTGAAGCATATAACTCAAAACCCGGTTAAATCCCATGTCATCAACGATTGTTAAAATAATAAGAACTAGCCATATGCATACCAACCTCTGGCAAGAAAATAGGGATGGATCAGGCGGGATTCCGGAAACTTCCCCAGCAGCCGCATATTGGCGCCCGAAAAACGCTGCAAGAGAGGGGATTGAAGCTTCTCTGGTAGCCCATAATGCTAGCTTTTGCAAGTGATCTACTTTCAAGAAGGATTTTGAATCCCGAGGCACCCCTTTACTGGCCGTGTCCAGTAGCTTTCTACCACCTCCCTTCTTGCCCATCTTCTCTTAGAACTTCGAAAAAACAGTCGGTGGATGCAAGTGTTAGTAGAAGAAAGAAAAAGGGCATATGATGTTGCAAAGCAGACAAGATTATATAAAAGATGTTGTTAGCCTTAACTATCAGCTCGGGCTTTCGGTTCAATCGGTTAAGTAACATGTATCAAGCCGACCAAAAGTTTATGAGTTGGATTCCTAACAACCTCAGTATTTGTCGAGATAAAAAGGTGTTGTGCAGGCTACAAGCCAAAGATCATTCAAGCCTAAAGGGTCATTCGTGTGAGGTGTATGCCGGAAATTAAATATAGAAAATGTCCTTAGTCTTAACTATCAGTTCGAGGTTTTGATTTGATCGATTAAGTAAGACTAAGCTTCATAAAAAAATAGAATTATGATGGAGTTCTAGGTTACCGGTAGAGCGGCGCGTGACCGGAGTATCGCCGGAATATGTGGAAAAGATTGCTATGCTCTGAGGTAGATTCTGAGCTCCGAGGAAGATGTAATCAAGTGAGGAATTGCAGAGAAAAATAACAAGAATACTATCCTTATATAAGGTTTTGCGTTTTTGAAGAAACTGCGTCGTTTTTGAAGTGATGTTTAACTTCGTTCCTATAAGAAGTGCAAATTTAACTCTCAAGTATGGAATGATTCAATTTTCGTTTTCCATGATCAATTTCTTCCCTACAATGCCAAAAACTTAAAAAGGTTACTATGATAGTTATTTAACAATCAAGTAGATCTTTTAAATATTAATTAGACAACTACAATAAAATATATAGATATAACTTTATATAAGAATAATCTTAAATCTCTTGTTAAAGTGTATTACCTACGTAGAGATTATGTAGAGATTTTACTGTATAAAACATGTATATATTACAACTTTTTCCATAATAATGACAACAAAATTGGCATAACATGCCTTGCGGCTCATATATATCTAAAACACGGCTCAAATAAAAGGTGTAATAAGAAGGTAAAACGCATAAGGAATAAGAGTCATCATTTGCATATATTAAGTGGAATGTTTATCCATAATGCTTATACAAGGACTATCCCTTAGATCAGGTGTCAGAAAGTGACAAATATTGTTACGATGCTGTCATAACTTAGACAACACGCTCAAGAATAAAAGAATAAAAAAGAAATGTTCTCATTTAGAGCATCATAAAAGAAATGACTATAAAATAACTATAAAAAAATCCCTCGAGTCACTAAAAAGATAAGTTTTTACCACTCTACACTTGGTGCTAAGATCATTAACTTGATCGTTGGCATTAGCCAACCTTTTCACACGATTTGGAACTTCAAGATCCATTTTAGAGATAGGAAATACCACACACCGATTCAGAGCCTTTTAAATACCAGCCAAAACCTTTCCAAGAGCAAAATGTTAACCACTGTAACAGACACAAATTTTGATATAGTTAACCTTTGAAAACAGATAATAACATTAACATTCATCATTCAAGAATCAGTTTCAAATGTTTTCCTTCATTAAAACTTAAAGCTTCTCAATCAGCATAAAATGTTTTGCCAGGATATTCTTTTTAAGATCCATGTTGCATAAGTAATAACCCACAACCAATGGATTCTTCAGTGCGGTACAGGTACGAGGTAAATTATTTACTGTAAATAATCTCGATTTGGGTGAAATCGACCATAGTAAGAGGCACCAAAAAGAGATTCATTGCCCTGCAAAGAGGGTTAAAAGCACTAATACTTACACTGAGCTACTTTGATATCATACTGAAGTTTATATTGGACTTGTAAAAATCCTAAGTATTGTATCCGCCCTTTGCGCTTCTCAACTGATCCACCTGAACGAACTACTGCTACCTATTATACCTATTACCAACCCAACAAAATTAATTAGCTTTTTGTACAAAACAGAGAATTGCTTTACAGTAGATGTAATATTATTACTACTCGGCACGCTTGGCACGTTCAGGATTCTCTTCACTCTTGGGCTTCAGAAACTGCCTATATGGCTCGGAATTCTGTTCGATCTTAGGCTTCAAACCCGGTGGTCGCTGAGAGTCGGAATCCACTTCAATCTTAGGCTTTATAACCGGTCTCCTGAAGTCGGAATTCTCTTCACTCTTAGGTTTCACATATGGTTTCGGGTTATCAGAATTCTCTTCGATCTTGGGCTTCACAAATGGTTTCAGGGTATCAGAATTCTGTTCGATCTTGGGCTTCACAAAGGGTTTCTGGGAGTCGACAGCAGGGATAGACGGTTCAATAGCCTTCTTGGCTATCTCCGATGTCTTCTCAGGTTCACGAGGACTAAGTAGCTTCTTGGCAGCCTCCAACGGTTCACTAGCCTTCTTGGCTACCTCCAATGTCTTCTCAGGTTCACGAGGACTAAGTAGCTTCTTGGCAGCCTCCAACGGTTCACTAGCCTTCTTGGCTACCTCCAATGCCTTCTCAGGTTCACGAGGACTAAGTAGCTTCTTGGCTGCCTCCAACGGTTCACTAGCCTTTTTGGCTACCTCCAATGTCTTCTCAGGTTCGCGAGGACTAAGTAGCTTCTTCTCCACTTCTTCAAATTTTTTAGTTGCCCAAGGAGCAGTACCTACACTTTTGGCAGAATTTGGCCCATCTATCGTCAGCATCGACGCTTCATCCCTCGAAGCATACCAGGAATGGCCACATGCAATACATTCCAGCTGAAATCCAAAAGGTTAAAAGAAAGTCAAAACATATATCATATATGATTCCACATTAATATGAACTGTACCACAGGTCAATGATCTACACAACAGACAGTCACTAATGTTTTAAGCCCCTTAATTGAAAGGTGCTCCTTGTAAACCCAAAACACACATCTATTAATTCAATATATGTTTTCAAATATTTTTCTTGATTCCCTAAACTGCCTCATTCAAGTCCTTGAAAATGTTCCAAAGGTTCAGGCTTTGTCATCTTCATATGTCAGCAGAATTTAGTCAGGCCAAGTGTCAAACATATAACGAAATTTGTACAAGTTAACAGACAGCAAAGATTCGAACTCCAGTAGAACTCTGAATCCTCATAGACCCAAAACACATGAATTGTAAAGTTAAGGATTTATAAGAGTCACAATTTTCAGATACAACACTACAGCTCCAATCCAAGCAATAGAAAACTTCACGAAATAAGAACGATATCTCAAGAAACATTAATCTTTTTTCATCTTTCCAATTACTTCTGTTAATTCTCTACAATGCCATGGTCCTTAGGCCACTTCTATAAAGAAGATGCCATTTCGCATAACATTTCCAATGTGCATAGGCATATCAGTAATATATGCCTAAAATGCATCACTTGAGATATCCATTGCACAAATATTCACAAGTATTAAGTTTCCATGTGCTGCAGCTAATCCTAGGTGTTAATAAAGAAATTTATCCAGATGTTAACCCAGGCTCATTCATGCATTGGATACATTGTGCATAAAAAATGGAAACAACCTGATAGCGATCTGCATGCCCTGCTTGGATGATGTCTCTTACACCTACTTTTGACTCATTGCACCTTGAACAAGAAGCATCTGTCATCTGCCACATAAAAGACAGAAAGTCAGCACGATAGAAAGTCAACATAATATCTGAATGAACAAATAAAGGCACCCAAAATGTGAAAGTAAAAATAATAAGGTCATAAATTACCTGCATGCGTGAGGACTCATCAGGCTCATTTGTTAAGGTCTCCTCAGCTGTTAATCCCTCCTGAAAGGGTTATTAATTTTATGTATTTTCTGAAAATTCAAAATTGGACTGCAAGTCGTACAATGTTACATTCTAGAGAAGTAAAAAAGAAATCATACCTTCAATTCATTAGGTGACATGTTTAAAATTTTTGAAGGTTCTAACTCTCCATTGAGGAGTCGTCTTGCCAGCACTGGGCTATTCTGCATAGGAGAAATAAGTTTTACAGGAGTATCAAGAGAAAAGAATCAGCAGCTTCAGAAACAGATGATATCCTTTTCAGCAGCCAATGGGTATGCCATCCTCTGCCAGCAAGATTATGATTCCACAATATGAATCAATCTTGAATTAAAGATTTCTCTATAAAAAATTTCTATAAACTTCTTATTTATTTTCAATTCTTTCTTACAAAGAAAATAAATAAAAAGAAAGGTATTTGTCTACGCTTCCCTTTCATTTTCACAAATTTTATCTAATGCCTTGTATCATGACCTATAACAGTGAATCATTTCTGATCTATTGCATTAAAGCCTTTAACTACCAGACGTAATGAAACAGAAGACAATAATCTTATACAAAACTGGAAGAAAAATGAAATATTGAAGTCAAGTAAACAGAAAAATCATGTGTGCATCAGCCATACTTCTGGTATTAAGAAAGCAAAACAAACAGAAAAAAGGAATGTTAAAGAAATGGAAAGTCATGCATGCATCAGCAGAAATACTGACCTTGAGATTAAAAAGCAGTTGACGCATTTTCTGGTTGTATTTCTGAAAATCAGAGGAAAGAGTTTCATGAGAAGCCTTCTCAAGAGCAGACACAGCAGGGACAACAGCATTTGGCCAGCAAAAAGGCTTGCTGCTCTGTCAAAAGCAACAAAGAGAAAACATCAAAATGAAGGAACTTCAGGCTCAATTTTGGTTTCTAGCATTCTGCATTATCAATCACAATATCAAAACCATAATATCTTAGACATACAAAGCCTATATGCTTTTTACATACTTTATGATTCTTTTGTTGAGCTCCATTTGCAGAGTCCTTGGCCTCCTTTTCATGGTCAGCATGATCAGAACCAGCTTTAACTTTGTCATCATCAGAAGAACTGCACATGTATCGAATGCAATGAAGAAGCCTCTCCAGCCATTTATCACGATGAGTATCTCCAGTCGGTGCATCAAACTTCACCAATATTTCAAAGTACTCCGAGTTGCCTGTACAGCTTCCTGGTGTCTCAGCTTTTAAGCTATCAGGTCTTCCAGTTGCATCTTCCTCCCTTGAAACATCCAGTGGAGTGATATTCTTCTTTCTAAAAATTCTTTTAAATTTTGAAGGGTCTTCAGGTTCAGCAGGATTTTCTTCAACTTCTATGTCAGGAAGGTCTCCTAAACGTGATAAAGTCTTCTGGACAAGAAGATCAATTTCATGCTGCTTAATATCTTCATAATCCTTATCAGTTAACTTCCAAAGCTTACGTTCTACAGTGTCATACACTTTCTGGACAATGAAACCAGGATATTGTTTACGATTTGGAAGTTGCTTGTGAATTGGGACAAAATGCACCACGCACTTGTGCATCACAGACTCAGCTGGAACCTCATCTCGATGGAAACTATAAAATAGCTCTCTAGTATCACGTGATTGCCAGCTTCCACCACCTTTTCTCTCTGCCTCTTCAGGGCGATAAAACCACTGTCCAGTGACCATCAATACACCTTTGTTTGTCTGAGCAATATCCTGATTAGAAGAATATGATTTCCATCATATGCATGCAATATATGGTAAAATGAATTTGTAGACTATAATAGACCAAGAGAGGTTTTTTTTTTTTTTTTTTTTTTTTTTTTTTTTGAGAACCAAGAGAGTTCCTTGTTTTAACCATGAATCAAATTAATTATCGATTTGTCCTTCTTTTGAAGAGAATAAACTAATGGAACAGAGATTAAATATAGGACCGAAAAATCTAACTATTCTAAACATACGAGGCACATTTAATAAATTAAGACAAAAAAAATCGGAAACGGTAACTGAGTAACATAAACCCTAATACAAAAATAGTCATAATTTCAAGAACGTTCACTACAGATGCATGCGATAAGGGATAGAACAACTAAAAGAACACGCACGAGCACACACACACATAGAAATTTCTGTCATAACGCATAGTAGGAAGATGGGTTGCATTCAGGAAACCAACTTTGGTTTCCAAGACAGTTCTCTTATCATTATCAAGATAAGATCATAGCATCATGAACCACCTAATAACTTTAAATGACAAAATAACCAAAAAACTCTATTATCAGATTATCATGGTAAAACCATAGCATTATGCATCACTTATCACAAAATAACATTGCACACTGCTTCAAACAAATATCAATCATGCAAATAAACAGAAAATACCTAGTCAGCTCCAGAGAAGACACATGTAATGACAAATAGAATATGCCAAAAAAACTGGTTTTACATAACTGCAAAGGAGATGAATCAATCCAATTCCTTTTGGAATGAAATAGGATAAGTTGAACGTCTGTTATTGAGAGCAATAAAAAAAACATACATCATTTCGACGACCATAAAAAAATTCACGACACAGGTACCTTGATAATAGCCACATAAGGTTTTTGTTTTTCATCCTCAGGCACTAGAAGCACAGGATCCTCCTGCAGAATGACAAAAGCAAATATACACGGAGTCATTAGAATTTCAACCTCGTAGACTCTCGAAACAGCTGCTTTATACAGTGCAAATAAAGGTCAATCTAGTGTTTGTTTGGCGAAATTCAGATTCTACTTATTTCATTGGCTAATTAGGGTATTGTGCTGGCAGCCACCTTCTCTAGTGTCACTCAAAACTAATTAAGCAATGGAAAAGCAATCGAAGAACGAAATAATACAGAAACAAATACCTAATTTCCTCTCAAACACAACCAAATTCCACAAAACCCTCAAAATTCAACCAAGTATATATACTAAAACCAATAATCCTATCGAAAATCAAACTTACTAGTTCATATACATTTCAACCTGATAGACACTCCTGCAGAATGACAAAATAGATCATAATTCTTGTGGTTCAGTAATGGAGACATTAGAGTTTCCACCTCATACACACTCGAAACAGCCATTTTATACAGTGCAAATAAGGTCAGTCTATTGTTTGTTTAGTGAAATTCAGATCATACTTTTTTCGATCAGCTAATTAGGTTTCCTGCCAGTAGCGACCTGCTCTAGGGTTTCATAATGATCATTTAAACTCAATTTCAATCAGATTATACCTAATTTCCTCAAAACTCAAATACTGAAAGCACAAATCAAATTGAAAAACAAACTCACGTTCATAAACATTTACGACTCGTAATGATGTCTTGCAAATAAGGGCAGTCTATTGTTTGTTTAGTGAAATTCAAATCATACTGATTTCAATCCGCTAATTAGGTTTTGTTCCAGTATCCACCAGCTCTAGGGTTCCGTAACAATCATTTAAACAGGATTTCAATCAGATTATACCTAGTCTCAACCTCATCAACACTCGAAACACCTATTTTACACCGTGCAAATAAGGTCAGTCTATCGTTTGTATACTGAAATTCAGATCATAATCACTCATTTCAA
Source organism: Euphorbia peplus (assembly GCA_028411795.1). NCBI lineage: Eukaryota > Viridiplantae > Streptophyta > Magnoliopsida > Malpighiales > Euphorbiaceae > Euphorbia > Euphorbia peplus. The sequence goes on from CP110839.1 coordinate 31,679,191, forward strand.
TAAGCTAATTAGGTTTCCTTCCAGTATCCACCAGCTCTAGGGTTTCGTAATGATTATCTAAACTCGATTTCAATCAGATTATATCTAATTTCCTCAAAACTTAAATACCGAAACCACTAATCAAAAGTTCATACACATTTGCGTGGTACTCAAACGACTCGTAATGACTTCTTGCAAATAAGGTCTGTCTATAGTTTGTCTACTGAAATTCATATCAACTCATTCCCATCGGGTTATTAGGTTTCGTTCTAACAGCCACCAGCTCCAGGGTTTCGTACTGAACATTTAAACTCGATTTCAATCAGAATATACCTAGTTTCAACCTCATCAACACTCGAAACAGCTACTTTATACAGTGCAAATAAGGTCAGTCTACCGTTTATTTACTAAAATTCAAATCATACTTATTTCAATAAGCTAATTAAGTTTCCTTCCAGTATCCCCCAGCTCTAGTGTTTCCTAACGATCATTTAAACTCAATTTCAATCAGATCATACCTAGTTTCAACCTCATCGACACTCGAAACAGCTAGTTTATCCAGTGCAAATAAGTTCAGGTCAGTCTATGGTTTGTTTACTGAAATTCAGATCATAATCATACTCATTTGAATAAGCTAATTAGATTTCCTAACAATCATCTAACCTCAATCGCAATCATCTAAACCTAATCTCAAACACCTCAACAACAAATCAAATAAAAAAAAACCTCACCAGCTCATAAACATTTCCGTCATACTCAAACGACTCAAAATGACTCCTCCGACCTCTCCCCTTCCCGGAAACCCTAACCGCTTCACCAACCGGCTTCGCATCCTCCACAGGAGCATCTTCTTCCTCCTCTTCCTCCTCCTCCTCGTCCGACTCTACCGCGCGTCCTTTCTTCGTCTTACCTTTCTTCGCTCCTCTCAAATCGTTTTCGAACTCGTCATCGTCGTATTCCGGGAGCTTGATTTTCTTTCGCCGCCTCTGGTTTTCTTGCGAGCGCGACGATATTCGCGTCGCCGGTAAAGGTTCGTCGTCTTCTTCGTCGCTGGTGGAGACCTGAGCGAATCGGCGGTTACCCATTTTTGTTACTGTTGTTAAGAGGAAATGACAGTGGTGAGTAAAAAGGAGATTTTGGCGGTGTTGTAGTGGGGAAATTTCTATGGGATTGCCCTTCCACTTGAGCTAAATTACAATTATGCCTTTTGGAGGTTGCCAGGCTGGCGAATTTGTACTTGCACGTATTTATCCGGAATTTTATTTTTATCATTTTTAAATGTTTATAATCGAATAAATTAGACTTTATGGATTGAGTGGGATTATGTTCGTGGCCCATTAAGGAGTAGCCTAGCAGAAGAGCTTCTAGGATATCTATTTTGGATATAACGGAAAAAGTTGACTACCTATTATGCACACGCTAAAATGTTGACTAGTATAAAAATGAGCGTATGAAGGTATTTTAATTCTTTTTTAATTGATTGGAGGCACAACTTTTTAATCATGATTCAAAAATAATGTGTTATATGCGAAGTTAATATTATAGCTTGTGTTATATTTTAAGGAACATGTAATTAACTACTTTATTATATTAATGGTAAGATTTAATGCGTATGATGACAATGTAAGATTTGTAAATGCTATATTTTGTTTTTAATTAGCATGTCATTATTCAAAATGTATATCACTTTGTGATATATTTATTCTAAAATCTGTATTAATGATGGTATATAGAACTTTGGGAGTTTGAATTATGTCTGCAAATTATAGTTCTATTAATTTAAAATATGTCAGTTTAAGAAATTAAAACATGTCCCCATCTTATTCGATAAAAATTTCATATTTATTGGTCTTTTTAGGAATCTGAATGTTTTTCTTATTGTAATAAGTTTGCTTTGTGTTTTGTATTGTTATAATAAGTTTGTTTTGTGCTTTGTGTAAGAATAAGTTACTTGGTTGATTTGTAAGAATATGGCAAATGTTTTTTGTAAAAGTGTGGTGACAGCCACATGGTTATATTATCATCTTTTGAAAACTTCTCTATTTGTAAGAAGTGTTTTAGTTGTTTTTCTCAAGCTGAAGCAATAATTAAAGACTTGCATTGTTCATGTTTCCATGCCTTTTATGTTCTCTAAGAAAACATTATAAGATCTTTTAGATTAATATATGTGCTAGGTCAACAGTTCACGAAATCATCCAAACGTCTTATTGAATCCTTAAACACAAAGGCAATGATCCTCATCATAAAACAATACAGAATCTTTAAGTTAATCATCTTTAAAGTTCAACGTTAATTGCTACTCCCTCCATTTTTAAATGTTAGTCGTTTTTTGGAAGTGGATTTTTCCATAAATATTGGTTGTCTTTGTCTCGATCCTCGCCATCTCTTCTTCAATGGCTCTACCAAACAGATCAGATTTCACTTTCACCCCGAGCCCGTCCCTTATCGAACTCTACACCGTACTTGAGCCACTGCCAGTTCTGAACTCAGCTGATTTTGGCAGTTGCAGCATCTTCCATGAGGTTGTAGAGAGGCACCGAACCTGTTCCGGTGAGCCATGCTGCTACATATTGAATTTCGACTCGGGTGTTTAGGCGTAGAACTTTCATGCTTCAGGATCCTCGATGGCGCTGTAAGAGGTCTTCCTCGGTTATTGTTGGCAGCATCTTCTATTTTGATTGTTTTAATCTGGTTTTGGGTGTTTCCCATGTTGTTTGTGAAGACTTCCATGCAGGCTGGGATGAGTCCTGGGTGAGCTGCCCATGTTCCGTCATGCCCTGCTCTTGCTTCTCTTAGTTTGTCTTTTCGGACAACCTCCAACGCTGCCTCATTCACCTCTTTGTCATCTCTGATCGGGATTTGAGCAGCATGTTTAATAAATTTTCAGGTCTCTTAGATCGCTGCAAATAGCATTGTTGGGGCGGAATGGGGATGAGACCTGCTTCCCCCATCCCTGGTTCGTGTATGAAATGGGAAAAGAAATTCTCTCCATCTATGGGGACATGCTAGTTTTCATCCCCATATTAATACAGAGTTCATAAACTTTTTCTTACAACTATAACATACAAATCAATAAAGCGATTTTATATGATAATCCGTAATAAACATGGTTTGGATAATACCAGTTCATAGACTGTGCACCATTCGGAAGTTCCCAAAAGAAATAAAGAAAAAAAATTCTTATGGATGAACGGTTATCATGTTTACGAGATTGAAGCACTGTAATGATAATCTCTCTGTCCTTTTCCCCATCAATACTGTATATAATTTGCGCTGTCTTTACAAGTGAACATTATTTAGAACACAAAATATAAGGTGCAAACACTCATCGAAGCAGAACGGGCTATCACTGTTTTCCTTAACAAGGCAAGACGAAGAATCTCCATCAAGATCAGTAACGAATTTAAGATTCATGATAGGGTGTCTCAATACACATTTAATTACAACGTCTGATTCATTTAGTTTAAGAAACTAAAACTCCACGCACATATTCAATAGAATATCCCGGCGACCAATGGTCCTTGGTTAACAATGAGGATGAGAACAAAATCGCGTGCACATTTCTCGATCTACCCTATTGATATTAAATACTCTCTCAAGTGATGTAGAAACCCTGAGATTGTTTTCCATCCTTCTCACCACCATATCAGTGTTTATCTAAACATGATAAAGTCAATCTTGAAATGAACCAGAACTAGCATAAACTTCATCGGAAACAAAGTCGTATGAATTCAAATACACAAAAATTGAATCACCAGATTCACTGTAGTATATCAACTTCTGACATTTGACACTGTTATCCAAAACTTCAGCATCAGAACAACTGCTGCAACATCCGACACTGAACCTGGTGAATGAATCACCAAATTCTTTGCACTTGAAACCCGAATCACCGGATTCTTTGTATTTAAAACGAGTGCACTAAACACCGGTCTCCTATGCCTCTGACAGCTCAAAGCACAGGAAAAACTAACCAGAACTTCAAGAATTTTTCATAGAGAATCCAACCGTTTTCTCATACTTGTGCCCGAATATTAAAAACGGAAAACTTCAACAACCATTCAAGATATTTGAGAAATTAGGAATCAAAAGTAATGATAAAACGCATACCTGTATACAGATATGGCATAATTCCGAGAGTTCAAACAGAGAAAATCACCACCAAACATTTTATGAGAACCTATGAAGACACTTATATATATATATAATTTGATACAAAGTACTTAAATAAAAATATTAAGGAAGTCCAATTGAGACAACCTTTCTTTTTTGTTTTCCCCTCGTCTAGGTCCCTCACCACCATGTCTGCAGCACTTAGCTCATAAACCGGATGTTTGCTGGCAACGGCCACACACTTCATTCTAACATCATTAGCAGCTTCAACTGTCTGATTAGAATTTCCAAACACGATACAACGCTCCGAGATAAATTGTAGAAGCTGTGCTGCATAAATAAACATCTCCGGGTCTGGTTTCCCCCTGTGAATGTCTTCTGCAGCTATAACAGCAGTGAAATACCCTTTAATCCCGATGCTTCTCATTGCTTTCTCGAGAGTTTTCCGTGGACGTGTGGATGTCAATGCCATTGGGATTTTGTAATTCATCAAAACATTGACGAACTCTTTAGACCCGGATCTTAAGCGATAGATCCCACCTTGCAGAGGTTGGTAAATTTCTTCCTTTCTATTTGCCATTCTCCTCATTTCTACTGGATCTCTTGACCAGCAAAAGACTTCGGAAATTGCTTGCTCTTGGATCATGATCGAATTAACAATCCTTCGCCAGATATATAGTTTTGTTTATTGAGTATGGATCATAACGGGTTATATAGTTTATGCTACATTCAACATCACAGCCACAATAATCACGCCAATCTCTACGGTTATCTATTTTCACAAATAAGTATCCAAACGGTGAAAAATAAAATTCCAAGATATAAGCACATGAAAATCTTATACTCCTCCATACTATCCATCATAATGAAAATCAAATCTCTAGTTGGTACTGTACAAACCAATGATCTCATATGGCTCTTCCATGAATCCTCAGAAGATAGCTAGACAAGATCACATTCAATCATTTAGATAATAAGTTGAGGGTCCTATGAATAAGTCTGTGAAAACACACATTATATAAATAAGCATGTGATACAATATATTCCCTTTCCTTTTGAAATAAAGGCATGTCAGTGATGTCACTCAGATATGAAGACAGAAAGACCGAAGTTACCTTTACCATTGAATTAGATTACGCATAATCTTTTTATAAACATGCTTTCATAGTTAACAAAAAGCAACTTTTGCTATTGAACTAACTCTCGATTGTTCAAAAACTGCCACATCCGTGCGTTTATTATAACTTGACCAAATAAGGGAAAACAATCGTATAAATGAGCTACAATTCAGTGACAGCAAATATTTCGAAGATGGGAGTAAAAAATCGAGCTCTGAAACAACATTACAAGCCTTGGTTAACTGATGAGCTGAATGGTTAGAACACAAACTCACAATCATCAAAGAAAGAAACAAGAGACTTCTAGTCTTAAATTATGGAACAAAATTAAAACAAAGTTAAGAACCAATTAGTTCATGAGAATTGAATCATCCATTCATTTGGACCAAATTATTTCCAGATTCCACTACACAAAGTATTAGTAAACCCCTAAAGTTCCAAGAGTCTCACGTAAGAGAAACACAAATTCACCATTAAAATTTGCAAAAACAGAAATTCACGTTTAAACAATGGGTAAGGTGAAGAAGATACCATTTCCTTAAGAACTTCAACTAATCAATACCATCCAGCGATCAGTAGCTTCAAGTATACCCAACGTTTGCAACTCTGATTTTTATCTGTTACAAGGAACTAAAACTTAAACTCGTAATGAGATTGAATTCTAATATTGAGCTGTAAACTATTAGCTCTAGACAATTGTATTAAGATATCAGAAGAAGGCAAAAATTTAATATAAGTTTTTGCAAACAGTTACCTTTAAGGACCAATACCGGATTGCTATCCCCTCAACCTCAACATGCTGAATCTGCTTCAAGGTCGACCAAATTAGCGCGGACATCGGGACTGATATTATCAGATTCTAAGACGTGCGTTTCCAAAGTAGCATGAAGTGAGGTGGGCAAGTTCATAAATTTAAGAGATGTAGCACCAAAGTTTCCAGATATTTTCAACTTCTCGAGATTAGGACATGAAATTTCCAGGAGAGGACAATTCTTACCAAAATCCTCAACAATAAATGCTTTCAAATGCTCAGAAGCAACAACTACCGCCCTTCAGATCTACCAGATAAAACGTGCTCAATAGCTTGATTGCCAGATAAAACGTGCTCAATAGCTTGATTGCCCTACACAGAATGATCTAACTGCAAACTCTTAAGACATTCCCAATTTACTTTCCCATTCGGCGTAAAATCACAAGCAGACATCTTTATTGTAACCAATGAAGAGTTGTTGAAAAGAAATTGTGGCACTAGATACTTTTTCCCCAATTCCACATTAGCACCATCACAATCTAAAATGAGCTCCTTTACATCTTTTCTAACAGCGTAACAAATCCACAACAACAATCTAGGACCCAGGTAAGCCAAAGGGATATGTTTGGAGTCGACAACCAATTTCTCTGTATTCAATTAACCACAAACAATTAGTGTATTTTCAATCACATTGATGAATTTCTGAAAGACATACCGTTAGAAACGAAGTTTAGGATAGGGGAATCATCATGAGTCCATTTATTCTGCCACCCCTTGTAATGGTCACTCTCAAAGGCATCTTTTGTTGATGGAAAAAACGAGATGATCCGGTGAATGAAAGAATCTGGGAAGCCATCTTTGCAGTCTCCAACCTCTTTGGAGGATAATAGAATCTTCAAAAGTTAATGACAGTGAATATTCAGAAAGGAAAGTAAACTTAAAACAACTGTTTTTATTAAGACATGCAGTTTTTCTCAAAAACTTACCTCCATTATCCAACGCCCGATTACTAGCTCCTCAACATGCTGAACCTGCCGAAGAGTCTGCTGGACCAAATTTATTTGCTCATCCTTATACAACAAGTCAAAATCTAAAGTAGCATAAACTGAAGATGGCAAACTCACTAATTTAAGAGATGTAAACCGCACTGAACCTGATATTCTCAATCTCTCAAGATTGGGACATGAAATTTCAAGCTCACCATCTCATAACATTCAACAACATCCAAGATAAGAGTTTTCGAACTTTTAGAGGCAATAACACGCCCGTAAAACGCATAAGACTCGCATATTTCCAAGTGTTCAAGGATAGGGCTACCAGATAAAACATTCTCAATTGCTCCACCTTGCACTTCACAATCATATAAACGTACGTAAACTCTTGAGAGATAGCCAATTCACTTTCCCAAACCGCCTAAGATAACAACAATAGAACTTCATTGTAACCGATGGAGAACTATTGAAAAGAAATTCCAGCAACGGGTGGAAGCTGTCCTCATTTATATTCAGAATGAGCTCCATTGATTCTTACAACGCCCAATTTCTAGCTTCTCAACATGCTGAACCTGCAAAAGAGTCTGCTGGACCAATTTTATGCAGTCATCATGACTCGTATCGATTTGGAAACAATATTATAACTCCATTCAATCCAAAATTATTTAATTTTGCTTAAATAGAAAAAAAATTCATATGCTTCGGCTGTTTAGGAGGACTGAATCATTTGTAGATTTGCTTCGGCTGCACAGGAAAACCGATGCCAAAAATATGAACATTTGCTTCGACTATATTTATAGAATGAAGCAAATAATTAACTTTTTGCTTCGGTCTTAGGTCGAAGCAAATAATCTTTTTGCTTCGGTCTCTAACTAAAAGCCGAACCAAATGTTAATAAAATTCTTATTTGCTTCGCGCTTACTGTTGGGCCGAAGTACATGAGTCCATTACAAAAAATAAAAACGCGCGCGCTTCTCCTATTATTCTTTTTTTTTTCTCCTATTATTTTCTCCATCTGTATACTCCGGCCACCACACCTCTCTTCTCTGCTAACATTGTCATCAAACTCTATATTGTAAGGATATAGAAGTATGAATCAACGAAACTAGCTCTGCGTTAATGGAATCAGTTGTTATTTTCAAAAAAATTCGCCTCATTTACAGTACAGCTTAACTGCTATGACTTCTTCTTCCATTAATTTCTCCCTGCAGAATTCTATTAGCGACGGATTCCTCATATATAGCTGGTTAGTTTTAAATTCCAATTTCCTGCAAAACCATGTCCTTGTGTTCCTTAAATTTGAGGGTTGTTGGATTATGTCAGTTGTTAATTCAATTCGTTTAAGTAAGATACTCTAGTAATATGACTTTGTGGATTATGGTTTCCTCATCTTTCAGCTCTCTTTTTAACCGTGGAAATCTACAGCAAGGGTCTACGGGAAGATGCCATCGCGGTGCAGTTGGAAAGGACGATATCCGTCGCCGCTCAATTTTAATGGTGAATACAAATTACAAAAACCAGAGGAATGCAAGAGGTAATGTTTCATTTTCTCTTTTTCCACATTAACATATATAGATCTTCTGTCTTGAAAAATCGATTGATTATCAAATCAAATCTGATTGGATGTTTTATTTTGTTTGGGGTTCTAGGTCAAAGTCGAAACAGTATCCAAACGCCTCGTTGATTCAGTTTGAGGGAGTAAACACAAAGGGTTTTCTGGTAAAATCGGAAGTCGTATCATATGGATTATGTTGTCGTATCTATACACATGCTCACTTTTCAAAGTTGGTTCTGTTTTTATAGAGCACTTGTACTAACTAAAATTCAAGCTTTAAAAGGTAAGACCTTGTTATAATATTTTAGTAGAGCTTGTTTTCTGGTTATTTGGGGCAGAATGGGGATGAGACCTGCTTCCCCCATCCCCGTTTAGATAGGAAATACGCATCCCCTGTTCGTGTATGAAATGGGAAAAGAAATTCTCTCCATCTATGGGGACATGCTAGTTTTCATCCCCATGTTAATACAGAGTTCATAAACTTTTTCTTACAACTATAACATACAAATCAATTAACCGATTTTATATGATAATCTGTAATAAACATGGTTTGGATAATACCACTTCATAGACTCTGCACCATTCGGAAGTTCCCAAAAGAAATAAAGAAAAAAAATTCTTATTGATGAAAAGTTATCATGTTTACGAGATTGAAGCACGGTAATGATAATCTCTCTGTCATTTTCCCCCATCGATACGGTATATAATTTGCGCTGCCTTTACAAGTGAACATTATTTAGAACACAAAATTTAAGGTGCAAACACTCATCGAAGCAGAACGGGCTATCACTGTTTTCCTTAACAAGGCAAGACGAAGAATCTCCATCAAGATCAGTAACGAATTTAAGATTCATGATAGGGTGTCTCAATATACGTTTAATTACGACGTCTTAGATTCATTTAGTTAAAGAAACTAAACCTCCACGCACATATTCAATAGAAAATCCCGGCGACCAATGGTCCTTGGTTAACAATGAGGATGAGAACAAAATCGCGTGCACATTTCTCGATCTACCCTATTGATATTAAATACTCTCTCAAGTAATGTAGAAACCTGAGATTGTTCTCCATCCTTCTCACCACCATATCAGTGTTTATCTAAACATGATAAAGTCAATCTTGAAATGAACCAGAACTAGCATAAACTTCATCGGAAAAAAAGTCTTATGAATTCAAATACACAAAACCTGATGATTGATTCACCAGATTCACTGTAGTATATCAACTTCTGACATTTGACACTGTTATCCAAAACTTCAGCATCAGAACAACTGCTGCAACATCCGACACTGAACCTGGTGAATGAATCACCAAATTCTTTGCACTTGGAACCCGTATTCTCCGCACCTAGTGAAATGAATCACCGGATTCTTTGTATTTAAAACGAGTGCACTAAACACCGGTCTCTTATGCCTCTGACAGCTCAAAGCACAGGAAAAACTAACCAGAACTTCAAGAATTTTTCATAGAGAATCCAACCGTTTTCTCATACTTGTGCCCGAATATTAAAAACGGAAAACTTCAACAACCATTCAAGATATTTGAGAAATTAGGAATCAAAAGTAACGATAACAGCATACCTGTATACAGATATGGCATAATACCGAGAGTTCAAACAGAGAAAATCACCACCAAACATTTTATGAGAACCAATGAAGACACTTATATATATAATATGATACAAAGTACTTACATAAAAAAATATTAAGGAAGTCCAATTGAGACAACCTTTCTTTTTTGTTTTCCCCTAGTATTTCAACAACAATGACTTCATATTCAAATGTAAACTGTACAAATGCATAAGGGTTACCAGAACATATCATCAACACCTGTCGCAGTTGGCCGATCGTATTTTTCTTCTTCCTCCAGCTCCATCTCTGGTTCGAGAGGGCCGAATTCCGGTGATTCAATATCAGCAAGGTTTTTCAAATCAACAATTGAGAGCTCGTCTAGGTGCCTCACCACCATGTCTGCAGCACTTAGCTCATATACCGGATGTTTGCTGGCAACGGCCACACACTTCATTCTAACATCATGAGCAGCTTCAACTGTCTGATTAGAATTTCCAAACACGATACAACGCTCCGGGATAAATTGTAGAAGCTGTGCTGCATAAATAAACATCTCCGGGTCTGGTTTCCCCCTGTGAACGTCTTCTGCGGCTATAACAGCAGTGAAATACCCTTCAATCCCGATGCTTCTCATTGATTTCTCGAGAGTTTTTCGTGGACGTGTGGATGTCAATGCCATTGGGATTTTGTAATTCATCAAAACATTGACGAACTCTTTAGACCCGGATCTTAAGCGATAGATCCCACCTTGCAGAGCTTGGTAAATTTCTTCCTTTCTATTTGCCATTCTCCTCATTTCTGCTGGATCTCTTGACCAGCACAAGACTTCGGAAATTGCTTGCTCGTTCTTCATCCCTTCTATCCGCTTCAAAATGAATGCTAGAGGAGGCGATTTCCCTTCTTCTTCCGCAAGAGCAAGCCAAGCTTGATTCTCGAAATCAGGATTATCCTCAATCATGACACCTTCCCACTCGAATATCGCACCTAACCAGCCACAACCCATCCTTTCTTGCCGCAAAAGAGGATTATGCAATGAAGGATTATCTGCTCTATTCTCCGGTGGCCAAAGACCCGGTTTCCGATCAACGCTAGGATCAGCCTCATTGCTCCAACTCTTCGGTATTCTTTCCTTCTCTTTATACGAATACGCCTCTTTCGTTAACTCCATTGCAAGTGCATTGATTGATGATGTATTCATTAACCTATCAAATTTCAATCTCACAACTCTAGGAGATGGACAAAGTACCCTCTTCCCCGAAAATTCTGACCCGAAAACACGACAGCTGGTGGAAGAATTCCTTCTGTAGGCAGAAATCCCGCTACACAAGGATCCATACCCAACAAGAGAAGTTGCTGCAGCTATTGATTCCGCCATGTTTACAACCCGAAAAATCCCAACACAACCACAAATCCAATTCCAAAGCTCTTTTAAACTTGAACAGCAATTCTAACCAAATCCCCCTAATTCAAGTTTCAAGCTTTACCTAACTTTCAAAGTTTCAATTATCCCACAGTTACACACATCATGAATATCAAGATGCTATAATAAAGCTAGAATCTTTAGAGCCTTCCAAACAACAAGAGAACCCCTAAATTGATTAAAAACCTAAAAGAAGACCACAATATGAAATTATTCCCCCTCAAGCATAACCTATGATTATGAACAGAAACTAAAACCCAATTGAAAAGTAGAAAAACCCAATTGAAAAGTAGAAAAACCCAAATGAAAAATGATATAATTAGAGGAAAATAAGCAGGAACCAGAATAGAAAGATTGAAAATTTGATATGTATATACAGAGAAGGAAATGGAGAAGCTGAAAAAGATGAGAGAATAAGAAGAGGGGGAATCTAGATTGGATTATTATCTGAAATCTCTTCTCTCTTTTGGGAATTTTGGTTTCTGGAAGAAGAAAATTTGTGGTGGTTTTCCGTTTTGTGGTTTATAATTAATAACAGCAAACCGGTCATGCCGGCAAAAGTGACCGCCAAAAACTACACTTGGCGGTTTTTTTATCTTTACTTTTGCTGATTTTAAAACTGGATAAAAACAATTAATCAAAAGATGCTAATTAATTCTTTCAAAAAACAAAAAAGCTGCTAATTAATTGATCAAGATAAAAGCACTAAAAGCTGAATGAATAAATGAGAAGCTTTCTACTTTTGGGAGGAGGTTAATTGGGATATATTCAGTGAGCAGTTGAATTTTTTCACCAAAGCGGTTAGATTAAGTCGGAGTCTCTATTTTGATCGTCTAAACAGTAAAGGCGTCCATCATTTAAAATAATTGATTTTTAGAGATTGATTGATAGTTAACAGGAGTAACATTTTACTACAATAATTCTATTGATACATTGGCTTTTGCCAATAACGTTCAAGTTTAGGTTCTTTAAAAAAAAAGAAAAAAGTACAAAAATAAATTATGTGGTTTCAATCATTTTCATACATAGTCTTTGTGGTTTAAATTTTTGCAAACAGGTACCTTTGTGGTTTCTAATGTTAGCAATTAGTGGCTAATCAGACAACGATGTCAATTTCTGCTTATAAATAATAATCTTTTTTTAGTCTCACGAGCTCATTTTAAATCTAAAATATGTTACTGTCGTCGAAACCTTTGACAAAGTTAAAGTAATAATGTTGACTATTATGGTTGATTGATGCTTTAATACATTATTTATCTCTGTTAAAAGTTATTTTTTAGATATTAAACAATGTACATCATTTAAATGACAATTTCAAATCAAAATTGATGAAAATAGTGACTTTTTACTTCCAAAAACTTAACATATATCAAGAAAAGTTAGCATTATTATCTAAATAGCCTCTAATTGCTAACAATCAAAATTATATGATACTTGTTTATAAAAATTTAAACCACACAAAAATTATGTTAAAAATGTCTAAAACCACGTAACTTATTTTATAATTTTTCATAAAAAAAATTAAAAGTACGATGAAAAAAATTATATATTAATTTTCAACACCATATTCTAAGTAAGTCACTAAACATAATAATATATATAAATAAGAGATGGAATAAAGTAGTTAAAGGAAAAAGAACCAACACACTCGACTCCTTTTCCATTCCAAAGAATAACTTCTTTTTTCTCGAAAGGATTCCAAAGAATAACTTATTATAATAATTTAGGATAAAAGTTAAAATTTTGTTTGAAATTTAATTTGGAAGCTCAATTTTGAGCTCATAGTAACAAATCACTCACTTCACACCTTTTTTTTAGTTTCTCCCTAATATTAGGAAAAAGATAACACCTATAAAATTTGATAGGGATAGTAACAAATCACTCACTTCACACCTTTTTTTTAGTTTCTCCCTAATATTAGGAAAAAGATAACACCTATAAAATTTGATAGGGACTTCAAAATTTGGATAACCAGCCATCCAATTTTCACCTAGTTATAAATTATTAATCTAAAAATCCAATAATGATAGTTGAAAAATTGAAATTTAAAGAGGACCAAGGAATAAGTATGTCGGTCACGAAACTTTGACAATTATAATTGATTATTTGGTCCCTCACTCTTTACATATTTTGACATTGAAAACACTGTTGCGTGCAAGTTTCCATATTTTGCATGATAATTCATCTATTTTCGTCTATTTTTAAGAAATTACTTATCATTTTTTATTTTAGAAATGGCATATTATTGAATTTAACAATTAGGCGACAACCAATCATATAACTAAAATTTTAATTCCGAATGTATTGATCACTCTCGAGAATTCAACATTCTCATTAATAATTACAAACTTAATTCATATTTCCAATTAAGTTTATATATTTTTAAAAATAAAACAAAATATGCAATTGTACTTACAAGAAAGAAAAAACTTATCACCTAATATGTGGTTCAAATAAAAAATTTTGACTACTAAATTAAAACTTTCACCAAAATAAAATCCATATAAAAACCATTAATATATAACAAATATCAACTTAATTATATAAAAAAATCTCAACCACTAAAATTTGAGTAAGTTTGTGTATTGATGTTGATAATTGGTATTGCTTCGATGATGTAGGGGCCAATGCTCGGATAAGAGTGGTTACGGAAGACTTACGATTGTTTCTAATGGTGCCCAACAAACCCAATCGCCTTTTTGTGTGTCTCTATGGTCCTTGCGAGTGCATTTGAAGGTCAAGAACTTGTTATGACATGTATTCTCAAACTGTTTTGCAACTAAAATGACGTCGAATGAACGTTGAGTTCCGTTAAATGAAGCTTGCGAGTTATGACGTGATGCCAATGAAGATGTCCATCACGTGTTTCTAAAATGCAATATGGCCCAAGCGGTTTAGAACCAATCGATGATAACGATAATATCTTTTATTCTTTTCTAGATTTTTTTCGGATGTGTTTCTACTAAGTCACAAGAAGCTGTCAAATTGGTTGTGATTTTTTGTTGATGTATTTGGGGGAATTGTGACAATGTTGTCTAGAATAAGAAGTTTTCTCCACATTCGACTCTTGTTCATAACGCCTCTACTTTTCTATACGCTTGGAAGACATTCCGAATAGCATTGACGCAAGTGTAGTTTCCTCAATGGGTGAGTACGGATCTACTAGTGCCGGAGATTTGAAAATCTTCGAGACCAAAGTGGAAATCGGGGATTTGTAAAATTCAATCTCCGGAACTAGCTCTGAATGTAAAAAAAAATCTCCGGATTGAATTTTCCCGAATTTTCGGAGAATTTCGAACGGAGATTTGGAGATTCGAAAATTCAAAATCAATTAAACTAATTGCAAGAAATTATTAATCGATACGTGTCATTTTTAAGACAAAACTATAAGTGTAGTTTTTCCCCTAGGAGATTTAATTTATTGTGAGAAGGTGAAGGCTAATGCCTACTTTATTTTTTTTACTTTGTCTCCTCTACTATTGAATCAACTTTCATCCTAATGATTCAATGATGGTATGGACAAAGTCAGTTGTGCTCACATGGTCAATGATTGACCAAATATAATTTGATCAATCACCGTTAGATTGATCTAATGGTGGAGATTAGTTTGGTGATTTCATTAATAATTAATCTCCATCGTTAGATTTTGATCTAACGATTGGTCAATCATTGACTTTGTGAGCACCATTGAGAGTCAGTTGTAGCGGGTTACTTTGTTATTTGCAAATTTGCAATTGATTGCATTCCACGTTGACTAATGCATCAGAGCTTCATGAAGCCCAAGCCCATATAAATCAGAAATCACTAAGCCCACAAAAGAAAAAACTCATGACCCACCAGCCGCAGTATAAGAAAAAGGAGGGATGGACTTAAACATTTTCTGTAATTTTATGGGCCTTTCTTTTTTTAAGCATTGAAAAGCTTAGAAAGGTAAAAGCCTTTGTTTTCCTTAATATTTGCTATCGTCATAAAAATTAATTTACATTAAAAAAGTCACTACATTGAGTATTGTAGAGACTTCAAAATTTGTTTTCCTTTGTTTTCTTTATAAGTAGTTCCACTAATAAAATATAACATATATTTCTTTTCTACACAAATAAACTTTACTTAAGTCATACTCAAAATTGAAAAAATATAATATACTACACATAGTACAACTCAATTTGAATCCACTCATCCATTTTAGGAACGGAGAATATTCAAATCAATGAATCTTAATAAAAAAGACAACCTTATTGTGATGTGATATTCTAGAAATCCAATGATTATATTTTTTTTTTTCACTTGTTTTGTGCTCATATTATTTTATTCACATAAATCAAAATTGACTCTATATGCATCATCAATTGCATCACTATCATTTTAATTATTTCCTTCTCGAAATGTTATTATCATCTTAAAAAGCAATAACTTTTTCTTTAAAAAGAAAAATGCAGTACCTTTTCAAGCTTAATTATATAAAATGAATTAATTCCAAATGTTTTTTCAAAAATATTTTTACATTTATCAATTTTGTAATTCGAGTCCAAGACTTCACACTTTTTTTTTTAAGCGAAATAATCAATTAAATTATTGTATATGGGTAATTAATTTAAATTACATATTTTAACTTTGAATCGTAAATTAACTTTTGGAAACTCAAACCTAAAATCTTGATGATTAGGAAACAGTGGCACACAAAAAAGTGATAACATAATGATGATGGTGCTCGGGAATAAAAATAAAAAGATGCTGACGTGGACCATCCATAATAAAAGCGCAGCTACAGAAAATCTTTTCTGTCTATTTAAATCCTTCATTTCCACCGGAAAACCCATTCCTCCTCTCTCCCCACGGCGGCGCAACCCGATTTATCCTTACCGGAATCCTTCCGCCGCCGAATTTGAACTCTTACGTATCTCAACCCTAGCATCACTTCAGTTTTAGGTAAAAAATTCCTTGTCTGCATCTTTTTCTGCTGTAGATTCTAAGCTTAACGGATTTCGTTGAATTTTATATTTAGGCTGCTGGAATTTTTATTTGCTTCCTGTTTATTTATATTCGGTGAGTGTTTCAGGAGTCGATAAAGTTTGCCTCGATGTTTTTGTTATGAGTAGTAGTTTTCGATTAATCGATGCTATGTGCAAATGCAACTTCTAATTGAGTGTATTGATGATTCACAATGAGTATCTGTGTTGCCTGACACGTGTTGGATATGGACACGGATACTGGAAAGATGTTTCGGAAAGATAACCTTCATAAAATAGCCTTAACACTGAAACAGACGCGGATGTAGATAGGACACGGATATGTGTAAGTTTCTGTGTAACATAGGTGAGTATTAGGATGCGTAGATGTCATTTGTTACCTGTTTTGTTGAGTATGAGACTTTACATTTCGGTTAATGGATGCTACATGAAATGCAACTTCTAATTGAAGTGAGATGAGTGTACTAGTGACGCGTTATGCAAGTTTAAATTTATTTTGCAATGATGAGATTAATATGTGACTACTTGACAAACTGATTGTTGCGATGAAGTCTATTCTCTAGAACTCAATCAATGCGAAGGATAAACATATCTGAATGTAAGATTTATGTGAGATCAATGTCAGTACTGAACCAATCAATTTCTATAATCAGGAATAACAGTGTTGCTATTTTGAAGTACTGCGTAAACTAGAATGAAATGTTATTTGGATGTGAAAATAACTTTGAGAGTGGCTATTTTAAACTTATTTTGAAGTCTTACGCCTGCTGACGATTCCGGCAAATCCATGCTCATATCTCTTCTTAGATGTTGGAATGGCAGTTATTGTTACTTTAATAAGTTGAAATTTGTAACTGAGTGGGTGGATGTGTGTTATGGCAGCTATGACACTTGTTTCCCAGGCAGGTCCATCGTATTGTGTCCCTGTAGATTCCAAGCTAAGGCCTCGTCTATGTGGTTGTGTAAATTCTTTCATCAGCTGCATAGGGATTTTGTTGGATCATAATTTAGGCTGCTCGAGCTTTTATTTGTTTGATATTCATTTTGAGGATACCTCATCTTCTTGTTTATTTGTCTTCGATGACTGTTGCAGAAATTGATAAAGTTTGCTTCTTTGCTTGATGTTTTTGTTGTGTGTAGTAGTTAATGTGTGTATGGAGTGTTACGTTTCAGTTAATGGATGCTATGTGAAGCGCAACTTCCAATTGATGTGAGATGAGTATGTTAATGATTCACAAGTTTTGCAATAGTGAGTATTAGGATGCATAAATGTCATTTGTTACTGTTTTGTTGAGTATGGGACTACATCTCCGAATGAAAGATCTATCTGAGATCAATGCAAGTAGTCAATTGCTAGAATCTGGAGGAATAACAGTGTTGCTAGTTTGAGTTGCTGTGTGAACTAGAATGAAATGTTATTTGGATGTGCAAAATAACTTTGGGAGTAGCTATTTTTAACTTGTTATGAAGTCTTTCGCTGCTGACTATACCAGAAAATTCATGCTCATACCTCAGTCATTGTGGCTTTAGTAAGTTGGAATTTGTAACTGAGTGGGTAGATGTGTGTTATGGCAGCTATGACGCTTGTTTCCCAGGCAAGTTCATCGTATTGTGTCCCTGCTGAGATAACAAGGGGGAAAGCTAGGCATAATGTGACTCCTTTTCTGGCATTTAAGATAGACGCGTCTCAGTTGAAGGAAACCTGTGTTAGATTCTCTTCATTGTCATGTAATTCTTCCAAGATGCCTAGTATAGAAGGATCATGGTTGAGATCCAGAAGAGGGAATCAAATGATTGTTGCTGCAAGCCCGCCCACAGAGGATGCAGTTATTGCTACCGAGCCACTCACTAAAGAGGATCTTGTAGCATACCTTGCATCTGGCTGCAAGACTAAAGAAAATTGGAGGTACAAACATGAGAAACTATATACATGTATTTCACTACGCTAAGATATTAAATGCTTTGCTTTAGTACCTTGATTATATCAACGTCTGCTCATTTCATGGGTTTCCTTTTACTTGTGACATTTTCTTTTTCTTGATGTATGGCTTACAATGTTGCTGATATAGTAATTGCAATCTAAAGAAATATTTAGAAGCTGTTTGCTTTGGTCAAGTGACCTGTATTGTACATAAATTTCTTAGAAATATTTTAGTCTTATGCTTAGGTTGAATGCATGCTTTCTGTATCGGGGATCTATTATTTAAAACAGAGGATTTTATAGTTGGTCTGATATTTTTTCTCAAAGTAGTTCTAATTGTAACCTGGGGTTCTTTGCAGAATAGGTACTGAACATGAGAAGTTTGGATTTGAATTAGGAACTTTACGTCCCATGAAATACGAACAAATTTCAGAATTGCTGTATGGCATTTCTGAGAGATTTGATTGGGAGAAAATAATGGAAGGTGACTACATTATCGGGCTTAAACAGGTAAGATGGTTATATTCATTCCCTTCCGATGTAAAACTGCATCTTGTACACATGCATGTTGTAATATCTTGCACTTCTTTGCATTTTGTTTAGTTATTATTTAGTGTCAATATTCTATTCAGAAAATTAGCCTATTATATCATTAGTTTCTGAATGGTGCCTGTTTTGTATCTATTAACAACATGATTAAATCCATTTTCATTGGCGAGAAAAATTCATGAAAACTTTACGTGGTTCTGAACCAGGGAAAGCAGAGCATATCACTTGAGCCCGGTGGTCAGTTTGAGCTTAGTGGCGCACCACTTGAGACTTTGCATCAAACTTGTGCTGAAGTTAATTCACATCTTTATCAGGTAGGTTGAAATCTAAATGTGGGCATTACTTGTATAGACAATTGTATTATGGGTATTCTTCATCATATCGGGCTTAATTGAAACCATTTGTTTCATGGGGCACTGATTATATTGATTGTCATCAGCTTATTCTTCTTTGGTTATTTGGTGTGTTTGTTTTGGCATAATCTTTGTATCATAGTTGCCAGCTAACTTCTTATGGTCATATTTTTTTTTGTTTATGATCTCTGTTTGTTGTATTGCACCAGGTTAAAGCCGTCGCCGAGGAAATGGGAATTGGATTCTTAGGTATCGGCTTCCAACCCAAATGGGGACTCAAAGATATACCTATTATGCCCAAGGTATCATTTAGTCCAGTCCTGAGATTCAGGCTATGAAGCTGCTTGTGTTGTTATGGAAATTATACACTACAAATCTAATTGTTGATACTTTCTGATCTTAGAAACTATTAACTGTCTTAAGACGTTTGTAATGAAAATTCAATTATTGCGTTTCAGCTCTTATAAAACCCTTTTCCTTCAATTATTAGTACTTCTGGAAAGTTGATTACTCTCAAGCCGATACTTATTTTTTCTCAGGGAAGATATGAGATCATGAGGAATTACATGCCTAAAGTTGGCTCATTAGGCCTTGATATGATGTTTAGGACATGCACCGTTCAGGTTAGATATGCATTTTCCTTAATATTGGCCATTCTGAAGCAAACTATTCTATGGTGGTTAATTTCGCAATTCATCTTGAATCATTTTCTTGGAGGAGCCATTGGCCACTCCTACTAATAAACTTACTGTAATGTGTACATCAAAACTATTTCTTGTAGGTAAATCTGGACTTCAGTTCTGAAGCTGACATGATACGGAAATTCCGAGCTGGGCTTGCTTTGCAGCCGGTGAGAAATTTTGCTGATTTTATTTTGAACATGAAGTCCTTACAATTTCACTATATCTAACTAATTCAGATTAACAGATAGCTACAGCTCTATTTGCAAATTCACCTTTCACCGAAGGAAAGCCAAATGGTTATCTCAGCATGAGAAGGTATATGAACATAGTAATATAGTAGTTCTACAGACTATTTTCCTAAATTCTTCCCTGGATTTCTTATCGACTCTTCTTCTCTAAACAGCCAAATTTGGACTGATACTGATAATAATCGCGCTGGCATGCTGCCTTTTGTTTTTGATGACTCATTTGGGTGAGGTTTTTTCTATTTTTATTTTTTCAGTTTATACCATATACTATCTCTCATTCTCTTACATTTGATTTAATTGTTTGGACGATTTTTTTTTTTTCCAGGTTTGAGCAATATGTTGATTATGCCCTTGATGTTCCAATGTATTTTGTTTATCGAAAGAAAAAGTATATCGATTGCGCCGGGATGTCATTCAGGGTACCTATCTAATCTTCACAGTCTTGTACTTCGAGCCTTTCTTTTGGCAATCCCATCTTACTGCATTAGTCTACATATTGATTCTCAGGACTTTTTGGCTGGAAAACTTCCTTCTGTTCCGGGAGAATTGCCAACCCTTAATGATTGGGAGAATCACTTGACGACAATTTTCCCTGAGGTTTATATAATATGATTTTTGGTCCATCTATTAAATGATGTCTTAGTGCTCTAGCTTATTTAATCCATGCCGCTCTTTTCATTTAGGTCAGACTGAAGCGGTACTTGGAAATGAGAGGTGCTGATGGAGGGCCTTGGAGGAGGTTGTGTGCATTGCCAGCATTTTGGGTATTAGCCTCTTTAATCTGTTTACGTGCTAGTAATACCTATTTTTTTCTTGAAAAAAGAAGGAACCATCTGAGGTTGAATGGAAACGAACTCTCCTATTTCTTTTTCTTTTTGTGTTTTGAAGAAAAAAGTAACTTGTGAATTCGTGAGTATATCAAATACTTGGGTTGCTCTAGATCTCCACTTCTTTGTCGGAACATCGATGAAACCTCTTTCTCATATTCACTTGTAGACCTTTATTATACATCAAGTATGATGTCCTATTTACCAGATAATTATTTTTTTTCAACTTGAACTTGTCATGTTAATACTGCATTATTAAACCAAGTTAACTCATATTGATTTCTTTGACATGTCAGGTAGGCATACTATACGATGATATCTCACTTCAAAGTGTGCTTGACATGGTAGCTGATTGGACTCCTGAAGAAAGGGAAATGCTGAGGAATAAGGTAACCCGCTGATGTCTCACTGTCCGGTTAACTCTAAAATCTATAATGCAAAAGCAATGAACTGAAATATGTCAGATACCGACATCATAGATGTTGTATTATTTAGCATATCTACTTTCTGTCAAGAGAAATGTATCTTTTCTCATGTATCTTTTGATGGTAATAATGAGGTAGCCAGATGTCCGGCTAATAATAGTAGCTTTCTGTTGTTCACTTTTGTCTCTGTGCATTGGAATCATAAGGTTATTAACCAAAAGGACCCATAATATAGTGAACTAGTAGAAAATGTGAAGATGAACGTGTAAGTATGCTTCGCATTGCACTTGTAAACATTGTGCTTATTGTCTCAAGCTCAAGAATGAGCATAAAGCGCACGAGATGTCTTGTATTGTGAATGCCATTTGACATGCTTTCTACATTTTTTTTTTTTTTTTTTTTTTGGAAAAAACTAGAGTTCTAATTTATGCTACTTATATTTAGTAATGAAAACAATATCTGATTTGGAAATTGCAATTAGTAGGTTCCAGTGACTGGTCTAAAGACACCATTTCGGGATGGATTACTGAAGCATGTTGCTGAAGATGTTCTGAAGTTGGCCAAGGTAACTTGGCTACTTTTATGGTCTATTTTAAGCTAATGTTGTACTTGAAAAATGTATTCAGCTATGTTTATTATATATCTGCAGGATGGGTTAGAAAGGAGAGGCTTCAAGGAAACCGGGTTCTTGAATGAGGTAGCCGAGGTGGTTAGAACAGGTAATTGACTCTATTCAATTCTTCTATTTATTTTTAATGTTTTCTCTGGAGACTAGATGTTTGGGCATGTGAAATTATGATGCCAAAGTCCCCCTCAGAAGAAGCTTCAGTTAGTAGGATAGAAACTCACAAATAGAAGTCAGATGAACCAAAGCCAAAAAAGAAAAATTAAGGAAAAGCATAGCCAAAGATTAGGCTATTGAAATATATTAATATCAAAAGATAAAATAGAGCAGAAGAACTTATCAAAGAACTAAGGTCAGTACTCTCCAGCGATTTCCCTCTTTTACTAAGAGCCAAAATTGTGTCATTGTAGCTACTGCAGCACAGAACTCATACATATATAATAACCAGCACTTTTCGCAAGATCTCTAACTAACCAAAATAACGTATCGAGGAACTAAGATCAGTACCCTCCTAGGATCTCTCTCTGAGTTGCACTGAGAGCAAAAATTGTTTCGTCATAGCTACCTCGCCACAGAACTCGTGAACATATGTAATAACTTAACGTATAAAATAACCAGCCCTTTCCCCAACTCATAACATATATAATACCCTTCTTCAATCCAGGTTCTTGAGTACACATTATAAATTTCTGGGCCATGATTCAAATGGGCTAATACAGGTCTAGGAATTGGGCCGAGTTGTCTATCATAAGTACATCTTCTTATAGCTTGGTATCCTACCAGCTCAATGTCCTTGTATTAGTGTCATTACATTATATTATTACATTTGTTGTTATTTGATAACTGTCACAAGGACAGAATTGACCTCATGAGACTTTCCCAAGTCATCGGCCAACCGACTAATATCAAGGGGATTTCTCCCCTATGAGCATCCCACTACCAAGCTCTTCTTCCAAGAGTATAACCGAAACGAAGCTAAATTTTGCCATCTAATTATGAATATCATCCTGCCAGAGGAGTGCATCAAACTTCGATCCTCATAGGAGCGTGCACTATGGGCCCAATGGTCCCGTAGAGTCCATAGGGCTCCTGTTCTATGGAGACATCTTGTCTGTCTTCCTAATGGAAAGGTGGTAGCTTCCTAGTCCCAATGGACTAGGATGGATCACCTAAGCCAACTGTTCACTGGTGTAGGGATGGCAGACATCCTACATGTAGTAACTTGGTCCCTTTATAGTATTTGGGTCTGGGAGGAACGACCATTGCTAAGTTTCATTGAACACTCCTGAAGCTTCCTCGAAGTTTTTGCTAATGGTTGGGTTAGTTGGACGACTAATGGCCTTCAGCTTATGGTGAGGTTGTTCATTATGGCACATCTACCTGCTAGAATTGGACTTCATAACCACTAGGTGTATAAGTATGAGTTTTAGTTGACGTTGCAGTAGGAAATTTCAGCTTAAAATTGTTTACATGTTGGTAACTCCTATAAGTGTGGGACTTTCTTATTAAACTTCAACGTGGTGAGCATAGTTTACGACAATGCATTCATAATCCTCTTTAGCCATGACTGATAATATAACGATTGTTGGAAATGTAGGTGTAACACCAGCCGAGAAGCTCTTGGAGTCGTACAATGGAAAATGGGGGCAATCCGTGGATCCCGTTTTCGAGGAACTACTCTACTAAAATTCTCGCGGCACATCGGAATTTATTTCTTTCCTGTAGTAAAGTTCGAATGTAAGCTTTGCTGATTTGATTTGTTTACCAGAATAAATCATTGTAACTTAACTCTTAGGCACAAGATCCTTCTGTAGTTCTCATCGAATTTTTACGGCTACGTAACTTTGCTCAACTCTAGTTTGGAATTAAAGAAGAGTTAAGAATATTGAACTCTGAGTAGCTGTTCAATACATTTAAATTATTTTGATGGAAAGTTCTACATCTCAATTTACACTATTATCCTTCTGAGGCATACGCATTAGTCCTACCACACGTTTTACCAAGTCTTAGGATAAATGGTTAATTTAGTCCTTCAGTTTGGCTTGTTGGTTTTAAGTATTCCACCCTACTTGTATATGACTATTCCTTTTGAGATACTTCTGGGTAGAGTTAAGACTATCTTTCTTATATTAGTGTCATTTATTTCAATAGTAGGTTACTTGCATATATTAACTTCTCTTAGGTGATTTAGGTGATTTTGAGTTGTCAATTTCTGATATGATAACACGTTTTACAAAGAAACCCGATTGCCGCGACACGTTTCGGTTGTCATTTTTTTTCTCATTTTATATCATATATAATCATGAGGAATACATAAATGTACGTTTATGACCCGCTAACCCATTTTGACACCTCTGGGTGATTTAGGGCATGAGGCGAGTCTGTTCGATATTATTTCATATCGTTTAGGCTTAATATATTAAGAGCCTCTAAACTTGGCCCGAAAAATCGATTGGTCTCTTGCACTTGCAAAAATTGTCTTGTTAACTCTTTGAACTTGCTTAAAGTGATTTATTGATTTGTCACATCAATTTGTTTAAAAATGATGTACTTGCCTACTGAATTTGTGTACATGGAATTATTGGTCCAGTGATGTACGATATTATTCGTCCAAATCTTTTTCTATCTTGGCATATGCGTTTTAGGAAATTGATGTTACTTTCGAGTTTAGATGGCTAATGGAACTCTCAATAATTTTAAGCGATGAACTAGGTTTTTTTGGCCAAGCTTCTAACATCCGGTTAGTATTTGATGTTTTTGGTCAGTTAGTAAGAGTTGTTGAGTTAGAAACAAGAGTTGAAACAGATGAAATGAAAAAGATTGTTAGTATTAGTATGTGCATTATTTGAGAATGAATCTATCCATGGCCCTGAGCATGTGGATGCCAACAAGTGCCATGTGCTAAGTATTTGCCCACTGATATTGACACCCTACCATGTTGCTAGTGCAATCTTATGGGATCTATCTATGCATCCATTAAATAATATGGAAAATATCTGATTGGTATTTGTATCTGTTTTGATAATTGTCAAGTTGATACTGTTTGAAACACACCGATTTGTGGGTATGAACCAATTAAATACATAGAGAGGAATGAACTAATTGGTCAACTCTAATTGGAACACACCAATTTGTGGGTATGAATTCAGAGTTCAATTTCCGCTCTTTATAAATTTCTACATAAGAAAAAATAGAATAACTCTGGAGATTCTTGGTGTAGTCTTATCGAACTTTACGAGATTTTTCAATGTATCATTACGCATTTGACATTCGGTTATTTGAAAAGTAAGCTCGTTAGTGAGCGAATAGTAATTTTCGTTATTTTTAACTGGGCATGTTGTTGGCGGATAATATCAAGTAATAAAGTAGTAACCAACGGCTAGATGTGTGATTATAATAAACCGAGGATCATTGAAAAATTAGGGGTATAATATAAATATCAGGGTGGTTGTTTCTGAAATAAAATTATTAGAAGATATTAATGTAAAAAGAAGAATTATTGGAGGAGATTATAGTGCTAATATTATTAAATTATATCTGGCTGGATTGGTAGGTTTGAGAGGTTGCTGTGGAGGGAACAATTTAACATCATAAGTTGTAATTATTTAGATGGGAATGAATGAATGGGACTACTCATTCTCCTTCTTGTATTATTTCACTCATATTAGTGAGTTTTTTTCATAAATCTCCACTTCTATAAATGTTGATTTGGAAATCCAACCACTTCAATTTCCAATTAATTTTTTTTGTAAATATATTCACCTTAACTTCAATCATTTTTTCTATGTGCACTCAGCATTTGTACTCGGGGATACAAAAAGGATGGGTGGAGATGGAGACTACTCCTCTTGCCCTCGTCTCTATCTAAATTGAAAATCCCTATCCCATTCTCCTTGAAAGAATGTCGAAAAAAAATCTTTGATCCCGATCATTGTTGGTATTCGTATCTCCGCGGGGAAATCTTGTTCTCTGTTATTCACATTTCTAAACAGTTTCTTCAGTGTGCTTTACCGTGCCATTAGAAGAATATAATACTACATCAATTTCTATGTCTATCTTTCTCCTAACGCTCAATTTTCTAATATCAAAGTCATTCACTTCTATTATACAAAATAAATAATTATAAATTGCTACTATTAAAATGTATATGCATATAAAAAGATCTAAAATGTATATTTTTAATAATTTCTAAATGAAATGTTCGTGTTAGAGGTGTAGATGGGGATCCTCATGAATGGAAGAGAAGTGAAATGTATACTATACAAAATTAAAATACTAACAAGTGTGAGTTTAAAATGTTAAGGTACTAGAACTCTTTCACCATATTCCAATCAAGACTCTAAGAAACGTTATAGATTGTTTTGTCTCGAGCCCTATAGTAATATATCCGATTCGAATTTAAATTATTTTTTAACTTGCCGACTTTATAGACAATTTTGTCTCGAGCCCGAGAATCACTCATCTGACTTGAATCTGAATCATTTCAAATTGTCGTATTTTTTGTCGATATAAAATACCGTAACGGTTAAAAAAATTATGAGAGGAGAACATAGGATTCCAAGATGAGCCAACAAGGCCCTGTTTGGGGGGTCGGAAAGAATACTTATTTAAGAAGAGACGATAGCAAATAAGTTTGATACTCTTCTCCACCTTCTATTCACTATTTCAACCTTATGTTTATTTATAATCACTATAATTAGCCACCTAATTTGATTTTATCTCATTAATGTTCTCTTTAATCAATTGATTTATATGGTAGAACCACTTTAATTGTTTTTACATGACCAGACTACCCCTTTTAGTTATTCTAGATAATGTACATGTGCTCCTGAGTTTTATTTTATGCTAATTTCCAAAATTCATGTTTATGGACCAGAATAAATTTAGTGTTGTTTAAGTTAAATTAGATTACGAATAAAGCTCTTCATGCAATAACGCCATTATACTCTTGAACTTCTAAAGTTTTTTTTTTTTTTGAGCAAGAACTAAAGTTAGTTTTGTTTTTGTTTTTTTGAAAACTAGTTAGTTTTGTTTTTGAAAGCTTTAGTTTTGAGGTTATTTAATAATAAATCGATGTTTAAAGTAAAATTCTAAAATTGTTTTGAAAAATACGAAAAATGGTGATCATATGAAAATTACGATTCTAAACGTTTAGTTTTTTAGTTTGAAGTATTTATTAGTTATTTGGAGGTCATTTATTTTTGTAATTAACCTTTATATTATGAAATTGGCGTGTGTTTGAGCATAACAAGATTGCGGAACCCTTCAAAGATGAGCCATGCATGTTATATACAGTCGAGGTTTGCCGCACCGATTTGATATGTGAACTTTTGTAAAGGTTCTTCTAAGTAAGTTTGGGAGTCACCGCAACTGTGATAAGTCAAACAAAGTAGGATCAAATGATGCGTTAGGAGCCCGTAACTTCGTTCGATACCTAAGTTAGCACGGTCAAATTAAGAGGAAGAAGATGGCAAATAAAAAGATTTGGGGCTTTTATATTGAATACCTTTTTCTACCTTCATCTTATTTTGGTAATGGCACATGTAGTTCGGGATTGTGATTAGTTTTTGTGCCTTAATTAGACCATTGCCAAGGACGTTTGTAGGAACTTGAGGAGGAATGTATCTCTTAGCAAAAACCTTTTAATTTAACACATATCAACAATAAGTCGTGTATTTTTATCGATAACAACTACATAAGTTGATATATCATCATTCAATTTAATGAGACAATTTTGCTATCTATCTGTAATCATAAAGTAATACTAATAAAAGTTGGTTCGATCTGTAAAATACTCATAATTATGCGTGACAGATTTAATGATCAAATCCTTATTTTATTACAACTACATTAATAACCTATACGTAAATACAAAATAAATTAATCCTACACTAAACTTTTCCTAAACACAATGTATGCATAAAGTAAGTTGAGTATTTGTGAGTATAATTTACACACCCTATAAAGCAACAAAATCAAATACTTGATAATTTTGCATTACTTAGTGACAAATATGAAATAATTAAGGAGGTTTTGTTAGTAATTAACACCTACTAAATCCAAAAAAACCATACAACACATATTGTTGTCTTCTTCAACCTCCAGCTCACACTTCTTGTCTGAAATTGACATGCCTTCTTCCTCCAAACAAAGACACATGAAATTATTCAACACAATTATCACTTCCAAAACAACCCCTCAATCTCCCAATCTTTAAAACCCAACTCCCATATCCATCTCCCCAAAATCACCCCAAAAAGGTCCAATCTTTAACCCCAAAATGAGAGAAATCCTCCACATCCAAGCAGGTCAATGTGGTAACCAAATTGGTGGAAAGTTCTGGGAAGTTGTATGTGATGAACATGGTATTGACCCAACTGGGAATTACACTGGAAACTCCCATGTTCAACTTGAAAGAGTTAATGTGTACTACAATGAAGCTAGTGGTGGGAGATATGTCCCTAGAGCTGTTTTAATGGACCTTGAACCAGGGACTATGGACAGCTTGAGGACCGGTCCGTATGGCAAGATTTTTAGGCCTGATAATTTTGTGTTTGGCCAGAATGGTGCTGGGAATAATTGGGCTAAAGGTCATTATACTGAAGGTGCTGAGTTGATTGATTCTGTTCTTGATGTTGTTAGGAAAGAAGCTGAGAATTGTGATTGCTTGCAGGGTAAGTTAAAGTTTCTTCCTTTTTTTATTTGATCGCGGTTAAAGATTAATATAAAAGATGTTGACTATAAGCTCGAGTTTTTAGTTGAATCTGTTATGTGACAATTGAGGAAATTATAAGTTTGATTAAGTCGTTGAGGTTTCGTGGGATCTAAGGATCGCACATTGATCTTTAATTTTCACTCGCATTGAGTGTTTAGTTAAAGTTTTCGGGGGTTTAATGATCAACCATTGATCTTTATTTTTTATATGCATCTAGTCATGCTAACTGTTGAGCTAAAGTTTTCGGGGGGTCAGGATCGAGCATTGATGTTTAATTTTCACACGTATTGAGTCCTGACTTTGTCGTGATCAAAATGAAAAATATAAGATCCGGGTCTGCTACTTTGTAAAAAATAAAGTAACTATGAAAACTCCCTATAATCCGTGAAGATAAGTGCCAAACTATTTGAATTAAGTATAGAATCTCACTTCCAGAGTAATATATAAGAAGGAACAAAACTGTATATTAGTAAATTTGATTAAATTAATTAAGTTTTCATTATAGGTAAAATTCATGTTTAAGCTCCTGATTTTTGTAACTTTTTTTGTATTGAATTTTGATGATGTTATATGTGATCAGGGTTTCAAATTTGTCATTCACTTGGAGGAGGAACTGGATCAGGAATGGGAACACTGTTGATATCAAAGATCAGGGAAGAATATCCTGATAGAATGATGTTAACTTTCTCTGTTTTTCCTTCACCCAAGGTCTCGGATACAGTCGTTGAGCCATATAATGCAACACTTTCGGTTCATCAGCTAGTCGAAAATGCTGATGAATGTATGGTTCTTGACAATGAGGCTCTCTATGATATCTGTTTCCGAACTCTCAAGCTCACCAATCCCAGCTGTAAGTTGTTTATAATCCGCTTTTTCTTTCACAACTCTGCAATTACTAGCCGTTTATAACACGGTTTATAGAGATAAGATGACTCGGGACATTTGATTGATGACACATATATGTTGCAGTTGGTGATCTTAACCATTTGATCTCAACAACCATGAGTGGAGTAACATGCTGCCTCCGTTTCCCAGGCCAACTAAACTCTGATCTCCGAAAACTAGCCGTAAATTTGATCCCTTTCCCACGTCTCCACTTCTTCATGGTAGGATTCGCACCCCTTACCTCCCGTGGCTCTCAACAATACCGTGCCCTCACCATCCCCGAGCTGACACAGCAAATGTGGGATGCCAAAAACATGATGTGCGCGGCTGACCCTCGACACGGCCGATACTTGACAGCCTCAGCTATGTTTAGAGGCAAAATGAGCACTAAAGAAGTAGATGAGCAAATGATAAATGTGCAAAACAAGAACTCATCTTATTTTGTTGAATGGATTCCTAACAATGTTAAGTCAAGTGTTTGTGACATTCCTCCGACCGGGTTGGCAATGTCTTCCACGTTTATGGGAAACTCGACTTCGATTCAGGAAATGTTTAGGCGTGTGTCCGAACAGTTCACAGTCATGTTTAGGAGGAAGGCGTTTTTGCATTGGTATACCGGGGAAGGAATGGACGAAATGGAGTTTACCGAGGCTGAAAGTAATATGAATGATTTGGTATCGGAATATCAACAGTATCAAGATGCCGCGGCAGATCATGAGGAGGATGAGGATGAAGATGCTGAGGAATGCTAGTTAACAATGGTGGTGTGTTTGGCTGTGAAGTATGGCCATTAGCAACATTTATTTGTTATTATTTTGGGATGATTTTGCTTTATGTCAATGTGGTTTTATGGTGCCAATAAGGAGCTTATCCTCTTCTTATTTTGTCAAATTTGTGTATTACGTATAATTTTATTTGTTATTTATATATTTTTTCTATTTATATATACTTTGTATTATTTCGTTTGTCTTAAGTAATTTAGTGTATGTTTGGTTCTCCTTATCTTATCTTTTGCTTATTGCTCCAAATAAGTCCCAAACAATAGATTTGAATTCCTTAATCAAAGAAACCATTATATTTAAAAGATAACTTACTTTTAAAATTAATCTCATTAATTTAGTAATAAGATAAGATAGATGAATATTACATTATTACTAGTTTTAG
Organism: Euphorbia peplus; assembly: GCA_028411795.1. Taxonomy (NCBI): domain Eukaryota; kingdom Viridiplantae; phylum Streptophyta; class Magnoliopsida; order Malpighiales; family Euphorbiaceae; genus Euphorbia; species Euphorbia peplus. Next base: position 31,710,052 of record CP110839.1, read on the forward strand.
TAATTTTTGTTTTGATATGGCAGAATATTTGTGATTTTAAGTTAATGTGTTTTTTGAATTTTTATGCATTAATTAATTATACATTAATGATTAAGATAGATTGAGTACTGCATTAATTTAATAGAATTTCAATTTTGTTAAACTTTCAAAATTAAGATCCTTTGTTGCTAGAGAATATATTAATATTATATTTCAACAACCAAACAAATTGGGTCCATAGCTCAGTGGTAGAGCAATTGACTGCAGATCAATAGGTCACCGGTTCGAACCCGGTTGGGCCCTAATCATTTTTTTCTTAGATAGTCTTTTTTTCTGTAATTTGTTTCAATATTAACAAAAGCAGTAACGCAAACTTTAAATGTTAAATGCCATCTATCTAACATATTCTCTTTATCACGATTTATTATTTAGAAAACTCGGCTCGTTAAAAGAATAATATTAGTCTTTATATTTTAACTAATTATTTAATAATGTTTGACTCGTGCTAATGTACGATGTATATAACAAGGTAATAATCTTATTAAAACTTTAAACTATCTAACAAAAACCCACCAATTATAAGGTAAACAGAATTGGTAATAAGGTGGTTTCTAATGGCTTTTTTGAAGGACTTAAATGGGTTGATCTTTCTTTAGCCATACTTCTCGTGTGAAGATGGCGGGTTTGGATTATGAAGATACTAGACGATCAAGTCAATGAGAATTTTAACGAGATAAAATAGTGAGTAGTAAAATGCACTACTGATGAGTATCCTTAACTGTGGAAGACCGCCGGGAGCGATCTGAGTTAGTAGTTCAGGTATGTCAATTTAGGGCTGGGCCTGTGCTTGTACTTTATGGTGTAGTGGGCTTTTCCCTGTGTTTTTACTGTTCTTACTGGGCCTTGTTGGGTCTCTATCCTCAGTTTTCTCATCAAAAACTAGTAACATGATTGTTAAGAAAAAGTAGCAAAAACTTTTAACATTCTTGATATGTCATTAGTTATACCTTTTTTAATTTTAAAACCATTTAACTGTACTAACTAAGTTAAAAAAATGAACATTTTTCTCATTTATTTATAAGATTGAAGAAATAAAAACACGTGCATTAATATTAACTAGGCTATAGTTGCTTGATTTTTTGGTTAATTTTTCTCCACCATTGGAACAAGTTTCATCCCACGGATAACACAAGTTAATATATTTTACTAAAATAGCCACACAAAAAAACATAAAATGTTGATAAAAAAAAAAAAAACAAAGGAAAGATCCAAGTGAGCCTCAGTTTGAGCAACCATTGAAAAGAAAAGACTGTACATAAAAATTACAAAGGATTTCAAAGACAGAAGATATATCTATTCACTCTGCAAAATGCAACTTTTTAAAAACACCACCACCTCAATCTCTCTACAAACATGTAAAAAAATCTGTCCAAGTAAATTATTTTTTCCCCTAAGATTGCTGTTGTGGAAATGGTCAGCATAGACTCAAACAAACCCTAAATTGTTCATATTTCTGTCCCAATTTCGATAACCGACCCATCCAATCATATTGTTTCAAAATAATTCTTCAAGATGACAACCAACCAACCAATCACACATCCAGACAATCCGGAACGCCGCGGCTTTATAATATTCTGACCATCCTCCTGCCCTGGCAAAGCAACTGTTCGCCTTTGGTGGTCATCTTCGAGGAAAGAACAGATCTTTATTTTGAGGTTTTTCTATTGTCAAGCATTTGTCGCCTTTTTAGTCTCAAGGGTTGATCCCTCTTTGAGAGCTGCGTGCGCCTCGCTCTCCCTTCCTGATGAAAAAAGAGCTACTGCTTGTAAATAAGATGCGATATGCCAAATAGGGGATATTGCTTGGGCTTGGAGTGCGTCATTTAGCGCTTCTTGTGGCATCTCGTTCATGAGGTAAGACAAACTTCTTCGGGCATAAACAGTTGGAGAAATCATTGTCCCGACATCAATGAACTGCAAATATGATTAAAACTGTCAGCAGAATACTTGAAACGTCTTGTAATACAAAATACATATTAGAAAATTTTGAGTGGTACAAAAATGCTAATCCAATTCGAAAGCGAAATGAGCTAACATAGATTTTTCATAAAATTAAAATCTTTTTACCAGTTTACATAGAAAAAATGATCAGTTACTCGATAGTTCTTTGTGGGCAGTAGTGATAAAAGATGAAATCTCATATACAACTAGGATTGACCTGGGTTTATCCGACCCCGGGGGGGTTCCTTTAAAACCAGACATAAAAGTCCCCAAACTGTGTCCTTTTCCTTTACTAACACAAAAGCCCCTCATAGAAGTATATAACATCAAAAAGGAAAGTTCCAAGAATTAACATTGTTCAGAACAACATGTCCGTTGGAACCACTGTTTTTTATTTTCTGAAACACCATTTTCGGATCTTCCTCACTCTAAACAGAAACTTTCTCTTTCCCTACCATACAACACCTAAATGAGGTCAAAACCAAAAGACTCAAAAAATGTAAATTGCTTAGAGTATTGTTCATGTCAACTCTATTGATAAAGGGTTACCTACTATTCTAGTGATCAAAAGTACTATTCTAGAGGTCAAAGGTTAACGAACTTTTATGTTAGTAAAAGGAAACGTTCGAGGACTTTGATGTCTTCCGAAGGCAAGTTCAAGTCGAGGGTCCATAGTTATAATTTACCCAAAAACAGAAATAGCAAGAAAACTAACCTGAGAATAACAGTCAATGGCAGCTCTAAAATCTTTATGTCGGAAAGCAACATCACCCTTTTTCTTAGAATTTAATGTTTCCTGCATCTGATTCGTCCACATCTGGAACGAAAGCTGCAACATAGAAGAACAACAGTAAGCAGTATACAATACAAAGTAAACCGGCTAAGATCATATCAGAGTTCGGTATTGTAACAGAAGAAAGCAGAATGTTTGCGTACACAAAGTTTAATGGCTTAAATGAGGTCTAGAACAAGTTGTAAACCAAGTAAGCAACAAAAATCTGAACTTAATAGCAATGGAACATATGAAATATCACGAGCCTGAGCAACTATACGCCATTTGAGGTAGCATGTAATAGATATTATTAGGCAAACAAAAAACTGAAGTCGAGATGACTATCAACAAGTACTGTTTCCAATGATATCAGAAACAAACCTCAGTAGCTGCGCCCTCGTCATCTTTGTATCCAATCTTTTCTAAGATCTCATGTATCGCAGTCAAATCCATTCTTACGCAAGCCTCACCAAGAGGTGATAGAGGTAAATCTGCAGCACCATCCGGTATACCCATCAACTCATGAGAAGGAACCTGCAGAAAAAAAAAAAACGTTACTTGATCTCATTTCAGTAAGTAAATCAGAATTAGCCATAATATCAAGGGTTGATGACTATAATCAAACTAGTAAATGTTGGCATGATCTGATTGAGAAATGAGGGAATTGAGTCGAATATATATAGAAAGAATGAAGTGCTTACCTCAGTATCCTTCTGAAGAGGAATCAAAGCAGTAACTAGTGACTTTGGATTTGGTCGCTCACGCGGCTCATACTGCAAACAACGAGATGCTAAGCGCACCAACTCAGTTCCATCATCATTTGTAAATTGACCTTCCAAGCAAGAATCTGTCAGCATCTGAATGTTCCTGTCCCTTATCAAGTCCAGTGCCTGGAGAAAAATATATGCATTAACACTGGATTGTGGGTCATATTGATAATACGGCATCCTAACGCATGCATTCAGATATCTTATAAGACAAACCAAAACTAGAAAATAAAAGGAAAGAAAAGGAATCAATTTTGAGCCATTAAAAAGAAGGGTTGTATTGCGAGGTAACTATTTCTCGTCGTACACTAAAACCATTGAATTTATAGGTACGGGCAAGGGTAAAATATAATCTCTAAATGCTACGTTCTTTATACAGCAAAATCCATGTATTTTCTTAGCTCTTTGTGAATTAGAAAATGTTAGCAGTTTACTGTAAATCCATTAAGCTGCCATCAGCACATTCATGCCCGAGAAAAATAGAGAAAACTTCAAATTTCAATGAAAACCTCAGAGTCAATTTTCTATTATGGAAAGACTCTAGACCGTTCAATATAATAACCTTCTCAAGTAATAAGAATACATCCATTCTGCAGAAGTATATACACCAAAGATATTTATTATTCAGTTGAAATTTTTTCCAACAAAAGGACTTGTACAAGAAGAGCAGTCAAAAAGTATTCTTACTAAACTCATAACCAGCCAAAAAAATAACCATATAGTGATGGCTGACATCAAACCAGCCAACCATGTTTTCCTTCTACTTTATCCATTCATTTCGAGCTGAAGTTTTCAAGATCATTTTGCTTGAAAGCGAGGTTTTTTCAAGACTCGGATAACTTTCAAACCACCTCTTGAGTTTTAAGAAGCCACCTCAAGGTTGCTTATGTTATGTTTGACCCTATTTCTACAATAATTTGGACAATTTGTATCTAATCATGAATTACAAATAGCCATCATCGTAGACATGATTACCATTTTGACACTCATAATTGTCCAATACCAAACATATCTCTGATTTTACCTGAAACAATACTAATTCAAAAAGTGGTTATTCCAATTTGTCATTCCGTTGCTCTACAGCCAATCCCCTTTTCCTCAATTCCTTCCGCCACTCCTCTATGGGAGACGTGTGAACTTCGAAAGTTGAATTCTCAACAAAAGAACTCTAGACCTCTACTACTCGTACAGTCGTACTTCTAAATTTCAATCATATAGTGCACTATTCTGGCCATTGAAACATCAGTCTCCAATGGCATGTCATACTAAACTTGAAAACCAAACTATGTTAGAATGCTATAGCAACTTTCCTAACTAAAAGGGGAAAAAGTAGTTTAGAGATGAAGGGGGAGGGAAGCTACGAAAATTTTCACATTTATTTATTAGGAAAAAAACGAAAACTGCCTTTTATTTAATATTAATCTTCACTCAAACCACAATTTTACTTTTGGAAAGCACAAAAAATCTAATAATTTGGTACCAAGGGGAATACTTACGTGACTGGGAGGAATATGTTTTCCACTGAGAAGATCAAGCAAGAGTGTGCCAAAGCTATACATTACACTTTCTGGCGTTACTCTCCCTACAAAAAGAACAGAAAGTAGGCTTCACTCGTGATGCGTTCATCAATATAACAAGATAATATCAAATTGAGATAATTGGACAAGCATCGATACCCGTCCTCAGATACTCGGGAGGAGTAAAAGCCAGGTTTGTGCTATAACTTTTGCCATCTCTACTATTCTTCATCAGACCGAAGCATGACAGTCGAGGATTACCCTCCTACGAATTAGGATCACAAAAAGATATTTTTCAAAAACTCTCTATAGAGATTGGAGTATATGTTAATTGAAAAGGCAAACTTACATCATCAAAAACAATTCTATAAGCATTCAGGTCATGATACAGGGCACGTCCTTTGCTTGTACAATATTCTAAAGCTTGCGCAAGATGTAAAGCCACCCTAAGTCGCATCGCCCACTTCATTGGTTGGGTTTCCCCTGAATAAGTAAAGAGACAAACATTGGGATGCAAGATGGAAAAAAAGTGCAAAAATAGATTACAGCAATCACGTGCCTACGAAGTCTATCCGTTCAGATAAATCATCTTACATTGCAGAATATTCATAATTCATCCATAATGCCTAATTTATGAAGCATGTGAATCCCAAAAGGAAAAATAAACCGAGTGCTAAACCTCAAGAACAGCACAAAAAACTTACAGTGAAATAAGTGTTTTGCTAGTGTATCATTGGGCATAAACTCCGCGACAAGTAGCCTCTCTTCTCCTTCACAGCAACAACCGAGTAAATTTGCCAGCCTATTGTTCCGGAGCTGGCCAACAGCTCTTGCTTCTTCCTAAAGTTATTGAATGTTAAAGTCAAGGATTTCAACAACTTTCATACACCACGCACATACAACAATATAGCCTTCAATGCCATAGAATTTGTGGAAAGAGGAAATGATATGCTTCACTTACCAAAAACTGCCTAGTATCAGGCCACGCAGATCTGTTAAATCTCTTTACAGCAATCCTCCTCTGATTATCAAACTTACCCTTGTAAACCACATTTGGGGCCTTCTCTCCGTGTTCAGAAACTATGTTCTCCACAGCAAAACCAGATGTTGCCATTCTGAGGGTCTCAATGGAGTACTCACGGAAGGCAGGCAAGTCGTCCACTTCGCTCTTTTCCTCATTTTCTGCCAAGATCAACTAAGTCAGACATCGAATCTTCCCTAAACAAACTAAACTCAATAAAAAAACTATTACGCATCTTTCTCACCCTCGTTTTGGCCCTCGGGAGGCGATCCATCTAACTCAGAAGTCCAACAACATGCCGAGAGCTTTGAACATTCACACCCCATCCCAACACCACAATCGAAATACAACAAACGTAAAAACCCCTGAACCACAGATATCACAGAACCCAATTGACCAACCAATCCAATTCAGCTACTTCTTTATCCAGCTTCAAAGATTACGCCTTTTCCCCGATTTTACAATAAGCATTTCAAAGCTTTCAGTTATGAAAAAGAACTAGACCCTTTATCCCAAATTCTCTGGAACAAAACCCAATAAAACCTGTGACAAAAGTGGCCAATCAGATCAAACTTCCAGAAACATAAGCAGAATCAAAAAAGAATCTAACAAGTCACATCAACTACCATCTTAATTAAATCAAACTAACACCCAAAAGAATCAATCATCAACAAAACCCACATGTCATTTAATCAATCAATACCTCCAAACAAAACTTCCCCCAAAAAAAGTTACCTCCTTTTTGACTGATTCTCTTCAAGTCAACTCTCTGCAACATGAACTAAATCAAAAACAAGATACATAAAGATAGATAGTAAAAAGGGTAAAAAGATTGAAACCTGAAAAGGGAAAGTGAAATCAGAAGTTTTGAAGAAGTGGGTTATGGAAGAAATGGAAGTGGAGTTTGAGTTCAGACAACAAGTGGGTTTTTTTTTGTTTGAGCTGCTGTGAATGAATCTGAGATCAGTTCAGAAACAAGGCAGAAAAAAAGGGAAAAAGAGAGGATTTTTGAGATTTGGATTAGGAAAAAATAAATGGCTTATTTTTATTTATTATTTAATTTTGGGAAAAATCAAATTAAGGAGATATGAAAATGGGGTTTTAGTTTTAGGACATTGCCGATTTAAGGGTGTGGGATTCAATTTTTATGTCTTTTTCTTTTATTTTCTATTAAATACCCACCGACATCTCATCACTTCTCTCCTTTTCTTCCTGTTTTTCTCCCTATTTTCCCCTTTCCCCCATAATCAATAATAATATTATTTACATAAATTACATAAAAATATTTTTTTTGAGAAAATTATACTTTTATTAAATATAATAAATCAATATGGAAAATACCTTACAAATAATAATTGTCCATAGTTATTGTGTGGGCGAGAGTCTAAAATTCGAATTGCGCTCTTTACAATTTATAGAAAAAAAATATATATTTGCACTGACCGAGTGTGACTTGGTTAGTACATCTTTCGAATCACAAGTGAAAAATTATAGTTCAAATTGTTTATATAGAAAATACTCTATCGTTATTCTATTAAGTATTAAGTATAATTTTAACAGTAATTTAAAATAAGTGTCAGAAGCTTATAATTGATTATTTTCAAATTGAGCTAATGATAACATCAATGAATTTCACTTCATTAATTAAATTATCTCTGCTCAATTTGTGTAATGTGTTGTCATTTTATCAATAAAATATTAAAAACACGAACAAATACATTTATTTGAATTCTTATCATGTGTTAGATAATGAAAAAGACTAACTAATATATCGAGTTTAAAATCTAAACTTATTTTGTAATTATAAAACAAAAAGAAAGTTGTATGAATGCTCTTTTTTTTAATGTTATTTAAGAAATAGGGGTTTCCGGTTTCTTCGAATTTTTCAAAGTAATAATAATTTTATTTTATTTTTCACTATCGGATGAGGAAATATTTATTTTTTTAATTGAATGAGAAATATGAATTTTGATTCTATGATGATTAAGGAAAAGTAATGTTTAATAGCTTACGCTAAGTAACATAGAGAGAAAATGTGTTTTTCAAAAATGGTGTCCCTTTTGGTGTACCTTTCACATAAAATCATTTAAAATAATTAAAATTGATATATTGTGTGGACGAAAAAAACAAACTGATTTTATGTGAGTGAGACATGAAAAGAACACTTTTTAAAATAACACATTTTTTCACAATAACATATATTTTTATGTTTGTGTGGAAAAATTAGAAATAAAGCATAAAAATCTACTTTAGATCTTTATGGAAATAGCATATGGGAAGAACAGGGGTTGAATCTCGACTCTTGCACAAAAAATAGTCATTATTGAATACTACATAATTAATTACATTATTAATTATTTCTCATTTATTTCCAAAAAAAAAATTATTATTTGTCATTTGTGGTCTTGCATTATGCTTGGTTGGCAATGATAAAACCATTAATTTACCCCCTTTTTTTTCTATAGTTGTTGATTCACTCTTTTATTAATTTTGCTAAAATGGAGTTATCCTAAAAACGACTAATACAACATGGTCTTTGTCAATCAAATCCTAGAAAGTTGGTATTAAGAAATAATTGATTGAAGTTATCAAGTATAGTATATTTGTCATTTTAGACGTGATTCAAGCGTCTAAAAAATATTATTTAAAATTAAATATATCTAGGTGGCCATAAAAGAAAAACATCAAACTCATCCATGTTTAAATTAAAAAAGGAAAAGTATAACTAAGGTTGTGATTTTCCATTGTCTATTTAGCGTAAAAACTAGTAAAAGCTTGCTCATTATTTTATTTATTTTATGATAGATAGTAACATCAATTTGGACATGAGTTGATTTTCAATAGTTATCAGAAAATGCATATAATTCAAAACTTATAATCTACACGGGCAACGGGCCTTATTCGTAGATGATCTTCATGCTTACAACTATGTTTTTCAATTTTATAATAAATATCATATTCATAATCATTGTTCTTAAACTATTATGACTTCAATTCATAGATTTCAGTGCATTTCGTTTGTTTGTCATGTACAACTAATATTGTAATTGCAGTCATCTATTTCATAATTAGCAAAATAATACACACATATATATATGAATTCCATACTCATTCCATACTAATTAGGATTTAAATAAATGACCTCAGATGTAAATCAAAGAACCGATGTCGACCAAACGGGTTGAACAAACGGAACAACACTGATACTCTCTCCATTCCTATTTAGAAAACGTTTTATGGATTTTATTTTGTTCTTAAATACTTGACGTTTGTAGTTTTCTAGGTGTTATTTGACAATTTTGCCCAAACAATTAAAGAGGGGAAAGACCAAGTTCAATGTATGAGAATTCTAAGAGGACAAAAGCAAGGTTTTTTGTGTCCTTTTAACATAATATTAAATGTTTTCTTAATAATAGTGCAACCTCCTTAAACGTGAACTAATTAGGAATGGAGGGAGTAATATTATTAGAATGGATGGAACAGAGCCTTCTCATCTCTCCACTTCTTACATCGAGTGAGTAAATGCACAAGAGTTCTAAGGCTTCATCACATGTCGAAATATACAAGACATTGCAATCCATGGTATCTATGACTAATACATCAAAACACCTACTATAATTTTCCAAATATATCTTGTATCGATTAAAAATATGGCTGAAATTAAATTTTCTATGAATGCTCCAATTATATTCTCCTTCAAACTATTACATCTCCAAATTGTACATGGAATATTTGGGCTATTGTTATCTATTTGCACGTAGTAGAGACGATCTTCACTTTCTCTAAGCATGCTATGAGTACCAATATCGCTTAGTCCACGTAATGAAATCTCATGATAAAGATTAGCATTTGGATTGAATGTCCTGATGAAACCGCTTTGACTCCAATACAAAATTCCTTTGTGTTCAACTGCATTAAATGGGTAAAAAAAAGTTTGATTAGAATCAACATTTAATAGCCTCCATTGATTAGTTGAAGATTCGAATATCTCGATATTTAACACTTCTGAATTTGTATCTCTAACAATCTTCACCACCTTTAATTGAGTTTGAGTCCAACCATTCACAGATTCACAACTCGGGTGGCAAACGATTCCACACAAAGCTTCTCGGACATGAGTACTGGGTGGGGAGGGGAGTTTAAACCAATGCTTCGTCACCAGATTGCATACATGGTAAAAGTGATCTCCAAAATAGTTGGTCCTACCGAATAATAACAACCCATTACTCGAAGCTAGAACAATATTGTGATAAAAAAAATTCTAGTCTCTTCAATATCAGGGAGAAATTCCAACGAAAATCTTGAATCGTCTTTCAACCATGCCGCCTCATGCATGTACTCAAATTTGGAGAAACTATTAGGATGTTCATAATTATTTGCACAATACAAAGTAACAATTGATTTTTTTTTGTAGAAGAAGAAAAATTTCCACGAATCAAGAAATCAGAAGAAAAAGTCGGATAAGAGATGAGTGATGACCAAAACTTGCATACAATCTTGATCTTATAAAGTTCTCTAATGAGACATTTATAAAAAGTTTCAATCATTATTTCTACTGGAAGATATTTGGTTTTCTATTTATTCTAGCCATGAGAATAATATATCAAAAATTAGAAGAAACTTGGAGGTCTCTACCAAACATATATAGAGAAATTTTCATGTTGGAGTCCGAATCTGTTTCTAGTTCGGAAGTTTTGTTTAGTTTATCCTAAACAGTAGTAGCTAACTAGCTAGGACGTTGCTTTCACGAAAAAGGAAAATTTAGTTTAAAAAAATATTATTTAATCATATTCAAATATCTTTAACATTTTGCTCCTAAATAAAAAGGTAAAAGAATTGTAACATTTTGAAGTAAAAATATTTTCCCAAAATGGCATAAGGAGACGATTTAAGAAAGACAAAACGACTCAAGAAGACATGACGTCAAAAGATAAAGCACCCAAGAGAAAAAATAAAGATAAAATGTATTACTTGACCACTGACTTATCACGAATTTGTGTATTTAACTATTGACCTTTTATTTAGTAACACTTGACCATTCATCTTTGCAATTTGGTGAATTTTCACTTTTACTATGTTAATTGTCATACATTTATACTATTTTGCAATTTTTAGTATGACAAAATGCAATGTTTGGCCACTCATTTATCGTAAATTTGTGCTTTTAGGCACTGACTTTTTATTTAGTCACATTTAGCAACTGACTTTTTGTAATTTGGTCATATTTGACCATTGATCTACCAATTTAGTGAATTTTCACCCTTCTTGTGTCAAAATTAAAAGAAGATTATAATGTTAAATATTAAAATTAGTCTATTTCAAATAATAAATTGATACTAAAACTATAAAAATGCTAAATAATATAAATTTAGGAGTGTCAATAATCATAATAAAGGTGGGAGTTCATCAAATTACAAAGATGAGTGGCCAAATGTGATTAAATAAGACGTCAGTAGTCAAATGCATAAATTTTGAATAAGTCAGTGACTAATTAGTGCATTTTTTCTTTTAGTAGTTTAATGTTTAACATTTTTAGCTCCTTTAAATTTTGATCAAAAAATGGTAAAATTTCACTAGATGATAATTCAATAGCCAAATATAACAAAATTATAAATTTAATTGACTAAATATGACAAAGTAAAAGTTGGTAGCCAAATGCACAAATCTAAAATAGATCGAGGACCAAAGTAGTACTTTTTACCAAAAGCAAACAAAAGAAAGTCTTCTCTTTTAGTAAATATAACGACTCCAATATCTACTTTAGTAATATCCCAAACCATCTTGACTCTTTAATACCACTGTTTTAAATGTACTTTTTAGATCGATTTACATGCTCAAAATGAAAATTCTGACGGCATCCACCAACTAGTTTACTCTTTGAAATTTCAAATATATCTTGACTCTTTTTAAAAGTTCTCAACCGTCTTACTAATATCTCTCGATATTTCAATGGCTGAAAATAAAGCTTCCACCTATATTCGTTAGACTATTTAAATGTTCAAAATTCGACTAATTTTACAATGTCTAATTATATTCCGACTTTTGAAAGTCATCAACAGCCTTACTAACACGGACTTTGAAATATAAATATCGAAGACTTTGTTAATAACCAAATCTCCCACGAAAGTCACTCCTTTATCCATCACTCTCTGCAACAAAGAAAAACCCTCAGATATGGCAGACACTCTTCTTTTTCTCTAAAAAGGTAAAAATTTCAATCCCAAACCCTAAATTTTCAATTCCAAACCCTAAAATTTTACCTTCTTACTGTATTTCACTGTTTGAAGATCTTCAATTTCATTCTTTAATTATGTTATAGCATATGAGTAGTTCTAGAAATGGGTAAGGGAAAACCTAGAGCTGTTGAAAAAGGTGTTTTAGGTCAAAATTTGAGCGTATCATCTTCCGGATCACTCCACGTTCCTCCGGCCCCGGTTTATTACCCGAGTGAAGAGGAATTTAAGGATCCTTTGGAGTTTATATGTAGGATTAGGGCTGAGGCGGAGAGATATGGGATTTGTAAGATTGTTCCACCTAAGAGTTGGGTGCCGCCGTTTGCATTGGATTTAGATAGTTTTACTTTCCCGACGAAAACACAGGCGATTCATCAGTTGCAGGCGCGGCCTGCTTCGTGTGATTCGGAGACTTTTGAGTTGGAGTATAGGCGGTTTTTGGGGGATCATTGTGGGAAGAAGTTGAGGAAGAAGGTGGTTTTTGAAGGGGAGGAGTTGGATTTGTGTAAGTTGTTTAATGCTGTTAAGAGGTTTGGTGGGTATGATAAGGTTAATAAGGTGAAGAAATGGGGGGAGGTTTCGAAGTTTGTGAGGTCGGGGAAGAGGATTTCGGAGTGCGCGAAGCATGTTTTGAGCCAGTTGTATTTTGAGCATTTGTTTGATTATGAGAAGTATTCTAACGGGTCGAGTAAAGGGGTGAGTAAGTGTTGCAAGAGGAGTGCAATGGAGGAGGATAAGAAGTGTGAAGATGATGATGAGGTTTTGTCGTCGTTTAAAAGGAGGCGAAAGAATGTTAATGGTGAGAAAGTTAAGGTGTGTAGTCCTGTTGAGAAGGAGGAAGAGTTTGATCAAATATGTGAGCAATGCAAGAGCGGTTTACATGGAGAATTGATGCTTTTATGTGATAGATGTAACAAGGGATGGCATATTTATTGTCTCTCCCCACCATTGAAGCAAATACCGCCTGGTAATTGGTATTGCTTTGAGTGCTTGAACTCGGATAAGGAGAGCTTTGGTTTCGTACCTGGTAAACGCTTTACAGTGGAAGCTTTTAGGCGTGTGGCTGATCGAGCCAAGAAAAAATGGTTTGGATCGGGATCTGCTTCACGGGTGCAAATGGAGAAAAAGTTTTGGGAAATTGTGGAGGGGTCAGCTGGTGAAGTAAAAGTTATGTATGGTAGTGATTTGGATACTTCGATTTATGGAAGTGGTTTCCCACGTGTAAATGATCCTAGACCAGAATCTGTTGATGCTAAGGCGTGGGATGAATATTGTGGCAGTCCATGGAATCTCAATAACTTGCCCAAGTTGAAAGGTTCCATGCTTCGCGCTGTTCATCATAATATAACCGGTGTTATGGTTCCCTGGCTGTATGTTGGCATGCTATTCTCATCTTTTTGCTGGCACTTTGAAGACCACTGTTTTTATTCTATGAATTATATGCACTGGTACGTTCCATTATTTCTCTATTGATACTCTTATATTTTATTTGTTCCCTGTTTATCTAATTTTTAAAAGGTGTGTTTTCTTGCTACTAAATGGAATGCAAAATGAGAATTGAATCATTTTTACTACCAGGATTCTTGCAAATAAACTGAAAATTTGAGTCTCACAACTTGTCTAATCTAGATATCAATATGGCAATGAAGTTCGAAGAAAAATGTAGTATGACGACTCAATTGTCTTTTACTGTCGCACTGTGAACAAAATATTCTTAGCTGCACAAGTCTATGGAAAATTCTCAAGGTTATAGCCAGTTTTTTTGAATTTCACTTAAAATTTGTTGGAATCCATCTGTCTTAGAAAGAAACAAACTACCGATAAAAAAAATGCACTACTGCTGCTATATCTGTGTCCACAACTAAGCCTGCCATAATGTCAACTACATAGGATTCTTCTACTTTAACAGGCATGTTCTTTTAATCAACTAGCAAACTCATATGTCTACATTGTTGATGTTTGTGTCTGAAGTATAAGAGGTATTTTGTTTAGTCTGTCACCAGTGTCACATCTATAGATATACACATGATATGATATTATGCTGTTCCCTTAGCTTAGTTATGTGTTGTGATGTGAGTTTCTGCAATCATAGTACTGTTGTTGAGTATACTGTCTTGCGGGGGTGGATAGAACAGTTGTTGCAATGGGTCAAATGGTATAGGCATGTGAACATTTAGCTGAAAGTTCCTGTATGTGTGCAAGATTGATAGAACTGATGTTTTCGTGCTTGAATACCTAGTGCCTTATTCTACTAAATTTCCCTAAGCTGTTTGGGTGGGTGAGGGGGGTAAAAGACATGGGGTTTGGACTTTTTTCACAGAGAACATTTTCTGACCATTCTAGACAGGCTAGATGCAAAAGCAAAACAATTGATGAACTTTGAGAAAATGAGGTTTCACTGGGTCCATCAAGGCTCCGGTATCTTGATTATGCACTTTAGATTCCATATTCATGGCATTCCAGCCAACTTTATGCATGTCTCTTGACCTACACGATGTTCATTGGTAAAGGGGCCTATGCTTTGAAGATTTTTTTTTTATTTTTGGCAATATAATCTTTGAAAGAGACGTGCAACCTTAAGAATGGCCAAAGCTGTTGCATATTCTAAACATGGGGTTTGAAATTAGTTTTTGCAAGCCTTATGAATCACGATCCTTTTGTCAAGTTCACGTTTTTTATGCTCATTTTGATCTTTAAGATCCAGATATGTTCTTTTTGAAGATTCAGATGTCAGCTTCAGCTATGCATATGCTTGCAGGGTCATATATGGTTTGATTGAATAGTTATTGTGTAATGTAAGATGATATTTATCCTCTCTTTTCTTCCATGGGTTTTCACGATTTGCATTGTTTTACTTTCAAACTTCATGATACATATATTAGGAATTGTATTGGTTTCTTTAAAGTTGATGCCATTACATCTTTCTGTTATAGGGGAGAGCCAAAATGTTGGTACAGTGTCCCTGGCAGTGAAGTCAATGCTTTTGAGAAGGTAGGCATGTTGCATTTGCGCACTCAGCTCTGCTGTTCATTCTAGCATGCTACCTCTGTTGGTCATATCTCATCTGACTTATTTTGTTATTTGATATTCATCATTCATGATAGCTTTTCCTTTTAATTCTGTTTTTGACCAGTGGTCCCTGTTGTTATACAACCATGTTCTCTTTATAGCTGATATTATTATTTACTTGGTTAGGTGATGCGAAATAGCTTGCCAGATCTGTTTGATGCACAACCAGATTTACTCTTCCAACTTGTTACCATGCTGAACCCATCTGTTTTGCAAGAAAGCAAAGTTCCAGTCTATAGTGTATTACAGGTTCGATAATCAAGAATATGACTTTCAGATGGTTCCCATTTCTATTATTTCACTACTTTATGAAAATGATGCGTTTATATAAGATGATGGGGCACGAAAAGAAACCATGTGGTTGGCATCTCGAGTTCAGTCTTTGTAAGAGTTAAGGGTGGTATATGTTGCATTTGTACTACTGCAAACTGCTAGATTTAGTCTTTGTCAAATAAATTGTCATTTTAATTACTTGCTAATAGTGGTTGCTTGTTAGTAGTTTCCAACTCTAAATTCATTGATGCTTTTATTATATCCTTTCTGGTCTTCGCTAGGAGCCTGGAAATTTTGTCATCACATTCCCCAGATCTTATCATGGCGGATTCAATTTTGGTATGCCAATTAGATTGAACTATATCAGATTAAAAAGACTTATTTATTTTACATGCTGTAATATCTGACCATTAGCCTTTTCTTTCGGTTTTCTGTATCTCTAGGTTTGAATTGTGCAGAAGCAGTCAATTTTGCTCCGGCTGACTGGCTACCTCATGGTGGTTTTGGAGCAGATCTATATCAGATGTATCACAAAACTGCTGTTTTATCTCATGAAGAGCTTCTTTGTGTAGTGGCCAAGTCTGTAAGTTATCCTACCACTGTTATATACTTCTAATTTGACAAACTATGGTGAAGATGCACGTCTTTTGTTCTGCATATTGAGTGCCACTGAATTAAAGCTATGACACTAAGTTGGTTCCGGCTGAGCATAGTTTGACTAAAAATCAGGATATCGGTCTTTATGTTTAAGGTCTTTCATCTTTATTTATCATCAGTGGTGGTTAAGTCTTGTCTAGTCTGGTTTGTGCTTGCTTGCTCATTTGGAACCTTCTATTATAGTTGATTCAAATTTGGGGATTGTATTCTTGACTGACATTACATTAGCTATAAGGGATGATATTCTTGAGTAAAATCATATTAGATATGCGATATGTTACGTTTAGGATGTTAATAACCAGAATTAGAGAATATAAAAAAGGAAAGAAGAGAAGAAGAGAAGAAAAGGGTTAGAGAGAAGATCAGAATTGAGGAGAGAGATACTGAAATCACTTTAATTCTTATTATATCTAATTCTTTCATCATCAACCTTAATATAGTGTTGAGGTTGGTTATAATTAAGCTTGCTCACTACGGCAAGCTTGACCTAAGCTAAAAGGCAAAATAGCTAAAAGTAACTATAATGCTAGAATAGGAAATAAAGAAACAATAAGGGCAGTAATAGCAAGTGAATAATTCCCCCTTAACTACTGTAATAATCGCTAGAAGATATGTTATTTTTGCATGATTCTGAACTTTTTAGTTGTTAAGTATTTCAGATGACTGATATGCTTCTTCTGCATTTTATATTGACATTCTGAATTTACTTGTTTGAATTAGAAATAAGAAATTTTCTGATGATTCTAGCAGGGCAATAGTGAAGGCGAAGTATCGCCTTATTTGAAAAAAGAATTACAGAGGGTATATACTAAAGAGAAAAGTAGGAGAGAGAGACTTTGGAGAAGTGGGATTATAAAATCTTCCTCTATGCCTCCTCGAAAGTGTCCTGAATATGTTGGTACTGAAGAGGTAATGCCTAACTGGTGTGATAAATTTGTTGTTCTCATTATCTGTGTTACAAATCCTTATTGTTGCTCTTGCTGCCTCTTTCAGGATCCAACATGCCTTATATGCAAGCAGTATCTTTATCTTTCTGCTGTTGTTTGTCGTTGTAGGCCATCTGCATTTGTATGCCTTGAGGTACAGAACATGATAATCACTCACTCTGATTGTGAACTGTTATAATTTCCATGCTTTTATTATTATTGTCATGATCCTTTCTAGGAAAGCATGTTTTTGCATTAGTTTTTTTTACTGTCATGAATCATGATCCTTTCTAGGCGAGCTTTCTCAATACAGACTAACTATATAATTGTGATGCAGCACTGGGAGCATATATGTGAGTGCAAACGCAGTAGACTTCGCCTTCTTTATCGTTTTACTCTTGCAGAGTTGTATGATATGGTGCTGAATGTTGATAAATGTGATTCTGATGAGAGATCACGGAATAGTAGTTCACAAAGGCACAACAGTTCCAGTGAGATGAAAACGTTGACTAAGAAGGTTTGCTCATGTAGCTGAATTTTTTTAATCTTCAGACTTTACTTTTAGTCTGTTATAATTATAGACAATCTCGTATGATTGCTATTGTAGGGTTAACAAAAATCGCTTGATATCCCTAGATGTTGTATTTAATCTATTTTTATGCAAATTAATATGCTTCTTATGGCTGCACAAAAATAACTGAAGAACCAAATCTAGAATTAGGTTAACCAAAACATATGTGGAGAGATTTCAGGCAAAAAATTTCTTACACAAGTTTTAAATGTTTTGTTTAGCTTGCATTTGTTTATTCATTGTAGAGATATGTGATACCTGCCCTGTTTTGTGAGTAATGGGGCTATTTGGCTGGGTAGATATAATTTGCTAATATATGCTTGACCTATGTTAACTATATTTTATTCTTTGATCATGACATGTGCGCAGGTAAAAGGTGGTCATTTTAGTCTGGCTGAACTTGTTGATCAATGGCTAGTACGGTCCTGCAATGTCTTAGAAAATCCATACTCAAGTGATGCATATGCTATTGTATTGAAGGAAGCTGAACAATTTCTCTGGGCTGGTTTTGAGATGGATCCAGTGAGTTTTGAGACATCATCCTTTCTTGTTTGTGTTGTTTCCTGGTATTAAATTCTGAGTATTAGGTTCAATGGAGATGATCTGTTTCATTATGGAATATAGGTGCGTGAGAAGGTGAAAGTTTTGATTATAGCTCAAAAGTGGGCAGAAGGTGTAAGAGATTGTGCTTCTAAAGTAAAAAACTGGTCCTCCCACTCCAGTTGTGGTTTCAAAAGAGTAGATATGGAGCATATCATTTCATTGCTAAAATTTGATCCTGTGCCCTGTAATGAGCCTGGATATCTTGAGTTGAAGGTAATTATGTTGTTTGACTAGTTTTTGCTTTGCCTTTCACCTTCCTTCATTTTATTTTTCCATCTCATACCTAACATGTGTAGCGTTTTGATTTATTCAATACAGGAGCATGCAGAAGAAGCCAAGTTATTGATTCAAGAAATTGAGTCTGCTCTGTCATCATGCTCCAAGGTATGTATATAATTGCAGTCTAAAATTTTTAATTTAAATTTGGTGATGATGATAATGGCAGTAGTACTTTTTACCAATTAATAGGCAGTGATGATGTGTTTAGTTATTCTGATTTCTCTACTCTGATTAATTGTCATTCCAGGTCTCTGAGTTGGAGTTATTGTACTCAAGAACTTCTGATTTTCCAATCTTCTTGAAAGAAAATGAGAAACTATTACAGAAAATTTCATCTGCAAAGGTACTCTCTCTCTCTCTCTGTGTGTGTGTGTGTGTGTGTGTGTGTGTGTGTGTGTGTGGTGTTGAGACTTTATCTTATTGGATATCTTTTACTATATGGTTCTAATGGTTAACTTGGATACGAATCATGACATTACACACTTATTTTCTTGAAATGTTTGGGTGACTAATTTGTAGTTGTATGGGTAAGTGAACCACCCCAGATTAGTCCCTGCTCAATGAAACATGTTCATTGTGGCTAAGTTGAACTTTAAAGTTTTGTGCAAAAACTTAATCATGACATAAGGACTTTCTTTAAATCCATAGCTATGTTTTGTGAGATTCTATTGCATCTTTGTAGATTCATGCTACCTTGCAAGTTGAACTTGTTGCGTACTGATTACAATTAGATGCAATTAGCTCGAAACTCTTTGCAAGAAGTTATTTTGCCTTCTGTGTTTTTTGTAATATTTGCATGTTTGTTGCTCATGTGGTTCTACTCATCCTCCAGGCATGGATGGATTGTGCAAGAAAATGCATCTCAGAAAATAGTGATACTGTTGTTGATATTGATATGCTCAACAAGTTGAAGTCAGAGGTGAAGTGGATACTATACATTCTATAAAAGACATATGTGCCTGATCATTCTTCTTTCTTGGCTTGGTTTTGATATGTCATTGTTTTGTAAATAGATACCTAAGCTTCAAGTTGAGCTTCCAGAAGAGGAACTGCTATTGAGTCTAGTAAGACAAGCTGACTCATGTCAGACACAGTGCAGGGAGATTTTGAAATTTCCAATTAGACTTGAGGTAAAATACTCATATCCATTCAACTTAATATCATGATTTCAATTATTGAAGAGTTTAAAGTCGTGTAAAAATAGCATTAATATTGAATTTCTTTTCCTAATGTAGGATGTTGAGATTTTACTGGAAGAGTGGAATATATTCAAGGTTAATGTACCAGAGTTG
Source organism: Euphorbia peplus (assembly GCA_028411795.1). Taxonomy (NCBI): domain Eukaryota; kingdom Viridiplantae; phylum Streptophyta; class Magnoliopsida; order Malpighiales; family Euphorbiaceae; genus Euphorbia; species Euphorbia peplus. The sequence goes on from CP110839.1 coordinate 31,730,011, forward strand.
ATGCTTTTAAAGGAATATCACCTTGATACTCTTTCATGGATTGGCAGCTATAATGAAATTTTGGTCAATATTCATGAACGGGAAGATCAAGAAATTGTAGTTAATCAATTACAATGCCTTCTAACAGATGGATCAAATTTAAGAATTCAAGGTTAAAATGTTCATAACTGTGTGCTGTCCTTTTCTGATTTCTGTTAAAATTTGCTATAATTTCGTATTGTGTTGATGTTTGTTAATTTTTTGAATAGTTGATGAGAAGTTGTCTCTTATTGAGGTTGAGTTGAAGAAGGCTTGTTGCAGGCAAAAAGCACTAAAGGTACCCTGTACTTTTTACTTTTTCTTTTGTTTATATTTAAAAAATTTTCATTATTTGTATCCTACATGTTTTGATTATTATCAGTAGCTTCTCATATGATACTACGTCCAATTGTTTGAAATTTTGATGGCTTTGATTAGCTCCTTGATATAAAACATTGCAGTTTAATTAGTGATGGATGTGATGTGAATCATAATATCATCTATTTGTTTCAAATGTATTTTTGGACTTTTTGTGCAGGCTCGGGATTCAAAAATGTCTTTGGACTTTGTTCAACAAGTTATTGTTGATTCTGCTGTGTAAGCATATTCTCTTGACTACACTTTGATGGATTCTCTTTTGCCACCGCTAGGTGCTAATTTTGATGCTTTCTTGGCATCTTTGTGGTTGTCATGCAGGCTACAGATTGAGAATGAGAAGTTATTCATTGATCTGTCTGGAGTGCTTGTAGCTGCTTTGTCTTGGGAGGAAAGAGCGGCCAAAGTTCTTGAAAAGCAAGCTCACATGTCTGAGTTTGAGGACATTTTGAGGTTATCACTTTATTTTACTTTCCTACACGACATGTATGAGTTACATGTTGCCCTTTCTTTAATTTCTTTTCTGAACTATAATGATTAAGTTTAATCTTGTAGGTGTGCAGAAAACATTTTTTTGATTTTGCCTACTCTTGATGATGTAAAAAGTGCTGTCACAACAGCGAAGTGCTGGTTAAAGAATTCTCAGACGTTTTTAGGGACTTCTATTAGCACAGAATCTGGTTCTTGTTCTTTGCTTAAGCTTCAAAAGCTCAAGGTTTGTTGCTTACACAATATTATATGTTATTAAAGGTTGGGAGATGGGATTAGACCTTTCTTATTATTGAAGAAAACTTTATGTGATGCAGGAATTGATTGTGCAGTCAAAGTCACTTAAAATTACTTTTGAAGAAAGAAGAATGCTTGGCATGGTTCTAAAGAAATGTGAGGAATGGAAGCAGATTGCCTGCTCTGCATTGAAAGATGCAGTGCATATATTGGGTACAAGTTGTATTACTGATGGGGTGAATGATGATCTTACCACAAGAATCGAACTTTTAGTTGCTAGAATGGAATCCATCACAAAGTCGGGTATCTCCATTGGTTTTGATTTTCTTGAGATTCAGAAACTCCGGAGTGCTTCTTGCATGCTGCAATGGTGCAGTTCGGCCCTCTCTTTCCGCAGTGCTGTTCCTTCTTTAGAGGTTATAGATTTATCAGTTCGAACCTTGTATTTTTTCCATCACATTTAAACGGTATTGGCATGTGCATGTGAAGTAGATAGTTGCATTTCAATATAAGATTACTAGATCTAGTGTATGTCACTTGGTTCTTATTGTTGGGTTTTTACTTTTTGTTAATCTGATGCTGCTTTTGTTTATGTGTTACTGCGTGGTAAGTAGATGTTATTTAAGTTGAGGCATATCAGGCGATTGAGGTGATGCTTTTTCTAGGTGGTAGTAGGGGTAGGTGTTAGTGGTGGCATGTGTGGGTAGTTGCATTATGGTGGCTTGTGTTATTTTAATAAAGTGAATATCTAGTTGTGTTTTTATATGCATTTTTTTATTAGCATAATAAATGATAATTCTAAGCTCACTTATTAGTAGGAAATTTCTGAAATTGTTAAAAAGAGCGATTGGCCCCTTGGATAGTCCTTTGAACTTAAAGTGACTTACTGATCACTTCAATTTGATTAAAACGACCTATTGCCCCCCCTTGACTTAAATAATATATTAAGCAAGTATAAGGAGCTAAAGAAACACTTTGTAAGTTCAAGAGGACAATCGGTCGGTTTTCTGAACTAAGTTCAAAGGACTCTTCATGTTTTTAAATACTCTAGTATATCTTATGATTCTAAAATATAAGAATAACCTGTGTCAAAATAAGAAGTGTATTTTAGATTTTTGAGTCAAGTTTCAGTTTTTTAATTTCCGTGCATGCGGCAATCGCCAAGCCTTGAGGCGATATTTAGCCCTCATCGCATTGACTCACGTTTTGTCTTTAAAAACTATGATTTGCGGGTATATAGTACTCTGCTGTAGTATTACCTGCCATTTTTCGCTTGATGCATTGCTGGGCATTAATATATATTTTTATTAAGCTTCTATAAATCATCTGCTGAATTGTCCAGTTGTTCTTAGTAAATCGATTTCAATGCTTATGCCTTGTTGTTCGTGGCTTTTCTGATTATAGATCTTGTGATTTTCGTTTTGTTCCCAACTTTTAAGAGCCATGTTTCTTCCTCATTGATGAATATTTTGCGTGTGGTTTCATGTAGGACGTTGAGAGCTTGTTGGAGGCTTCAGAAAATCTTTCTGTGGCTCACATCTCTTGTTCGTTGTTTAGCTCTTTAAGCGATGGTATTAAATGGCTCAGGGAAGCCTTAATGGCACTTTGTGGACCAGGTAATTTTGGAATATGCGAGTTTGGTGAGGCTGAAGACGTTCTTTTGGCAGCTCAGGTATTATGCAATAGTTGTTGGCTTCATATGTCTTTGCACTCTAGAGCTTTTACTTATGTGAAACAATCTAATGCAGAGTATCAATGTCTCGTTTCCAATGGTTGTTGATCAACTTGAGAATGCTATTAAGAAACACAAGTGAGTCTCCTTATTCTATAATAAAATTTCCTCTTCTTCTTAGTTGAATAGGCCTTCAAATTTGTAGGAAGATGTCCGCATGCAGTTTTTGCCTTTATGGCAATTCTTAGTTGATTTGGCCTTCAAATTTTTTTCCATACCTTTACTGGTACATGATTGTTCTGCAAATTGCAATTCTAATATAGGTTGTGGCAAGAACAAGTTCATCAATTTTTTCATCTAAATTCTGAGGAACGTTCCTTGTCCCAAATGCTAGAACTTAAGGTTGGTATCCCTTCTATAGTTCCTTTTAACAATTATAAAGTGCTTTCTTTTGGCATTCTTTGTGTGTTTGTTAGGAGACTTGAACTTTTTTCATCTTCTTTTGCTATTATTTAACAAGTTATTTACATGTACCAGTACTTTTTAAAACTGAATTCATTTTGTCACTCCTAGGAGCTTGGGAATTCTGATGCATTTACTTGCTCCGAGCTAGCTACGATTTTACGAGAAGTTGACAAGGTCGAGGATTGGAAGAAACAATGTCTGGAGATTGTACAAAGCTTTGTGGATGATGATAATCATTTGATCGATGCTTTAAAGAAGGTTTAACATATTGTTCATGTTAGATTTGAATTTCTAACATCACATGCATTGTCACCATATATATCTGGAATATCTTAGAATTATGTCCAATATGGTGCAGATCAAACAATCCCTAGATACATCTTTGCACATGCATGGCAATAGCTGTTTAAAAAGAGATATATCCATGTGCTGCAATGCGTATGATGAAGATCAGGAGCTTTTATCTTGTTCATTATGCAAAGACTGGTAAGGGATTTTTGGAAGTGTCAATCATTTGTCCAATTTTTAAATACATAGAGAAGATCACATGTTTTCCAATTGTGGCCCTTGGTATTTTGTTTTACTATAAATATAATGTTCTAAACTGTTTGAGCTGGACTTGAAGTCTTAATACCAATGAAACTAAACTGTGCGCTTCTCTTGACTGATACCTCATATAGTTAATCCCGGTTTTCTAGGAGTTTTCTCCAACCTAGATAATAGTTATTATTCCATTTTCTTTCATTCAAATAGAATTTGGTTATAAACTGCTATTATATTTTCTTATATGGTCTTATGAAATGCTTGGATATTTATCACTGTACAGCTACCATACCCGGTGCCTAGGGCCATCATTAGCTGGGGAAAATGATGCAAAAGTCTATATTTGCCGTTACTGTGACTTCCTTAAGGATCCATGTGACGGAAATGAAGTTAGTCCTCTGGTATGCATCGGTTATTTGTTTACTATTTTGTGCTTGTCATATATTGTAAGATTCATTTTTTACATCTCACATTTTCTTTGTTCTGTGAAGATATGCGATATGACTCGGCCAGAGTTAAGCTTGCTGACAAAAGTTCTTTTACATTCGGAAAATTTCTTTGTTTGGTAATAAGTTGAACTTTTTAAATTCTTTTTTCCTCTGAAAAACCCTGGATGAGTTCTTAACATGCTTTTGCTCTTTTTGTGGCTAAAAATTTAATTTTATAAATTGTTGTTGAAACTAGAAACTTAAACAGCAATGTGCAAAGAAATAGGAGAATAAATCATTGGTTTATATATCTTTGTTCTTTACAAAGACGAATTTTGATGGTCACCCACTGCATAATTATAATAGGAAGTACCAAGAATGAAATAGAACTGGAAATCATAGATGAATTCTCCGAGGAACTAATAAGTCCTCCCCACTCACCATGTCCTGCTCCCGTCTCAGCTCACCTGTATCAACTCTGTGTAACCTCCCGTTGAACATTCTCGTTCTCATTTTTCTGTAGAATAAACAGCTAGGTTCTTGGCCCACTGTTATTCTGATCTGGCAATTGATCTAACTAGCATATTCTTTATCAAATTAAGGGTTGATGGAAACATAATATGGCATAATTGCAGATTAGTTACTGAACTTTTTGTGTGTGTGTCGATGTGTATTGTTATTTCTCTTCGTATGTGTTTTGCTTGCTGTTTAACTCAAAAAACTGATAGTGATAGGTAGTGTTTACTTTCTGACAGTTATTTTATTTTTGTTATTTTATGACTGAGTACTGCTGGTATTTCTCACAGGGTTGAAGAAAGACATATTCTAATTCAAATTGTGGAGCTTGCTATGCGATGTAGAATATGCTTAAGAGAAGTATTGGACTTTGAATCATCTCATATGGATAAAGATCTATCTATCGTCTCTAAAAAAGTTATCATTGCTTTGAAGGTTTACTTCTAATCCTTAAACATTTTTTTTAAAACCCATTTCAAATGTCCTCTTCACTGATACATTTTTTCGCTCGTTTGAATCACTAAATGGTTTTACAAAACCCGAGACTTGTACCTAATCAATGTATTCAAAACATGAGAGTAGAATTGGATATCTTGAAGATGCCTCATTAAAGTATTTTGTTACGCAGGCCATTCGAGTGGCAGGAGTTTATGATCTTCAAAGTATCAATGGCTTTGATCTGGTGGTTGCTAGATATTCATGGAGAACAAAAGCGAAGAGGTTATTAGATAGTCAACAGAAGCCAACTATGCAACTGGTTCAAGGGCTTATCAAAACGGTATGGGGATGAGCATTGTATCTCTCGGTTTTTTCCTCCTTTTTCTATTTTGTGCCCTCTGTCCATCTCTTCTTCGGTACAATGTACTTCCAAATAAAGTGAGTTGAAAACACGTGAATTTTGCATACAGGGAATGGATGTAAACATACCTCCAGAAGACTACTTCAGGCAGAAGCTCACAGAATTAAAGCATATTGGTCTGCAGTGGGCAGATAATGCCAAAAAGGTAAAACGTACATTCTTTATAGTCTCTGGTCACAACTAACTATGGCTCTAGTTACAAACTTTATCCCTTTTTACAGGTTGCATTGGATCCTGGGGCCGTCTGTCTGGATAAAATTTTCAAACTTATTTATGAAGGTGAAAATCTGCCAGTACATGCAGAAAATGAACTAAAGGTAACAAATACTAACTTCGTGTAATGGTCCGCCTGGTTATTTGATGCTTGAATATTCTAATTCAATGTTTGTGTTTTTGTTTGGTGGATTTTTCAGTTATTACGAAGTAGAACCATGTTATACTGTATTTGCCGAAAGCCGCATGATGATAGAGCCAAAGTTACTTGTGATCAATGTGGTGAGTGGTATCATCTCGATTGCGTGAAGTTACCGTTTTGTCCAAAGACATACGTGTGCGCTGCATGTGATCCTCAATATGAGGCTTCTCCATCACCACAGATGGACTTGGAAAGGTAATGCTAATTTTTGTGAAACTATTGCAAACGTGAACCTCCAAGTATATATATATTGACTTGATTGTTGAATTTCTTCGACAGCCCGAAATTCGTGGAGCCAAAAACACCTTCTCCACGCCTCTCAAATTCAAGAAAGAAGCCAATACAAAGGGAAGTAAGTCGAGTAGCTCAAAATGTAGTTCCATTTAGTAGTAGGAAGAGTAGTACTTTAATAGAATCTAGTAGAATTGATAGATTGTGGTGGCGAAATAGAAAGCCATTTAGAAGAGCGGCGAAAAAACGAGCTGAGCTTGAATGTTTTTCCCCATTATTTCATATACAACAAAAGGAGTAGATACTATTGACTGATCATTTGATTAATTCAATTGAATTCATAGGGATGTAGTTGCAATTATCTAGTCCAGTTTAATAAAATCATTTAATTCACATTCAAGTATCAGTCATCTGGTTGAAACCGAGTTTGACAAGTGAAATTCTTGTGGATTATAGTGCGAGTTACCCAGAATTTGCTTTAGGATTTTATATATTGAAAGAACCAGGCTATCCCAAGACACCTCGTTGGGATGAAAGAACCTGGTTATCCCAAGACACATTGTTGGGATTTTGACGTGTCTTCCCACATCATCACTTGAGGTATGTGTCAAAATCTCAGACGGAAACTTGATGCTAGACCCTTAATTTTAGAAACATGAGTTATTATGTAATGTTCGATCTATTTAATGACTGAATTTTTTCTATCATTAACCCTCAAATTTGGTCTAACATCGATAAAAGATTGAAAAATTTGGGGCAAGTTGAAGGACGATATATGTCAACTAGGTGTGGTTCTGGAAAGTGGACAATAGGAAAAGAATACGTTGATTTCAATAAAAGAAAATATAGAAAAGATTGAATCACGATTCCGTTTACACCGTCTATATTCCTCAAATACAGGATGCTCTCATTTGAAAAGAAAATTCGATTCATTTCACTTTTGGAAAATAATAGAAAATGTCAAAGTTCTTTTACGCATTAACGAACATCGACACAAAGCTAAGACTTGTGCAAAATCATTATGTCCATAACTCATATTACCCAGAGTGAGAGACATTTTTGTATATGAACTCTACATAATTACTTGATATCCTTTTTTCCTTATGAAAGTTGCCTAGTTTTTCTTATCCCATAGTTCGTAATTTTTTTTTTTAAAGAACTTATCTCATACATAAGATGAAAAGATAAGATATCTTGGGAGTGGTTGTCCTTATCATCTTGAAAGTAGTCTTGATTGTGAGAGGAGAAATAAATATTACTAGTATTATTTATACCTTGAGTAGTTAGTTTGTTCAAAAATCTAACTTCAAAAAACTCTTAATTTTCTTTCAAATTACAGACGTATAACTTTTATTAATAAATAAAATAAGTAATTAATCCTACTTAATTGTTTTGGAGGTCTTGTTCAAACAGTAAAAAGAATATTTAATTTAATAAATATTTTTATGCCTAAAATCATTATTTTAGAGAAAAAAAATATTGAAATTCATATGTACAATAGTAGTATTGAAAATTTTATCTAATAATAATAACAAAAAATATTTTATATCTGTCACCCTTTTAAATAGTTGAGCGAGTAAATAAAATCTCTTAAATTCATTTATAAAAATTTTTTTCTCTCAAATGCAAATTCAGAATAAAGATAAAATATTTGTAATTAAATAATACTTCATATTACTAATCGTTGATTAATGTAGTGGTAGCATGAGTACTCTAGGACTAATAATTCGATTAAACGTCATATGTGTTAGTATTTACAGTCGATAATTTATGGTTTAAGGTTTAGTTTTTAGAGTCTAGAGTTTTTATTTTAGTGTCTGTAATTTTATATAAATTATTAACTCAAAAAAAATTTTTAATTAACTTATACGGCTCAAAAGTTTATTGATCGATGTAACATATACAACCATTTATTAGTTTGGAATAACACATAATCGTGTTCTAAATGTATTCTAAAATCCCTCCATAATATAAATAGAATAGAAAAAAAAGGTGACGGATAAACAAGAAAGAAATCACACTTTCCAAGGCAGACACATAGCTCAAAATAATTTTGGAAACCCATTTCTGTTTGATGTCATACATACATATAGCTCCATCAATTTCAGCAACTTAAAGATAACCTTGAATGCATCAATCCATCCATCCATGCATTCATCATCATCTCCTTCCCTTTATATATATACACCTCCCAAAACCCACCTCTTAAAACACCCTCTTCCTCATCAAAACATCATGGAAAACACACTAACCACCACCGGCGGCTACTACTCACCGCCGGCATCCAAGCTCCCCGGCGGGTACGATGTTCCTCAAGGTGTGGAAATACGTGGGCGTTATGATCAGGAGTTTGCAAAGGTTTTGAGTAGAGATGGGTTGCAGTTTGTTGCTGAGTTGCAGAGAGAGTTTAGGACAAGGATTAAGTATGCATTGGAGTGTCGGAGAGAAGCTAAGAGGAGGTACAATGATGGAGGGTTACCCGGGTTTGATCCCGCCACGAGGTTTATTCGAGAAGGTGAGTGGAGTTGTGCTCCTGTTCCGGCTTCTGTTGCTGATCGGAGAGTGGAGATTACTGGTCCGGTTGAACGGAAAATGATCATTAATGCACTTAATTCTGGAGCTAAAGTCTTCATGGTGAGTCTTGGCTGTTATTTCAGTTCAACTATATAGAGGTTTACCGAGTCGTCCGTATACTGGATTAATAATTTAGCAATACGTCATAACTAATTTAAAGTTTAAAGTTCACTTTTTCGGGTACATATTTTTATCTGCTATGTAAAATTTTATATAAATAGTTAATTATAAAATATATAATTAGTTAATTACATCTTTTTAGTTCTATCTTATTTATTGGAAAGATTCTAGAGAGATTTCGTACAGCTACGATATTTCTTAGTTATAAATAAATTTTTAAGTCTTTTCATTATATTCTAAACAAGTTTATCTTAATGTTATGTTTTTTATTATATTTTTAACTAGCTTCCGTATCAACTCGTCATATAGCTTCGGTTGTTTTTATATTCTTTTATATTTGTAAGGAGCAACATACTTTTGGAATGTGTTATAGAATTATTTTTTTATTGACTTGGTGTATAACATCACTCGTTACTGGTACACCCGATTGTACACTAGAATCTGAATTTCTTTGTGATATTCTTTTACTTTGCAGGCTGATTTTGAAGATGCTTTGTCGCCTACTTGGGAGAATTTGATGAGAGGTCAAATTAATTTGAAGGATGCTGTTAATGGGACTATAACTTACCATGATAAGGCTAGAAACAGGGTTTACAAGCTCAATGATCAGACCGCGAAGCTATTCGTGCGTCCGAGAGGATGGCATTTGCCCGAGGCTCATATTCTGATCGACGGTGAGCCTGCCACTGGTTGTTTAGTTGATTTTGGCCTGTATTTTTTCCACAATTATGCGGCTTTTCGAAGGAATCAAGGTGCTGGTTATGGTCCTTTCTTCTATCTCCCTAAAATGGAGCATTCGAGGTAATAATAGTTTGATTGAAAGCATTAATCAATTCAATTTATGATCGGTTTAATGTATTCACTATTCGAGTGTGCTGATTCGATGGTGTCGATTCGTTTTATTGGCAGGGAAGCTAAGATATGGAACTGTGTGTTTGAGAAGGCAGAAAAGATGGCAGGAATTGAAAAAGGAAGCATTAGAGCTACTGTGCTTATTGAAACGCTTCCTGCAGTGTTCCAAATGAACGAAATCCTTTATGAATTGAGGGATCATTCAGTTGGATTGAACTGTGGAAGATGGGATTATATTTTCAGCTATGTCAAGACATTCCAGGCTCATCCCGATCGCTTGTTGCCTGATCGGGTTCAGGTTGGCATGGCTCAGCACTTCATGAAGAGTTATTCTGATCTTCTGATTATGACTTGCCACAGGCGCGGTGTGCACGCCATGGGAGGCATGGTAAGGCTCTCAAATGTAAACAAATATAGGTTGGAGATAGGATCGCAAACGGACTGGAAATTATCCATTTCAGAGGGGGATCCATCCGAATTGGGACGGTGATCTCGATTTAGTTTTCCACATTATGGGAATAAGAAATAGCATATCCCGTAAATGGAGAGAATTTCTTTTTTTTTTTCACTCGAACTGGGGACATGGGAAGCAGGTCTCGTTCCCGTCCTGCCCCATTTTTACAATGCTACTTGCACGTATCTAAAATTCTTGTGAAAATTCTTAAACAGGCGGCGCAAATTCCGATCAGAGATGATAAAGAGGCGAATGAGGCAGCATTGGAGCTTGTCCGAAAAGACAAGTTAAGGGAAGTAAGAGCAGGGCACGATGGGACATGGGCAGCTCACCCCGGGCTCATCCCAGCCTGCATGGAAGTCTTCACAAACAACATGGGAAACACCCCAAACCAGATTAAGACAATCAAAAGAGAAGATGCTGCCAACATAACTGAAGAAGACCTCCTACAACGCCCTCGAGGATCCCGAAGCATGGAAGGTCTGCGCCTAAACACCCGAGTCGGGATCCAATACGTAGCAGCGTGGCTCACTGGAACAGGTTCAGTGCCTCTCTACAACCTCATGGAAGATGCTGCAACTGCCGAAATAAGCCGTGTTCAGAACTGGCAGTGGCTTAAGTACGGAGTGGAGCTTGACGGGGACGGTCTAGGAGTGAAAGTGAACTCTGATCTGTTTGGTAGAGTTGTTGAAGATGAGATGGCAAGGATTGAGAGAGAAGTCGGGAAAGCGAAATTCAAGAAGGGAATGTATAGAGAGGCTGCTAAGATTTTCACAAGGCAATGCACAGCAGCAACAATGGATGATTTTCTCACCTTAGATGCTTATAATAATATTGTAATGCATTATCCTATGTTGGCTTCTAGGCTCTGAGCAAGTTTTCTTGCCCTTTTCTTAGTATTCTTGGGAGTACAATAAGCCTATAAGTGAATAATAATGTCCTTATCTTGTGTGTTTTTACATATATGGAATGAAATAATCTTCTTTATTGACGACATTGATTATCGAGATTAACATAGTTTCATCATTATTTGACGTTGAATTTAGTGATTGAACAACAAAATTCTTGTTTGATGTAAGATTGAGCGTTTTCTATTACATTACTTTCTAAATCTTAGAAGGTAATTGATTTTTGTCTTTGATCCTTCCACTGAAATTTTTGCTTATAAGCCCAATAATTTCAATCAACATCCGCATTTGGTTTGTGGGGAAATGGGCTTCCAACTTTCTCTAACATGGCCTTCCATTTAAATAGTGGAATATGGTGAATCATCACATGGACCATTTTGATTTGGGTTGACATGTTATACATATAAATGTTATTTGGTTATTGTTAATATTGAAATTAATGGTTAGTAAGGCTTGTAATTTATTGATATATATGTTAGACTATTAACAAGTGTCTTCATAAAACATAACTTTCATAAAATAGTTTTAAAATGAAAACAGACATGGATATAGATACGGATATACTAATAAGGAAATGTGTCTGTATAACATAACTTTAAGTATACGAGTAAACTCAAATATTTCTTTATGTTCATTACATTAATCCATCTTGCATGTTTCCATGTTCATGAAATTGTGATCAAATTAATTCTCAGCATGCGACTGTCCAAGTAAATTTATGCATGATTCGTTGTGTTTGATTTTCGTTGATGTGGTATTTTTACAACCTTTTACTTGTAAAATTTTGTAATAGTTTTTGTTGCGAAATTGAATAGGATTGAGTCTGTTTCAATATTGCAGTCAATTGATTTTCATGTGACTGATAGCGACCGACCATTTAGTCTAGTTTAGTTTGCAAGTTAAGTTTGTGTTATATTTGTTGACAAGTGAGGTTAAAACTGGTATGGACCAGCTGCTGGATGACGTGACCGGTAAAAAGGAAATTGCAAATATGTTGGATTTCTTTAAAGAGTTTCTTGTACAAAATCCTTTGTCGGGGACAATGTCTTGGTCTTGAAAGGTGAAGTCGAGCGGCTTCTTTCTAGGTCTTGCAGCATGGTCTCTAAGAAGTGATTTTGGTAAATCTGTTTCAAGAGTTTAAACTCTATAAGTCTTTCTATTGCTACAGAGTTTTCTAAACTTTGTAATGATGCTTCTTTTCCGATTTGTGTAAATGTGTTATGTTGGTAGTATAATCTCTTTGCGGATATAAGAATTTCATTTTGATATCATTGGATGGTTTTAGTGAATGGCTTGCACTATGTTTGATTGTTGCTTTCATGATGGTGATGTTACTCTTTATTTGACTACCGAGTTTTTTTTATACAATATGATCTATTCGAGTATTTTAAAATGCAAAATGACTAATTATAGTATATATATCGATATGTTTTAACATATTTCTCTCGTTATATAAAGTGACAAAACGTTTCTTATGATATCGATGATATCAAATTTTTTAGGTTTAAATTGTTATTACGTTGTTTAATTTTGTGAAACTCTTTCAGTTTAAGTTGCGGCTGCTGCTCTTTCTTATTAACAACCTATTAGGTATTTTCGTATATATTAGCAGAATTTACACTATCTTTTGCACAATTTTTGTTTAATCAGTGAACTTCTTTTATGTTAAAGCCCAAATCATATTTAATCTATAGTTCATGTTTAATCCTTGTGAAGCATTTTGCTACCGGAATGAAAGGTCAATGGTTCTGTAACATGTGTTACCGGCGTGTCGTCGGTTTAAATGTCACAGCATTTAAATATCATTTGGGTGGGATCTATAGGGATGGTACTCCTCCCTGTCCTAGCTTGTTTAGGAATTGCTGCTTAAAGTTCGTAAAAAAAAAGGTTAACTTGTTCAGAATCTCATTCCTGGTAGGTATGGAGATGGTATAGTTTTGAATGTTGAGGGTGCTGGTTGGAATTTGAAACATGTTGTTGAGGGTGTTGGTGGGAATTTGGAACCTGTTTTATTCTCGTGTGATGTGTTTTTATATTTACACTTAGGTTGCTAAATTTTGTAATTTTATTTGTTTCGAAATCAAATAAGTATGTTTGCAAAATAAGTTTGTGATATACCAATTAATCCTCCCCTTATCATTTAGGGTAAGTATGTTTGCAAAATAAGTTTGTGATATACCTTACTAGTTTTGTTGTTTAAATTTTTTGTTTGGAATGTATACGGTTGACTAAATTCATTACAAGTGGGAATTTTGACGGTATGCTGGGTGATGAGATTAGTACATCCAAGTCTGGTTTGACAATTTCTCAGGTACAATTTTCTAAAACCGTGCTTTTTGACTTTCTTTTGATGAATATCGAACTTATGTGGTGAGTGGTCAGCCTTTGTAATGTTATACTTTTAAAAATTAAACAGAGTGAGTTCTGGGGCTGTTCCCTCAGACTATTGATCATTTTCTAGATTTTTTTCTTAAATTGCTTTTTATTTGTACAAAATCTTTTGACGGGGTAATGTCTTGGTTTTGAAAGGTGAAGTTGAGCGGCTTCTTTCTAAGTCTTGCAACATGGTCTCTAAGAAGTGATTTTGGTAAATCTGTTTCAAGAGTTTAAACTCTATAACTCTTTCTATTGCTCCAGAGTTTTCTAAACTTTGTAATGATGATTCTTTTCCGATTTGTGGAAATGTGTTATGTTGATAGTATAATCTCTTTGCAGATATAGGAAATTCATTTTGATATCATTAGATGGTTGTAGTGAATGTCTTGCACTATGTTTGATTGTTGCTTTCATGATGTTACTCTTTTATTTGACTACCGAGTTTTTTTATACAATATGATCTATTCGAGTATTTTAAAATGCAAAATACTAATTATAGTGTATATATTCGACATGTTCTAACATATTTCTCACGTTATATAAAGTGGCAAAATGTTTCTTATGACATCGATGATATCAAATAAATTTTTCAACAATTTTAGAATTTTTTTTAACATATGTAATAGTAACTATCATAATATAGTAAACTCAAACAGTAATGGAACTATATGGATCTCATTCTGATGTTTTTACAAACTTGAAAAGTTGATATCAAGTTATTTGGTAAAATCTTTTACAACACTCTCATTTTTTATTTACAAAATTTTTTTAATGCAATATATGCAAAGAACTCAAATGACTTCAAGTCTTTTGAATTACGAGAAAACTCCGGATGTGAGTGATTTTTTTAATTACGTGAGCTCATTGAACGATCATGTTGCAACGTCGAAAGGATAGTAGGATTATGATAAGATATTTAGGTAATATATTTTGAATTTGACTAAATTATTGACTTGGTTTGACGGAATTTGATCAAATTCGGTTAAAAACAGTTTCAAATGTGATTTTTTTTTCTTTCATATCGAAAAGATGTCACGACTATGAAGATGATTAAGGAAAGTGATTTAGCTATTAATTAGATTGTTATTTCCTTAACTGTTAATTTCTTTGAGTTGGCTTAGTTAACACTCAAGTTCTGCCCAACACTGCCCTTCTAACCAATATTCAAGTTCAGTCCTAAGTTTCTGATCCCAATATTCAAGTTCAGTCGTAAGTTTCTGATGAAATCATATTAGGAGATTGGAATCTTTTTTATTTTACTGTGGGTCCGTCTCATCAATCATGTTTTCAAGCTTCAATTGTCATTCTAAATTCTTCTCATCCCTCCACAACAAGTATTTCTCAAGATACCTCTGATGTTACATATATTTTTCAATATACCACTAATGTTCCAAATATTTTTCAACACACTGATACTTATCAACTTTCCACCGGTTTTGAAACTTCCCAACATTTCACTGATAGTTTTCAATGTCCTAATTCAACTGAAATTCCAAGTGGAGCCAATCCAACTGAAATTCCAAATGCTACTCCACGTGGTCGAACATTGATTGAGTTGTAGTCTCATGTGGTCAATTCAATCAATGTTTTGAGGTCCTCGAAAGAAGCTTGACACTCCTTTGTCCATTCGAAATCCTTCACTCATTTGAGACTCTTATAAAAAGTATACATCGCTTGGACGAGTATGATATATACCGGCCCAAAGCATTAATATTTCCATTCAACACCTCCACATCTTCAATGCCAACTTTTGACAGTGCAACAAGTAGTCTTCTAAAGTCTCGTTGTCAGCTCGATATACTTTCTGCAAGTAAGCAACTGTCTTCTGCTATAGTATTAATGTGATAAAGTGATCTAAAAAAGGAAGTCGAAAACTGATCTCAATTTTGGATCGAGGCAAGGGCCAACGAGTCATACCACTGTGCAATAGTATCTCTCAAGGTTGTTGGAAACAACTTGCACATAAGAGCATCTGTTGCTCTAGTCAGCGTTCTTCCGAAACCTTTGACATGTAGCAGCGGGTTTAATTCCCAATTGTAAGTTGCAAGGGTTAGGAATCGAAAACCTGATGGGAGCGGTGCCCTCAAGATCTTGGCACAAAGTGGACTGTTCTTATCTTCAATGGGTCCTTCCTCATCCTCTGACTGCTCATCATACTCCTCCTTCTTTTTGGAGTGCTTCCTCCCTTTTGATCTTACATCTCTATCTCGCTCGGCAAGGGCTTTAGCTACGCTAGCTTCCACATCCTTGTGATATTGATCAACTATCCTCTTATTCCGGCGTATTATCTCCTTAGTCTTCGGGCTGTCTTCTCGAGGCCGTAGATGCCTCGGATTAAGACTTCCAGAGGACCCGAGCCCTCGGGATACTTCAGCTGCTTAACAATTGTTGGCGAGATTGCCCTAGGCGCGTGCTTGCTCATATGCTTCTTTCGTGGAGGCGAGGGTGATCTCCCTCTGGACCATCCACGCATTGGAGTATGCTCACGAGTGACTATACGCTCTCGATGAGTTGATGATTCCACAAAACTCTGGGATGGACGAGCACCCCTGGAGCGTTTTACACCTCGGGAACCTTCTCGAGGTCGCTCCGTATTGGGCCTCTCATTAAGTTTCGCTAACTTGTCTTCCAGAACCTGGATTGTGGCCATAGCATTTGCGCTCCTTATTGCCATCTGAGCTGCTGCTCGATCTAGGCACTTTCGCCTCTCTGGGTCTTCTGTTCTAGTCCATTCATTCATTTTATTGATTGTTTCATCGTCCAGGGAGATGGTGTTATCCTCCCCGTTTGCGTTCTCTTATTCATGGTTCGACATGTTTATCTCTAAACCTTTTGTATAAAAGGTCCATGCACACCGCACCAATTTGTTACTGAGAAATTGTAACTTGCTTCCACGTCAGTTAGAGTTTCTTGTAAAATAGCAAACGTTAGCCTAAAAGTGGTCGTTGACCGACGACCCCTCTCCGATGCTAAAGTCCGTAAAGATTGCGATCGGAAAATTAATAACTCAGAGTTTGAGTTGAGAATAATGTACCTCTAGATTGTGTAAATCTGTTGTATTTATAGGAAAGATATCGGATATCTAATCCTAGTCGGTTTATGATTGATCAAGAATCTCGTTCATCAAGGTCGGCAACCTTACTTCTTGCTTGTTGATTTTGTTGTTTAATGACATAGAGGTCAAAGCGTGCACCTAAGGCCAAAAAAGGCGTTAGGCTCCAAGCTAGTAGCCTAAGAAGCCAAAACGCAGGCCAAAAAATACATTTCTTCCTTCCAATAGATCTATCTAACTTGGCATTTGCACAGCTAACAATTAGTATGTTTTTAGGTAGATTTTAATTTTTACAATTACTTTGATTTTCTAAGTTTCTTTTTGCTGTGTTGAACCTCTCTTTGTTTACCAGGACTGGAGCAATTGTGCGTGTGGAGTGGTAGATTTGTACACATACTCCCGGATTTCATGTTTGGATTATATCATATGTGAAATTAAAAGATGTATATGTGAAATTAAAAGATGTAGTTCATACACTGATTAATTTAAGCAACAGAATTGAAAATGTTTACAAGATACTTTCTCCATTCCAAAATAATCTTTTTAGATTTTTAAGAATGCTTTTGCTTTTTTTTCATATTACCCTTCTAATAAATGCTAAAATATGTCTCGCATTTATAGTAACTTTAGATTTCCAACATATTTATTTATGAAATCAAAGGTTAAATTATTAATTTGACTTAATAAATGTGTTTCTTAATATGTGTAACAAACTCTAAAATGACTTATATTTTAGGATGGAGAGAATATGTCAGACTTAAGAATAAATGTTTATTCTGAAATTCTTTGTTTTACATTTTTGTTATAATAATTTGTTTATTCATTGTAGCCATCCCGGTTATATCATGTGTAGATTGCAAGAAGAAATTAAAAGATTGAAGTTCATACAGTGATTGATCTTCCTCACCTCACATTCACTACATATTATTGTTTACATGTTATTGTTTGAATGTGTTCACTTTAACATGCTAGGTGAGTTGATAGTTTACTTTATTACAAGTGTGAGTGCATGGTCTATTGTATAGATGTTAATTCGTTGTGGTCTTCATTCATTGAAACTGGGGATCTAAGGTTAGAGTTATTATGATATGAAGAGTGCTCTCTTTGTTCTTCTTTTAAAGCCTACTCTTTTACTTATAGAGTCTCATCGTTTTGATTAATTATCCAACACTTTTAACATCGGATGAAAAGTAGAGAATGAAAACCGATGTAGCAGATTCAGTTGCTGAAGAGGCGATGTACTATTGATGTTGATGATTTTAAAGGCCACATGTGTGGTAGATTCGAGGAGAAATTCTTCATTGTTGAACGTTTGTGTGTACCTACTTGAATGCATTTGTTTATTGAATAATATTATCGGCATCAAACTAATTTAATTAGAAAATATAATGAGTTATTTTTAACTTTAACTCGGTTCTACGATAATTCAATTATTTGCATAGCATTCAGTGCTTTGTTGATGTCATTGATTTGATTAACAAAACTGATATTAAGCCCAATATAGCCCAAGCCCGCTTATTATTGGGCCGGGCTTGTTCAAGAAAGTTTGTTGGGCCCATCCCAAATGCATGTGACCGACTGCCTAAATTTTGATTCCTCCCGCCTAAATCATCACATGCATTTGCTAATTTACCAAAATATCCTTTGACTATGAACTACATAAGTCTTGCAATTAATTTACAAAATTACACTTGTAGCCAACTTTTAATATTCTTTTACTGGATTAAGTTAAAAAGAAAAGATGAAAACAAAAGTGAATTTTGGCCAATAAAGAAAAGTGAATAATGATAAATTTTTATTTTAGGTTGATGGATTTTACCATTTGCATGGCCAATGATGATTTTAGGCCTACCACGTTAATATCATGCTAATTTGCTATGATTGATGACATTTTACTGACTTTTTAAATCAAAATCATAAATTTTCTCTCCTTTTATAGCCAGAAATATATAGATGTAATTTAATGCTAATTTATAAATAATCAAGTGTGCTATGTCATAGTAAAATAAGAAATTCAGATAATATGGCAAATTAATTTAATTAACGTTATATATTGATTTAATAACGTTGTAAGAATATGTATTGAATACACATGTATGAAGAAGTGATGAGCGTTTCACTAATTATTTTAACAAAAATAACGATAAAAAATATTAACTCGTATAAAATTGTTTTCTGCAAAATGAAAAATTTGTCTTAAAAATGAGATAATCCGAATTTTACATTTGGGTACAATGTACTAGTACAAGAAGGAGATATACAAATGAAAAAATTAAGGACCTTTTAGTAAATTAAAGTAGGGTGAGATCTGCAATTTAGTAAGTTAATCCAAAAAAATTCCGTTAATTTAATTATTGGAAACAGCTAAATTAAATGCAGGCATCATCTTGTTTTATCATATGCTATTCCCAAAACTATAATATAGTAATACAACCTGCCACTGGTTTCAGACAACAGACCCCATTTATCAATAATTAGGAATCAATCTTCTAAATTAATAATACAATCTTATTGCCAAAATTACCCTCGCCAAAGACATAATGATCATTAATGTACAAGGGTATATTGTCTTTTCCAAAAAAGGTGCCCTAATCTAAAACTTCTAATTATGATCTCTAAACTTCTACTATTAAATATGGCATGAAATTCAAAACTAGCCTTCAATTTATTAGAGAACAATTAAGTATAAACTATACTCATTTCAAATATATGTTGTTACATTAACCAAATTCTTTATTCTAATTTAATTTTTCCACAATTTATATTTAATATGAATTATTTATTTTGTGCTCTAGCCATGCCCCCTTGAAGAGGGGATCAATTTAACATGCTATTGAAAAAAGTAACAATTACTACAAAATTTGATTATCTTTTAAAAACTTAATGCAAATCAATCATTTTTAAAGTATTAATATTTGATTAAATGGGACAACCAATTTGAAATGGAGGGAGCAGTTAAGCATTAATACTTTTCAGATTGAATATATGATTCAATCAAGGATAAATCTAACACTCCCAAAAGAATAAAAAAAAAAATATTATTATCACTAAATATTTTTGTTCTGCTCCTACGAATTCAAATTCATTTTATATTTTCAATTGAGCTACAAATTATATATCGCTTTCTATCACATATTCCAGTAATGTTGTATATTTTGTCTCTTAAATAAATAATAATATTTCATGCTTAAAAATATGTAACCAAATTAACTAAAAATGAACTACTAATAGTCAGTGTACTAAAAGAAATTAGTCAGACATTTAAAAACTTTTACAGATGACTAATTGAAAATTAGTCAATAAACTAGTATGAATAAGTTGGGATTTGATTATCCAAATAGACATTAACCTAGAATGTTATCGAATCTTCGATTTTAAGCATTTAATCGAAACTTAAACATCGAGGCAATGTTTATTTACAACTGTCCCTAGATTTTCGTCAATGAAACCTCAAATTGCTCTACCCACAAAAAGTTTGTACTAAAAATATACAGTTCTATGATTGAAGCACTAAATTTGTAATTATACCTAATAAAATCTAAAATAATAATAATAATAATTATCATTATTTCATATTATTAGCTAAACAAATGGCTTTTTCTTACTAGACATGAACAGAACATGGCAGTTCAATGTCTCACAGACCCTCTCTTTCTCTTTCTCTTTCTATCAAGACTGGTCTGATTATGTAGAGAGAGAAACACTCTCACTTTGTCACTCGCCTCCTCATTCTCTCCCTACAAAGGCATGCATTCTTCTCTCTTTCTCTCTCTAAAACATCAAACTTTTTATTTAATTTTTTTGTGTTTATTATGAATAAATATACAAACTTGCTTTACTGCTCAACTTGGTCCACTTCTTGCTGTTTCATATTTTTTTTTCTTTGCTTTACTCTTTTTCTTACTTCCATTGATTCTTTGAAAGTCTAAAGACTCTATCTTTAAGTCATTGTTTACTCTTCTTTAAAATGGGTTCTCACCCCTTTTTTTTCAGCTTCAAAGATTGATCTGGAAACCATGATGGAACTAAGGGGAGCTAACCGGCGCTTGAGCATCCATTAATCGTTGAAATATACTGAAAAATCTTCGAAATTAGTTTTATATGCAAAAAAAATCAATAAATATAATTTTACACTCGTTGTTAGTGAGTTCTAGATCCGTCACTGTCTGAAAGTAATGGTTTCAATGGGGTTTCCTTTCAGTTCACTTCTCTGAGATCTGTGTAGGGTATGTGCCCATTTACTCTTACTATTCATGTCCTTTTTTTTCTTCTCATTATGTTTATTTGGCTTAGAATGTAAGTGAAGCTAAAGTTTTTATTTTTATGCTCATTATTATTCTGTATAGCCTTTATTAATGCTAAGATACCTTGATGATTCAAAAGGGTATTGCTTTTTTTAATCAAGATTAGATTTTGAAGTTCTTGTGATCTTAGATTTTGAAAAATTTTTGATGGTATGATGATGCTTTTATGGAAGAATGTTTATTTGAGAAAAAATGTATTCAATGTTCAATTGTTCCTTTTATAGGAAAAAGTTGTTAATTAGCTTTCAGATTTTAGGGTATTTTGATTGATTTTAGGTTATCCCGATTGTACATTTTGGGGATTCTTGGATATATGTGGATATTGTTGCATTTGGTTGCTATAATTTTACTTTAGTTTTTGCCTTTTCGGGTTTTTGATGTTTATGGCTATGATTCATTTGTTAATTACTTGATGTTTTCGGGTGTTGCAGAGTTGTGAATTGACCGATGGGGGTAGATACAGAGTCGGATTCTCAGAAGAGCTGTAATTCAGATCTGAGTCCTAATACTGTTCTCCCGTGTAGACAGTTTCCGGATGCGGAACAGCGAAGGAAAAGCAGTAAAGTTGCTCGAAAAGATGATATTTTGACAGCTAAGGAAGGGTTCACAGAGATAAATTTTCGTCGTTATCGGAGTTCTTCTTGCAAGACACATTCTAGACCTGTTGGTCTAGAGGGTATTAACATTCAGGTGAGGAGAGGTTCAGTTTATCAAAGCTCCCGGGAGGTAAGGAAAATGAAGAAAACCGATGGCGATGGGGGGAGGAGAAAGATTGAATTATCACGTGAAAGCGATGCGCCTTTCTCGTTTAGTGTTGTTGATTCTTTGTGTAGTTTAGATGAAGAAAATAGAGGGAAGAAGTCTCCTGCATTTTCGGGGAATCCAAATTTGAAACGGGCCTCAATTAGGAGGTCTTGCCAGGAACCACGCTCATCCAATGGTTTCATTGAGATATGTCCCGACTTGAACAAGAGGGAAAAACAATCTGCTGAAAGAGTAAGAAGTGATTCAATTCAGAATTCAACCTCGAGATGTGAACAAGTTGTTGGCCCGGTAAATGATGGTAATGAACTTCTCGAAAAGGATATGGCTTCGACATTCCATAAAACGCTTTCTGCTAAGGTAGAAAATCAGTATTTACCTTCGCCTTCAGAAAGTGATTGCTCGTCTAAAGCCAGTTCAAAGTCTCGGTTTAGTCCTATTCGAAAGATGTTTGATCCATTCATGAAATCCAAGTCTTTGAAGAGTCCTTTGAGTCATGTTGTTTCAGAACCATGTGATGTCAAAACTACTGGGACGACAAGCATTAAAAAAAGTCCGGTTTCGAGGAAATCTCTGTTGCCTGACTTCTCTTACATGGCTGTGAAATCAGATACGGATTCCCTACTTGGAAAGAAAGAGTACCATCAATCTTCGGTGGCATCTTCTCCGGTTCATTTACATGGATCTCTCAAGTTGGAAAGTAAACAAGGCGTGCCATATTTGAAGTTCTCGTTAGATTGCCCCGAAGAAGTTCTGATTGCCAAGACATGGAAAGGAAATAATGCTTTTAATTGGGTGTACACATTTCACTCAATTGGCAGAAGAAAGAAGAGTAATGCTAGTTCTTGGGGGCTGACTGATGGCAACAAGGAGGCTTCAGTTGTCGGACAGATGCAAGTTTCGAGCTATGTATGTTCCGAATTGAAAAACGGTGGTGTTTTCGACGATTCTATGTTGACAGAGTTTGTATTGTACGATATTGCGCACGCAAGACAGAGTTTTTCTTCACAAGATTCCCCTGATAATGCTAAATCTCCTAATGATTCCGGTTTGGACAATGCTGCTGAACCCGTAGGACTCAAGAACCGGAGAAAACATGCTCTTGAAAGTGACGCTTTTGATTCTTCCAATCCTTGCCCGTGGCCTTCTGCATTTTTACATCCAGACCTTGAAATTGCTGCAGTTGTTATCCAACTGCCAATTGACAAGAGAGAAAGCTTGAAACACGATAAAGGCAGTGATCGAATGCATTCAAATCTGCTCAACAGTTCTATGTTTGAGCAAAGGAGAAAAGGCACCACGGATAGAGAAAGTCAAGAGAAGGTGAAGGTAGTAATTCCAACTGGAAACCATAGTTTGCCAACTGATGAAAGTCGGGGGCCTTCTTCGTTGCTCGATAGATGGAGATCTGGTGGCGGCTGTGATTGTGGTGGATGGGATATGTGCTGTCCTATTACTATCTTCGGCAGTCCTGGTACTGGTTATGCTGTGAATGAACCACTCGTCAATAATCAACGGCCTTTCGAGATTTTTTTGCAGGTAAGCTTCTAGAACTGCATTTTTCGCCCGGAAAAGCGTAGATTGAAAGACTTAAATACTCATTGCTCAACTATTCTTTCAAATATGATTCTTCGTGCTTTTTTGCGTGATTCTTGTGTGATTCTCAGCTTTCTTAGTTTCTTTGTGCTTTATTGTGTGTCTTGTGCCATTCTTCGTGTTTTTCTTAGTTTCTTTGTGCATTCTTGTGCGATTCTCGTGTCATTCTTTGTGTTTTTCCTAGTTTCTTTGTGCTTTGATTTCCGATTCTTCATGCTTTTCTTAGTTTCTTTCTTTCTTGTGCCATGCTTCGTGTTTTCTTGTGTGTTTCTTTCGTTGCTTTTCTGATAGCCTCGAATGCTCTCTAATCATTCTAATATCCATTGTATAGGGAGCGAAACAGAAACTTCCATCATTGACCATGACAGTTGTTGAAGAAGGAAACTACACAGTCGATTTCCACGCGCAACTAACAACATTACAAGCATTCTCCATCTGTGTCGCTGTATTGCATCGTACCGAAGCCTCCTCCATTACTTCCGGGGAGGAAAAGATCAAGCACTTGCCAAATTGTAATTCACTAAAAGTGCTCATTGAGGAGGAAGTGCAATTCCTAATCGAGGAGAAACCGACAAAGAATGTCTCCAAGAAAACGGAAGAGATCATGATCCAGCAGCAGTCTTACGCGCTAAATCCTCCGTTTTCTCCAATCGCAAGAGTATAGAGTTGATCACGTCATCGTATGGGGAAGTCTCGATTCTTTGCAACCTTTTGCTGAGCTGAATAGAGATTTTAGAAAATCATTAGAAGCATAGTTTGAATTTGAGGTTCTGCAACTAGATGTAGAGTAGAAACACATACTGTTCATATAGTAAGGAAAAAAAGAGTACCAATTTAGAGATAAGAGGGAAATAATATTCGTTGTATTATATTTATTTGGGGTATAGTGGTGAGCAGATCCTAGAAATGGTGGCTAAAGTTCTTTAAATTTTTCTGTAATTTGAGCTAAGAAGTTCAAAATCTTTGTAGGAAAAGTACATTTTTCAAGAATGAATAAATGGTGATGCTTTATATCCCTTGTACAGATTCAAGAAAGTTTCTTAAGTTTATGAACAGTATTCACAGACTGTGGGTGATGATGAATGTACGTTTTTTTTTTGCTCTTTTCCATACAAAAGTAAAGTTCTTTACGCATTTTTCATAGATTTTTCAGTATTTTTCAACAATTCGTGGGTGTTGAAGCTCCCGTTGGCTGCCCTGGATTTGCCTATGATCATATATTTAAGAAATTAACATAATAATATAGTTGAACTCTACTGTTGCAAAAGCAAATAATTGAAATTGGATAGATACTGTTTTTGTGACAATGTTGTCCTTTACAACAGAGCTATGATGTCACCTTTTATAGGACATGTTCTTGCTTTCATGCCTAAGAATTTTTTGTTATATTTTTTTGTCCCCTTCAGCATGCTCCTGGATGTACATTGAATTTAAATAATTGCTTGCAGCAATTCCGCTTTAACGACTAAGTTAGAAATAAAATAAAAAATCACAGTTGCTGATGTGAATAGAAAGATGAACATCAGAAGATAACCCATATGATGATTGTGACATCCCGTTTATAGTGTAATCCTCTAAACACATTGCGTGTGGTCATTAGTCCGAGCACATATGACCCATATATTTAATTGGTCCATGTGTCTCAACGGTTATTTATTTTTTCTAGAGAACGGAGATAATGTCATATGCAAGACTCTTTATTCCGAACTTGAAAATGAGAACATAAACCTTCTAATTTATTTCCTTTGATATTAGTATTAGTATATGAGTTCGTAAACTTTACCTACTCTGAATTCATCTCGAAATATATTTCCTATGAATTTAGAGATAACTAAATTTACTTATAGCTAAATTTTAATCTAAAATAAGGAGAGATAGAAAGCTGGTGGAACAAATTTATAAATGTAATTATAACTCTAGTAAAATTTCAGGCTAGAAAATTGTTAAATGAAGAGTTAAACTTGACTTAAAACATTAATGGGTTCAATAAATTTATATTTATTCTTGAAAAAGGAAAAAAATATTGAAAATATGAAAATTGGGTGCAGCTTTTAAGGTTTTTCACATATGGGCCGACTGAATGATTGCATTGGGAAACATATAAAGTTGAAATGGATAATGAGAGTATTATATAGCACTCACTTCACATCTCTAAAAAATTATATAAAAAATAACGCCGTTGCCGGGGATCGAACCCGGGTCACCCGCGTGACAGGCGGGAATACTTACCACTATACTACAACGACTTCATGTCTAAAGTTATTACTTTTACTTTCATAATTCTTATATTTTACTGCTCCGGCCAGCAAAAATAATACGAAAATTTACCTAATATATTGGCAATTATATCAGCATGAACTGGGATAAAGAGATGAATTATTGTTTTTAGTCGTATTATTTTACTTATAACCAATTTATATTCATACCGATGAAATATTTTTTTTCGTTTTTTGGTGGTGTGAAGTTGAAAAAGAAGAAGTGGAATGGACTTAGTAATATGTAAGCGAGCAATGAGAATGAGATGTGTATAGTATAGCATAATCAGCCAACAATTGGCAGTTTATTTGTTGAGAATTACAAACAATCAATCTATGGTATATGAATTACGCTACAGTACGAACTACTTGTACAAATACAATTGAAACTATGTAACATACAACAAAATTGGGAACCTAATGATCTGTAATCACTGCATTACTACCTAGCTCAATGCTTTAAAGCAGCGTAGATATGTGCAAGAATGACAAAGGGAAAATAGTTGCATCTAGGAGCAGATCCCAGGTGTCTGGAAGAGGATTAGAGCACTCATCGGTCATGGAAAACCGAGTTTCGATGTTGTAGGGTAGAAAATCCATGACCCTCTCCAACTACCAAAAGTGAAACAAAGATGGCAAAAATCTGAACTGTTAACGAGAAAAAGTCATCTATGTGGCATCTCCATCGAATGTGTTTGTTGATTTCAGATCAAAATGACAGTATGTGAAGCCAAAGGTAATTGGCAATGACTTTCTCGTTAAAGAATTTTATAGCATTTCTATCCCATTCATGATAGTTGAAGGACTACCAGTGTAGTTAACCCCCAACATTAAATGGTGTGCTCCTGACAAAGCAATTCTTTGTTCTTCCATTCAGGTATGTCTCAGAAGATAGATATGTTCTTATGTAATTTTTGCCGGGCAAATGCAAGGATCAGGGTGCCCATGCTGCTGATTGTCTTCCATGCCTTCTTTGTTCTGAATTCTTTGAGCACTAAATTGTTGAAGTTCAACGGAAAATAATCTTTTGAAGAATTCATAAGATGCAAAGAACAGTGCTCCTTGAGAAACATACATAACCAATCTTGGAATCAATCCCCTGATAACGTAAACAAGACGAAGAAGTGTCAAAAATAATTACATTCAAAAGCTTCCAGATTCCCATGTCACAAAGTACAGCTATGACGCTTGAAATGCAAAAAGTGATGAGATTTTAAACCATCTCTCTGCCATTTCAAAGTTCTAATATATTACTGAACAATAAATAGGTACACGGTAAGGCTCCTGAAAGATGGTTTGGAAACTTCATATGTGCTTTTGGTTTCAGATTCAGACCGTAAACGTAAACAATAAGACAATTCATTTGGATGCAAATGCATATGTCAGAAGAAAATCGTTACCTGTAGAGGCCTTTCAAACCTTCAGTCTTGCCTATTTCCTTGAGGGCATGAAATACACCATCATACTGGCTAATGGAACCAGGAACCTGATAAAAACTGGTCGATTAGAAAATATATGATAATTCCACTTAGTAACCATTAGAGCACACAAGGAAGAAAGAGTCTATTTAATGAAACACAACACCCCTGTCTTCAGTAAGCAGTAAGCCTGCTCTACGAACTCACGTAAAGGAAAAAAAAAATTCATTTCACTTCAGAGGAAACCTACCCTACTGCAACGTCATAGATCCATTTTTTACATAAATAAAGATCTTGAGTTATAACTAGCAAAAGTACATCAAAAGATTCCTTGTCCGTCCCCAAATACTTAGTTCATTATTCCATGAACAGATGAAGCTATAAAATGTGCAAGTATAGAGACACCAGCAAGATATTAGAACAAATTATGCTTTTATGACTAACTTTGGAACAAACATACAAGGGGTCCGTGGAATCAAGTCACACTGCTAACTAATTAACTAACTAACCTGTGTCTGCAGTCTTGTCTTCACCACATCAAAGGGAGTAGTAAATAATGCAGCGGTTGATCCAGCCATGCCTCCACAAACTAGCTGCAGCAATAGAAAATCTCTCAGGATATCCGGTATAACTAAGCCTATGGTTCTGAAGAAAATGGATAGCAGTTGGCTACCAAGAAGCCCAACTTCCAAAAGAAGTTGACTGCTAGAACAGAAGAAGAGGAAGTACAAAACTAGAGCATGCGAAAATGAGAACTAACGGTTTGCAAAGTGTTGGGTTGAGCAGCGGATTTTTGTGATGACAACATCAAATGCTTCAAGTTTTCATAAACGTAAAACTGCATAGCGACAAATATACAATCAGAATTAGATGCTCACCAGAAAGCAAAAGTAACAGTAGACAGGCACAAGATGTAGCAAATGCAACTTCAGGGATCAAGACAATGGATGAAAGGCAAACAAAGTTTAGAATTTTCTTAACTACTTTACAACATGAATATGCATCCTCAATCTGTCATAAATTTTCTATATAAAGACTTAACCTTGATAACGGAGTGCGGAACATTCCTGCAGAGTACAGCTCCCCAACCAGCATATAATGAAGGTAAACCACCTTTCCTAATTATTCCAACCAGTGCACTCCTGTGGAGAAATATGATACCATATTTATTGACAGAAATTAAAGAAAGACAGGCAGCGTAGTGACTTATAGAAGAATAAGTATCAAGTGCATGAGAAGAAAAACATGAGCACGACTAAGCAGACAAATGGTTCCAAACTCCACGAACTGAGTAAATCTATAATGAGTATGACAAAGTCGTATAGCAGGGTATAACAGTGTACCAGCAGTTTTGATAGCGTGAACCAATTTGCATCTGCTGCTTTACGCGCTCACTAGGAGTAAAAACGAAGGAAGTGGCAATGCTTGCAGACCCACCAGCAATGCAATGGGCAAGAGGGTAATACTCCTGCAAATATTCAAAGGTAAGACTTTCAGTAAGTAGTCAGGAAGAGAATAAGGAGAAGGCTCCAGCAAATGCATGCCTATTTTTGCCTCTCTAAAGCAAACAAAACAAACACAATAAATGCAATTCTCAAATAAGAGAGTGTGAGGAATGCCACCTTAGAAAAAAGAGGAAGCAAAGATCCTTTAACTGATTCATACGTGAAAGTGTAAATGGCAGATACTGGAGCTGAAGATGCAATGTTGCTAGCAATTCCTCGATAAAACCCGGTTATACCTGAAAAGTTTGTCTTTTCAGTCTACAGAAGATTTTGTATGCATAGACACATAGATCCAAGAAACAGTTATATAGACTACTACTACGACCAAGCAAACGCAATTCAATTTGAAATGCAAAATTACCTCTTTCTGAAACAATCGACCTCCCAATATCATAGATGGACTTCTGATCTGCTCGAAAAGATTGAGTAACTGTCTTTACTGTGTCAACAGGGTGCAGACAAAGGCTAACAAATATACCAGCAGATGCCCCAGCAAAAGCATGCTCTTGCTTAGCAGGAAAATGATGAGATTTTTCACACGCCGATGGATGCATCTCCATTGTATTTTTGCATTCAGCAGCAAGGTTTGGAGGTTGTTTTCCTATGTTCTCAACCAAGATATCATCACCAACATTAGGTTGGAAAGTTTCTTGTGCACTTCTCTGTGGAGATAAGCTATCATGATCATCAGCACAAACACTTGAATTTGGTTCCCATGAAACACTGCTACTAACATTATCGTCATGAGGAGGCACAAGGAAATAATCAGAGTGGATGGAAGTGATTTGATCTGTTTGCACTGTCACTTTCATGTTATCATGGCATGATGCGTCTTTTGATTTGATTGTCTCGGAACATAAAACAGCACTTCTCATAGCGAAGTTACTGCCAAGATAAGTTGCCTCTCTAGAAATGCTACCTTCTTCATGGTCGACGGAGCAGATTTTATCAGTTTTCTTGTCCTCAACCTTACTGACATCAACAAGATTGCAAGTTACAGGAGGAACTTTTTCGCTCATTGATTCATACGTTCTCTCCAATTCATATGATATCCCCACGCTTGAACGTTTGGTCCTCCCCGTCAAAAACTGTGGAAGTGATGCCAACCTTTCATAGGAAGGTCCAAACATTGATATCTTCTGAGTTACTTTAAGAAATTCAAACTTTGGTCGCACCAGAGAAGAAAAATTGTCATTTCTCCGGATATCAGCACCAAAGTAACTACTATCATCCTCCAAAGCCCCAATGGGATCACTCAGTGTAACACTTCTCCGAAAATCACGACCATTGTGATTTGAGTTGCCTTTCAAGCCATAGGTAGGAAAAGAAGTTACAGTATTCCATACGTGTCCTACTGCCGAGATGAGCTCTGTTGTGCTCAGTATCTCAGGTTGCTTCAGTTCATTTCGTTTTTTCTTCTCAGACGTCGTCAAGTTATGTTTATCAAGGACAACATCAGAAATACCAAAAGCTGCCCCCTCAACTTTATTGCACCTGTACTTAATCGAGTGCCGATAAGTTTGAGGAGGCCTTCTGGTTCCAGACATTTTCACATATTCACTGAAGAATCTCCTAACGAAAGCAGGAAGTACACACAATTTTTAGGCAACAGAAACTGCAAAAAAAAAAGGATTTGAGTATGTATCATTTACTGGAACTAACAAACACATTTTGTAAATCTCAAATAACTAAAACATTCAAGAGTGGAAAATACATCACGAAATCATAACCACGGGCAATCAATGAGTTATTAACAAGAAAAACCGCTCTTCCAGGAAATAATAGTTAAGAAAGAATTTATAATTAGTTAACTCTTCACTCTTCAGTTACTTGATAGAAAACTGTTGTTTGCAAAAGCCTAGTTATCTTTTCCGACTTCAGGAAACAACGAGTAGCATAATTAGAAAACGACAGCAAACAGAAGAATACACAACTGAAAAGCTAAACATCTCACACCTACTAGCAACAGGGAAAAAATCAATGAAAAACTAGATATATCAGCACAAATAATTCAACTGAAATTCAATAAGAAAAATCCGAGGAAAACATATTACTGGGCAGTTCTCAATGTTATAACCTCAACTCAGAAGAACAGAAAACAAGACCTTCCATGTAATTCAGACTCAAATATCAGCTCGGTACCGAGTTGGTTCGATTTCTAGCAACCTTAATATTTGTTAAATTAAAAACACACGGTGAGGCGTGCCTGTATTATGTGCGAGTAAATGTGACAGGGATTAATATAAAAAAACTGTTGTTAGCCTCGACTATTAACTCAATCGATCGGTAAAGTAATAATAAGAAAATAAAGCTAACTGGAATCCAATGCAACAGAAAATAGAATAATGAGCTTATAGCATACGAATTTTAGCAGCGGTGAAGTGAGGACTGAGTTGCCGTTAAAACTTTCTGGTTCATTTTATTCTTCCGACGGGAGTAGCTTTCAGGATTCGTGTGTGGGCGTGTGTATCTTATGGGTTTCACCAACCACTTATAGTGCTTTGGGAGTAGAGACGAGTCAAGAATGTTGAAATTAATCTACCCTCCTAGATTATTCAACTTTCTTAAACCCTAATTAACCTTTTTTCCTAATTTTTATTTGCTGCTTTATTGGGATAATATATTGTCAAAATATTGCAATATTGTTAAAATATCCAATTAATGATGAGTACCATTTTTGAAGAAAAAATTATGATACAATAAAATTAATCAAAACTTTGGGACGGTTTAATATATAAATAACTGGGATAAAGCTCTTTATAAAAATATATTAATACTAACATATAGAATCATATAAATTTAGGCTCAACGTTTTACAAAATAATACCAAACTAGAACTCGTTAACGTTCTAACTTGTATCGTTGGTCATATTACTTTTAGTGTTTACTTATTATGTGAAAACTGACAAATCATTTTAATTAACTGCATATATATGACATGTCGAATTTTGTCACCAAGATCTTCAAATATATTGTATTCGGTGATATTGATGTCATTTTCAAGGTAAAATCAGAAATGAGAATTGACTCCGAACAGGATGAGAGAAAGTGGTTTTTCAAACGGAATGATTTTGAATGGAAACTCAATTGATGATTGTTGCTTGGTTCATGAATCCAATTATGGATAGTTTGAGGTTGTAATTGATTTTGGGCCTTTTAGAAACGTGGCCTTTTAGAAACGTTATGGCTATATTAATTTTAAGGGGGAAGTTATAGTCACTTTCCTTTTTATTTACTTTATTTCCACTTTGTTTTTTTACTATTAGATTGAATTTTTACTCCATGTGTAAATAACAAAGTAATCTTAGAATTTCCCTAATTTGAATTGTCCTTAAAAATGATAAATCGAGCCTTTTTGAGTTATTTTTTAATATACATACAAGTAGATATAAATGTTTGATTTTGCTCTAAAAAAACAGTTCTTTTGGAATCAATCATATTGAAAGTAATAATTTTATAGGCATCATCTTATTTTTACATAAAAATATTGTTGATTATCTCATAATTTAAAAGAAAAG
Source organism: Euphorbia peplus (assembly GCA_028411795.1). Taxonomy (NCBI): domain Eukaryota; kingdom Viridiplantae; phylum Streptophyta; class Magnoliopsida; order Malpighiales; family Euphorbiaceae; genus Euphorbia; species Euphorbia peplus. Next base: position 31,761,953 of record CP110839.1, read on the forward strand.
TCTTGGACTTTGGAGAACAGAAAGTAGAACTATGGGCTCAAAATAATAAAAAGCCTGAGTGACAATGCCAAATGCAAACTTTAGCAGATCGCTAATTAGTATTTACATTACATCCTCAGACAAAATACGAGATCAACACTCTGATCCCTGAGAAACCTGCGTATTTACATTTTACACCATAAATACTTTCCATCTCCTCCCTCTTTTCTAATAAATTTCTATGGGGATAAAAAAAAAATGGAAGCAAAGAAATACCGCTAAATAGAGAGAAAAACAACACATGACAATGTTAGAATTTACAAACTAAAGTTATGTCAATTCCTTCTATAGTGACCCCCTTGAACGCCTCCAAATTTACTGCCACCGTTTTGAAGATTTTGTCCCGGAGGCGCTAGCAAAAGTAGCGAAAGTGTTCTTCCTTGGCGCTGTTACAAAATAGAGAAATTTGCATAAGGAACTAGAACTGCTACTAGTAACAGCTTAGACAGGAACCTATGTTGCCCAGAAATTTTGATATGTTTAGAAAATGTTCGTGTTTCTATAAGTTAAGAGAAATTAGAAACTCAATTCCTGAAATAAGAGGTTTCCTGAGTAAATCAGCGAATTAACTGGTCTCTTTATCAGTTCATTATGTGCATATCACTTCAATTTCTGATACATCACAATTTACAAAGGCACTCTTTCACACAATCCGTTTACACGGCTATCATTCTTTGAGTCATTTATCTCATATAACACCATTATGACACAGTAACTAATTTTGACACCCTTAATCTGATATTATTTTCCTCAAGAACTCAAATACTTAAACCTTCTTCTCCATCTTATATATAAAAAGGATTTCGAAATGCCATATATTATAATTTTCAATTTCTTATATTCGTAAAGAATACCACTTTTAAGTGTTTGTTTTTGTTTCTCAGCCGGTTTTGTGCAACGTAGAACAAGATAGATATTAATGAAAAAAATAAGGAAAGAGAGGTTTGGAGACATACTTGATAAAGAAGCCCTCGGGGAAGAGGTGCTTTTAGTTATTGACAACCGCGAAGGTATAGTCTGTCCCAATCTTTTTGGAGGTCTTGGAAGCTTAGAAGTAAAGCTTGATCTGCAACCAATAGAATATCCAAAGAACCGTCTAAATCAAAATATCCAAAGAAGTTATAAACTAAATTTTCAGTACTTACTTCTCTGGGTTCTCCGCTTTTTGAGTGGGTTTTGTCACTTCAACTGGTCTTGGAATTTCGCTTGATTTTACTGATTCAGGGGCTTCAACCGGTCTCGAAGTTTCAGATGATTTAGCAGCTTCAGGGAAAAGACTGAATTCTACAGATTCTGTTTCGGTTCCCATTGAAAGACCACCATCAGATATATCACTTAATCTTTCATCGGAATCTCCATCTTCAAACCCCAATATGTCATTGTCTTCTTTAGGATTATGCCCTCCATCTTTTTTAGATTGAGGTAAAACGTCCCTTCTAAGCTCCAACTCACCTACAGACTTTGAATGTTGTATATATCCCTTCTGAGATCTACAGTCATCCATGGACTGTGAAGAACCAGCTTCAGAACGTTTCTCGCTGAAATCCGAACTGTTCTCCGTGTCAGAAGCCCCTTTCCCAAGAGGTCCCGAGCCTTTCCCTCCAGGTGAAGTTATCTTAGAGACTTGATGTGGACTCCCACCTGAATGCCTTTTTGGAGAATTTGAATCACTCCTCAGCGAGTTTGCGCCACTTCTCATGCCATTGACATTAGATCTAAGAAGATGCAACCGTTCAATCTCCTCATCTTTCTTTGTAATGGTGTCCTTGAGGGATGACACCTGCAGATTATTTGCTCATAATTCAATACATTTAATTCCCTAAATACGACAGATCAGCAGACACGAAATAGGTCTCGACAAGTGGATATAGGTAACATCTATCATGACTCATGAGCATGCACATAATCCTATCTATTTAAGCAACTTGCGGTTTGCGGAGCTGAGAAGAAAACCATATCAAACAACACTGCAACAGCAGATACAAATATCTATGGCTTCAGAATGTAAAATCTGAAAAACACGCCGCAGGCCCGGACGATTGGAAAACAGGTCACCAAATCATCAGGTTAGTTGAGTTCAAATCTAGCTAAGTCAACATTAATACGGCGAGCAATTGTGTTGAGCTGGCACAATGACAATTATATGACTGCACTGAACTTAAATTTTTGAATGTTACTAGGGTGGAGATATTGGAAAGAAATATAAGAATTCTATAACCTGCTGCATGAGATCTCGGATATCCTTTCCCTCTTTGTTGCTCTTAGCAGCACCCAACTCAATGCCAGATACCCTCTCCGCAAACTTCAAGGTACTTATAGTTTCGGAATAGGAATCTACATCAGGATTCAGCTGGACAAACATGAGTGTCTTTGCTTGACCACCTAGAATACCAATTAGGTGAAACACAAAATATGAGTTGGTAAAAGAACAACATAAACAGTATTTCGTAGAAGAAACAGTGTCAGATACACACCAAAATAAACCATATCTTATACCATAAAAATGTGTCAAATTTACATTAAATTTAATACCTAAGGAGCTTTGTAGTACTTGAGTCAATTTACTGTTTCTGTAAGGCACATGTGGGCTCTTCTGAGCCAAAGAAAATATCACATCCCCTAGTGCAGAAAGTGATTTGTTTATATGTTGTGCCTCCCTAAGCCTGTCTCCAGTTGCTTCAGTTCGCTCCACTCTTTCACTACCAGCAAGATCTATCAAGTGTAGATTACCACGCAAAATAGCACCAGTCTCCAAGTCCATCCCACGAACATGAACAGTTAGAACACTGCAAAGTTAATTCATATTTAAATTTTTCAGGATAAAGAAACGAAATGTCAAGTAATTTAAAGGGTAGTCAAATTTAGAAAGATGAACCTGTGGGATCTACTACTTCTTTCATTCAAAGCTGTAGCACCAACAGCTCGGTTCATCAGCCCAATGCTCATCAACTCTAAGACATCAGTGGTTGATTTAACGGACTGCATGCTAGCATCAGGAACAGCTAACCCGTTTGGCTGGGTTATATTCCAAATCCCAAGCGTGTGCAAGTTAAGAAAAAACACTAATCTTCACACCAATAAATATAAAAAACATTTTTTTATTCAATACACCCAAATAAATGTTCAGACAAAGCACAAATAACAAGAGCTATAAATAAATAAAAGCATGCTCAAAAATATCTATGAGTCAATAAAATGAAGGATATCGTTTGTGAGGACCATCGCTGGAAAGTAGATCGCGAACTTGTTCATTGTATATTTCAACCATTTGCACACCGACTTCGTACCTAATGGAGCTTTTCCTATTTTCTGTGATTTGGAAAAGATCATGCAAGGCTCGATAATTTACCCCCCAATCTTCTTTTGATGTTAAAGTAGGTCCACTCTGAGGAATAAGTAAAACCCAAAGAAAAATGTCAGTACAGATATTATTCAACCATAATAACTGCTATATGAAATAACACATTAGTTAGTTTACTACCATTGTATAAGTCTTTCCTGAGCCAGTTTGACCATAAGCAAAAATGCACACGTTGAATCCATCTAGAACAGACCGGATCAATGGTTGGGTGTCTAAAAATACCTCCTCTGAAAGTAATGACATTAACCAATTAAATATATATTCCATGTGTTGTCTTAATAAAGGTATGGTGTACTTGATAAAAAGTATCAAAACAAAATAGGTGAGAGTGATGAGAATACTCCACAGTCAAATTCTCACCTTGGCCAACAGCTGGACCAAAAACCTTGTTGAATTTAAAGATTCTACGTGTGTCTTTTCCAGGTTTTAAGGGATTTGAAACAACTAATTCACCATTTTCACCAATATATTCAATGGTTGTTTGCTTCTTGCATTGCCCTGGAAGGAATGGCCTTATCCGACAATATACTCTAATGTTTCCTGTAACAAGTGATATAATAAGTACAACTATCAAGCAAGCAGGGCAAAGTAACTCAAAGTTAGACAAAGATGTACCTTTCAAATCTTGAACTTCATTATACAATCTTCGATTTTCTGAAAGCACCGAATGATAGTTCTCAGCAGCATCGGCTAGACATTTAAGCTTCACGCCTGATCAAAGAATAAAAGTATACTTATCAGGAAAGGTACGCCATATCTATCATAAAGCATGACCCAGGGAGCAGGTTATTGATTATACCCATGTACTGAAATTCCTCGAAGAATTTTCTTTTTTCCTTCAATACTTCTCGCTTCATAGAGTTAGATGCTACCCTTATTTCCTAACAGAAAACAACCTCATTAATTAATGTGCTACATCAAAAAAAAAATTGATTCAGAATATTCTAGTGAAGACAAACCTGCAAAGCTCTAGATTGATGGTCTATAAAGTTGTGATAGGTGCCCACTTTCTTTCTCCATCGTTTAGATTTCGATTCAGAAAATTTCTCAAGTTCTTTCACCTTATTCCTTGAATCTACTAAGAGGAGCTCAAGATCCTTTATTTTCTTCTCCAACTCAGTTTTAGTTTCCTTAGCCTCCGCCTCCAACAATAAGCAATGCTCTTCATGCGTCTTCTTGGCAAATTCTAATTCCTGTTGAAGATTTAGTTTCTCACTTTCCCAACTCTTTTTCTCTTCCTTTAATCTAGCAAGATCCAGCTCTTCGATTTTTTCCTTCTGCTCTATTTTGGTTTTCTGTATCTGTATTGTGGAAGAAAGATAAAGTTACAGAACAAATCACAGAATAAAGTTGACATACACAAAATCTTCCTTAAGACCATTCTTGTCTAACCATTTGGTGAAAGAAAACAGCATATTGCTACAATATAGGCCTACACATACTTCAGAAATAGTGATAAATGCCAAAAATAAAAACAGAGCCAAAATCATATTTTTTATTTTAAGACGCACTAACTCCCATGCATAATAATTAATACTACATGAAATTATTATAAAAATAAAAACCATCACAAATAAGGTACTTCCATAAACACAACTGACAACTTAATGTCAACATTTTCTTTCAGACTAGGAGTACAAAACTATAGAATTTCATGACAGACATGCAATTTCTTAACATAAAACAGTCACCCAACCAAATACTGCAATAAAGGCAATGGATGTTCATACAAATCGAATTGCTGCTAACCAATCAAGCATTATGTAATCGAACAAGAATATAAAAGAAGGGTACAACGATAATCACACCTTTATCTGCTGAAGCTGTGTAAACAACACCTAACATACAAAACCAATTGAATCAGTTAGGCAGATAATGACCATGAAAACGCTAAATCTTGAACTTAAAATTTTCAGTCGAAGTACCTCAATTTCTCCTGTGGTACCAGATGCAAGGGTCTCGAGAGCTCTGATCTTTGATTGCGACTTCTCAGTGCGAACATTATAAATTTTGTTTTGCTGAAAGCATGTAAAGTACAAGTATCACTTAATCACTAGTTATATGCAATACGTTTCCAGGATGCAGTGCAATTGCTTGAAGGCATAGACTACAGAAAAGAATCATTGAGACATTACATCTTTCAAGTTCTCTGCTTGGATTGAAAAGCGTTGTTCAATAACTTGTACAACTTTCTTCACTATGTGTGCCATCTGGTGTGAAAAAACAATTAGAAAAAACATATTAGTCATCAACAAAGATAAAATACTCATGGACTAAAAGTATAGCATCTATGAAATTTTCTCATAGCCGTACATGTCGGAAGTAGCCATTCTTCCTTTCAATGCTAGCATCCAGAACCTTGTTCACTAAACTGAACAACATCCGAGTTGAGATATTCTGCAAAAGGATTTAAAAAGTACAAGCTAGTCAATAAAATTGCATTATAGGAATCAGTAGGGCAAGCATGCATAATCAAGTTCAGGATCTTACATCCAATCCATTTAATTTTAACAATTCCAAAATATCAGAATCCGGAATATCACCATCAGATCCATTTATTAACTCATCATGTGCAGCATGTAGCAAATCAGCAGATGGCTCTGAAAAGGAAATCAACAAGTCAGAAAAGAGCAAATAAGCTTATTTTTAAAACACAAACAAAGCATAGTTACTAAAGGCCCAAGGTGCACTAAATAATTAAAAATCATAAAAAAATATGATATTTAAAATATAAGAAATAATAAATTCTAAAATCGAAATGCGAGTAATACTAAATCATGATTGACAATATACTTAATCATAAACTCTAACATGCAGTAACCCCGTATTTTAAAGGTCAAGTGCTCAACTAAGTAGGAAATCCAAACTCCTAAGTTGACTAATAGCTACTTCTCATCATAAGTCTCAAAATGCATCAATCATGACGCGTCGTCAGTACTCTCCCCATCTCTAACATCATTAAATCCTTCTTCAAGGATCTGGTTCTCTTCATCCTTTTCATACTTCTCTAGAAAGTTAGTTTCCTGTTGTGTGTACCTACCTCTCTTACAAGTCCTTTTATTGTTTATTTTGGACACTAGATGTGCTTAATCAGTAGTGGAGATTAACTCCCTAATTAACCTCATGCGCTATGAAGGCGCGCCTTTTATAACCACGGCCAGGCGAACGAAGGCGCACCTTTAACACTGACACAGAGAATGCCTAACCTAAGCATTGTAAAGAACGATGGGACAGTCAATTACTGATCACCTCTCAAGAGGCAGTAAAGGGAGAACGCAGATATTAAGAGCTCTCTCATCAGTGCATCCAAGGCAGTTTTTCTAATTGCTCTACCACCCACTTCCCTAACAACTAGTAGAGTTTAGTAGTTCAAGCAATCGAAAAAAAGAAACTGTGTAGTGCGATTCCAAGTAACAAACACATTGTTAGCAGCATTCGGTTTTAGCCCCGTGATAAGAAAATTGCTCCCCTAGCTAGCTAGCAAGATTATTCCACATCAAAATAAGCTTGCAACTTCTGGAATACAACATGTGCCAACAGGTGTATTCCCTATTTAACGAATTAAAAAATCAAGTCGCCAACCAATAGAATCTAATCTTTTCCATTTTCTTCATATTTATGTGAAAAAAAGAAGGAAACATGCTCCACAGCCTCCACCAGACAGTCATACACAATTTAACAACTTTTCTCAATCAAAATATCTTGCCTACAAGACTTCTTTCATACCCTTCAATATCTCTGTCTTAAATACTTTCTTCTCACACAAGTCAAAAACAATCTAAGGTTATAGTTTAACTTATTTCAGTGTAAGGCATGAGCTTAGTGAGTATACATTAAATGCAATAGCAAAGAAAACATAAAAAAAATCTAGCAAGCACAGAAATGCTTGTTCTAAACTCTTAAGAAGATCATTGCAGCTTATGCAGTTATGTGTGTGTCTGTGTTATAAAAAATATTTTATCATTCAAATAATCAAGGACCAGAATTGAGATGCATTCAGATTTAACTTCTCTTAACTCGAAAAAAACAGAAAGATGCACACCACGATATGCGACAGAGTTTTCTTTACAATTCTCTGTAAATCTCTACATCCACTTGATGCTTACCAAATGCGGAAGCATTCTCACGTTTATGCACTCCTTTGGTATTTGCCAACAGTAGATTCCATAACCTTCTTGAATGGTTACGCTTGCTTTGTTTCCCACCAGTAGATTCAAAATGTGCTTTAAGTGTGCCAAGGCACTGTAAAACTGGTACCATATATCCCTGCATAGCATCTCAAATTATCTACACATTAAAAGCAAAGAGAAAATACTAAGCAACTGCATGTAATCAATGATGATAGTGCAAGACTACGGTCAAGTAGCTCTATTCGTTGAGTTCAATAACTCAAATTTACCAAGACCAAAAATAAAGTTCATCTCATTTGTGCAATAGCTGCTAACTTGCTATAAGGAAAGCAAGAGTCTTCATACCTGTTGTATGTCTGCAAGTACAAACCTAGGCAACCCCATTTCATCCATTGCGGCCAAAAACCTTTTGATTTTCTCAGGACCAGGCTCATAGTTTCCCCTCTAAAATCCAAAAAGCACTTCCATAAACAATAAATACCTTAAACCCAAAACTGAAGGCACAAACAAAATAGTTATGAGTAATCCAACCATGTCTACAGAACCGGGATTCAGCTTGTGCAAAATGCTACACAAAACAGTTCCATCAATCAAGCTTGCTCTCAATTCTTCCTCTGAAGCTTCCAGTGGCAAATTTAAATGAGGAACCATATGGTTCAACCACTCAACTAATGACTGCAGATTCCCTAAAATCATAGCAAAGTTCACACGTAAGATTGGAGAACAAAGCTAAGAATAAGCAATAGGCATGTTTCTCCTGAATTGAGAAATTGAGAGAGACAGCAAGTCCCCTTACCATCATCGAAATCTTCAAGCCTTTCGTTCTCTTCAGCCCCCCGACCACCATTTCCCTTTGAGCTTCCATGATCGCCATTTCTGCCTATTTTCATTTCTTCTTGAATGTCCATGTTGAATGACTTAGAACCTTCGCTTTCCAAATTGATCGTGCTTATCTATTAAAAGTTTCACCATATTCAAACCATGTCTTACTTCGAAAAAGAAATAACACTGAAAATTGTAATTCTGTAAACAAAACCCGACTTTACTCTTCCAAGTATTACCAAATTCAAAATTCATATAAAAGACTATACGAGCTTAAATTTTGGTTATGCAGCATTATTAATAATCATGGTTGTTTTATCCCGAAAATCTCAGTATACACTTGTTTACTCTCATATCTTGGATTACATAACAAAAGTTTCAGCAACAAAAGACACTAAACACAATCATTTCAAAAAACATAAAACCTCAAAACCTCCACCTAACATCTTCACTTTCCTAAGCAACAACATTGTGCTAATTGAGATAAATCTACAACAAACCCAGCTAAGGAGGAAAAAACGGCCACATAAATCCACAACCACAGATTCTTTTCTTGTCATCTACTAAACCAGTTCAACTTCTTTTATTACAACAACAAAGCCTTAGTCCCGAAACGATTTGGGTCGACTAACACGAACCATCGACCATCATAGCGTATCGTGACATAAATTCTCTCCCTCCACTCCATCCTATCCACTGCTATATTTTCCTCAATCCCTAACATACTCATATATCACTCTCAATCACTCATATTTTCCAGTTCAGCTTTTTTTCTTTTATTACAACAACAACAGAAAAGCCTTAGTCCCAAAATGATTCGGAGTCAGCTAACATGAACCATCAACAGCGCATCGTAAAAATCAGCAACACAAATTCTCTCCCCCCACGACCGCATTTTCTTCAATCCCTAATAAACTCGTATCACTCTCAATCACAATTTTCCAGTTCAAGTTATGTTATTACACAAAATGAAAAAAGCAACATTGCATTTAAATAAACTTAACTACATTAAACTGACAACCAAACCCCAAAAAAACGAAGCAACGAAACCCTAACAGCTCAAATGCACAAAAAATCCACGTAGATCGACGCAGAATCCCTAAATTTCAAAATGCAGAGCAGATAATAACCGTACCATATAATACCTGAGCAGAAAATGAAGCTAAGATCGTCCAGAAACCACCGCCATTGGCCGGAGAAATCAGAACCGTAGAAACGAAATGCGGAGATCAAGATCGCAGTTAATTTTGAAAAGGAATGATAAATGTCATGTTAAATTTTAATTTCTTTCCTTTTTCTTCTCTTTTCTTCTGAAAAAGAAAAGAAAAGAAAAGAAAAGAGGAGATGAAATTCAAGCTGCCTTCTTTTCTTTTGTTTTTCTCTCTATGTTATTAAGGAGGAGATATTGTTTTTATTCTTATTCTTATATTTATTATTTCAAAATAATAACGGAAATTTTTTGGGTTAAATTTCAAAAATAACCATGAGGTTACAATAATTTGTTCACTTAGTAATTACTTTATTTTATTTGTCGGATCAAGGATCGAAGATGAGAACTTCTTGAGGTTATATTATGGAATGATAGTTGATTAAGGAATTAAAGTTTTTTAATTATGAAATTTTATTTTCAATCTCTTAAAAAGGAAAAGTTTTAGGTTGTTAGTTTGTAGATATCATTGTTTTATACAAAAGCCCGTCTTGACAAAGTCCTACTTGTTGAGGTGTTTAAAATCGAAAATTCAACTTAAACGAGTTGAATTGTCTAGATTTATTTAGCCGCTTAAAATTTAATTTGTCTACGACTAATTTTTGGAAATATGTGGTCATCCTATTGGCACTTAGCGAATTTTAATATAATCGTCGATATTCACTCTTTTTCTCAACTCAATACGTAAACAACTTTAAAATTAAACTGGTCAAAAAATTAATTCTTAAAATTTTCTCCTTTTCAAATTGTTAATAATTATTTTGATAATATCAATTCAAAATGTTCTTAACGGGTGCTAGTGACAATCTCCATCTAAATTTAGGAGAGATTTTAGTGTATTCCTGAAGCACGATAATGTGGTACTCCAAACCAATAATTGGTTGACATATGTTACATCAACCAATAAGATTTTGACAACGTGTAATTAATTAAAAATTTATTTTTAGTTAATAATTTATATAAAATTGTAGACCTTAGAATAAAAATCCTAGAACTTAAAAGCTAAACTCTATACCCTAAATCATCAACCCTAAATACTAAAGGTACTTTACTCAGCTTTTTATAAATGTAAAACTGTTTTTTATAAAAAAAGCAGAGAAAGTTGTTTTCTAAGTAAAGCTACAATTTGTAACTTTTAGAGAAAACAACGATTCAAACAATTGAGGTTGATAACTCAAATTTTTAATAGTAAATTTTAATTTTTGAAAATATAGATAGCGTTTATAACTTCGTATTTTTACTTATTAATTATTGGGACCTTAAAATATACTCCCTCCATTCAAAAATATTTGGTTTGTTTATGTTGTTTTGAAATTAAATTAACTGTGGTCCCTTCCTATTTGGAAAGGTGGGGCCGGGTTCCACTAAATTTGGAGTAGAGTTCCCGCCTTGTAGCCTTTGTCGTTTTGGATTTAGGCTGAATTTGAATTAATTAGTAACCAAACTATAATTTAATTAAATAAATAAATCGTGTATTAATGGTTGATGAATAAAGCGGCAACTTTTAATGAATATCTTTTAGTAACCATTTAAATTGAATTTGGAGCGACAAATAATAGGATTTGGTATGGCGTTATGTTTTGTCCTGTTTAAATTGCTGATAATAACTCCATATAATTAATTTATGGCTTAATTGGTGTTAAACTCTTTAAATTTTGTAAATTTTTGCAACTAGCTCTTTTAATTTTAAAGTAGGCTAATTGCAACATATAACCCCCTAAAGTAAGTTAATTACAATACATGTTGACATATATTAACATCATTAAAAATTATCGATATATTCTTTCAAATATTAAATTTCTTTTTATTTCGATTTTGATTCATCACTTTGTTCTTCAATTTTATGAATGGAAAAACCAATTATTTCATTTTAGAGAAGAAGAGTATTTAAATTTTTTCAACAAAATGTCACGTGTCCACGAGTTCATTTTACCTACTCTTTCATATCATAACATTTTGAAATTTGGAGTTGTATTGCAATTAGGCTACTTTAGAGGATAATTTATTACATTTGAAAGTTGAGGGGTTAGTTACACATATTTGCCAAGTTTAGAGGGCTTGACACCAATTAAGTCTTAATTTATTATAACTTAAAGTTTCCTAACCATTGATAAGTGCAAATTTGACTCTAATAAATATACATTAATTCATTTTTATTTCTGCTAAATGGAATATAATCGATAATAGTCACAGAAGGATGGCTCCAAATTTTTATTCGTTTATCTCAAACACTCGAGTTTGGGATATGTGAAAAGTCGAGAATTGGTTCTCTCTGAGTGAAGTCGAGTGTATTATGGCGATAGTAGCCCAAACTACTAACTGAGCGAATCAACTTTTTTGGCATCATACTAAAGATGGTTACTATTCATGAAAATCTGAGTGTCGGGCACTTGAGCAGGGACAAAATGAAGTACAACATCAATTAGGATGAATTAAGTTATGAAATCTAGGCATTCCGTTAAAAGTAAAAAAAAAATTTGTGAAGAAGGTGGCGTTTTTCTTTCTTATTTTTGTTTAAAGACAAAAAAACCTCTGATTAAAGTCTTAGTCAAAAGGCTGCGTCAGCTTTCATTGACGGCGTTGAAAAATCGTTAATTACTAATGATGCAATTCTCACACCTTCATTTGTCAAAAAAAAAAACAACTAATCTTAAGAGCATTTTTAATTAGAGCTTTGATAAAATTATCTTAAGTGACTTTTATATTCTTTAAATCACTCCACTTATTCATTTCCCCTTCTTATTTCCGATTTTTTTTCTAATATATAGAAAAAATCTTGATGGTTTACACAAAAGAAAAAATCCATCATGTTTTTAATAAAAATTATATATAAATTAATTAAAATTGAATAAATTTTCGATATTTCTATATAGCAAGAATAATAAATAACAAAGTGATTTTTTAAACTTTTTTTTACAATGCAATAAAGATAGTGCTTTTTTTACATTATTTTATCTATGTACTAATCAATTGAGGTTTAATTGGATGGAAAAGGTATTTATTAGTAGCTTAAACTAATTTTTTTGATTTGATTTTTAATGTATACACGAGATTTTAATTGAAACAAAACACAAAATTATAACTAATTCGATATCTAAAATCATATATAATATCTTATTTTCATTAATTCAGAAATTTTTATCAAATGCTTAATATAATTTTAGGGAAGAAGGTCAATATAAAACATTAATAAAATAACATAAATTTTTACATAATGACATATTTTGATTTTATTTGATTTTACATATGGATAAAATAAACATTTTTTTAATATTATTGTATGTATTACAAAAATTATATATTATTTTTTGTTATTTTATGTAAAAAATTATTAACTATTAAAAATCAGCTAATTTATATCAAACAACTTTTACGAACCATTAATTAAAATAGCAAATGTAATTATTTGCAAATAGTTAGTCGGCAAAAATACCAAAATATTAGCTGAAATAAAAGTGGTTGTATCATTTATAAATATCCAACTCATCCAAAGTATACAAAAAAAAAAAAAAAAAAGAAGCTCTCTGCTCTGCTTGAGGTCTACGCTAATGAATTAATCCAACGACTCAGAAATAAAAAGAGTATGCTAATCTAACGGCTATCATTATTTCAAAGCTGAGTCTCACCTCTCTATAAATAAAACCTAATTTCAACGTCTCTTTCTATATATACACGGCGAGAATTAGGGTTTCAAAATTCGTAATTCCGCTTTTGAAATCAAGATGCATGCGAATTAGGGTTTCAAAATTCCAATTTTGTGGGTGAAATCGAGATGGATGTGAGGGTTGCGGAATGCATCTGTAATTTTGTGGGTGAAATGAAGTAACGATGCAATGAAGGGATGTTATGGTGCGTATTTACTCAACATCCTTATGTTATGATTCTCTTATGATTTCTGTTCCAAATGATTTTAGGGTTTCGATAATTTAACTTTAATTGAAACGTGAAAAGTCCCTCCCTCCCTCACATTACATTAGGGTTTCGGTTTCAACTCAAGTCCCTCCCTCTGTATACATTACTTTATGTTGCCCATCTCTGATTTTAATTTTCTTGCTGAAACATGATTATTACAATTTCTGAGCTTGACGGATAATTGTCCTATGTCCCTCCGTATCATCTTTATACTGTCGCATTGGTTGCCTTCAAAAAATCGGTTTGTCGGGGTTGCCTTATAAAATATGATCAATTTACGTTTTGATGGATACTTTTCCTGCTTTAAATTCAGATATGTCCAATGCGCTTAGTCCATTTTCGGTTGAACAAATTAGAGGAATTCTGTATATGGCTTATGATGAACTAGTCATCATGGTTTCGAAGCTTTATGCTATGTCCCTGCTTATGATATTTATACTGTCGCGTTGGTTGCCTGAAAATATGATCAATTTACAATTTGACGGATTCTGCTATGTCCCTATGTCCCTCCTTATGATATTTATACTGTCGCCTTCGTTGCCTGAAAAAATATGATCAATTTACGATTTGACGGATTTTGCTATGTCCCTACGTCCCTCCTTATGATATTTATACTGTCGCCTTCGTTGCTTGAAAAAATATGTAATATGATCAATTTATGATTTGACGGATTCTGCTATGTCCCTACGTCCCTCCTTATGATATTTATACTGTCGCCTTCGTTGCTTGAAAAAATATGTGTTGCTTGAAAAAATGTGTTCAATTTACGATTTGACGGATTCTGCTATGTCCCTATGTCCCTCCTTATGATACTTATTATACTATGTCCCTATGTCCCTCCTTATGATACTTATTATACTGTCAGCTTGGTTGGTTGAAAAAATATGATCAATTTACGATTTGACGGATTCTGCTTTGTCCCTATATCCCTCCTTATGATATTTAATTCTGTATATGGGTTATGATGAACTAGTCATCATGGTTTCGAAGCTTTATGCTATGTCTCTATGTCCCTGCTTATGATATTTATACTGTCGTGTTGGTTGCCTGAAAAAATATTATCAATTTACGATTTGACGGATTCTGCTATGTCCCTTCTTATGATATTTATACTGTCGCCTTCATTGCCTGGAAAAATATGATCAATTTACGATTTGACGGATTCTGCTATGTCCCTACGTCCCTCCTTATGATATTTATACTGTCGCCTTCGTTGCCTGAAAAAATATGTTCAATTTACGATTTGACGGATTCTGCTATGTCCCTATGTCCCTCCTTATGATATTTATACTGTCGCCTTCATTGCCTGAAAAAATATGATCAATTTTCGATTTGACGGATTCTGCTATGTCCCTACGTCCCTCCTTATGATATCTCATACTGTCGCGTGGGTTGCCTGAAAAAATGTCCAATTTACGATTTGACGGATTCTGCTATGTCCCTATGTCCCTGCTTATGATATTTATACTGTCGCGTTGTTTGCCTGAAAAAATATGATCAATTTACGAGAGGGATTCTGCTATGTTCCTATGTCCCTCCTTATGATATTTATACTCGTGTTGGTTGCCTGAAAAAATATAATCAATTTACTGTTTGACGGATTCTGCTATGTCCCTATGTCCCTCCATATGATATTTATACTGTCGCGTTGGTTGCCTGAAAAAATATAATCAATTTACTGTTTGACGGATTCTGCTATGTCCCTATGTCCCTCCATATGATATTTATACTGTCGCGTTGGTTGCCTGAAAAAATATGATCAATTTTCGATTTGACGGATTCTGCTATGTCCCTACGTCCCTCCTTATGATATCTCATACTGTCGCGTGGGTTGCCTGAAAAAATGTCCAATTTACGATTTGACGGATTCTGCTATGTCCCTGCTTATGATATTTATACTGTCGCGTTGTTTGCCTGAAAAAATATGATCAATTTACGAGAGGGATTCTGCTATGTTCCTATGTCCCTCCTTATGATATTTATACTCGTGTTGGTTGCCTGAAAAAATATAATCAATTTACTGTTTGACGGATTCTGCTATGTCCCTATGTCCCTCCATATGATATTTATACTGTCGCGTTGGTTGCCTGAAAAAATATAATCAATTTACGATTTGACGGATTCTGCTATGTCCCTATGTCCCTGCTTATGATATTTATACGTCGCCTTGTTGCCTGAATAAATATGTTCAATTTACGATTTGACGGATTCTGCTATGTCCCTATGTCCCTCCTTATGATATTTATACTGTCGCGTTGGTTGCCTGAAAAAATATGATCAATTTACGATTTGACGGATTCTGCTATGTCCCCATGTCCCTCTGTATGATATTTATACTGTAGCGTTGGTTGCCTGAAAATATATTTACGATTTGACGGATAATTGTCCCTTGTTGTCATGGCAATGGGCCGAGGGAAGGTAGCAGGTCTGTCTGTAAGCCCCTTGTCTGTTAGAGGTATAGGTATGGGTCAACGAAGAGCTTTATAACTTTGCTTGTTGGACTTTCTGCTTTCTGGCTGGGTTTTACTGTTATCTAAACCGATCAGTCTCTACAAAATCTTTTGAAAATAAGGCCTTGAGCTCCAGGAATGAACAAGCTAGCAGCGAAAAGCCAAGTTCTCTATTTTTCTGACATCATCCGACTTAGCGGCAAACGTCTAGATAAAACTCTTAAAATGAAAAGAAGGATCCTGTAAGTTCAATAATTCCTTGAACTCCAATTAGAGTACATCATGCCCTTATATTACTGATAAATGAAATGGAGCTATGTTTTTTAACATTTAAAAGCTCAAGTTTTGTTCTCCAGACACTGTTAACCATGATAATTATTAGAAGTACCAGAGCCCTATAAACCTTATGAGTTGGACATTTATCTTCTTGGGTAAAGTAAGATTTCTTGTAATAAAAATGAAGTGGAATACTGTTCTGAATTGGGGATGATATCTCATATGGGGTTATTTCTGTCATGGTCTTTTCAGGTCAACGCCAATAGAGCAGCTGAGATCCTTGGGCATAAGCGTGGTGAAAAGCTTGTGCAGCCAAATGATCATGTTAATAGATCACAGTCCTCCAATGACACCTTCCCTACTGTAAGTTAATTTGAACCTTGCAGTCTGCAGATGACAAAAAAATCCCTGTCTTGATCTCTATATCACTTGAAATTATGGGACTACTGTTTTTTCCTCTATGAATAAACTCTATGTGCATTATCCTTTTTGAAGTTGAAATTTTGGTTTTTCTGCAATCCGTCAGTTATATCTTGTTCTTTTGCTGGAAATGCACACTGCAGCAGCAACAGAAGTAAACACAAGATTAATCCCAAAATTGAGAAATTTGCACACTACGCTACATGCTAAGGTTTGATTTATTATTTCAGTTGAAATACAAATTGACTTGCTTGTCCTGAATTGAGATGCTACTATATGCCATGGATCTAGCCTTTGAAATAATTTCCAAGAAAGCATTTCATGCATACATTGGCGGAAAGATGGGGATTAACCATTTGTGTAATTTAAGTACGATTTACTAATAAACTTTAGATGGATGTATTTTACAGATTCATTCTTTTTGTGAAATATTGTATACTTTCTTCTCTTTGAGGTTTGTCTATTATTTGTGGGTTCACCCAGCAACCATTAATGAAAGTGGGAAAAGTCTAGAGCTTTATTAGCCTTTTCATTTACGTGGATAGGACATTTCAATATCTCCTGAATATTTTGGTTTTACATCTGGCTCAGCTTGGGTGAATGATCCCTTGATTTGTTAATGTGGCTGACAACATTTAATATTCTTTCTATTTTCAGCATACTATATGACTTCTGCATTTGGTGCATAAATTGTCATTGCATATTGCTCTTTATTTTTATAGTCCACCGAATTCAAGTATATTGTCAAAATTGGGCGCACGCACACTGAAGATGCTACACCATTGACACTTGGGCAACAGTTTAGTGGCTACACCACACAAGTAAGATAATTTTCACGCGTTCCTATTCAGTTGTTTTGAAATTGTTTGCAGGTAAAGTATGGAATTGATAGGATCATGTGTATCCTTCCTCGCATGTATCAGGTTGGCCTCAAACAATCTATTTACCTTCCCTATTTCTATCCTTTTCCTGCCCTATCCTCTCAGTGACTCTTACAAAGATTGGATACAATGTTTGTGCAGCTTTCACAAGGTGGGATGTTGGAACTGGATTGAACACAAAGAAGGGGTATGTTATGCCTTGGTTTTAGCTTTTATGCTCCAATTGCATTTTGTTTGTTCTACTGTGGTTCTATCTGTGACTGTATTCACACCATCTTTCATAAATCCAAAATAAACCGTAATTGTAAAATTACCTTTTCTTTTTCTTTTCTATCTTTAAATTGACTGATGACTGTGTTAGACACAATAATAAAGTACTAAAATGAATAGTTATATCTCTATTACTCTTTTTTTAGCACGATACATGCATGCGAGAACAATCCTTGCAAATTTTTTAAATAGGTGTTGTTTGCTTTGTGAATTCAAATTACAGTCATATTTGTGAAAAGACTAGTAAAACGTACGCATATATTTATAGTTGCTTGCATATACCTAGAGACATGTAGGTGAACCAAGATTGATCTTAGTTTAAGTTTTTTCATCCAAATGAATGGAAAAATCTTGGGCCTGCATAAACATTTGAGGTATGGGCTATGAAATAGTGGTTTGAGTTGGGAAGTCATCACGCCTGCTGGGATTTGATGGTGAAAAGTTATAGCATTTCAATCAATCTGAAACAAGGCATATTGCTATGCAGATTTAATGGATACAATTTATCTATCCGTCTAGGTTTGATGTTAAAATAGCTGCAGCAGTGGCTGAGGAAACAAACCTACCATTTGTTACAGCAGAAAATAAGTTTGAAGCTTTTGTTAGTTCCCTATTACACATGGCTTTGGTTTTCTTTTACTATTTCTTTTCTCCCAAAGTTGTAAATAGGCATATCTTTTGTTTTTATTTGACTTGTTATGAAACTATGACAGGCTGCACATGATGCATTTGTTGAAAGTGGTGGGGCACTTAATACCATTGCTGTGTCTTTGATGAAGGTTGGAGATGATTCAACTCTATCTCTTGTGTGCATGTTTCTAATCAGCTTGAAGTTTAGCGCCTTTTAAAGACTTTTTTGGCTTAATGATGGGAACCAGAAACTCGAACGTAGATTAATAAACACAAAGGAAGACATATTACTTATATTAATGATAATAAAGAAATTGAAGAAATAGTACTTATATTAATGATAAAATAAAGAAATTGATTACTAAGAATAAGGAAAAGGATAATCTAATAATGCATAAAACCTCTCTCTGCACTAACCTAGGAGAGAACCTCTCCTCCCAAGTCAAGGGTCGATTCCCAAATAAAATTTCCAAATCCCCTTCTATTCCCTAGCTGGTCTATATATGTGCTTCTAATATAAATAACTCCAGCTAACCATAGTCCACATGTCCTTTCTATTCCAATAGTGTTGGAAGAAGATTCATATCCTTTTTATCATTTGTATTGTTGGGTGACTCTCATCTTATGAGTTATTGTTGTTGGTTCATGGCGTGACTATATACTATGTACTTGTATGTGTAAATCACATTCTTCTGCTTATTCTCTATCTTACTTGTGCACATATATAGGTGTTAAAGCCTATGGTGCTGGTCGTACTCAATTGTGGCAAGTCTAGATGCTTGTGTAATGTGCTTTTTATCTATGTGCAAGATAAAAGTTTCATGGTACATGATGTTTATCAATTGGATAAACAATGTAGAATTCCTTGTTCTGAAATTTGTAGGTGTATTCTTTGTGTCAATTTCTGTTCTGTGGTATAACTAGGATGGTCTATGTTACGTTACGCTAGTAAGACTCTGTGTTCTTTCCCCTGCTGTTATTCAAGTTCTATAATTTTTTTATTCATGAACAAGCAAACAATCTAAGAGTAATCTTTTCTAAAGATATCTTTTGTGTGCATAAATATGAGCATGCTTTTCTCTAGAGAATAATTGATTTTCTTTTGTCAGGTCAGAAGCTTTTAACCTGATATTTTTCTGAGCATAGAGGGGCATGGTGGAAAAAACATTTTCAGTTTTGCATTTTGAAAAACGTCTGTATTATGAATTTTTAAGTTCAGTAAATGTTTTGATATTATGATAATATCTTAATTTTTAAACTGATATTTGATAATATTTTAATAATGAGTACATCTTGGAAAAAACACATTCTGAACTGATATTTGATAATATTTTAATTTTTAAGTTCATTATGGTAAATGTTTTTGATATTATGAATTTCAACTGAATCTTACATTCAAATAACGAGTCATGATTCACAAATTGAGGATTTTGATTCAGGAGCTGAATCTCAAGTTCTACTATGGTTATAAAAATAGCTACTTATTGGCAGGCTTTATAATTTTCATGGAAATTTTTTGTTGATCTTTAAATTTGTTTATGCAGGTTCATTCAAAACTTCAATGTAGGAGTTCAGGCATTGATGCCTCATGATAAAATCTCGTCAAAGAACCAAATTGTCAGTGATCGATTTTAACCAATTTTATCATTCTTTTTATGCAAAGCTCCTAGACCATGCTGCCATGAATTCTTCCAAGGTAAGTTGCTTTGGACCAATGCTTTCAACTTTGGAAATCTCTTATGGCCTGTGCTTAAAACTGTTCTAGAAAATGAGTTATGCCAATATTTTATCTAGTTACTGCTTTGTAATTATGGACTTTATTGTGAACTCTTGTGTATTATTTGCTTCTAATATGAGTATTTTCTATCTTGTATACAGTTTTTTTTTGTTTGAAAATACTTCACCGTGGTATGGTCTGGTTTGTTTTTGACAGCCCTGTGAGGTGAATGTAAAAAGTGTAAAAGAGGTATGTGAGTTGCTGGAACTATTAAGTACATTCCTTCCTTTCCTAGTGAGTCATCAATACGCAGTAGGCTTGTGACTGTCTAATTTTCCCTTTTAAACAAATTAATGATGGAAAGTTCACGAAGGAGTTCGGTGTATGGCTTATGATGAACTAATCATGATGTTTATCCAATGTTGCTGTTTATGATCTTTATATTTATACTGTCGCGTTGCTTGCCATAAAAACTATGATCAATTTACGGTTTGACGGATAATTGTACTGCGTTCAATCCAGATATGTCTAATGCACTTGGTCCCTTTTTTCAGTTGAACAAATTAGTGATGGTAGTCCACAAAGGAATTCTGTATATGGCTTATGATGAACTAATCATGATGGTTTTGAAAGCTTTATACTATGTCCCTATGTCCCCTTTATGCTATGTCTTTATGTCCCTGCTTATGATACTTATACTGTCGCGTTGGTTTCCTAGATATGATCAATTTACGATTTGACGGATCCTATTTGGCGGATAATTTGTTCCTTGTTGTCATGGGTTGGAATATCTGTATAGATGTCAAGGATTAGTAATGCTTGGAGAATTTTGGGCACAATTGGCTCCTATTTGATGGTGTGGGATTGTCGGAAAAAATTATATCACTTCACGAAATTGATGGATAATTTTTTACATGGTTCAAGATATACAAGCAATGAGATATCACTTCACGAATCTATGATGTGACTTTGATGAATAAGAGATGTGGATTTCTGATTATGATACTTATTGTGGCATTGATGTCGTCGATGTCCGGCAAAATCAGATCTGGATAATCTTGTATCTCTTAATTCACACTTATACCGGAATTTGTCTAATTCTATTCTGGAGTTCTGTGGCACTTCATGCATAAAGTTAGTGATGATTGTGGATATCAAGGGTATTTTTGTAACGAATTCACAGAGAGTTTATTGTACACCAGCTGTACGAATGGACGTGATATACTGATGCTAAGTAACATTTAACTAATAAAAAATTAACACTGTAATTATTTGTTTAATAAAGCATTATTTTGTAGGTTATTTATATAAAATTCTCCGTCCTAAAATAAAAATTCTAGAACTTGAAAACCAAATTTGAAGCCCAGAATCATAAACGTTAAATGCTTATTGATACGCCGGTTGTATCATAAAATTTCTCATAAAGAAAAACAAAGAATTTAGTCCTATATTATCTCATATGACTTATCATCAAATTTTTTGTTGGGCATATTGATATACCGGCTATATTATAAAATTTCTCAAAAGAAATATGACCTATCAACAAATTATTGATTCGGGATATTGATACGCTGGATGTATCGTAAAATTTCTCAAAAAAAAAAAAACAAAGAATTTATTCCTATATTATCTTAGATGACTTATCATCAAACTATTGGTTGGACATATTGATATACCGGCTGTATTATAAAATTTCTCAAAAGAAACATGACCTATCATCAAATTATTGGTTCTGCCTATTGATACGCCGTATTATAAAATTTCTCAATCGAAACAAAGAATTTAGTTTATGATTATATGATTATAAAGGATTGAAAGAAATTAAAACATTCAAGGTTTTTTCTTATTCCGTCTGAACAATTCGAAGCTTAGGCGATTCTATTCTGATTATTTGGTTCTGATTTCTCACACCATCAGGTTAGTAATCAAAATCAATCAAATCTATATTCTACTTTTATCTTCTTTTTTTTTTAGTTTGAATTAGATGACTTCCTTCTTGCTAAAGAAAAATCAATCGTGTGATACGTGAAATTTTCAATTTTTTTCTTTACAACTATAAAATATAAATAGTGAAGTAAAATTGTTTTACATAATATGTTGTCTGTCTTTCATGTGCAAGGATGAATGGTGTAGAAGGAAAAAGCAAAACTGATGCAGTGGTGGACCTTTCGGAAGATATTTTGATCGAAATTCTGTTGAGATTGCCCGTGAAATCTCTTTTGAAATTTAAGACAGTCTGCAAGTCGTGGTATTGGATTATAAAGAGCAAACAGTTCGTGAAAAAGCATTTGAATCGTGCTCATTCTACGCGTTACAATCAGCACAAGAATGTACTTGCTCTTCGTATTCCTTCTTGGAACGGTTCATATAGTTGTGTTCTCTACAATATTGAAAATTCAGATGCCACCATACATGCTAAAAATATTGGTTTACCATTCAAGATTCTCGAAGTTTGTAACTACTGTGATGGATTAATATGCTTCAGTATAGCCGGACCAGCGGGAGGTGTGTCCTCATTTGGAATCCATCCCTTCCAAAGGAGTACTATAAGATAATTCCAATGGAGACAAAAGAGCCCCTTTCTTTTCAGGTTGCAATGGGTTATGACTCAACTACGGATGATTACAAGGTCGTCAGAGTACCGTGTTATATGTCTGAGGATAGTGAATACCCTTTTTTTGAAGTCTTTTCTCTAAAAAGTAGTTCATGGACTATACGGGAAATATCCAGAAATTTCACCAACTTGATGCTTAAAAAGAGTATTTATACACGAAACCGTCTTCATTGGACTGGAGCTCGTGTTGGTCCTATGATTGAGGTTGAATGTATTATATATTTTGATATGGTGGAGGAAAGATTGGACCGTCTGAATGTGCCATGTGATTCTACGCAAATATTCAATTACAAGGACTCTATTGCAATGATAGGTTGCAACATGACCTTATGGGTTCTAGAAGACTACAATGGGATGAAAAGCTCGTGGAATAAATTCGTACTTCCCAAATTTAAAAGTTTGGATATAGAACTGTATTTCTACTGTTGCTTTACAAGGGATGGAAATATTCTGATCCAGCCAGTAAAGCTTGGTGGTCTAAGATATTATGACTTAGAAGATGGTTACTTGAAGAATGTTGAGATTCGAGGTGATAATCTTATATATGAGAAGATACCTTCAGGCCACTTTTATACTTCCTCTTATGTAGAGAGTTTAGTATCGCCAAGATGGTTTGATTAACTATATATGCTTCTTGTTTTATTATTCTAGGGATATATCGCTACAATGTTATTGTTGATTTTGATATTACAATTTGGATTTTGATATTCTTTGTTTTCCTATTTTGATGAAACTTACATTACTCAAATTTGGTGCGGCGGTAAGCCGCATAATGTCTGTCTAGCTAGCCTTAAGGCCTAAAGTTATTTAAGTTGGGAGTAATAAAAGTAAAACTAAAATGTGTTAGAAGTTCTGTTAAAATTAGTCATGAACACAGTAGGAAGAAAAAGTAGAGAAGCAGTGGTGGTTCTTTCTGAAGGACATTCTGTTAAGATTGCCCTTGACATCTCTTGCGAAACTTAACAGTCTGCCAGTCGTGGTGTTTTAAACAGTTCGTGAAAAAGCATTTGAATCGTGCTCATTCTACCCGTTACAATCAACACAAGGATGTACTTCTTATTCGTTCTTGGAAGGGTTCAAAGTATTGTGTTCTCTATAATATTGAAAATTCGGATGGCATTATACATGCTAGAAAATTTTCCTTGCTGTTCAAGGTTGTAAAAGTTTGTAACTACTGTGACGGATTAATATGCTTGAATTTATCTGGAAGTGATATCCTCCTCTGGAATCCATCCCTCCCAACGGAGCACTACAAGATAATTCCAATGGAGACAAAAAAGCCCGATTCTTTTCGGTTCGAATGGGTTATGGTTCAAGTACTGATGATAACAAGATTGTGAGAGTACCTACAAATATATGTCCAAGGATAGTTAGATACCCTTTTGTTGAACTCTGTTCACAAAATAATAGTTCATGGATTAAGGGAGGGAAAGCTTCTAATCCAGTTGGAACAAGGCGGACTAAGAACTTATGACCCAGAAGATGGTTATGTTAGGAATGTTGAGATTCATTGAGCACCCGAACCTCGTGATGTTTATTGGCGTAATTTGGCTAATACCATTTGTTTCTTTTACCATTAGGAAGCTTATAATATCCATATCCGTCTTTGCATTGGTCTTCTTCTACTTGCTACGTTTTTCATTACATGTATAATGGTGGACCGGTGGGCTGGTATATTGTATGTGAGATTCCCATTCGTCATATTCCATCATAAGAACATGTTTTTGGTAAAATCGGAAAGAGACCGAGAAAAGGCGATCAATCCAGGATGTATTGACTTCCCTGAGACTCTTAGTCTCCATGTCTACTTCCTTTTGGGCATTGTTTATTCAGTCGTTATTCCGATCTTACTTTGTATTCTACGCTTTCGAATACTTGGTTTATCGTCATCAGGTCTGTGTTCCTAATTCTTTGCTGTTGTCATTTTTATGATGCTATTTTTCGCGGTTTTAATGAATTTGCTTACGATATGGAAGTAGATAAATAAACGTGTACAATCAACAATTAATACAAGGGTGGTGGTGCATTCTGGCCACATTTCCTAATAATAGGTTTCCTAGTTATTTTAACCGTGCTAACCTTGTATACCTGCATTCTGAAAGTATCCGCTCGAGGTAATTTCATTTTTCAGACTTTCTAATTTGATATTTGGAACTAGAGTTACGAATTGTGATATAAGGAAGCCAATGAGAAAGATATAGCAGACTGGACCACAGAACCTTAGCTAAACTTAAAAGAAGATTTGGCGTAGGTGTACTTGCACTCGATTTTCCATTCGTTCGAGGAAGAAGAGATAGTTGAGCTGCAATCCGAGAAGGAAAAACCTCAATCGGATGTTACAAGTGAACTTAGCAACCCGTCTCTGCCCCATCTCTACTCATTTTTCACTTCCTCATTAAAATCCTTCTCTTCTCTTCCCGAACACGAATATTATCTTCTTCTCCATCAAAGTTTCTTCTTTCCATCCTCACTGCCTCGTTATATGTAGCATCCATCCTCCCCTCCCCACCCCGCCCGCCCCAATACGCATAGTTAACTATGACAATGAGCCCTGAGAAAATGGGAAATGTTTGCTAACCTTATGTGTTTTTGGAATCACATCTAGCTAGTATTGTTGATTGACATATATAGCCTTGTAAATTTTAATGGTTTCCAGTATATTTTGTTGTGATGTAACTGGAATTTCTCAATAATTCGAACGAAAATGATATCACTTTTCAAAACAAACGACACCTCTGGTTTTTATTGATTAAGCCATGCTCGAACCGCGTCGTTGATGCAACAGTTTTTGCAGAGAATTCATCTTAATTTATATGTGTAGCATCTTTGAGGGAGTAAATTCTACATTCACTATTTTTGGGTGCTAAAACAGGAAAAATGAAACCAAAAGAGGGTTGGGGAGATAAATAAGAAAAATAAGTTGGACCAAACTAAATCTTTGGTATATATAAATATTATTTGCCCTTGTTCAGATTTTTCTACATAAAATTATACTCTTCTATATATTCTTCCTTCTCCTAGAGATGAAAAATCACCATAACTTCCATGTTAGAGCATGGTTTCTATTGAAATTTGTATCTAATCGAAGCTACTGATCTCCTGATTACACACATAAATTTTAATTAAATCTGCATCGTGCCGTTTCTAATCCGGGAACGGGAAAAGACATGGATTTAGTGTCTACGGTTTGGAGGTTTTGTTCCTCATTAACATGGATCAGGTTAGTATTTTTGTATAAATCAAATATATATTCTCTTTTCTTCCTTCTTTTTTTGGTTTAAATTACATGACTTCCCTTCTTGCTGAATCAAAATTTTATAGTTGGTGAAATTTTCAATTTCTTTTTTTCGTATTTTGGCAACTTTGAATTTTGTAATTTATTTTTTCTACAACTATAAATTCTGAAGTGAAATATGATACATGGGATTTTCTATAATATATGTCTTTCTTCTGCAAGGATGAATGGAGTAGGAAGAAAAAGAAAAAGAGATGAAGTGGTGGAACTTCCTGAAGATATTTTGATCGAAATTCTGATAAGATTACCTGTGAAATCTCTTTCGAAACTCAAGACAGTTTGCAAGTCATGGTTTTGCATTATAAAGAGCAAGGAGTTCGTGAAAAGGCATCTGCATCGTGCTCATTCTACCCGTTCCAATCAGCACAACGATGTCCTTGGCCTTCTTGTTCCTCCTAGATATTGTTCAGACCATTGTGTTCTCTATAATATTGAAAATTCGGATGGCACTGTACATGCTAGAAAATTTTCTTTGCCGTTCAAAGTTGTCGAAGTTTGTAACTACTGTGACGGATTAATATGCTTCAATTTATCCGGAAGTGATATCCTCCTTTGGAATCCATCCCTTCCAACGGAGCACTACAAGATAATTCCAATGAAGACACAAAAGGCATTTTTTTTTGGGTCGGAATAGGTTATGACTCAACTACTGATGATTACAAGATTGTGAGAGTGCCTAGATATATGAATAAGCGTAGTAAATACCCTTTTGTTGAAGTCTTTTCACTGCAAAGTAGTTCATGGAGTAAGAGGGAAATATCCAAAAGTTTCACTTATGAGCTTCAACAAAAGAAGAGTATTTATCTAAGGAATCGTCTCCATTGGATTGGAAGGCATTTTGGTAGTTACGTGATAGAATCTATTGTATATTTTGATATGGTGGAGGAAAGATTGGATCGTGTGAATGTGCCTTATAAGTCTGTGTCGATATTCAAATACAAGGACTCGATAGCAATGATAGATTATGAGCGCAATTTATGGGTTATGGAAGACTATAATGGGATGCAAAGCTCATGGAACAAATTCAAACTTCCCAAATTTAAACATTTGGATATAGAGAAGTCTTCCTTTTGCTACTGTTGCTTTACCAGGGATGGAAAGATTCTGATTCAGCCCTTTGAATTACATGGTGGACTAAGAACTTATGACTTAGAAGATGGTTATGTCAAGAATGTTGAGATTCAGGGTGATAATCTTATATTTATACCTCCTAAGAACTCCGGAGCCTGTTTTCATGCTTCGCCTTATGTGGAGAGTTTAGTATCGCCAAGATGGTTTGATTAACTCTATATGCGTAGTTTAGTTTTCTATTGATACTTTGGAACTGGATTTTGTTGATTTTGATATTCTTTGTTTCCCATTTTCATGAAACTCACAGTACTCTCCCAATAGAATAATTGTTTGTTGAATATCAAAATTCAAGTTGAAAGAGTGGTTCAAAATATTTTTCATAAGTTCCTCCGTCGATGACTTTAGAGCTTCATTTGAGAAGCTAATTCATGTATTTTTACTTTTTAGCACACTCGTTAACCGGTGGTGAGATAATTTATGTGATTCGCCAACTAGGTCTTTCAAGTTACCAACCGAGATCCCCTCGTATTAATGTGGTCATTTGGACTCCGCACAGCTTGGGTTGGATCAAGACTAATTCGGATGGCTCAATGGAGGGTGCTCCATTCTTAGTGGGGGGATGGTGGTATATTTTTCAGCCGGGGTGATCTCCATATTCAGGCAATCACATTCAAAGGTCTCACAGAATGGGAGTCTCTTACCCGGATTCCAGAGGGAGCACTATGGTTCCATGATAAAAGCAATGATGTTTGTATGTTTCGTACCGGGTTTACATGGAACACCAACATTCCGAATTTGTTGGTTGACATTGTCAAGCTTGACGATGAAGCAGTCGGGTCTGACTTGTCCAAATGGAAGGAAATTCAGAGCAACAAATATTTTACTTTTGCATTAACATCTTGTCCTTGTGATGGTCCAATCAATCGTTCAAATTCCCAGTCGTAGTCAAGACATGCTTTCTTTATATTTTGTTTATTTTGGTGTAATATAGTTCTGACTTGAATTGTTTAATTACTTCATTAGGAGTGGATGCGTCAAGCCATAAATTGAAGGAATTGAAGCACATCGATAACACGTTGTTTGTAGTTTTGGTATAATTGGTTTCTCTATCGAACTAACAAGCAACTTTCTCTTAGTAACAAGGTTGGGTATATATATAGCCGTTTTAAGAAACAGGATCTCACCGGCTAGACGTCTGACAAATTTATTAACAAAATTGACTTTAATTCAGGCAATAGATGCTATTAAAATACAAACACGAAGTTTCTGTAATAATCCGGAGTAAATGCAGAAACATTGCAAGTGAAAGCCAATAGATACAACCGAGATACATACATGACTGGACAATCTACAACACACCGAGAATACCCTTAAATAAGGAGGCTTCGATTCGATCACATAGCTAGTTTAGATCAGTCAATTTTAAGCTGAAATCCCACAGTTTTTTCGCCAATCCTGCATCTACAGCCAGAGAACTCGGTTTTGCTATGTTACTGTCCGCAAAATACTCGCCTGTTACCCCCTTAACTGTTGGATGCAATGCTACATAGCATGTAGTTGCTGCTCCCTGCGATCATGTACACGAAATTAATGAACTTAAGCATTACGTAGAGACTAGAGAGCCGAATTAGAGGATATCAATAGCTTAAAACATGTACCTGTTGGATGTCCTTTAGCAAGTATTTACCGAATAAAGATACCATACCTGCATTAAACCAGAGATATTGATTTCTATACAAATAAAGCTATGCAAAAATATGAAAGCTCGGAGATTTACCATTAAGTATATAGTGATTCCGTACAAGATTTGTGGCGACTGCTCCTGGATGAACTGAATTAGCAGTTAAATTTACTCCATCTTCCTGTTGAATAACACACACAAAGAAAACGCTCCGTGATGAAGTGAATTAGCAGTTATATTGTTTGACACTTGAAATGTTGAGTACCTTTAGACGTCTTGCAAGCTCATTAGCGTGCAAAATATTAGCAAGTTTTGATTGTCCATAAGAACGGATACTGCTATATCTGTTAATCAGCACAAGCTAATGTCAACCATTACACATTTAAGACTAAACAAAAACCTTCTATACACAGTCTGCACTCTATATCAACAAATTACATAGATATGATTTAAAAATAAGTTCAGCAGAACGTTACCCTTTTTCGTCATTGATGTTATCAAAACGAATTCCTTCACGATATGTGAAGCTGTGTCCTACTGATGATACATTAACAATTCTCCCCTCTCGATTACTTTCACGTGCCGTGTTTTTCATGGTCTCCAGCAAAAGATCCGTTAGCAGAAAATGTCCTGTCATATAATCACGAAATATCTTCACCCGTTTCGCTCAAATATATGGCAGGAACACAAGTACACACTACCTACCCAAATGGTTTGTCGCGAACATGATTTCCATGTTGTCCTCAGAAAGCATGACAGGAGGTAACGAGATGCCTGCATTGTTACTTGAATCCAAGAAACCAAACAAAACCAACACGAAAGCATCAGTACAATCACATCTAAATCCAAGATAAACATGAAAACATACAATTTCGAGTCATATATGCTCCTGAAGTTAGTTTCTTACATAAGGAGATTCAATGGAAGACCGGATGAAATATATTCAGACGCAAATTTCCTAACGGACGGAATCGACCCGAGATCTAACTCCATAACATCAACTTTAGCAGAGGAGATTTCTTTAAGAATTGATTTTTTGACTTCTCTACCAGATTCAACATTCCTTACAGCCATAACCACATGAACACCTCTCAATGCAAGAACTCTTGCTGTCTCCTTTCCAATGCCACTTGATGATCCTAAAATTCACAGATACCCTTAAAATTAATCACCTATACTATACAATTATCTATTCGAAAACCCGAGAACTAATCGATCAAAACTAGTTTTAAGCATTGCAGTAAAAGTAGTCGCTAGGCGCTAGTCAGATGATCAAGAACCTTCAAGGACTAACATTCGGGTATAAGTTGGATTTTGGTGTTAGATCGGTTCAAATGGTATTCTTGATTTTAAGCGTCTAGGCGCCCAGGTCCATTCGTTTATAAGTTCTAAGTATGTCTAGAACATATTCAACTAAAGTAAAAAAGATATTAAAACAATGTTCATAAAGCTGAAAACAACAACAATAAAGCCTTAGTCTCGAAATGATTCGGGGTCGGCAGAAGGAATAACCTGTGACAATGGCAGTGAGGGCAGTGCCATCAATCCCTTGAGTGACTTGCTCAGCTGTAGAAGTAGCTGAAAACCCAGATGGACCTTTCCACCCAAACATCCACATTTTTCAGATTCTTACATAACATCTGTTTATGAAACTGAAATTTATTAAAATGGGTTCTGCCATTTCAATTATTTTGTCAGTATTTCTTTTTTTGTTAGATATAAATTTATTATAGGATTAAAGATATGTTTGATGTATGATATCTAAAATGTTGACATTCGATTTAACCGATATCAACCAGGTTATGAGGAATTTTTGGTAGGCTAATTGGAAACTAGTCAGGTATAAGTCGAATTTTCAGTGTCTAAACAATAGACTCTGAGTTTTTTATTTTGAGGCTAATCAGGAACTAGTAGGGACCATATCATATGAATGTATTGTTTTAAATCTGTTTGACTTGTTTAATTGTTTTGGATTTGTTAGATAGTCAGTTGTCAATGACATATGTCCTTTTAGATTATGTTCTAAATAGATTAGAGACAAAAAGAACAGGATTACCAAAAATAAACAAATTAGACTAGATACAGTGTAACCACGGTTGAATATAAGTTTATAATATCTCCATATATATCTATTGTTTTTCAATATATTAGATGGTTCCCCTAAAAAAATATTCTATTAGATGATCAAAGTTTTAGTTTGTCCCAAGTAAGAAGGCATGATCAAGTAAATTTGTAAGGATAACAATTGAAATAAATGAATTGATTTTATATCGAAAATTGAAAGAAAGTTAGAATTTATTGTACTAAATTAAAATCAAAGCGAATCTTTAATATGTTTGATTGTCAATGTCAACTAGTGATCATAACATTCCATATATAATGTTATCTCCGTACTCTTACGGAAACTCATATTGATCCTATTATACTTCTCAAATCTCATACTCACAGATATTTTAAATCATGAGGTGCCTTTAGTTATTAATAGACAACATGTATCTCAATAAATTACAAACCTTACAAAATATTAATTTTCCATATTAACAAAATCAAATAAAATGTATATGTATAACATGTCAACTCGAATTAAAATGTATTAATTGATATACTAATTAGAACTATTGGAGTGATATTATTAGTTATGGATTCAAATTTCAGTATTTACATATGAAAACATCTTTATCTTGATTGCTACCTGCTAAATATATTGGGTAAGAGTATTAGGTAGCCGCTAAATCTGCATTGTCATCCTTAGCAAAGATATACCTTTGTTTTCTTTAATGCTCCTCTTATGAAATGATTATTTGTAAGCATGCACCTTATCACAATTCACCTAATTTTATTATTCAAATTTGAGTTTAAAATGGAAATCCATGTTATACAAAGTTGTAAGCCCATATTACCCTACCCAACTGGGGCTTGGTTGAAGATAATGGGCTTTATCTATAAGGCCCATATAGAGTAGAATAATAGACTAAGGCCATGTTTGTTTGCAGGAAAATATTTTTCTGATTTTCGGTCGTTTGTTTAGTTAAGAAAATTGGTCAATGGAAAATAATTAGCAAGTCAACCTGAAAATCTAAGAAGGATTTATGGAAAATGTTTTCACCACTTTAAGAAGCGGAAAACATTTTCCACCGCTTTGAAAAGCTCTCTCGATAAAATTGAAGCATCCAACTGCCTTCTCTTTTCTTAGAAATTATCATCAGTGACAGCCACGATTTTCCATTGCAGAATATTTTTCTGCAAACAAACGGAGCCTAATAATAAAGATATTTTTCTAAAGCAAAATTTTCATTTAAAGGAACAAAAAAGAAAAATTATTTGCATCAAGATTGACAAAGTTATATAATTTTTGCTTAGAAAAGATTGAATGCTATCTAAGTTGTCACAAGTATATCAAACCCGGTCTTTGCAATTTAAATGTGAAGGATTCCACAATTTAATCAATAAATTCGGATATTGGTAGAACTATGTTACTATTGAAGATTATTTCACTCCATATAATAGAATTGTTTCGGCAACTTTACTCTAATAATTAAAGTTCTCTTATTATTAGTAATTTATTATTACAAATTGTTACTTTCTAGGGAAATTCTAGGGTCACTTTGTTTTTCACAAAGTAACCATTACTTTGTTTTGTCCACCATTAGATCATGGGTTAAAACCTAATCTAATGGTGGATAGGACAAAATACAAACAAAGTAGAGGAAAAACAAAGTGACCATAACCTACACCTACTTTCTAACAGTTATTTTATTTTGGATGTGGGGGACTTATAATATCCCGCCCGACATTTTACGAAAATGTCCTTAATTTGTATATATAGATCTAAAAGTGTAAGAGTATAATAACATTTTTAAATAATTACAAAATTATTACTGGAGTGTCAATTCTACGGCCATTTAGGCTTTGTTTTTTTTATGACTTATCAGTAATTTATTTCAGTTCAGTTTATTAATTTCCTTTTAATAAATACACTTCAGTTCAGTTCAACTCATTTATAACAAACATAACATAAATATATCTAATTTCCTTTTCAATAAATACACTTCAGTTCAGTTTACCATTTTCTTCTTCTAATTACATATATATAAGTAGTGTATTTAAGTAATTAAAAATAGTATAATAGAAAAAGGAAAAAGTTAGGTGGGTGTGATATACATGTGACCAATGGGCTAACTAATTAAATTGTCATTATTCAAAAAAATAAAGTGAGTTCCTAATCACATAGTAATAATTAATTCCAAAATATTAAGTTGGTAATCTTGGATTTTGGGTAAACTAAACCCTTTAGCCTACAATCTCAACGTGGTCCATCTCAATTCATTCACCTTTTATTTATTAATTATTGTTAATTATTCTTTACTGTAGATAGTACTACTACTATATTAATTAATTTCAAATTTGTTGTTTTGTATGACTAATTCAAGCCTTATAATGTGTGACTATATACCCAAGAATTCTTAATTATTTGCTTGAATTAAGTCCAACAAGAAAATGCTCTCTCTACTTCTGTCTAATTCATACTGGACTACATATTCCTTCTAGAACTATATTAATCATCTTTTAGTTAAATAATAATGCTAGATATATTTATAGAACAAAATAAACGAGTAGAAAACTGGTACATAAAATTGCTCATTCCGAATAATATGATTAAAAACACTTCTAGTTAAAATATGTATAACGTTGTTCACAACATACTGAATAAATAAAACAGAACTATTTCTAAACTCGTTAGGTAAAACACAATAATATTTGTTCTTACAATTAAAAGAGAATATAATCTCTAACTGGTAAGCTATTAACAAAACTACTATCATAAAATCTTCAACTATGACATAAAAAGGCGATAACGCCTCTGATATATGAATGATTGATTGAACTATAATTTGGATTCGACTACAATTTACACGGTACTCCAACGTAGACAAAACCAATATCTACATTATGTTGGGCCATATTACAAACAATCTAAAAAATAGTTATTATTATCAGATATTTATGCATACAAATCTAGCTTGTGGTTGCATATAACGCATTCTCATCTTAATGTCATTTTGTTATCAGTTCCATTATGCATCATTCCATCACAATATTCATAAGTTATTTGATCCAGAAGCTAAATATAACATCTACAAATAGAATATAGTTGACATTGGATTTTTAATTGATGACTTTAAGAAAATATGTAATCATGATTTCAGTGAAAATAATGTTCTTAATTAATCTTCTTCTGAAACTTCAAAATCTCAATGTAATATTACAATAAATAGTAGGAGTAATTTTAAAAGACTACAAATTTAATTCCTTTTTTTTTTTTTCACTTGCACAGCTCTAATTAGAAACCCAACAAAAAATTGAGTGCATGTAATTTTAAAAGACTACAAATTTAATTCCTTTTTTTTTTGCACTTGCACAGCTCTAATTAGAAACCCAACAAAAAATTGAGTGCATGTATGAATTCCATGAAGACAACTAATTAATTCTAACATAATGGCTATATTAAATAAATTAAATTAAAGCAACATTACGTGATTTTTTTAGGGTTCGGTGCATACTAATGTTAATAAGTAAGTATATTTTTTTAAGATATAGTATATAGTTTGACAGCTAAATAAACTACTCTTGATCAATTCATTAATTTCCTAATTGTTACCATAAAGTTAATTTATTAATCAAATATAATATATGAATGTGTTATTGTACTAATTGCTTATATTTCTTATTAAAAAAAAAATACTTATGTTTCTTATAGTTCCAAATTTCATGTGCAACTTAAATGAATCTTATATTATTCGGCACTAAAAACCTTACGTAGCTAAAAAAATAAAAAGTAACAACCTATCAAAAAGAAATATTAATTAGTATAACTAGTTTAAAAAATAAATAAATTAGTATAACTATTAAGTAATTGATATGATTGTCACGTTGATCTTTGGACAAGATAGACTATGAGAGGAATTTTAGATTCATAGAGTGGTCCTATATATATAGGAATTAGATTGTAATTATAGTTAGATTTTGTAGTGATCTTTTAGTTTATTTTACAGTTAGATTCTAGAAATAATTCTTTACCGTGATAACTTTTGATCTTTAAAACTTGTTTACTGACATAATGACTGTTTTTAGTATTGATAAAAATTAACGTTTTATTATTAAAAAAATGATCGCTTAGGTACGTAACTTTTTAGTATACAAATTATGAAAATAATATTATAAAAAAGTTTAATTCTTAATTTACTTATGAGAAAATTTAGATGTTGTTTTTAGGAGAAAAAAAAGATTGTTTAAAGAGAAAGTTTTAGAAATGGCGTTTTGCAAAATATAAAATTATGGTTATTGGAAAAATGATTTCAAAACAACTTCAATTTTTAAAAAATTTCAATTTAAGATCATCATTTGTTTTCTTTACTTGATTAACAACAAAAAAAATCATTATTATAAAAGTGAAATGTACAATTCAGGTATTATAATGTCCAATTTTAATGTTCGGGTTATTATGTTAGCAAGTGCAAAGTTCAAAGATCATAAATGTAAATTATACGTTAGAGATTAATATAAAAATTTCCATTGAATCTTAACTATAATTAACTTAAACTTTTAGTTTAACAACATTATTAATTATTTTATACAACATTAAATCCAAAATGATTGAAAAAAGGGGTAAAAAGGTGGGAGCATAACATTTATTTTTTTAATAAAAAACGGAAAGCTAGCAAACGGAACTGAGGCCGGACATCCCAACTAGGTTGGCACCCCCCAAAACACTGAATCGAAGCTAGACCCAATAAATTAAATGGAAAAGAAAAGTAAAAAAAAAGTTCAGAAAGTTATATAAAGCGATATTGCTCAATCAAACTAAAATTATCAAAAACATAGTTATTGCAAAAAGAAGGAGCTAAAGTCTACCAAATATTATCATTTGTTGAAGAACCATATCTAGCCAAGGCATCCGCGGTTCTGTTGCCCTCCCGATAAATATGAGAAACAAAAAATCTCATTTTACAAACATATATGTAAAATCTCTTCTTTCTTCTTAGATATTTCTGCAACTTGTCGCTCCACCTCAGTTTGAATTCGAACCTTCAAATCAGCTTGACTAACATAACTCTCTGAAGTATTTAGCTCAGAATGATTAACCCTTTTGAGTGGAAGAGGACCTTCACCCAAACCTCTTACGTACCCAGATTTATGGCCAAAAGCTCGAGTGTATGATTCTACTACTGTCAAGTTATCAGCCCCATATTCTTCAACTTGGGCCTTATGCATTTCTTGCAATTTGTTAAAAGCTGCCTCAGCTTCATTGTCAGACCATTCCCCATTCTTCTTTTTTCTCTCCTTTAAGAAAAGCTTGATATATTCGGGGCGATCATCTTCCTCATTACTATCATTTCTCTGTACATTCAAATAATTGTAGTTCGTGAATTTGAAGGATAAATGATACTTTACTAAAGAAAAGCTTCATTGTTCAAATAATTTTTGTTTTACATACCAACTCAGTCAATATTCTCACAAACGATACTGTTCCACAACAAGCTGGCATTTTTTGCTTTTTCTTGTTTTCTTTATTTGCTTCACTAATACGCTACAGTAAAGAAATGTATCATAAAAAATGTATAAAATGAATGTATGATATCAAAAACTGATACAAAACAGTTCCACTTACCCTAAATCGTTTCGTACCCCAATGTTGTTCTACCAACCATTTCCACTGATTTGGATCAATTTGTTTAGGGCAATTGGCTAGACGTTCTTTGTCAGTATTGAACTTCAAATAATGTTTTTCCCTCAATCGGTATCGCCAATCTCTATATCTACCCATTAGCATAAGTCGAATAGCCTCATCGACGTGTGCTTCATCCGGGAGTACATACAATTCCTAACAATAATTTATAATCCAATAGAAGCAATGAGTTTACTGTATAAGGCTAATATTGTATATTTATAACACATTAAGGAATTAAAAAATATAGAATAAGCTGACCTTCACTTTGTTCATTAATTTCACTTTCGAATCGATATCAATATCAGCCCAATCTTTAAAGTTAAGTGGCAAGTACTGTTTGACCAAATAGCTCGTCTCGGTAATAAACTGTTGAGCGTTGTCTCCAACAGCTCGCCGAAAACATGGAGGTATATCGACAATAATTGGTCCCTTCTTATGCTCTCTCACTTTCTTCCATTTAGCACCACGTGTGCTTCCGCGTGTACGGATTTTCTCTATTAAACATAATTGACCATAAGAGCAAAATATGTTTAGACTTTAAAAAGAAACATCATAGTCATATGAAGTCTAAATGATATGGACAGCTAACACGAATTAGTAGAAGGCATCATTACTTAAATAAGAAGTATGATAACACTAGCACCAAAAAATCAGAGTTGGCAAAAAAACAACCAAAGGATAAGACAATACAAATCAATCTCAATCACCCCCTTACACTTACAATTATCACTAAAGAAACAGAGGAAATACAACAACCACAAACATATAACAGAAAAAATATCCAAAAAGAGGTTTGTAATATCCAGCAATGAAAAGGTTTGCTGCTGCAGAAAATCCAGATGTGATTGGAGAATAGTGTGTTCAATACTTATAGTTTGTAAAAAACAGAAAACCAACACTAACTTTAACAGCAACACTAACGATTTGACAAACATCTTAGTTTGTAAAAAACAGAGAACTAAGACCATATATTGTACCTGGAATCACCTCCGCTGATTCAACATTGGCAGACTCCATGTAGAAAATCAATTTCAAATGATAGTGACCTGCAAAATTTCAAACAGAGTCAAGCAAATCTGAAATTACAAATTTCAATCAAATCTGCAATTACACAATACTATCAACAAAATCAAGAAAGAAAATGTCAAGCAATTATGCAATTACAAAATATAAGAGACATTTCAACCAAATCTTGCATTCATTGCTATTCACTATCATCATCATCTTCCACACTTTCTTCATCCCTTTCCTCTACATCAGACATGTCTTCCTCATCACTCGTGAGCCAAGTATTGATATCGTCATCGTCTTCTTCAATGAAATATCCAATACCCGTAGAACTTCTACTTCCTTTAGTATGAGTATCAATTTCAGCAACTAATTC
Source organism: Euphorbia peplus (assembly GCA_028411795.1). Classification (NCBI taxonomy): domain Eukaryota; kingdom Viridiplantae; phylum Streptophyta; class Magnoliopsida; order Malpighiales; family Euphorbiaceae; genus Euphorbia; species Euphorbia peplus. The sequence continues at coordinate 31,799,842 of CP110839.1, forward strand.
TGGCGACACGTCATTTCTCACCAAAGACATTGTGACATCATTATCAATAACGGTGTATTCCAGTTTTTCACCAAAATAAAGTCTCGTATCTCCATATACTTCGATGTCATCATCTTTATCATCACAAATGGGTGCATCATATAAATTTCGAGGCATTGTTTTCACGACAAGTTGCCAATTCGGGTTTAATTGATCATCGACATAATATACTTGTTGAACTTGGTTGGCTAATACAAAAGGTTCATCTGTTTGTAAGAATTTCGAGACATTTACAGCGATAATCCCATTCTGATCCCGCTTTATACCCCTTTGAGCATCATAGACATCATACCAATCACAATGAAAAAGTACAATTTTACGATCTCCACTATATTCTAACTCAATAATGTCATTTAACAACCCAAAGTATTCTTTTTCTCCACTAACGACATCTCCCTTAACATATACACCACAATTTTGTGTTTTTCTATTTTCACTGTGTTTCTTAGTGTGAAACCTATACCCATTAACAACAAACCCAGCAAACGAATTGACTCTTTTAAGAGGGGCTTCGGCTAGAACCAAAAGATCTTTGCATATACTCTTATCACCTCCCTTCTTCAAGCTAGTTACCTATTAATAAAAATAAAATATATTAACAACTCTTAACTCAACTACTGCTTTTTAAATCAATACTTCACTTTACTGATCTACTTACAGTTTTTTCAAACCATTTTATGAAGTCTGGATCGTCATTAGCATTGCGAGTTTCATATAACCTATCAATTATCAACAACATTTGTTATTTTATTATTACGTCGAATATATGATAAGTAATTTGAACTTAGACATGAAAAATTCTTACTCTAGGAATGGTTGTACTTCGTTACAGTTCCTTAGAACGTATAGTTGAGCTCGCTTCCAATCCGCGTAATTTAGTTCCTTTGACGTTCCTTTACTCAAAGGCTTCCCATAGGATGAAAAAATTGACAATCCAATATTTTTCACTTCCACACCAGCACAGTTTCGTTCTTTCCTATTGAATCTTGTTTCAGCTCTTTCTAGATAACGAGAACAAAAGGTAAGACACTCATCAGCAATGTACCCTTCTGCTATTGATCCTTCTGGACGTGCCTTGTTACGAACATATCGTTTATACTTTAGCATCTCACTAAACAATAACAAGAAAAAGAAGTTATTATTGTACTACACTATAATTCATTAAATAACCATCAGATTTAAAAATCTTACCGCTCAGAGGAAAACATCCAGCGATAAGAGACTGGACCGGCTAGCTTTGCTTGATTCGCTAAATGGATTGGCAAGTGAACCATCACATCAAAGAAAGACGGAGGAAAGATTTTTTCAAGCTTGCAAAGGGTTTTTGCTATGTTGTACTCCAATTTCTCCAGAGTCTCCAAACTTAATGCTTTGGAACACAATTGTTTGAAGAACATCCCCACTTCTACTAGCGGCTCATACACATGCTTTGGCAATAATCCACGAAATGTTGGAGCAATCAGGTCTTGAATGAACACATGAGAATCATGACTTTTCATCCCCGAGATTTTACCTTGATCGACATTAACCCATCGTTCAATATTAGAAGAGTATCCATCTGGAACTTTCACACTGGCTAGAAATTTGCAAACCTTTCTTCTTTCTTTTAATGTCAAAGCATATGAAGCTGGTGGCATCTCAAGCTTCTTACCAGGTTTACGGACCAAATGCAGCTCTTTACGAATTCCAAGAAGCTCAAGATCCATACGAGCATTCACACTATCTTTATTCTTCCCAACAATACCCATCACGGTTCCTAAAATGTTGTCACATATGTTCTTTTCTATGTGCATCACATCATAGTTATGAGGGACCAACAACTTGCTCCAATACGGCAATTGATAAAATATGCTTTTCTTTTTCCAATTAAATCTGAATATGGATTCAGATTTCTTTCTTTTCTTGGTAAGTTTCCCGAACACAATATCTGTACGGCCGGTAAATTGTTCCAAAATGTCATCGCCGGAAAGATGTTTTGGAGCCAAACGATGTTCCACAGTACCATCAAAAGATCTTTTGTCCAGCCTCCATTTGTGATTCGGTTCCAAGAACCTCCGATGACACATTAATCATTTATTTAAGGTTTTTCAATACAGATTAGAGACTTAGGAATGTTTACAAGGTCAAAGTTAGGAGAAATCAACAACATGATAAAAGCAAAACAAATCAGAATGTATATGATTTAGAAACATGTAAGAACACAAATATCAATAAAAGCTAAAAAAGATCAGAATATATCAAGTGAGAAGTTTGATGTCGTTATTAATAGCAAGGCAGATTTTTAAGGAGATAAGTCTTTGCTTAAATTTACACCTTTCAATTGCAATCAGATTGAAATATTGATATTGGGTGGTTAAATAATTACTAAGTAAACTTATCAAATAAACACAGATTGTTCCCTAGATACACGAGATTAGAGTATGCACTTGTTAAATTAATTATCAAATCATTCAAAACAAGATTAATAATAAGTAATATAATGATTTAGTCGGATTAAAAGCATTTGGGAGAAGTAAAACAATCAGAAAAATAGATACCAACCTGAGTTGAAATTGAGTTGTGGTGAGAGATAGACTCGAGATTCTCGACTCTAGTTTCAAGGGCATCAAATGTCTGGTTCACCTGTGGAGAATCAAGAAAACAAAATAAATAAATACAATCAGCAGTTCCAGGACACCACTTAACCAGATTTTTTAGGTATACAAATTTCATGAACTTGAGATAAACAAACCTAACCCATTAAAAGCTAAAAAATAAAGAAAACCTTCATCTCATCCTGATATTTCACAAGTGTGTTTAAGCCCAGCCATATATTATCTTTGTTTGAGCCACAAAATACAGTTTTCTTAGCTCTGATGGACATAAAAATGTCAAACGTGTCACCATTTCGCTAGGTAAGTACATAACAAAATCAGGGTTTGGATATTGAAAACATATGCAATGTTGTTTAGAACATGTAATGAGGAAAATAAGGTCCCACATGAGCTAGAAACATACAAAAGGGCAGACAAACCCTCTTAATGAAGCATTCAAAGAACACTGCAGAACAGGTCCTGCTTATCAAGATGATGATCTCTCAATTGGTCAGCATCAAAACTGGAACTGCTTAGAGTTTATTTCTACCACAATTAAATGAGATACCACTAGCAAAAGTATCCAGTAGCAATTGGATATTTGGATATGTAATCATAATACTTGCAGATATTCACAACTAGCGGTCCATTTTGGATATAAATCTACCAAAGCTTGGTGAGTAGAAGAATTATTACCTTAGATAAGTATAATGTCCTAAATATATAAAGAGTTGATGAGCAATAAAAGCAATATTAAAGAAGTTCCCTAGAAGTGGCCACGCCACGCCTTAGAAACAGAGGCTGAAACTTTTACAGGCTAAAAAAAACCCTTTCTACAGGTCAAGACAACGTTGTTTTAACATGAGTTGAGGTAGAAAGAATAAAATACTCGAACCATAAGGGTTCGACATTCCTCTTCTATAGTTTGTATAAAATGTCTAGCATGGGCTATAAGTGGTATTGAAAAACATAAATAAATAAAAGTTTGGCTTTAACAAAAATAAAAGATAAAGTTGGTAATTAATTAAGTTCCATTCCATCTCTACAGGTTTGTGTATCCTCTACACCAGGTAAGTATTCTTACAGAAATGACGAAAACTATAGTTAATTCTGTAGTATGTGCACCTGCAAAGAGTAATCAGTGAATACTTGGGAGAACTTGTGGAGTATGGGCAGTACAATATGTCAGGTGACCAATAAAAACCCATATTGCCAAGTATCTAAGGCAGTACAATAAAAACGTCATCTTGCCAAGTATCTAAGGCAGTACAATAAAAACTTTCAAAAATGAATTCTAGTACCCAAGTTAAAGACAATCTTATTAATAAATAAATTATAACAACCCTTTTCCATTTAAACTCATGCTATTCAAATTCTTAATCCAGCTGATTCATAATCCAGCTTATATATCCCCAAAAGCTAACCATCTAGTTCATGAATCAAAGGAAAAACGACTTGAAAAAACGCTTAAAACACCTAAATTAACAACATAAAAGTTCAATTCAACTAAAAAAAACTCAATCATAACTCAGTAAGTGAACATCCTATTAAGAATACACAAAACTTAATTGTAACTCAGTAAACAAGCACCGAAGATCAAACACGCAAAACTGAACAGAAATCAGATCACAGTTCAAAAAAAGATCACATCAATTTCTAGCAGAAAAGAGAGAGGTAATATAGAGCGAAATTAGAGAAGAGAACGTCGATTTCAAGCCAGCAGCATATACATTCAGAATCAAAATCCACGAGAGCAGCTAGAAGTTTAAACAGGCAAAATATAACGGAAACTAATAAAATCACAGTTCAAATCAGAGAAGAGAACATCAATTTTGCAGAGATGTGTACGGATTCTCCTTTTGCGAAGTCGACAATCAATATATGAACTGTAATTCACTAAATCATCGAACTGAGTTTAGGGATTCACCTTTTGTGAAGTCGACGATCAATCGGAAGATACAATGAGTTTAGAGATTCACCTTTTGCTAACCCATGGAAATCGCAAAGAGAATATAAGAGATAGGTTGAGATTAGGGATTTGATATGTTGAGATTAGGGGTTTGTGCAAAGAAAGGGCAGAAAACGCGAGAAGAGAAAATCAGAGATCGTTGATATGTTGAGATTGGATAAGGGTTTTTCTTTTTCCTTTTTCGTTTTAGGGGTAAAGTGCAATATTTCACTCTCTTTTTCATCCAAATACCGTTTAAGTACTTTGCAAATTTGGCGCCTAAAATATATGGAGGTTCAGTGGGGAATAATTTAAGTTTGCCACTACAAGTATTATGTTTTGTGGCAAACTACATATTTTCCCACTAAAATTTTATATTATGTGGGGAAATTGTAGTTTTGCCACTGTACTATTACTTTCTGTGGTGAAAAAGACTATTCCCACAAATATATATGCTTTAGTGGCAAACATGTTTTCCCCACTATGATTTCTCCACAAAAACTCCAATTTCTTGTAGTGATAACTCAAACACACAAGCCAATTTAACGAACCTTCCATGAAACATCATGCAATTTCGGCTTGAATAAATTACACTATCATAGTAACTTCATTAGATCTATGTTTTTGAAGAAAAGCTTTTTTATTCCATTGAAATTGGAGAATCGAAGTCACCATTGGAGTCTTCTATATGGTCAAAATACAGATGATTTATTAGATTAAAATAAGAAGAGGGAAATGCAATTATAATAAAGTTCATAATTTTCTTCTCATATTAATTGCACGGGCTACTCTTGTCCATAAGGTAAATCTATAAATGCATCATAAATGTTCTGTAAAAATTAATGTGTTTTAATTGCTGGGAGCACTACTCCAAAAGCTATTGCACAAGTTTGAAGAATTTCAAAAGATTCTTATCTAATGTTCTTAAAATTACGACTAACATAATGAGGCAATCTAGGTTAAGTTTACATTGATGCCAAGAGGAGTAATTGTATATGTTGTCCGGAAAAGATGTTATTAGAAAAAGTAAAAAGAAAGAATCAAAAGCAATTGATAAATACGTAACAAAAGTCTTCAAAATATCAACAAATAAAAAGAAAATATGTATTTATAAAATTTTATCGAAAGTCAAAGCTATAACAATATTAAAAAACGTGTCTTAATATTAGCTTTTGCATAGCTTATTTACTCGATTGAAGTTACAAATGTAGCTTTTGTTAAACATTTTTTTTCAATTTTTTTAAAAAGAGTTTTAGATTATGAGACTGAAATCCTAACATCTTTATTTGTCAATAAAATTAGAATAAATAGTATGCTAGTGCATATATTTTGCAAGCTTAAAGTCCAAAATTCATTTATCTACATTAGTACGCTGAGTGAGAAAAAAAAGTGTAGTAAAAACAGTGTGGTAGTCGGACGATAATTGAGGTCTTTTGAGGAATAATCAGGAAATTATTCGAAGATAAGTTAGATTTCGAGCGCCTAAACAAGTCAGATGGTCCAAGTCAGACACTTGGTTTGGAGCGCCTAGACGACGAAGCAATCTTTTTTTACAACGGTGCAAAAAATTTATTATATTCTATTATATATTAATAGTTTGAGATAAAACATAAAATATCTAACATGAATCATCTTGTACTACCTATAGCATTGGACCAAGTCATAAATATGTCATTAGGTTCCACTTCCACATACGTACATGCATAGTTCTTCTATGTACCAAATATTATATGCGGAGAAGAACATCGCACCGTATGTGGAACCTGATGACGTATTTATGACTCGGTTTAGTTCTATAACATCGATCGAGAATACAACAATTAAGTGAATATTCTAATATTAGATAAGAGTTTTTTCTTTATTATGAAAACCAAGTTCTTAAATAAAGTTTAAAGGCTCTCCATCAATATATGAGAAGCATCCACAATTCTTTTAATTGTAAGTCTTATATTACACAGAGAATGAAAGTCTTTAAATAAAATGAAAAATTCTCAAATCCTTATTAATTTCTCACCCGAAAGAGATTTACGCTCACCTCATCAATCTATGTATAATAAGTTTTGCATGACTGCAATACCTAACCATATAATTATAATCAAAATAAATATGAAAGTGATTTGTAGACCAAATTAACAAATACAAATAGCTCGTGCACCATGATTATTAAAATGACAAAACTAATTGAGTTATAGCCAATAAAAGAACTAGCCAATCGTGGCCTAATTTAATCCATTAGAAAAAGAGAATTTATGAAAAGAAATTGCCAATCTCTTACCATTTGAGTTATAAGCTAATTAAGAAAAATTAAGAAATTTTTTGCCAGTTATAATCCATTCAGTGTGATGAGGAAATTATGGAACACTAAATTACAAGGGTCATGGGTCAATATTGTAGAAGAAATTAACATATGATGTATAATAAGCTTAAAACACATGAATTTATTTATACCAAAATTTCAATTGTCTGTTAAACATTTTTATGTAACAACAATTTTTAGCACAAATGTGCTAAAAAGATTTTTCATGCAATAAAATTATTTTTATAAAGATTTTTGGATGCATACAGAATGAAACAAGCATGGTATTTCTAAAAACCGTCCCCCCATTATTTAAATCTATCATAGTATAATGTTTTTAACTCTTGAGTTACTAGTTTTATTTTTATTTTTAAATAAAAATAACGTTAAACTATCTATAATTTGAAAAGTTATGAGTCTGAATCACATCAAAATAAAATATTTTTTTTATTATTTAATGTAAGTGCAATTGTTAAGCAAAACTTTTCAAAATGCTAATGGTTCGTAATCACAAAATTCTTAAATCCAATCCTACTATTGAATTTCATTTTGTTTTATATATAATTTGAATCCCATAATCATGACTCTTAAATCTAAAAAGTAGCTACGCTTGAAATTTGTTTGTGTATGAATGATGATGCATAATATGAGACAAACAAAGAGACAAATATAAAAGTATAATACAATATATTTTTTTGATTTTATGTAATTATTAAAATATATTTCCTTAAATATTTGTATGGAGGACTTTTTCAGTCAAGGAAGATAGAATCTTTTCAGGTACTAACATTGAGGTCCCAAAAAAACAGGAACTTGTTCACTATTACAGCTGCTGATCATGTAGAGTCCAATAAAATTTATAATAATAAAAATAATAATAATATTGATACTAGAATAACTGAAATAAAAATATCCCAAAAATATAGATCAGTTTTTTGTGTGAGTTAACTTGTCCCATGGATCTGAAATAGTGATGAAGTAAGGAAGGATACCGTAGGATGAAGAAAGGACAGTGACACAACAAGCTTGTGCGGTGACGGATGTACCTTCCATACACTCGGATGAGGGAGAGGTCCATCGTCGATGTTAAGCTCAATAATAAAAAGTAAGAAGAACTTCGGATTTATAGGGATAATTGCAGGAGAAGCAACTTAAGGGAGATGATAAAGCGCGTTGTTCTCATCATAATAGTCAAGACCACTTACATCTCACTATATATGTGGATACAAAGTCATTAGGGCACAACGGCCTCAAAAACAATCACAAATTATTATTATATAAAACTTGGTAAAGTCATATTTATGGGTATGTTTTTACTTCATAAATATTCTTTTTGTATAAAGCTGTATCTTTAAAATGTTACATGATTAGGCATTAAAGTCTTGCACGGTGAGTTTGATAATGTCATTGAAAAATCATCGTTTTGTTAAAAACGAAAAACATTAATCTTTAATTTTGACAAAAAGTAAACTATAATTTATTTGCATTCATAAATCATTGAAATCACATGAGTTTCTTTTATTATTAATTTTCCTATAAATGCTTCATTATTTCTATTTTAATTAGGCAAAGTAGGAAATAAAATTTTTATTGTTACTGTAAGCAGGCGGCATATGGAGAAAAAACAAGACAAAATAACAAATTTTAATAATAATAATAATAATTTTTGGTAACATAATAACAATAATAATAATAAAGATGTATTTTTTAAGAGAAAGACAAGAATTAAAAGGACAAAGATGTATTCTTGATTTGTATATTGACTCATCATTCATCTTATTATTGGTAATGCTCCAACTGTCAGTCAATTACCCTTATTATGTCCACTCCTTTCCTTGCTTCTTCCACTCCAACTTGTTTTTAATGTATGTGAGTTTAGATTTTATGGTAATAACGGTTTTTTAGGGATACGTTTTGATATTATTGTGATAAAAGAAAAAAACAATCAGCAATTTTTATGGATATTTTAAATTTTAAGAAAAATTTCTTTTCATTGATTTTCTTTTAGTTTTCCAAAAATTTTCGGCTTGCAAAAATAATGTTGTATTCAAATTGTGAAAGTTGCTTTAAGAGTTTCAAAGAGTAATCTCATACTAATTATAAATATGCACATGTTGCTAGTTCCATGTAACTACCATATCACACATAAACGTAAACGTTTTTAATGTATTTTCATGTTATTATTTCCAATAATTTTATGAAATTATATATAAAGAAAATCTTAATAGAAGATAATTAAATTAGTGATTTTTAAACCATAACTATAAACTAACAATTAGTTTTAATCTAACTGATACTTATACCAAAGTATGAATAGAGAGAGTCTATAGTGCAAATCATACTCTAAATTTATCAAAAGTAAAAGAAAGATCTATGGCTATAAACTAACTAATTTAAGTACGAGAGAAATAAGTATTCTTTTCAATAAAAGGAGGAATTATGAAACAATATAAATTTATGCTCAAAAAATCTAAGTTTTTGGTACTTTCTAAGTTACTTATAACTATTTCAGAAAACAAATTCACCAACTTATTTATCAACAATATACCATGGCACCCATTTTGTAATAGATTGATTTATCTTCAAGGACTTGAATTTACATTTCGTATAATTTCTTTTCATACTTTGTTTGTTTCCCTTTAATTTCTTCGATAACTTCAAGTTTGCGTTCTGTGAATGTCAACCTAGTTGAGATGTCACATGACTTTACTATTTTTTAATTTCAGATTTTTTAATATATATATATATATATATATGGTTTTTATTTTCCGGATACTAAACAATTTTTATTTTTTTGATTTTCTATCCGGTTTCTGAACCCACACTGGGCCGATTAATCCGTATTCAGAAAAGTTCTAAGGACTATGGTATTTAAACTCCTCACAGTCGCCGTTGTGGAAGTTCAATTTGCAGACCTCCCTACTAAGCACAACCGCATGCTACCACAGCGTCAACCAACGATTGGTACTACACAATATATTTAAACTATAAAACCAAATATTACCCTTTTATTAAACTATCTAAAGAAAATTTATGCACAAATCTTACTTGCCTTGATGGTCAAACTTCTAACAAGATCTATTTTTTTTCACACAATTGTACCATGCAATTTAATTTATAAAGTCCAAATTCATATCTAGAAAATCTTTTTTTTTTTGTTAGCAAATAGAAAAACGAGGTGGCTTTAGTTTATGAAACAAAAAAGCACAAACAAAGAAACGTGTCATAATTATTTTTGGTTTTTCTTCCTTATTATTTTCACCATATTTGGAAGAAGAAGAAGAAGAAGACCTCTTCACCATTAATGCTCATCTCCATTAATGCTTGTCCCCAAACTTCTTCATCTCCATTATACCTTTTCTTCTTTCAATATCTCACAACAAAAACTAACAATTAAACAAAAAATTCTTTCTTTTCTGTTCATTTGAACCTCAAAAACCCATGAAACATCATTACACCCAATTCCAAAAGATGGAAACTTTATATCTTTTACACTTCTGTAGGTCCAAATGCTTCAATTTTGGGGCTCAAGAATGAAAACCCATACCTTGTTTTCTTCATTTTAATTGGTTCTTCATGTTGCAAGAACACCCAACAAAAAGTTATAGTAATATTTGCACTTTATGTGGAAAAAAGTCTAGTTCTTGCATTATTTCAAGTAGACCCATATGGTTTTATTCATTGATAAGGCCATAAAGCTTGCCAGTTTATCTGTTCTACTAGATAAAGATGAAAACTTTATGCACTATTTTACAAGATTTCATAGTGGAAAGCATGAAAGCTACTTGCTATTTTTAGTAGTCTTCCTTTTTAGTGTTGTTGAGTGTTCATAAAAAAACTCAATCTTTCACCTTTTCAAATTCCAATCTTCATTACCATAAAAAGATTCCATCTTTAATTAGTTCTAGTTAGTGTTCGTTTTTTAGTATAACCATTTGTTTTTTAGTATTGGGTACTTGAATATTCCATTAAAGTAGAATTTTTTGGGACCAAAAAACATGGATCTGATCTGATTAGTGAATGAAAAGCGGGTAGCGATCAAGAGAAGAGGAACACGGACATCCCGACATGGATGAGGATATAGAGCTCAAGAAAAGGCTTGCACTTGCTGTGAGAAGCATTCAATGGAGCTATGCAATTTTTTGGTCTATTTCACCTACAAATCAAGGGTAACTAATTAATTCTTCATAATTCCTCTGTTTTTATTGTCATTATTAGACATAAATGATGTTTATGTTCCAAATTAAACCATCTTAGAACATAAAGTTTTGTTCTTTTTTAGTGGGTCAGTGTGAAGTTCTTCAGAATTGAGCTATAAGTTTTGTTCTTTTGGTCTTTTATTTGGCACGTGTGAAGGTTACTTGTAGAAAGTTCACTTTTTTAGAAATGTTATTAACTTTCTGAGATTTGGGAAATTTTGGGGTTTATGTGAATTTATTACCTACTGATTTAGACATTTGTAGGACTAATTTGGAGTTTTTCAGTGTGAATTTGTACCAAATGATTTTGACATTTCAATGTGATTTTTTTTTTCTTTTTTGACATTTTGATGTGAATTTGAGCAGGGTATTGAAATGGGGAGATGGGTTTTACAATGGAGATATAAAGACAAGAAAGACAGTTCAATCCATGGAGCTTAATCCAGATGAACTTGGTTTGCAGAGAAGTGAGCAGTTGAGAGAATTGTTTGAATCTTTGTCCGCCGGAGAAGCAAGTCCACAAGCCAGAAGACCTTCAGTTGCATTGTCTCCTGAAGATCTTACTGATACTGAATGGTATTACTTGGTTTGTATGTCCTTTGTGTTCAACATCGGCCAAGGGTAATTCACTCGGAAACTCTTCTTCATTAGCGTTTTTGTGTTTGTGTTGTGTTCGTTTTCGTCTCCATTCCTGTTTTAGAGCTATGATTTGAAGGCTGTTTTTTTAGAAACAATGTTTCTCGGTGTTCGTTATTGTTTCCGTTTGCATTCAACATACTCTGATACTTAGCTTTGATGGTGAAATATGACGAATTTGCTTGTCTGAATCGGCCACAGTTTGCCAGGAAGAACATTAGCAGGAGGCAGGCCTATTTGGTTGTCCAATGCTGATTTTGCTGATAGCAAAGCATTCACCCGGTCTCTGCTAGCTAAGGTTGGTTTCTGTTTCTTTCTTGTGTGTTCTGCTTTTCGGGGTAAAATATACCCATGACCTCTCAATTTCGACATTACTAACCTGACGGCCCTTATACTTCAAAATCGTACGTATAAGTTTCTGAAATTTGACATGTGGTACATAAAAATCCAAATAATACGGCATTTCATCGTCGTCTAACAATAATATGGACTTTTATGGTACTATGTGTCAAAATCCGTTATTGAAATTTAGGACAATTGTGTTAGAAACCTTGAAGTTGAGGGCTCATGGCTGTAATTTACCCGTGCTTGCTTAAAAATGTTGGCGAACTAAACTTTTCCTTGATCTTTTTGTCACTACTTCCCTGCATCTATCAATCCTCAGAGTGCATCAATTCAGGTATCAAAATTTTACCTTTTTATTTTTCTTAGTTCTGCTCCGGACCGAATCATAAACGCTAAATGATAAACTTTAATTTGTTTCTTTTCAGACTGTAGTTTGCTTTCCGTTCCTGGGAGGTGTCGTTGAGCTTGGAGTGACTGAGCCGGTATGCATTCCTTTCTATCACATTTCAGATACAATACATCCATGGGCCTTGACCATATTCACTACTAACAATATGGTCCTTTACTTCATTTGGTAGCATAAAAATCCTTCAACTTTACATTGTTTAACATTAGTATCTAAATCAAAGAAACCCGTAAAAAGACGAATTTTACATGTTCGGGGGCCATATGAGTATTTTCCCCCATCGGATTTAGGATCAAGTATCAATTTGGCTCTTTGACTTGTTTTGCAGAGACAATTTGGTGTAAAATGAACTTTACACGTCAAGTTAGTCCTTAGACGAACACGTGTCAAACGACGACGCATGTTACATTTCAACTAATTTGACCAAAAGTTCAGCAAATTGATTCTGTGAGCTAAGTTGAAGGACAAAATTGATTATTTATCGGTCGGATCATTGAATAATTTGATTTCTATAGGTAATGGAGGATCCAAACCTGATTCATCATGTCAAAACATCATTCTTGGAGATTCCATATCCATTTGCAACCACAAATATTCCGATAAATGATGAAGAACTTGCTGCTGCGTTTGATGATGATGACATAATTTTAGAATGTGAAAACTTAGATGTAGTTTCCCCGAATAACAGCTCAAACATTGCTGAAGATTCTTTCATGATTGAAGAAATGAATTTACAGTTAATGGGTGATGATTTCAGTAACTTTAACTCGAATGATTGCATATCTCAAAACGTCGTCATGGATCCTGTCAAGGTTGACCCTTTACACGAGCATTTCGAAGACATCAATCAGACAAAACTTACTGCATTGGACCTCCGGACTGATGATTTGCATTATCAAACTGTTCTTTCATCACTGTTAAAGACATCCCACCCTTTAGTTCTAGGATCCCGTTTTCGGACACGAACCAAATCATCCTCCAGCTTTGCTGCCTGGAAGCCGGAAGCGTTGCAGCAAGATCAGAAATTCAAAGGTAGAATGTCACAGAAAGTATTGAAGAGTGTTCTGTTTGATGTTCCTAAACTATATCTAAAAGGCTTGCTCAAGTCACCGGATGAAAAGAGCGTTAAAATCGGAGTTTATAGACCAGAGGCGGACGATACTGGAGCAGACAATGCTTCCAATCGAAGCGAGAAGTTACATGAAAGGTTCAACATCCTCAAATCAATGGTTCCTTCAACCAACAAGGTAATACTTCATAACTACGCTCCTTGTAATCATTTCTCGACATGGTATCAGAGCCAACTAGTTGAATGTTTGTGCAGGTTGACAAAGTGTCTATCTTGGATGACACGATAGAATACGTGCACGAGCTACAAAGAAGAGTTCAAGAACTCGAATCAAGTAAAGATGCACCGGAATTCGAGGGAAGAACGAGGAGGAAAGAACAAGATGATGTAGAGAGGACATCTGATAACTATGGAAGCTGTAGAACTAGTGATAAACCGAAGCCGTTGATGATGAACAAGAGAAAAGCTAGTGAGGTTGATGAAATGGAGGAAGAGATTATAGAGTTTAACATAACGAAGGAAGGATCTGGTGAAATAAGTGTGAGTGTGAATGATAAGGATGTAATAATTGAGATGAAATGTGGTTGGAAGGAAGGATTGTTAGTTGAAATTATGGATGCTGTGAGCTATTTGAGTCTAGATTCTCATTCAGTTCAATCATCCACCATTGATGGAGTTCTTTCTTTGACTATCAAATCCAAGGTATGGACTCTTTTTAATAGCTTATCCTGATTGAAAGTTGTTACTAGCATAAAGTGTCATCTCGGTTTATAGATTCGATTTCTGAAAAGTTTTTACCACTATTTTGACACTCTCCATTCATGCAAACACTCTTTAAGTTTGAGTTTGAAGCGTGTACATTGCTGATCATCTTACCATATGTTGAAACTCCATTAATAAATTGGGTTGACAGGATATGAACCTCGTCCACATGGTCGAAAGGCTTTGTTACCATATGATGTCCACAAAAAGTTTAGGTTTCTAACTCCAAAAACTAGCTCAAAGAATGAAGTCTATGTCTCACACTTATGGTTGGGGCAAGGACTGCCAGTGGCGATAATAAAAACTACTATAACTATCGGTTTAGGCTTTAAGTTTAACTGCTTGCTTAACATGGTAACAAACGTCTCTTTGACCACATGGTCAAATGTTCAAATCGTGACAACTACATTATCAAAGGGATTTCAACACACAACAAGATAGATTATATGTTGCACATGTTTGTACAATAACGCATCATTTCTGACACGTTTCAAGATAGGTTGTACACACTTTAAGTGCAGAGGATAATGTGCAAGGACGTGTCATTTGTGACATCCTTCAAGCACAGGCATGTATGTTGCACACGCTTCAACCACAATTATCCAATAAATGGAACATTTGCCCCGAACGGCTGCTAATATTATACTGACACGTGTCACTTTTTGGACTAATTATATTGCTTTGAACAGAAAGGAGCAAGCTCAGTGTCAGCAGGGGCAATCAAAGAAGCCCTTCAAAGAGTTGCTTGGAAATCTTGAAGCTTTTCAAGGATGATTGATTGATTGGAACATAAGCTTTCTTAATTATGTTTCTCTTAATGCCATAAATTAGATTTTTCTGGTGCTCAAGTTTGTAGGATTTGTAGCAGAGAGGGAGGATTTGTATATCATTAGAACAAAACAATAGATTTTTCTCCAATTAGATCAGAAAGCTTCATAAGCAAAAAAACAAAATTAGATTTCAATGTTGTAATTGTTATTATACTTTTTAACGTGTTTTTGCTCCTAGTTGGACTAATTATTTTACAAGGTTCTATTGATATCTGCAATTTTGAGAATAGTTTTTATTATTATTATTAATATTACACTGAATTGTTTCTTATTAATCTACTCTCTCCTTTATGCTGAAATTTAAGAATTATGCATGTTATATTTTCCTCTCTCACAAATAATAAACAGTAAAGACAATAAAAAAGAATTATAAAAGAATGCATCAGATCAGAAAATAACAGAAAAGAATTACTTCTTGGGAGTGGGTTGATGGACTGTAAATTCAATTTGATTTGACTGTTAGATTGGAATCCCAATTTCAATGGCTCTGAAATCAAGTACCTCTTTTCCATATATATATTTTTCACATGTTCACTGTTTCCAATGTAATTCATAATTCATAATCCATAATTTTACCTTTTTTACCAGTTGAAATCCAACCTAGATTCAAGGCAAAATCGATTTATTCCTTTTATAGAATATAAACTAACTTTATCGTCCGTCATATTCGAAACTCTATATTTTTTATTAATAAAAATTTTATTTTAATAAAATAAACATTTAATGTATTTTATATTTAGTAAAGACATATTGATAGGTGAAGGTTAATTTGTAGTTTTTTTAATGGAGTTAACCTGTAATTAAAAAATGAATTATCTATATTTACACATATTCCATTGAAATTTTTAAATGTCTTCATTCACAAACTCCATTATCTAACTGTCATATAAATGTTTCTTATCTTTTGTCAAATAATGCAACTTGAAGTACTTACTGGTAATTATGAAAGGAATCCATGTGAAATAAATTGGAGCAATGACAGGGCAGAAAGTGGCAGCAATTTTCAGCAAATTAGTTACCAATTGAATTCTCCAAAAAGAATCCATATTACACATTTATTATCATTTAATACCGGTATTTGTAATTTTTAATTGCTTTACCCAAATTTTTATTTATTATAAACGATTCTTTTAAAAAAATTAATCACCTTCTAAAACTTTTATCCAAAAATTACAAATGCCGATATTTATTGCCTAAAAGATACAGATTACTCATTATTTATTCAACTATTCTCAAAATCCTCCTCATTTCAAAATTGACATTACCAAAGGTAAGCTATGGATGGTATCTATTTTGAAAATTGTGTTTTTCAATATAATAAGTTTGTACCTATAGACTATACCGTTTATATTCTGCACTTTTGGATACCAACACTTTTAATATGAAGTGGCTAATGAGACCAACTCAGTGAGTCATTTACAACTTTAAAGATCATAAACAATTGAAAATTTGGAGGATAGGTGATTTTTGGTGTAAATATTAAGATTTATTATTCCATATCATGAGGAAATTACAAAATAGGGTGTCAGAATCCATATCCAACCAAAGAATATATGAACAAATTATTAGTTTTAATAACTTCATAGTAACAAAAAAAAAAATAACTTCATTAGGAGACAAGACAACTAATTGAGCAACACATTTTCACAGAACTTTAAGAGTGTAACGTGTTTCGTGTGAGGGACCTCAGAATCCATATCCAACTAAAGAACATATGAACAAATTATTAGTTTCAATAACTTCATAGTAACCAAAAAAATAAATAATTTTACTGGGAGACAAGACAACTAAGTGTGCAACAAATTTTCACGGAACTTTAAAAGTGTAACGTGTTTCATGTGGGAAGACATTTTTTTTCATCATAGTGCTTGTTTCATGAGATTATCTTTTGTTCTTTTTTTCTTGAATTTTTAACCTTCATCTAAATAAATAAATAAAATAAAAAATAAGACTATACGTAAAAAATTTACAACATAAAATATTACTATTATAAAAAAATCCTCATTAAATATGAAGCATTAAATTGTCAAAAAATATGAAGCATTAAATCTGAGTGGGTAAAAAAACCTTACCTACTCCTCAAAAACACAACTAGACCAGTCAATTTGGTTAATTATTATTAAGGAAACTTGAATTGAGCAACAAGCAAATCTGATAGCTAGTTATACAATATGAAAAGCCCACTAGATTATAAAAATTTCAACCATGGATAATTCACAAACCAAACAAATCTCCAATGTTAACTACTATTCCTATAGTCCTTCAACTTGTTTATTTTCTTCCAAAGTTCATGGAGGGGAATAATTTAGATATCTTAAATATCCATGACAGATCATCGAATTCTTATTCGATGAATTTTTGCTGTATAAAATCAATTGTAATGAATCCACCCAACAGAAATATTGTAATTCGAATCGAATTTCCGGTCTCTACTCGAGATATTTAGCGCGTCCCTTGGGCCAGGTTTAGAGGATAAAAATTCACTTTAGGCTTAGTTTGGTCCAATCTGTTAGTTTTTTTGGCCCTAACAAGATCAGAATCATCTAGTGGGAGTGAATAAGTTTTGCGTCCAAAATCAAGTTTATGAAAATTTGGACAGAATCCAATCCCTTCTTTCAGAAGTTAGCCTCTGAGAAGCGCTTTTGTGAGAGATTCTGCCTTAAGACAGTTTCTGTCTTTCAGCAATAGAGGTTCTGTGGGACAGATCCTCTGGATAGTTTGTCTTTTGAACAAAGACTGAATAAAGAGACAATCTGTTTCAGCACTTTAAACAATGTTACACACAAGAGCAAATATAACAAGTAAATAGAAGGGGGAGAAAGAGTTCTGAGGTTTCTGTGAAGACAGTAGATTTATCTAGGTTCACTATAGAAGTCACTAATTAGTACTTTTATGGCAAGTACAAAAGCTCTTTTACATCAACATTGACCTAGCTAATTTCTCATTAAGTCTTGACCACCCTAGAGAGAGTTAAATGATTTCCACCAGAAAACTTATACTCTGTTTTCTGGATTTCTCACCCAACTCAAACCTCAAGTGGTTTTCTCTCAGCTAACTGAATATCACAAACGATATCAGTTTACAAAACTATTATGAACTTGTATTTTCTTCACTCTCTCACTTTTACAAATATGAAATATGGAAAGAGAAAGAATGGAATGCTCTGTATTTCTCAAAAAATTGCAGTGCGTTAAAAATGCTCAAAACTCGCGTGTAAACACAATGTTGAGCATGGTTACTATATACAGGACTTGAAGATGACCATTGTTTCAATTTGATCTTGTATTTGAGGAGAGATAAAGTTGTAGCTGTTACTCTGTCTTGTTCTTCAATTGGTGTTCAAGTACAAAATTTGATTCCCGTTATTCTTGTTTGAATTGAGTTATGGATAGCTGGGAAACCTCTTCATTAAGTTGAACCAAGGTTAGACAAGGAACAAACATGATTTGTTCTTTAGTGAACAATACAGGCGCGCTGGATGCAACTTTTTGAATTTTGGCGCTTAACATTAAATGTAGTTGATAAGTGCATTAAATGCTCTACGACATATGTGATCTGTCATCTGAAATCGTTAAGACCTTAATTCCTTTTGTCTTTACTGAATGGTTTTTTCAGAACTTAATGGAATGACTTGTTTCTATATCTTGAACTTGTAAGATGGAGCTTGAGCAACTTCTGAGAGGCATCTTCACAATCGAGCTTCCAGCTTCTGAGATACAGTCTTTTGGATGATAAAGCTTTATCTTCTGAGTCAAAAAGTAGAGCAGTCTTATATTCTTCCAGCTCATGCGGAGTAAAACTTATACGCGTACTTAAGAAAAATTGTTAGCCAATAATCATAAGTAAATAAGCTGTATATATTTTTGATATCTTCTGAAACAGTTTGGACTAACCAAAACACATAATCAAAGTTTGCCTATTTTTTTAGACAAATTTGGATTATGTAAAAATGCTAACAGTTGGTTTGGCTTAACTAAGCTAAAAAAAATAATTTATACTTCTATCCATAAATAATTCAAAATCATCAAGCTATCTCCACCCTTAGATTCTAATCTAATGGTAATTGACCAAATTATATTTAGTCAATCATTGACTAGGTGAGCACCACTCCAATTAATATCAAAAGATAATAAAAGTTATTCTATAGATTTCTTCTATAACTTTTTTTTAATTAAGAGACATTTAAGATGATGGATTATTATTTAGCCAGAATATGAGAAAATGGAAACATGGATCTTAATAAGAACAAAAACGCCATATTTTGTTTTTTACACAAAAACACATTATCAATTCATCACAATATTGAGAGAAAAAAAATGAGAGCACTTGACAATCACTCGTAGGGAAACACCCACCATATGTACATGCAAAAATCATAGAAATAAAAAAAAATAAAACGTAAATCACAGTTAACCAAAAACCTTGGATTGATGGCAAAACCAAACTCACGTAGAGAGACTCTCAAACAATGAATTTAGGAGAATATCATAAACATTGTAATATTATCAGAAAAATACTGAACATC
The DNA here is from genome assembly GCA_028411795.1 of Euphorbia peplus. Classification (NCBI taxonomy): domain Eukaryota; kingdom Viridiplantae; phylum Streptophyta; class Magnoliopsida; order Malpighiales; family Euphorbiaceae; genus Euphorbia; species Euphorbia peplus. The sequence goes on from CP110839.1 coordinate 31,819,470, forward strand.
AAGCACAAAAGAGGAAGCTTTTATTAAGAAAAAGTGCTAGTCTTACCAAAGGAATCCCAAGTGGTAGAACAAACAAACATATGCATTGACAGTTTAAGTGGCGAAGAATGTAAGGGGGCCAGTTCGTCCGGGTACATTCTTGGCACAAGAATCTGCAGAACTTCAAGGAAACTGTGGGAAGAGTATGTCGGCGACATAGTTCCATATTTGACGTAGGATCTCCGCCACCCCTGGGTCCGATGTTGGCAACTTAAGGGTTCCACCCTAGTCCATGCGGGACTAGGAGGCGGGCATTCGAGAAGTCATTACACTAACCAATTTGATATTTGTAATATCGTTATGAAGGATGGATCGGTTCAATTTTTTAAGCTCCAAGTTCTACGTATGGGATCTCGGGTACATGAGAGCACTGTAAGAGATTTTAAGCGCCTATCGGAGATGATAAATTGTATTTTCCAATCTCATCTTTCTCGATTTCCACGCAAAAAAAGTTTGTGTTGAAATGAGCATGTGGCTCACAAAGTTAAATGATTTTCTAAGGTAATAAATGTTATTTACTTAAAAAATGAAGGAATGAAAATATTTCACATGACAAAACAAAAATTTTATTTGACTACCGTTTTTTTTTTTTTTACAATATGATCTATTCGAGCATTTTAAAATACAAAACAACTAATTATAGTGTATATATCGATATGTTCTAACATATTTCTCTCGGTATATAAAGTGCAAAACATTTCTTATGACATCGATGATATCAAATAAATTTTTCAACAATTTTAGAATTTTTTTTAACATATGTAATAGTCACTATCATAATAAAATAAACTCATGTGTCCGATGTTGGCACTACTTAAGTGATCCACCCTAGTCCAGACGAAACTAGGAAGCGGGCATTCGAGAAGTCATTACAATAACGGATTTGATATTTGTAATATCGTGTTGAAGGATGGATCGGTTCAATTTTCTAAGCTCCAAGTTCTACGTATGGGATCTCGGGTACATGAGAGCATTGTAAGAGATTTTAAGCGCCTATCGGAGATGATAAATTGTATTTTCCAATCTCATTTTTCTCAATTTCGCGCAAAAAAGTTCCTATTGCAATGAGCATGTGGCTCACAAAGTTAAATGATTTTTGAAGGTAATAAATTTTATTTACTTAAAAAATGAAGGAATGAAAATATTTCACATGACAAAACAAAAGTTTTATTTCACTACCGGATTTTTTAATACAATATAATCCATTCGAGCATTTTAAGTATGATACAATGTATGTGAGTCAAATTGTTCTACCCCTAGAACGCGTGGCTATGTAAACTTATCAAAATTCAAAGATAACTTCCTTACATGTGTTGGGATTTGGTAAACTTATTTATGTATATTGTGTTATTATCTTTGAATGATAGTATCAAAGGTTATAATAAATTTATAGTTTAAATTTGCTATTGGGATACTTTAGCGCAAATATATGTCTCATTGGACTGTTCTAACTCCATTGCTTTGTCAATTATATTGGACGTTTTGAATCTGCGCCACATTAAAATAAAAAACCAATATTCAATTTGGTGGACCCTCGAGTCCAATAGTCATTGTTTGGGGTCGCACGAGCATGAGTCTTGGGAGAAACAAGCATAGTGCAACTTTTGAAGGGACCTCTCTTTTTTTGAGAGAAGATTTTTTTATCCCTCCTGTCTATGAAGAGCTTCGAGTCTATTGGGAGAGGATGTGGTGGTAACCTCTGCAGCTTCGTTTAGAGCCGGGCGTCCAGCCGTGTAGGAATGCCTTTTTCCCACTTCTTTTATAAAGATTCCTCATCGAATTTCGTCGATCGGTTCACTCCCCTCGAAGCAGCTTCAAGCCATCTTCATTATTCGAGACACAGTTATAAAGAAGCGAAACCTTTCACTAAATTGAATTGTGACTTAAAAAGAATGCTTTCTGAAAAAAAAAAAAAAAAAGACAAAAGTAACGATTTCAGGCTTAGTGCTTTGTGAGATAATGACTATTAGTGAGAAAAATAAATAAATTTGGGTGCAGGATTCGACCCGCCATGATTTGTTTGACAATCATAGCAGGGCCGGTCCAGAGGGGTGAAATACGGGGCGCCCGCCCAGGGGCTCCGTATTATGGTTTAGTTATATATATGCATATAGGTATAAAACATTTATGAAATTCAATCATGACAATATTGGTCCGTAGATTAGTTGGTAAATGTGGTAGTTTTGAGAATTAGCCCATATCAAAATTAACGTGTTTGAATCCAACCATTCCCTTTTTGCTTTCTTTTTTCTCTATACTTTTTCTCTAAAACATGCACTAACCTATTAAAATTTTGTTTTTTTTCTTATGATTCACAAATTATTATTTTCCACTAAAATATAAATTCTTATCATTAAAGAAAAAGATACAAAATTATATATATTTTTAATCTTATTCCAATATTTACTTTTTATTTTCTAAAAAGAGACTTTTGTTTCTCCCTAAAAAGGTATTTCACTTTTACTTCATTCAATTTATTTTTTATTATTTGATTTTGAGCTCGTTTTTAAGATAAATTTTAAATAAAAACATCAATTCAATTATGTACTCTGGTTCATTTGTTTTTATTTTAAAATCTCTATAATGAAACCACATTATGCTTAGCTCGGTTCAGTAAGATTTTTACATATTTAATAAAAAATTTAACTCTAAACTAATAGTAAAATTTCATATTCACTTAGCAACTTGATTATTCTATTTCTAGACATAATGCAACTATTTTTCTATTTATTTATTCATGTTTTATCGAAGTGATCATTTATCTTCATGACTACATTAATGTTTACCTTTTTTTTCAAGTCACCGTCTAAGTTTTGAATTATCATTAATTCAATATACATTCTTTGAAGAAAAAAGAGTTTTAAAGCAATTTAGTTTCCATTAGCCCAGTTCTGAGTTTACATACTTTTTTATTTTTTTTTATTTTGTTTCCGTATTTTAATAAAATTCGGGAGTAGTTGTTATTTAAAGAGTTCTCTAATGCAATCTAACTAGGATATTCGACTACCTTATTTTCATATATAACTTTGAAATAATGTATAAATGATAGGGCTCAAATATATAATTTCGCCCCCGACCTATAAAAGGTCAGGAACGGCCCTGAATTATAGTAAGAAGACTCTGCAAACTATAGTTGGAGCATTTGGAATCACGGGATAAAGTTTAATTACAACTTCAGAAATTATCCTCAGCATTTCTTAGTTCAGAAATTTACAATTATCCTTATATTTGGGAAGCGAATTCTGTTTTAATTTGCATGTGTACTGATACTATCTAATTAGTCAAGGGCTATTATGAAATTGCCATAACTGATTTATGTTAATTAAATTAGGTATTTATGCTTATTTTTTATGGGTTGTAGGCAAACTTTATATTATGGTTGATATTGAATTTTGGTTTTCTTCTTTTGAGCGTCCACCGAAGTTTCCTCGTGTTATTTGATGGACTACAATCTAACAGAACAATATGAGATTGAGCACCCACTGCACATTGCCTATTGTATTGGTCCCATATAAATTTAATGTGTTAGTATTGGTCCCATGATAATTTGTGTTAGATTTCAACGCCAAACACAGAACTGTTCATACGAAATCATAGAAAACCAACATCCAACACCCAACACGGTATATACGAAGTCATAGAAAACCAACATCCAACACCCAACACGGTTGTGGCGATAGAAACCTACGTGCTTTTTAGGGCAAGTGTACCCATCGTTCAAGTAATAAAGTGAGTATTAAGGACTCGGATTATCGTACCCAAGGGATCGGGCTAAGCTAAAGTTACTAACTTTCAGTCTCAAAAGTTTAACAAAGTCACAAGATTTGATTTTGGATGATTAAAACTAAAGATCTACAGCAGGGTAATATAACAGCAATATAAAAAGGCGCACAGGCTACAAGTTTCTGGATCTGGATCATAGGCTACTGGATCTGAGTTTCCATAAATGGTAAAAACGATTTCAATACAAAAAGTTCGGCTTTTCCCACAAATATCTCTTCCTAGCTCGTTTCCAAGCCTAGGGGTTGATAACTTAGTAGATCTAGCAAAGTTATTTGGTCTAGATCTACTAAGGAGTGTGTTTGTCTTAGGGTTTTACTAAAAAGTTTCCTTAAATAGTAAATGACCAACATACAAGCATAGCAAGATTTCTCTAAACCACAAAAGCATGCATCTTTAGATCTAATCCATACAATAAACCACAAGATAGCTCATTTCTAAGCTCCACTAATGATTTAGGAGGTTTGTTTCGAACCAAACCTCACCATAAGCATAGATCTAAGAAAACCGAAGTTAGAAATGTTACCAAAAGTAGAAACTCTTCACCATACGCCTAAATCCGTCACCTTTCACTCATAACCCGTGCTAGGAGACTACTCACTCATGCTTGATGAGCTTAAAATCTCCATGGAAGTGTAAAGATCAAAGCTTGAAATCATAAAGCTTAAGGAAGAAGAAGAGAGATTGGGATTCGGATCCCAATGTCTCAAAAAGCAAGAAGGAAAGCACTAAAATAAAATACCATAAATAGAACTAAGTAAAATGTAAGTTATGTCTAGTGTAAGAGTATTCTAGTGTATATGGAAAAGCAAAAGAAAACATTGCCTTTTATAGGGAGACAAGGGAGGCAACCCTAAAAGGCAAAAAGACTAAAATGACCCTAAAAGTAGAGGTCATAATACCCTTTACACAGAAATTAAATATATCCTTAATGTTGATGATAATAACAGAATTGCCACTAGGGCAAGGTGGCATTCCACCCATTCACTTGTGCAGCCTCCTTAGCTCTGGACAGCAGCAGCCTACGCCTGAATCACAGCCTGCATGCTCCAGCAGTCCAACAACAACCTAAAACAGCCACAAATCTCCAAAAGGCCTCCAATGCCCGGATTCCATGCTTAGTTGCACAATTGAGCGATATCTGCACTTAAACCTCATGAGAAGGACTTTCAACCATATAAACATGCAAGAATAGAGGTTAAAAAGAGTGGAAAAACACGTAATAATTAGGCCTATCAACTCCCCCACGCTTAAGCTAGTGCGTGTCCCCACGCACGAAGATTAGACAATTAAAACTCTTTAAGCACATAGGCCTTAGATCCCCCTAAAAGCAATACTTACGACCCATGTCTCCCTTCCCTACTTACTACATGTTTGAGCCAAGGAAGTTAAAATAGTCAACGGTAACTTTAGCCTCAAGCTAACTTTAACAACCGCACCCTACGTTTTCGAATGGAAGCTTAATTGTTGACCCGACTAGAATTGTTTTCAAAATTTACAACTTTAAGCATTACTTGAATTTCCCTTTAGTACCAATTAGTTTCCAGTTTTAGTCTCCTTTTTGATTCAGTCAAGGGCAAACAACTTGGTTGTCTCGTATTGGTCATACGTACTCCCAAGCCTACACCTCATCACCACATCAAAATGCTTTGCATACTCATACCAATTGGCATAGGAGTAGAATGACTGAGTTTTTAGCACATTGGCTAGATTTATTCACATTTCATTTTATTTCTTGGCTTTGTTTCACCAATTTTTCAAAACACTTTCATTCCACACAAGTTTAATTCGCATCAAAGCTTCACTTTTTGGGCTCCATTCTACTAAGCAGGGTTGGATTGTTAAAGTCTACTCAAACCTAAACTAAACATTTGACTGATTCTAGCTTTCTCTAATCAAAAGGTAGTAGTAGCCTAGGCAGCATGCAAACATAGTCCTTACTTTGGGGTCTCTAAAGTTAAGCAATTAAAAAGCTGTAAAAGTTATCACCAACTATGCAGGGTGCACTAGCTAGGAGTCATGCAAATTGACAAACTTAACTATCATGCAAATTTCAACAATTTTCAACTTCTAACTTAGTATATTTACAGAATCTAAGCTTAAAAACATCTCAGCACAATTCTCATTCAAAATTAACCACAAGCAGCAACACCATTCGCAAAAAAAGCAGCTCCAAATTAAAATCAAAGGCTACGTAAGTCATACCAGATTGGAGGCTACATGAAAATGAAGTCATGCCATGTGGGTAGGATCCTCCTCATGAGAGGGGTCATGAGAATTCTTAGCTGGAAGGGTCTCTGGTTCAAGAGTGATGTTCAAGGAAATCACAAGAGACTGCGTAGGCTTTGATGTTCCAGTCGTAGGGTCGTATTGAAAGAACGTAGCCTACGTCGCATTCGTAGCCTCTGCCTCATGAAAAATAGGTGCAGTCTGCGCACAGATGGAAGAGGCTGGAGGCAATCGGGCCTGCAAAAAGAAAGGGAAAGACATGCCAAGACAAAATATTTCCTAATCTACTCTAAGGTTAAAACAAAAGAAGACTAAAATTTAAAAGCTAAAAATAAAATAGCTTAAGTCATGCAAATGCTTTTCATGAAATTTAAAGAAGGTGCTCACATAAGGTAAAATCATTAAGCATGGCAACAAAGATTCTCAATTTCAAGTTTCAAAAATTGCATAGAGTATGGAAAAATTGAAAAATTGGGGTTGAAAATTTATGTTGACCAAAACTTCAATAAAACTACCATAAAATGCATGCAATTCCCTCCCCCACACTTGAATTGTGCATTGTCCTCAATGTACGAAGGTAGGGTATGGAAATGGAAAAGAATAGGACTGTGGAAGGACAAATCCAAAATGCAGAGTCAAATTTCATCAAGAAAATCATGACGTGGGCTACGACAGACAAAACTATTTACAAAGGGTACTAAGGCTCCATTGGGTGCAAGGAGCAGACACAGAGGCGTAGGCTACGCCTCAAGGGGGCTTCATGAACCTAATGGCATCAACTGCGGCCTGAGGTGGGTAAGAGTAGTAGGATTTGACTCTATGGTCATTGACTATGAAATTACCACTCTCAAGGCGATGTAACTCAATCGTACCCTGCGGGAAGACTTGCACAACCGTGTAGGGTCCCGACCATGTAGATTTCAACTTTCCCGAAGAAGGTCTCAATCGGGAATTGAATAAAATGACTTGTTGGCCTGGAAAGAACTTCTCCCTAGTGGTCTTTTGGTCATGCAACAACTTGGTATGGTCCTTATACCTTTTGCTATCCTCGTAGTTAGGAGGATCTTCAATGGGGGGCTCGACCATGAAAGATGGAGTATTATCCAGAGGTTCAAAGTCCCAAGGCTTGGATCCAGACATGACTACGCAGTCTTGTTCAGGGTCAGCCGCAGGCTGCAAGTCACATGGTGTCTGCGTAGGCTGCGGTTCCAGATCTATTGCTTCACCTTTTAACAGCTCATCCAATGCTTTATTTCCAGTGTAAGCCTGCACATTCAAACATGAGGCACCAGTAAAAGCATCAAGGAAGTGACAAGTGTCATCACTAGAGGAAGAGTGTTTAGTGAGGTCATTCATTTTGAATTTAACATCCTCTCCATCTATTCTCAAGGTGAGCTGCCCATTTTCTACATCAATGAGGGTCTTACCCGTGGCCAAGAAAGGTCTCCCAAGAATTATGGGGACATGAGAATCTTCGGCCATATCCATAATGATAAAATCCGCGGGTAAGACAAATTTATCCACCTTAACAAGAAGATCCTCCACAATCCCCATAGGGTACTTTATAGATCTATCCGCAAGATGGAGAGCTACCCTAGTAGGCTGTGGAGGTCCCAAACCTAGCTTTTCATAAATATAATATGGCATTAAGTTTATGCTAGCACCTAAATCACACAATGCATTATCAATATAAGTGGGACCAATAGAGCAAGGTATAGTGAAACTCCCTGGATCCTTTTGCTTTTTAGGCAAAGATTGTTTGCTTTGGAGTATGGCTGAGCATGTCTGAGATAGGCTGATCTGGGCAACGCTTTCAATCTTAGTCTTGTTGGTGACTAGATCTTTCAAGAACTTGCGGTATGATGGCATAGTAAGTGCGGCTTCAAGGAATGGGATGTTGATCGTGAGTTTCCTCAAAGTATCTATCACCGCATTGGTTTGCTTCTCTAACTTGGGCATCTTCTGTTGCTGCACCCTTCCTAAATAAGGTAGTTCTGGTTGGTAAACATGAACTACTGGTGGAGGCGTAGCCTTTGGTTGTTGAGGAACAAGTTCTGCTTTCCAGGTCGTAGGCTGCGTCTGCTGGTGCACAGGCTGTGACTTCTGGTTCACAGGCTGCGATTCCTGGTTCACAGGCTCTTTGGGTGTAGGCACAACCTTAGGACCATCTCTTGTTGACCAAGTAATTGGAACTTCAGGAAGTTCTTTCCCACTCCTCAAGGAAATAAAGTTGACATCTTCTCTAGTGTGTGTCTCGGATGTACTTGTCGTAACTCCTTTGTTCTTTGGCATCACCACATTAGAGAGTTGGCGCATTTGGGTCTCTAAGCTCTTGATGGAGTCTTCTTGACTTTTCTGAGCTTTCAAAGTGTGTTCCATGAATTGGGTAAACATATCTTCCATAGATAGCTTGATTTCCTCCTTTCTTTGCTGCGGCGGTACATAAGGCGGGGCGGGCTGTGAATACCGCTGCGTAGGCTGTGAATAGTTGTTTGGAGGCTGTGGATATGGGTTCGCAGACTGTGACTGCTGTTGATGTTGAGGTTGGGTGGACTGCGCAGAGTAACGCTGATTCTGGTCCTGTGGTTGCTGATCGTAGGGTGTCCTGTTGGGATCCCAAGTGTAGGCTGGGTGATTCTGATAACCAGTCGTAGGGTACGCTCCTCCTCCCTGTTGGCGCTGATGGTTGACGTAGTCTACAAACTCAACTGCAACTGGAGGTTCTGTAGCCTGGCAATCAATGGTCTTATGAGCCTCTCCACAAAAGTTGCAAGATATGGGTGGAGGTGTTGGTGAGACCGATGCCACAGGCTGCGGTTGGTTCATCTTGGCGATCTGCTTGGTGAGCTCAGCCACCTGAGTGGCTAAGGAAGATATCATAGGATCAGAACTTGTAGAAATATTCTGTGTAGGCTGCGTATCTGTTCTGCTTGCATGCCACTTGTAGCTTTGAGCTACCAACTTCTCTATCATAGAGTACATATCTTGTGGTGTCATCATATCCGGTTCTCCTCCGCAAACTGATTCAAAGACTCTTTTTTGGCTCGTGATGAGACCATTATAAAAAGTCTGCACTTGGAGTGCCATATCCAAACCGTGGTTAGGGGCTCTCCGTAGGTAGTCCTTGAATCGTTCCCACGCTTCAGCTAGAGGTTCATCTTCCCCTTGTGTGAATGAGGCAATTGAGTTCCTCATCCGAATGAGTTGCTTTGGAGGGTAATACTTGTTCAGAAAAGTTCTCTCCATTGCATCCCAACTACGAATACTCCCCGGTTCTAGATTCTTGAACCAAACTTTAGCTTTTCCCGTGAGTGAGAAACGAAAAAGCTTCAACCGGAGAACATTATCAGAGATATCCCTATTGGGACGTATTGCTTCACATATGTTGATGAAATCATGGATATGACCGTTTGGATCTTCACACGGCAATCCATCAAACTGAGCAGTAGCCTGCAACATATGAAGCATAGATGCTTTAAGCTCAAAATCTCCTTCATCGGTCGGAAGGACAATACAAGATGAGTATTGTGGTCCTGGCGGTCGGGCTTCTGTGTCCATCCATGGCCTAGCAGCAGCCATAAGAGGAACTTCAGGTACTTCTTCGATCGCAGGGTGCGATACTTCGTGCACAGGGTGCACAGGATCTGCTGTAGGGTACGGGAAAACAGCTGGGTTTAACACAGCCTGTTCTGCCTGTGTGTTAGAACTTTCTCCAGCCTGCGCAAGTCTCTTTTCTTGGAGTCTCTGCCTACGCTTGGCCTTCTTGATAGCGTTCCTACGTCTACAAGATCTTTCAATCTCAGGGTTGTAGGGTACTTCAGGAGAGCCTCGCCGTGTGGGCATAAACTGTCAAGAAAATCACTAAAGCACAGCCTGCACACTTAACACACAAATCAAACTCTCAAAAATAAAACTTAATAACAGTAGCGTATTGCCAATCCCCGGCAACGGCGCCAAAAACTTGTGGCGATAGAAACCTACGTGCTTTTTAGGGCAAGTGTACCCATCGTTCAAGTAATAAAGTGAGTATTAAGGACTCGGATTATCGTACCCAAGGGATCGGGCTAAGCTAAAGTTACTAACTTTCAGTCTCAAAAGTTTAACAAAGTCACAAGATTTGATTTTGGATGATTAAAACTAAAGATCTACAGCAGGGTAATATAACAGCAATATAAAAAGGCGCACAGGCTACAAGTTTCTGGATCTGGATCATAGGCTACTGGATCTGAGTTTCCATAAATGGTAAAAACGATTTCAATACAAAAAGTTCGGCCTTTCCCACAAATATCTCTTCCTAGCTCGTTTCCAAGCCTAGGGGTTGATAACTTAGTAGATCTAGCAAAGTTATTTGGTCTAGATCTACTAAGGAGTGTGTTTGTCTTAGGGTTTTACTAAAAAGTTTCCTTAAATAGTAAATGACCAACATACAAGCATAGCAAGATTTCTCTAAACCACAAAAGCATGCATCTTTAGATCTAATCCATACAATAAACCACAAGATAGCTCATTTCTAAGCTCCACTAATGATTTAGGAGGTTTGTTTCGAACCAAACCTCACCATAAGCATAGATCTAAGAAAACCGAAGTTAGAAATGTTACCAAAAGTAGAAACTCTTCACCATACGCCTAAATCCGTCACCTTTCACTCATAACCCGTGCTAGGAGACTACTCACTCATGCTTGATGAGCTTAAAATCTCCATGGAAGTGTAAAGATCAAAGCTTGAAATCATAAAGCTTAAGGAAGAAGAAGAGAGATTGGGATTCGGATCCCAATGTCTCAAAAAGCAAGAAGGAAAGCACTAAAATAAAATACCATAAATAGAACTAAGTAAAATGTAAGTTATGTCTAGTGTAAGAGTATTCTAGTGTATATGGAAAAGCAAAAGAAAACATTGCCTTTTATAGGGAGACAAGGGAGGCAACCCTAAAAGGCAAAAAGACTAAAATGACCCTAAAAGTAGAGGTCATAATACCCTTTACACAGAAATTAAATATATCCTTAATGTTGATGATAATAACAGAATTGCCACTAGGGCAAGGTGGCATTCCACCCATTCACTTGTGCAGCCTCCTTAGCTCTGGACAGCAGCAGCCTACGCCTGAATCACAGCCTGCATGCTCCAGCAGTCCAACAACAACCTAAAACAGCCACAAATCTCCAAAAGGCCTCCAATGCCCGGATTCCATGCTTAGTTGCACAATTGAGCGATATCTGCACTTAAACCTCATGAGAAGGACTTTCAACCATATAAACATGCAAGAATAGAGGTTAAAAAGAGTGGAAAAACACGTAATAATTAGGCCTATCAACGGTATATAAGTACAGAGTTTATACTGAGTCAGATGTTACTTGTAGCTCCATTTATCTGAGAATTGGCCAAAGACAAACTTTGTTGCCCACCTTCCGATGTAAGCTGTACAGAGAATAACAAAAAGTTCCACTTCCTTGTTTGTTAGTTAGATTTCAATGGACACAAATTATATTGGACCAATACTATAGGCAATGTGCAGTCTACCTTGTTGGCAATATCTACCCACTGCAAGCCATCTTTGATCTTTTGACAGATGTAGTCCTTCGAATCATCCAGTGAAGTATTCATTCACTAAGTACGAAACAAATATATTATATATAAGAGAACAAACTATGACTGTAATTTAGAACAAACTATGACTGTAATTTAGAACTTACGCATAAGATTAAGAGAAGAATACCTTAGACCTATCACTTTGAATTACCAACACCCTTCAGATTGGAGTACAACAAAGAAATCTGACCGCCCTATGTTTCCGGGAGAGACAAAATTATCATGTTCGATAAGCCACAGTACAATCTTGAAATCTGACCGCCCGGCAGAGACAGAATTATCACGTTCGATAAGCCGCTTCTCATCCTCGTAGCTTGACTTTTGGCTATCTCGAGAGCCGCCTATGTATTGGATACCTATTGAGTCCGAATGGCTTCTGTTTCTCGAGCATCTTTGAAATCTGACCGCCCGGCAGAGAGCCCGGCCGAGACAGAATTATCACGTTCGATAAGCCGCTTGTCATCCTCGTAGCTTGACTTTTGGCTATCTCGAGAGCCGCCTATGTATTGGATACCTATTGAGTCCGAATGGCTTCTGTTTCTCGAGCATCTTTCATCCCCGACACCCACGGACCCTAAATGGGGTAAGAACTTGGTTCCAAAGAGTAAAATCTTGAAATATGACCGCCCAATATCTCCGGCAGAGACAGAATTATCATGTTCGATAAGCTGCAGTACAATCTTGAAATTTGACCGCCCGGCAGAGATAGAATTATCATGTTCGATAAGCCGATTGTCATCCTCGTGGCTTGACTTTTGGCTATCTCGAGAGCCGCCTATGTATTGGATACCTACTGAGTCCGAATAACTTTTGTTTCTCGAGCATCTTTCATCCCCGACACCCACGGGTAAGAACATGGTTCCAAACCCTTCTGATTGGAGTACAATCTTGAAATTTGACCGCACGGTAGAGACAAAATTATCATGTTCGATAAGCCGCTTGTCATTCTCGTAGCTTGACTTTTGGCTATCTCGAGAGCCGTCTATGTATTGGATACCTACTGAGTCCGAATGACTTCTGTTTCTCTAGTATCTCGAGAGCCGTCTATGTGCGATAAGAACCTGGTTCCAATTTGTATGAGAATTTGATTCTTCTCGATTACGAGTAATCCTAATTATATGTGGATGTGCCTTTATATAGGAACAATCCCTAACTTATTAATAATACTAAAAGACCCCAGCATCTAATATTACTTTTCATTTTTAACCCTATATTTTACTTATCTTAAGAAAACACCTCCTAACAGTTCTAATTATAACCGTTTCAACCATATTTTTAACTTCCTCAATATTTGGTTCAAAGTATTAGCCTTTTTGGACAATCTTTTTTGATTGATTTGAAAGTAGAGTCATGTCAACCGATTCTTCCTCTCCTTCATCATGCCCCACAAAATACAGACGCAAAACTCAATGCTGAATTTTAATTCCTTCTGAAGGTTCACATACTACTCCAAAAGACACACATATTTAACAAGATACCTTCATAACACACCCTCATTTGTTACACTTGTTTTGACCCTAATCTTTTTTACTTAATTTCAGCAAAATTCAATTCGGTTGAATTCAACCAATTTCGGTCACTTCTGCAAATTCAATCCAACTCAATCGTAAAACACAGGGCCTCGAAAGAAGAAAACTATCATTAATTTAAATATTGGCGCTGCCCTAGTTGGTAAAAAAGAAGTCTTTCCCTTTTTATGGAACATGATTTTTTATTTAGAAAACATAAAGTATCTTTTAATTGAGTTTTGTTTAATTTTTTATATTTTGTTTAATTGACTTTTTTTCGTTTTTCAACCCTTTCACGCGCCTCTAGAGTTTGAATCTCACTTTTTCTGCCATGTCAGCAATTTGGGATTAGTTCATACGATTTTGCAAGTTCAGGTAGATTTCTGTTGCAATTGAAAGTTTGGAGTGTCACTTGTCAATTTGATTCAAGTTCAGAGGATTATCTCACTATTAAGCCAAGAAAATAAGGAAGATGAGGGAGGTGGCTCTAAGTGTAGGACCAAAACAACTTGGACCTAAAGAACTACTCTATTATATAGTTGGGGAGTTAGGGTGTTAAAAAAGGCTGGGCTGGGATTTAAAATTGATTTTTACCACAAAAAAAACAATCATAAAATTGCTTTTAATTTGATTTTTTTTAGATGAACTTGTATTGTATTACTATTTTGGAGGTTTAATTCGATTCAGAATGAAAATATTTGAGTGACTAGAAATGTTTTGATAGATCAAAATAGTTAAGATGGCACATTTGAAATTTTTAGAACAAACATTTTTCTCTTTTCGACTAAGGTACCATGTTACACGTTATTAAAGGTTAATCGTTATACTTCTTTTCGAACTTTTTTGACTAGCTCGACATTACGAATTTTCAGTTTTAGAGTGTATCTTTTTCAACAAATTCTAGAAAGCCCATTAGTTTACCAATGTTTGAGGCTCAAAGGAAAGAAGCCGACAAGCTTGCAGATTCACATATTTATTTTACATTTCATCCATTAAGGCCTGTCGGCCCATGTCAAAATAATTTCTTTCGTCCTGTAAAATTTAGATTTGGTTCATCAAGCTTCTGAACTTATTTGAAGTATTATTTATTCCTTAAATTTGTTTAAAGCGATATATTCATTTCTAAACTTTCTAGAGACACTTATACCCTCCAAACTCTATACTCGTTTCAACTTGTTCTAATCTCTTTTTATTCTATCATGTGGCACTTAAGAAAGCCAATTGTATCACTTTTAAGTAAAATTCAAAATGAAATATTTCCGAAGTTTAAAGTACTGATTGAACAATTTGGCCAAGTTTGGCATGCAAGAGCTAGTTTGATCACTGTTTTAAACGATGGACGTCTTTTCAAAATGGAAACTCCGACTAGACTAATCAGATTGTCTGGGAGGACAAAATCCAACTAATCTCCAACTAATTCTCAAATATACTCGGACTAGGATTTATAAGAAAAACACCAAATTTTACAAAATAAAATGAACCTATTATCAATAAATTTTCCATCTTTAGTTACAAGTGGGAAAGATTTAAAACAGCAAAAAATAATTATATATATCCATATACACCAAAATCTCAACCGTGTGAATTTAGTATGTCCCAAACTATCTGCAAAACATATGCTTCTGTCTGATTGTCTATTGAACTGCAATTTCCATGATCAATTCGCCTAAAACATTGTCGATTATCTCGGAAACAGCATCTTCAGCGTTGAGCGGGATATCCATCCATCTTCCCGTTTTATTCAAGTCCCTTTCGATCATTTTGTCCACCGTCTCCAATGGATGAGCCAAGAGGAGCTCCCAATCAACATATTTCAGTATTTCATGAACTATGTTTCCGGTATCTGGTACAATTCTTGGTTTTATGAATGACAGCCACGGGGAGCATCTTGAGTAGCCGATGTTTGCATCTAGAATGACTTCGTTGACATAGTCGAAGAGGAGTCGATGATCGGGGCAATGTTGTGTAGGTCCCATGTGAATGTCTTCAAATAAGGAGAGATCGAGGAGTTGGTCTGAAATTTGGGATTTTCGTGAGAGTTCGTCCCAAGTAAAGTGATTGGCTTGCAACACTCTGCTAATGTAACTAAACATGGATCTATATTCTTCTGTGGAAGTAATTGGATTGATCTTCGTAGCGACAGGTGACTGAGACCGATGACGAGCATGGTAGCAGATTTCTTCAATACCAATTTCTAGCTCCCACACTGAAGGTAGTGCTGCATAACATCAGATATGTAAACTAAGTGAAACAATTGAATAATATCATCAGTAGTTCTGTAGTGTAAGTGCTTACTAGGTTTGCATTTGGTGTTTATAGGGCTGCTATTCGCTTCTTCAGTGAAGAATTGATCAAGAACGGATACTGGACTCGGCTGCTCGTGGTTCTCTTTAGTTATGCCAAACTCTTTAAAGTTCTGACGGTTTGAAGGGCTCGAGGAGTAGTCGTCTAGTGAAATATTTGATGTCTGGGTCTCCAAAGATGAATCCTGATAAATTCAGCATTGTGAAAAAAAGGCAATCAGGGGAATGCGGGTAAGAAATTTAAGACATCATGAAATTTACCGTTCTTGGAGAAGCCAAAGATTCACTATCCTCACATGTATCCACCGTCTCGTTGCTTTGGTTTACACCATTACCATGAGAACCATCTGATTTGGAAGTCGTTCCTGTAGGACTGATTTGTTCCAAATTTTCGTCGGTATTTGTTCCTGCAATGTTCATGATGGATAAAACTTTACATTGTTGATGCAGATTACGTTGCAAACAGAATAACATTGTCATTAAAAAGCTTACCCGTTTCAGTGAAAATGCTTCTACTCTCTCGGATATCTAGATAAAGGTTGTCGAGGACATCTGTAGATTTCTCGTATTGTTTCCTGTAAACAGCAGATGGTGAAGCCTCTACATTCTGCGTTAGACTTGAGCAATTTCCTTTCTTGTCTTTCTGATTCCTTGAATGGTTCTCACTCGCAATTTGAAGAGTGTCGTATGGGGAAAATCTCGTCCGCGGGGATACAAAGCCATCTTCCTTTAACCGACTAGGACTTTTTATAGGCAAGAATTCATAATCAGGAGTAGTATTCGTCCCGTCCCAGGTTTTGGTTCTTTGCTTCCTCAAATTTGTATTACCATTTCTCAACTCAGAAATATCTATTCTAGGCTCGACAAACAAATCTTTCATCTTTGTTTTTCGAGGCCTCTTTGGCGATAAATCAGCTTCGTCTCTAACACTAGAGTCAAATCCTTTCGCATTGTCCATCTGAGTCTTTCCCGTGCCATCTATGGAAGACGCAGACAACTCTCCAAGATCAGAATCGACCTTTTCAGGTGAGTTTCGTGTGATAAAATCCTGAACGTTTTCGTTCGGGCATTTCTCTAGATCCTCTGTGCCATTGGTAGACCTCTGATGCATTGCAGAATCCGTCTGCTTTCTTCTGCTCACTCGTATAGCCCGCATCAACCTTCTCTTCATTTGTTCAAACGGGAAAATTGCAGGTTTAACACCATGCTGCATATTCCAAAACCGTGGAGAGTCTGGACTACTTTTATCCGTACAGACTTCTAAGCTGTTCTCCCGGGGCTTCAAGATTACTATATTCTCAAAAGGCTCGTAATCACCATCTTTAGGAAGGGTATTTTCATTAGTACTACACATCCGATGTTCTAATAATTCAAAATCCGTAGGTAATTTCTTCTGCTGCTCGTTTTCCTGAGAGTCCCTCAAGTCTTCAATGTGTTTCACCAACAGAGAATTTGGGTCCTGTAAAAGCCTTACGAACAAGTCCTTGTTGGAATTCAGTACCTCTAATGCATCCAAGAAATGTTTCGATTCGTGGCTTGACCCATCGTTGCTGATGTGTCTTCCATCACTCAACTTCTGGTTTATAAATGCTTCAGTTGCTTCATTCAGATTAACGTGAAGATTGATCTCGTTACTTTCAGAATTGCAAATTCTTTTGCACTTTGTCTCGGGATTCACTTCTACTATCGCAGGAGAGTCTAAGGAATTTGTAGATCTTTCAGCTACAGTTTTAACCATAGGATTATCAGGCTGCGCAGTAGATACATCATAACACCCGTAAATAGGAAAGCGGCGAGGTCGCCGAGGAGTAGTTGCTTTTTTCCGTTTACTTGACAGATCATGGACATTTTCAGAATCAGATTGTACATTATCCACTTTAGCTGTGGTAATCTTCTTCGGCATTTTCTGCTCAACGTCACACATGCCTGTCTTAATTTTCTTCGATTTTTCCTTACTAGAGTCTACTGCTACAGTCATCTCATCTACCACATCCTGGATTACACGAATGTATTGATCTGAATTCCTAGGCTGATCATCTGCACATGGAAAACAAATACGTTCATCCTGATACACCAGTAATATCCTAAAAAATACGGTTGTCAATATCTGGCAACACGATATACAGAGACAACCTGTATCACACGACATTTTAACAGCATAATCATCAATCATCTCA
This sequence comes from Euphorbia peplus, assembly GCA_028411795.1. Taxonomy (NCBI): domain Eukaryota; kingdom Viridiplantae; phylum Streptophyta; class Magnoliopsida; order Malpighiales; family Euphorbiaceae; genus Euphorbia; species Euphorbia peplus. Next base: position 31,837,093 of record CP110839.1, read on the forward strand.
GAATCATATATAAGTCAACATACTGATAAAATGGCACAACAATGACAAACAAAACAACCCGAATTAACACGCCTACAACGATTGACACTTCTAATCATATATTATCATCCAACACAACAGAAATCAAAGAAGTCTTACCTAGAGAAAGTCTGCTTAAACTTCTACTGTAAGTATCAGAAATCATCTTCTTCGACTGCCGATTTCTAAACCGAAAGAAACTGATCAAACCATAAGCACATCTTGACTTGTACTTCTCATAGGCCACAGGACTCCTAGGAACTGGACTCTTCGGCATAGGACTCTTATGCATAGGACTCCGTGGCACGGGGCTGCTCTTAGCCATAGAGACCTTCATCACATGGCTCTTAGCTGATCTCCTTTCCATAGCTGCTATAAAAAGGAACAAAGTTCAGCACTTCATATCAATCAACACAACACAAAATTCGAAAAAATTCGCTTTTCGGGTTATCATCTAATCATTACATTACATTACATTCTTCCCTCCACCCAATTCAACTTAACACATACCCTTTATCTTTATGGCCTTCAAAGAGACACTAACCTTTCTCTTTTTGGACAAAGTAGCACAATAAACAATAAATCAATAGACAAGAAAAGATTTAAAGCAAGAAACAAACTTTAATAAAAACCCATTAAGCCAATGCTCAAACAAACTTAAACCCATTTCCAAAATGACCAAAATCAAAGCTTTAGTACCTTAAAGTTGTTCAAAACTTGAACCCCAAAATTTGCAGGGTACCCAATTGAAAGTTATGATAAAACATTGTCTCTTCCTCTTCCAAACACCAAAATGAATGGAAAAAGATGGGTTTTCTTCTTCTCTTAGAATCAATGAAAGAAACACTTGGTTTGCATTAAATTGGGGAGAAGAAGAGAGGAAAAAAGGGTATGATAATATTGACTGGTAAATAGTGTTAAGAAGATATGTTAGGACAATGGAAAGACTTTCAAATGAAGCAAAAGTTTTGTCTTTGCATTCCCATTTCCCTCCTCCTTTCTATCTATGTCTCTGCTGTCATTAAACAGTGATTATAATATGGTTCTCTCTTTCAACACTCATCATGGTCTGATTGAGACTTGAGAGAGATCAAATGGGTGTCGTTTTGTGTTGAGAGGATGGCGTTTTGGGCTTTAGTGACCTTTTGTGTTCCAAACTCCCAATTAAAAGTCATATTAATGTCATTTTTTATATATATTGATGGACTTAAGGTTATAATATTAATAAGTTTGTATCTACCATTTTCTTATTATTATTTTTTAGAAAAGTTTAAGTAAAAGTAAAATCAGAACAAATCACATATCTCGATGAGAGTTTACGGTAAAATTTTATCAAAGCATGAGCTCAAGTCTCAAACCTTTCAAGTAGAAGATAAAGTGCATATTTTGTTAAAAAGAAAAAGAAGTCTCTAATGAAATAATTGGAAGTCTGATTAATTATAACAAAACGATTAAAGTTCATTATATCCCCATGAACTATAGCAAAGTCTCTAATGAAATCATCTAAGGAGGTATTATCCCACTAATCACGAGTTTAATGTGTAAGTTATCAATTTTTAAAATTAAGAAATATTGAATATTTAACCAATGAATCTTAAAAAAATGATACAATTGTTTGCTTCCATGATATAAAGTAACTAATTTGTTTGTGTTAATGATATTATAATGTGGATTAAATTAAATCAAACAAGAAGTAGGAGGAAATTACTAAAAATTAGTATCATAGGAAATAGTATTTATTTGGAATTATGTTGGGAGGTCATATATTGAGGACCACGAGATTGTTTGCTATTTTTGTCAGAAGGTCTTTGACAGTTAACATTGAGAGGGTTAAAACTGCAGGCTATATGTCGTTTTGAGTTTGGAAAGTTTTTTAAAATTAAAAGATTGGGATTGGGTTTTGTCTGATTAAGTTAATTTTTTTTTGAAATTTTTACAGTGAAAATGATAGGTCTGAGGACTGGGTTTTAATGGGACATACTATCAAATTTAAAAATCATTACAAAACAAAATCTTATCATACTTTCTCTTTTCCCTTTACATCTAACAAATCATTGATCTAAATATCTATAAATACTCATTTATATCACACTTTATTATCTTATCTTTCCATTGTTCTATCACAATTAAAATAGATGAATAAGTTCTTTCGAAACAAAAGAAAATAGATAATTAAGTTATTTTTTTATGGATTAAACATCTATTTGATCCTTGTGCTATTCAAAATTGTAGCTTTTGCCTCCTGTGGTATGATTTGATAACATTTGCCCCTTATGGTATAGTTATTTTTGCTCCATGATGGATATAAATTAGATAGCTTCTATTACATAATGTCATTTCAAATTGTAAATTTAGCAAATTTGATGGCATGAATCTATGAAAATATGATAATGGAACTGACCGAGAAACTAAATTTTTCCATTTTTCATCCATCAAGGAGCAAATGTCACCAAATCATACCACAAGGGGCAAAAAACAAAATTTTGAATACCACAAGGGACAATTAAGTGTTTAATCCTTTTTTTTTATCAAATAGATAATTAAGTTAATTTTTTTTTTCAAATGATAACTAAGTTATTAAAAAATATTTATAGCGAGGATCGTAATTTTTTTTAAAAATTTTGGTTTATCATATAATTTTTTATTTTGTATGAAGGTAATTTTCGAGTTGGTTATTAGTTTGTGGCCGGTGGACATAAATCCATAACATCTTTTCAAATTATTCGTTGACAATTGCGTTATGCTTCAAAATAAAGATTCAAGCATTCTCTTTGCTCACACTTATATGGAGAGCATAATAGGATTCTTGACCAGCTGACGAAGTTAGAGGTTCTTTCAGATAATTGTTGAGAATTTATTTTTAGTAGAGTTGTTCGTATATAGTTTTTATTTTCAATAGAATTTAGTTTATTTTTTCCCTTATCGTCATTCTTAAGACCGCTTCTTATACATATCAATCTACTCTGACATTACTTATTCCAAACCAGATCGTTACAATTTGTTTTGTTCATACATTTTTTTTTAAAGATTTAGCCTTTTTTATTAGAAAAAAATATATACAACCACACTAGTATACATATAAAAAGTTTATTTTCCGGCTAACAAACTGTAATAATAATATCAACATTTTGTGTCAATATGCTTTTTTTCTGAATGCATTTGATTGGGTTATGATTGGCTTAAATTGCCTTTAACTTTACGTACTTTAATTAGATGCTTAGAGAACTCCAATTTGTATCAAGTTTTGGAATTTCTAATGTAAGTGGATTTTTTATTTGAAGCTTTTTTATGAGCAATGTAAGTGGACTTTTTTTTTTTTTTTTTTTATGGAATAAGTGGACTCTTTTAAAAAGCATGAAAATTATGAACGCAAAATACACATCATATAACAAACGTGTAGAAAATGAAGAAAATATACGGTTGAAAAAATAAAAGGAAAAATTGTTATTTTTTTTTTTATAATGGTCTAAGGTCGGCTACCAGAAATTGTTGTTAGCTTTGAAACTTTTTATGCTCTAATTCAACAAAAAAAAATTATTAATTTAGTTAACAAAAAAAAAGAACATTTAATAGTATCCTATTTACAAATTCAATTCGAACTTATCCTATGATTATATTAAGTGTATTAGGTGATTAATAATCTTTTCGGGCAACATCAAAGCCCATATTAAATTGAATATATTTTCAATCAAAGCATTTAAAATGAAAGGGAACTATTTTCATGTTTTTCAATTGATTTTAATAATTGGTACCAACACCATAAATGATTGCATGTGGTGGATGCATCATCCTAACATTTTCAGTTTGGGGCACTCTAACAAGGATGGACTCCCTTCCTAAGGCTAATGGATCAAAATAAAGTCTACTTACAAATTCAACTATTTAGAATGTTTTGGAGTGACATTTTGATATTAAAAGCTCTAATATTATGTTAAGGAATTATTTGAATTAAAAATTTAAATTAATAGTGTAAGATTATGATATCTTTTATATTAGTTTGTAGATAAATTTACTCTATAACATTTATTAGTATAATCAATTTTGTTTATACATATAACTCTTATGCAAAATAATTTTACATTTATTAAACACCATATTTTTTTACAAAAAGATTAGAAAATTTACTTTTAATATTTGGCAAGTTAATATCATATAGGAACGTGTCAAGGAACTGATTAAACTTTAAAACTTAAATTGATATCTAAGATCTAATGGCATCTTCTATATTAATCTCTAATGCACCCGTTCAGTAAATATCTATTGGACTTGAAGAGTGGACAATATAGGCCCATCCCACTATGTTTAATTCCACAAATATTGAGGTTGTCAGAATTCGAACTCACAACCTTTCGGTGACAGAGACTCTAACACTATGTGAAAGAACCAATTGGACTAAAAGATTAAGATGATAAAGGACAATGCCATTATTTATATTAATCTCTCAAAAACTATAAACGCATTTTTGAAACCGTGAAATTCAATGGGTTAAATTTAGATCGAAAGTATAGAATGTGAAGTTATTATTTAAAAACTCTATACCTCACATATATATATATAGACTGCTAATTAGGCCTTTGTATTCAAGGAAGGTTTTCATATTACTTCAATCCTCCAAAAGTATATACTAAAGACATGAGTTTAGGTAGGTAGTCCATGCAAAATCTTTCCATAAAAATACATACCAAAACTGACATAATCGAAGCAAAAAATAGTGCTATTTGATGAGTTGCTAACTGAAAACCTTCTTAATTTTCCCTAAAACATAATTTCTTTAGACATTTTTATATGAGGTTTGGATGTCCTTATCTAGGGTTGTTGCCCTTGGGATTCTTCAGTTGGATTTTGACCTAATAACAAACCCACAAGTACTAACAACTAATTTAACCAAATACTTCTAATTTTTTTTGTTTATACAAGCAATGTCCAAGAATATACCATCATTTTATTTTATTTGGATGAAGAATTCATTAGTTTAATTATAACTTTGACTATTATTTATAATTGTAAGTTATTATTAGTTTTTCAAATTACATTATGGTTTTCACCAATCTAACATTATATATGTTAGTTACATTGTTTTGTGGGAATGGACACACACCTAGTTTGCTTACACCATTGTGTAAGTTTGGATGAGGAAAAATGATATCAACCTCGATTTTCATCTGTTTAATCTATTTGTCGATCAAATTTTGAAACTTTAAAAATAAGATGGACTTGCTTAAGTTATCATTATTAATCAATATAAAATTTTATAAAATAAAAATACGTAAATTTAAAGTTAATACTCTAGTGTGCAATATTTATACTGTTTTCAAGTAAAAAATTTAATCCTTTCATTATTATTGAAAAGTACTATGTTTAAGGTGATAGGACTTGGAATTTTATTTTCTAGTCTGGATCCATTTAAATTACTAGCAAATTGGATTCAATTATGCTTAAATTTGAACTAAGCTTTTTTGTATGTAAGCATGTTAAGTCCGATTTAATCTCACCCATAAATAATCTATTACGATTTGTTATTTTAGAGGACAAGAAAATTGTCTAACTTGCATGAATAACATTAAACTTGAATATAAACATATTCATTTATATTTTTCTAAATTTTCCAATTAAATGTCATTCTCAATTCTCATGGATCAATCCTGTCCTAAAATGGAAAATTACATATACTTTCATGTGCTTAAAATTTAAGTCTAATAATAATAACGATAGCGATGACTAACTAGCAGGATCATTTTGCTTTAAAAAACACAAGCAGGATCATGATAAGGAATATTTATATATTTAATTTAGATTTGACCCTAATTAATATAAATTAAATGCTTTTTTTTGTATGGTTTATATCAGAAAAATGAGAATGTGAAGATTATTCAAACACGAACACTAGTTTATACATGGCTAGATCAATACCCACATCGAATTTAATTACTATGTGGTTTGATTTAATTATTTGACTATAAATTATTGCGTTTTCAATTAACATCAGCATTGATATATAATATTAAAATTAAAATTATTAATTTATTATTGGATAGGGGCAGAAGCATGAAATATAAACAGTTAAATATAGTGACATAGAATTCAAACTTTAGAGTTTCCTGTTGGACTTATATATTTTATACATAGTTAATAGTGGAACGTGGCTAATTTAGAAATCACTTAATTTTAATATAAAGTTTTAGCTAGACACACTAAAGTGTTCGTACCAATATGAAAACTCTGCCACATCTCTACCTTATCTTGAGGACGCTGAGAGAAGATAAAGCTTTATAGTCAGGAAGGTTGTGCTCAACTCTCGACAACACGTCTTCTTATTCTGGCAAAATCACCATTATAAATATCCCCGACTACAATAAATTAGTTACATCCACAACTTCTATTCTATCTCTACTCTTGTCTACTAAAGTTGGGCTTTGGATTGTTATCAAGGCCCAAATTCATTTATCACAATAGGAAACCGACAATTCAAAATCCTTGAACGACTTGAGCTCGAAGTCTCATTTATATCCACTTTATCACGAGAAGTGATGGAAATATCTTTATTTATTTATTTTATTCATTGATAATATTGATAAGTTAATAGGTGATAATGGAAAAAGAACAAGTTTATGAATTGTCTTATAATAAAAAAATGATACAGTAGAAGTAAAATACATTAAATCATAGCCCATTAGCCCAATGGATCTTATTATAGTTGATGCATGGGCCTCCATTTAGCCACTTCAGAAAAGTATCTCTGAAAAATGGGCCTCTAACCTAGAGTTGTAAATAAGTAAAGCCTTTGCATTATAAGCTAGCCAGTCCAATGAAATTTTAGTTCGGTATGATCCGATTTGTAAATGAACTTCTCACCAACACGATTTTAGGCTCGTTTCAATAAAAGCTCGAGCTTGAGCGCGCTAAAGGTTTGATTTGAAAGCTTATTAACAACTTAGTCATTGGCCGGTGAACAAGGTAAATAATATTAAACGTCGACAATAATTTTATATAAACAAGTTTGATAGGATTTATTTTATAACGAATATAATTTGTCATTATTTTACTGTATAATATTTCACTTTCAGATACAAAATACGATTTTGTATAGGTGTCAATTTGGTTTAGTAGATTATAAACGTGTTATGTACATTTATATATTCTACATAGTTGTATACGACATAAATGATGAAAAACAACTATATAAATGATGAAAAAATTAACAATTGTGTCGAACGTGTCATGTCACATGTCTCTGTAAACCACATTATCGTGTCAGAAATTGACAGCTCTATGATTCTATCCATCGACGTGTTAAATGAGTTAACTTATGAACAAAATAAACAAACCGACTTATGAACAAACTGATCTTTAAACTAGCTCAAGTAAAAATTTGTGCTTGAACCCACACTTGTTATAATCTGGCTCGTCGAGATTGAGCATGTCAAAGTTCGGCTCAACTCCATCTTTAACAGCCTAACTTTACAAATCCTAAAACGCAGCGTATGACCATCCCAAAACCCCCTTATCCCCTTCCTTCATCTCCTTGATAAAACCTTCATCTCCACCCTGCAACTTCCCCTCCCATCATCAATGGCTTTCACATTCATTTCTCAAATACCCTCTTTCCCCCCACTCCCCAAAACCCTAACCCCAAAAACCTTAACCCTAACATCCATCTTTCCCCGAACCCGGTACCCGCCTTTCCCGCCTTTCGCTACACGTAAAGGTGGAAACTTTACCCCAACCCCATCATCCGACGACCCCCCAGAAGCCCCAGAAGACTCAGCTCATGGGGTTTCAAAGTTTGCCCAAATCTACATCCAGGCTGATCGAGCCCGGAAAATCGAGGAAGATGATTTCAAGAAAAACCAGTCTACGTACCTCAACGTCATCGCGGAGTCTGAGGAGGTTACCGAGAATACTGGGGATGATTTGTTTGGGGAGATAGATAAAGCCATTGCTATGAAAAGAGAGGAATTTGTCAAGCAAGGGTTGATACAACCTAGAGAAAAGATTGATGACTTGTTGCCTGAGGAAGTTGTTGATTTAGACGAGATTGACGGGTTACAAGGGCTTAGAGTTGTGGATAGTGAGAGTGACGAGGAGGGTTCCGGTGGGTTTGATGTGGTTCGGGAGGAAGAAGGCGAAAAAGGGGTTCCCAGGTTGTCGATGGATCCTTCGTTTGATTTAGATTTTGATAGTTTTAGAAGGGAGAAAGCTGTCATTGTTGAACCGAAGTTTCGGATGAGTTTGGCTGAGCTTTTGGATGAGAGTAGAGTGGTGCCAATTTCGGTAGCGGGTGATTTGGATGTGGAGATTACAGGGATACAGCATGATTCCAGAACCGTGAACGCCGGGGAGTTGTTTGTGTGTTGTGTGGGGAGGAGAACAGATGGACATTTGTATTTGAGTGAGGCCGACAAGAGAGGGGCGGTTGCGGTTGTGGCTAGTAAAGAGATTGATATTGAGGAGACTTTGGGGTGTAAGGCTTTGGTGATTGTGGAGGATACGAACGCGGTTTTAGCTGCGTTGGCTGCTGCATTTTATCGGTATCCGTCTAAGAATATGGCTGTGATTGGGGTGACGGGTAGTAATGGGAAGACGTCGGCAGCTTATTTGATTAAAGGGATGTATGAGGCAATTGGGTTGAGGACAGGGATGTTGAGTTCTGTTGCATATTATGTACATGGCGATAATAAGCTTGATTCGCCTAAGACTGCTGCAGATGCTGTTCTTGTTCAGAAGTTAATGGCGAAGATGTTGCATAATGGGACTGAAGCTGTTGTAATGGAGGCATCTTCGGGTTCAGGGAAGTGCAGTGAGGTTGATTTTGATATTGCAGTTTTCACCAATTTAGCAACGGATTCTTCGGATTTTCAAGGGACTGAGGAGGAGTATAGGGATTCAAAAGCTAAGTTGTTTGCGAGGATGGTGGATCCAGAAAGGCATAGGAAAGTTGTTAACATTGATGATCAAAATGCTTCCTTTTTTATTGCACAAGGGAATCCGGAAGTACCTGTTGTGAGTTTTGCTATAGAAAACAAAAGTGCTGATGTTCACCCGTTGAAGTTTGAGCTCTCACTATTTGAGACACAGGTTTTAGTTAATACACCACAGGGTATATTGGAGATTTCGTCCGGCTTGCTAGGGAGGCATAATATCTATAACATTCTAGCGGCTGTCGCTGTTGGAATTGCGGTCGGGGCACCATTGGAGGACATTGTTAGAGGGATTGAAGAGATTGATGCAGTACCTGGTAGATGTGAGTTAATAGACGAGGAACAGGCATTTGGAGTAGTAGTTGACCATGCTCGTACTCCGGATGGTCTATCTAGATTGCTTGATTCATTAAGAGAGCTGAAGCCGAAACGCATCATCACTGGTATGCTTATATTACTTCCTACTAAGTCTTACACAACATATTCCCTTATACGGTGTGCTTATATTAGGCTAAAGATGTTATTTTGATGCAATAGTTGTTATCTAAGTTGCATGGAAATGGAAACAGAAACAGAAACAGAAACCGGGAAATAATATTTGTATATAAATAAATGAAACAGAAACGTGCGAAAACGTGTAAATAATGAAACTACATGGATATATCTATTAATTTCTAAATTTATAAGAATGTACACTTATTTTGTATATATACTTTAAAAAAGGTACATACAAGTCCGATAATAGAGGGAAAAAAAGAGACTTTCATTTTGAAAATTTGTAGAAGATGGTCTAGATATATTAGGGATTTATCGTATATGTTATTATTATCGATCCACTTCTGAAAACACATTACATCGATGGAAACGAGTTTTTAACTTATTTTTTCAAGGTACGGAAATGTAAAATAGAACATTTCCGGTTTCCGAAATTGATACGGAAACGTAGAATGCTTTAAAACCAAAGTTCAATTGCTGCATATGTTGTGATTGGCTTTCTGCTGCCAGCTATCCTTAATGGTAGTGCACACAAAAACATGTTTCTGTACCATTTTATGCTCTTATGAGTCCCCGTACCTAAATCCTAATAATGCTTGACTTATCTGCTCTATAGTAAAATTATTGCCAATTATAGAAATGTCAATCTGAAACGCTGTGTACAAGTTTACGAGACTTCCGGTTTGCAAAACAGATATGAAACACTTTGCTGCAAACGTAGCTTGATAATTGTTATTGGCTTTCAACTGTCTGTAACAGTAGTATACATGAAAATATGTTTCTCCTCTGCCATCTTATGCTTCTTGCCTTCTGTGAAGTCATCGGCTGTACTGGTGGGGAAGAAAGAGGCAAAAGACCATTAATGACGAAAATTGCAACAGAGAAAAGCGAAGTGACAATGCTGACATCTGATAATCCGAAGAATGAAGATCCATGTATGTATTTTGAACTATATTGCATAGCTAAACGCATTTTTGCCAAACGGGTGCTGATTCTTATGTCTTTTATCAGTGGACATCTTGGATGATATGCTGGCTGGTGTTGGATGGTCAATGCAAGAGTATCTGAAATATGGGGAAAATGATTACTACCCACCGCTTCCTAATGGACATCGCATTTTTTTGCACGATATAAGGCGTGTGGCTGTACGTTGTGCTGTTGCCATGGGTGAAGAAGGCGACATGGTTGTAAGTATTTTAGCTCATTTCACTTCACTCGACGTGTTATGGTTCTGGATAATGTTTCTAATTTGTTTCGAGAACCTCTATTTCACTTCATTCCACATGTTATAAGAATATGCCAAAGCAGTCATCTTATTCAACACCATTGATGCATATATGGACTTCATATGTGTTGACGGTGCTTGTTAATTCTAGCATTTCTTGAAAGAATTTTTGGAATTATTCTCTATGTTGCAGGTGATCGCTGGCAAAGGCCATGAAACTTATGAAATTGTAGGTGACAAAAATGAGTTCTTTGACGACCGTGATGAGTGCAGGGAAGCTTTGCAATATGTTGATGAGCTTCACCGAGCTGGGATAGACACAAGTGAATTTCCATGGCGGTAAGTTTATCGATCTTTTAACTACAGCTTTACTAATGTTTAAATTTTTCGGATTTCTGGAGAACAAATTGGTCAAATGACTCAAATCTTGTCTTGCAAACTTAATTTTGTTGGCCAATTCTCTAGTTTCTACACATGATTCCAGTATTAAGATTTATGAATCACCATAACATATCTGCTTCAATTGGTAGTGCCTAAACAGGTTATTCTATCATAATCTTGTTTTGTGATCGATATGATATAGATGATATCAAATATCGTGTCAAACGGGTTGTATCAAGCGAGTTATCTCTGTAAATCATCTTGTTGTGTCATAAATTGACAGTCCTAGTTTCTGTAGGGCTTCATCTGGGAACTCCTAAAATTGCAAAAGAGAACGTTGATAAACTCAAAATTTTGTGCCTTTGTGATTTAGATTTTCGTCTCTGTTTGCTTTTTTTTCTGCAGGTTACCAGAGAGCCATTGATATAGTTAAAATCAGTCATCTAAAATTCCGAGAAGCTACGTGAGATGCTACTGGATAACTAGAATATCTGCTTCTGCTCCGAGTATGCTAGCAGAATCTCCAGAGCTTTGTGGCTACGTTAAAGGGCATTGATAACATATACTTGAAAACAACTGATGCAGAATCATCTGAATACGTTGACGGTAAGCTCTTGAATCCTTAGCCGAATTTCGAATTCGTAAAATTACTGTTTTCTTTTTTTGATCTATTCTCCCTGCAGGTTATTGAATCATTGTGGTGCCCTTATAAGAATCCTCATAATATGATCACTAGAGGGTCTATAGTCCAATTTTGTTAGCAGATTTGTCATTAAACCCCATGGGGTGTGCATAGCTGATTGTATATGTACCGATACTGTGAAATTTTGTAGCATTCATTGTTGTTTAACAAAAGCTGTATATAGTTATCTGGTGCAACTGCAAGGCACGTGGTTTATCGTATTATGTGATCGTACCCCATCATCATCAGAAGGTCATCTCACATGGATTGTCTATATAGATCAATGCTATCGTGTTAGAAACTGAAAACCCGTTTGAACCTATTTGTAGTTGGGCATCAAGAGTTCAGTTTTGGAAATGTTTTTGACCCCTCCCGTCTTTTTATCGGAATTTTTTTGATGCATATGCTAGAATTCGAACTTGAAAGTTAACTTGGATTGCTCTGAAGTCCGTTTTGCCTAAGCCATAACCAACCATCAGGGACGTCAAATCTACCTGTAATATTAAACTCCAATTTTGGCTGTAACATTCCTACCTATAATTACGTTGGATGATGATACATAAAACCTACTAATTTCGTGCTCTTTCTTAATCGCAAACATTTGATATTGTATTGTTCGAAGTAAAACAATAAAAATGGAAATATATATTAAAAAAACAAAAACTTAATTATAAAATGCTGTTAAGGTTTAGAGTTTTATAATGTTTATGTTCAAGTTTTGTTACAAGAAGATAGACTATCCATGCAGATTTTAAATAGACGTAGTTCATTCGACACACTTCTGAAATCCTGAGTTAAGAGGTTGCTCCTTCGAATGTATAGTCTAAAACAACAATCAAAAGGTTCTTTGGTTTGAAATATGATGTTTGCTGATAAGATTTTGTGACTTTTTGATCAAGAGAAAGTACAAACCAATCCAAATTATACTTAGAATGGAGAATTTTCCTATTCTAGATAAATTCCAAGTTTAGCCAATCTTGTAGAAGATAAAGATTTTGTCTTTCAAGAATTTTGTTTGGTAAAAGAGTTCCATTTTTATGAGTATCTCACCATTATTAAAGTTGATTCTTCCACCAAAATTCATTTTTCTGATATTCTGTCCCAACCTGGTTTGACTAAACTTTTGTTTCCAAACATGGTGTTTTTTCCATGCCAAGAATATAATGAAAATGCAAATTTCCCATTTCCCAATTGCAAGGAAATATCATTTTTTAGCTTTGTAGTTTCTTAATGATGGCTTAATACAATAGGGTCCTTGTACTTGGTCAAATAATCCAATTGATCCCCTACATTTTGTTAAATGTAATATCAGCTTTTGAACTTGCTTAAAATGTCATATGATTAATTCCAAAATTCAGTGTGTCAACATAAAGTGATGACTTGAACAAATTGAAACACATGTCATTTTAAGCAAATAGGTTAGTCTATAAGCAAATCAATAAGAGACTAATTAGATAAGGAAATCAATTCAACCCAAACTGAAATATTTGAAGATTTAGAGAAAAAGTCAACAATACATTTCGATTTAATCCTAGCAAAAAGTCAATGTTCAATCCATCCCGAATAGTTTTATTCGGATATTCACGACGGTTCTATAATCTCTAACATATTTACTCATTTTGAAAATTTCGAGAGTTCTATCTAATATAAGTTATCTCTACAATTAAATTTGGCATTTCAGTCAAATTTTATATCTTTTTATTTATGTTATTTGATTCGGTTCAAGAATCTCCACCACGCGAACTCAATATTAAATGACACAAAATACTAACTTTGTTCTAATGCAGAGAACCCAATTCAAGATGGAAGATTATCAAACTTTTCCAACAAGAAAAAAAAAATGAAAAGTTTGGTGAAGTGAGAATCACAACTGATCTTCCCACATTGAAAAAGATCACATTTTTAAAATCCCAAATAAGTAAATTTCCAATCTAATTAGGTGAAAAATTAAAAGCTCTAATTAAGTTTAGCAATTGAAATCCATCCAGCTAACAATAACAGTTCTGCCACTGTCCAGCCAACTTACACACTGCCTTGAAGTTTCCATTAACAGCAAAAACACAGATATGAATCATTACTCAGAAAAAAGCTTTAAAACGTATATTTTCTTGCCTTTTAGAGAGAGAAAGTTGAGAGATAAATTGCTGACAACAAATGGTTTTTGGGTAGAGAAAGATAGAGAGAAAAGACCCATTTGAATGCTTGTGTTTGAGGAGAATATGTGATCACATTTGCTTCAATCCATATGGTAATTTTTTCTAATTTGCTTTTAGTTTTGATGATTGTTTGTCTGGATTTTTGATAAAGTTAATGACTTTGCATTTTTTTGAGGTGTTTATGTTATGTTTTCTAGCTTTAAAAGGTTTGATTTTTATGGTTTTTCTGGTTGTTTTACTTGTTTTTCTGAAGCATTGATGGAGAATTTTTCCCTTTTTTCCTTTGTTGAATGGAAATTTTTCAAATTTGTTATGAAAGTTTGTGGCTTTATGTGGTTTTCTAGCTAGGATCCTGGCTTGGTCATGTGGATGTCAAAACGGGTTATCGTGTTATGTTTCCTATGTTATACATGATTTATATGATAGAAATGAGTATAAAATGATAATAGTATAAAACGAGTCGTGTTATCTCTATTAATCATTTTGTCGTGTTAGAAATCAACCATGCTTCATGTGGGTTGCTTTTAAATCATATATCCATTTTGAAGCATTGATGAACAACGTTTCCATTTTTTTCTTTTGTTGAATGGAAATTGTTGTGAAAGTTTGTGGCTTTATGTGGTATTTTGCTGTCAGAAAGTTTTGATTGTTTGTAATGTTCTTCCTTGATGTTACTTGTTTACTTGTCAAAACGGACTATTGTGTTATGTGTTGTATAATTATATATGATTATATACGAGATAAATGAGTAAAAAATGTAATCTTGTTAAATCGGTTGTGGTGTTGAGCCAGGTTTTTGTATAAATCATGTTATCGTGTAAGAAATTGATAGCGAGTTGCTTTTAATTCTGAATTTTAGTATGAAGAACAATCAAGTTTACAACTTTTTTCATTTGACAGGTTTCAATTTATTCTTGATGTGTTAAGAATGGTGAGATTGAGAATGAATGTATAGTTCTCCAACTGATTTGATGCTTCAAGAAATCGTTCAATCGGGATTCATACGGTGTTTTATGCTTTGATTCTCCAAGACTAGTCTTTTCGGGTTTTTTCTCAAGTCTAAACTGATAGAGGAAATGCAGTTCCAGCATCGGTGGGACTTTAGGAGACTAGACAATGACTTCGATTCTTCAAGCAATGATTCGAGGTCAGGTTTAGGCGGTGAGCGTGGGCCAGATCATAAAAGGCACAACCCAGTTCCGTGTTCTGTTCCGGTTGATAATGATCAAACAAGCAAATTCCAGCGGAAGGGAAGCAGCATTGATCCTGATATTTCAGGACAAACCGAAATTGGAAAGCCTGTGAAAGGGAAAAGAGGAAGAAGTAAAAATCTTGATTTAAACGAAAAGAATAGTGGAAGACGGAAAGTAGTCAGGCGTAAGAAAGGCGAAAACAATGCTGCTTTGGATGATCTGAAGAACCACATGAACACTTTGTTAGAAGAACTTAAAGTTACTAGAAAGAACTTGTTGTCTTGGATGAGGGAAGAAATGAAGAAATTGGCGGCGGAAGAGAAAGAAGCTTCGGGGTCCGAACAGCAGAAAGACGGCTTAAAGGACAAGGAAATCCAAATCCAATTGCAGCATCAGACCAAAGAGAATGCTCGAGTTGAGTACCGAAACCTCTTTGGAAAGAGCATTCAAGTTCCATATCAGAACAACTTTGCAGAGCATGTTCATGTCCAGAACCCGGTCAGATTCGAGGGGAATTTGCAAATGCAGAACCTAATTAACTTGGAGGATGATCCCGAACCACCGAAAAGTTTGGAAAAGGTCCAAATGCCGCGTAGAAACAACATCAATTGCACTAAAAATGGCAATGGTAGAACCTATAAACGATCCAACAAGAGCAAGAAATCAGCTGATTCTAACACTCCTCAACTCGAACACGAAGCTGATTATAGCCATGCCAATGTATTACTAAACCCCGAAGAGGATGGAGAAGAGAAATCCGAATTTCCTGACAAGTCAAATCCGCAGTCTGATGTCTCCGACAAGAATGTACAAATGCAGCCACAGAAGAGCATTGTGTTAGGCATAAAGGCACAAAATTGTAAAGATGGACCTGCTCCGAAATCTACCGCTAAGGGAAAAAAACCTGCTCAAGTACCAAAATTCCAAGATGGAATGTCCGGTTTTCCATCCGAATCATTGAGTCAGTTTAGTTCATCAATGTACCTAAATTTACCCTCAATCTTGAGAGATCCTCAGGTTGCAAATTTCAGGCCTGATACTTCTCCATTTAGCTACATCCAACCGAGAATTCCTCAGAATCAATCAGAAAGGCCGAATCTAATGCTCGGTTCGAGCAGCCATTTCGGGTACTTTCAGCCAGAAGAAAAGGCTAGAAACTATGCTCAAATGAGCTTTAGAGACATGAGTTTGTTCAACCAAAACAACACCACAAGTTCAAGTATGGGAAATGGATTCACAGCTCCTCTCCATCCCGCGTTTAACATCCCAAACCCGTTCGACTTGGAAAATCTAACCCGGGAAAACCACAACAGATTGAACCTGTCATTGAATGGAGCATCCGGATCAGGAACTATAAGATTATCAGGAGAAAACTATTCTTTAGCAGAATCTTACAATCTTTCCAACAATCTTCAAATCCCGTTAAATTATAGAAATGATGGAAGATTAGTTTCATATCATGATAGTATCCGGTTTTCGAAGTGAATTCATCTATGAGTTTTGCAGGATCTTGATCCGATAACATCCAAATCCGCCTCGAGACCAAGTTATCTTGATCTTAAGTCTTAGTTTGTTTATGCATCAAAGGAAGTCTTTCATTGTGTCTTTTATGATTAGATTTTGGTAATCAAAAGGGTGATTAGATGCTTAAGCAATAGTGAGAATGTTTATTCTTTTTGTTTGAGATTTTTTTTAGTGATTGATGATATTATTTAGTGCTCATTTTCAACTTTTCTTTTTAATGTGATGTGAGGAAAGAATCATAAGAAAAAAATCTTGTTTTGAAATTTGAAAGATGTGTTGTTATTTTATTCTAATTCCACTCACTATTATTGTTTAATCTACTATGATTGGAGTAATCAGTGAAGAATTTGAAAGATTTAAGATTGATTAAGTGTATCAACAAATTCTAATTCTAAAGGAACTTAAATTGCTGAATAAACTTTAATTGGAACTAAGTGCATTTTATTCTATTTTTGTAAGTTTTCTTGTTGTCGTAGTTTTGCTCTTAAAAGTATGTAAAAAGTATATATTTAATGTTTTGATTAGTATTGATACGTCTGTTGTTAGCTATTTTGGAAAATTAATATTTACAATCATGGCTTAACAACAACAACAAACGATAAATGAATATAATAGAATAACAAACAAAAATGAAAAAAAGATATTTCATGAATTTGTTCTTATTTTTCTTTCTATTTATATTTTCGTTGTTTACTTTAAACAGTAGATATAAAGTGTTTGGTTAGAATTGAGAAACAACTACAAAGAGTTATCTTAAAGAAAATAGTTTCATACAAAATTATCAAACTTAAAAAAAAGAAATGATGCTTGTTCCTATTAATTAAAACAAGTATAAAAAATTGTATTCAATATAACTTTTTTTAATGAATGTATTTTCTTTAATATAAATAAATGAGAATATGCTGAATTGGATTTATCATGTTTGAAGTTAGCATAAGAGATATTGAAATTCCAATATGGCCGAAAGTAGATGGGCCTAATGGGCTTATTTTTATTTGGGTATTGCAGGGGTAAAATAGTCAAGAATGAGAAAAAACCATGGAGAGACATGCACATGTTTTGGTCGAATAAACAAACAACATTTTGCAATCTAACGCGCTTCATGTCATGCTCCTTTGTCTCTATTACTAACACCCCCTTGTATTAATTCCTATTTATGAAATACTCCCTCAAAGTTTAATTTGTTCTATTCTTTTAATTAATCAATCACCAAAATTTAATTACAGGCAAGCCCACCTTAGATAAATTGGCAAAAAATTATATTACATCATGTTTTATTTATAAAAAAGATACAATATACTCCAAAAAGAAAACGTGAGTTTTTGATTCGAATCTTAAAATCGATAAAAGTGATCTCTAGAAAAACATGTGCATTTCAAACTTTTGATCATAGTTTAAGCATGATGTGCAAACAAATTAATTAATTTATAAGTATCATTATATATAATATTGTATTTAGAGATGCTTGACTTGTGCTGTAAAGAAACCAAAAGAGGATAATTTCCACTAATTTTGATTATGGTATATTGAATTTGAATCAAGTTGACTTGGTGGACTGAAATTATACATCTTTATCTTCATTTATCATATTAAAGTAGTGCTTAATTACGTAATTTACAATTTTAGAACATGTATAGTCAATATGCAATTCATTATAATGTTATGTTAAATGATCACGATAAGCAACCAATTAATTATGGTTTAGTGGTCAAAGATTTTTAGGTCATCTTGAATTCGAATTCTAATAGATAGTATGATGTTGTATAAGATTTAACTTCTCATGTCTTTAATGCGTGAAATAGATGAACAAACAACGATTTAAGAAGAAGATGGAGGCGAACGATCTCATTCCAACAATCTTGTTCTGACAATCAAGTCATAATGTATCAAGAAACGATGATAAATATATTGATGAAAATATGATTAGTAAAGTTACTAGGAGATCATTCATCGTCTTTTATTACGTGATCATGTGTTTACTCTAGACACGCGTCATGATTTTAGTACGTATCTGAACAAACTGTTATAGATTATTGTTAGGAGTTTTAGTCCACATTCAAGATTTGTCCTTTAAGTCCCAATTGACTCACGTGTCGAAACAATTATTGCCTTTAGTGTGTGAGTCAAAGGAATGTGACATATGTCTCTAGACTAATATTTTTTATGATAATAATGGTTTTTGTATTATTTTCAGTATAAAGAGACAAACAAAATAACATTATACAGTATAATTAACAGTACAATTTTATAGACATGTAAAATAATCTAACCAGTCAATTCTTATTAGATTGAATTAGCTATCCTCAAAAAACTTAAAACTATTTCAGTGACACCCAAGAAAATAATAATATTAGGGGCCAAATTAGTATTTACTAATCATGCGAGGAGTAAATTGAATCTTTATAATCCTCCTGTATTTCCCGCGGATTTCAACTGTAATTAAGTACGGGAAATAACTAATCATTTGAGGTAACCAAAACGGCGCCGTAGTCCACTTGATTTATGGGCAAACGTCACTTTCTACCTTCTTTATCAATCAATATATATGTCAGGCACCAGATCCATCGTCATTTCTTCTTTTTATATAAACTTACAAAAAAACTAGTACTATTACTTACCGAGTGCAAAATTCCGTTACTTTTTTTTGTGTAACATGTAAAACAGATTCAAAGAATTACGTTATGTTAAAGAAAGAAGCACGTTTATGTACTAATATTACACTAAGAGAAAACTTAATATCATAATTTTCTTTCGAAATTAAATTAGTTGATTCAATGTGGTATTTGGAGACCAGTTGTTTACCGAAAAAGTATTTCAACTGGCAAGAATTGTTTATGACTTGATGGATACAAACAAGAATTCATATTACGTTATACTTAATATAGAAGAATAAAATAAAATTAAAGGAGAAACCTTTCTCTTTCTTTCTCTCTCTATCTTCTCACTCTACATCTCCATATCTCTCTCTGCTTGAGCTTGTGTTTTGCAGAGGGAGGAATTCATGGATTTGGGATTTAGAATTTCAGTTGTAGTTGTTGTGATTACACTAGTGTGTTACCCTTATTTTGTGATAGCTGGAGATATAGTTCATGATGATGCTTCAGCACCTAAGAAACCTGGCTGTGAGAACGACTTCGTTTTGGTAAAATGCTTCCTTTTTAGCTTCTACCCACTTCTTCTTTCTCTTTTTTCTCAACTGGGTTTTGCTTGTTTCGTCTGTTGGTTGCTTAATTTTGTTGAATTTCGGTAAATTTGGAAGTAGGTGATAATGGTGATGGGTGTTTGTTAAAATTTACAACTTGATTGTGTTTCGTCATTTTCTTTTTAACTTTTTTGTGTGATTTGGGACTTGTAATTTGATGATCCCCTCACAAATTTGATCTTCTAAGTTTTATTTTCTTCATTTTCCCCCAATTAATGTTATTAGGTTCTCTCGTATATGCTTGGAAGTATGGTAAAGATGCATACTTTGGTATGATGATGTTTAAGAATCGTGCTTTGATTACTCTGAAATTTTGTAGTTTATTTAGCTCTAAGTTGGTTTCATTTCATATGTTGCCCAAATTTAGGTAAAAGTCCAAACTTGGGTGAATGGTGAGTTTGTTGGTGTTGGTTCTAGATTTGACACAACAAGTGTGTCGAAGGAGAAAAATGTGAATCAAACTCGCTTCACTCTTTCGGGTCCTCGAGACTGTTGTTGGATTGTTGAATTTGGCTTTTGTTTGGTTGCGGATTTAGAAGTATGGGAAAATGATAACGGGTGTATGTTAAAGTGCTTAACTTGATTAAGTTTTTGTGTGATTTGGGACTAGTAATTTGATCCCTCATAAAGTTGATCTTCTCATTTCGCTTTCTTTAATTTCCTGCAATTATGTTTAGGTTGATTTTTACATGAAAAGTGAGTTGAACCATGTTAAAAGTGTATGAACTGTTGGGTTTAGTCTATATGTTTATGTATGAACCGTTGGATTGCTTAATTTAGGTGAAAGTCCAAACTTGGGTGAATGGAGAGGAAGATGCTGAATTTGTTGGTGTTGGTGCTAGATTTGGCACAACAATTGTGTCGAAGGAGAAAAATGCAAATCAAACTCGCCTTACTCTTTCAGATCCTCGAGACTGTTGTTCTCCGCCCAAGAGAAAGGTTTGTTATTCTATCTTTTGTTAGACAACTTATAATATATATTGAGATAATGTTTATGGTAGATGTTTTCTAAAGTCTTACTACCTAATAGTTTGCGGGGGAGATCATCATGGTTGATCGAGGCAACTGTAAATTCACAGCCAAAGCCAATACCGCGGAGGCTGCTGGGGCAACTGCTGTACTTATAATAAATAACCAAAAAGGTATTCAGCTTGAATATTTCTTGTTGATATATGTTCATTAAGTAGTGGAGGTTTTGATTGAGGTAGATAGCCGAGGTTTCAATTGAGGTTTAGTGCGAACTATTTGGGAAAGTTAACATTTTTACAGTAAATCTCTTTAATTTACTTCAGAAGATGTGTTAAATCAAATCTATCTGTTATCAACTTTTGGTATTTTCTGTTTACATTTTGTTCATTTTAATCCTACCAAGGTCTTATGTTGCGCATGGCATTGTATTGCGAATGATTCTAAATGTAAATACTCAACTGTGATAGCGAATAAGTTTACCCGATTTTTGGCTTTGCGATTCCCGCTGTCTGAAAGCTGTTCCTTCTCCTACAGAACTTTACAAGATGGTGTGTGACCCAGATGAAACTGATCTCGACATAAAAATACCTGCTGTTATGCTCCCACAAGATGCTGGTTCTAGCTTGGAAAAGATGCTATTGAGTAATGCATCAGGTAAGCTTTTCTATATCCTGAGTATTTAGCTAGTTCCTTGAACCTTCCTTTCTTCTGGCTCGTAATCTTTTCATACAATATGTCTCTGGCTTTCACATATGGTGAACGTAAGCATTTGTTTTTTTTTCTAAAACTATCATTTTTTTGTCAGTATCTGTGCAGCTTTACTCTCCCCGGAGGCCACTAGTTGATATAGCAGAAGTATTTTTGTGGTTGATGGCTGTTATTACCATTTTGTGTGCATCCTACTGGTCTGCTTGGAGTACCAGGGAAGCCGCTATTGAACATGACAAGTTATTGAAGGTAATCCTTTTCTTATCTTCTCTAAATAGTACGGTCAACTCCTTACTTTTCTGTCCCGTAAGTCTCCTAACAGCATATGTTTTATTGTATAGGATGCTGTGGATGAAATTCCAAATGACAAGGGTGTCGGTTATAGTAGTGTGGTAGACATCAATACATCATCAGCCGTCCTATTTGTTGTTGTTGCTTCATGCTTCTTGGTTATGCTTTACAAACTTATGTCATACTGGTTCGTTGAACTTTTGGTGGTTCTCTTCTGTATCGGTGGTGTGGAGGTAAGAATTTTTCTTTCGGCTCTGAATTCACTTCTGAAGTGCAGATGCTTGCTATGTTATATGTCTCGTCACGTTATCAATGACTTGTATTTCTTTCAGTTTGTCATTCAGTTATGGTAATAATGTGCGTTGACTCTGTTTTTTCTTTAATGTTTTTTAGGGCTTGCAAACCTGCCTTGTTGCTTTGCTGTCGAGGTATTATTCTGAAAATTTTTTTCTTTTATTTCTTAGAAGTTCGTGTTGACATTGTCATTCGATAGAGCCGTATTAAAGAAGTTTGTGCTGATATAGAAAGTATGTGTATGTGCAAAAGATAAAAAACATGTTTCTTTATGGGTAATATGACATTTATTGTTGTTATGAATCAATTAGTTTTGAAAACAGAAGGGCGAGACGAGAACATTTAACGGAGGTAGGATAGAGGCCTAGGCTCATAATTCTTTTATGTATTTCTATTCGATGCTAGATATCCTGAATTGCTGTATAACTGCTAATTGGAGCTGTGTAACAATATGGTCTAAGACCATGTAAATATTATCCACGTTGGCCTACTTTTCATCCGTACATGTCCAGTCCTCTACATGTACTGGAAATGCACTTTACTAATATAACTCATTCACTCCCTCTCCATTTCCAAAGTGGAGTTTTGTTAAGTTTTTACCTTCATCGCCTTCGTTTAGAGTCGCTTCTTGCTTAGACCTCTCACCCTTGGGCCACCCCTCAGGACCGGGTTATTACAAGCTCGCTGTTCAAAAGGGTCCTTACTTTGTTTATAGAATTGAAGTTGTTAGCCGTTATGTTTATGTGTGTATTTGTGTGTTTGCCTTTTACATTTCCTAAACATAGAATGTCAATTTTGCGGCATTCTATGGAGGAAAATTGATATTGCCCCTGGGTAACTGGAAAATTTTGTATTGCTTCAACAGATGGTTCAAGCATGCTGGAGAATCATATGTCAAAGTACCTTTCTTCGGAGCTCTTTCGTACCTAACATTGGCTGTTTCGCCATTCTGCATAACGTTTGCTGTTGTCTGGGCTGTCTATCGCAATGAAGCCTATGCCTGGATCGGCCAAGATATACTAGTAAGGACTTACTCCTGATTATTTCACACATTGCACCTTTTCAGGAAATATCTGTTTCTGGTTGAAGCGACCACGCAGAATCAATACCTAATGCATCTTCTTTTTCTTTCTTGTTTTAAATCAGGGAATTGCACTGATAATCACTGTTCTGCAAATTGTCCACGTACCTAACCTGAAGGTATTGCTACATTCTCGTGGGATTCTTTAATCCGTAATGTTAATAGCGTGTATTTATCTCAAGATGCAAGCTAGCTACAGGAAATGGAAGAAATGTTTCCCCTTAAACGCGTTCGGAAGTCAAGTATTGCTGGCAAAATGCAAATTTAGGTAGTCTGACTCAAAACGCCGACTCTGGCATGGACGGGTGATTCATTCTCGAAATTCTTAGGAAAGACAGTATCCAATTTAGTTTGTTTGCACTATGAAAATCCGTATCTGACTCGTGTTTTTGTGACTTGAAAAACATATACTTCTGTTAAACTGAAATCAGTATAGCCCCATAAGTCATTATGTTGAAACCTACATTTCCCTGTGTAAGTCGCTGTTTATTGAAGTTACAGTGTATCATATTAAAAAAGGTTTTCGACGAATCAGCTACTCTTAACGAGTTCTGGTGGAGAGGTCCGATTGAGTACCAACTTCGATGAAGTTACCATGAGCCTGTGAAAGCAATAAAGTTCCCGGGCCAGTTTATACTGAAATTTTTTATAATTAGTTACCTTCAAATTAGACGATCTAAAGTAGAGCTTCTAATATATTCTAATGCTCGTTTTTGTGAATCAGGTGGGTACAGTGCTTTTGAGTTGTGCATTCTTGTACGACATCTTTTGGGTGTTCGTTTCGAAGAAGTTGTTTAAAGAAAGTGTCATGATTGTTGTAAGTATCTTGCTCATTTTACCATCTATATCATCAAAAATAATTTTTTGTCTCTGGCCATTCATTTGCTGAAAGATATTTTCTCGTAGGTGGCTCGTGGTGATAGAAGCGGAGAAGATGGCATCCCTATGCTGTTAAAGATCCCGCGCATGTTTGATCCATGGGGTGGCTACAGTATCATAGGATTTGGTGACATCCTTTTGCCTGGACTTTTGATAGCATTTGCGCTACGGTTTGCACTTGAACCATCAAATTAATGCCTTATTCGTAATGTGATAAATATGCCTAATGATTAAATAAGCACGTGTCATGCTAAGAAAAAATGGGTTAACACTGCAGATATGATTGGTTGGCGAATAAGAGCCTTCGAGCTGGATACTTCTTGTGGGCAATGATTGCGTATGGATTAGGTAACGCTATGTTTTTCAGTTGATATCTGCTCATTTTAATATACTTTGCGAAGGCAAAAAACGCGTGTAGCTCCTGACCTTGGCAGAATTCTAACATCTGGCCCCTGACTTTTAATTTTCGTTCGAACATTGGACTCTTGTGGCACATGAATAATGTTACGAACACATTTTCCTTGCTAATTGGACCGTGTGTGACATTAGGAAACAACTGCTCGAGAGTGTTGTTAGTCCGCCTTTCCAGAAAGCTAAGCAAGTGTGCTAAGCTAAGTTAACAAGCAATGGAATGCATCTTTCCCAGCGAGTTGTCTGAGGAAGAAGTTCTTTATTACTCAAAGAGATGGATGCTTTACAAGCATGCTTTCTACGGCTCTCGTTAGCCTTGTATGCTATTTACAATGCCGTAAACCTCTATTTATAGGCACCCCACTGATCTATTGGACGGTTAGGATGAATAACACTGGGTGGTTGAGGTTAATTTTCTTGAAAAATCCGAGAGGCGGTCAATTGCTAGGCGTAGGGGCAGTTTCTGGGACACCCTACGATTTTAGAAAATTCTGGCCCAGCCTAGCACCTCACCCGTTCTGTTGTGCCATCTAGTCCATTTGCGCCTTCTAGTGGCGGATTTGCAGGGGGTGGTACTGAAAGGAACAAACCGGTGTCTGGTCTTCTTACGCCCGGACTTGGTACGAGCATTACTATGGGGTGAGCAGGTGGCTCGAACAGGCACCGGTCTTAGCCTATTTGAATTGTCTTGTAGGGAAGAAATCAAGAAATTACCATGGCTTGTGACAATAAGCACCGGGTTCAATGTCTGAAAAAAGAAAAGATCCGGGTCACATGTTCAAATTTGTAAAATTTCATTGGCAGAATGTTCGAATTTCACCAAACTCGGAGGCTCAAAGGGACTTTATCCATTTTTCAAATCAAACAAATTCATACGGCAAAATCTTTTGCAGGTCTTCTCATCACATACGTGGCTCTGAACTTGATGGATGGCCACGGCCAGCCTGCGCTGCTTTACATCGTCCCCTTCACACTCGGTAATAATTCTTCTTTTCGAGTTAAGAAAAACCGAAAACTAGTGATTTATATTTACATTATTTCAATTAAAACAAACAACTCTGAACATTGACGCAGGAACCTTTCTTGCATTGGGGAAGAAAAACGGCGATCTCGACGTGTTATGGACGCGAGGAGAACCTGAAAGGGCGTGCCCTCATAACAATTACCGCGAACTAAATGTAGAATAATAGTAAGAGATTTTGGTGTAAATTAGTATATATATTTGTAGCCGGGCAGTGTATTAATCATCCACTGGAAAGCTGATAAAAGAATCAGCTTAGCTTAAGATGAAAATGTTGTATGAAGTGCAAATCTTCATATCTTTGGCCTTACTATTAATCAATTAACATTAGTGAGCATCTTGCGGTAAGTAGTAATTTTTGAGACGATAATACGATTTACATGAAAGTTCGATCAACTTTTGTGGACACGGTTTACATGAAAGATACTATTTCACTTAAAAGTTACCTAGTGAATTAACGAAGACAAAATCGAAAGTTTGATGTTTATTGAAACAAATTGATGTTAAAGTGGTTAATTTGAGACAAAAGTAGCCCTATTTTTAGTTTGTATAAAAAATGGTTCTAATAACTCTGAAGATTCATATTTCAAAGTACATAACTGCTTAATATTGGTAATTCATTCTATTTTTCAGTTTGAGACTCGCCTCACAAGAATATTAGAGAATCACACCATCTTATCGGAAAAATAATATTGTATACTTGTCATAGGTTTGTTGGTCGAGCCCATTTGACGGGAGCTATCTTCAGATACTCCTTAAGAGGGTTCTCTCCCAATTAAAGCAATATGCATACGCTAGGACTTGAATATCAAACTTAAGCTACTTGACTTTTAATCACTCAAGTCAACTTTAATCAATTTCTCATCCGTTATTTATATTATTCTTTTGATCCATAACCGTCGTGACTATTTCTTTTTATCCAACCTTGAATCAATCAGTAGTTTAAACTAACAGCATACTGGGCCAGCTAATTGTAGGAAAGCCCATCAAGTACAAACCGTGAGCAATATAAACATAATGGCTGTAACACTCTACAAAATTTGTATTTTTTTCAGTTCTTGTGAGAATTTAGGTATATTATTTTAGTAATTTTATTACAGTCAAGAAATTTGTTAGGCAATTGGTAATATTATTAATGTTTGAAAATGACACTACATTATTTAGGTTTTGTAATGTTATTAATTGTTTTGAAATTTTGAATATTTGTCTTGTTTGTATATATGAAAAGTTCTCGTGACAACAACTCTTACATTTAAAGAAATTTGGCAACATTAACTTTAGGCGTAACATTTTTGTCACTCCTTTTTTTCTTTCCATGAAAAATATTATTTAATGTAACTTACTACTTTCATTTTAATATAATATTAAGTTATTTAACAATTTGTTATTTTCCATGCATGAAAAACTTAAAAAAAAAATAGTAATTAAAAAATATACATTATAAATCATGATTAGTTCATAAATTGGTTATGAATGAAGAAAGCTGCCAGATAATAATATTCCTGATTAAGATGATACCCTGTTGTTTGTTTCTTGTTTTTGTGGAAATAAATATTCTTTTGGATAAACAAATATCCGCATCTCACCACATAAATTTTTATAATATAATTTCTCCTAATTGAGACAACTATACAATATAACAAAATTGGATTACAATCACTTTATGTCAAATAATGTAATGATTAATTTTGTAAATAATTGTGTTTTAATTCTATCTAAAGCCTGAATGCATATTCTGCTGACTGTGGCCAATCCTATTGTCGAATTTATAAACAGTTAAAAGCTTAAAAAGATTATGAGGAGAAAAACAAAAGTTTTTAGTAATTGAAATTGTACAACACGAATGATTTTTATTTGCGAAGAGTATAGACTGTTGGAGTCAAGTTCAAATGAGACAAGAATTTAGGATGAGACTAATTTTTATGATGAGGCAAGGGGTATTTTTGTAATTTAATAAGGGAAGGTGGCAAACTTGTAATTAAATGAACACCCCTCATGCGTGAATTGAAGGGAAGGAAGAGGAGGTGATGTCACCGCTGATGTCACCTCTGGAGAGAGAAATAGTTTTAATTATTTTATTTAAAATGCATTTTCCCGCTCTGTCCGAACTCATTTTTCAAAAAAAATTATACTACTGAACGCGTATTAATTAGGTGGTCATTTTGAGATCCATTTTTGTTATTTATAGACGATTTTTATTTTTTTTTATTTTTTTATAATTGTTCCACCGGGCTACTCTAATTGTTCCACCGGACTACTCTAATTGTTCCAACAGAATACTACATTTTTTTACACTCCCAGAGTGCATTTAAAAAAAAATAATGAAAATATTTTGCTGGAACAATTGGAGTTGTCTGGTGGAACAAATGTAGTATTCTGTTGGAACAACCAAGTATCCGACTTGGAACAAAAATAAAAAAAATAAAAATCGTCTATAAATAACAACAATGGATCTCAAAATGACCGCCTAATTAATACGAGTTCAGTGGTATAATTTTTTTTGAAAAATGAGTTCGGAAAGAGCGGGAAAATGCATTTTAAATAAAATAATAAAAACCTTTTCTCTCTTCAGATGTGACATCAGCAATGACATCACCTCAATAATGTCCCTCCATGTTTTTAAAATTTCAAAATTGCCACCACTTTTTAGTTGTCTCACACTAAAAAAAGTCTCTCCATAATAGTTTTGTCTCACATGAACCTATCTCTAGACTGTTGTTGTCAATTTTTGGAAACTCTATAAATGTGTGTCTTATCTTTCGCATATGTTGCTTTTAGTAGTGTGGATAACACGATATAATGAGATAACTTGTGAGCAAGTAACATATTAATCCTTATGATTTGCTTTGGATTCTTAACTTTCGAACCAATTAAAGGTTCAAAATAGTCTATGCAATTTTTTTAATGAATTTGTAAGTTACGACTAATTTAGAGTTTGAAGTCATGATTCAAAAATAATAGAATGTGTCCACGAACTTTTGAGTTGAAGCTCTTAAACGGTCTGCTAATATTCGAGCCAATTTTGAGCTAAAGCTGAGTCCAACCAATCGTACTTTAATTGAAATTTAATAGATTCGAGCTTATCAGTTTCTCATTACATCGATATGAATATTTTTATATATATGTAGTGAATGCATTAGTCGAATGGCTAAAACATTTGGCAGCTAGTTGGAGATCAGTAGAAATTTAGATGTTTAAATGATTCAAATCCAATTTTCAATTTCCTTTAGTCTAATGACATAGAGAGGGGGTTATGGCCGTTAGGAATCTAAAATGATGGTGAAGTAGATGAAGAGTAGGGTAGGATAGTGTTTGTTTTGTAATATGTGGAAGGGTGGAAAAGGGGCATTTAAAGCTGGCAACAAAAAAAGTGTGGGGATACATTACAACAAAATTGAAATTGAAATGCATGTGAGGCTACTCCCATGACTCTTAGTTGTCTACCATTATCTTCTTCTTTTTTCTTTTTAATTCTAAACATCAAAACATATGGCATTTTTCATTTACATATTTTCCACCAAACCATATAACTAATCTGGTCTATAGCTCCCCCTTAACAATTTTATTTCATTATCATACCAATTTGGAATTCTAGCACAATATTGAGTTCAAAAATTTAACCCAACAAGAACATTTACACAAGTATTCAACATAATCTCATATTTTAACTCAAGATTTAGAGTTAACCATTAAGTCAATTTTAATCCATGAATTAGTTTTAGATATTGGAGAAAAACTAATTTAGAAGATTTGAGAAAGATAATGAAAGAGTGTTTGCTAAATTTGTTGTCATCATTAGCCAAGAAATGATGTGGCCCATCCATTACACGTGTCGCTAGTTTGTCTTAAGGGAGGCTATAGCCTATATTACAAATAAACAAGGGTAGCATAGTAATTGCAAATCTATTGCTAGTAGCCGTTAACTTTAAACCCATGTGCTTTAAGACGTCACTTTCGTAACGGTCACATTAACGGTCGGTCGATCCAGGCCATTTTATTTGCCTTTTTTCCAAGGAAAATCCGGCTGGCTTTATTCTATGTTATTGTAAATGTCCCCTTTACCCTTAATTTTATTGATTTTGATTTCAATTTTGTGGATTCAATTTTTATCAACAAAAAAGCTAAATACTTGATAGGAATACCGGATACAACAAATTATATATTCCCAATTTAAATAATTTGATGAGGGTATTTTGATGCTGAAACCTGGAATTGAAGAGAATGAGTGAGCCGGAGAATCTGTTGAGTGACAGTTTACACTTTGACGATTAATTTAGATGAAGTAAAAAGAAAAAATGAGATAAAGAAATTTTATGATGACCAATATAATAGTGAATTAGAGTTTTAGATATGTGTTATCACTCTAATGGTATATATAGTAAATTCTTGATATGGTTGACGAAGTTGGATATCTAAGAGCTTTCTTTGTTGTCCGTTGAGTAGTCCATGCGAGGTGACAATTACATATACTTCATTAAGGGTGATCATTATTAAACATGACTTTTCTTATTGAATGTCATCAAATGATACCACATGATAAATATATATGTTTACATCACAAACTATAACTGATTGAATAATTAAATTAAGAAAACATCATTTTCTTTTTTTTAATATAATTTGTTAGATTCCTAACCTCCTCATCCACGCATTATTAAATGTACCAATTTAACATTAACTACTTCGTATAAATAACAACTTTATTTTGAAGTGAAAATAACAAATGTACCAATTACTCGCATTGTGAAATTTACTAGAATTTCCAAACTTACTTTTAAAATCCATCTTAAGTTATTAAAATGTCACCTATAAAAGTGATATTAAAATCTATGGTACGTTTCCTTTTTCTTTTAAACGCTTAATACATTCATAACCCCTTCAAGTTATTTATAAACTGTATTCAACTTCCTTAGACTTAGAGACGTTACAACTAACCCCTTCAACTTACACTTTTTTAACATATAACCTCTTGACGAACATGGAGCATTCTCCACGCAATCTAGCATGTTTCACGTCAATGTGAGAATGCTCCACGTTAAAGTCAAAGAGTTGTTTTTCAAAAAAAATGTAAGTTAAGGAAGATATTTGTTAAAAAAATATAAGTTGAGTAGGTTAGTTGTAACATCTATAAAAAAATTGTTTTTTTTGTAACGAAAAGTTTAGCTAAGGGTAGGCCCCACTCACATATAAATTAAGAGAATTCTATATAATTTATGAACAATTTAAAGGAGTTATAAATTTATATAATTTATTTAAAAAAAAAGAAGACTAAATCCCGTTGAAATTAGTAAAATAAAAAGTCTTCAGTAACTTTTTAAGCACTAGTCAGTTAATAGTACATTATTTTTAAAAAATCAAGTCAAAGTCATAACTCATTTAATCTACATTAATTTGTTTTTCTTCTTTATAAAATGACAAAAATTCTTGAGCACAAAATGATCATTTATACAGAAGAATTATGTTTATAATGTAACCCTACACAGCACACACTGTTTATACTCTGATCACAACAGCTAATCAGAGGGACCACAATAATTAAATAACTAAAAATCATAATTTTAGAATAATAATAAAATAATAAATATGTCTAGTATTTCTTAAATAAAAAGGCAAAGAAGAGAGAGGATAAGAACAAAGTAGAAAGAACCAACCAAAACCTGTCAACATCCTTTGCTCTTTCCAGAACAATCTCTCAATTAACAATCTTAATACATTCTTAATTGCATGTAATAAAACAAAAGAAAGACCATTATTCTATAATTTCCATACTTGCAAAACACTAGGCGGATAATGGTAATTTTTGATCTTAATAACTTTTGTATACTTTTTTATCTTAAAAGATAAAATATAAAAGTCTATTCTATAGTAAATATGATTCCACATTAGTTAGTGGGTTAGTTAAATATACATTTACATCTCATTTTCCTATTTTATACATTAAAACTATATAGTTTTTATTATTGGGCATATGGCAAAAGGTGGTAGAAATTAGTTTTATCTATATAGAATTATATGTTACTCAACTAGTAGTTTAAGGATGAAATAGTATATACTAGTATATTATACTAGCAAAAGTGTACATTTCGCAAAGAAATACGAGATTGCGAAAAGGAAAAAGAAAAAAGAGAGTATGTTATACTAAAAAAAGGGACAAAATTGCTTGGAAGGATTATAAAAACTTTTAATTATAAAAAAGAACTTGCATGCTTAACTATAGAGTAAAATTGAAGTATAGTCCTACAAATTTCAATGACCCTACCATTACCAACAAAAGAGATCATTAATATACACAATCATCATCATCACCATCAAGATTAATACTAATAAACAAACATTTTTGACAACTAATTAAATTTCTCTTGAATTCAAATAATCAACAAGGCAAAAAAACCCTATCTATAAAAACACCCTTATCTTCACCACACTCACAAGTGCTTCATTTCTCACTCATCTTCCCCACTCATAGAGAGAGAAACAAACTCAAATTTAATAAGTTCCTAGAGAGAGAAAAGATGGAGGGGAAAGAAGAAGATGTTAGACTAGGAGCTAACAAGTTTACAGAAAGACAACCTATTGGAACATCAGCTCAAGGAGACAAGGACTACAAAGAGCCACCACCAGCTCCATTGTTTGAGCCTGGTGAACTCTCATCTTGGTCTTTTTACAGAGCTGGAATTGCTGAGTTCATTGCTACTTTCTTGTTCCTCTATGTCACTGTTTTGACTGTCATGGGTTATGCTAAAACCCCAAACAAATGTGCTACTGTTGGTACTCAAGGGATTGCTTGGGCTTTTGGTGGTATGATCTTTGCTCTTGTCTACTGCACTGCTGGTATCTCAGGTATGAAATCTTCAACATTTCAAGATTTAAGGTTAAAGATGCTAACTTTATGTGTTTTTCTTCGGGTTTTGAGATGAATGTTTTCTGGGTTTGTTTCAAAATGTGATTTTGGAGATGGGTTTGATGTAGATCTGCATGTTTGATGAAATTTAAGTAGTGTTTTGTTGATGGGTTTTAAGTTTCAAGTATAATGTTTTAACAATATTGTGAGCATGGCATCTATAGTAGTTTATAAAGGGAAAATGTACAACCATGATGTTGTGTTTAGTGAGCTTGTTTGTGAATATAATTAATGAGTTATAATTAACGCGATACGATGTTTTATTGACAAGTTTTCCTGCGTAGCTTGCTTATGAACACTATTAATGCGCTTATGCCTGTACAAAGTTTATGAATGAACATAGCTGAGCTCAAAAAAGATTTGGACCTCGAACCAAGCCTGAAGCTTGCTCGAGCTCGAGCGAGTAAAATTTGAACGTGTCACTAGTGTTTGGAGTTGAATGTGTCATGTGTGTGTCTTAAATGTGAAGATTTAAGATCAAAGATCCTAACTTTTTTCTAGTAAGCTGGCTTATGAACACAATTAATGAGCTTATAACGGTTCAAAGTATATCAACATAATTACCGAGCTGCACACGAGCAGCTTATGAACAGTTAACTTGTTTGTCAAGCTCGAACAAGTTTTTGAACTTGAACCGAGCTTGAAGCTTGCTTGAACTTGTGTTGAGTAAGGTTCGAGTATATCACTAGTGTTTGGAGTTAAATGTGTCTGTGTATGTCTTAAACGTGAAGATTTAAGACCAAAGATCCTAACTTTTTCTGATTGCTTTTGCTTTTGGAGCTGAATATTTGTTGGGTATGTCTCATAATGTGATTTTAAAGATGGGTTTTAACGAGATCTACATGTTGGTAAAACTTGACAGGAGGGCATATCAACCCAGCTGTGACATTTGGGCTGTTTTTGGCAAGGAAGTTGTCTTTGACAAGGGCTGTGTTCTACATAGTGATGCAATGTCTTGGAGCAATCTGTGGTGCTGGTGTCGTGAAGGGTTTCGAGGGGGATAAGGTTTACGAGCTTCAAGGAGGCGGAGCTAATGTTGTTGCTGGTGGATACACTAAGGGTGATGGACTTGGTGCTGAGATTATAGGCACTTTCGTTCTTGTGTACACCGTTTTCTCTGCTACTGATGCTAAACGAAATGCCAGAGACTCTCATGTCCCTGTAAGTTTTGAACATTTTCTTGGGTTTTTGAACTTGATTTTTCATGGAAAGGGTTTAACTTTTTGCTCTCGGATGAACAAAACATGTCTAGATGATAGATTTTGAACACAAAATGCATGATTTTTAGTATGGACATGATATTTGGCTTCAAAAACTAGTAGTTTGTGTCAATTTTTCAAATGCCATAGAACACTTTTAGCAACAAGCTTTTATGTGACAACTGTTTATTGGCAACTTTTTAAGGGTTTATTATTAGGGCCTTGCCAAATAAGTGACCATGACTTACTTAAATGACCTTTATTATCCTTGGGCTTGCTTGAAGTAAAGACTTGTTGCCTATTGGCCCCTTAATTTGCTTGAAAGTGACTTGTTGGCCCCATATCTTGCTTTAAATATTCTATTGTCCCCTTAATTGGACCGTCCTTAATTTGTATTTAGTGATCTATTATTAAGTAAGTTTTGTGGTCAATAATTTGAAGCAAGTTCAAGAGTTGAGAAGCCACTTTAACCGAGTTCAACGAGCAAATAGTTTACTGTATGTGAGTTCAATGAGCAAATAGTTTATTATAACCGAGTTTAAGGAGTAGCTTACTTTAACGGAGTAAACAGAGTTCAAGGAGCGAATAGTTTATTACTTAAACCAAGTTCAAGGGGCCAATAACTCTCTTTAGTCAAGGTTAAGGGCCAATGTGGTATCTTCAAAGCTCCCGAGCCAAATTAAAATCAATAAATGGCCAACTACAAGATGTATTAAACCACTATGAGTCTCTATATTCTCTCTAAAGTCTCCTGCAAGTTCATACTTTCAAAAGCTATAGTTTTTCTCTCAAATGAAGCATAATTTACAGTTTCTTTGCCTTCAAAGTTTATCTTGTCACTAAAAACTGTTCTTGTTTGTTGCAGATTTTGGCTCCTCTCCCAATTGGATTTGCAGTGTTCTTGGTCCATTTGGCCACCATTCCTATCACCGGAACCGGTATTAACCCAGCAAGAAGTCTTGGAGCTGCTATCATCTTCAACAAAGACCATGCTTGGGATGACCATGTAAGTCCTCATTCTTCACCCTTTTTCCACTTTCTCCCCAATACTTTTTCTAATTTTCAATCAACATCCTACTAACTTTGCTGATCTTGAACAGTGGATTTTCTGGGTTGGACCCTTCATTGGAGCTGCTCTAGCTGCTGTATACCACCAGATAATCATCAGAGCCATTCCTTTCAAGGCCAGGGATTAGATTAATCAATGCAGTGTTTTGAGCCTCACCATATCTTCTAGTGTTCTCTAGCTCCCACTTTTGTTAAATTATGCAATTTTTTTGTTTCTTTTTTATCCACTCCCATGTGAATTTGGTATGAAAAGATGATCATGATGTGTGTAAATTATGTGATGGTGGTGTATGAAAGGCTGTGACTTGGCACCTATTATTTATTATTTTGAATGGAGAATTTGTTTTTTCTTTAATTATCTCATCTTTATGAGTCTGCCATTCATATTCAAAGTGAAAATAAAGATAGCTTTTTTACTTATATTATAATGGGGTAAATTACACCAATGGTGTACCAACTTTGACTCTAATCACACATTAGTATATGAACTTCAGTTTTGCACATAAAAGTGTACCAACTTTAAGACGACGTCTCATCAAAGTACACGCCGGGAAAAACATGCCGGTCAACGCCGGTCAACATGCCACGTCATCAACTTTTAATCCACCTCTTTAAGAAATGGAGCCCACTACATTTACAATTACCTTATTACCCTTATTAAACTTTTGTAAAATTGAATTAATATTCATTTCTCCTCTTCCTTTCTTTTTTATTTTTTCCATTTTTGTATGTGTTTTCTCTTTCTTCCATTTATATCTTTTTCTCTATTCCTAATTGAAATAACATGTGCAAATTAACAAATAAAAGGTACCAATTTCATCATTTCAATTCATGTAATTTGTTTCAGATTCATTTACAATCTGTTTCAAATATTAAATATTTCTGATAAAAATAATTCCAAACTAAATATTACACTTGCTAGAATTCCATGGAAAATTACTTAAAAAAAGAAGAAGCAATTTCATCATTAATTCAACCAAGAATGTGGTTAGTCTATTGCCAAACAAAATACCATCACTTAGTTAACTAACAGATGTCAAAATCCATAAAACTATCCAAAATATTACCAACTGGTCTAACACAAACATGGGAAAGATGGCAAAACGAAATAACGGTCCAAAAATTTGCCCAAAACTAAAACAAATCAGCCTCAATCTACTACCGCCATGGTCTAGCTCCATTTTTTGCGGAACTTCTTGCTAAAAGTGTTTTTCTTGTTGCATCCTCCCTTTGCTTCATTGTTGGTGCTTCATGCCTTCGAGTTCTCATTTCTGCATTTTCAGTAATGCCATTGAATGTTGGATTACTTTGACTTGATCCCTGTAATTATAAATATATGTTTACTCATCACTAAAATACAACACAATAGTAAAATTAGAATATAACTAAAACTTACATCCATCATCCAACGTACAGTGTTAGGTTCTGTATTTGGAGCTGGAGCAGGAGCAGGAGAAGGTACGTTTATCGTGTTTCTTCGTCTCTTTGGCTGCATAACAAGGAATAAAATAAAGTCACAATCGACTTTACAAAACAATGCACCACTAAATTAAAAGAAATCACCTGTGGAACACTTGAAGATGTGCCTTGTGATTTACATGACCTTTTGTTGTGTCCCTTCCCTCCACATTTACTACACGACATATACACGTTCCCCTTTCTTTTCATTTTACCATTTCTGGCAGCCTCTTCTAACTCTGCTGCCTCCTTCCTCCTTGCTTTAATTCTTCTACCACGTTTCGTTCTTACTGGAGATGGAGGCACAATTGGTACTGGGGGTTGTGCTTGTGGCCATTGATCCATTCCATTAGTTGGCTCAATGATGAAACTATATACCTTCAAGTAAGTCTCAACTGAGTAACACTCGGCTAAGAAATTTTCTGGAGTGTCGTTTTGTGCAATGATGGCAGCACACGCATGGCCACAAGGTATACCTAGTTAAACACAAGTCACAAATTAGAATATAACTAAAACTTAAATGTTGTTGTTCTAAGAAGTTAACAAGGTATACCTGTTAATTGCCATCTCCTGCAACTACATTCACGTCCATCCAAGTTAACAACATATTGCTCTCCCAACCCATTGATTTGTACCCTAGGTCCCCCGGAGAATGTTGCCTTGAAATGTCTTGCCCAATCTTTGTTTACTTCTAGTTTTTTCAGAATTTTTACACACCATATTTTGTTGCTCCGCTTCATCAAATCACTTTTAGTCTTTATTCTTTTCATTAACTTCACCTTCAACATCTCAAACATTGTGATAATGCCCTTATCTCTTGTGTCAAGTATGTAATTGTTGAAGCTTTCACATAGGTTGTTTAGCAACATATCACATTGAGCCCTACAAAAAAAAAATAGAACATATATTATCACATTGATATATATATATATATATATATATATATAACAGAATATACAGTGAGGAAGAATTCACCTTTTAGAAAAGCAAGATCTAGACCATTCTTTACTTGGTTTCTGTCTTAACCAATCTCTAGCTTCAGGAGATATTTCCTCTATCTTTGACAGCCATTCCTCATGTTTTTGAATGTAGGGTGCACGTGCAGCATTCCAAATAAGATCTTTTAGTTCCTTACTTTTAAATTTGCTCCTAAAATTGGTGTACATATGTCGTACACACATTCTATGTTCTGCATTTGGAAACAATTTGTCAACTGACGCAATCAATCCCTGTGACACAAGCGATATAATATTCAGGTTACATCTTATACCACACAACTCGAATTAACTAATAATAAAATAAAAAATGGACTACCTTTTGTCGGTCCGACATAAAAGTCCACTCGGCGTTGTTGGTTATTTCTAAATCACCTGCTAAGAGTTCCAAAAACCATGTCCAAGTTTCTTTACTCTCATTCTCCACCATTGCATAGGCTATGGGAAATATACAATCGTTGGGGTCGATTCCCACAGCAGTTAACAACTGTCCTCCATACAATCCTTTTAACCAACATCCATCAAGAGAAACAAGTTTCCTGCAACCTGCCTTGAAACCCAACTTTAGAGCATTCAAGCATACATACATGCCAACAAATTTTGACTCCTTCCATCTCCCCATCACTGTGCTACCCGGATTTGATCTTAATATCTCAGCTTTATACCTGTATTTTGAAATAGTGCACAATTAGAAATAGTTAAAGACTAACGAAAGTTAGAGACAAAGTTAAAGGATGAAAAAGAACCTGTAAATATTGTCATATTGGCTCTTTTCATCACCATGTATAATCTGCAGAGAATGACATTTAGCCCTGTAAGCTGTCATCCTCCCCACACCCAGTTCCCACACCCTTCCTATGTCATCTATCATTGCTTGCACTTTCCAATCAGCATCACTTCTAAAGCTCTCGACATACTTCTTCCCAATCCACTTGTAAGTCATGTGGAAATTTTTGTGAACCTTGCTGCATTGATGAGTAAAATGCCCACTCTTAATTTGCATTGTATGGTTAGTTTTATCCTTTCTATCAACTCTTGAGGCATATGCATTCCAGGGACATTTTTCTTTGCCATTCACAGTCCCTTTACAAACAGCTTTTATCTTCTTTGGAATGTTCAACTTAAAACGAGGTTGATGCCTATTCTTGATCCCATGATTCCTGACAGCTTCTTTGAATTCTTCCCCATCATTAAACAACATACCAATACGAAAAACAGGGTCAGTCATATCTCTAGATGCATTGAACTCCGGATACCTAAGTTTTTTGCCTTCATTTTCTGAATCTGATTCGGAGCACAATACATCTGAATCTGCATACTCCGAAGAATTATCTTCTAATTGAAAATTCATGCTTGGATCAATCCCGGTACTCCTAAACTCTTCAGTATCCCTTGGTCTTCCTATTTTAGCAGCTGCAACACCTTCTACCAAATCTTCATCGCCCTCTTCCATAACATAATCTAGATCAAGGAATACTTCTTCTTCAACCAATGTTGCATTGTTAAATCCTTCAACAACAACAACTGGTGCATTATCTCCAGCTTCCCTTATCTCTATTATATCAAATTCTCCATCATTATAACCTGCATCACATATATACAAGATAATAACAAATAATAACATATGAATAAACAACTAGCTAAGTGATGAAATAATTAATTAAACACAGTAACCATGACTAAACCAACTAATTAAGCACATGATAAAAAAAACCTAATTAAAACGCATATTAAACAATTAATTACACAAACAACTATTAAATTATTCATATATGGTGGTCATATATTACTTACATGGTTTGTCTTGTGCACCCATCAACCCTTTCTTTATTAAAATAAGTCCACTGAGACAAATATATGGATCCTGTAAATAAAGAAAGCCAAAATGTACATTAAAAATGATTTGGGCCCTAATATATAAAGTCTATTTTCAGATTCACTAAGTAGACATGCAAAGAAAGAGATGAAACAATACATTTCAAATTAAAATTAAATAATAGAAAATCTGAAGAGAGAAACTTACGTCTTTCCCCTATGCTTCTTCTGCTCCCATGGTTATCTTCTTCTATTTGATTTTCTAGGTTTTCGTTTTAGTTCTTGAAATAATTTTGCAGTGAGATAGATGATAACAAGAGGGAAAAAATGATTTTTTTTTTCTCTAAGCAATATAGAAAGAAAGGGTTTTTAGGGTTTGCTGAGAACAAAAAGCACGGTTTTATAAGGATGAGAGTCTGAGGGATATTGAAAAGTTTTTGTCACGTAGAGAGAGTTGTATTGAAAAATATTAATTCAATTTTTCAAAAGTTTAATAAGGGTAATAAGGTAATTGTAAATGTAGTGGGCTCCATTTTTTAAAGAGGTGGATTAAAAGTTGATGACGTGGCATGTTGACCGGCGTTGACCGGCATGTTTTTCCCGGCGTGTACTTTGATGAGACGTCGTCTTAAAGTTGGTACACTTTTATGTGCAAAACTGAAGTTCATATACTAATGTGTGATTAGGGTCAAAGTTGATACACCATTGGTGTAATTTACCCTATTATAATGGTATATTTATAGTGTCTGCCAAGCGTTTGAATAGCTTTTCCTTTTCAAAAAAAATGTTAGCATTTTTACTATTACAAGATTGAAAAGTGTTGGCATTTTTACTATCTTCTAGTTAGTGGTTGGAGGGTCCTCAATTGGATCCTTTGCTTGGCATTTTTACTTAAGAGTTCAATTTACTATTCCAAGAAAATTCAAAATTCACAATGATTGTGATTTTGATATAAATTCTTTTTATTTGCTACTTTATATAAGATTAATCCTCTAGAAAATGTCATTTTTAAAGATTATTACACTTAAAAGGCCTGATTAAAAATAATACTGACTGTAATACTTTGATAGGAATCGTGGTTAAGATGACATCAGAAAAACTTGACAAGAATCTATGTTTAAGATGAAACTAGGAAGACTCGAACCGGCTACAAAATATGCAAAGAAATTGAAATCTATTGGAATCTCTAAATTCGGTTTCACGTAATATTAAAATTTTAAATACACAAACTTTGAAAAAGCATTATGAACAGTGAAATAGGATTTGAAGAATATAGGTTCTTAACAAAGTGTAAATCATGGTTTCAGAACGCGCATTACTCGATATTATAACCGTAAATATCTATAAAATAAGTATCTTTCTTTAGATTAATTTATAGTACTGCTATTTTCTTATTAAAAAAATCGGTCTTGCATTCAAATTTGACTTAATAAAACACAAACATTATCCATACATGAATATTTTCAAAGTCCTTTCAACGGAAAAGACCAAGAAAAACACTGTAGTAATAATCTAATCATACAATATTAGCCTTAGGGATCACCTCCAAAGTCAAACAATACAGTAATTTGTAATAAATACTCCATATTTCATTAAATTTGTGTAATTTTAATCTTAGAATCTTTGGAAATGTGGATTTTTGGATGGAAGGGGCCATCTGGGTATTCAGCAAGATCAACTGCAGAGCATGTCACTTATGGGATTGATGGAACTTCCCTCACTGCTATTATCACAGGTCTCATTTTTTTTTTTTTTATTTTGTTTGAGTTTTACTGTTCTTTATGATGTTTCATGTTAGTCGAACTCAAATCATTTGTTAGACTTTTTTCTGGCAGAAATCTTGATACTTCATTAAGGTTGAGATTTTGGTGGGTTGTGGAGAAATTTCAGAGTAGAAATGGTTTTATTCATTAAGATCTTTCATTGACTATCTATGCAAAAGTCAGTTCTTTATTACTTCCATTGAATTTGGTTCTAGGTGCATTTTTGGGAGATACTAGAAACTAGTTCAGAGATTCTTGAATCGAATCGGAATGTAAAGATTAGAAATAGATTGAACTGTTGAATTTTTCTGTAGACTGAACTGAATTGTTTAGTGCAATCCTTTTATAGCTTAAGAAAGCACGGGTTTTTATTGTTGAAACCTAATGAGTACCAAATAAAAAGATCAAAATAAGTTGATTTGTTCTATAACTGAACGGAATTTTACCAAATGATCTCACCCCTACAAAGAACTACGGTTAACTTATAGCTTACTGTGAAATTTATTCTTGAATTTAGTTTAGCTCGTACTGTTTAGTTCTACCGTGTTGATTCTGGATCGCTCGACCAGTGACATACCAGCAGTTATGTTAAAGTGTCATCATTTTATGATCAGAGTTTTCATTGTGGGGCAACTAGGCTGGAGACAGTCCACAGTTGTGCCAAAACATGTTTATGATATGATAGTTTCTCCATTGGTGATTGAACCTACTGTAATTGTTTGAGTATTCTATCTCTAATTTGAACTTCAGTTGAAATGAATCCTTTTCTGGTCTGATTTCAGGAGCATCGAGTGGTATTGGAGTAGAGACAGCACGGGTTTTTGCTTTACGAGGTGTTCATGTGGTTATGGCAGTAAGGAATGTAGAAACTGGTAAACAAGTCAAAGAAGCAATACTTAAGGAAATCCCCTCTGCTAAAGTTGAAGTTATGGAGTTAGATCTCAGCTCAATGGCATCTGTTAGGAAATTCGCGTCTGAATATATTTCATCCGGTCTCCCATTGAATCTCCTTATGTAAGGAACTAACTTTGCACGAGTTAATTAGAACAGTATTATATATTCATTGCATTAATTTATTGCATTTTAGAAATCTTAGAGTTCTTGTTACTTATGATTTCGTGCGTTATTTTTCTTCAGCGTGCCTTGCGTTCTTGACCCTAGGCTCCAGGACACCTCACCTTATTAGTTGGCCTTGCGCCTTTAATGTCTGCTTTTTGCAACTTTTAACGGATACCAATTTTTGAATACTGAGAAATGAAGTTCTTTTTCTGTGTTTGAAGTAACAATGCAGGCGTCATGGCACCTCCGTTTATGCTTTCCAAGGACAACATAGAATTTCAATTTGCAACAAATCATATTGGTAAGTAGTGCAAAACTGTACAAGTTACTCGAATCATGGTTCAGTAATCACAGTGTTTGATTAACCCTTCACACTACTCAATAAACTTCCTTCCTTGAGATTAAATATGTGATTCGAAGTGGTGCCACTCGTAATGTATGATAAATTGTTCCTAAATCTTGAGTCTACAACTTGTTGACTGCCGCTCGTGTTGTTTTTGTGAAATTAATAACCACATGTATAAATATCAAGACTTAGTAAATTTCATAATCATCTCGTAGGACATTTTCTTTTGACGGACCTTTTGCTAGAGACCATGAAAAACACAGCACGTGAAAGCAACCAAGAGGGAAGAATCGTTAATGTATCATCAGATGGACACAACTTCTCATATCGCGAAGGAATTCGTTTTGATAAAATCAACGACCAGTCAGCGTAATGGTTTACTGAACTTATTTATTGTGTATCATATCCATCTAATATGCGGAATACAGGATCTAGACTGCATATAGAACTGCACTTAGAGGTTTTTGTTTTATCTTAATTGCATATTGATATTACTCTTGTGTTTTTTAACATTCCGATTAACAGATATAGCAGTATTCCTGCTTATGGACAATCGAAGTTGGCTAACATTTTGCACGCTAATGAGCTTGCAAGACGCCTTAAGGTACTCGACATTTCAAATACTCAACAATTATAGCCTTTTTGGTTCCATTCAAATATGCAGAAATCTCCCAAGTTACAGTTAATCACATTATTATCTTTGTAAGCTCTCAATTTTTTTTTTTCGTGAACAGGCTGACGGAGTTGATATAAGTGCTAATTCACTTCACCCTGGAGCGATTGCCACAAACATTCTCCGGCATCACAGTATAGTTGACGGTAATTCTCTGAGGTTTCAACTCTCTTGGTTATGTTGACTGAGATTTTTTATCACATGAACAAAATATATCAAATTGAAAGAACTTCACATAGCTTGTAACATAATAAGCATTGATGCATCTCTTACGACAAGTTGAAGGGCTAAATTCACCCTTTATCCCATGTGTTAGAATAATTCCATGGTAAATTTTAATAACCGTCGTAAGCTTACTACTTGATCTCGTTGTGCTAGAGTGACGAACTGAGAAAGGATTTTATTGTTGATTACAAAAATCTTTGGCTTAATGCAGGCATGGTTTCTATGTTTGGTAAATATGTGTTAAAGAACGTCCAACAGGTACGTCTTGTGTTATTTAACTTTAACAAAGTTTAATCATTTCACTCTATGAATGCTTTAAGTTCATTTGTTTCGTGTACACGGTCACAGGGAGCAGCAACTACGTGCTATGTAGCATTGCATCCACAGGTTAAGGGGGTCACTGGCGAGTATTTTGTAGACAGCAACGTAGCGAAACGAAGTTCTCTGGCTTTAGATGCAGACTTGGCGAAAAAGCTTTGGGAGTTCAGCTTCAAATTGATCAAGTCAAACTAGCTAAGTAGGCCTAGTGTATACGCAACGCCTTGTTTAAGAGTAAGTTTGTGTGCTAAGATTATGAATTACTCTGTATATGGATATTAATGCAATTATTTTCATGAATAAAGGTCCAGTTTTATTTTTGTTGATTTTGTAACTACTTAGTTATCCAAGTCATGGTTCCGAATAGTCAACGGAACGTCCTCAAAGGACGAATCAACCTTTTTTCATCCATATAATGTATGTATTTCATGTATTAAAATATTTGGAAGTTTTTAGAATATGAAAATATTTGGTAAAAGATAACAAAGTCCGTTTGCAGAAGATACCTAGTTTTATCGCGGCGTTTTTTTATTGATTTTCTCGGTCATAGAATCATAGCATATAAAATTAAACGTTTTATCACTTAAAGCTTATTCTATTCTTAAATATAGGAAAACTTTCAAATAAAAGGGACTTAATGTATATATATAACATAGATTGAATTAACTTTTTACAATCCATCCCGTGGTGTACTAAGATAAAATAATCGTTACTTTGTAAAAGGTTAAAGAAAACTTATTCTATGCGTTTCATTTTTCTTTTAACATCCTATACTGAACATTATTGGCATCAACTATTTTACACTAACAAGTTTGAAAGAGGTTTGGGCTTCTTTCTAATTTTTTAAGCCCATTATCCAATCTAATACTTACACCCAATTACCTTGTTGATCTCAATCTTGGACCGTTGATTCATTAAAAGGACGGGCGAGATTGAAGATTGTTTTTACCCTAGTTGATCTCAATCCTGAACCATTAGATCTAAATCAACGGCCAGGATCAAACCCATTCGTCCTTCTATTTAAGGGCATACCCTAATAACAATAGTTACCCAAAACTCACACTCTCATCTGCCGCCTCCTTCTCATCTTTTCTCCATCCTAACATTTTTCAAGTCTCAATATGTAAGTTCTAAATCTTGTTTTTCTATATATGAATACGTGTCATAGAACCAAAATTCGTCTCAATTGACATAAATTACTAAAACAGTGAC
Organism: Euphorbia peplus; assembly: GCA_028411795.1. NCBI lineage: Eukaryota > Viridiplantae > Streptophyta > Magnoliopsida > Malpighiales > Euphorbiaceae > Euphorbia > Euphorbia peplus. The sequence goes on from CP110839.1 coordinate 31,881,573, forward strand.
GACATCGAACCAAATACTGATTTCACATGATTTAAGAACTTCTTAAACCAAGAAGTTAAGAACTGCAACCCTGATTTCACATGATTTATGAACTTCTTAAACCAAAAAGCTCATAATTAGCGACGACATGGAACCTAAGAACTCATAATTAGCCTAAGAACTTGAAGCCTAAGAACTCATAATTAGCGACGACAACTTTAAGCCTAAAAGCTCATAATTAGCGACGACATGGAACCAAATACCATGTCTAAGGTCGTATAGATTTAGTTAAACGTGATGGAGCCTGAACGAAATGCACAAACTCAGTCAAAAACTCGGGCTCTATCCACAATATTTAGTAGTAGCACAAACTTTTGAGGATAAGTATTACTTACAAAAAATTTGACGCTAATTCAGTGTTAAATTGGTCGCATATTATGGTGCACGACGCATTTGAACGAAATAAGCCATCTTGTCGCGAATGATCAAACATTTTACACGACGAAATCTTAATGCTAAATAAGCCATTTTGTCGCGAAATGACATTTTACACGACGAAAACTTTTTCAAAATAACCCATTTTGACGCGAATAATGTAAGACGACCAAATTTATTGCAAAAAAGACATTTTGTCGCGAAATACATTTTTAGTATAAAGTTTTTTGAATTTGTCGCGAATGACATTTCAAACGACGAAGTTTTTGAATTTTTGTCGCGAATGATATTTTACACGACGAAAGTTTTTCATTTTGTCGCGAATAAAGTTTACACGACGAAGTTTCAAAATAAGCCATTTGTCGCGGATGATATTTACACGACGAATTTTATTGCAAAATAAAGCATTTGGTGGCGAATGACATTTTACACGACGCAATTTATTGCAAAACAAGACATTTTGTCGCGAATGACATTTTACACGACGATATGTATTGCAAAATAAGCCATTTTGTCGCGAGTGACATTTTACACGACGCAGTTTATTTCAAAATAAGCCATTTTGTCGCCACTTAAACAATTATGTTCCGTTAGCGACGATTCGTCCGTTGCAATAATATATTTTTGTTATTTTCTCAGACATCCGCTACAAAATAGAAATGACAATTTTGTAAAAAAATTGAAATCCAATTTGAAAACACTGTAGTATTTGTGGTTCATTTTTATACTATAAAAAAAATTATTGGCATCAACTATTTTACATTGTAGTAGTTTGAAAGAGGTTTGGGCTTCTTTCTAATTTTTTAAGCCCATTATCCAATCTAATACTTACACCCTCAATCTTGGACCGTTGATTCATTAAAGGACGGGTGAGATTGAAAGGTTTTTTTTACCCTAGTTGATCTCAATCCTGAACCATTAGATCTAAATCAACGGCTAGTATCAAACCCATTCGTCCTTCTATTTAAGGGCATACCCTAATATTTACAGTTACCCTAAATTCACACTCATCTGCCGCCTCCTCCTCATCTTTTCTCCATCCTAACATTTTTCAAGTCTCAATCTGTATTTTCTCCATCCTAACATTTTTCAAGTCTCAATCTGTAAGTTCTAAATCATGTTTTTCTATATATAAATACGTGTCATTTTCTTAAGCCTAACATTTTTTTATTTTTTTTAATAGATTGCTACATGGAAGAGCTTGGAGAGAATTTGGGGAGAATGTGGGTAATTTCTTGATGAAAATATAGCATTGAAATTCAATAATAAAATATATTCGAAATTTTAAATAGTTATCGCGTATTGTTTTTGATCTTTTAGATGAACAATTAAATTTCTTATAAATCTTAATAAATTGGGTCTTATATTATTATAAGGATAATTAATATCTTAATACTTAAAAAAGGAAAAATAAATTGGGCCCATGTGAGGGCTCACAAAGCTGCGCCTTTTTGTATTATCAATAGATATATTTTTGTTTAAGATTTTTAATAAAATATATTTTTCATGTCACATTTTTAGTTATAAGCATGACTTATTTACTGTAAATATTTTTAATCCAAATTTTAATCACCACGTAACTATTCAAGACTTTTTTCTAGATGATAAATAAATGCTATTGTTTTTTAAAGCGGTTAAAGAAACATTGAGATATGCTTTAATGATTGTAATGAAAAAATTACTATTCTACCCTCACTCCGCCCCATCCCTATGGATAATATTATGTATGTTTCTGGACTTTTATGGGAGTATATTAGAGATTGAGTGAAGCATTTTATTTTTTTTCTTGATAAGTATATCTGGATAATATATTTTTGTATCTGTATGTTATTGATGTGTAATGATAAGTTCATTTTTTACATTTTGGGCTGTGAAAATTTGACCAATAAAAGAATGTGTGACATTGACACTAAACTACTAAAGGATGTAAGACGTGAATCTAATTTCAATAGTTCGTGGTTCGTTGCTTCTGAAGTTTATAAGAATTGTATTTCTCCTCGAGATTTCAATGATTTTATGAAACTTGTTGGAATTTGCATTGAACAAGTATGAGATGCAATTTCAATAATTGCATGAAGTCATTAAAGTTTTGAAAAGGATTATAAGTCTCATAAACTTAAGGAACTACAAATCTGGACTGTTGAAATTTGTTTTATTTCTTCATTCTTTCATTTGTTTGACTTCAATGTCAGTCATTCTTGTGAATAATTTTTCTGTGTCGAATGTCTAAATTCCAAAAAGTGAAAAGCAAGTTAATCATTGCATATCATTAAATTACCGCCGATACGAAAACTTAACCAATTATGTAGATAGGCTTATCACGTTAAACATTCAAATGTTTCACTCAATCCTTAATGTTGTTCCTGAGAAGTTCTGGAACGTGTGTAACACTATTCTTCGGTGGTGGTGGGCGTGGGCGTGGAATTGTAATATTTTTGTCATAGTAAAGATGTCTCTTGAATGGTTCAAAAAACCGTAGCTTTGATTTTATTATCAATAAGAAAATGTCTTGTATAGTTGGGATCCTGTTGATCAAAATCTAGATCAAGAATATGTCAGTCCTCAATAGAGAAGTCATGCTTATAATCTCGAAAGTGGCGTGAGCCATATATTTCGTTAAGAATATAAAAGGAAATATATTGATATTTTGTAGCAAAATGCAACCTATGGTCCATCCGGTTTTCAAATTGGCGCAACTTTGTTAGTCCTCGACTTTTTCCTTTTTTTTAAATATTAAGTTAATATTTGTTTCCTTATGAATGATGATTCAGACCATTTTGTTAAGGTTTGTTAGAATTTGATCTTTCACCTGACGAATCAAAAACCATATGTGAGTTCATAACTTTTTAAAAGATTAGATTTATTTTGTAATTGAATTTTAATCCTATGTTTTTATGTGTTCTAGTTTTATCACTTTAAGTCAGTGATCTCTCTTGTGATGCAAATTTTGGTGCTCCCATATATGATCTTCCTTGGAGTTTGAATGAAGTCAAACTTGGTTCTACTATGAGACTCACACTTTTGTCTTATGTCTTGCATTAAGAAGATGATCTTAAATTAGTTGGAAAAGGTTTTTGTCTTTGTTTATTTATTGCTTGTTAACAACTCTTAAGCTTATGTTGTAAGCATGTATATTGTGTAAGAAGATGATAACCTTTAAATTGAGTTATTTCATTTTTAAAATCTGCTTACTTAAAACATGTTGTTTTGGCTAGTAAATCCCAAAGGCTTACCTTGTTTTTACGATATTATAGTTGGTTAAGTCTATACCCTATCAAATACAAATAAAAATGACAAAAAGGATAAAATTATTTTGGGCATATATCTCCGTATTACCGGTCACTAAAACTGCGCAAGAAAAACTGAGTTCCTTAGGTATTATATTGATGCACATTTTGCCAGGTTTTTCTGATATGAGGTTCTGTTCGTTTTAGTGCAAGGTTGCCAAAATGAGATGTGGATATTGTTTAGTTTTGCTGCTTTATATTGTTCTTAATTTCTTTTAACAACTCATATCTTGTATTCCATTATTGTAGAGTTAATGTTTCTCCGGCTTAATCCTGATGTAAATTCATATTCCTAAACTACAAGTACCTTGTAGTTTTGCTGAGTGTGTATTAGGGTTCATTGAGTTTGCGTTTCCTTCCGATTTCTCCACTTTAGAAACATCAAAGAAATTAATCTGTCATATAATTATCATGTGTCAGCTTGACGCAATTGCTGCTACTCTATTAATGTATATTTTGTTAGATTTAAGTTGGACCTGTTATTAAATCTTATGGCCCCGAGGCATGTTTTCCACATTTCGTAGCAGTTTTTGCGTCGTGTGTTTGTTCTCTTTTCTTGAGAATACGAGTTGCACGAGTTGTTTACCCAGTTCGCCACTCAATATGAATGACTACGTCTGGATGCACTACCAAGCCAGGATTTGTACTATAATGAAAGGAATACAAGTCATATGGAATAGAGCTATATTTATACTAATTGAAATCCTAAACCACTAGGGAAGTCCTAAACCAACAAGGAATTCCTAACCACCAAGGAATTAGACTCCAAATTCCAACAATCTCCCACCTGGAGACTAAATCCATCTTCATCTGCTGCTGTTAGTGCCGGGCCTCTAACTCAATTACGAAGGCCAGCTGAAGCTATGCAAAAATTCAGCTTCTCAAAGGTTACAACCTTTGTCAACATGTCTGCAGGATTCTTTGTGCCTTTGATCTTCACTAACTGCAATGTCTTTCTCTCTAAAACAACATTCTTAGCTAAGTGCATTGCACTTTGACTATCACTGTACAAAGTGGGATACTTCTGCTCTTTGCCCAATTCCTTTAAGAAACTCTGCAACCATACCATCTCCTTACTAGTCTCAGTCACTGCAATATACTCTGCTTCCGCTGTAGACAATGCTACCACTTTCTGAAGCTTTGAAGCCCAAGAGATCGTTGTACCTCCCAATGTAAATACATAACCGGTTGTACTCCTTCTCTTGTCAAGGTCACTTGATGCTAAATCTGCACCCACATATCCTGTCAACACAACTTCTTTGCCCTCAAAACATAAAGCTTGCTCACTTGTTCCCTTTAAATATCTCAGGATCCACTTAACTGCTTCCCAATGCTTCTTACCTGGGTCTCCCATGAAGCGGCTAACAACTCCCACTGCATGTGCAATATCTAGCCTTGTACACACCATTGCATACATCAAACTGTCAATTGCAGAAGCATATGGAGTTTTCTCCATCTTGGCACGCTTTTCTCTACTCTTGGGTGAGTCTTCTTTAGATAACTTAAAATGGCTTCCCAAAGGAACCTGTGCTGGCTTTGCATCTTGCATACCGTATCTCTTCAAGACCTTCTTGACATATTCAGCCTGCGATAGATACAACTTTCTAGCCTTTCTGTTTCTAACAATTCTCATGCCCAGAATCTGATTAGCATCTCCAAGATCTTTCAAAGAAAATCTCTTGGATAACTGATTCTTCAGTTTTCTCACCTCTCTAACACTAGACCCCGCAATCAACATGTCATCAACATATAACAGTAAGATGATGTAGCCCTGATCCAATCTCTTAAAGTAACAACAATGATCAGCTTCACTCCTCACAAACTTGATCTCTTGCATAAATGAATCAAACTTCTTGTACCACTGCCTATGGGCTTGTTTCATGCCATACAAGCTTTTATTCAGTTTACATACAAGTTTGGGATTATCAGATTCATACCCCTGAGGTTGCCTCATATAGATATCTTCCTCCAAATCTCCATGAAGAAAAGCAGTTTTTACATCCATCTGTTGTAGCTCCAAATCTTCTGTAGCCACCATACTCAAAACTAATCGAATAGTAGTCAATTTTACTACTGGAGTAAAAACATCTGTGTAATCTATACCATACCTCTGTTGGAACCCTTTCACCACTAATCTGGCCTTGTACCTTATGCTACCATCTGCCTCCACTTTCTTTCTGAAAATCCATCTGTTTTCAAGGTCGTTCTCACCCTCTGGAAGCTCAACAAGTTCCCAAGTACCATTAGTTAACAGAGAATCCATCTCATCATTCATAGCAAACTTCCACTTCTCAGCATCCACAACCCGAGATGCTTCTTGGAAGCTTTCTGGCTCACCACTATCTGTCAACAACACATAGTCTCCAGGTGAGTACCTGTTAATAGCTTTTTTATCTCTCGTAGATCTGCGTAGAGTAATTGGTGGATCAGTTGTTGTAACTTGAGGCTCCTCCTCAATTGGTTCCTCAACAGCTACCTTCTTACTCCCACCAGAATTCGTGATGTCTAGGTCTACAATTTCTGGTTCTGAATCACTAGTATTAGATACTCCAAGGCTATCCTTGTACATCATCTGTTCATTGAACACAACATCCTGGCTTCGAATAATTTTTTTATTCTGACTATCCCAGAATCGAAATCCATAGTCATCACCACCATATCCAATAAACGTGCACTTGATAGACTTAGCATCTAACTTACTTCTCTCAACAGGAGCAATATGGACATAGGAATCACATCCAAACACTTTCAGAAATGATAGATTTACCTGCTTGTCGCTCCAAGCTTCTTTAGGAAAGCCATTCTCCAAGGGAGACGATGGCCCTCTATTGATCAAGAATGCAGCAGTGTTAACTGCTTCTGCCCAGAACATCTTTGGAAGTCCACACTTCAGTCTCATGTTTCTTGCACGTTCACACAAAGTTCTGTTCATTCTTTCAGCAACACCATTTTCCTGAGGAGTTCCCTTCAAGGTCTTTTCCATGCGAATCCCATTCTCTGCACAAAATTCCTTGAACTCCTTAAGCTCATACTCCCCACCATTGTCAGACCTCAAACACTTCACTTTCAAAACTGTCTCATTCTCTACTAGGGCCTTCCACTTTCTAAAGACATCGAATGCTTCTGATTTATTCTTTAGAAAATAGACCCATAACTTCCTAGTGCAGTCATCAATGAGAGTCATATAGTAATAAGCTCCTCCTAGAGATTTCACTGGTGCTGGACTCCATAAATCGCTGTGAACTAACTCCAATTTTTCCTTCTTCAAAGTCCTTCCACCCTTATTGAAACTGACCCTTTTCTGCTTCCCGAAGATACAATCCTCACATAGCCCTAGATCAGCAGACTTCAATCCTGGTAATAGACCCTTTGAAAACAACACTTTAATCCCCTTTTCACTCATGTGACCAAGACGACAGTGCCACAAATCAGTATTCACAACCTCACTCACAACATCAATGCTATTACAAACATTATTTGTGACATATAAAGATCCCACCTTCTCACCACGAGCTACCACCATAGATCCCTTGGAAATCTTCCAATTTTCACCTACAAACACCACACAATATCCCTCATCATCTAATTGCCCAACTGACAATAGATTTCTCTTTAGGCCAGGTACATGCCTAACACCAGACAGCTTAACTACAGAACCATTCTTGGTTTTGATCGAAACATCTCCCTTACCCACAATTTCCAAAGGTTCATCATCAGCGAGATAAACCTTTCCAAATTTTCCTGGGGTATAGTTCTCCATCAAATCTGCGCTGCTACAAGAGTGAAACGAAGCTCCTGAATCTAGAACCCAAGACTCTACAGGACTTCTCACGCTTAAAATCAACGCCTCTGCATACTTTTCGCTGGCTGAATTCACGGACTTGTCCTTCTTAGGTGCTTTACACTGATTCATGTAATGACCGGTTTCATTACAGTTCCAGCACTTAACATGACTCCTGTCCTTGTTAGGGTTTCCTCCTCTACCCTTCGATTTAGACCTACCACGATTCTGTTTTGACCTCGAATCTGACCTACCCTGATTTTCAGTACTCAAGGCTGAACCTGATGTTGAACCCGACTCCTTCCTGCGAATCTCCTCGCTGATTATCAAATTCCTAACATCGTCAAACCTAAGCTTCTCTTTCCCTACTGAGGCACTAAGAGCAGTAACCGTACCACTCCAACTCTCCGGTAAAGAAGATAACAAAATTAGGGTTAATACCTCATCTTCGAAATCAATTCCCACAGAACTCAATTATGAAATCGTCATATTAAACTCATTCAGATGTACAGCAACTGATGAATTCTCTGTCATCTGAAAGTTGAACAGCCGTCTCATCAGATGGACCTTGTTCGCCGCCGAGGGCTTCTCATATAACGAACTCAAAATCTCCAGTATCTCGAACGTGGTCTTTGCCTTCACTGTGTGATGCGCAACGTTTCTGGACAGCGATAGTCGGATCACACTCATCGCTTTTCTGTCCAACAGATTCCAATCTTCATCAGACATCTCCTTTGGTTGCTCATTTAGAGGTTCATGCAATTCTTTACCATACAGGTAATCCTCGATCTGCATCCTCCAGAAACCGAAATCTGTGCCATCGAACTTCTCCACCGGTGATTTTCCGTCTCCCATCGTAAATCTAGCTAACCCGAAGCTCTGATACCAATTGTTTGGATCTAATGTCATTACGATAATGAAAACAAACAGAAAACTCACACGAGTTGTTTACCCAGTTCGCCACTCAATATGAATGACTACGTCTGGAGGCACTACCAAGCCAAGATTTGTACTATAATAAATGGAATACAAGTTACATGGAATAGAGCTATATTTACACTAATTGAAATCCTAAACCACTGGGGAAGTCCTAAACCAACAAGGAATCCCTAACCACCAAGGAATTAGACTCCAAATCCCAACAGATGCATGGAATTTATGCGCGTTCTCAGAATAGATGTTATCTATATCAGCTGATCTAGAATGTTTGGGGAGTTACTCTCGACTTGAAAGCTAACCTCAAGGGCAGTAATACAAAGGAAGATGAGGAGATTGAACGGCTGCATCTGCTGAAATGTTATGTCAATGGCATGAAAAGTGGCTCGAACTCCTTGAGTGGTGATTCTAATCCAAATTTTAGTGAGGGAAAAGCTCGTGGTTGCTTGGAGAAGGGGCTTCTAACACTGAATAGTTCAGATTTTAGTGAGAAACGTTCCAAAGCTGGTTCTGCAGATTTGGAGCTTAAAAAGCAAGGTTTACTTCAACTACAGTAATGATAGATTGAGGGCCTGATCCTAAAATGATGGCATATTAGGATTCTGATGAAATATTAAGTGGTATATCTGATGATTGTCTTTCGATGGGAACTGAGATAGAATTTGTAGTATTCAGTCTTTTGCCTAAAGCTGCTAAATCATCTGAACTGGGAGACGGGTCAAAGCTCCCTGAGTCGGTAAAAATCATGCAAGACTTTCTGAATTTACAAAACCAGCTCTAAAAGCACAGAATCCACATAAGTGTATGTCTTCATTATTGGACATTTACAACTTTGTATGTTAGATTTTTATTTTTTTTTTGAATAAAAATGGGGTGACGGTAAGTAGTATGTTAGGTTTTATCTAATCAAACATTCTCAATTTGTTCTGCAGTTTCTTTTGCATAAAAGGTTTTGTTTACATCCTGCTCTTCAATGAAAAAAATAGCTTATGGATCATATTAACAATCCGATTTGATACGTATAAGAGCTTAAAAAACGCCTACCAGTAAATGCAACAGTGTCGTGTATTTTGACACATTTACAATTATTCTAATAACATAATAAGCATTTTAAAGATGTGTTGGTAAGTTCTTTATGAATTTGGTTAAACTGATATTTTCTCCTCGTTACCCGACGCTGGACAGGCCGAGCGGGTACTTGAGCTCATGCACAGGTCTCAATTGTATTTACACCAATAAAGAAAACAAAACTAAAAAACCATAAATGTATTTTACCATGCATTCTAAAAATAAAAAATCTCCAATGACCGAAATACCCTTATATTCAACCGGGCTTCTTCTATCCCATTAAGAAAGTTAAGGGTAATTGTGGAAATGACACAAAAAAGTTACCAGTATAAAATGTAAAGCTTCACAGTAAATCAGGTAAGAAAGCAGTCAGTATTAAAAGAATGAGGCTTTGCTCCCAGGGAGGTGGTTGCCGGCGCCACCCTGGATGGCAGCGGAGCCGATGATTTCGCCTGCTTTCTTCGTCGAACCAACTGCATTACTTCTCGTTTGAAGAAGAAGAAGATTGATAGAAAGATGGATAGATAGAATGAAGGCTGTGATGATTAATCAGAACCCGAAAAGGAAACGGTTCGATATCAATGGCAGGGTAGTACGGAGAGGTTTGCATGTGAAATCGGAGTTCGATTTCACTGTGAGCTGCCGTACAGCAGCCATGGTCGTTTTTGTTTCTTTTTCTCATCTGATAATAGTTCAATCTGAGCCTCCTTTTTTTTACTGTTGCAAGTTACAAAACTGTAAAAAAAAATTTTTTTACTATGAAGAAAATACAATGTTAGAACTACACGGAATTTAACTAATTTTATAACATGAGAAAACTATCTTACTTATAGAATGACGGATTCAGGATTTACTGATATGAAATGTTCTAATATATATGTTCGATAAAGTTTTCTGGCAGCCGGTAGATACTCAAACACCTTTCCAGTTCCCTAGATATGTCCCTCCCTCGGAACTGCAACAAGTATAGCTGCAGGAAATTTACAATTCGGTGTGTGCATGTCACCAAAATTTTTGATTCACATACGTTAGCGTTGTAGTTCAAGAGCCACGAATGTGACCCTATCTGAAACGTTACATGTTTAGAATTGCTTGCTACTTGAAAGCATCCCCTTTTTATGAAAATAATCGGATCAAGATGACATCTTTTCTCGACTTAATCAACAATCTGATCTAACTCGACGGTTTAAGAATGAAACAATGACATTCTACTCTAGCAGCACAATTTATTACACACATCACTTCTTGTCATGTCTGGAGTAAAACAGACGAAGAATAACCAAACTAGCACTAAATAAACAATGAAATGCGGGGTAATTAGGACTCATGAGAGATAGATTTAGCATAAACAAGAGCAGCAGAAAATCAGTTCAGCAGTTATGTTAATTTAACCAGCACAATCTGTTACACATATCACTTGATTTTATTTTATTTTTATCTTTTGTAAGCACAGTTGTTCCTAAGGCCTAGAAAATGCTCGAAACGGTCCTCATTCCGGTGAGTTATGATGAAGAAAAGATAAGTTAGACATTTGGAATGGCATTGCAATCGAAAACCCTCTATTTTACTGATCAAGCAGTAATAATATACTTTAGTTGTTTCGTTCCAAATAGCTATTAGTAGTTGTTTCTCAATCCTAAAGAAATACGCTATATCTATTGTTTAAACTTTAAAGTAAAACAGCAAATGAAGAACAAACAAGAACTAAATAAACAATGAAATACCGGAAGGACTCATCAGAATCCCGTATAACAGAAACGCATGTCTATCATATGCACAAAGGAGCAAAGAATAGCTCAGCATCAGATAGAAAATCAAAATGGGATCGTTAGTTCAACCTGCAATATGCTTCTCGTGAACAAAATGGGGTTTCTGATGAGTATTATCGAGATTGATACCAAAAATCTCCACACCGGTTTGGATGATGAGGCAGGATTCATGAACGCAATATGAACGGACAATTACTAAGACTTCAGCGTACAACTTGTCATACTGCTTGGGTTCATGAAGGCTATTCCAACTTCCCCATATACTTCAAAGTTAGGGGGTAAACACTCATGTGGCTGTATGCTTACAATGCAGCTGTAAATACACAAATTTTAAACGGGTCAATGACAACAGAAATAGGTCACCGTTTTTTATGGTCATCTTAGGTCCAATATCTAGATTACACCCCTCTTTTGACAAGTTAACAGTTTTGTCCGACCGTAGATTTGTTCTCATATCATAAACATACATCTTTTTGTTCCATCCTATCGGAGTTTTGACCTGATGTCCGCCCTCAAATATATACAATTTTGTAGCAATGATACTTAGAGGTTCATTATTGTTCAGAGAAATAAAACTAACTACGTACAAGTTCCAAAGAAGGTGGCAGATAGTTGAGCACATTAGATTTATAACTAATACTGACCAAAATAAACACCATACTCACAGAATGTGTTGTCATCATGTTTGGAAAGCACAAAAATCTTATTAAATATAGGTTTAGGAAGTTGATATTGTTCCAAATTCGGGGATGAAAGTACCACGAGAAATTGAGCACACATAGATTCTGTAGGGCTGGTGCGTGAATAGTGAGCCGAAAGTAGACTAAGCTCATACCTACGTTTTAAAAATCGCTAGGCAGTAGTAAGTCGATTAGTGTTTGTTGAGACGAGTCGGTGACTAGTTGAAACTATTCGTTTTCAAGTTTTGTAATTTTTAATAAATAAATTAAAAGTATAATATTTAACATAAAAATTCATAAATACAAATATTGCAATATTTATTGCATAGCATTAATTTTATGAATGTGTCTATTTGAATTTTATTTTTTTTCTATTTCATTCATGTATATTAAAAATGAATGAGAAAAATGGATCAATTAATTATACAAATATATTGAATAGTTGGTCATGTTGATAAAAAGTTTCAAAAATCGACGTAGTAATGTGAAAATCACCACCTAGTTGCTGAATAGTCGACCGTCTCGGTCGATTTTTAATACACTAGCTCATACACTCTACAATATTTGAAATCAGATGCAATCAGTAAACACCAAAACTCCGCCATAAGCATAAATCAAAGAATCGATTCTTCTGAGTTTACAAACCCTAATGAGGTCAATTTGCTTGTGAATATAGTGGACGTACTTTATGCATGAAGATTACATGCCCATTTATTGGAGAAGATGAGAAACCTAGCCCGAGTACTTAATGAGATTGGTTAAAAAGATAATTATGTTTAGTCAGAGGCTATCTCTATTTAAGATAGATCATAAGGAGAAATTCTAAAAAGAATCAATTATTAGGTCTATTTGCTTGTAAATGTGACTTTAAATAGAGAAAGAAATCGACACAACTTATTTACAATGAAAAAAAGACCCCAACATCTAATTATAATTTTTAATTTTAACCATACTACTCTAATTTTAACCCTCTAAATTTACAGTCAGTAATTTTATTTTTTTCTTTTGCCTCTCTCTCTGTCGCTCCTCCTGAGAATGAAAATGGCGATTCAAGAATCTCCACTGATGCAAACGAAGGTTTGACTTTGAATTTTACCCATCTCAGAACAATCGCTAATTTTCACAGAGGTGAGCCCACTAATCATGTTTAACATTCTCTGTAAATCTTGCCAAATTGTAGTTCCCAATGTAGGATTTCATGTGGGTTTTCCTCAAAATCACTTATCTTTCAGTATTAGATTACTTTCATCACACCCGGACCGATCTTTCGCGGTGTCTTACCTCATAAACTCATGTGGGTTATCTCCACATTCTGCTAATTCTGTTGCTAAAAGGGTCAATTTTAAAACCCTAGATAGACCGGATTCCGTAATTAGTCTTCTTAAAGATTATGATTTCACCATCTCCCACATTTCCAGGCTTATTAACAAAAATGCTAAGCTTCTTTTGTTTAATCCTGCAAAAACCATTTTCCCCAAACTTGAATTCCTTTGCTCTATTGGGGTTTCAAGGTCTGATCTTCCTGAGGTTGTGTGTTCTAATCCCGATTTGTTGACTCGGAGTTTGGATAATTATCTTGTTCCTAGTTATAATGTGTTGAAGAGTATACTTGGTTCTGATGTTGGAGTTGTCATGTGTTTGCAGCGGTTGTTTAGGTATGATATGTCTAAGAACTTTGTGAAAAATATTGACTACTTGAGAAAGATCGGAATGCCTCAGCATGTAATTTCTCATTTGCTGACTCGTGCGCCTAATGTTCTGTCGGGAGATCTCGACAAGTTTAGTGAGAGTGTTTACAAGGTGATTGAACTCGGGTTGGATCCTTCGAAACGTTTGTTTGTGCAAGCGCTTCAATTGGTTTCTCAGATGTCTCAGCAAATGTGGGATCGTAAAATGGAGGTTTTTAGGAACTGGGGGTTTTCGGAATATGATATTCGGTTGGCTATTAGAAGGTATCCCTTTTGTATGTTTGCTTCGGTTGAAAAGGTTACGAGGATTATGGAGTTTCTCGTGAACAAAATGGGGTTTCTGCCTGCGGATATTGTGACAGTTCCGTCAATATTCGGAAATAGTTTGGAGAAAAGGGTTATTCCAAGGTTGTCTGTGGTAAGGTTTTTGCAAGAGAAGGGATTAGTGAAGGGAACTATACGGTTATCTTCTGTGGTAACGATCACCGAGAAGCAGTTTCTGGATACATACGTGTTAAAATATCAGGGAGCAATGCCTAAGGTTTCGAGCATTTACCGCGGGGAGATTAGTATTCTGGATTTGGGAGGTTGAGTGATTCAACACTATCTAAAGCCTTAACATTGCCTTATTAAGAAAGCTCGTTAACCCTCAGCAAAGATATCATTTTTGGCGATTTCTTCTCCGAATGTAGTTTGCCATAGTCCCTATAAGTTTGGTCGAAATGTGAACGAGGTAACTGAACTTGGAATAGATCATTCAGAGAAACTATCCATGCTGGGGCTTCAAGTGGATTATTGGATATCCCGAGAAAGATGGGAGCAGAAGATTGAAGTTTATAAAAGTTGCGATTGTCTGAAAATCTCCTTGTATGTCTGTATCAGCTAAGAAAATGAGCGGTCTACCAGTCTGCATATGATATGTCCTCTGTAATCCAGCAGTGTTTTCTTACAGTATGGAGAGACAGATTTACACTCGCAAACATCGGAGAAGATTTTTCTGCATGCTTTTATGATCAAATATCTGAACTTTCCGGGGAAACAAAGGTTGAAGAATGCATTACGCATTTGAGGCAGAGAAGCATGTTAGAGGTTGAATCAACACTGCATATTTCTTATATGAGAATTGGATTTCTTGCTGCTTGTGCATATGATTCGGACATGTGTGATTTAGTAGATTATATAAAGTATGCCTCAATCTTCTTTGTTTTTTACAAGTTTGTATCAAAACTGATTTGTGGTCAAATTTGGTTTGGATTTGTTTTCTCCCTTGAAAAGAATTATGAAGTTCTATTGAAAGAGACAAAGGATGCATGAGGTCTACAGATTCTAAGTTGTGTTGCTTCAACTTTGAATGCATTTCTCATGAGGTACTTTTTTGTGTAACAATAAAGTTGGAGTACACAAATGTTGATGAGGGTAAAGTTCAGGTATCATTGATACAATTTACCCATGAATTTCACTTTACTCGGTCAAGTATACCCCTACTCAATACCATTAATTACGTGACATTCCTTTATTATTAATTTTTGGTAACTAACATTTAGGGGTGACAATGTGGTGAGGAAAACCCGAAAACCGTGGGGATCCAAACCGATGGGGGCAGTAAAAAACCGAATTATTTGGGCACGGGAGGAAACCGAAAATTAAGTTTGGGCGGAGGTGGAAATTACCATTTCGAACCATGGAGATCCTCGAACCGCCCCCAAAAAGAATCTCATGGGAATCCACGCAAAATACCCGAAATTATATATATATTACATAACGTATTTTAATTTAATAAATATTATTATATAACAAAATAACTAAATTTAACCTATTACATAATAATAATATATACTTATAGATTAATGAAAATCCGATCCAATTGAAGACTGCAATACCAACAACAACAATCAATTTATAGATGATTAACATCAAGACTCATATTTATATTTACTTGTTATTATTTAATCTTGTATCAATTTGTCAAATTGTTTGACATTTTGGGAGTTTATTTTTTGGATTTTTGGACTTTTTTTAACTAATATTGTGTTAATTGTGTTGAATTATAAACAAGCTAAATTAGTGGTTTTTGAACTTTGAATTGGGTTTTGGTATTCCCCGAAAACCGTGGATACCCGCACGGGCGGGCGTGAGGATAAAAAAATTTCCCGAAACTCCTTTTGGGGATTCACCGAAACCGCCTCCGAAAAAATTGGGTGCGGAATGGAAAATGCATTACCACCCCCAAAACCGTACCGTTGCCACCCCTACTAACATTCGTTTATTAATTAATTTTTACTTTTTTTGATGAAAGTTTATTAATTAATTCCTGATCAGTCAAGTAACTATCCAAATTTTATTAGAGCATCTCTAGTGGTTGAGATTAGGGACTATTCAGCAATTAATTAAAATTAGTTTTGAGTGTCCAACCACTAGAGTTGGAAGAAATGAGAGTATTCAAATTTGAGGAGTCTCCATATATGAACATTGCTCTAAGATAAAAGGAGGTTGGAAGAAAAATTAAAAAATTTGGATTTGAAACCCACGCGAGTGAGTTGTATGAGGAAAAGAGGGTTGCGTGGAGTATACACCAAATATGGCGCATGTTTCATTAATTGGTAATTAATTAGCATTAAATCTGAACTTCCTTTTTTCGGAAACAAGCAAACTATGATTGCAATTGAACCGGGTTGACATGTAAGTTTCTTACCACTATGGTAAAACATATACCTAAATTTACTCTCATTTGAAATAAAATCTGTTTGCTACTATCTAAATAGGTTGTTAAGAGGACATCAAAATTAAGAAGGAAATTATGAAAGAGGTATTTTGGGCATAAGTGGGCTGTAGTTCGGAAAAAGTGTGCTGTAAATAGCAACCCAGTTATTCATATTACTATAGTATATCAAAGCTATTCTTAGACCTTATATATTTCATTGTTTACATTATGCAGCCAGTTTATGGAGATACCTACAATTGTGTGGATTTTTATCAACAACCTGTTTTTGACGATCCATTAATAAAAAATTATTCTTTTCATCCCGAGGTTTTTGTTTACTCTCTTGCGTCCCTTCAACTAAATTTTGATTATAAGCAATATTACGCTAATTTTGCAATTGAATTATGTAGATGAAACCAACGTTTTATCCAAAAGGAATGGAGCCCAACAATTATACATCATCTAATTTTAGACCTGAATTTTTTTGGATAAATGGTAAAGGTTGTCCAACTGGTACTGTTCCGATTAGACAAATCACAAAAGATGACTTGAATAGAGCAAAAGTAGCTGCTGAAATCCATGCCTCAAATTTGAACCCACAAACAACTGAAAGACTTAGTGTTCATGTAAGTTAATCGAATAACGAGCATGACGCATTCAATAATAAAAAGTTTAAAGAAAATATTTGTTTTTAGATATAAATTATAATTTGTGTGTTTAATCAACTAGCTACTTCTAATGCCCAGTTTGCCGCTGTACATACACCACGTCTTGGAGTTCAAGTGAAGTATTACGGGGCGTCAATGGACGTTGAATTATCTAATCCAAAGTTAAATAGTGATTTCCAATACACTTCCATCCAAATCAAAATCCAAAATGGTCATGAAATCATTATGTTTGGATGGACAATAAGTTACCCTTAAGTTACTAAACTAGAACTTTTGTTTCTCATTGTTTAACAGTAATTTAATAAATTGTATTCTTTCATACTAGGTGCATCCAAAAGCAAATAAAGATTCTAAAACGAGATTCTTTATATACACATATGTAAGTCTTCCACTTCTTCCAATTATATCATTTCTTTTATTTTACTTTTTATTCTTTTCAATTATACATCATTTCCATAGTCATGTTTTAACGTTAAAAGACATTTGTATCCCTTACCAAGTAATAGTTACTAACATTTTGTTTTTCAATATCTTTTAATGAGTGATGCTCACATGGTCAATGATTGACCAAATACAATTTGATCAGTCATCGTTAGATCAAAATCTAAAGGTGTAGATTAAATACTAATGCAACCACCAAACTAATATCAACCCTTAAATTTTGATCTAATGGTGATTGACCAAATTGTATTTGGTCAATCATTGACCATGTGAGCATAACTGATCTTTTAATAGGCTAATAACAAGCATTGTTTGAACAATTTCTGCGGTTTATTTGTCCATTTCAAACCAGATATACCTCTAGATTTTGTTTTCAATCACTTCAATGCCATATGTGCAACTAAGCGAGTGGATACAAACCTATTTGCTTACAAAGTAAGGTCCTGTTCTTTTGGACTTATTATAACTTATTTTAAGTTCAGTTCAGCAACATTCAGTTCAGTTCAATTCAGCAACATTCAGTTCAGTTCAGCAACCTTTTCAGTGGCATTTAATTTAGTTCATTTCAATAATATTCAGTTCAGTTCAACAACGGTTCAGCTTAATAAATTACAAATAAATATTTATTTTATTTAAATATAATATATTAATATTTATTATAATTTTAATGTAAGTAAATATTATTACCAATATATGTTACAATGTTCTACCAACTTAATAATTTCTACTATATAAATTTGGATTTAATATACAAAAATTTCCGATTTTGCTTATGTATTGTAATAAGAAATTCAAAAATCTTGTAACGAGTGTTGTGTAGTATTAGGAGCAAATTAGCATCAATTAAAGAAATTTAAAAATCTTATAATAGTCTTTTATATAATATTAGGAGCAAATTAGCATAATTAAAAAAAAATCAAAAATCTTGTAAAATAAATTAAAATTAGTAGATTAGGAGCAAATTCAAAAATTCACTAATACCATCATCTCATTTTATTTTTCTAATCATCTTCTTTCATATGATCCATGATCTCATCATTTTTTTCATTTATCATCATCATTGTCATCCTCCTCTCCCTGCAATTCCTAAATTTGGTGTGATATAGCATTCCGCACTGCAAACATGATGTTTTTACGATCTGTATTAAACATGATGTTATTATTATATTTTTAATTTTTTTACTCTTAGTTATTATTAAAAACAAATATTATTATCATTATTATTTATTTAATTCGGTTTCAATATTTATTTTTCAGTTTTAGCAAAATTCAGTTCAGTTCAGCGACATTCAGTTCAGTTCAGCAACATTCAGTTTAGTTCAGTTTAGTTTAGATTTTTTCAGTCCAAAAGAACGGGGCCTAAATAACATATGTTAGAGAGACATGATTATTTTTTGGAAAAAAAGCACGTGAGCTACAAAGTAATATTGATACATAATTGATTTTAATTGCAATTGAAAACTATTCTTTATATACTATAAAAATAATATTTAGTGTTTAGGTCTTAGTCTTTGAATTTTAAGTTCGAGCTTGCAGAAGTTGACAGTCGACTCGAATAAAGTTTTGTATAAAAGTTCATTGAATCACAATCAAAACAAGACGTGTATCACAATTACATAGGCTCTATCCTTTATCTCTTAAATTCAACAAAGTTTAGCAAATTTATTATTTTTTGAGCAAAATTAAATCAATTCGATACAGTTCAGATTGGTTTAGTTTAGTGCTATTCCCCCATAAAGAACATAACCATACACATGCATAAAACAAAAAATATATAATTGACTCAGTAGGTTTAGTTGTTGAAATATATATTGCAAGAAATAAAACAAGGAGCAAAGTTTTATTGATGGGCCATGAGATAAAGGAGGCCCACTCGAACTCAATGCGGCCCATATTCCTCCAACAAGCCCATGGAGAAGAAGAAGAAGCGGTTGAGATGACTGTACTTCCAAATTGAGATTCCAAATATTGAGGAAGTTAAAAATATGGTTGAAACGGTTATAATTAGAAGTGTCAGGGGTGTTCTGTTAAGATAAGTAAAATATAGGGTTAAAAAGGAAAAGTATTATTAGATGCTGGGGCTTTTTCGTATTATTAATAAGTTAGAGATTGTTCCTTTTTGTTGCAAAGAGTTAGGGATCGTTGGTATTCCACAGATAATTAGGATTATCAAAATTGTCAGACAAATAATTAGGGTTTTTTATCCGTGATGGACTTTGAATCGGAGTTTGATTTAGTACCAGAAGAATATTGGAGTTCATTCGTAAAATCTATATCTACGGCAGAGATAGAAGAAGGATCATGTTCCATAAGCCGCGAGAAACATGTATAAGCTTCGACAAGGTTTAGGAGTTCAATGTTGATATCTGAAGAATTATCATGTTCAATAAGCCGCTTGTCAACGTCATCCTCGGACTCGGACTCTTTGCGATCTCGAAAGCCACCTATCTATTGGATACCTACTGAGTTCGATTGGCTTCGATTTCTCGACAATCTTTCATCCCAAACACCCACAGACCCGGGTAAGAACCTGGTTCCAACTCAATCTGATTATTATTTTGTCATTACCTGCCATTCTCGCTGGTTTATTCAGTATTGTGTTTTCTTAATCGATCTGAATGCTGAGTCCAACCTTCTCAAATATCCAATACCTCCACTGGATCCTCTCATCAGATTTAGTTGTGGTCATCAAGTTTTTGTCATTTTAGGAACCAAGTTATATATGATTGCTGGGACAGAATTTGAGGGAGAACGTGAATTTTGGAGTAAGAAAATGTCTATTTATGATATGACAACTCCTCTATTTTCTGGCACCACCATCAGTTTGTCTAAGGAAGGGGAAGAAGTTTTGTTGACAAACATCGATAATTTAGAAAATGGACCTGAAATGGCTGCAGGGAAAAGGTGGCCGTGTTTTGTTGTCCTTTCTTCCTATAAGATCTGTGTCTTTTCATCTCGATTGTATCTTGATTCTCATGGCTCCTCCTATGCATATCTAGACCCCTTCGATCAACCTTTTTTTGGCCCCAATTTTGAAGTTTACGACACTACTGCGGGAAGTTGGGCCGTGCTCCCTGAAATCTGTGAATATGACAAGCTGGTAGTTGTTGAGTCCTACACTGCTTATCAGTCCTCCCTGATTATTCAAACAACCCTCGGCATTTATGGTATCAATGTTGATAATCCAAACCCTAAATGGCTGAAAATGTTTGGCAGTGAATCGCTTCGAAAATTTCCCTTACGTGCAGGGTGGACAATGGTTGACAAGCAGTTGTTTAACCATATTAAGTTGGTACAGCGGGGAGGTCTATCTGAATGTCCATTTGAAATCAAAAAATCCACCACAGACAGAGAGTCCTTGATTGTAGAAAGTCATACTAGTTTTCTATGCTTCGGAGGGGTGAACCATGGTAATATTCTGGTTCGAGGAGGGTTACATTCTAGTCGCTATTTTGGATACAGATGTGCTCCCCCCAGTTTGTTGGTTGACACTTTCAAGTTTGATGGTGAATGTGTGACCAGTGATTCTTGTGAAGCGCTGGAAATTCAAAGCCATAAGTCTTTTAATTTTGCACTAAATTCTACTCCAAGCATTCGGATGTCAGTAATTGGTTGTTTTCCATTAAAGGTATTCTTCTCTTAATCTTATGTGTAAGTTTTAAATTACAGTTATAGTTTGTTCTCTTATATATAATATATTTGTTTCGTACGTAGGGAATGAATACTACTTCACTGGATGCTTCGAACGACTACATCTGGCAAAAGATCCAAGATGGCTTTCACTGGGTAGATCTTGCCAACAAGGTACACTGCACATTGCCTATAGTATTGGTCGCATGTAATTTGTGTCCATTGAAATCTAACTAACAAGGAAGTGGAACTTTTTGTTATTCTATGTACAGCTTACATCGGAATGTGGACAACAGAGTTTGTCTTTGGCCAATTCTCAGATAAATGGAGCTACAGGTAACATCTGACTCAGTATAAACTCCGTAGTCCGTACTCATATGCCGTGTTGGGTGTTGGATGTTGGTTTTCTATGACTTCGTATGATTAGCTCTGTTCTCTGTTTTCTTTCCCTAAAAATGTTAATACCTTTGCTCGCTGTTATGTATTATTTTTCGCTTTTTTCCTTCACTTTATCTATTTTTCTATCACATCCCTCTTCCTTGCTGAATAGCAACTATGGTAGGTATGGTACTTTTCTCCCAAACCTTAAAGTAGACCTATAGGTGACTAGCTAATATTGATGATACATGGTAGCTATATACCCTACAGTGGTGATCATGAGAGCTGTTTCTCTCTCTCCTTTTTCTTTCTTTTGCTCTCCGTGTTTTCTTATTTTGCTACAAACATACTTCAAAATGGAACTGTTTGAATTATTCTCAGGGAATGGATCCTTCAAAAGGCATGCAGTGGGATTGCCAAGCAGGTTGAGATCATGAGAGCTGTTTTTTTTTTCTTATCACAACTAATTTGTCTATCAATCTAATTAGGAACTCTGTTGGACAGGTTTCGACAGGTTTTATTGTCCCTGTTAGGATAAGGTTTCATAACTTTTTGCCGTTTTACATAGAGCGGTATCTAAAGGTAACCAAACAAAATATCACAAGTATCACTTATATTATCATGAGCACATTTGTCATTAGGTGACGAGACCTATGTCTTTCCATTCTGATGAAATCGAGCTTGTTGCTTGTTTGCTGTAAATATACATGATTTGGTTATGAATATTGCTCTGTTATTTTTTTGCTGATCTTTGCAACTTGATAACTAGCATTTTGCAGCTAGAAAGTAATGACTACAAGTTGATTTAATGAATGTAGTTGTTTCTGGTGTCGGTTATTGTATGCTAAATAGTTTATCAGTGGAAACCAAAGATCTACTAATATCATTTTGAAGTTCATTTCAATTCTGGTAGTTCAGTGGAAACCAAATGTTGATATTAAAACTTAGGTTCTATCCCATCTTAATCTTGTATAAAATGTAGGTGTCATGATATGAATAGTTTGAAACTTCTCTTTGAATGATTCGGAAATCGAATGCTTAAAACTTAGGTTCTATTCATCTTACTCTTGTATATATCATAGGTGTCTTGCTGCTATATAGGGTTACACGTCGATACGATTTCCTCTTATTGTTGAATATGAATTTTATCTTTCAGGCCGCAGGAATACATCTGGTAGTTTTGTCATTTTGAAGCTTGCTCCACAATCGGTATATATCTGTCAATCAAATACTATTTTTGAAGAAGCTGTAAAATCTGGTAGTTTTGTTGTTTGAAGCTTCTTTTG
The DNA here is from genome assembly GCA_028411795.1 of Euphorbia peplus. Lineage (NCBI taxonomy): Eukaryota > Viridiplantae > Streptophyta > Magnoliopsida > Malpighiales > Euphorbiaceae > Euphorbia > Euphorbia peplus. The sequence goes on from CP110839.1 coordinate 31,904,300, forward strand.
AATCAGCTTCAATAATCTTTTTGGATATTTATATTCAGGTTGGATCTCATCTCACTGTTGTATACAGAGATGTCATTAGGCTCAGATAGAATCTTTTTGTATATTTAAACTCAGGTTGCATCTCAACCGAGTATTTATTTTGTATTGTTGGATGGTTATCTTGTGCCATTCAATTCTGAAATTTTAATGTGTTTGGCGTCTGTTTTACCACAAAACCTCTACGCAGAAGGATTTAACTTCATTATAATTGTACATTGATTTCCAGTGTTGCAAATCTTCCTCAAGGTGTTCGGATCTTGTGACTATTTTGTAAACTGATTTTCCTCAAGGCGTCCTGATCTTGTGGTCACTGGTCATTATAAACTTATCTGTAAGAGCTTGCGGACTCGAGAGGAAGTAGTATCCATTAAAAGAGAAATGTAGCAAATGAGGATTGAATATGCTTTATTATTGGAAACTAAAGGTGTAATTTTATATGTACAGATAAGATAAAAGAACATCTTATCTTGTAATGTTATAGGCTGGGTTTTATTAATCACCTGATAATCCATTAAATTAAATCAAGGTTAGAGCTAAAATTGAGTCGTCTGATCATGTCCAATTTATTCTTCTTCCAAAACAAAAATGATTTTTGAATGTCAATAATAGAGCTAATATTGTGGAGAATAAAAAATTAGGTTAATTTGAGATTTCACATCTTTCTTTCCTTTAACTCTTTTCCCTTCACCTACTGAGAATGAAAATGCCAAATGATGCGAAGAAAGTTTTAACCCAGTTGAGAATATTCTCCAAGATTCAGCACCCAATGTAGGATTTCATCTTGGTTCTCCTCAAAATTGCATATTTTCACTATTAGATTAATATCATCATATCCGGAGTGATCTTTCGTGGCGTCTTGCCTCATAAATTCATGTGGTTTACAGATTCTAATATTTCTCTCGCTAAAAGGGTCTGTAATTAGCCTTCTCAAATATTATGATCTCACCATCTCCCACATTTCCAGGCTTATTAACAAAAATGCTAAGCTTCTTTTGTTTGATCTTGCAAAAACCCTTTTCCCCAAACTTGAATTCCTCTGCTCTATTGAGGTTTCAAGGTCTGATCTTGCAGAGAGTGTGTGTTGTAATCCCGATTGGTTGACTAGGAGTTTGGATAATCATCTTCTCCCTAGTTATAATTTGTTGAAGAGTATACTTGGTTCTGATTGTTTGAAGTGATCGTTTAAGTATAATGTGTCTAAGAACTTTGTGAAAAATATTGGCTACTTGAGAAAGATCGAAATGCCTCAGCATGTAATTGGTTATCTGCTGACTCGTTCGCCTAATGTGCTGTCGAGAGATCTCGATAAGTTAGTGAAAGTGTTGACAGGGTGATTGAACTCGGTTTGGATCCTTCGAAATGCTCGTTTGTGCAAGCGTTTCAATTGGTTTTTCAGATGTCTAGGCAAACGTGGGATCTTAAAATGGAGGTTTACAGGAATTGTGGGGTTTTGGAATATGATATTAGGTTGAAAAGGTTACGATGATCATGGAGTTTCTTGTGAACGAAATGTGGTTTCTGCCTGCGGATGTTGTGACAGTCCCGGCAATTTTTGGAAATAGTTTGGAGAAAAGGGTTATTCCAAGGTTGTCTGTAGCATGGTTTTTTCAAAAGAAGGGATTAGTGAAGGGAACTACATGTTTATCTACTGTGGTAACGATTTGGACACATACATGTTAAAATTATCAGGGAGCCAGCCTAAGATTTTGAGCATTTTCCACACATTGATTAGGGAGGTTGATTAATTCAATACTATCTAAACCCTTAACATTGCGTTATTAAGAAAGCTCATAATCCCTCCCCAAAATATATCATTTTTGGCGAATTCTTCACCGGATGTAGTTTTTCATGGTCCAAATAAGTTTAGTGAACGAGTTACCTGAACTTGGAATATACCATCCAGAGAAACTATTCGTTCTTGTGCTTCAAGTGGTTTATTGGACATACCGAGAGAGATGGGAGCAGAAGATTGAAGTTCGTAAAAGTTATGCGTATCAACCATCAACTGTGTGATTTTGTAGATTATATAAAGCGGGGCTTAATCTTCATTGTTTTTATAAGTTTATATCCGAAGCAATTTTTTTTCCTTTAAATTCTGGATCCTAAAGCTGAAATCTCACAGTTTCTTTGCCAACTCTACACCTTTAGCCAATGAACTTGGTTTTCATATGGTACAGTCCATAGAATACCGGCCAGCGACCAACTTAACCTGTGGATGCAATGTCACATAACATGTCATTGCCACTTCCTGCGAGTGTACATTACAGCAATTGTATCCATTGACACAAACTATGCTAAATTACGATTTATTATGGAAAAGAATAAAACAGAAACTTGGAAGGAAAGGATGAAATCGAAAACATATCAATTTAGGCTAAAGTTTTAAAACAACACCAAATTATATGTAACTTATAATTTGCCCAAAAGTGTCAAGGAAGTCGCTAAGAGTTTAAGAAAGATTGTTTTCAAAATGAATGATTGCCACTCAATCTCATATTGTTTTGTTAGATTGTAGTGCATCAAATAACACCAGGAAACTTCAGTGGACGCTCAAAAGATAAACATAAATACCTAATTTGATTAACATAAATAAGTTATGGCAATTTCATAATAGCCCTTGGCTAATTAGATAGTATCAGTACACATGCAAATTAAAACAGAATTCGCTTCCCAAATATAAGGATAATTGTAAATTTATGAACTAAGAAATGCTGAGGATAATTTTTGAAGTTGTAATTAAACTTTATCCCGTGATTCCAAATGCTCCAACTCTCTCAGTTTGCAGAGTCTCCTACTATGATTCAGGGCCGTTCCTGACCTTTTATAGGTCCGGGGCGAAATAATATATTTGGGCCATATCATTTATACATTATTTCAAAGTTATATATGAAAATAAGGTAGTCGAATATCCTAGTTAGATTGCATTAGAGAACTCTTTAAATAACGACTACACCCGAATTTTATTAAAATACAGAAACAAAATAAAAAAAATAAGTATGCAACCTTAGAAGTGAGCTAATGGAAACTAAATTGATTTAGAACTCTTTTTGTTTCAAAAATGTATATTGAATAATGATAATTCAAAACTTAGACGGTGGCTAACAAAAAAAAAAAAGGTAAACGTAAAAGTAGTCATGAAGATAAATGATCACTTTAATAAAACATAAATAAATAAATAAATAAATAAATAGAAAAATAGTTGCATTATGTCTAGAAATAGAATAATCAAGTTGCTAAGTGAATATGAAATTTTATTATTAGTTTAGAGTTAAAAATTTTATTAAATATATAAAAATCTTACTGAACCAGCTAAGCATAATGTTGTTTCATTATAGAGATTTTAAAATAGAAACAAATGAATTAGGATACATAACTGAATTGATGTTTTTATTTAAAATTTCTCACAAAAACGAGCTTAAAATCAAATAATAAAAATTAAATTTAAAATAAATTGAATAAAGTAAAAGTGAAATACATTTTTAGAAAGAAATAAAAATCTCTTTTTAGAAAATAAAAAGTAATTAATTATTAGAATAAGATTAAAAAATATATAACTTTGTATCATTCTCTTTAATAATAGGAATTTAATATTTACTGAAAGATAATAATTTGTAAAGTATAAGAAAAAAAATAAAATTTTAATAGGTTAGTGCATGTTTAAAAGAAAATAAAGGGAAAAATGAGAAGAGAAAAAAGAAAGCAAAAAGGGGAGTGATTGGGTTCTATTGGGATAAATGTAATTTTTACATTTATTCACATCTAAATTATAGGTTATACTTATACCCTATGGTATTTATTTGATATGGAAATTATGAGAGAAGAAAATAAGAATTGTGAAAAAAGAAAATAACAAAAGAGAGAATATTAGGAGACGATTTGAGCTTTTGACTTAGTCTTTGTCAATTATGTAGGTGGGTTAGTGGAGATAATGAGTTAATTAAATGGAAATCCACTTTTTCCTTTTAATTCATCTTTTTTATATACTAACTTGTCACATGAAGCGTCTTTTTGATTAAATTCATTGACGGGTCAAATCTCGAAGACACGTGATGAAATTTATATATTCGGAAACTAGACTTTCCCATCTTTTCAACGGTATTCACGGATTTCTCACGAACGGAGCGAGCATCGAGGAATGAATTTTTGAAGTCGTCTGAAGAAGCACGAAAAGGACAAATGCAGGCATTTTCTACATCAAGTTGAGGCCTACATTTGAGCAGGCACATTCACATTTTCCTTCAACAAAGTGGTGCATGAAGTTAGTGGGTAAATGTGTGCTTAGTGGGTGAAAATATGAGTGCCTTCCAAGTCAATTTTGCCTATAAATACCCCCTCCCATCTCTCATTTTAACTCCTAACAAATCAAACAATCAAATCAATACAAAGCATATCAATATCAATCTTAATTTTTCTCTTTAGAGCTCTCTAAACTTCAGTCCTTAGTTCTTCAATTCCAACTCCGTTCTTGTCAATTTACAGTCCCAATTCGTCTCTTACTCGACCCTTTTTAAACCCGACAACCATTTCCACCCATCCAACACCATTGACAATCAAAGCAAGAAGTTAAAGCTCACCAATTCAGTTCAATTTCACATTTTTGTTATTTCCAATTTTTAGTTATTTGTTATTTTTTGTTAATTAACATTGATCACATTAATATTTTTGTTGGATTTTTGATTTGTAATCATCTCTTTCATTTGTAACTTGACATTATATGATCAATAAAATTAAATTTCCAAAAGTTTGATTTTGTTTATTGATTTCTTATTTTAAAGTTTACAAAGCATTTAATTGGCCCATTCTCTAGTCAAAGTTGTGCTGACCCCGACTAGGAACCCAAGGGAATCGTTTCCTCAATTCTTGCTTTTCCCGTCCAATCACTTAGTTAACAATCAAGTATCCATTAGGAATAGGCGCAACCTTTCACATTTTAAACCGCTTCCTAAAGCGTAGGTTGAGAACCAAATTATCTGTCACGCCCGCATTTATTTCCACACGAGCCAAGGTTGAACATAAATATTTTTGTTTCTCAAAAATATCACTAACAGATTCAAAACACGTTAAATGTAAGAAAGACTTATAAATTTTTTCCCTGTTTATAAAGTCTTATAAAAAGAAACGGAAGGGGTTTTTTTTTTCTTTTCAGCTTTTATACATTAAGAATAAATAGAACTTGTGTTGTGCTAAGGCCAAGGACCAGTTTTGACCATTTATCCAATTCTAAAGACTACTTTTACCATTTATTCATTTATGATGCGTGAAATGTGTCCTAAAAGGAGAATTTTCACAATGGGATGGGCTAATTAGTCACGAAAAATGAGAAAATAGACATATGCACACTTATTTTGTTTAAACTAATCATTTTGCGAATATCTTTTCCCATCGGGACCTGATCCATTGAAGATTTTCTTGCTCTAAAGAAACTTTTTGTGTCGTGTAAACTCTTGAGCGGTGAATTTATCATATTGTTAATATAATATTTATTTATTTATAATAAATACTTTTATTGATCTCATTACGCTAAATATTTGATTAATTATTTGATTAATTATATGTAGAGACACATCGCACGTTCACGAAAATCACAAATTTTGATCATACCATGATTCTAATTTTTTTTAACTTTTAGCAAAATTTAAATTCGTTTTAGTTTTGTTCAGTTCAGTCAAATTCAATAAAAACATTAAACAATTCAATAAAAACATTGAAACATTCAACCAAATCATTTCAATTCAATTTAACTCTTTTCAGTTCAGTTATAAAGAGAGACACCCTAAAATTATCTAATTTTATGTTTGTGAGTTGAAAGAAAGAAATTCTAAAAGTTTTTTAAAGTTAGATTTTAGGCTTAGTACATCCATGGCCCTTGAATTTGTCCATTATTTTCACTTGACCCTTCAACTTAAAAAGAAAACATATTGATCACCTAAACTTTTGATCTATTTCCACTTAACCCCATCAACTTGTAATTTCTTTTATTGAAATCATGTGTTGTTTTTTTCTATTTAGTCCACTTTTCCAAATTGCACCTAGTTGACATATTTTCCTTCAATTTGCCCCAAATTTTTCGATCTTTTATCGCCATTAAACCAAATTTAAGGGTTAACAATGAAAAGAATTAAATAGATGGAATATTATATAATAACTTGTGGTTCTAAAATTAAGAGTCTAGTGTCATTGAGATTCTGACACGTACCTCTAGTTGTCGTATAAATTAAGAATTTCACTTGTCAAACTCAGTTTCAACCAGATGAATGATACTTGAATGAGAATAAATGATATTATTGAACTGGGCTAGATAATTGCAACTACAACCCTAGGGATTCAATTGAATTAATCAAATGAGCAGTCAATAGTATCTTCTACTCCTTTTTTGGTACATGAAATAATGGGGAAAGACACTGAAGCTCAGCTTGTTTTTCTAAACGGCTTTCTATTTCGCCACCACAATCTATCAATTCTACTAGATTCTATTAAAGCACTACTCTTCCTACTACTAAATGGAACTACATTTTGAGCTACTCGACTTTCTTCCCTTTGTATTGGCTTCTTTCTTGAATTTGAGAGGCGCGGAGAAGGCGTTTTTGGCTCCACGAATTTCAGGCTGTTGAAGAAATTCAACAATTAATTTTATTTTAATGAAGAGTCATGAAAGAAACAGTCTCAAAAATATATATTAATATTAATTATGTGAATTTTGCATGTCACACGAATTAATTAGTTTGATAAGAAAAAAAACTTAAGAAAAGTGATAGCATCAAGTATAAATATTAATTTGTGAAAGAAATATATAAAATATATTTATGTTTTTGGTAAGAATATATAAAAATATTAAAACCAAGAAAATGATAGAGAGAATAAAAAAATGGGCATATTGTGCAATCCCACATCGCCAAACTATTGAAAGGTATGGAAAGTTAATTTTGATTAATAATTGAACAAAAATCATAAACCCACGTCGCTAAGGAAGTTTGCAGAGGTCAACTATATTTAATTATAAATTAACAAGTCAATGCCATTAAAATTCAGAAACCCGGGGTCAACTGGGGTTCTGGTCCGACCACCGGATTTTGGGTCGACTTCAGGTATGTTTGGTTTGTTGTACCTTGAAAAGACTGGAGTATGTTGACCAGATTTCATTCCGGTACTTGATCCGACAAGTCAATTCGGTTTGAGTTTGGTTCGAGTTTTAAAACATTGGTATAGATCAAGGAAAAGAACTTACGCATAGAAATAAACGCATAGATGTCTTCCGCCATTGGTGTTGTATAGACCATCATCGGAGGGGCAATCTAATCAAAGATCGGCCCTGATCACCCCAAGTATTCATGTATTAGGTCTTTTTTTCTTTCGTTCTTTTTCTACATCTGCAATATAAACACTGCGTCAATGGTGCACGTGCCATTTATTACTGTCATTTATTATTATTTGTTACAATAATAATAACAATAATGTTTGACAGTCTGTCTTAACTCATTAGGTCAGTAACAGTAATTATGTACTACTGGTATGTTTGATAACTCAAATAACACCTATGTCGAGTAACAGTAATAATATGACATGACATTCGGCAAAATGCTGCACGACACGAAAACGACAAGAAAATTTCATATTCGTGTTTAAGTTTTTTCAGCACGACGTTGACACGAAAAGAATCGGGTTGTACACGAGTCAACACGGAAACACGAAGTTGATACGAAAATTTATATACAATTCCAAATATAATTTTAACGTTGGGACAATGGAGAGTATATATATATATATATATATATATATGTCATAATGGATTTGATAACTACTTTAGCTTGTTTATAATAACTATTAGCATATGTTAAACATGATTTAGGACATTTGGAAAGTTTTTTTATTGTATCATAAATTTCGGTCGGATAGTGTTCGTGTTAGTAGTTTACTCGTGTTAGATTTAGATTTTGCAAAACTCGTGTCGTATCGCATTTTTTCGTGTCAAACTAGTGTCGTGTTTGTGTTCAAGGCTAATGACAACTTCACTTAGAGTATCTCTAATGGCTCTATTATCTTTGTTCTTATACTATTTGAGGAGGTGAAAAACACTCTAATGGTTTGTATTTAGACTGTTGGTACAAAACTATAACTTCTTTCCCAAAAAGGTATCTGGACAAATTTCATTCCCATCTAAGTTCCTAAAATAATGATGACTTTACATGAAGGTCCAAATATACTTTTTGATGTAATTTAAGAACAAGCATTTGAAAAGTAAAACGTATATATTAATATTAGATTTGGGTCTCAACCACTACTTTTCAACTTTTTATCAATGTTTTGAAATCCAGACCGAATTGATCGGTCGAACCGGTTAAAGTGGTCGGATTGATATCCGGTTTAAATCTCGGGTTATTTTATGCTACAAAACCTGAGTCTACTCTGGAACCCGCGGTTGGACATGACTAGAGTTGACTCAGGTTTTTTAATTATTAAAAAAGAAAAAATATTAAAAATGATTTTATCCTCATCGTGGAGAAAAAAATCAAACCCCCAAATTGGAATCCCTTGAAAAATATTTTCAGCACACAAGAGACGTAAGAAACAAAAAAAAAAGTCCATACTTATCTTCTTTGAGCCAAAAATGAAGCTTTTTCAATCAATTAACACCATGGCAGAGAAGAAAATGGAAAGTTGAGCAATGAGATTCACATTTGGATTTGCATATGTAAGTGTTCATGAATCCTCTAGAGGGATAGAAGGAAGGATAAAAAGTGAAAGATGATAAAAAGCAAAAGATGGAATATCACAGAACAAAAGGCATCTAGGGCATCTCAAAGAAGTGTTGATTTAATGGGCTAAAAATCAAATGGGTATTGCAATATGGGTTTTTCTTTTAGATAAGTTTACTCTTCATAGAATATAATTTAGTGTATCTAACCTATAAAAAATAAATGACATTATTATTATATATAATTATTTTATATTATAGAGCCGGTTCAACCAATCCGAGTCACTTGGTTCAACCAAATGACCCATGACTCATTTTAGAAACTGGGTCAATATCCAGTTCGGATTTCACAACATTGCTTTTTATCAATAAAACACATTTTCATAATATATTGAGATTAGATACGACTATAAAATAATATTTAAATAAAAGTATTTTTATGTGTTTATTTTCTTTTTATTATATAGCGCTTATACTACAAAAGATAAGAAGAATGAAAATCTTCTAACCATTGGACTTGCTCTTATGTTGTATAATTTGTGTATTTCATCATTTTTCTGTTTGATAACTTAAATAACACCTATGTTTGAAAATTAAATTTTTTTTAAAAAAACGATAACAAATAGATGATTTAAATTAATATTTTTGTGCGAAATTCAAAAGAAACTGGTATGTTTAAGCAAATAAGTAAATTCAAATTAAAGTAAAAAATTATTACCTTTTTCCAATTCAAACTCCAATATGATGACAGTCAGTAATTTTCACATGGTCCATGACTGATCAACTTAATTTGAAACCCTCCAAAATGCTGGAACCATTTAAATTGTACCCAAAAGTAAAAAGTACATTAGAAAACAAATTAATTAAAACAAAATAATCAAATAATTAAGCCATTCCACATACATAAATACATATACGTCGTGACCATTAAATTTCAAAACATAACATTAAAAAACACTCTGATTTTCATTTTCTGAAATCGTGAGCACTAAACTTCGTTCAACTTCTCAAAATGGAAACGCTAAATTATTGAAGTTTTCAAAATTACATTTATTATAGAATTAGGTTTTCTATTTTCCAAAATCAAAAATTTCCAAAAGTATCTCTCTAAAGTTTCACTTTAATTAATCTCACCAGATAACATTTACATGGCTTTTAAAAAGAAAAGTTTATTTTATAAAAAAATTTATCGAAATTTTCTAGTTTAAACTATCATAAATTTTCGGAAATCTTAATTTTCGAATTATCAACTATCAATTGAGATTTTAATGAAGTCTAATGGTCAAATATTAGAATGTATAAATTAAGGGCCAGAGATAAAGTACAAATAAGCATCTGATATTTGCAAACAAGGTCTTACGAGATTTTGTGGGTATATTGTACAAATTAGATTTTGTGGTTTACACCATTTGAAACAAAGTCTCAAAATATTAACATTGATAAAAAAAAAAACCGACGTTGCAAGCAAACAAAATGGTCAAAAAGGGCATTTTTTTAGAAGCGATTTTATATCAATTATCTATATAATAAAAGAATTTACAATTTTCAGTAAGAACAGTATTTATCAATTTCAATAAAACATTAGCAACGCATTTCATTAAATAAAAGGTAAGAAAATGATTATGTAACCGTCATTTTTAAAACTGTTAATCTTGTTTGCAAATAATGCAAGCTACATTCCTCATTTGTATAGCATCCGGTTAGGAAATGGCGAAACCACCATTTTTACTTTACTCTAAAATTAAAGAACTTCTATGTTACATTTTGAGTTTAGCAAACAACCAGATTGTCTAAATATAAATTAATAGGAACATGAACTTAAAAACTATTTAACCCAGAAATAAAACCTAGGAATAACCAACTATAAATTAAGTGTTAAGGATTTTAAGTAGTCCTATTAAACATAGACCTGAAAACTAATTCGTGTTAGTGTCTTGTTAGATTTCGGGTTAGTGTCAAAACACGAACCATGACATCGTGTCAAAAATGAAAACACGGACACGACCTGCTAGTGACACGGTAAAACGACACGATATTTCAAATAAAAGAACTAAAATATCTAAGTTAACAAGAACTGATCTGTGACAAAATAAAAAGCATTTCAAATATTCTGAAAAATGGTTAAAATCCATAATTTGAAAAAAACACGCAAACTTAAATTAAATATAAAATTTTCGAGCTTCTTTCGTTTTTTCATACACGACCCGAAAAGTGCGTGTCAATTTCGTGTAGTTACAGAAACCGAAACACTACCATGAAAATTCCGTATCGTGCAGCATTTTGCCAGATCTAATTAAACATTCCAAGTCTAATGCATGAAAAGAAATAGGATTAAAAGGATTTTATATCAATTTAAACAAAATATAATTATTAAGCAAATACGTAATTAAACTTAGATTAAGGATATAAAATATTCACCTTGGCCCTTGCATAAACAAAGATTAATTATTGTCCAGGATAAATTAAATTATAACAATAAAATAATTATAAATATGAGTACTAAATTCATAGAAAACTGTAATCTATCCATAAACTGAAACTCACAGGTGTATATATCAGGTAAAAAAAAATTAAAAAATTAATACCTGGCAGGTAAAAATAAAGCATAGATCATCATCACGATCATCATTATCATGTGTCTCATCGGAGTTCTGTCTGGTGATTTGGACCGGAGATTGCAGATCTAGACCTAATCGCACTCAAGTTTGCCTGTATGAAGTCATCGTTTTTCTATTTTAGATCTGCAAATCTGTCAAACTCACGTGACTTTACGCTAATAATGTTTTAATAGCTGTTAGATTCCTATTGCTACAACGTTTCTAACTCTACAATCTATATTTTTTGTACAAATAAAATTATAAGTGTATATTTTTTTTAACTGATATTCTTTTGTAACAGATAAAAAGTAAGGCAAGGAGTGTTTGTTATATTTGCAAACATGGTTTAAGTAAAAGAGTAAAAATAGGATTTATGGTACAAACAAGCTCCAAAAATGTTAACAATGCTTAAAAAAGATGATATTAAGTGGAAATACATAAGATCATTAATTTACAAGTAGAGAATCTATGTGACAGAAAAGAATGATCTCATATTGATGTGTTAAAATAAAAGGACAAGATGAATGCAATATTCTTTCTTTAATACCGCAACTTTTTTGAACTTTATTTGCTAAAGCTCGCAAAAATGATAGTTGCACCGTTTTACTTATAAATTGATATACAATTATTTTCCATATTTCACCCAAATAAATGCCAATAAACAAGTCTCGCGCGGCTATGAGTCTAGCTTAGGGTTAAGTATATATGTTGCCAATACATATAAAAAGGACAAATAAATGCCAATAAACAAGTCTCGGCTACGAGTCTACCTTTGGATTAAGTATATGAAAAATATTAGCTCAATTCAATTCTGTATTTTTGTGGGGGTTTTCTGATAATTTTCGGTCCTACTAAATTTAGACAATTTTCATATGTAAATGATGGTCAAAATTAAGGACAGTAATCCAAAATAAGTGCGATCTACCTCCAAATGTGATGTATAAATTAACGATACAATACCTTTTTCCAAACTAAACATATCAAACATGCTATGGAGTTAAATGTTAGAATGAAATAATTGTTCATAACTGTGTTCTTTTTTTTAATATTTGCAACTCATTTCGATTTGGCAAAGTTGATTATCGACATTTTTTTAACTCAACATCAAGTTTGGCTATCGATTGGACAAGAATTTGTAATCTAAAAATCAAAATAAGTCTTGAATAATATACGGTTAAATGTGATTGGTAGTTATTTCATACGGATATCAATTAACATAATCATCATATATGTTAGTTGCAGCTGAAATATATAAATTCACAGCGAAAAATAAACAATTGTAATCGACCCATAAAACTATAAACAATACCTTATGTATATAAATAAAGGCACAGATCTATCATTTTCAAACAAAAAAAAAAGGCACAGATCTGTCATCCACCGTCCGAAGGGAATCAATTTGTCTCATCGGAGTTTTTTCCGGTCATCTGACGTGTAGCACATCACCGGAGTATAGATCGCGGATCTACTGTATCTATGGTTCCGGTGACAGTGTTGAAGCATGAGGTAAGCACAGATCTATGAGTTGCTTTTAATATTTCCATTTATGGATCTGCTATTCGGCTCTGCAACCCTAAAAAGGAAGAGATTTGATGGGAAAAAGAAAAACTATCATATTTTCGGCCGGCAGGAGTGTTGCACATCGTCGGATCTACTGAATTTGTATGAGGTAAGCACAGATCTATGAGTTGCTTTTAATATTTCCATTTATGGATCTGCTATTCGGCTCTGCAACCCTAAAAAGGAAGAGAGAGATGAAGAGATTTGATGGGAAAAAGAAAAACTATCATATTTCCGGCCGGCAGGAGTGTTGCACATCGTCGGATCTACTGAATTTGTATGAGGTAAGCACAGATCTATGAGTTGCTTTTAATATTTCCATTTATGGATCTGCTATTCGGCTCTGCAACCCTAAAAAGGAAGAGAGAGAGGAAGAGATTTGATGGGAAAAAGAAAAACTATTATATTTCCGGCCGGCAGGAGTGTTACACATCGTCGGATCTACTGAATTTGTATGAGGTAAGCACAGATCTATGAGTTGCTTTTAATATTTCCATTTATGGATCTGCTATTCGGCTCTGCAACCCTAAAAAGGAAGAGAGAGAGGAAGAGATTTGATGGGAAAAAGAAAAACTATCATATTTCCGGCCGGCAGGAGTGTTGCACATCGTCGGATCTACTGAATTTGTATGAGGTAAGCACAGATCTATGAGTTGCTTTTAATATTTCCATTTATGGATCTGCTATTCGGCTCTGCAACCCTAAAAAGGAAGAGAGAGAGGAAGAGATTTGATGTGAAAAAGAAAAACTATCATATTTCCGGCCGGCAGGAGTGTTGCACATCGTCGGATCTACTGAATTTGTATGAGATAAACACAGATCTATGAGTTGCTTTTAATATTTCCATTTATGGATCTGCTATTCGGCTCTGCAACCCTAAAAAGGAAGAGAGAGAGGAAGAGATTTGATGGGAAAAAGAAAAACTATTATATTTCCGGCCGGCAGGAGTGTTGCACATCGTCGGATCTACTGAATTTGTATGAGGTAAGCACAGATCTATGAGTTGCTTTTAATATTTCCATTTATGGATCTGCTATTCGGCTCTGCAACCCTAAAAAGGAAGAGAGAGAGGAAGAGATTTGATGGGAAAAAGAAAAACTATTATATTTCCGGCCGGCAGGAGTGTTGCACATCGTCGGATCTACTGAATTTGTATGAGGTAAGCACAGATCTATGAGTTGCTTTTAATATTTCCATTTATGGATCTGCTATTCGGCTCTGCAACCCTAAAAAGGAAGAGAGAGAGGAAGAGATTTGATGGGAAAAAGAAAAACTATCATATTTCCGGCCGGCAGGAGTGTTGCACATCGTCGGATCTACTGAATTTGTATGAGGTAAGCACAGATCTATGAGTTGATTTTAATATTTCCATTTATGGATCTGCTATTCGGCTCTGCAACCCTAAAAAGGAAGAGAGAGAGGAAGAGATTTGATGGGAAAAAGAAAAACTATCATATTTCCGGCCGGCAGGAGTGTTGCACATCGTCGGATCTACTGAATTTGTATGAGGTAAGCACAGATCTATGAGTTGCTTTTAATATTTCCATTTATGGATCTGCTATTCGGCTCTGCAACCCTAAAAAGGAAGAGAGAGAGGAAGAGATTTGATGTGAAAAAGAAAAACTATCATATTTCCGGCCGGCAGGAGTGTTGCACATCGTCGGATCTACTGAATTTGTATGAGGTAAGCACAGATCTATGAGTTGCTTTTAATATTTCCATTTATGGATCTGCTATTCGGCTCTGCAACCCTAAAAAGGAAGAGCGAGAGGAAGAGATTTGATGGGAAAAAGAAAAACTATCATATTTTCGGCCGGCAGGAGTGTTGCACATCGTCGGATCTACTGAATTTGTATGAGGTAAGCACAGATCTATGAGTTGCTTTTAATATTTCCATTTATGGATCTGCTATTCGGCTCTGCAACCCTAAAAAGGAAGAGAGAGAGGAAGAGATTTGATGTGAAAAAGAAAAACTATCATATTTCCGGCCGGCAGGAGTGTTGCACATCGTCGGATCTACTGAATTTGTATGAGTTAAGCACAGATCTATGAGTTGCTTTTAATATTTCCATTTATGGATCTGCTATTCGGCTCTGCAACCCTAAAAAGGAAGAGAGAGAGGAAGAGATTTGATGGGAAAAAGAAAAACTATTATATTTCCGGCCGGCAGGAGTGTTGCACATCGTCGGATCTACTGAATTTGTATGAGGTAAGCACAGATCTATGAGTTGCTTTTAATATTTCCATTTATGGATCTGCTATTCGGCTCTGCAACCATAAAAAGGAAGAGAGAGAGGAAGAGATTTGATGGGAAAAAGAAAAACTATTATATTTCCGGCCGGCAGGAGTGTTGCACATCGTCGGATCTACTGAATTTGTATGAGGTAAGCACAGATCTATGAGTTGCTTTTAATATTTCCATTTATGGATCTGCTATTCGGCTCTGCAACCCTAAAAAGGAAGAGAGAGAGGAAGAGATTTGATGGGAAAAAGAAAAACTATCATATTTCCGGCCGGCAGGAGTGTTGTACATCGTCGGATCTACTGAATTTGTATGAGGTAAGCACAGATCTATGAGTTGCTTTTAATATTTCTATTTATGGATCTGCTATTCGGCTCTGCAACCCTAAAAAGGAAGAGAGAGAGGAAGAGATTTGATGGGAAAAAGAAAAACTATCATATTTCCGGCCGGCAGGAGTGTTGCACATCGTCGGATCTACTGAATTTGTATGAGGTAAGCACAGATCTATGAGTTGCTTTTAATATTTCCATTTATGGATCTGCTATTCGGCTCTGCAACCCTAAAAAGGAAGAGAGAGAGCGGAAGAGATTTGATGTGAAAAAGAAAAACTATCATATTTCCGGCCGGCAGGAGTGTTGCACATCGTCGGATCTACTGAATTTGTATGAGGTAAGCACAGATCTATGAGTTGCTTTTAATATTTCCATTTATGGATCTGCTATTCGGCTCTGCAACCCTAAAAAGGAAGAGAGAGAGGAAGAGATTTGATGGGAAAAAGAAAAACTATTATATTTCCGGCCGGCAGGAGTGTTGCACATCGTCGGATCTACTGAATTTGTATGAGGTAAGCACAGATCTATGAGTTGCTTTTAATATTTCCATTTATGGATCTGCTATTCGGCTCTGCAACCCTAAAAAGGAAGAGAGAGAGGAAGAGATTTGATGGGAAAAAGAAAAACTATCATATTTCCGGCCGGCAGGAGTGTTGCACATCGTCGGATCTACTGAATTTGTATGAGGTAAGCACAGATTTATGAGTTCATTTTAATATTTCCATTTATGGATCTGCTATTCGGCTCTGCAACCCTAAAAAGGAAGAGAGAGAGGAAGAGATTTGATGGGAAAAAGAAAAACTATCATATTTCCGGCCGGCAGGAGTGTTGCACATCGTCGGATCTACTGAATTTGTATGAGGTAAGCACAGATCTATGAGTTGCTTTTAATATTTCCATTTATGGATCTGCTATTCGGCTCTGCAACCCTAAAAAGGAAGAGAGAGAGGAAGAGATTTGATGTGAAAAAGAAAAACTATCATATTTCCGGCCGGCAGGAGTGTTGCACATCGTCGGATCTACTGAATTTGTATGAGGTAAGCACAGATCTATGAGTTGCTTTTAATATTTCCATTTATGGATCTGCTATTCGGCTCTGCAACCCTAAAAAGGAAGAGCGAGAGGAAGAGATTTGATGGGAAAAAGAAAAACTATCATATTTTCGGCCGGCAGGAGTGTTGCACATCGTCGGATCTACTGAATTTGTATGAGGTAAGCACAGATCTATGAGTTGCTTTTAATATTTCCATTTATGGATCTGCTATTCGGCTCTGCAACCCTAAAAAGGAAGAGAGAGAGGAAGAGATTTGATGGGAAAAAGAAAAACTATCATATTTCCGGCCGGCAGGAGTGTTGCACATCGTCGGATCTACTGAATTTGTATGAGGTAAGCACAGATCTATGAGTTGCTTTTAATATTTCTATTTATGGATCTGCTATTCGGCTTTGCAACCCTAAAAAGGAAGAGAGAGAGGAAGAGATTTGATGGGAAAAAGAAAAACTATCATATTTCCGGCCGGCAGGAGTGTTGCACATCGTCGGATCTACTGAATTTGTATAAGGTAAGCACAGATCTATGAGTTGCTTTTAATATTTCCATTTATGGATCTGCTATTCGGCTCTGCAACCCTAAAAAGGAAGAGAGAGAGGAAGAGATTTGATGTGAAAAAGAAAAACTATCATATTTCCGGCCGGCAGGAGTGTTGCACATCGTCGGATCTACTGAATTTGTATGAGTTAAGCACAGATCTATGAGTTGCTTTTAATATTTCCATTTATGGATCTGCTATTCGGCTCTGCAACCCTAAAAAGGAAGAGAGAGAGGAAGAGATTTGATGGGAAAAAGAAAAACTATTATATTTCCGGCCGGCAGGAGTGTTGCACATCGTCGGATCTACTGAATTTGTATGAGGTAAGCACAGATCTATGAGTTGCTTTTAATATTTCCATTTATGGATCTGCTATTCGGCTCTGCAACCATAAAAAGGAAGAGAGAGAGGAAGAGATTTGATGGGAAAAAGAAAAACTATTATATTTCCGGCCGGCAGGAGTGTTGCACATCGTCGGATCTACTGAATTTGTATGAGGTAAGCACAGATCTATGAGTTGCTTTTAATATTTCCATTTATGGATCTGCTATTCGGCTCTGCAACCCTAAAAAGGAAGAGAGAGAGGAAGAGATTTGATGGGAAAAAGAAAAACTATCATATTTCCGGCCGGCAGGAGTGTTGTACATCGTCGGATCTACTGAATTTGTATGAGGTAAGCACAGATCTATGAGTTGCTTTTAATATTTCTATTTATGGATCTGCTATTCGGCTCTGCAACCCTAAAAAGGAAGAGAGAGAGGAAGAGATTTGATGGGAAAAAGAAAAACTATCATATTTCCGGCCGGCAGGAGTGTTGCACATCGTCGGATCTACTGAATTTGTATGAGGTAAGCACAGATCTATGAGTTGCTTTTAATATTTCCATTTATGGATCTGCTATTCGGCTCTGCAACCCTAAAAAGGAAGAGAGAGAGCGGAAGAGATTTGATGTGAAAAAGAAAAACTATCATATTTCCGGCCGGCAGGAGTGTTGCACATCGTCGGATCTACTGAATTTGTATGAGGTAAGCACAGATCTATGAGTTGCTTTTAATATTTCCATTTATGGATCTGCTATTCGGCTCTGCAACCCTAAAAAGGAAGAGAGAGAGGAAGAGATTTGATGGGAAAAAGAAAAACTATTATATTTCCGGCCGGCAGGAGTGTTGCACATCGTCGGATCTACTGAATTTGTATGAGGTAAGCACAGATCTATGAGTTGCTTTTAATATTTCCATTTATGGATCTGCTATTCGGCTCTGCAACCCTAAAAAGGAAGAGAGAGAGGAAGAGATTTGATGGGAAAAAGAAAAACTATCATATTTCCGGCCGGCAGGAGTGTTGCACATCGTCGGATCTACTGAATTTGTATGAGGTAAGCACAGATTTATGAGTTGATTTTAATATTTCCATTTATGGATCTGCTATTCGGCTCTGCAACCCTAAAAAGGAAGAGAGAGAGGAAGAGATTTGATGGGAAAAAGAAAAACTATCATATTTCCGGCCGGCAGGAGTGTTGCACATCGTCGGATCTACTGAATTTGTATGAGGTAAGCACAGATCTATGAGTTGCTTTTAATATTTCCATTTATGGATCTGCTATTCGGCTCTGCAACCCTAAAAAGGAAGAGAGAGAGGAAGAGATTTGATGTGAAAAAGAAAAACTATCATATTTCCGGCCGGCAGGAGTGTTGCACATCGTCGGATCTACTGAATTTGTATGAGGTAAGCACAGATCTATGAGTTGCTTTTAATATTTCCATTTATGGATCTGCTATTCGGCTCTGCAACCCTAAAAAGGAAGAGCGAGAGGAAGAGATTTGATGGGAAAAAGAAAAACTATCATATTTTCGGCCGGCAGGAGTGTTGCACATCGTCGGATCTACTGAATTTGTATGAGGTAAGCACAGATCTATGAGTTGCTTTTAATATTTCCATTTATGGATCTGCTATTCGGCTCTGCAACCCTAAAAAAGAAGAGAGAGAGAGATAGAGGGATGGGGGGAGAGATTTGATGGAAAAAACAGAAAACTATCAAGTCATGTTTTTTGACAGCTGCTTTATTCTCATTTGGTTACCGTCTAAACTAATTGGGCCGTCTAAATTCACCCTAAATATCTCATGATTATATTTTATATTTTTAGTTTTCTTGGGAAATGATTTATGTTCTCATTTAAATGATTAAATTATACGAGTAATATTGATATTTTTTACATTATATATACTAAATTATAAGGGTTATGTATAAAAAAAAAGGACTGGTGTTTTGAAGAAATCAATAAAGTGTCTTGATTTTCAAGTAAAATTTGAGGAAATTTCATTAGATTTTTGACATGTAGAGGATGACTCATTAATTTAGTAAGTCATTTGCTAAATGATAAAAATTCAAAAGTGAGAGCTCAACTAAAATTAGAGATCTAAAACATTTTAATAATTTGCATGTGTTTTACATAAATAAATCACATGGTTTGAAATTATGAAATAGTTTTTAAATATCATAACGGTAATATATTTTATGTGTAATTTTTAGTGAATTATATATATATTTAGAATTTTTAATTTTAGCTGTTCAAATCACTTTTAGTTTTTGCATTTGTGACGTAATTGCTATGAATTATTAAAAGTTTTAATATATAAATAGAATTTTGTTGACTTCAAATAAAAAAAGGTAGAAGATACTATTTACTCATCGTCTTTTTATTTGGTCACATTTTGGTACTCACCTTTGTAAATTTCGTTTTATTTGGTCATCGATATATCAATTTATTGAAATTCCACCATTTTTTGATCAAAATTAAACGGAGATTAAAATGTTAAACATTAAAATTTATTTTATTTCAAATAAGAAATCGCAACTAAAACTAAAAATTTGCTAAATAACAAATGTATGAATATCAATTAACATAATAATGGTAATATTTCACCAAATTTATAAAGGTGGGTGGTTAAATGTGACTAACTAAAAGGTTAGTGGCCAAATTCACAAATTTGGGATAAGTCAATGGCTAGATAGTGATTTTTGCCAATAACAAATTAGTGAGTCATTTGGTCAAATGAAAACAAAATACTCATTTAACTCGTATATTTTAATATTGTTAACTGTTAAATTTCACGGTAATATATATAGTTTACAAATAATCCTACACAAACTAGAAAAACTTTTCCTACCATAAGTAGCATACCTGTCTAAATAGACTTATTATAAAAGAAGGGGATGGATCAGGTGTGACAAAGTCATTTGGTGTGACAGGGTGTTTATTGTGTGACAACAGCAAAAAACCTAAAACCACCGCCTCGAATCCAGCCTCCACTTCCACCTCCTGTTTTCGCGCCTCCACCAACCACTCCTCCGGTGACTCTGCCACCAGCCACTCCGCCTCCAGCTACACCTCCACCAGCCACGCCTCCGCCTGCTACTCCGCCACCAGCGACACCACCTCTTGCTACTCCTCCACCGGTCGTCCTCCCGTCTTCTTCTCATTTTCTCCAACACTTCTTTTCACCGGTCTCTACTCCTATTCTCTTCTCCTTAAACGGCGACAAAAGATAGATAGATTGTCGGAGAATGGCGTCGGTTCGATTTGATTTCTGGAATTTCAACGGCGATGTTGTGGTGGTGGTGGAGTTGACAACAGAGGCAGCAGCGAATTCAATGGCTCGCCTTAAGATTCTTTGCCTTCAGAAAGACCCACTTGTTTACCATCAGCAAATGAATCATCTTTCTTGTCAATGTTTCCATCAGCAGGCTCATCCTTCACTTTCCTACATAAATGTGCTCCATTTTTTCTGCAGCAGGTGATTTTGAAGCATCCTTGACTTCATTTGTGGGCTCATTTTCATCATTCAATGGCTTAACATCACTCTCAGTTTTTACTTTTTTTACCTCACCTACATCAACATCAACACCAGGGGGAACATCCAAATCTAGCTATATTAGTTTAACTTGATTTCGCGTCCGAACTGCTGATATGAATTTCTGGTTTATCCATAATGTGATATAATATACACCAACTGATCATACCAGCTATATTTAATGTTTCTTTTATCCAAGAGATGTATTCTGTTTTGAAGTTAGCTAAAGTTAAAAAGTCAATGTAATTTCTAAATTGTTTTCCTCTATGTATTGGTGAACTGTTTATTTAGATGGTCTTATTGCACAAAAAATGTAAATTAGTTTTGGAATATCAGTGTATAGTTTTGGAATACCTTTGATCAGCTTTGGAATATTCCAAAAGTCATTACCTAAACTGTTTCTTTAGATGGTCTTATTGCACCAAAAATGTAAATTAGTTTTGGAATATCAGTGTATAGTTTTGGAATATCTTTGAACATTTTTGGAATATTCCAAAAGTCATTACCTGAACTGTTTCTTTAGATGGTCTTATTGCACCAAAAAATGTAAATTAGTTTTGGAATATGAGTGTATAGTTTTGGAATATATTTGAACAGTTTTGGAATACCTTTAATAAGTTTTGGAATATTCCAAAAGTCGTTTTTATTTGACCACAATGGATCTCAAAATGACCAGCTAATTAATACGACTCTAACGTATAAAAAATTTCGAAAACCGAGTTCGGGGTCATAGGGAAAATGTATTTTAAAGAAAAAAAATAAAAGACTTTTCTCTCTCCTGTAATGCCATCAACGCTGACATCATCAGTCCCCCTTCCCTCACCATACACGTGTATGCCCCTCAAATTATGCAATCTTTTTCCATTTAATTACACAATTGCCACCTGTTGTCACACACTAAAATCATTGTCACACTAAATCAAATGTGTCACATCGAATCCCCTCCCTATAAAAGAATACAAATATTCCTATGGAAACTAAATATAATATTCCTATCTAGACTAATTAGCCTTTAACATCAACACTTTATGACTTTGTTTGTTAATGGTACAAACCACATACACATATTTGTATCATTTTAAACTACAAGACCATGGGTCCACTTGGTAAAGCGTTTCGCAAAACATTTAGCGTTTGCATGAGCATATCACAATTAAGAATATAAGAAGAAATCAGTATAAAATGACATAAAAAGTTGACGAAAATTGTATGAAACAACTCGAAAATGGGAAAAGTCAAACTTATTTGAAATCAACTGCCCGCATCACAAGTTGCACGATATTATCATGATCCTTTCCGTTTTATCTAGATTCTTTCCGTTTTTCGATATTTATTATTCCTTTTGTTTTTAAATGTTGACCAGTTTTTGAAAATGAATTTTTTCATAATTGTTGGTCGTGTTTGTCATTTATAGTAATAAAAGTTAATATTTTGTCAATTATGCTTCTGTAGTTAGCGTTTTAAAAAAATAAATAATATAAAAGAAATTAAAATTAAAATAGATTTTTTTGGTAAAAAGAAAAATGAAAAATAGATTAGTACTCCTTACAATGCAATAATTATACAATGCAATAATTAATGATATTTTAGTTGTTTGTACATTTATAAAACCGATTAATATTTAAAAATGAAAAACAATTTAGTTTTAGATTAACAGCTAAAACATTTATCTCTCTAACAGTAACTCACAAGCTCCCTGTCCCTCTA
The DNA here is from genome assembly GCA_028411795.1 of Euphorbia peplus. Lineage (NCBI taxonomy): Eukaryota > Viridiplantae > Streptophyta > Magnoliopsida > Malpighiales > Euphorbiaceae > Euphorbia > Euphorbia peplus. The sequence goes on from CP110839.1 coordinate 31,926,910, forward strand.
GAATTTGTTTGAGCTTCTCTTCATCATCTAATCTCAGAGCCAGTCAAAGGGCCAGTTTTCTTAGGCGGCTGACTGGGGCTTCCAATTCTAGAGGACCCCACATTCATTTTTCATGTATCTCTTCACCCGTTAAAATCTAACACTAAAAATTAACACCTTTTAAATTAACCATATTTTAATATGTTTTGTCATCTATGAATAAAAATCACCGGATCACTGAATCTTTTTAAAAAGTAAAGATAAAAATGTGCCCACTAAAACAATATTTTAATAATTCATTTGCACAATATTTTTCACATGGTCCATGACTGATCAAGTTAATTTAGTCAATCACTGTAATAAATTTAACGATGACTGACCAAACATAAATCATGTGAAAATTACTGTGCAAATTAATTATTAAAATACTGTACATTTGCAAGATGTAAAAGACGATAACTTCTACTATTTTCTTCACTTTTTCCAACCCATATAATAAATTTCAACTTTTCATTAACCTTAAGTTTTGTTGTTTTTCCCAAATCCTCATTAAAGAAATAAAAGATAGACATCATATCAAAATTTTATAACGAATTGAGGAAAAATTATCTTCAATCATCACGACATAAATTGATTAGTTTGGGTATTTGTATGTGAAAAGAATTTATTTAGATATCAATTTAAAAAAGAGGATATACTTTGGGTGCTAATGATGTAATTTACCCTTTATATCTTAAGCCAAAATCTATTAATTCGTTAAAGGATGTAATCACAAACTACCAATATTGTGTTGAATGTCCCACATTGCTAACTTGGGAGCTACATTGGCTCCTTAAATATGGCAAGCAATCTTATCTCTTTAAGGTACTTTTTGGGATAACAAGCCTAACTAACCCCAAAAGACACCTTAAAAAGATAAGATTGCTTGCTATATTTAAGGAGTCAATATACGTCCCCTCACACCCAAATCATGTGGTGCATGACGCCAATATAGCGGGAACTCCCACATTGCTCAACCATGGCTCTGATACCATCTTAGCAAGTCTAACTAATTCCAAAATGCACCTTAAGGCAATAAAATTGCTTGTCATATTTAAGGAGTCAATATAACCTCAAAGTTAGCAATGCGGGACATTCAACAATTTGTGACTTACTATAAAATTGAAGTGTTTTGATATATGCAGCCCTAAGGACTGCATATAAACATTTAATAGAACTAAATATAGTATTATCCTAAATATTTTTATATTTATTAATTAATTTGATTGTGTGCTATATATGTTAACAATATAAATATAAGTTAAATACCATTTTAATAAAATTACTTTCCTATTGTGAAATTACGGTCAGGATTTAGGATTATGGTTTAGGGTTAGGGTTACGGTTTAGGGTCAATAATTAGGGTCAGGGTTCAATGGTAGGGTTAGGGTCATGGGTTAAGTTTTAGGGTTAGGGTCAATAATTAGGGTCAGATTTCAATATTAAGGTCAAATATCAATATTAGTGTCAGGGTTTAAGGTTCAATGTTAGGGTCATGGTCAAGGTTTAGGGTTAGTGTTAGGGTCAAGGTTCAATGGTATGGTCAGGGTCAACGTTGAGGGTCAAGGTTTAATGATAGGATCAGATAGCAAGGTCAGAGTCAGTAGAATTTTTATATGATTTTAAATTAATTTAATTAATAAATGCATGTGTATTTAATACAATACCGTATTGAGTTCTATTAAATGCTAATGCTTATATGCAGACCAAAAATTAAATTGGCACAGAAATACGGAGTTGACTTTGATAATTAAACATATTCCATTTATTAATTATTTAAAGAAAATTCAAATGAATCTCCAATTTATTCATTATTGTTCTAATAGAAATATCAGAAGTTGAGATATAATTATTTGTATACAACCACACAAATACAATAATTTCCACCATCTTGTTGGTTGCAATGACCACTAGTTAAATCACCATATCTATCCCTGCAATGTTTATCACAACCCTGTGGATAACTTTTGCATAGTCCTTGCTTCACTAATGCTGCACCTTCGGGTTCATAACCATTTATCTCACCTACAATACATGATTAATTTTCATTAGCAAAATTAAATATTATTTTTTCTGTTATTTTAGAAAAGAAGTAGAAAAGAAAATGTTACCTGCACTTAGAATCATGAAAATGCACAAAAAAGCAAAGAAATATTTTGAAGCAGAAGACATGTTAATGAATTCCATTATTTTTAAGCCTTTGATTTAATTTGGTAATGTTGATGCACCTATTTATACTCTTTTTTTAATTTAGTGTGAAAGTGGAGTAATTTATTATTTGTCTATATAAAGAATTGAGTTCTGATGATTGGATATGAAAATGATTGAGGCAGATATGGTTGGATTTGGTTGCCAAATTTTGATTATGATATGCATGAATGAGAATGGGCTTTGATTGAATCCATCTTTTTGGGCCATTATAGCCCATATATTGGTTAATGGGTATTGTTAATTCCAAATTATATTATCATTGTAATTCCATAAACGAAAAAAGAAATACAAATAAAATTCTTATAGTTTTAATCTTTAGTAAATAGAGGGATGTGGTTTCATTTTTTGTAAAAATGAGGCATATGAGCTTATAAAATTGAAGAATAGAGGAATTTCACTTAAGGTGTTAGTATTTGATGATGTGTCATATTAACTTGTTGACTTTGATGATGTGACACAATAAAATATTAATTTCTAATGACATGTCATGTTAGCTTGATGACGTGGAAGGTTGACTTGATGATGTGTCAAATGGTGTTAGTTAATTTTCTTTATTTGTCAAATATGTAAACCATATGTCTCTTTTTGCAAAAAATGAAACCACATTCCTCTATTTGCAAAACATTAAAACCATAAGAATTTTATTGGTATTTTTCCGAACATATTATCACTGCTGTAAGTGGATACAATTATCAAAACTACCCTTTTAAACTTGCTTGTACTAAATACCTTTATCTATTTTCTTTAAAAAAAAAGCCTTTGTTTATTTATTTTTATTTTTTCTGGTATTTCTTTATTGCTGTATATATCAAGTTTGTTTGTAAATTATTTTGGGCGTTAAGAAAGGAAAAATTCATTAAAAGTCAAGGATTGGACAACATCAAATAAGTAAGGCAAATGATTAGTGTACACGTAACATATGGATAACGTGGTATACTAAGCCAGTAAAAGGTTGACAAACATGTTTACAAATAAAACATATATACATCGTGTAAATAATTAATAATATATTTTTAGTTAATTATTTATATAAAGTTGTAGAACATAAAATTGTCTTATTCATTTTAAAGAGAAAAAAAAACAGATATGCAGGTTATTTTATAATTAATTTGAATAAAATAATTGTTATTATTTTTAATTTTCAGAAGTTGATAATTTTATTTCTTGTATTCATGTTTAAAAAAGCAAAATTAATAAGTTATAAATTTATTTTATGAATCCTTGATTTTCATTTATGAAATTGGGCTGATCTAGAGTGCTTCTGCCATCGGTTGCCTTTCACTAAGTGATGAAACTTTGCATCCATCAACACGACATTGTCCGACTCATGGACATGCCTACCTCAAATCTTTTCAGTTTCATTTCACACACATTGTAGTCCAATCTTAAAGACATCGATACTAGTTCTCATTTAAGTTCCGATGGATCTCTTATTTTCTTTATATCCATGTTTCTTGCATTGCAATTTATCCTTTGGTTCTGTGATGTAGTATGCTATAGGTGAAACTAGGATTTTATTCCTGACTTTCTTAGCTTAACTATATTCATAACATAATCTTTAATGTAAAAAGTGAATTGATAATTACATAAAAATTAGACTTCTTCAATGTGATGCGAAAGTATTAACTTTTGACGGTTATCCTAAAACACGCAACGGTTTCACAACCAATAATTACAGAGGTTAAATTAGACTTCTTCAATGTGATACAAAATACAATACAACAGTCAAACTTTTCGACAAAATCTGGACATAGACCTGCCTACTTCTCTCACATTCTGTACTACATCCTTCCACCAGTAAAAAAAGGAGTGAAAGGAAACGAGGTGGTCAAATGTCCAGATATGGGTAATATTGTCTCTTCAAGTGTAATAAGATTTACAGTTCTTTACAACAGCAGGATTCATTCATGTTCATTCTAGCAAGAAAGCTGCTGAATGGAAGTCATTACCTTTCTGTGGTTAACCGGCCATTCTTGGTTATCTCGTTCCATAACGAGCTTTTCCATCGACTGCGATGATCTTCACAGCTGTGAGGAAAACATGCTAGATTAATGACTTTGAGTGCACCAAAATATCCATCCCTCCCGTTACATGTGTAAACTATTGCTTACCATGTGAGCTCTGGTACTAGACGTTTGGATTCTGCTTCTGGGATCTATATCTCCAGATAGATTGTGCTTCCAAAAACAAAATTGGATGGAAAATTCCCATTTTGGCACTAGATTCCAGTGGTTCGTACATTCGATGGGGTTGTTGGATTCAAGTGGAGTGATGGCTTCAACTTCACATGATCCCTTAGGAGCTGCTGAGATACACGATCTGCCAGGACAGGCTGGTTTTTGGGAGCACTATTATCGGGTGAAATAAAATCGGGAAAGACATGAGAGGTTGGTGACATTCCTCGGAATAGATCGGGGATGGGTTCTTGATATGAATTACTGGAGTTGGTGTACAAAACATTTGGTGATCTCGGGATGGTTCCCGTGATTTCCTGGAGTAAGTAAGTTGATGGCTGTATCGAGTGGTTAAATGGGATTGCACCAGTTCCACCGGTAAGAGGTGTGGAGGAACCGGAAGCATTGTGAGGGCTAGATATAGGAGATGGAGATAATCTTCCGCTCAAACATTGAGGGGACCTTGAACGCAGAAGGGGACTCCCAACAGGAGAAACCGGACATGATGTGTACTTTGGTGAATGAGTTTCGCTGAAACAGGAGGGAAAATCAGTTTAATGGAACATTAGAAGATTAAAACCAAGAAAACAGATGCACATGAATAAATAAGAGAGAGGAGAAACCTGCACCGTGCAGCGGCCTTAGATGCTCTAGGTTGGTGGTTAACAACTCCTGATTCAAACCCCTGAACACTTCTTGCATGCCCAATAGCCTGAACGAAGATTTGAGATCGCAATCCAAGATTAAAGATCATCAATGTCAATAGGATCACGCAGGCAAAGAAAGAGAAATCGTAAAAGGATTCACCAATTACATCAGAACGCAAACAAAACATATCATAAATATCTAACTGCCATAATTGATGTAAAAAGTTTATCAGATGGCAAGGAGGTGGATAGATGATGTGTCAATACCTACTTTACATGGAAATGAGGAAATCCGAGCAATGATATATTGTAAGATATGTATGAATAAAAAATGTACGAAAACATGTAAATAATAATAATAAAATGGATATCATCTATATCTTTGTAAATTATAAGAAAATTTTAGAAAGAGATGTTTTCAATTTGAAAGCTTGAAGAAGATGATCTAGAAAATGTTAGGGATTTAATGAACATGTGATTAGCAGTGATCCACTCCTGAAAATACATTACATTCTAGGAACTAGCATCCAAGAATTTTCAATTCTTTAAAAACTAAGGGAGCGTAAAAAAACGCTTCTTACTGGTTGTCACGAGTTCCGGTATCCAAATTGCATAAGGTAAAACTGAAATGCTTTAAAATCAAAGTTTCCGTGCAACATAGGACAATGCAATGGAACTCAATGATGAGAATAACCTCTCTTGTACAGAAAATTAACAATGCGACTTTTCCTAGATACATGTAAAAGTCTCAAAACTCCCTTCCGACACATAGGATCAACTCAGCAAATGAAATTCACATGGTGAAAGAAGTAGATGTAGGAAATTCATAAGCATGTAGGAGCAAACTTGCAAACACAGAAATTCAAAAACTAAATAATTAAAGAGCACGAAACAATGAGTAACAAAGAGTTCAAGAAAATTCTAATACCATTGATCTTCCACTATTCATAGCAGGAAGTGTCACTTCTGAAGGCTCAGCAGTCAAACTTGATTTCTCCAGGGGAGTAACATCTTTCACAAAAGGATGCTCCAAAAGTTGAGAGGCTGTAGGACGTTGTGTGGGGTCCCGCTGCAAGCATCGCTTCACAAAGTCCTTGCCATCAGCCGACAAATTTTCAGGAATTGCAGGTAGCTCCTTGCTGTTTCCAATTTTAAATATAGCAGCAACCTTTTCAAAAGAAGGAAAAACAAGGCAATAAGAACCACACACAAACTTCAAGAATATTTCTCACAACTTATTTGAATATTGCCCTCAAACTTTACTGACCCCTTCAAACTGGCTCCATGGTGGTTTTGTAGTTGCCATCTCCAAGACTGTACACCCAAGGCTCCATATATCAACAGCAAGATTGCAACCATTTGAATTCCTTATCACCACCTGAAAACAATGCATACATGTTCATAAAGTTAGTAGGAAATATGACACAGAAACAAATTGAAGAATGCAATAAAAGAAAATGTTGACCTCAGGTGCCATCCAGTAAGGGCTTCCCTTGAACGATAACGGACAAGATTGCCCAGTAATCTGCAAATTAGAACAGTTAAAATGCATTAGAACAACTAAACTCAAGGTAATAAGCACCGAAGCATATTGTTGTTCTTCCTATCTATGCATCTGTGAGATTCAATATCCTGGGATAAAAAAAAAAACACACAAATCTCAGCAGAATATTCTTACATGCTTTGCCATCCCAAAATCTGCCAGTTTTACTCGGCCACTGGGATCTACAAGTATATTTGCTCCTTTTATGTCTCTAGAAATCAAAGAAATAAAATAAAATAAAATAAGACCTTGGCATCAGCATTATATTCTAATATTTGATGAATCCAATATTTGATCATCATTGATGTAGCAATTGAAGGACTCACCTGTGAACGGTGTTTTTCGCATGCAGATAAGCAAGTCCAGACAGAATTTGTTGAGTGTAACTACGAATAATTATTTCACCAAACTGACCATATTCCTGAAGAAGTTTATAGATAGAACCACCAGAAATGTACTCCAAGTATATGTATAATTTATCATCCACCTGTTCAACAAACACAGAACTGAGATACAAAATCCCAATGGCAAAGACCTTCGGAAATGGTACTTATACAACATTGATTTTTTTTTGTTTGAAAGGCATACGACACTGGTTCTAAAAAAGGTCAAATGGCAACAAGTACATCATATACTATATATTAGTCTAGCAGTCATGCAATTATTGATTATAAAACTCTAAGAATATTCAAAGAAGCATAATCTGTACATGCTGCAACTTAGGAGTCCCAAAATCTATATTTGTTTTCTATTAGATTACCTTGAAGCAAGAGTAGAGCATTAAAAGAAGTGCAAATTCTTAATTCTCTACAGTGTTTAGGGGACAAAATATTTTCAAGTATTCTTTCTGGTTAAAGAATCTGTTTCTTTGATCTGGAACAATTACGAGATTTCTTCAACAACATGCAATGGGGTGGTGGTCCCACTTATGTGATTAAATCAATCCGCTCTAAGAAGAAATTTTTATTATCAATCTCATAAGTGGCATACTAAATCCCATCAATCCAATATCTTTTTCGAGCAATATGACATCCAAGTCATACAAGTAAAGAGATCTTGTTTTTTGTTCTCAAACCAAACCAAATACGTGGAACAGACAAGGATGGGGAAGAAACAACAATCAGAGCAAGACAACAGTAGAGCAAAACCATAAGAAGTATGTTAATGAAGCAGATGGTAAAAAACCTTACTGTTTCCGATCCGTAATACTGCACTATATTAGGATGCCGTAAGCGACTTAACAGAGCAATTTCCTGCAAGAGTTTATTAATTGTTGAGAAACATTCTTCAACGAACCAGAAAAGGAGAGATTTTAAATGTATTGTGTGCATATATTTCAAATAATGACTTCTGCAAAAATCTGAGACCAACTTACTTGCCCAAGCTGCTGTGCACATTCCTTTGATTTTGGATCATCTGAAAATAAAGTTACTTCCTTCATCGCACACATCTCGCCACTTTCACTGAAGCTCGAAGCAACAAAATAAAATGAGATTTGTGATATCAATAAGGAACAGGTATTATATTGAAGAACAAGAGAATTAAGAAAAAGTGCATGACAGATACATTTATAGATCATCAACATCTTCAGACCCTGAGTTCAATTGCAAATTATGAAGCAAAATATAAAACGAGTAAAATAGATGGTAGAGAGGTAAGGCTTAGGCCAAATAACTTCTATTCTTATATTCCAGAAACATGAAATATTATAGTCAAGCATGAAATTACTAACTGTAGTATATTTTAGCCATTGACTAGTCAAATAATAGATCGCTGGTTCGTTAAAGCTTCAACTTGATGAAGTTTTGAACTTACAGTCCTTGAAAGGACAAATCATTCTTACATGTTGCACTGGTGGAACTATGAAAACTATCATTTTACGAAACTAATTTTGATATTGCGGTAAAAATCAACCCGTAGATTTGTGTCTAAGCTCGTATCTATGTACAGAATAAAACGTCAGGGAAAAAGCAAAAGCAATCGGAAACAGGCAGACGTCAAAACATACATACCAATTTTCCAACTCTCACCCTTTCTCTCTCTAGCGCATTCAGATTTTTAGCATATAATATAATGGTAGCACTGACCTGTTAAATCCCAGATACACATGCCCAAAGGTGCCTCTCCCCAGCAGACGACCCTTCTTCCAACGTGAAGCAGGACTAAGAGGATTTTCCGGCCTATTAGGACTTCGAGGCAGAGAAGGAGATGTTGCTGTTGAATACGCAGGCGAAAAAGGACATGTATTAGAGATTGTTATAGGTGGCAGGGGCAGACGATGGCTCTTTTGCTTCCCATCTTCATTTCGGCTAGTAGGTGACTCTATGTTAACACCTCCAGCTCTTGGATGCAAAGGGGTGACAGCACCACTTTGTATTCTGGAACTGGGACCAGGGCTTGTTATTCTGGGGCTTGGTATTGGAGAGCACTCAGGACTACATCTACTATTGGGCCAAAAGAGCTGTCCAGACATATCTCCACCTATTGAGTTATGACCAGAATTATGCCCAGAACCTGGACTTGAGCACTGCCCAGATCCTATCCCTGCCCATAAACTGTAATTCATAACTTGATCAGGGCCAAATGCTCTCATTGGACTTCTTGATGGACTTGACATTGAGCTGTCTGGAGCACTGCAGAAAGGACCTCTACTAGGAATCTGTAGATTGTGTACATGATTGCTTAAAGGTAGCCGTCTTGGTGAGGCAGAAGGAATCTGACTGTTGAGAGAAAAATCACCAGGTTTCGTTGACTCTTTGGAGTTCATTTGACTGGTAACCGGGGTTTGCCCTTTATGTATCAAGCTTCACAATAAATAAATAAATATTGTCAGAGATAAATCAACTTCTTCCTTCCAAAGAAACAGCAAATAAAAACAACGAGAGAACACCTCCAATAAATGAAGAGACTACCAATGAGCGAACACAAACTCACCTTGAAGGGCTGTTTGTAGCAGTTCGGTTTCCATTTTCATAATCCGATGTTAGGGGACTAAGAATACGTGAATCAGATGGATACTCACTATCAGTGGAGCTATCACTAGAAACAGAAGCAGTAGCGATATCTCCCTCGCCATAAGTACTATCTAACCTATTAGGGATGCATCCAGGTCTTGGAAGAGGTAAATTCAGAGGTTTGGAGACTCCATCCAGTCTTGGTCTAATAGATGCAGTAATCCCTGAATTGCTACGACCAATACCAGCATGATGAATCCCGGGAAGTGGAAGTGGTTGGGCGTGAGGTCTTTCTGCAAAACTTTGGCACCGTGAAACTTTTGTAGAAGGTGATGGTGATCTAGACGGCACTCTCGATCTAGTTACCCTTACAGCATCACGTCTCCAAGATCCTCCTGATCGACCATTGCTTTTTTCTTCCAATGCAGTCTTGAATTTCCGTTGTAGTGCATCAATAAAACCTTCCTTTGGTTTCTTCTTGTCCTCTTTGGATGATGTCTTTCCCCACCATGAACGCATATTTATGTAACAAAAAGATAGTCACAACTTCTACCCCTACTTAGAAAGATGCTCTCACATATGCTCCAACTACATGACCATAAATGCAGTTCGTACATTAGAAGTAGTTGCTTTTTCAGCAAAATCCCCACAAAAGGTTCCCAAATAGGTGCCCATGACTGTTTCAGGACATTAACCAGGGATCTATAATTTCTTGAAGGTAATGTAGGTCATAATAAACTGTTTCAGGTTCAAGATCTATAATCAAGCAGTGATTTTAAATGAATGTTTGCCACCATGTATCTGAAAAACAATGCAAGAAACCAACATTCAGAAATAAAATTAACAATAGAACTCATAATTTTTTAAGTTGCAGCATAAGGAAATGTTTATCAGTTTTCTATGGGAAAATCAGAAAAATAGAGGGGTTTTCCTATATATGTATAAAAAATAGAAATCAGGACTATTGCTACTATCTATGCTTAGATCAAACAACTTAAGCCTCAAGGAACTTTTGCCAAATTTAAAAACCCCTAATGAGGAAAACTGCAGATAAGATAGGAAGTTCTATTTTTACTCAAATGCATCATGTCTTACTCTGATTTGTAAGTGTAAGCCCTAAGATGACGGTCAATTTAAGACAACTTAATCGATAACTACTAGCCTATGTTGCACGGACACGGAAAATGAGACGGATACAAATATGGGAAACATTTCTCTATATTATAAAAAAATAGCCTACAAAAAGAATAAATATGAAAAGGACACGGGATATGTGGGCTACTAAATGGAGTGTCCGTGCAACATAGCTACTAGCTAAGAAACAGATATAACATAACCTACATGCATACCACTGTTCTTTTCTTCTTAGGTTTTCATCTCTAACAAAGTCCTTAACCCGTAATCAACAATCACCAATCCTCACATTTTCACTTCCCTTCCACAGGCAAAACAAAACGAGAATGAAAAATCACCATTACTTAACCTCAAAAATCACACCTAATTTCCTCTATTCAATTAGATCCATCCTTTTTTGTTTTCTTTAAAAGGTAGGAGCGTGGACTAAAGTCCAAATATTTATTTATTTACAAGGTTCGAACCTGGATCGTTCAACTGTAAACATTAGCTAATTACGGTGATGCCACCCGTTCGAGGGCAGTTAGATCTCCTTTTACACAATAATGCAACTTCAAACCTAAGCTAATTCTCTATCAGCACCAGATCTACAAATCAAAACACCACAATAGCAACTAAACAAACAGCTCAATAGCTCAAAAGCTCGACATACCGAAACACGATGCTTAAAAACTCAAAATCAACATCAGAATTCACTTCTAGATATCATATAAACCGATACAAACACCAAAATTTAACCAAAAACGACGATTCATAGCTCGAAAAACGCACAATCGTAACACGAGCAATATAAATCATTACTTACAGTGTTTTACAGCAAATGCGAAGCTCAAAACGACAGTTGGGAGGATGAAGATGAAGAAATGATAAAGAGAAGCTCGATTTCTAGAGAGAGAAAGAGAGCTTCTGAGTTACTTTTAGAGAGAGAGAGTGATGTTTTAGCGTTAATCGTAATAAAATAATGAGTATCGGAAAACGGGAAGGAGGTACGGAAAACGGGAAGGATTATGATAATGTAGTGTGACTTGTGATGAGAGCCGTTGATTTTGAATAAGTTTGACTTTGACTTTTGTGATTGATTGTTTCAGTCAGATTAAGTCAATGGATGGTAGTGATATTGTGGAACGTGAAGCATGGGATCATGAGAAATTTATTTGTTTTTAGGAAAATGGCATGTCTTGCTCAAATATATTCCGTTTATCATGCTTTACGCAATTATGTTTTTATGAATTTTGATGATGAAGATCCTTTCTTTTGTGTTTTTGCTTTTCTTTTTTATTATTATTTTATTTTATTCATTCGGTTAATGCAAATTTCCACAAAAATTAAAATTCTCATAGCAACTTTTTTTTTTATCAAAAACTGAAAAAAATAATTGGAATTTTTGAAATTTCCGATAAAATTTAGCATGTTCGACGAATTTGTTATTGGATATCATATGTTTTTAGTAGATTTCTAAAATGCAATGGCGGAACTACTAATTGTAGTGGAGATTTTAGTGGAGGGGAGGACCGAAAGCACCTCTGGTAGGGGTGGTTTCGGAGGCAGGGTCGGAACATTCCTAATCCATCATGCATATGATTGTTGAATATTAAGTGTCGACTAATCCAATTTTAAAAGATAGTAGAACAAATTTTTAATTAATTTTGATAGTGAAGCTTAAACTGCAGTCATATTTTTTATTTGTTTATTTATGCATCTACGAGTAAAATTTTATTAATATTTTTGAAAAAAAAGTGTTTGATGGTAGTGTCTTATTTTTCTAAATTTAAAATTTATATGAAATGTTTACTTATGCATGTGTAACTATAGATAGCTTTCACATTGACCAATTCTTCATCCATTTTGTGTAATCCCAAGTAGCCGGATTAAGTAATAGTAAATAGTATTGACAATTTCAAGTCAATTCACATTCAAAAACAATTATTTTCTATTATTTTAATGTAAACATACATAGTATATTTCATATGTTGAATATTGATGGACTTCAATTGTGAGAATTTCTACACTTGACATATTAGTCCAATATATATTTGTCGGATAATATAATGATTCTTATATTAAAGTTTCATTAAAGAAAGTACATTATTAATAATAGATACTTATTGATATGTGAATAAAAAAATAAATATCAAGTCTTAAACAAATAGCAACACAAATAATGAATTTTATATTAAAAGTTTCATTAAAGAAAGTATATTATTAATAATAGATACTTACTGATATGTGAATAAAAAAAATAGATATTAAGTCTTCAACAAATAGCAACACAAAAATAAATTTTATGAAGTTTGCTATAGTTATTCTAAAGTAAGGATTTAATATTGGATCAAATTACGTATTATTAATTTAATGGTAAAAATATGCAAACTAATAATTATATTATAAAAGAAAATGATTATAGGTTTTCCAAGCACGTTGAAAATTCGTCTTACAGTCGTTCCACCGACTGGAACATTTAGAGGAGCTTTTGTGTCAGTTACATTCGTTGCTCTCGTTAGACCATCTGTAGCACTCATAGCTACAACCCTAATTCGATTATTTCCTAATAATTATTGTACTTCACAGGTCACATTAACTTCAGAAAAATTCAAACCTTATAAAATTTTAATTAACTATGGTAATAAAAATCACAACTCTCGAGAACTCAAAAATATAAGTTTTTAGGAATTAATAACATTTTAAATAGTTTTAATTCTTAACTTTTAAAGTTTGAGATTATACATGTGTTTTTTGGAAGGAAAGAGAAAAGTAATACTTTTTTCATAAATTAAATGACCAAAATTTTAACTCTAAAATTCATAGTCACTTAACTCACACATAAGTGAATGTACCAATTGAACTACAACTAATTGATAAAAAATTAATATTTAGCAAGACAAGTCTTAAACATGATACTTTTAAAAAATGTATAATTCCTTAAAAATGTAATACGAAGCAAATTTAAATTTTCTGAATTTTTCATTTTCAATTTGTTATTTTAACATAAGTTTTGTAGAAAAGAAGATATAGCCACGAGTATGAAACATTGAGTTGGTTTAAAGGTAATGAGTTATGGTCTAATGTATTGATTACATCAAATCCTTTATTGTTCGTTCAAACACTCACTTACCACTGATTAAATAGTTATGGTATCTATTTTTATTTTAAATCATTTTTTTAAGATTCAAATAGCTGTAGAGTGATGCTTACCTAGTGGATAACTGATCAAATACAATTTGGTCAATCACCATTAGATTATATCTAAGGGTGAAGATTAACACTCAATGAAATTACATATTTTACTTTAATTATAAATGATGTTTTTTGTTTTTTTATTATAATCTAGATAGTCATATCAACTTGTTGTGTTTAGGTGATTGCGTAAAATTTTAATCTCTACCCTTAGATTCTAATCTAATGATGATTGATCAAATTGTATTCGATCAGTTATTAATATTTAGTAAACCAATATGCATATCTGTTAGCTAGATTGATTGGTTTTGAGTCTAATGGATGAGTGAGATTTGATATACCTCATCGCTCTCTTTATAACGTGTTAAGCTTTTAACTTTAATATAATTATTTTTCTTTAGAAAATATAACGTTGAAAAGCATAGTTATTAATTGTATAAACCTTTACAAATATGAAACCATAATAGTTTTGTTTAATAGTTTTGTTTTGTAAACAATCCTAAATTAATATATAAAATACATATATTAAAATAAGAAAGGACAAAGAAGAAAAAAAGAGTTTCCAATATGCTGAAACCCACATGATTAAGCTTCTAATTTTAAAGCAAAGCTCGCTTGATTATGACGATAAAGCTCATAATTATAGTGGGCCCTCAACTTTATTCGATAAAGCTAAATGGGCCAGGCCCATCTTTAGATTTGACACCCATTCGGTCTAGCCCGTTGACTTACTATTATTGTGAACTATTTTTATATTTTCTAAATTATATGTTAAATTTATTATTTCTTACCTCGAATTATTTAAAAGAAAAAAAAAAAGCAGTTTTTTCCTTCTTCTTCATTCTAGTCCCTTTTATCCTCAATAACTTGGGTAAAAATATTCATCTTACTAATAATGAATATTAGAAAGCTAGCGAAAGTTTTACATAATGGAGTTAATTACCTTTAGACTATATTTTCAATCTTTGATCAGTGTACAATCTATTTAATAAGAAATAACGAATGAATTACTTCTTAATGAATTAATGGATCAAAGTGAGCCCTTAAAGTTGTAAAGTTTTAAATTGTGTGTGAAAGTGTTTCTGTCTCTTGTTCTCATGCATTTAGCCCTTGTGGCTTTGATTACTTTTATAGGTAAATTTAATGGAACCACCCCAGTTGGAGAGTCCTTTCATAGTGCCCGACCCAGTCGGTGGAGGAGGAAGTTCGGTAACCAATTGTTGGTCGGGTTGAGGTGATGATGTCACTCTATACCGATTATGTCGGTATGGTTGGAGGTGGGCCTTAAACTCGAATTCCTCATCACTTCTTAAAGTTTTGAGAGCCAACTTTTGCGACATGTATGTAAAATACAAAATTAATGTTTGAATGAGCCGGTGATTTTTTCAAAAAAATTGCCATTGACAATAACATATATTAATAATCGAATTTGAGATGTATTAGTTAAACGACTTAAAATCCTCGACCATTGTTCGTATCTATTTTATTTTTTAGATTGCGTAAGTTTATGCAGCTAAATTGTCATTGTTTGTGACTATCAAAACCCATCGTAGGGAAAAGTATTATAGAAAAAAGCATTGTAATAAAAATTTCATAACATGGTATATGATATAAATACTAAAAGTCAAGTAATAATATTTATAAATGCTTATTACATTGTATTGAAAGTTATAGATAAATTACTTTCTTCAAATGCAATAAATTATAGCTTTTGTTTTTGGAATGGAAAATGCAAACACAAATTCAACAAGTTAGTTTACTTTTGTTTTTCTCAAAATAACTTTCTTATTTATTTCTCTCTATGGATTCAGTAAGTAGTATCGAAACTTTCTGTGCGAAGATCTCACTCAGAGAATATGAGAATGGTGGAATATAGTGATATCCAATGAAGATCTAAAGGAGGATAATCCAAACCCGAGATGGGTACGATGTAATCTAGAGTTGGGTGATGCTTTTATAGTTTGGTTTCAAAAGATCTAGGTAATTTTCTTTTGCATTTTTCTATATTTTGGTTTGAATATTCTGAGGCCTCTTAACTTCTTTTAGTGACGTTATTATTAAATATGTTATTTTTTTTTGCGAATAACGCTGCTTATCTTTTAGTAGATCACCTAATTTTTTGTCTAAAGTATATGAAGTGGTCTTTAAACCCTTTAAATTTTTGTTGCAACTTATGTTGACTCCTTCAATGAAATTTATTTTTTTTACTTTTAAAATTACTTACGAAAGTTCCTTGTTCATATTAAACCAATGGAGCCGATTGCTAGCTAAAAATGTGTAACTAGCAAGCTAACAATCTATTTTAATGTTATTATCTGCATTTAGGTGGCGACTATACATATATGAAGAATTTAATGTTCAGAAAACGACATGTTATTATATACATAAGTGATAATGATGTTTATTTAATTTTTTAATGTAATCCACATGATATTATTATAGAGGAAACTTTTCTTACACATTTTAATTAATTTACAGTTTCTTGCAAGAAAGTGCTAGATATTAATTTGTAGACTAGAATAAAGATAAATACTACGGAGCAATATTTCTTAGCATATATATATAGAAAAAAAATCATTGACAAGAAGTATATGTATTCTATTTTTTATTTCAAAAAGATGATCTAACAAAAACCACAAAATTGCAAAGCATGTTTACCTAGATAAAATGGAGAACAAGACATGGTTTACTATCAGAAATTCAAGATATTAAGAACGATTGGAAAAACAAAGCTAAAGTATGAATCGAGAAAACAATATAGAGATAAAAAGAAATAAATTATATATTTTACATTATGCAGAACAATGTCAATTTCTCGCTTTATCATTTTAAAGAAAGATCATTAAGAAAACGAATGCTTTAAATGAAATTCGCATTGCTATAAGAAAATTATAAACAAGGTGTAATACTAATACATATATAACCTCATGTACTTGTCTCAAAACTTTAACCAACCTGTACACTTTAAGAGATTGCAAACGATTTCGTATACTTGCCTAAAAGCAATAAATAACCTCTTGAATTTAAAATTGATGGTATCAAAACGTGCAAATTGTAGATGATGCATATTATAAATGCAAGCTTATGATGATTCATACAAGGAGTCAATTTTTTTGTAAATGATATCATTTTTACTTCTACTTTTTGTTATGGTTAATTTTTGAATTAAAGGGTAATGAGTAATTAAATACGAATGGTGTATCATTTGTAATTTTTTGGATAAAAATAATAGGTCATTTATAACAGTTGAATATAATAAATGATTATTTGTTACTTTCGGACAAATATAGAAAAATCACTCGTAATTTTAAAAAATTCATAAAACAGTTAAGAGTTTAGTTTTGAGTTGCATGGAAATATTCAAGTATAATTTCATAATATACCATGTTATTATCTACACTAATTATAGAAAAAAATCTTATGATCATAAACGGAGAAAAAAATCTCATAAAAAATTGACAAGAAAAAAACAATCTATTATATAATGCTGAATTAATTGCCACTACGTATATGCATATATATATTTATACTATATACTATAATTAGTAATTAACACCTTAATCAATTGGGTGAGTATTATTAATTCTTTCAAGAGACAGATAATAGTCATTGTCTAACCTTAAATGGCTTTGTATATTTTTTTGCCTATTATATATAAAATGCTTATTATATCATATCATATTACATATTATTCATCCCTATTTTCAAGCTTTCACCAACTTATTAATTGCTCTCCATTAATCAATCAATTAATTCTTAGTCTCAATGCTTCAATTTTCACTAAGTTTTCTTACTTTTCACCATCTGTATTATAGGGCTAAGGTCCCTTCCCTTCACATTTACCTTTAGCCCATACTTCATGAACAATGTCAATGACATTTTCTGCTCTATTATGTGTCCCGGCACCACCGTCAAGCGGTGGCGCAACAATACTGCAGCTGCAATCGACTTCATCTGTAAATATGCTAAATCTTTTCCTAAACATATTCTTGGACCTGCATTGAAGGCTAAGAATTTAAATGAATCTTTCACTTCAATTTGCTTACCGTCTATTGATAGCCATCTTTCCGGCTTGAATTCCAAGCAATCTTCTCCCCATATGAACTTCATTCGACCTGTTCCGTATATGGAGTATGTCACCAGTGATCCCGCTGGAACAAAAACACCAGTTGGTAATGTATCATCGGCAATGACGTGCTTAGAGTCTTGCGGCACTGATGGATAGAGTCTCAAGGTTTCGGATAGTGCTGCTCTCAAGTAGGTCAGGCGGTCGACTTCTTCAAAATCTAATGGCTCTTCTAACCATTTAGATACATCTTCACCACGAGTTTCCATCAGGACCGCACATATTTCGAGGAGGATTTTCTCTTCCACTTCAGGGTGTTGAATCACCAAAAAAAAGAACCAACTTAGTGCAACTGATGACGTATCACGACCAGCCAAGATAAAGTTTAATGCAACTTGTTGAAGGAATTTATCCGAGTATGTTTCTTTTTTCTTCATAAACCTCGATAACAAGTCATCATGCGGATTTTCATTCTTTTCCTTTTCTTGAAGCTCAACTTTACGAGCTTTTATGATATCAGATAAATAATTATCTATCTGCTCAAGGCTCTCGCTCAACCCGACTTCTATCCCGACACGAAACCATTTCTTCACCCTCCACACTACTTCTGGATAAATGAATCGTTGCAACGTAGCTTCGGTGGCTCGATCAAATGACACAGCAAACCCATTCTCCGGAAGCTCAGGAGACAAGGTTTGCGGGTCCTTCCCAAAAGCCAACCCACAAATGTTATCAAAAGTTAGCCGAAGCAACAAATCCTGAAGATCAACTGCCTGACCCCGAACTTGAGCCGTCTCAAGAATAGGACAGAACCTATACTTAATTGCTCGGTTGACCCATCGAGCCATGGCTTGGCGCAAAGTCCTAGTGGTAAATTCCAACGCAGCAGTCTTACGTTGGAACAACCACGTGTCACCATCCGAGTTGAAGATACCATCGCCAAGCAAATCATGAAACGCGGCTTGCCAGGTCGGACCCTTGGGGTAATTATCGAACCGGGTTTTCAAGACGTGTTGCAAGTTCTTCGGCTCGCACGTGACAGTCACGAGACATTGCCTCCGGGCTAAAAACGGAATTGCACATATGCAAGTCTGATACGTGCCACCTGAGGACCGGAGATTGTCTGCGATCCAATCATGCATGCGATACCCATTCTTAACAAGTTCAGGAACGCTGCCCAATAAGGGCCAGACACGTGGACCACTAAGTGACCGTGAGATGATCTTCCACCATACATAGTAAGCTACTAGAGCTGATGCTATCATCACAGCCGTTGAAATATCCATTGCTCCAAAAATTAAAAAATTTTGTTGAAATTTTGATTTTGGAGCTTCAAGATTTTGAGTTGAGGTTCAGAGAAAATGAAGAAGATGAAGAGAGAGATAGAAAAATGTGAGGAGAGAGTGAAAAGAAATATATACTAGAAAAAGGAAGAAATGAAATGAAATTAAATTAGAATTGATTAAAAAAAAGAACTAAGAAAAAACGGCCATTAAATTGGCAGCAGAGGTGGTTGAAGAAATTATGAAAGCAAAACCACCATTAATTTTCATAAAACAGCTATGCATATATGCTTCATATAATTGTATAATGTTGATATTTAAAATGATGAATTATAAGTTATGTAGATTTAGTTATACATGGAGGTAATTCGGGGAAAAACATATTTAATCTCAATGTAATATTAAGTTTTAGTAGTATTTACTTATTGGTAAACTTTCAAACCTAATAGATGAAATGAAAGTGAGTTTTTTATTTGGTAATTTTAAAAATTTGAACATTATCATAATATTGTGGTTGTGTACTCATTTAATAGAACTTGAGACTCCATATATCTTTTGTTAATAGAAAATAGCAATTTCTCGTGTTTTATCTTTAATCACTTTAAATAATAATAAATAATGGTAATTCATCCATACTCATGTGGCTCGAACCCATTATCACTCTAGTTACGGAAAGAGTCTCACTTAAGCACTAAATGAAGACATTTAACACGTGTTGTATAACAATAGAGATGAGCTAAACCGTTAATTAAGAAAACAATTGGAAACGGTATTGTACGTTTTTGGAAATGTGAGGATTGAAAAGCATATTTGATCTCTATATAATCAGGTACTAAAACATTATTTACCTTTGGATATAATGAAAATGGCAAACCAATTAATAAAAACAACAGAAAATCACAAAAAGCAGAGGACTTTTCACCTAATTTTGCAGACGCAGCCTCCCTATGAAAATTTTGTATCCAGTGAAAGAAAGTTGGACTTAAATTTAATGCATTTAAGTGCGTGAAAGTCGGGTTAATTAGTAGGACAAGTTACCTTTAATTGTACTTTATTTAAGTGCTAACTTATTAAAGGTATTAAAGTATCTTTCTAATGTTTATAAATGATGTGACTAAATGTTTAACTTTGATCAGTTGTTTTAAATTTTATTCATACATGTAAATAGATTTTATCATTTTACTCACTTGTAAAATAGAAAATAGGTTAGTCTTAAAGTCATTGACCAATGACCCAATTTTGATGCATGAGTTAGTAATGAAGCTCAGTCAAAAGGACCAGTATGGGTCTAAAAGTAGAGTGTTGTTGTTAAATGTGAGTAAAGCGCAAATAAAGTATAGTTGAACGTACATGTAAAACGTACATTTGAGATATATGAATACTTGCATTTATAAGAGTAAAGCTATGCGACAACATGTAATAGGTTTGGTCAACATGATAAAATCCTAGTCCGAACCAACTTCCGAATGTGTAAAGTTTTGTGGGTAGACATAAAATCTGAGGAGCAGTCGTACGATCACGTAACATATCAGTGTTTTATTTGTATGCCATTATATAATTGGATTACCTTTTTATGGTGCAATTGTTTAACCTGTTATATATATGGTGGGCGAGTCAGGACTTCCATTGTATTTTTTCAGCTCTCATCTGCTTTTATTAGGTGAATGTTTAGGTTTGACGTTCATGTCCGAGTGATCAACCTCGAATAAGAGACAAATTCAATATCTACTTTTATTGGGTAATTAAGATTAAAGAGCAGTATGAGAATGTTTC
Source organism: Euphorbia peplus (assembly GCA_028411795.1). NCBI lineage: Eukaryota > Viridiplantae > Streptophyta > Magnoliopsida > Malpighiales > Euphorbiaceae > Euphorbia > Euphorbia peplus. The sequence continues at coordinate 31,947,887 of CP110839.1, forward strand.
AGAATAATTGAACATTTATATATTTGCCCTACTATGAAACACCGAACAACTATAAAGATAACGTAAATCATCAAATTTAGATCAATATATCACAATGCAAAAGTGTACTTTGCATTCTGTAATTTATTTCCTAATGCAAAAGTAACTTATATGTTTGGCATTTGCTATCACTTGACTGTATAATTTCTCCTCATTTTGAAAGAATAATAGTTTGAAAAAATCACTGTAAAATGATTTATTTATTAAAACACAGTCATTTCAATTATTACATAGGCAAAATTTGAGTTAGTCTCTTTTTGTGATCTAATTTCGGCCTGGATGTATAGGCCCCGCCCGTTAATAGTCTGAGTGTTTTAAAAAGATGGGTTAACTTCAGATAAGTATTTTGTGATTTCGTGGTTTTGACAATAAAGAATTGAATTTTGTATTACTTGCAGAATTAAAGAAATTGTCGATTTTGGTAATGTAAACAAAGACATTTTTGGCCAAAATTCTGACCTTTGAGCTTAACTCTAACTTGACTCGTCAAAGGTAAGACAAACATTTCGGGTAAAAAATGTCCGTGTTTACATCACAAAATCAACTATTTTCTTAATTTTATAAACAATGCAAACTACAGTCCTTTTTTTTTGCTCAAAACCAAACCACAGTCCTTTATTTGCAAATCACGAAACTACAAAGCACTTACTTGAAATTTACCCTAAAAAGATTTGAAAGATTAAAACAAACAAAAATTGATACATGTTTGCAAATTAGAATATTATAGTTTTATTAAATGTTGGAGAAAGCTTTATAAAAAGAAAAAGAACTGTTGGAGAAAGCGAGCCCATGTGGAGAGTATACAAAATTGTTTTTCTTATCATTGAGTCCACCCAACAACACTTATAAATAAGTATACATGAAAATTACTTAAGAAATTGAACATGCACCCTACATAGAATCCATCGTATTCATACTATATAGTATGTATTAATAAAACAGTTTTGATTAGGGCGCAAGAGGTAGCTAAAAATTTGAAAATTAATAAGCCTCATTTATAGAACAGTTAGATCATATCTCTCTATCTATACTATTTATTTGGTATACACTACAATGTCATGGATGAGAGTTGGTATAAAGATAACACCTTCTTTGTGTGGGGTCAATTAATAACATATATATAATATAAAATATATAAGTTACATCCTATTATACCGTAATAATAATAAAATTGGTTCTCAAATTGGAGCACATGTTAAAAATTGGTTCTCAAATTGGAGCACATATTAAAAAAAGTTCATGTATCATCCTACTGTTAGAAAAAATGTTGTTAGTCTTAACCATTAGTTTGAGCTTGTAGTTCAATTGGTTAAGTAACAGGTACCAGAGTCTCTATGATCGAAAGGTCTTGAGTTCGATTCCGAGGAATCTCAATATTTGTGACATCTAGACTCAAAAACATACAAATATCGTCATTTTGGTTCAAATCCACCACCTTCAGTCTCACGGCTTTAAAACTAGTCACGTATAGATTGAATATCGTCATTCCTTATGATCGCTTTTTAGTCATACCTTCTTATCTAGTGGCACCCACTTTAAACTAGATTGCCTCTAAGACGAGTATTTGAACTCATGAAGTAACCCTATTACAAAATAATGTAGTTAGAAATGAAGACCAAGTATTTGTATTTCATGTGACATTACGAAAAGAATGCATAAATAATCATAGGTGGTTTAGGGAGGGTTGATATTTTACATCTGCCAAAATTTGACAATTGGTGTAGTAGCCGTCAACATTAATAGATAGTAGTGTGATGTTGGGGCAGGTAGATATATGGAGGGTCTTTAATTCATTGCTGTTTTAATGTTATAATGTTGTTGAAGAAGCTTCTTTTATTTTTATAACTACTAGTAGTTGTCATTTGACAATGCTTTCCAAGTTCCCATGGCACATACTAGAACTGTGACCACTCCCATTAATGTGGAGTCTTATTTTTTGATCTCTTCATCTTGGTCTAGAATTTTGTATGAACTCATATCATACGAGTTTTTTTTTTGCTACTTAAGGGAATTATCAAAATAATCGGTTACATTTAATAATAGTCCAAGTGGTATTGTTGCAGGTAAAATGAATTGCGATGGAAGAAATTATTATGGAGAAAATCTTAAATTGTCTTTGAAGGAAAACCTATTTTCAATAATGTGGTTAAAAGTGATTAAAAGTTGAAACAATTTCAATTAGGATCACATGTGACTATATTTAATGAAAATTTATATATCGACATATTTTACAGTTCATGAAATGGCTATGTGGTACGAATGGTGTATAATTACGTATAAGGATCTCATCGGCGTAATTATGTAGAAATATATAAGTTAGGTTATCTCAATACAATGTAAAATGAGATGAGAAACTATACACATACTAATTATGAGCCGATGATGTAGTTATCTTGCATACAATGATCAATATGGAGCTGAACAATGTATCACCTTATGGATGAGAATAATGTAAATGAATTTCAAATTCAAAATAGAGAATGATTAATGCTTATTAATAAACCGTGACAAACAATTCCTAGTGAAGGTAGTTTCGGCTGTTGATGGGGTGTGACCCCCTCAAGCCCCTCTTTGCTTCCACACTTGCTTATTAGTAAAGTGAATATCTTATATATATAGACTCATTTTAAAATTTTAATGTTCAAGACAAAACAAATAATATCAATATGTTTTATTTGAATCAAATTGTTATAATTGATATCAGATTCGACTTTCCACGTACATGTGTTTTTGGGACGATCTGAGCGGAAGTTGGAAGTTGGGAAGTTGTAAGTTGTAACAATGTGTTGGAAGACAAAATATTAAATTAACATTATTAGTGTAGTGAGTAGTTTTTTATTTATGAAAAGAATGCAAAGAAGGAATATTGTATTTCCTTAAGTGAAGCAAAGCAGCACACCATTGATGATACAGTTCCTAAACTACTTCCTGCCGACAACTCCACTCTGAATTAAATTTGATGCTGACTCTTTCAATTTTTTATTTTATCTAAACAAAAACTATACACCTAAAATTAACAACAGTCGTAATAATTTTATTTTGTTTTTGAAAATAAGAAATAATATTAAACTGAACTTAAATCGTTATAAAGAAATAGAAGGATCTCAAAATTCACAACCAAATATAAAATAAATCGCTCTATTTAAAAAAGCTACTTAAATCACTGATCAAATGCTATGACTGATACGATAGTTTTTTTTAAAATCCAAACATAAAAGTTTAGCATTAAAACTAACCAAAAAAATGACATATCTTGTATTTGTTCTCATAAGTTGCTCGGCTAGTAGTTATTTATTAAAATAGTTTCATCAGAAAAAATAACACATCTTTATAGAAATATTAAAAAATTACGATCTTAAAATATATCATATGATTAATGTAGATCTTGTTATATTTATAAACTATATTAATAATTTGTTACCAAAAAAATTATATTAATATTAATATTTACTTTTAAATTATCAAATTTTTTTATTAAAATATATTTTGAAAAAGATTGGATAATTTACGATGAATTTAAGATTTGATATTCAAACACGAGTGTTCTAATTTGATAATGGATATTATCAAACGTGGGCCATATAAGCCCGTCAAAACTAATTTAAGTCCGGCCCATCATGATCATGAAAGAGGTCCAAAACCACCACAGCCAATTGCTTAACCTTTGTTGTTCTTTTCAAATAAATAATTAAATTTGCTTAACCTTTTCAATTTTATCTATGGAGAAAACACAAGCTATTCACACAATCTCTAGACAAGACACTAGATTACCTTAAAAAGAAAACACTATTATATTCCAGCTCACCTAATGAATTAGTTAAGGTAAATTTAAGTCGTAAGAGTCTCTAATCATTTATTCAATGGAAAAATGGGTCACCTACAAGGTTCATGAACACCCTCAAACCGAAAAATTAAAGTAATTACGGAAACAAAATGTTCCATGCTAGCTCTATGCGAAAATTGTTGAATCTTTTTTTCTTTTTAGAAATTATATTTTTGCTAATTATGAGATTTGGATCTAAGATCTTACGTAATAGATCCAATGGACTATTGTTGAATCTTTATGAAAATACCTACTCTTCTAGAATCATATTTAATTTACAAACTTCCATAATCAAAACAAGAATAATATTTTACTAGAAAACAGAACTTATTAAGTAATAAATGGAGCCTAAAAATAGAATGGAAATAGGAAGTTTGATTATGGACTCCATTATCAAATACTAGTAAAGGCCCAAAGGAGCTTTGCACTTTCACTTCTGGTTCGAGACTAAATATTGTAAATTTTAGAATTCTATGAAGTATTGGTGTTTTAATATGATTCAAAACTATGTTATATAATTCTCGATCGTCATCCTCGTTGAACACAACACATTGTTACGGACGACGAGTCATTGTTTATAGTTCTACTTCGGCTACCTCGACATCACCCATTACGAACCAAAGTTGTTAATAGAAAGACTATAACTAACAAATTCTATAGGCAATTAACATATAAATTCTAGCATAAACTCAATGCTACTATTTCCAAAGCCACAAAGAACTTCTAAATTCATAATCAAAGCAACTCCAAATTTCATTCACATATTCAAAGCTCTTGATTATCTCATTGATCAATGGAAAATACATACAAAATAAAGTATATCAAAGTAGAATCAGTGAGTTTCATAGCACTACAAAAAATGTAGAAACCAATAAATGAAATACAAATCAACATCTAATCAATAAAAGGACCAAATTTCATTTACACTTGTACAAAGTTCCAACATCTCTTCTACTTCTACCCGAGAAGATGACAGATCTTGGAAGAGTTCGATAGAGGATTTGAGCATCTACTGATCATTATCAAACACTTTAAAACATCAACATATTCGAAACTGTCAGTGAATTCTGAATCCTGTCTTAAAACCCCTTCAAAGAACTTTGCCAAACCTCAATAGATTGCTCATCTTTCCTTGTCATGAACATTTTACTCCCACCAAAAGCCATATTAGTGATTCTTTTACCTCCAATATCTTTGACTCTCCCCATCAAATTACCCCTAAAAATCCTATCCCCAAACTCATCTTCTCCCTTATTTTTCATGGCAATTTCAGACCAAAGCTCCACATCTCCCCCTTTACTACAAAACACTTGACTTCCATTTGCCTCAATCTTACATCCAACTCCTTCCTTCTTCTTTAAGTTTGAAACCTTCCTACTATCCCCCAAACATATCCATGGATTTTCCTTCTCTACATTCACCAATTTCCTCAAATCCGTGAAGAAAATCTCCCCGGAATTCACCCCAATTTTGAATATTCCTGATAAATTATCCGAAACTGTGATATCCGAAAAACAATCAACCTTCTCCTTCAATTCCCAAATCACATTGCCTGATCTAATATCCCACAACCTCACATTCCCAAGTATACCGGACGGTCCACTATGTGACCCGGATGCCATTACAACACCATATTGCTCGATCCACTTTAATTTCGTCGCGGGGATCGCAGAATCAAGATCAGCCCCAAATATCTCACAATGGGCAATCTCCGTAACGGGCGAAAACGTCTGTAAATCATACACCATGATCGAATTCGAGTTCCTCCTACCCGATTCAAAGCTCGTAAAAACCAAATCCGGGGATGCCCCGATCGCCTGGACAGTCGAGCTAGACTTAGTCACATTCTCCCAATTTAGGGTTTCCCTCACAAACCCTTTTTCGAGATCAAGAATCTGCATCCCGGAGAAATCAGTAGCTCCAGCTGCGGCCAAATTTGGGGAAAGTGCTAATAGAGAATCAATAGCAGTAAATTGAGTCAAGATGGTAGCTTTCCGCCTCAACGCCCAATCGAAAGACGTGATCTTGCTCCCGTGGGCCACGTGTAACGTCCCGAACTCCGTTGTAGCCATGGTGGATGCAAAATCACGGCCATTCAACGGCAAAATCTGCGATTTCTCGAGGTTGAAAGCATCAAATTGAGCCGGGCTCGAGAGCGAATTGACCAGCAAAGATTCCACATTATAGAATCTTGACTCAGCAATCAAATCCTCAAGATCGAAACTTTTCGCCTTTGAAGGCAAATTTCCAGTTCTGAGTAAAGATAACAGAACGGAAAAAAGTTCCGGGTCACGGTCAATAAACCGGGGACCCAATTGAACCGACTCGCCGATTTGGGAAAAAACCGATTTGGGTCCGGCCAGAGCTAGGGTTTGCTTCGTGGTCTGAAAAATCTGACCACCGACATCGATGGTGACAATATCGGAGTGGGTATTGTTGGATTTGTGAGGGAGATTGAAATTGGGGAGTTGGGTGGCCGGAGACGCCGTGAACGGAGGCATTTTTTGTGATCGGCGGCGGCGACGGCAGAGGAGAATTGAATTGAAGAGGGGTGTTTATGGTGTGTGGAGATATATATTTTTGGGGATTTCTAGAAGGTCAAAGGGTGTGTGTTTGGTCAATGGGAAAAAAAAGAGGATCTTTCTCGGAAATTAGGAAGACTTTTTTTTTTTTTGATTTTTGTGTTCAAAGGTTGATGTATAGCCATACAATTTAGACCATGTTTTTGCTGTTTTATGGCTGTATTTTAGTGCTTCATTAAACTAATGATAGATTAATATTGTAATATTAGTTACTTACACAACACTAATTAGAAAGAAAAGAAAACTAATAGGTTTCTAGATGTTTTTTTTTATGATTCTAACAACCTATTTTAATATGTGAACTAATTTTTTATTTGTTAGTTATTAAACAACAAAAATGATGTTTGTGCAAACTAATAAGGTTTCTAGTAGATTTGTTACTCTTATTTTTCTAGAAGGGATTGTATGAGTGAAATTTATGTTGGTTGAAAATATGCAATTTTGAAAGTGTTACAAACCATCATTTGTGTCTTTTAATAACTAACAAATTAGAAATTTGTTACTCATATACCCATTTTAAGAGTACATGTTGGTTTTTCTAGAAGGTTTGTGTGAGTGAAATTCTCCTGTGGTTGAAAATATGTACTTTTGAAAGATTAAGATAATTTTAAATAAATTTATTCCAATTAAGTCACTAATACATAATAATAATAATAATAATAATAATAGAAACCAACTATAAATAGACATAAGGTGATGCATAGACAATTGGAATACTCGGTAGAAGTAAACTTAATTTGAGGAGTATATTACCTGAATTGATTCACAAATGTAATGTCGTTATGAGAACCCAATAAGCCATATCAAAAGTGTGAGGAACAAAACATATTATAATATTGATATTCGCTACTCAATTAGCGATGCGCTCGAGTATAGGAATGACAGTTGTTCTTATATGGATGTGGAATATGAAATACTACCATATTTTTATAGAAATCTTGATGGGAAGAAAATATTCTTTAGCACGAATAAAGACTCATGAACATCATCTTTATAAATCAAGTTAGGAAGGACATAAAGTTAAATATTGATGGCATGGTTGTAAAAATAAGAACACAGATAGTCACGCGAAAGATATCCAGGAAATGAGTAATTGAAAGAATTCAGGCTTAAGTTCAATGTGGAGAAATGTGTATTTGGATTTAATTCAAGAACTGTGAAAATCATGATCTCTCTAAAAGGGATTGGAATGAAATTTGAAAAAGATGAGAAGTGGCAAATATGATGGCCACACGAAGTCTCTATGAAGTACATGACATGAATTATAATCCGGATTTATGGTCTTGTTAAGATCAAAATCTCATGCGTAGCCAATCTAGATTTTCTATAAACTAATAATGTAATTGAGTATGTACAATGCCATCACCTAAAAGGCATCTATCCTGAATGAAATATGATATTAAAAATGATACAGATTTTCAACAACTCTGACTTGAAGTATGTACAAAATAGACCTGTTATATAGCATGTGTTAGTTTTATCACTAAATGGTGACTTGTGGAATTTGAACCCTATACCACTTAATTATAGATACTATGATATATAATGACAAATCGATTGAACTAAAAACTTAATTAAGTACGTTATTATAAAACTTAAAAGTAGCTTTTTTGGCAAATTAGTAATAATAATAATATTGTATCCAAATTAGTAATAATATATAAGTAGAGGTCAGATTATAAGCTAGTCCAATTAGCCGTCAATAATGGCGTCTAGATCAAGCATTTGATGTAAGCATTTGATGGATCAAATGACATCCATCACGAGTTGAAGAAAACATTGGTGATTTATAATCCGAAAATGGAAAAAGCAACATACTTATGTGAAATAACTATACATATAAAAGTTGCTTTTTCCTTTCTTTCTTTTAATTTATTTTCCAACTGGAAAAATCCAAAAAATGGAAGTCCAGCTTAAGAGATTAATTAATTGAGCATAAAAGAATGATAATATATATTTTGTCATTTATGGTCAACACAAAGGAGAGAACATGCACCCCATCCCAATTTTGCTGTCAATTCTTCAACAAACTTCAACTACTCTTATTTTATTTTATTTCCATGAAATAAACTCAACTATTTTATTATTATTATTAGTTAAAAACGTTATCTTCTCACTTTCATGTGTTAAATCAGTTTTTTCTTTACCAATCATACATAGACGCATGCTCTTCTATCAATTTAGAACACATCACTTTTGACTAAGAAATTTCAACGGTTTTCTTTTCTTGGCCAAGAAACAATAGAAAAGATACTTGGTGAATAGTAATTTCCAGTCTATCAATATAAAAATTATTAATATAATTAATTCAACATCTAAACAATATTAAATATGTGAGAGAATCTAAAGTGCTTCAGAATACGCTAGTTTTTACAGATAGAAAACTATTTAGAGTATAATAATAAAAATATAAAGCTTTATATATATGGTATGTACTTTGAGAATGCTCTACAATCTCTCATGCATAGATCATAAATGTAACGTAGTGAAATAGATCAAGACCAAGGAAGTCTTGTAGCCAAAAATATGGACTTAGATATTATACTATCTATGAATATGCTTCAACAATGATAACGAAAAAAGTTTCAAACTGATGTCTCACTATTGAGCTCACCCACCCTTGGAAAAAGAAAATACACTAACATATTACCTTCGTAGCATCAGAGTTATAACTTACTTACACTTTATCCCCTCAATTTAAGGGACACTTTGTTAACATCGTGAAATTGTACTTTCTTTTTTACCCTTTACGTTATTTTTCTTTTTCGCTTTGCTTATTTTATGTAGGTGTGACATAAACCCGTGACTTGAATTTACATGATGTGACAGTACCATGTCAACACAAAAGGAGGCAGTATGGTACATTTGTTGAGCCATGTGGTAAAATGGAACAATAAACTTTATGGGCCTAGTAGGTTATATTATAAGATGAAAATTGAAAAAAGAAGTTGCATATGAAAATATATGAAGCCAAATCTTTTAAAAGTATACAGCTCAAATTCTATCTGAACTTTTAAAGCATTTTTTCTCCCTTTAGTTGTATCGTTTAATAATGTATAACAAATATGAACAAGAGCATGTTATTCACCATCGTTTTTTGACGTTACTTATTAACGTTTGCAGTATGTCATAAAACTACAATTAATTGTTGCAGTTAGCAATACAAAATGACTATTATAAACATGTTTGACTATTGTTGTATCGTAATTTTTCATATTTGATTCATATGGCTCCTACCAAATCCGGTATCGTTCAAACAATCCAAGAGCCATAAGATACCTTATTGATCTAAATATTACCCGTTCATACCACATTGGTTAACACTTAAACATCACAAATTAAGACTGTTGACGGGCCGAATGTTACCAATAGCCAAATAGGCTTTTGCCCATAAATGTAATATAAAAAGGTTCAGATCTTTTGGTTTCCTGTGTCTTTCAAGCAATAAAACTCCCCAATATGTTGTAAAGCTCAAGGTCCAGCGATCTGTCCTGATGTTCTAGTTACTTCTAATAGTGAAACAACAAACTGGAGCTACAAACAGGAGAAACAAAAGCCCTGAACCGACTAAAAAGAACTTCCGAACATGATTGGGGGTTTGAGATAGACTCCCGGTTAGGACTAATGACAACAACAATGGAAAAGATTCCCAATCTTGTTACGATGTCCACTGCCATCTCCATTGAATTTCTCTCTGTAATGTCCTATATATTCATCATTTTATATTACATATGAAATGGATTACAACACGAAAAATATCTAACAAGACCCCTATTAGTTCATCTTCTTGCCTAAAATTAGAGAGATATTATACACTAATGCTAGATGAGGAGGGAAAAAAGAAGCACAAAACGTTACCACTTATCCCCATTTTTCAGGTTAGCAAGGACTCAAAAACAGCCTTCATTTCAGGGTCAGTCTGGAAAATTCACCGCTACTGGTTTCAACTAATTTGTTGCCAATCAGCGTCTGGTTGGATCACAGGAAAGGACCAATTCTTGCAGGCTCCATCCTCCTTCCCGTTATCAGTTCCATTAGCCCACCAGTCTGGCCCGTGATGATTAGACTTTTGGGGATCGCCTTCATTAGTACTGTCAAAGTTGAATTCTTTTAGCGAGCCGAGTGTTAAGGACCGATGTTTCTGATGTCTTGGTGTATTTTTCTCCTCTGTTGAAGCTTTTTCTGGTGTCTCATTAGATGTTTCACCAACACGGCAATCACAGTTATGTTCTGTCTCGTTAGAGTTGGGTTCTGTTGTAGCTATTTTTTCGCTTGCTGAGTTGGCTGGAATGACTGTGACAGGGGATTCTGGTTTGGATCCCAGACAACTCGAGGACTTCTCAGTTATTAGATCAAAAGAATCTCTTTGACTCGGGATTAGAACATTGGTTTTTCCATTGACCAAATTTGAGTGTGAAGCAACATCTGAAAACTGAGAATCCACAGGAAATTTGCTTGATGTAGGTCTCGCAGAATCTGGCGTTAAAGTTCCTGAAACTTGTCCTGATCCCCAAGCCTTATTATCAAGGTTCAAGAGCTTTGGAGCGTCGGGTATATGGAACTCAGGAAAGCGAGGGCCGGTGACAGCAAACTCTCCATCAGGAAAAGGAGATGAAGTGCCTGATCCAGAAACCCCTGAGCTAGGCGAAATTAATTGGCCTACCGGGCTTCCAGGATAAAGCTGGTAAGAATGGAATTCATAGTTCGAGAACGGAAACTGTAAGCCAGTCCCGCAATTCCTTAGGCTAGGGTCAAGTAGTTGTGCAAAAGGCACCTCAGGTGAGGATGGTGTAGTTAAGTGTACAGATTCTGGAGGCGGAGTGAAAGGTGCAGTTGACGGTTCAGTGGTGAAAGTTGAAAACACGGGTGGTGATACCAGCTGTGTTTCGTGAGCATAAGGGCCAATAGCGAAAATAGAGGACGGTCCACTTGGAGAGTACATATTGGCAGATATGGAGGTGAGTGACATGACACCAACTGGTGATTGCAAAGCAGAAGGAGGTTCTGATTGAAAGAAAGATGCAGGAGATGAAGGAGGCGCAACAAAGGGAAGTGTGATAGGCGGAGGAGGTTGAGTTGGACGTTCAGCTGCAGAAGAATCATTTCCGGAAGCAGAACTCTCAGAAACAAGAACAGCATGTCCAATTCTCTTTCTGTGTCGGTGAAATCCAAAACACCAGAAGCTTGTCCATCTTCTCTTCTGTGTAAGCAAAATAATAACACGAAAAAGGACAAAGGAAACAGATCAGAATAGACATTGATTATGATAACATACCAAAATAACCAGCATTTTATCTAATCGAGATACCCGCATTTAAATAAAGCGAGGACCAAAGTCATCAAAAACGATCCAAAACACAATCCTGATCCTATCAAAGAAAGGAACCCTGTATCTACTTTAATTACAAGCACTTTAGGCATCTTCCACATCAACACCTAGACAACAAACCCTCTCTTTTACTGATAAAATTCTGTAGTCCTTCCCTCAACGGAAACATGTTCAATATGACTAGAAGATATTTAGGTTCTGCCACGAATCGAAAGCGGCAGTTAAATTTAGAAGAATATACCAAAAGAAGTAACTTCTGGCCGATGAAACTTCTCCTCCAGAAGTAGGAACTCCATACCAGTCATGGAATTTCACAAAAAATAATTCAAAACAATGAGAACTATGAATAGTAAGTGATATTTCTCTACTTCCTCCAGTTTTCTTTGACTCTCTCTCTATCAGTTTCTCTCAAGAATAGGCCTGCTTGGGAAATGGACAGGGACATGGGTGCAGGAAGCATTATCTTTAAAATGTTACCTTCATAAAATAGTCTACGGATAGGAAAAAAATGAAATGGACACGGACACATATGCAAGCTACTAAAAAGGAGATTTTGCGCAACATAGAGTCTGCTAACTCCTTTCATCAATCAATTATGTCCATGATAAAATCAAATGAGCTTTACAAAGACACAAGAACATCAAAATTAATCTTCACTGCACCATGATTTCCCAAAACAACAACTCCTATGACAGAATCTTCCACTCGAATCTATTGAGTGAAGAATCAATTTCATAACCCCTTTTTTCTACAATCGATCATCAAACATTGATTCTTACAAACACAGATCATCCTTTCAACACTAAACGCACACCTCCTCTTCTTCATATATCATCATCATCATATCTAATCTAATCAATGACATCATTAGCTAATTTAGACAGACAGTGATGTTCGACGAAATAAACAGTGACACGTGGCATCATCCTACAGCCTCAGCTCTACCACGCCGTCCTCCTCTAAATAGGAATGAGAATCCTTAATGAATCCTGTATTTTAGCGCGTTTCTACTCGGATTCCGGAATAAGAACACTCCTAGTTAGTCTCTTACTACCTAATCTTTGCCGATCAGCAGCCTCTAGCCTAACTGTTTTGGTTTTACAAGTTATTAACGAAATCTCAGCCATTAGATAGCTCGGACTCATTGCATCATCCTAGAGCCTCAGCTGTGCCACGCCGTGCTTCTCTAAATAAGAACAAGAATCCTCAATAGATTCAGTATATTAGCTCTAACCAATACAGTGTTTCTACTCGGATTCCGGAACAAGACTACTCCTAGTTACTCTCTTCCTAACTTAATAACTCGAATCTTCGCCGATCAGCAGCCTCGTGCCTAACTATTCCTGTTTTACACGTTATCAACGACACCTCAGCCGTTTGATAGCTCAGACTCATTTTTCAGACTATCAGACAGCAAAAATCAATTTGATTCCAAAAAAAATCAGCAACAGATCTAAATCTTCATAATCAACAACAAAAATAGACGATCAACACCAGAAATTCACAGTACGGAACCAAAATCAAACAACCTAATCGAAAAAATCAATCAATCAATCAATCAATGAACGGAGAAAATGAAAACGGAGTTATACCTGAGCGGAAGGCTGAGGAAGGCGGTGCTCGGCGGAAGCAAAGGCGGAGGCGGCGGCGTTGATCGTATCTAGAGCGTCGGAGTCGCCGTAAAAGCGTCTCATCGGAGATATTTTCTGAGGAGAAAATCAGAATCGAAGTTTGAGTTTTTGTAGCTCAGTGGAATTTATATATTGGTTTTTAAAAAGACTAATTAGTTGTGGGATTAGATTAATTAATTAGGTTAATTAGTGATTTAATTATGGAAATGTTAAAAAGTAACAGTGATTAGAGTATGTCTAACACGGCAATCACCTGCTTCCTTCTCTGTAATTATCGACGACCTTGACTTCACTTTTCTTTTTCAGAACTTCTTAATTTATAATCATGAGCCTACTTTTATTATCAAAAATAATACATTCTTTTTCATGTTTTTTACTGTGTGAAATTTGAGAAATTTTATCATAATCTCGGGGTGTGATAGACACATCAACGGATATATGTTTAGTTATATTTCATCATTTCACGCCATTCACTTTTTAATAAAATAGTGTACTTTTATAATTGGATTCACTTCAATAATATTTCGAAACATGAAATTAACTTATATTAGATCGAAATTTATTTACTTTTTGTTTTGATAATTACATTATTAGCTTTTTAATATATTTGTAATCCATGTTTTAAACACCAATTTTTGTTTTGACAAAATGTTTTAAATACCAACTGATCTCCAAAAAAGGAATTATTTTCATAATAATGTCTGAAATCATTTATTTTAAATTCATAAGGGAAAGATGCACTATATTCTTTTCTTTTTTTCTTTTGTATCTAATTATCCATTTGAGTGGGATAAGACTATCACAACAATAACTTTAGATTATGTTTGGTTAATCCATTTAAAGTTAAACATTTGTTCATGTGATTCCTTTTTTGGTATAAAAATTTATTCAATTGCCTTTTTATTCTAATTTTGAAACTCGTGGTTTATGTTTTATTCAAAACTATAGACATAGACGAAACTTATAATTAAAAAAACCGTTATAAATATTTTTAAATGAAAAGACAACCAATTTTTATACGTTATCAACTTTATATCAATTTTTTTTAAAGTAACTTTATATCAATTATAAACAACAAAAAGTTATTAATTTAAAATTTAATCATGTAATAATATTTCTTAACGATCGACTTGTCAAACACCTAAGTTAAATAATTTAGAATTTCTGATTTCTCATATGAATTTTTACATATATATAAACACACGTGAATTTCATATTGTAGAGAAAATACATAAAAAAATTTCTAAAAATCCAAAAATAACTATTTTAATTAATGAATTCAATTTCATATTATTCGCCTTAATCCAAACAAATTTTCAACTCACATTTGCACACGTGGATATAAAAATATGTAGAAACCGAGATTTGAGAGTGATTTATTAGGAAAATAAAGGGAATTTAGTATATTATTTAGATAAAAATACAAAAAATAATAATAATAAAGAAGTGCACGTGTGTATAAGTGATCCACCTGTTGTGTAGTGTATAGAAAGAAGAGGTTTCGTGCGCACTATACGGCTTGTGGGCCCCATTTTCCTAAATTCTTCCCCCTTTACCCCTCCACTTTATCATTACAACTTTTTGGTACCTAAATAAACGGGTAATTTACACTTATACACAACTAAGTCTCAACATTTATAATCCAAATACAATAAATCCGATCAATTAAATTTGAGAAGCATAACAGTTTATTCACATATAATTCGTGTAAAGAAAAAAGGTGTGCAGATATTACATTTCTATTAGTTGAAAACAAAAAAAATCAAAAAATCTTATCATGTTTTCTTATTAAACCATAATTTTAAACTTACATAACACCATTTTAGAACTTTCATTCGCCGAGCGAATTTATCCAGAAACAACACACGAAAACTGTAAAATAAAAATGTTCAAAATCAAATTTTAATGGAATTTCGTTTCTCATAAACTTTGCATTTTAGTATTACCTACTATTAGAGCAGCGTCTATCATTAGTTTTAAAATTGGACTTTATGGTATGGATACTGGGTAAACTACACCACAGGCACCTAAACTATACTCGTTTTCCCAAATTGGTACCTAAAAATTAATTTGTCACATATAAGTTTCCAAACTATCGATTACCTCCCAAATTGGTACCTGATGACCTCTTATAGCAGGTTTAGCCCAAGTCAACAGAAGTCAACCCAAATCTTGTTGACTTCTTTCACTCCCCTAAGTAAAATGTCTAAACTACCCCTCCTTCTTCCACCTCCATTTTACCTTCTCGCTCCTCTTTCTCTCTCTTTTCACCATAACTTGTTTTTTTTCTTCTTCTTTTTCTTTATTCTTTTTCCTTCTTTTTTTTCATTTTTTTTTAAAATAAATAAGAAAAAAAGGATCCACGGTGGGCGGGCGACCCGTCGGAATCTGGGAAATCCAGATTCAGCCTCGCCGGAATCTGAATTTCCCAGATCTCAGTGCCACCTGGGATCTGGAAATCCCAGGTCGCCGTTGGTAATTCCATACCGGCGGTGACGCTGGGATTTCCAGATCCCTGGTCGGTCCGAGATCTGGATTTTCAGATCCCGGACCGACTTTTGCCGGGTCTGGGATTTAATTAGAAAAGAGAAGAAGAGAAAAAGAGGAAGAAGAGAAAAAAAAAGGTTGAAGGAGAAAGGAAATAAAAAGAAAAAGAGGAAGGGAGAGTTAATGGAGGAAGAAGATGAAGGTTGAATGGAGGAAGAAGATGAAGAAGGAGAGAGGAGGAAGAAGATGATGATGGAGGGTAAAATAGTCTTTTTCATAATTTGGTCAACTGAGTCAACTAAAAAATTGGTCAAACATGCGTTGACTTCTGTTGACCGGCGTTGATTTGAGGTAAACCTGCTATAGAAGGTCACCAGGTACCAATTTGAGAGGTAATCGATAGTTTGAGAACTTATATGTGACAAATTAAATTTTAGGTACTAATTTGGGAAAACATGTATAGTTTAAATACCTGTGGTGTAATTTACCCTATGGATACCATAATATCAAGTTTAAAAGTTATCATATCAATAAGTAAAGAACTTATAGGTCAAGAATGTAAATCACCCTTAAATAGATAGAATCTAACATTAATTAATATTTAATAGTGCTCCTTTGTACATACTATTTCTTTTTCATAATCAAAACTTACCTAATCCAAAGATCTTCTTTAATCTAGTCACCCTCTTTTACTTCATACTTTTCAACCCTTTTTTTCATATATTATTATTTGGATAAATATTTTAAAGAAAATGGATAGGGATTAATTTTCCTCTCTGCATTTTGTGGGAAGTACAAATTTATTATTCTATCCGGTCTCGAATATATGTCATTTAATTTAAAAGGTAAAAATTAAGAATTTTATATAAAATGCTAATATACATTTTACGTTTCAATAAATATACTTTTTTATATATTTTTAAATTTTTTATTTTATTTCTTAAAAACCAGTAAATGATGTTTTATATATACAGTAATTATATTACTTTCATTTTTTCTTGCATAATCAAATGAAGGTAATATAGACAACAAAAAATTAAAATAAAAAAGAAATAATAATATAACACATATTTGTGAATTTTTCAACTTGTTTAAGCAACCTACATTCAAGAACGAATGGAGTAATAACATATACGAAATAGTATAAGATTGGCCAAATATAATTAAGAGCAATATTAAAATTCTTATTCCTAAGAAGAGCAAACTCAAAATATATTTTTCTTCTTTTGATTTTATAATAATATGCTCAAATTAGGATTGCCAAGAATATAAAGATTGAATCTTTACGAAGAAAGGAAAATATTATATGCCTAATGAGGGGTTTTGACCAAACTTTTCTGAAATTGATGCCCAAAAGGCCTCTTTTTATCTTTTAACAGTCAAAACTTTTCATTTTTATATATTCACAAACTTTATTAATTTGATTGTGTTTGACTCCTTTTTGCAAATTATGGGTCCTTCTTTTTCCTAATTTTTATTTTTATTATTCCTTTTGGGGTAACATGTCTCACTGCATATATACTAGATTTCCAAGTAGCCATACAACCTCTTAATTTTAGTCTATAAATTAGGTACAAAGAGTATGAAAAGGCTAAATATCATTCTAAAATATAAATGTTTCTCCTATAACAACCTGCCACACTAGCATAAATTTTTTAGAATAAATTGTATATTTGGCTTGGTATCCAAAATATTTACTTTTGATTCACATGTACAAATCAATTTATGAACATACGTGCTAATTAGGTACAAGATCAATTGATTTTGTTCCGTAACAAACATGTGGATAATTGTTCGTATAAATTTAGTCGAAATGATTTTATTGAAGTCAAATGTGAAATTTAGTGATTTCATTGAAATAAAATAAAATTTAATGATAATTCTAAACTATATTTGAAAATTTAACGATTGTGAATGTAATTTTCTGCAATTTATTATTCAACAGATAAATGATGAATTAGTTGTAACATTTTGACCAAAAATCATGTAGATATTGTCTGCTTTGACACAACGAGTCTCACTGTTTTAAAACATGTATACATGTATTGGAAACACACTTTAGTAATAAATCTCAATCACTCCTCTCCATTTTTAATGTGGAATTCGATTTGTTAATACCACTATCGTCATTCCTCAAAATCATTTCTTACTCGTATCATTTATCTCAAAGCAACCCACATCGAACCAAGTTGCTAAGTTAACATTTGTGAGCTACTAATTTCTTCAAGATAGACTAGGTTGCAATTAGTTAGCATCTTTGTGCGTGGTCATATTTAATATTTAAGTAGCAACTTTTTCCGTAACTACCCCTACTTGTCACCTAATTTTAAGGTATGTCCTAAATCTTGAAGACAAATGATTAAGGTAATAAAGTATACACACTTTATATTCCAATTACAATGATTTCATATCGCCCTTTGCTTTTTTAAGTTGGATATTGTTTCAATTTATATAAACATTACATTTTAGTAACTAATTGCCTTTTTATTTCCACTTATTGCATTCACAAGACATTTTAGTCAAAAGAAGGCAAATCATCATCTTTCTTCTAATTTGCCTCCCTTTTTTTTTGTTTAAGATTTTCCTTTTTATGTTTTCAAGAGGGTCAAAAAGGAAATTTAAAAAAATAACAAAAAATATGATGAAATGATGCATAAGTAACTTGATTGAATGATCACTTTGGAAAAAAGTTTTTCCCTCCATATATTTAGATTAATTATGGGACTAATTACATCAGAAATTCTCAACAAAAACACTTTAATTAATTTTGATATATGCAACACTTAGATTGCATATAAATATTTGCATTCGTAGCTATTAGACTTTATATTTATGCTGTAAAAGCGTGATGTTCATAAACTCATTTAATATTTTCACATTTATTTTTTATATGTAATACTTATACGCAATCATAAAGAAAAAGTATTGCATATCAAATTAGTGTTACTTATTTTATAATCATTTCATAAATGGATTGATCAATTTCTGGCTATGAATCCATTAACTGTTAATTTCACCCGCAAGTTAAAACAACAAATCTCGGGCCCAAACGATAACACCTAAGAAAATTAGCCCAACAGATCCCAGGACAGAACCGGCCTCGAAAAATCGCAGTCGACATAATCAATCCCAAACTCCAGATAAAACATTCCTAGAATTTGTAGTTACTTGACAAAGTTAATGTACATAATATTAGCAAAGTTTGAATGACCCTCAGTATAATTAACCATGCTCTTTTATTGTCACGACGAGATTTTGATGACATGTTATCCACGTAAAAAGAAGTGCCGTAATCTAAACAAAATAAAAGACATGTTTTCAAACATTCAATCTTATTCTAAACATCATTATTTGACATGTAGAAATGTTTTCCCTGGGGTGTAAAAATGACCTAAGCATATCCTTATTCCTTATTGATTACTTTTTCTGGCATTTAAGGAGCCAAGCTCTTGGATGCAATCTCGAAAACATTCTCCGATAGTCCATTCACAGATATGATCTTTTCGAGCTGTGCCTGTAAGTAAGAAAACCAAGAATGATCAATCAGGCAGGAAACTCTCGGTGTAAAAATTCGAGAACATTAGTATTGACTAGTTGGTTACCTTGGCAAGAGCTTGCCGAGGTTCATCGTAGCGCTTCCATCTTGAGAACGCGGTCATCATTCCGGACGCCATCTGAGGATTGATTTTGTCTAATTGCAGGACCATTTCCCCTAGGAACTGATAGCCTGACCCATCCTTAGCATGGAAATTTACAGGGGAACCACGGAATCCTCCGATAAGCGAGAATACCTGGCTCAAAACAAAAAAACTCACATTAAAGATGAAATGAAAAGCAGATGCGGGGAGACGAATGCAGTGAGAATTTGCTGAAAAAAATCTTGCCTTGTTGGGATTGCGCATGTCGAATGCGGGATGATTCAAGAGGGTTTTTACATTGTTGACATTGCTGGGAATATCTGACGTTGCTTGAAGTGCAAACCATTTGTTGACAACCTGAAATAAAGTGAGAATTTATTTAACAAAAAAATAACGCCAAAACCGTATAACAAAATAGGGATTCAATATAACAGTACGTTCAAGGACTCTTATATCACGAGACATGTTTAGCTATAGCCATAAGGTTAGAAGCATTACAGTCGGGAGAGGCCATGGATGTATTTTACCCTTATTTTCTTAGAAACATTAGTAACTTGTTCCGGAAAGGGCACAGAAAACACGTGGAACAGGTTGACTTAAGCATTCAAAGGATGTTGAGCGAGATACTCACCAAAAAGTCATGTTGCCATTTGCTATAAAAGTCAGCCAGGACTTCATCACGTATTTTTCCAGGATTCTGGGCTATGGCTGCCAAAGCTGCAAACTGATCGGTCATATTTGTGGCAGTTTTATACTCATTAACTGCACGTGTGACTGAATCCTCGTCGTCCAGGGAAGCAAGATACTCTGCAGATTTAAAAATATAGACACGATTAGCAGCGCATAAGATAGCTCCGATAATCCGGAGAAAACACAATACTTGAGACAGAAACACATACCAAGGGAGATACTTTTGAGAGCACGCCTAGATATGTTAGCATGGTCGAAGACATACTCTCCGGAGCTCCTATTGTTTTCAACCTGCAGAGTACAAAATTATTTTAAACCGATAGATGAAGGCATGAGCGAGCGAATACAGTAAAAATTATCTAAGAAGATGACATACAGTGCTTAAAAGCTCGGCTTTCAGTTCAGAGGCAAGCTGTTTCCTAATGAAAGATCGAACAGCATGAACAGCATCCGGATCTGCAACCTCCATGAGATCCATTATTTCTCCTTCTCCAGGTAAAGTAATAGCTTTTGCAACGAATTCCTGGACAACAACAAGAGTTTGAAGGATCACTGGTGCCGCTTAACAATTTGACATCTATTCGCTAACCGAAAAAAAGGCGAGAAGTTCTTATTATACTTTGTCCAAGCTGCTGTCGCCGAGAATGCTTCTCAGTCCGTGCACGAAACTCGGGTTCAGAACCAATGGTTTGTTCTGTTGGAAATCGTGCACTAAGCTTAGCATCAGCTTCCTTGCCAACAACTGTCCGGCCTCCCATCTATGACCAGAAATTATGAAAGTAAATCAACAATCATCAAGTCGGTTACTGAAATAAAGTAGTTAAGCTGAGAGGATGACAAACCGGTTGAATTCATCTGAATCATGAGCAAGGAGGAAAAACAGATCGCTGTCAGAGAGATCGGATTGCAGTCGGATAGGAGCACTGTAACCCCGCAATATGGAAGGAACTGGTCGCTCCGATATGTCAGGGAAGACGAATTCTTCCTCTTTCTGTTTAGTTAGCACAAACAGAAAATTTAAAATCTCATTACCAAATGACGTTAGCAATGACGCAAAGTAAACATTACGGAGACAATGGTTCACAATTGAACAAACTGGACTTTTCCAAAATATAAAGACCGTTATGATCTTGACTTAATATGTTAGAAAGGATCTGATCATGTTTGCAGGATAATTTCAAAATTATTAGGGACGATTGAACAGGTGATATGCATTTAGAATCAAAATTTCCATGCAACATAGACTGTATCAATTCCACTTTCTGTAAACAAGAAAATTCATGGTATTATAGAACTCGTTATATCCGAGGACAAAGCAGTATAGATGTGTGAACATAAACAAGCACGGCTAACCTTGGTTATTCTAAGAACAGTGGTGCAAACTGGCTTATCATTGTTCGCAATAGACTTCAAAGCTCCATCATGATACAAAGAGGAGAGAGGTATATCCTTGCCACTTGAATCGAGCAGACCGAATGCTACGGGAATGAACATGGGATCTTTAGCTGGTTGGCCTGGTGTTGGTGGTACCTCTTGGCTGCACAGACATCATATGACTCTATTATTAGACAAACGAAGCAACAATTATCTATGAAATCACAGCTATTATCAAGTTATACCTGAACTTCAAGGAGAAAGTGCGAGCTTCGGCATTATAAGATGAAGCAACTTTGACAACAGGTGTACCGGCTTGGGAGTACCTGTTAATTAATATTATTATAGTTCAAAGCACAAACATCAAACAAGCTATTCCAAAGGGGAAAAAAAATAATGGGAGATGAATGCAAAACCATACCATAGTAAGAAATTTGCAAAATCTGCTTCGTTTGCGTCTCGCATGGCAGCATAGAAATCGTCACAAGTCACTGCTTGACCATCGTGTCTCTTGAAGTAAAGATCCATACGCTAACGCATTAAAAAAAATTCAATTAATTTGCAAACCATGTTACACAGAAATGGAAACGGTATTTGTAAAAAAATATAGGAAATGGAACCTGGGGAAACATGTAAATGATAAAATGCTTTAAAATCAAAACATAGAATTTTAAGGGCAACGAGCTTAGTAGTACAAGAGATGATCGTATATCAGCTCAATGTTAGACATGAACCATACCTTTCTAAAACCTTGACTCCCGAGCAAGGTTTTGTACATCCTGACAACTTCGGCTCCCTAAAATGCAAGAAGAAAATCAGTGTTCTTAAATGTGGCGTAAGCACAATATCCACACCCATGCCAGGAGAAAAGAAGCTCGGGAAAAGAAAAGGGTGCAAGCATAGGAGCAAAAAGAGCCAAACCTTTTCATACACCTGCCAACGAAAATGAAAAGAAAACTGCATAAGATGTCTGGTTCATACAAAAGAAAAATAAATGTAACTAACTTTTCTCGACACTTGAACAATTTGCTGAAACCTACCGTAACTGCAAGTTGAAATTGGTGAACGGCCCTATCAGAAATTGAGTCAAACATCACAGTAGAAGAAAAATCCTTCCAACATAAGCTTTTCTGTTGTCATAGAGAATAAACGCTTACCCGTGTAAAAGTTATCCATCTGCGGGAAAACCGAAAAGCAATGCCATCAATACAATGTAGAAGATTGCTAGCCTAAACTTGATTAAGCTGATAGAAACAAAATTAATACGGACCTTGATGTAAGAATGCGGCCGAACAGGATGTGCCATGGGACCAGCATCCTGAATTATTTCAAAACAAACTGAGTCAAACAGATTATACGGAAGTTCATCGGGCTTATGCGACAAACTAAAGGCATAGAATAATTTGGAACCTGCGGAAATTGATAATTTCGAAGTTTTGAAACATCCGAAATCCTCTTTACTGTACGGCTTCCCATGTCTGAAGAAAATTCCTAGCATAAAAAAGAAGAAACAATTAGGATAAAAAGCGAGACAATTCTATTTTCAGCTCACCACCAAGGAAACAAGACCAACTATACCTGATCCCGGAATATTGTAAGACCTTCCTTTAAGCTGAGCTGGAACCAATCACGACAAGTCACCCTGCAGTTGTTTACTTAGCACTTAAAACAAGTTCTTCCACACATTTGACATGAAAAACATATTATTTCTCAGAACGGTAAAGAATTATGACACCAAGAAAGGACCATTTTATAGGGGAAATAGAGAAAAACACAATCCATAGTTCAAAAACAAGATTAGTATGGTTGAGCATGAACCAACCTGTTGCCGGTCCAGTTGTGGAAGTACTGCACAAAAAATATGAGGTACAACAAATTAAGTCAAAATAACGGAATTCACGAACTTTAGTAATAAAAAGTGAGTGCTGGAGGTCATTTGTTCAGAAATGAATAGTCAACCTCATGACCGATTACTCCCATAATTGCAGCATAATCTGCATCAGAAGTGGTCTCCGGAGATGCCAGAACGACCTTAGAATTGAAAATCTGTTGAAAAGCAATCCCAATTCAAATTAAATAGAACACAAGGGATGTAATTGAACATTAATGCGGATAAACTCGAAAAAGAACCAGACAGGCTTACATTCAAACTCTTGTTCTCCATTGCTCCCCTGGCAATGAAGCAGAACGAATAGCACCAGTAAGTATAAGAAGACATACACATTTCTTGACGTCATATAGAAAAAGGCTTGAAAGAAGGCAAAGAAACCTTTTTTTTTGCCCAATAATATAGGACCTTACAAGAAATCCGGAACAACAACAATGTTGAACAGATCCAAATCGTATTCAAGACCAAAAACCTGTTTGTAGAATTATAGAATAGTTAAGCACACTGTATACCCATATAACAACAAACAATAACAAAGCCTTAATCCCAAAATGATTCGGGGTCAGCTAACATGAACCATTGTAGTGAACCGTGAAAACAAATCGCGGTTCGCTATGATTGAAAAATAGCTAAATACTGACATCTTCGTCCCATTTCATGGCAGCTTTAAGTGAATACATAGCATGTGCAGTCTTTGGCATGTCCTGGGCCGGCGTCCAAATTTTTAGTGACACGTTTCGACCAGAGCGGGTAATGAAGGAGTCATCTGTGCTCTCCAACTGTCCAGCTACTAATGCAAACAAGTAGCAAGGTTTCTTAAAGGGATCCTCCCATAGAGCGTAATGCTTCCCACCCTGAAATAGAGCCACGTAGTGAAATAAAAAGTTTGAACTCGTAAACTACTTGAGCAAGAGCGTGTAGTATCAAACTTGCATAATGAAAACACACCTCCAAGTCTCCTTGTTCGATGAGATTTCCATTAGACAGCAAGACAGGGTATAATGATTTATCGCCTTCAATTCGACATGTGTATTTTGCCATTATATCAGGGCGATCCTGTCGGCAAATTAGTACGCAACAGAGTCAGAGTCGAATAGGAGTACTAGAATTACAAGTTTCTTGAAGAACTAACCTGATAGAATGTAATTTTCCGGAAACCCTCTGCTTCACATTGAGTACAGAAATTCCCAGATGATTTATAAAGGCCCTAAAAGATATGATAAAGCCATGGTGAGGCCAAAAGAAGTCATGTCTTATAAGAAAAAAATATTGGCAGGAGAAAATAATACGCTCACCTCTAATGAGGTATTCTTCAGAGGATATATCTCAGTTACGATTTCGAGTAAAAATGTTCCAGTAGGTAGCGATGAGATTGTCAAATGGCATGAATCCAATTTATAATCACCATCCTGAATTAAAAATGACGGTGAACGGAATCATTACCATGCACAACGGAACTCATCGGTGCCTAGAAAAAAACTATGATCCTGTATGTCTTTACTGAGAATAAAAGCGCAATTACACACCTTTAGTTCCTGGTCGTTCACCTTAACCGAAATTAGTTTTAGGTCATGGCCATCCAAATCCAGCGAGGAAGGCGTGCCTGTCGCACAACATGGGGCACCAACAAGATTTGAGTAATTACAAATCAACAAAATTTAGTAATAATTTCGACCAAACGGATAACGCCCTTCTTACCATCAACTCTAGGGTAAACAGTTATTTTTGAGCTAACAGTTGTTTTCTCTTCACCCAAAGAAAAACTCAAATCCACCTGTAAATTATTGAGACATAAGTATGCAAAAACGCAACCAGAAGCCGACAATGAATTCAAATCTCTAAAAATCAATACTTTATCAAAATAATAATCGGGCAACTTGTAATCCTTCAGAAAAATTTCTTTTGGTGCATCCATGTTGGATTCTTCGACTTCCTTTTGCAGGGGCTCTGTAGCGACTGAACAAATTAGTCTTCTATTTTGCAGCTTAGGCCTCTGAAACAAAAGTGACAAGTAGGGGGTTAAAATGGCATTATCGTTTCATACCCGTGTTATATGATGTCTATACATTTCACATGAACACATACGATATAAATGCAAGAAAAATGATCATCGTATCAACAAGTCGTCTCTATAAATCACATTGTGATGTCAGAAATCGACAGCTCTAGAACACATTATCCACAAGAAATCTCACAAACATATAAATTACTTCCAAAAGGCATTTATTTTAGCAACATATAAACCTCACAAACATAACAGTCCAGCCGCTTACATGCAATGCTGAGTACAGTGACCGTATTTTCCTTCCAAGTGAAACCTACATTGAAAAGTTTTCAAAATTGGATTACGTGTTACAGTTAACAAAAAGATAAACAGAAAACAATTCTTACAGCTTCCATTATCACAAACCTCTGAACTAAGTAAATGCCTATAGTTTGAGATGTTTCTCAGCAAACTCTGAAAGCAACTAGCTCGACCCGTAGCCCGAAGCTGAAAAAAGTAAACAACTACAGAAACAACTTGATAATATCATCAAGAGAAGCAAAAAGAACACAATAGTCAAACACGAACTTTTGCAAGGAAGAATCAACCGGGCCATACTTAAACTGAAAAAATTACCGAAATCTATCAAAGATTGAAACTTTTATGCAAACCAAGAACACCCAGATGGTCAAAACCCTGAAAAAGACTAAATCTTTAGGGGGATAATTACTAAACTACTACTTGGGTGCATAAATATTGGAAATTTAATCTGAAAAATTAGGGTGTTACCTAGTTTTGATGATCAAGTGGAGTGGGAAATAGTGGAAACGAAAACCTTAGATGGATCAAAGGAAAAAAAAGAGATGACTTTGTTGAAATTGTGACCCACAATGAGATATTAATTATTTTGAAAATATTTGTGGTAAGAATTTTAATTGGATATGAATTATAACAAAGGACAGAGACTTTCATGATTTGATATGGGGTCAATTTGATGAAGATTTAAACTTTTTTGGTAATTGGGATTTTTTGGGGGTTTCCAGAAGTACTAAGTTATAAAAGTTAGAACATTAAGTTGGAGTCATTTCATAAATGGATTGATCAATTTCTAGCATGAATTCATTAATAGTTAGGTTTGCCCGCAAGTTAAAATGAAAAATCCCGAGCCCAATCGATAACACTTAGGAAAATCGGCCCAACATATCCCAGGACAGAACCTCGAAAAATCGCAGGCGACTTAAGGATCCAGATATCAATCCCAAACACCAGATAAAACATTCCTAGAATTTGCTCTTACTTGACAAAGTTAATGTACATAACATTAGTAAAGTTGAATGACTAACGATATAATTGACCCATTATCCATTGGTCCTGAAACGAACAAACAATTTACTACAAATACAACTCATAAAAAATTTCCATGCTCTTCTATCCGACACGTGACGAGATTTTGATGGCATGTCATCCACGTAAAAAGAAGTGCCTTAATCAAAACAATATACCAGACATGTTTTCAACACATTCAATCTTTTGATTCTAAACATCATTATTTGACATGTAAAAATGTTTTTCCTGAGCTGTAAGAATCCAACAACTGCTATAAAAAGGCAAAAAAATAATCCTATAACAGGCTGGAAAATGACCTAAGCATGTTCTTCTTCCTTATTGATTACTTTTCTGGCATTTAAGCAGCCAAGCTCTTCGAGGCGATCTCGAACACATTCTCCGAGAGTCCGTTCAATGACATGATCTTTTCGAGCTGTGCCTGTAAGAAAACCAAGAATGATCAATCAGCCGGTTTAGGAAACCGTTAGGATAAGAATCTATCAAGAACGTTAGCATTGACTAGTCAGTTACCTTGGCAAGGGCTTGCCGAGTTTCATCATAGCGCTTCCACCTTGAGAAGGCCGAAACCATTCGGGACGCCACCTGAGGATTGATTTCGTCTAATTGTAGGACTATTTCCCCTAGGAACTCATAGCCCGACCCGTCCTTTGCATGGAAATTTACAGGAGAACCGCAGAATCCTCCAATAAGTGAATAGACCTGTCGCGGAAAAAACTCACATTCAGATATGGAAAAATGAAATGAAAAGCAAATGTGGGGAGGAGAATGCAGAGAGAATTTGATGAAAAAAATCTTGCCTTGTTGGGATTGCGCATGTCGAATGCAGGATGATTCAAGAGGGTTTTTACATTGTTGACATTGCCGGGAACATCGGACATTGCTTGAAGTGCAAACCATTTGTTGACAACCTGAAATAAAGTGAGAATTTAATAAACTTAAATTCAGCAGTCAGAAATTTTCACTACCAGAAAAGAAACAAATTATTTAACAAAAAATATCGCCAAAAGCGTATAACAAAATAGGGATTCAATATAATATTAAGTTCAAGGACTTTTATATCACGAAACAAGTTTAGCTACAGCCATAAGGTTAGAAGCATTACATTTGGGAGAGGCCATGGATGTATTTTACCCTTATTTTCTTATAAACATTAGTAACTTGTTCCGGAAAAGGCACAGAAAACACGTGGAACAGGTCAACTTAAGCATTCAAGCGAGATACTCACCAAAAAGTCATGTTGCCATTTGTTATAGAAGTCAGCCAGGAATTCATCGCGTGTGTTTCCAGGATTCTGGGCTATGGCTGCCAATGCTGCAAACTGATCGGTCATATTTGTAGCAGTTTTATACTCATTAACAGCACGTTTGATCGAATCCTCGTCGTCCAGGGAAGCAAGATACGCTGAAAATATAGACACGATTAGCAGAGCAAAAGGTAGCTTCAATAAATCCACAGAGAAAACGCAATACTTTACACACATACCAAGCGCGATATTTTTCAGAGCACGCCTAGACATGTTAGCATGGTCAAAGACATACTCTCCGGAGCTCCTATTGTTTTCAACCTGCAAAGTACAAAATAACTTTAACCCGATAGATGAAGGCACGGACGAGTGAATTTAGTAAATTCTTATCTACGTAGATGACATACAGTGCTTAAAAGCTCGACTTTCAGTTCAGAGGCGAGCTGTTTCCGGATAAAAGACCTAACAGCATGAACAGCATCCGGGTCTGCAACCTCCATAAGATCCATTATTTCTCCTTCTCCGGGTAAAGTAATTGCCTTTGCAACAAATTCCTGGACAACAAAAAGAGAGTGGATACTAGTGAGGCTTAACAATTTGAAACTATTCATTAGTCGAAAAAAAGACGAGAAGATCTTATTATACTTTGTCCAAGCTGCTGTCACCAAGAATGCTTCTGAGTCCGTGCACGAAACTCGGGTTCAGAACCAATGGTTTGTTCTGTTGGAAATCAGCCACTAAGCTTAGCATCAGCTTCCTTGCTAACAATTGTCCGGCCTCCCATCTATGACCAAAAATTATGAAAGTACATCAACAGTCGTCGAGTCTGCTACTGGAAAAAAGTAGTTAAGCTTAGAGGATGACAAACCGGTTGAATTCATCTGAATCATGAGCAAGGAGGAAAAACAGATCGCTGTCAGAGAGATCGGATTGCAGGCGGATAGGAGCACTGTAACCCCGCAACATGGAAGGAACTGGTCTCTCCAATATCTCAGGGAAAACAAATTCTTCCTCTTTCTGTTTAGTTAGCACCAATAGAAAATTTAAAATCTCATTACCCAACTAATCAATATACATGCAATGACTTATAAGTAAAGATTACAGAGGCAATGGTTCACAATTGAAAAACTGGACTTTTCCAAAATATAAAGACGGTTATGATCTTGACTTAATATGTTAAAAAGGATCTTTTCATTTTGCAAGATAATTTCAAAATTATTAGGGACAGTTGAACAGGTGATATGCTTTAGCGTCAAAATTTCCACGCAACATAGACTTGTTTGCATTTCATTTGCTCTAAACAAGAAAACTCATGGCTTTATAGAGCTCGTTATAAAAAGGATAAAGCAGTAAGATGTGTGAACATAAAGAAGCACATGACTAACCTTGGTTATTCTAAGAACAGTGGTAGAAACTGGCTTATCATTGCTCGTAATAGACTTCAACGCTCCATCGTGATACAAAGAGGAGAGAGGTATATCCTTTCCACTTGAATCAAGCATACCGAATGCTACAGGAATGAACATGGGCTCTTTAGACGGTTGGCCTGGTGTTGGTGGTACCTCTTGGCTGAAATCACTCTACTTTTAGACAAACGAAATGAAAATTATCTCTGAAATCGCAGCTATTAGCAAGTTATACCTGAACTTCAAGGAGAAAGTGCGAGCTTCGGCATTGTAAGATGAAGTAACTTTCACAACAGGTGTACCGGCTTGGGAGTACCTGTTAATTTTTATTAGATTTCAAAGGATAAACATCAAAACAAGCTATTTAGAAGGAAGAAGAAAAGGAGAACAGGAGATGAGTGCAAAACCATACCATTGTAAGAAATTTGCAAAATCTGCATCATTTGCATCTCGCATGGCAGCATAGAAATCTTCACAAGTCACTGCTTGACCATCGTGTCTCTTGAAGTAAAGATCCATACCCTGATGCATTAAAAAAATTTCAATTAATTTGCAACGTGTTACATGGAAATGGAAACAGAAACCAAGAAACGATATTTGTAAAAAAATAAAGAAAATAGAACATGGGGAAACATGTAAACGATAAAATATATGGATATATCTATAAATTTTTAAAACTATAAGAACGCGTGTTTAATTTTAAAAGTATTGTATATATATACACTGAACAAATAACATATAACATATGCCCCAGTAAAGGGCAAAAAGTAGATTTTCTTTGTTCTGAAAGATTATACACGACGATCTAGAACATAGTAGGGATTTAATGAACACGTGATTAGCATTGATTCATTTCTGGAAACACGTTACATCCTAGGAAATGAGTTTCAATTTTTAAAAAAAACTTCGGAAACATGACCCGAGATGTTGAGTACAAGTTTCCTAGAGTGCGCACCAATGTTAGACATGAACCATACCTTTCGAAAACCTTGACTCCCGAGCAAGGTTTTGTACATCCTGACAACTTCAGCTCCCTAAAATGGAAGAAGAAAACACGTTACATGCCATGAGAAAAAAAAAGCTCGGGAAAAGAAAATAGTGCAAGCATAGATGAGGAGCAAAAAGAGCCAAACCTTTTCATAAACCTGCCAACGAAAATGAAAAGAAAAATTCATAAGATGTCTGCTACATGGAAAAATCAAATGTAACTAATGTTTCTCGACACTCAAATTTTTTTGCTGAAACCTACCGTAACTGCACGTTGAAATTGGTGAACGGCCCCATCAGAATCAGTTCCACAATACAGAAGAAATTGAGTCAAACACCACAATAGAAGAAAAATCCTTCCAACATAAGCTTTTATGCTGTCATACAGAATAGACACTTACCGGTGTAGAAGTTATCCATCTGCGGGAAAACAAAAAAGCAATGCCATCAATACACCATAGAAGATATCTAGCAACTTATCTAAGCTTTTAAAAGCAAGGAGATATAGTGTTCGAAAAATGTAATGTATCATTTTTAATACGGACCTTGATGTAAGAATGTGGCCGAACAGGATGTGCCATGGGACCAGCATCCTGGATTATTTCAAAAAAAATTGAGTCGAACAGATTATACGGAAGTCCATCGGGCTCATGTGACAAACTAAAGGCATAGAATAATTTGAAACCTGCGGGAATTGATAATTTCGAAGCCTTGAAACATCTGAAATCCTCTTTACCGTACGGCTTCCCATGTCAGAAGAAAATTCCTAGCATCAAAAAGAAAAAAAAATACTATTAAGACAAGAAAATTCCATTTTCAGCTCACCACCAAGGAAACAAGACCAATTATACCTGATCCCGGAATACTGTAAGACCTTCCTTTAAGCTGAGCTGGAACCAATCACGACAAGTCACCCTGCGATTGTTTGCTTAGCACTTAAATCAAGTTCTTCCATACATTTCATGCTACAATGTGTAACTCGCATACAACAGAAAGAAGAGATCCAAACAAACAGATGGCAAAGTTATTTGACATGAAAAAACGGATAATTTCTCAGCACGGTAAAGAATTGCGATACCAAGAAAAGGCCACGTTTTAAGGGAAATGGAGAAATATGATGCACAGTTGAAAAAAAGAATAGTATGGTTCAGCATGAACCAACCTGTTGCCGGTCCAGTTGTGGAAGTACTGCACAAAGAAGATGAGGTACAACAAAGTAAGTCAAAATAACAGAATTTCACAACCTTGAGTAATAAAAAATGAAGACTGGAAATCATTTGTTCAGATATGATTAGTCAACCTCATGACCGATGACTCCCAAAATTGCAGCATAATCTGCATCAGAAGCGGTCTCTGGAGATGCCAGAACGAGCTTAGAATTGAAAATCTGTGGACAAGCAATCCCAATTCAAACTCAATAGAACACACGGGAGATAAACAAACATTAATGCAGTTCAATTCGAAAAAGAACCAAAAAGGCATACATTCAAACTCTTGTTCTCCATTGCTCCCCTGGCAATCAAGCAGAATCAAAATAGCACCAGTAAGTATATAAGAAGACATACACATTTCTTGACATCATATAGAAAAAGGCTTGAAAAAAGGCAATGAAACCTTTTTTTTGCCCAATAATATAGGAACTTACATATTGAAATCCGGAACAGCAACAATGTTGAACAGATCCAAATCGTATTCAAGACCGAAAACCTGTTAGTCGAATTATGTAATAGTTAAGCAGACTGTCTAACCATATCAACAAAAGAATTCAAACTTATGACTGCAAAATAGCTGAATACTGAAGATACTGACATCTTCATCCCATTTCATGGCAGCTTTAAGTGAATACATAGCATGTGCAGTCTTTGGTACGTCTTGAGCCGGCGTCCAAATTCTTAATGACACATTTCGACCAGAGCGAGTGATGAAAGAGTCATCTCTGCTCTCCAACTGCCCAGCCACTAAGGCAAACAAGTAGCAAGGTTTCTTAAACGGATCCTCCCATAGAGCGTAATGCTTACCGCCCTGAAACAGAACCACGTATTGAAATGAAAGTTTGAACTTTGTAAACAACTTGAGCAAGAAAGTGTTGTATCAATTTGGCATTACAAAAACGCACCTCCAAGTCTCCTTGCTCAATGAGATTTCCGTTAGACAGCAGCACAGGGTATAATGATTTATCGCCATCAATTCGACATGTGTATTTTGCCATTATATCGGGGCGATCCTGTCAGCAAATTAGTATGCAACAAACAGAGTCAGAGTCGAATAGGAATACTAGAGTTACAAGTTTCTTGAAAAACTAACCTGATAGAATGTAATTTTCCGGAAACCCTCTGCTTCACATTGAGTACAGAAATTCCCAGATGATTTGTAAAGGCCCTAAAAGATAAATTAAAACCACGGCAAGCCCAAAACAAAGTCATGTCTCGTGAGGAAGAGTTATAACTTGAACGTGTCAAGAAAAGGAAAAATAAACTATAGGCAGGAGAAAATAATACCCAAAACGAAGTCATGCCTCGTGAGGAAGAGTTATAACTTGAACGTGTCAAGAAAAGGAAAAATAAACTATAGGCAGGAGAAAATAATACGCTCACCTCTAATGACGTATTCTTCTGAGGATATATCTCAGTTACAATTTCCAGTAAAAATGTCCCAGTAGGTAGCGATGAGATTGTCAAATGGCGTGAATCCCATTTATAATCACCAACCTGAATTAAAAATGAAGTTGAACACAATCATTACCATGCACAATGGAACTCATATGTGCGTAGAAAAAAAACTAGGATCCTGTACGTATATTGTGAGAATAAAAGAGCAATTACACACCTTTAGTTCCTGGCTGTTCACCTTAAGCGAAATTAGTTTTAAGTCATGGCCATCCAAAACCAGTGGGGAAGACGAGCCTGTCGCACAACATGGGGCACCAATAAGATTTGAGTAATTGATAAAGCAACAAAATTTAGTAATAATTTCGACCAAGCGGAAAACGTTCTTCTTACCATCAACTCTAGGGTAAACAGTTATCTTTGAGCTAACAAATGTTTTCTCTTCACCCAAAGAAAAACTCAAAGCCACCTGTAATTATTGAGCATAAGCAAAAACACAACCAAAAGCCAATAAAATGAATTCAAATCTTTAACAATCCATACATTATCAAAGTAGTAATCGGGCAACTGGTAATCCTTCAGAAAAATTTCTTTTGGTGCATCCATGTTAGATTCTTCAACTTCCTTCGGCAGGGGCTCTGTTGCGACTGAACAAATTAGTCTTCTGTTTTGCAGTTTAGGCCTCTGAAAAACAGTAAAAAGTAGGGGCGTCAAAATGGCGTCATTGTTTCATAACCGTGTTATATGATCTCTATATATTTCACATGAATATATATGATACAAATGCAAGAAATACGTTCAACATATCAACAAGTTGTCTCTATAAATCACAATGTGATGTCAGAAATCGACATCCCTAACCCACATTATCCACAAGATATCTCACAAACATATAAATTACTTCAAAAGGCATTTATTTTGGCAACATATAAACCTCACAAATGTAACAGTGCAGCGACTTACATGCAATGTTGGGTATAGTAACCGGATATTCCTTCCAAGTGACACCTACATTGCAAAATTTTCAAAATCGTGTTACAGTTAACAAAAATACAAACAGAAAAATAAAGTCTTATAGCTGCCATTATCACAAACCTCCGAACTAAGTAAATGCCTATAGTTCGAGATGTTTCTCACTGAACTCCGAATGCAACTAGCTCGACCAGTAGCCCGAAGCTGCAACAATTAAACAACTACATCAAACAACTGAACCATCAAATTTCTCGAATATCAAACTTGATTATATCATCAACAGAATCAAAAAAGGAACACAACACTATATTTCCACAATAGTCAACTCAAATTCGACAACCGAAAAAAACGGGGATCTTAAGAGAAACACAAGAAATCAAATGAGAGATTAAGATATGAGTAATCACAGGAGACAAGGAGATCAAACCCAAGAGATTGGTCTTTGTCAAACACGAACTTTTGCAAGGAAGAATCAACCGAGCCATACTTAAACTGAAAAAAATTACCTAAATCTATCAAAGATTGAAACTTTTATCCAAACCAAGAACACCCAGATGGTCAAAACCCTGAAAAAGACTAACTTTTTAGGGCTAAAACCCCTAAATCTAGAGCAATAAAACAGGGTTAGATGAAAAGGGTTTTTATAAAAAGAGATATCATTTGGATAATTCAAACAATGGCCAATAAAATTCTAACAAAAGAAGACAAAATAAATTAAATTAAATGAAATTGGGTGCATAAAGATTGGAAATTTAATCTGAAAAAATAAGATTTTTACCTAGTTTTGATGATCAAGTGGAGTGGAAAATAGAGAAAACGAAAACCTTAAAATGAATCAAAGGAAAAATATAAAAGAGATGCCTTTGTTATTGACCTATAATGAGATATTTATTATTTTGAAAATTAAATGTTTAATGTGGTAACAATTTTAATTGGATGTGAAGTGTAACAAAAGACAGACACTTTCTGTTTTAGGACATCATGATTTGATATGGATCATTCTGTTCAAGATTTGATCTTTTTGGGGTGCTAAATTGGGCTTTTTTGGGGTTTTCAAAAGTTCTAATCTTTGATTATCAAAAAAAAATTCTAAACTTTGATTATTTATGTAATGGGCCTTTTTGCAATTTGGATTTTGATGTGACCAAGCCTTGAGCAAAATCCAAATCCAATGGGATTTATTAAGTATAGTGTTTTATTAAGCACCTAACATGTGATTTTGGATTGAAAAGTAGAATTTGGGTCGGGTTGTGAATTATAATCGGTTTACAAAAAACATGATTTTTTCTATAATTGTTATTATATATTTTCATGTTTTTACAATGTCATTCCGGATTAAAATTACAAGTTTCACATGTAATATAACTCAATGCTCTCAGTGGTTTACATATTATTCTTAATAAATATAATAAAGTTGCATATTCATTACAAAGACCCAATGTAATATTAGCGGGTGAAAGATGTGTTAAATAGATTTTAGATCAAAACTTTTGAATGGTCGAGGTTAAGTTGTTAATCCAAATATGACAAATGTATCGAGCAATATCAATACATTATCCTATATTTTTTAATGTCATGCTCAATATATATGATAAACTTACATGCGCTTTTAACACTACGTGTTTAACACTAACTCAATTAAATTGATTACGACACGATAACCTTTAAGTTGAGTTAAAGAAGAAGGGCTCATTTAACATTGATCCAATAATACTCAAATATGTTGAGGGCCATAATACATGTTTGGTAAAACTTTTTTTAACTATTTTTGTGATACATTTTTTGCGCCCAATTAGATTTGGTCTGAATTTGAACAGGCCTAGCCCATGACTAGATGTATCATGAACGATTTTGGAAGTCCAAAAACAATTAAAAGGCTACCTCTCACACTCTTCTCCCAAAAATGAACACCTTTTTACCAATTTGCGATATTCATAAGTAAAGAAACAAAATGAGAGTGTGATAGCATATAAATTTTGAATCCCTTTGATTAGATTGTATAACAATAATTTACTAAGTGCCTTGAACACATGGACCAATTGGATATTTTTCCATCAATAAATCAATCACAGTTTAAATCACGTGAGATGTCTCATATATTAGGAGAGTCTAACCGCTACTATCGTCATTCCTATATAGGATTGGAACAACTAGAAACATGGTGCCCGCTTAATAACGATGGATAAGATTCCTAACAACATTAATGTTTAATTGTATGATTATTCTTAACATTCTTGTCATTTTAAACTTCCTATCACTTAACTATCAAAATGCGGTTAAACTCTCTTCTACAATTATTTTATATATTACTTCCGTCAAACAAAACATATTACTTTAGCATTCTTTACTTTATACGAATTGGTGTTGCTAGTTTCGAATATATATTCAATAATAACAAGATATGAATCTTTAAAATAATTTGTTAAAGAAAAAAAGAAACGATCTACTGATATGTATGTAGATAAGATACTAAACAATAATTTTAATTTTGAAAAAATAATTGAAGAAGGATTCCAAAACTTCGAGCATGAGACTTGGTTAGATTTGATGTATAATTGATTGGACTAAGGGATATATGTCTTTTATTTGTAGGATAATGTATTTGTTTGTTGAGTGCCATTCAATGGCTTTCAAACCCTCATAGCTCCACCATTTCATTTTTTACTTAAAAATTGTGGCTAAAAATTGCCAACTCAAATCTCACCTCATAAATCTTAAGGATCTTTAATAGGGACATTCAAATCTTTCATAACATTGATTTAGGTTTTTAGGTCAAATTTATTGTCCCTTTTACACCTATTCTCCTATTCTATATATTTAATGCTTTTTAACCTAAATTTACCATTTTTTTATATACTTTTTCTAGTGCTTTAAACCCACATAAATATATCCTTCTTTATAGCTACCAATTGAGAGACAGCTCAACATTTAGAGGCTAGGCTATAATTTATTTATTGAATTACATTAAATTAAATGCATTGCCTACTTTACATTTGAGTAATTAATATTATACATTCAATCCAAAATCTTATCTTAATATTCTTACATTTGATGTGTTAAATTACATTAAAAGTTACTGATAATTAAATTTTAAAAATTCTTTTTTTTATGTAGATAAATTTTGGTGGGGTTGTTGTTGGCTCCGTAAAATTTAGCCAAATTCAAAAGTTTTGCCTACCCAAATAGGCCATATTAAATCTTCATTGCTCAAGTTATTAAATTGTTTGGAATGGGAAAAGTTTTAAAAAATTGGTAGTTTGATGATTCTGAGACTTTTGATACTTTTTTTTTATAAATAATTGTAACAAATGTGGTCATCAGTGTATAAAAATAATTCTATGGTAGTATTGTTTAAGGAGAAAACTTATTTACTCGAGTTGATGACGTGTCATAATGAAATTTTATTATTTATTAAAAGGAAAAAAAAAATGCATGAATATAGATAAACATTGTGACATTATGTGTAGAATAATATGGACCCATATGACATTATTCGTAAAAATGAGAACCATTATATTTAAATAAACAAATAAAGTTAATTATATTTTATCAAAATAAAAGTTCTATAGTGATTGAGGTGTAAAAAAACATGATTATATTCGCTTTAAAACAATACATATTTTATCCTTTTTATTATTAAATTTGAGTTTTTCTATAATTATTTTATTTTTTACAATATAATTACTTTCATAATTGGATAAAATGTTTAAATTTTGATAAAATGACGATCAAAATTAAATGGTTACTTCAAAGTAATTATAATATACATATTAGATCATTAAATTATTAAAAAAGATAAATAATATTTATTTCATACAAAAACATATTAACCTTAAAAAGGTCTGCAATCTTTAAAA
Organism: Euphorbia peplus; assembly: GCA_028411795.1. NCBI lineage: Eukaryota > Viridiplantae > Streptophyta > Magnoliopsida > Malpighiales > Euphorbiaceae > Euphorbia > Euphorbia peplus. Next base: position 31,985,770 of record CP110839.1, read on the forward strand.
AAAAAGAATATGCATAAAACATCTAAGATTTTTTTACTCTTTCATTAGTTTTTCACTCTCAAATTATTGAATTTCATAAAAAAAATAAAATTTTATTGGATTGTTTGAAATTTAAGAAGTGTCCAAAAGATACTCTGGTTCTAGATTAATAATTAATTCTGCATAATTTGAGCTTGAGCAAAGTGTAGAAATAACCTATGAGATTTTGGTAGGTGGTTGTGTGGTCAATTAAACCTTACATTTTAATGATGTCAATTAGTCATTTAGAGTGGATTAGTTTAATAATCTAGACACATAGGTTATGTTTAAATAGTATAATAATTAAATAGTTAATTACCAAATATAATTAAAAATAGGTAGGCAGGTTCCTGCTTATGGGCCTAATAATAGGTACTATTTTTAACACATACTTTTCCAGTTGGATTATTGAGGAAAGCATGCATGCTTATGTCTATTGGACTATTATATTTTCAAAATTCTAGGGTTTGTGGTCCAATTTAGTATCTACCCTACTTTACTCAAATGCAAATATATCCAATTTCAGATATAAATTCTTAGTAACTGGTAACATAGACTACCTCATCAATATTTTAATAGTTACTACACTTTAAGTGTGTGGAGTTGTGGATTCGAATCTCACAATCGATGAAATGTAATTCTTCAAAATAAAAACAAAGACTGTCTGCCCATTTTGGAACTCAAAATCAAAATATGATTGGATCAACTCAAATGGTTTACGTACTCATCTAGTGGCTCATAATCCGACTAATCCCTAAATTGTTCTCCGTCTAATTCTCAAAAGGTCCCGGATAGTAGAGCCAAACGTCTTTTATTGTATTGGTCTTGTATCCACTTTTGACACTCTCCTTAAAGTGAACGCTTCTTGGATTTGAAACGTGCACAACACAAATTCATCCAAGCATTTATTTTAAATTTTACCAAAAATGGTAAGCGAATTTTGAACCTAGTCATTTGATCTAACGGACTCTGGTATTATATCTAAGAATGAATTCAACTAAAAGCTTAACTTGATAGTTATCAATATGAAATGAGAGAACTGATTTATGGGGTCGCAACTATGAAAAGCCCAATAAAAAACTTGTTAAGCTCAACTTAATTAAGGGTCCAAGTATTTCGGCCTTAAAAGAACATATGGTCGTATACTTGTATTACATGAAGGCCAATAGACAATCTATCTCATCTTACAAGCTTTATTAAAGGTGGAAAATGGTCATACATACACAATTTTGTTTATACGTCAAATCATTTTTCTACTTATCATTGTTTGCCGACTTGATTATTAAAGTATCACCAAAGCACACACTAGACATATGAGCAACCTGCATAGTAATATAAACTTCAAGATATTCACCAATCTTTATCATAGTTAACCTTTTTGTTTCCCATTTTGATAGCTTATATTTTCTTTTAATTCAAACAATGCAAGTGTATAATATATAAAGGGTCGGCTAGAATTAATAAATCATTATTGCTTGTTAGTTTGGAAGTGAAATCAACAAGGATCTACCACTTGCTGTCAAAAATAAATAAACTAGGATCTACCACTTACAAACAACAAATCAATCAACAATAAACATTAATATGTGAATAAAATATTCTCAAGATCAAAACTCTATTACATTCTTTTAGAACTCAACTCACCATGTCTAATATTGGGCTCATGAACTTTACTTGTATGGTCTAACTTGATCTTAAAATCAACTGTAATTAATTAGTAGCTAATTCAACAATCCAAGTTACTTTGACTCAAGAATCCAAGTTGAGGGGCCAATCTAACATTTTATTCCAAAAAATACTCATTAGTAGGTAAGTGAAGTTATAATAATATTATCCAATAATGACAAGATACCTTGGCTTGGTTTTGTTAGTTTTCAACCCCAACATTAAAGAATCCATTCATTTGTACCCATAATTTTGAGAATGATTAAATTTTTATTTTTTTAAAAATGTACTAAGAAAAAGATATTTTGAACTTAGTCTTAGTTGTTGATTGGATTGGATGTGTTGCTCAAAAGTAGACAACAATCAATCAATGAATGTATGGAGTTGATAGATCAAAACTTAGGATAGTGACAATTTTCTTCCTTTTTGGCCCACCTCTTTTTTTGTTTTGCAGAAGATAAAAATCATACAACAATTGAGCATACCCAAATTATTGTCCTCCAATTATTTCCAATTTTTTTACCATTTTTATACATATAAAAAATTATTAAATAATAATAATAATTAAATTAGTTGTCTTTTGAGAAGCTACCAAACACAAGATAGATAGTTTTGGTTTGGTTCCTTGGCCTTCTTAAGTTGTCCATGACTTGTGGGGTGTGTGAGGTGGGAATGGAATTCAACTCAAGTTCAAAGTTCTAAGAAAAAGCATCAATAAAAATAATTTATATATATATTGCCAAATATGTTCAATGTGTATAATAATCAAGCACAATTTGATTTGTCAAGGTACACAATTAAAACTCTCATTATTAAAAACAAGACACATTAGATGACAAAAAAGCTTGTTAATTTATATTGTCTATGGAGTTGTATTGAAACTGAAATATGTGTTCTCTAAAAAAAATAAATAATGAAATATGAGGCATAGATCAATGTAGAGAAGTTCACTGACTTTTCGTATAATGTGTCGATTTTGGTCAATGAGAGCTCTTATTGTAATAGTTGACTAATAATATGAATGCAATGTTTTACACGTTAACAATAATTAGCTCTTCTTTGGGAGGAATACTATCTCCATATAAACAAGACGGATTCAAATATAAGCATGGAAAAACTCAATTACCCATTAGGCGATGAACAGTCTCGGAAAACTCAATAAGAGCATGTGATATGCTTTCATTTTTCTATAAGAACACTCAAAAATTACGAGTTGGACATTTTGTATGTCGCAAAAAATTCTTTGCCAATGTTTACATAAAGAAAAAAACGTTAAAGGCAGTAGAAGGTTTACAAGAAGAAGGTTCTTTTTGGAGGTTATACCACAAGGTGATTTTGGAGGGTATGTACAACTGTGGACACACCTTTAAGTTATATCCGCATCCAGAATGAATGTATTATTACATTGGTTATGTATATTGCTCTTTCTATAAAAATTTCTACAACGTCGATGTGAATTGAACCATGATGAATGCGTTACACTAGCCGATTTCTTATTGTGAATAGTATAATGAAAGAAAGACGTTAGAGCTAGTGAGATATTTGGGGACTTTTGAGGATCAATATGTGACTAATCAGTTAAAAAATCAAATTTTGAGCTAAATAAAGAACTAAACAGTATAAATCGAATTCTTAATTTTGAGTATCCAGAACAAGAAAGCTACCTTGATTTACAAGTGATACATAAGAATACACTTGGATATCATTCAAAATAGTCCATCCCTAGCTCTTGGATGGATACAATTTGATAAAATCCAAAGCCTTAATTATGATGAATGAATAAGTGTGAATAGATCATAGCCGTTAAATTGAGTGTAGGATCACATGTATGCATGTGCTCCCATAGAGGGTATCAAAGGAGTGTTTTGGACTTATGTTGAAACACCTAAACCTAAAATCCTCTTAAGTCAACCCAACAGTCCTTTTATTTAATATTATTATTGCTTAATTAAATCATATTAATATAGATTTCGTGCCTATAGCTAATTCAAAAAACTTACCATTTCCTTATTTTGCTTAACATTGACTTCACAATCTCAATTTAATTTGAAGATTTTATTTTTGTATATTTACAGCACAATATCATTTGTCACCATAAATGCAAACTTCTTTTTTTGAATTTTGCAATTAGAGAGGATGGTAAATTAGGAAAAATTCACATGTTAATGACAAATAGGAAATATAAATTTGAACAATTTATCATCAATTAAATTTAGATGGAATTGATAAATTTATCGTCAAAGTTGATAATTTTAGTTAAAATTCTATATCTATTTATTGCTTTTGGTAGTAGTAATTAGTTTAATATTATTTGGGAAAAAACACCCAATAAAAGAAAAAAGTTAACTATACATTTAATAAGTAGAATTTTGAATTACTCTGTATTTGGGAAAAAAAAAATCAACGATAAAGTAAAATAAAATTAATCTATATAATTTCTATGTATTAAAATATTTTGACACTTGTCAAAAGTTAGTTCGATATTTATCAACAGTGAACAATATTGAATGCGTTTATATAGGGACAAAAACTAAAGTTTTGCTCCGTTGGCATCTATGATGACAATCACGCTTCTAAGAATCCAACACAGCCAATGAAATATAGAGTACAATTGTTTTTACACCGCCATCCTAGTAGCTTGATCCAATGATTTGCCACATAGTAGTAGTTTTAATGTTTTTTGTTGACTTTTATCAATGCAAATATATGTAAAATGTTCGATCAAATTGATAATCAATTGTCGAAATCAATTTCAAAACGAAAATAACAAGTATCACGCTTAATTTAGAACTACACTGATAACGAGTATCCGGATTCAGTTACTTATGAATTTATACTATCACTTATCATCATTACACCAATCACCAAGCAACACCCCAACCAAACAAATCTTTTTATCATAGATTCACTTCCATTTTACCTAGCCGACAATAGTACTTTCAAATTCAATCCATTGAACCTCTATTTCATTTTTTCTTTTTCAAAAAAACCCTATGATCATGCGAGCTTAATATAGCAAAAAGTTATCAAAAAGATCCAAACTTTATTTTATTTTTCAGCTTTTTAAAAAAGACTACTTTTTTATTTTCCCCCTCCACTATGAAATCTCTGAATTCCTCAATGTGAAACAACAGTAGATTACCTGATAAATTTCATGTTTTCATTCCTTGTGGAGCCCACCTTATTAAAATGTGTTAGATATTAACAGGACGATTGAGGATCTTCAAAACTTGATTTGTCGGAATTTAGAGATTATTCGGAACTAGTTAAATTTTGAGTACTTAGACCGAGTTCAATTTCATAATTTCATTCTATGTGGAGCCCAATATATCAAAAAGCCATGGACTCTAATAAATCGGTGGAGAATCTTCAAAGTTTAATCAAAGTATATTCAAAAATTAGTCATGAATATGTTGTATCTCTAGCATTTAGTCAGTTGATCGGTCTAGTTGAAATTTACATTTTGAGTGCCCGAATAGAGCCTGAAGACTTTCATAGCCTAGTCGATATACATATTTAGAAATTAATCAGGAACTAATCGGATTTTGAGCATCTAAACTATCTGACTAGTTTAGTCATAATTTACATTTAAAGTGCACAACAAAGATCAGATGTTCAAATGCGTCATTCGTTTTAGTCTTTAATAAAACGGCTGAAGACTCTCATAGCTTAATCGGAATATATTAAAATATTAGTCGAGAACTATTTAAATTTTGAGTAAAATCAGTTTAGTTAGAATCTATTTTGGTGACTAAACGGAGCCTAAACAGTCAAGACGTCCATAATTTTTAAAAGAGGCTAGTGGAGCCTACTTAAAAACCCATCTCTTCTTCGTCAGATCCGTCCCATTGGGTCCCCATTTTTCCTCCCTTCTTCTTCATCATCATCCTCCTGCAACTCCATTTTTAACCCCTCACTGAAACTCAGAGAAAAGAGAGAGAAAACAGTATAAAAAGTTAAAAAAAAAACTAGACAAACACCAAACAAATTTTGGGGTTTCAGCAACGGGTTTTCAGGGTCTTGTTGGGTAAGTATTCGACATTGTTTTTATGATTTGGGTCCTAACCCTAACCCCCAAATTGCTGCTGAGGTTGCTTTTTAATCTAGTTTAAAAGTTTGGAACAATCCCATTTCTTGATTGGAACATTATCATATCATTTGAAAGATTGTGTTTTTCTTTTTTCCTTTTTTGCAGGTTAAGTTCAGTTCCATTGTACTGGTGCTCAAAAGGGGTTAATCAGATTATCCGGTTGATTGAAATTGAAGCGTGCTGATTGGTTTCGGGGTAAAGTTTGAACCTTTGAAGAAGACCATGTTTGAGATTTGAAGCTCAAGTTAAGTAAAGTGAGTTCTCAGATCTAAATTTGGTGTTTTAATGTTATTTTATTGTGTTTATGTCTGAATTTGGTTGTCTTGATTCAATGTATTTTTGTATCTTTTGTTGAGATTAGATCTACAATGCCCTGAATTTGAAGTTTCATCACACTTCTCCCTACTAGCGTACCCGTACATGTTACTAACACCTAGCGGACACCATTTTTAGGCTATTTTATGAAGTTATGTTGCAGAAATATCGTTTCCTGTGTCCGACACTGTTTCCCGTATCTGTGTCCTGTCAACATAGAGTTTCATTGAAGAACTTTTTGCTTTTGAATTTAGGAAGTATAAGTTATTATCTCCATTGTTCAGTTTTTTGGTTCAATCTTTGCATTATTTAGGCATTTTACTTTGGCATAGTTGCGAATTTGATTACTGAACTTCCGGTAGCTTTTTTTTGTACTTTTAGGGTTCTGAATATGATTATTGATGTTCTGTATCATGTTCATAGCTGTACTTGTATTTTGTTTGTTACGAGTTTTTGGAAAAACGATGAATCTGTCTGATTTCGTCTTGGTGTTGCGTATTGTTGCCATTGCAGAATGGTTTATCTGGTTTAGAGTTTATGGATGGTACAAGTTCCTCCCCGAAACGGGAGGTTTTTGGAAGTATGGAAGTCCGTGAAGATAGCTCTAGGTTTGGCACATTGCCGGTAACAACTCTAAGGAATATGTCATCTTCATCTTCTGCATTCTTTTCAGCGAACCAGTCGCCTTTCTTCTCTCCGAGATCACCAAGCTGTCAAATATCTGAATCAACGAGATCAGATGCTCGTTGTGACAGTATGAACTTAAGTAATGATCCACTGAGCACTAGTTCCGGAATTCCAGAATCTGCAGCTCTGGCAAATATTACGGATGCCTTTACAAACATGAGAAGGGAGCCGGTTGCTGAAGTTGGAACTGACTTCCAGAAGCTTGATCGAATATTTTCCTCCACTGGTATTTCTAATAGCTCCCCGTATAGTTACAACTACGGACATGATTCTGGGTTCCGGGATAAGCATAAGAAGCATGTGAGAAGCTATGGAACAACTTATTCACCGGCTTTAGATTCACTCTCGTGTAACCGGTTGAGGAGTTGTGATGTCTTCATAGGTTTGCATGGTCAGAAATCTTCGTTACTGAGATTTGCTAATTGGCTTCGTGCTGAGTTGGAAGTTCAAGGGATAAGTTGTTTTGTATCTGATAGAGCTCGATGTAGGAATTCACGAAAACATAGCGTTGTCGAGAGGGCAATGGATGTGTCTTCCTTTGGCATTGTGATACTAACAAAGAAGGCATTCAGAAACCCTTATACTATTGAGGAACTGCGATTTTTTGAAAGCAAGAAGAATTTGGTACCGATATTTTTCGATTTGAGTCCAGACGATTGCCTGGTCAGGGACATAGTTGAGAGTAGGGGAGAGTTGTGGGAGAAACACGGAGGCGAGTTGTGGGTTTTGTATGGTGGATTAGAAAAGGAGTGGAAGGAAGCTGTTAATGGCCTCGGCCGGGCTGATGAATGGAAGCTCGAAGCTCAGGATGGTAACTGGAGAGATTGCATATTGAGGGCTGTTACACTTCTGGCAATGAGGTTGGGAAGGAGAAGTGTTGTAGAACGGTTGAGTAAGTGGAGAGAGAAGGTGGATAAAGACGAGTTCCCGTTCCCTCGAAACGAGAACTTCATTGGTAGGAAGAAGGAATTGTCTGAACTAGAGTTTATACTTTTCGGTGATGTTTCAGGTGATTCAGAAAGAGATTATTTTGAACTCAAGGCTAGACCGAGAAGAAAGAATTTTTCACTCGGATGGGGTAAGAACAGTTTGGTTGAGGAAAAACGACGGGACAGGAAACGCGAGAGTGGAGTTAAGAAGGGTAAAGAACCCGTTGTGTGGAAGGAATCTGAAAAGGAGATTGAAATGCAAAGCAGTGACTTTTCTCAAAGGCCGCATCAGGGTAAGACGAAAACTGGTGGACGATATGCGAAGAGAAAAAGATCGACAAAGATCATGTACGGGAAGGGAATCGCTTGTGTGTCGGGGGAATCGGGTATTGGCAAGACAGAGCTTCTTCTGGAATTCGCCTATCGAAATCATCAGCGGTACAAAATGGTTCTATGGATTGGAGGAGAAAGCAGATATATTCGGCAAAACTATTTGAATCTCTGGTCATTCTTAGAAGTTGATGTAGGAGTTGATAATTGGTCAGAGAAAGGCCGGATAAGAAGTTTTGAGGAGCAAGAAGACGAAGCTGTTTCTAGGGTTCGGAAAGAGCTTATGCGAAACATACCATATTTGGTGGTGATTGATAATTTAGAGAGTGAAAAGGACTGGTGGGATCACAAACTTGTAATGGATCTTCTTCCGCGCTTTGGCGGAGAGACCCACATCATAATATCCACACGGCTTCCTCGTGTGATGAACTTGGAGCCTTTGAAACTCTCTTACTTGTCTGGAGTTGAGGCGATGTGTTTAATGCAGGGAAATGGGAAAGACTATTCAGTGGAAGAAATCGACGCCCTTAGAGTTATCGAGGAGAAAGTAGGAAGGTTAACGTTAGGTCTCGCAGTGGTAGGAGCAATTTTGTCCGAGCTCCCGATAAATCCAAGCAGGCTATTAGACACCATAAACCGAATGCCCTTGAGGGAGGTCTCATGGAACGGCCGAGAATCTAATTCAATCCGGAGAAGCAGTTTCTTGTTGCAGCTCTTTGAGGTATGTTTCTCAATATTCGATCACGCTGACGGACCGAGAAGCCTGGCTACCAGAATGGTTCAGGCGAGCGGCTGGTTTGCCCCGGCTGCTATTCCTGTGTCTCTATTATCTCTAGCTGCAAACAAGATACCCCAGAAGCACCGGGGTAGACAGTTATGGCGAAAAATGTTGCGGTCGTTGAGCTGCGGGCTTACTTCATCATATATCAAAAGATCAGAAGCAGAAGCGTTGTCTATGTTGTTGAGATTTAATATTGCAAGAAGCAGTACGAAGCAAGGTTACGTCCATATCAACGAGCTCGTTAAGCTTTACATGCGCAAAAGAGGATCCCACATAGCTGCAGAGGCAATGGTTCAAGCTATCGTAAGCCGTGGATCGTTATCTTATCATACAGAACATATTTGGGCGACATGTTTCTTGCTATTCGGATTTGGTAATGACCCAAAAGCAATCGAGCTGAAAGTATCCGAGCTGTTGTACTTTGTTAGAGACATAATCTTGCCTCTGGCAATCCGGACATTCATTTCATTCTCTCGATGCAAAGCTGCTTTGGAGCTCTTGCGGCTATGCACGAACGCTCTTGAAGCGGCTGATCAAGCATTTGTTACCCCAGTCGAGAAGTGGTTGGATAAATCACTATGTTGGAGACCGATCCAGACAAACGCTCAGCTCAATCCGTACCTTTGGCAGGAACTGGCATTGTCAAGGGCGAACGTGTTGGAAACAAGAGCAAAACTCATGCTAAGAGGTGGACAGTTTGACATAGGAGATGATTTAATAAGGAAAGCTATTTTTATCAGAACCTCAATTTGTGGTGATGATCATCCAGACACAGTTTCTGCTCGGGAAACGCTAAGTAAACTCACCCGGCTTCTAGCCAATGTTCAGATTTACACTTCATTATAGAATCGATTCATTGTTAGCAATTTTTTTTACAGTAGAATCATACAATATTGTCAAATAAAACCGTTGTAAACATTTCTTATACCACTATAATGTCTGAAAATGATTTCCTCCATGGTTTCCGACTTTCCGATCTTTTACTTTGTGTCAATTACTTGTTTCTTTAATGGTTCGGTTTTCAAACTGACCAAACTGAATAAAGGGAAAATTTTGAAATCAAATCGAACCAGTCCGGTTTAGTTCAAACCAACTAAATTGATTTTGTTCGTCTTTGGATATATATTCTTAAAAAAGCACGTCTCCTTGTACACGAGTTTTTTCAGTTTTTGTTGATTCTGCTCTTTACTTGTTAATACGAGACGTTGAGTTCTCGATCAATTATGATTTTCTAAACTATAAACTTGAATCTCACAAAAGCTACTACAAACTTGGAAATCAAACCCTTTTCATATGTTTACTTAAGTGGGAAAATAAATCTGAAAATGCTGAAAATTTTGATTTTTTTAAATAGAGACAGGACAGAATATTAAGTTGTGGTTAGGGAGATAACAATGATTATTATTACAGTAATTAGATCTGATTTATCACTTTAAACAGAAACTGCCTAATAAATAAATAAATAAGTGACTTTAGGAGGAGGAGAAGAGGCATTTTTGTAAATTTATTTAAGGAAAACTATCAAGTTTTAGCAGGTTTGAATCATACTGTAATTAGAAAATTCCAATCAATGAAACTGCCATTTTGATTGCTTAATTAGTGGGTGCATACGCAAGAAAAGCTATAAACTAGAATATTCAGACCCTTCAATATCTAGAGGTGAGCATAGTCCGGTTCGGATAAAAAACTGAACCGTACTAATTCGAACCAAATATCTTTTCTTTGAGAGACGAACGAAATAAGTTTTTGAAATCCGAATTGGTGAATGAATCTAAAGGTGCCAAAAAGGTTTGTGTATTTAGCTATTCACGCGATGAAAGCTAAATTTAACCTTGTTGATTTCGGGGAAAGTCCATATTCAGTTTAACATATGAAATAATACAAACTTACATCTAATGCTTTACCTTATACTAGCCAAAAATGTCAACATAATAGTACTTTACTAGTTTTTTTTTAATGGAAGGTCTACTAGTTATTTTGAGAGTTATATGGGTCATTTCAAATATTTTTTTGATAAAATTGACCTAGGTGTTTGTAACTTTATAGCTGTTTTAGTAACAATAACAAATATTTTAACCACTTTGACAAAAAAGAAATAAAATTTTGGGATTTGTTGGATTTTTGTCATTTTTAAACATGCAAAGCCTATCTCGAAATATTTTAGATATAATTGATATTTGGAAGGTCCAATATGATAGCTAAATAACAGTAAATTTAGTCTGTTCAAATTCTAAGTGATATGAATAAACTTGATTTTTATTGTAAACTATAAGGATAAACTTGAATATTTTTTGTATTGTAGAACTAGTCGGAGATCTAGTCAGGGATAAACCAGATTTTAAGCAACTAGGCAGGTTTAGGCGTTCCAAGAAGTTGAAATTTTATTCTCAATGATGAGCGCCTAGACGGACTTCGTTTACAACTGTGGTTTTGTACGTTAGGAGGAAATATGTATTTCTAACAAAATCTTAGGGGTAAATGCTGGGCTTTATCCCTATATTCATTGAGACAATACCGTAAAAACATTAAGAGAATTTCATAAAGACATTAATTACTGTATATTAACTTATGGTGATGGAAATAATAATGATTATCAGTACTGTAAGTAGATCTACTTGTCACTTTAAAGAAACACTGTCTACTTGTCAAATGGATCATATTTGACAAGTTGAGGAGGCCAAGTGGAACAAAATTACAAGTTCAGGTGACTAAGTGGTTGTCATCTAAGTTGAGGTGGCAAAGTGAAAAAAATTGACAAGTTTAGGAGGCTGGATAGGTATTAAGCCTAAAATAAATGAGAGCCTCTATTAACAATGGAAGAGCCATTTTTGTAAGATTTATTTAGTGCAAATTATCAAGTTTTAGCAGGTCTAAATCCAATTCAAAATGTGATTATTAGTTCTGTAGATCTCAACCCAGGCAGTTCTAATCCATTCCCATTGTTTAAAATACCGCTGTGACGAATGTCTCATATCGCTAACTTGAAAGTCATATTGACTTTTTAAAAAATAGCAAACAATCCTATAATCTTAAGGTGCCTTTTGGGTAGATAGCATAAGCAATGTTGGGAGCCCCTACTACATTGGCGTGATGCACCAAATGAATCGAGCGTGAAGGGGCATGTCGAATGTCTCACAATGTTAACTTAGAAGCTATATTAGCTTCTCAAATATAGCAACCAATCATACACTCTCGAGGTGGCTTTTGAAGTCACTTATTGTTTGCGAAGACGCTACTTACGTTGAAATAAATCTTCATGTGAAATTGAATTATCGTGTCATAATCATGTAATGTATGTGAACGCAAGAAAAACGATAATCCATGTCATCATTCTCTATAAAAAATCAAATTGTGTTCATGAAATTACAGCTTTGTATAGTTGGTTTTTCAAACTTAGCACTCTTTATTTACACAATTGGTTTGATGAAAAGAAGAATTAAAAGAAAAATGTAGAAAAATGCCCTCACGCAGGATCGAACTACGGACCTTCAGTTTACAAGACTGACGCTCTACCACTGAGCTATAAGGGCTTGACAACTACTATAAGTTCTATTTAAATTATATTCTACTTTTTATCAAAAAAAAAAAGTCCTATTTAAATTATATTCCACTCAAGAGACAGTGAACACAAAATCTATATGGGAGATATTTGTAGGGCAGTGAATTTATGATACGACAAAACGATTTACATAAGCAACTCATTTAATGACTTGAAAACACAGTTTACATAAACAACTAATTTGACACGACTCATTTAACATGATTGTCTTTTACCATTATTTATATCATATATAATCATTTAGAATATATAAACGCACATTATTATGTTTATAATTCGCTAATCCATTTTTACACTCTATAAATGATTATACAAAATAGTTCTACTTCTATCACCGACGGTCAAATTGTTAGCAAGTTGTACCCGTTTACAATCTTATTAATGAGATCTTCTATTTATTTATAAATCTCGTTATTTCATTCTACATATGTGTGTGTCATAACAAATCAAAGTTATATATATATATATATATATATATATATATATATATATATATATATATATATATATATATATATATATATGTATCATATTACTTGCAATTCGTTGTTCTGATTCTTATATGTTTTGCAAATGATTAACGAAAATTAAAAAATAAATCATAAAATATTATGTAGAGCTCAAAAGCATTCAATCTCCATACTGACTCTAAAAAAAATAAAACTTCGTACCATCTAAACCAACTAATATAAAACTAGTGAACAACATATCAACATAATATTGAATGTTTCTTTAATAGTACCCGACACTCTCGTCTAGATTATCAACGTTAGGCCTTCAATTGCACTATTTGTGTCTTCAATTATATTACAATGCAGCATCTGTTTCAATATCAGTTAAGAACCAAATATTACAGAGGCAAAAGGAGTCGTCACCAGACGCTGTTGCACAAAGTTTTACAGAGGTATCAACATGAGTCACGGGTTGCCAGGAGGCTCCATTGTCCCTCGGCCCTGTAACTTCACCGGTAAAGCTGGAATTCACACCCCAACAAATGAAGAAGAACAGACTACTTTTTTTTACACTACCTAGATGAAAAAACTACATGGTTTGCCATAGGGCTAGACAAAAGAAATTTAAACCTGCATTTTACGAGTTGAGTTTACTGTTCACCTCGGCCTTGGACTACTGGTTCCGCCCCCGAAAACTGATATTGATGAGCTTCATTTATGCATGCAACCAAACATTAAATGAATATTAAGTCATTGATCCATAGTACAATAATTTACAGAGCATGAAATACGAAAAAGCAGAAGGGAAAGGAATTTTTCCATAAGCCTTCAGTTTGTTCTTTTTTTTGGGAGGAAGTTCCCATTTCATGTACAATACACACCATTGGTTTACAATATTCATTACTGCAAATTACGGGTCGGCTTTGCCCGCGACTTCTTCATCGTCAGAACCATAATCATCATCATCTTCATCACTCAGTTCTTCATCACTTGATTTTTCTTCTGGCTTTACACCGATATCCTCTGCCTTTGCATACTTTTCGCAGAACTCTGCAATATATGATTTAAACATTAAAAATATAAAAAGAGGCGGACATGTTTGGATTTCATTTTGAAGTCGAGAGAGTGTTTTTTAGGTGTAATCCTGTAAGGTCCACCCCAGAGGTGGGCATTTGGAACTGTTAATGCTGTAAATTTGTGTAGTTTCTTCTACCTAGGGCCAAGTGAAACTTGAGGAGCAGAAATGCGTAGGCGTAACCTCAACAGTTTCTACCATCCTAAACCACATCAGTAGCAAATGCAGAATGCGGAAGAAACAAAATATCGGGAATTCTGAACCAAACAAAAGCTTAGGCCACAAATATTGCTTATGGACTTGGAATCATCAATACTGTGCAATTCCTATGTCTGGAAAAACGGGTGCTAATCTCGCCTATTTATAATTGCCATTAGATCCACAGAAACATTACAACCAAGGTAGGATGAAGCAACAATTCAACAAACGATAATCTGCAATCACATAAGTGGACACTTAACATTTCTTGAAACAAACCATCAGAAAGTAATCTCTGCTTAATAGGTGAATTTCCAGACACTTAACATTTCTCGAAACAAACCATCAGAAGCTTAATAGGTGAATTTCCAGACAAGATATTTCTCTCGAACATACAACACTAACTGATGCAAAAACTTGTAGATGAATCTAGAATCTACAACCTCTAGTGTGATAATATTTATGTTCATACTTCTCGTGCGCTCAGATGATCACAGATCAAAATCAAAGTAATACATGCAGAGTGAAGACATAACAAAATACTCGAGGGGGCCAACAATGATGTTAAAGATTACAAGATATTTTTATAGCACTAATCTCCACTACAAATTCCATCCTGAAGCTAAATTTGCTACTGATCCTGAGTAAACTAAAAATTATGTAATTAGCACCATATATTCCATTAAAACATGCACTCTCTATCCAACCAAAATCAATAACTAGACCATACCATCAGGAAATTAAACCATAATAGCTTTACAAAAGTTTAACGTTTTAACAGAAGATTGAGATACTTTTCAAAGCATGCAAGTTCATTCTGAAGGCGCAGATCCAAGTGTGTTTCGATTTCTAAGATGACAACGTATTTTCAACTGTACAAATGCTGTTATGGAATCCTAAGAAACAGAACTTCATCAGAAACAGACCATGCACCAATTCTATACAATAAAATGACAGCAAATGCCCAATCCATACACCATAAAACTCAAACAGAAGCATATGTGTGAGCTTAGCTCATATTTAGGTTAGAGTTTATACCTTTTACTCGTTGATCATAAGCAGCGCGATCACGCATCATTAGTGCAGCAGCTTCTCCATTTAATGGATCAGAGGGGTTGGGATACAAGAGAAGCTGAGGAAGAAACACTTCGAACACGTTTATAAGGTCTGGAAAAAGCTCAAGGAAATGAAAAACAATACAATCAGATTGTCTACTTCAGATGCTCAGCAACAAAATAAACAAATCTAGAAGCTTTCAAAATAGAAAATAATAACAAAATACGCTTACCAAACATAGGGCTCCATGTTTGGTTGATAACATCTAAACAAACAGAACCTGACCTGAAACATATAAGAGCATAATTTAGAGATGATAATTTCTGGCATGATAAGACAAATTACAGAGCCAACCCCATCGACATGACATGGTTATATTTTTTATTTTTTTTTTGCATTTATTTCATATGTATAATCATACGAACATATAGATAGCACAATACGATTTTTACACGGTAATTTCAATTGGTATTTCTAAGCATACTACTAATTAAAGAAAGATAAAAAGTTTCACTTTTGAAGTACACAAACTCACATTTCATCAACATTTGGGTGGTAGATCTTGTTTACAAAGCCAATAGATGGAGATTTATAAGGATAAGCATCTGGAAGTTCTACTCGTATCCTCCACACACCACCCTGATAAAGACCTGATCCAAATAAAACAATAATGCGTTAAGAACTGAGACAGAATCATGTATTAATTAAACAAGTTTAATGTGCAGAAAGGCAATCACAAGCTAACTCCAAAATTACGTAGTTCAACTAGTTTTGTCCATGCCCACAGGAGAGAGGAGAATCATTATTTTTGAATCAAGATTACAGTATTTGTTGGAACACTCTCCAAACTCCTCTGATTCCTCAGAAACTCTCTAAATTTCTTGCTTTTGCCCCTCAAAAACCCAACCAATATTTATATGATTTCTTATCATACTTTAAACACACTTTGAACTAAAACGAAAAAGATCCGAATCAGCCAACAACTCACAGCTCGCTGAGCTACTCCAATTACGAGAGCTACTGCTTTGCTAGCACTTTGAGCTAGCTCAGCCTGCTCGCCATCACCGCTACTAAATTGTCACTTCATTGGTTTGTTTTAGTGTCCTAAATCGAACTCTTTTATGTCACTAACACAATGTTATAACCTTAAACAAACTCTTAGCTTCAAATACTTGTATTAATATTAGAATTGTCGAGCCATTCACAACTTAAACAACAATGAGCTAGGACCAATCTACCAATTCACTTAACCCTCATTGAGAAAATCAGGAAACCTTTTGCGCTAGAACTAAAAGTTCACACGCCAGCGGATAGATTCATCGCTGATTATAACTACCCACAACAGCATTCAAGAAAACACAATCCCTATCAAGATGAACTTCAATTTGTTAAAATCCTCAAAACCCAACATAAATCTACAGCTCAAAAACACAATTCCACATAAAAAACCCAATAAAAACAGATTAGATCATGGAAATTTACAAAAGAAAAACATGGGTTTAGAAGATTAATTAATATACTGTCTTTAGGTCCATTGAATTCAACATAGAACTCTTGCATGCCATCATTGATCATCTCAACCTTGTAATCACTCATCATCCTGCTTCAATCAAATCAAAACCCATTAATTAAAATCCAAAAGGGTATTCAAAACAAAGCTCAAAAAACCCAATTAAAGATTATAAATATTTTTACAGTTTCATCAAATCCATTTCGCGGCGTTTGCTCGGAGATGACATTTTTTTTTTTTTTTTTGTTTGGAGGTTTTTCCGAAGGTAGGCGAGATGAGAAGGTAGAGATAGCTTTGCTTTTCTTTTCTTTTCTTCTCTTTTTTTTTTTCCCAAATCAAAGTATAGAAGAGAGACCCAGAAGTAGTTCAGACATCAATCAGTGGAACTCGTATCCATGTTCATGGGCTGGATTCAGTTGGGCCGGACCCGATTTGACACGGGTCGTATTATATTTATTCAAGGTCTATTTGACATTGATTTTCCAGTTGTTAAAAACAGCTTTCCCGGCTAAAAGTAACATTTGGTAAATGCAAAATTGTTTTACGAGAAAGCTTGAAAAGTTGATTTCAGCAAAAAATACAATTTATTTTTTTTTGGGAGAAGAACAAGTTAGAACTTATGCATTAAGCTGACATTGATATATTTATTTTTTTTGACTAAAATAAGGTTAACTTTCAATATATATTTATATTTTTATTTCTTGAATTTTATGAGCTTTTGACTGATTTGCTCGACAATATTTTCTTCCATCACACTTTCTTCGACAACAATTGCTTCTCCATGCAATATTGTCAAACTGGCCCTAAGTATGGTCGAGGTTATATTTGTGATTTAACAAATAACTAAATAAAAGATAATGGAAAAATAATAATTTTGGATAAATTAGGAGACAATCACGGGTAAATCAATGTCTTGGATAAATGAAAAACATGTGTGATGTAACCCATCAAATAATGGCTTCTTGGTTACCACGCTCGTGAAAGAAATGAGAAATTTTGAGTTCGAATCCCAAGATCGATAAAGTGAAAATCTGATGTTTTTAAACTAATATGATGAGATAAAAGTGAGTTTATAAAAGTATATTAATAGCTCTATCAAATTGACTAAAGTAATAATTGGCTTGATATACTTACAAAGTATTTGGATAGTTCTCTAAAGTTGTTTAAAGTGATATGATTAATCTTTCAAGTTTATGTAGCGAATAATAGAGTATTTGAACAATTTGAAATATATGTCACGTTAAGTAAGTTCAAAAAAAGTAGATCATTATAAATACAAGTCAATGAGTCAATTAGTCATTTTAAAGTGTCAAATACACGTATTTCAGTAAATTTAGTGGAGTAACGAGACATTATAAAGGTTGCATATAAAATATTTCAAGACTTTATGCCTCGATATTAAAATATGTGATAATCTTAAATTTATTGATTATAAATATATTATTGAATGAAAATAATATTGTGCAAGTTAACTGTTAAATTTCACGGTAAATTTGCCTCCAATTCTCATTCACAATGTATGTATATATAGTTTACAAAGACTCCTACACAAATTAGGAAAACTTTTCCTACCAAAACTAGGATACACGCCTAAATAAGCCAAATATAAAACAATACAAATATTCCTATAAACATTAAATATAATATTCAAATGTAGACTAATTAGGCTTCAACACTCTCCCTCAAGTTAGAGCATGCAAATCACAAATGTCCAACTTGAGCTTCAAAAACTCAAATTGTATTTTCTCGAAAAATAATATCTTATCTTCAAGCAACCTTTCTTTGCTTTTTTTTCGGTAACATGTATCGACTCATTTATTTTTCATAATCTATCTCATAATATCATCAATATCTCAATATTAACAAATAGTGTGTCATGAAAAAAAGTTAAATATGTCATTGCAAAAAAATAAGTATCATTTGAAGGAAGAGATAAATGCGGCATTGTGGCATACAAGGGAGTTATATAGTGATAGACAATTAGACAATTTTTTTCTATATCTTTGTGAAAGAGAACTTGATAACACCTATTACAAAAGTAATCACACATTCTAAAGAATAAAAAACACTCAAAGAGGTTTTTTTTTTAAAAAAAAACACTCAATGAGAAATTATCAAATCTAAATATATGATGACTAAAATTTTATTCAAGCAAAAGAAACCAAAAGAAAAATGGGCTTATTCGAAGGAAAATCCGAAATTTAAATGAAAAACTTGATTTGGCAGCTAAGATTTCTTCTTTGGTCTCTATGAACTTTAATGTATAGAATTTTTAAGTTTTTTAAACTTTTGGTTTGATACATTGAATCACAACTCAATTATAACCCCACACGTTTAATTATTCATCTCACATTTATCTATTGTATTTGGCTATCCCTCCAACAAACTTTTTTTAATTACATCTCTTGTTTATTAATATCAAGGGATTGATTTTAATAATTTCTGTGGTGATATAGTTGATTTTCCAAATTGAGGACTCTTATTGTTAATATCATCAAAACAATACTTAATGACCTCAAAAATATATTACTCTAAGATTTGATGATATTCTAAGTCAATTTAATCCTTCAACTTTTCAATTTTGAGGTTATTTAGTTGTACGTTGTTTGATGAGTAAAGAACGTTTAAAGATTTGAAGTTTTAAAATATAATGATTTTAGAGAATTGAAAGAGTTATTCCAAAAAAATAATTTTATACTAAAACTCAACAACTTTAACCCTTAAAAAAATCTATTTTAAAATCATTTAATAATTATTTCTGTAAAATTAAATTTTTAGAAGTCTCTATTTTAAAATTTTAAACAACCATAAGATGAAAGAAAAAAGAATCACAAACACGAGGTAGTTTTTTGTAATTTATCCTTAATTGTATTGTTAGATTTCACCAACAAGATTGACTTGTGTTGTGGTAATCAAATGGGCAGTCCCGTTCCCCACTCATCTTTTTCTTCATACAAAATTATTCTTTTTCTTAATACAAATTTATTAATAATAATGGTTTGGTTTATATTTCTAATCCTAATCATGTTCTCCCTTTTATCATTGTCAAGTTTCATAAAATATGGTTTGAGTTAAGAAATGAATCGTGATGTCGGACATTAATATAAAAGATATTATTAATCTTAATTATCAGCTCGAACTTTTAGTTCAAATGGTTAAGTAATATGACACCAAAGCTTCTATCGAAAAGTCCTGAATTCGATTTATGCATTTACGTGAGAAGTGTGTCAGAAATTAATATAAAATATCTTGTTACCTTTAATAATCTGCTCGAGCTTTTGATTCAATTAACTAAATAACATGGTATCAGAGCGTTCTTGTTCGAAAAATCCCGAGATCGATTCCTCGCAACTTCAATGTTGTTGAATTAAAATCGTGGTGTATGTTGTGCACGCTTCAAGCCCAAAGAGCATTTACTTGAAGGTATATTGGATATTAATTATAAAAAAATGTTAGTTAGCTTTATCTCTACATTCACATCTTGAATAACTATAAAACTAAGCAAATATGTTTGTATAATTCAACGAAGTATATTATATGGTCAACTTCAATTGTTTTAAGAATTTCGGTAAAATGTTTTGCTCTTTTGAAAATGATAAAACGGAAATTTTAACTTTTCTGAACTTATCACTACACTTCTCCATTCAACCCAATCACTATTGTCGCCGTCCAACATCATCCACCACCACCACCACTAGCTGGCGACCTGATTTTGTTGTCGATGGTGGTTGGCTGGCAAATTCACCAATTACCAACTTTGTTATTGCAAGTGACTTTCAGCCGTATTCTGGTCACCGATCAACAATCGTGGGATTTTGACCACGATTGTTGATGGTCAATGATCGTATTTTGGTAATCCGTAGTTGATGACCTGAATCTTAATATATTTTATTTTGATCTAAAATATTGTATATCTTCAAATTCGAGCTAAACACATGAAAGTATGTTTGTTGTAATTTATTTATTAAATTTCTCAAATAACTACTTAAATATATTTTTCAAATTTTTATTAACATGGTATCAAAGCCTAATGCCATAATAATTTATGTTGGAATGCTCAGTAACATAAGCGTGAAAAGATGTGTTACATATCAAATTATTAAACTGAAAATCTAATATAACTTCTTATAATATGAGGCAATCGTAAACCTTTAATTCTTTAATATGACTGTTGTGGTTGCTTCGTTGAGGCAATCGTAAACCTTTAATATGACTGTTGTGGTTGCTTCGTTGTTAACATGGTATCAGAGCCATAAATTAAGCTAACACGCTAAACGATATGAGTTCAACAAATTGAGTTCAGCGGGAGCAAGGCGCGTTAAATGTCAAATATTCAAGACAATCATCTTATCCTCAATCTTTCGCGGCATCCTTCGCGGTTAGTCAGAACTTTTCTGAATCTTACGAACTCGAGAACATTCATGTATAGAGAGGTGAATCAAAATTGTAGGACTATTTTACAAAAAGAAGCAAAGTTGAGATCAGACACAATATCTAAAGATGTTAAGTTTGATTCTTGAAATTGAGAAAACAAGAAGAACTACATGAAATCTTGAACAGCAAGAACAAAAATGTCACCATCTTCCGAACATTTTACAACTCAATGTTGAAAGACATCAACTTCAAAGAAACCATGGACTTCAATCCATCTTCTCCCTCTCATCCGGTTCCCCCGTTCCGGAAGCAATGCCGCTATGAAAACGAGTAGCATTGCTTCCTGACCCGGGTTCAGAACACTTGCATCACCGGAGATCTCTCTCGGTGGGCAGCAAGGATCATCGAAGAAAACTCCATTTCTCAGTTCCGCCTTTTCAAAATTGGATCACTCTCAAAAGTGATTCATTAATCCCATCAAAAATTTCAATGGGCATCACAAGATGCCGGGATGCTACGGAAAATGTCGAAAACAAAAGAAAAGTAATGAACTTTTCAGAATTGTTGCAGTTTCTTAATCCGGTCTAACACATGAAATCAGTGCACTGCTTGTTCTCTGAACATATCAAAATGTCAGAGTCGAGGCACTTGACTGCTTTTTGACCGAAAATGTTACTTAAAGACCCTAGCTCTGATTCATCATCGTCGCTATCAATCTGTTTTGGAGTCACACGGTTCTGATAACTTCTTCGCTGAACAACGAAGACGTTGAAGTAATAACTCACCAGTTCTTCTCGTGTCTTCCGAGGAAAATACTTTCTTGGATTATCCCAGAAGCTTGTCTCGGATTGAGGATTAAGCCTCACCATTTCCTTGAACTTCTTTTCGTGCTTTGTCGTCCATCTAAGTGATATTTCTTCTCCCATGTTATCGAATCTCCACCGATAGAAAGCAGCACCGAGTTCAACCTTCAGTTTTATTCTGTTTTCAGCAATGTGAAATCTCACACATTCAACAGAACCCAGAAGCTCACAATCACAAGTATTAGGCCTTCCCTTCCCGATATAATCCAAACTTGCTTGAGAATCATTGCTTTTATGTTCCAAAGGAGGCCACATCCGTGTGCCTAACCATTTAGAATCACTCTCATAAGCTGTGTCAATCCACCCGGGGACTTCAGCTTGAAAACGGCGACCCACCAAAACATGCCTCCGAACAATCACATCACCGGTCTGGGCGTGGCTTGTATTCTCCCCAGAGATGTCATCTCCCACAAGGGGTTGCTCCTTGTCTGAATTCTCAAGGTTCTTCTTCGGTGAATTGCCGAGCTTCTTCTTGGGTGAATTTATCAATTGACTTTGAGAAGCTGAACACGAACTGCAACAAGAACAAGATCGAGATTTCGCCAAGGCAGGAAGCCTATCACTACATCTCAACCTCTCCACAGAGTGGTCAACACGAGGAGTAATATCCTCGTACATGGACGGATGCAGCTTTTGATTGTTCTGTAGCAAGTTTAAAATGTTAT
The DNA here is from genome assembly GCA_028411795.1 of Euphorbia peplus. NCBI lineage: Eukaryota > Viridiplantae > Streptophyta > Magnoliopsida > Malpighiales > Euphorbiaceae > Euphorbia > Euphorbia peplus. The sequence continues at coordinate 32,008,337 of CP110839.1, forward strand.
TTCACGAGAACAACATGACAACCACTTCAACGACCAAAAGTAACTCATTTTTGGATCTCATACAAAAGGACAGTTAGTCATATGTGACAAATCAAGGTAAGACGAAACAATTTCCTATTGAGACCCCTATACAGTATCATACGACAAGAGCCAAACTTTACCGAGAAAATTTGCTTTGCTGTGAAACTTTTCGAGTTTAAGAGTTCTAAACAACTCTCCATCAGAATGATATGATTTCCAACCATAGTCGATGCTCTTAGGGATCAAGGAGACAACAAGACGGACAGCAGTCAGAGAAATGCAGAAATTCATCGGACACCGAAAAATTTGAAATTTTAGAAAAAGCTGGCAAATAAAAACAAGACAAATTCAAAACTGTTTGGACCTCTTTTATGTGACAAACAAACAAGGGATAATGAGAATGAATTTTAGTCTGACAAGACAAGATTCTAAAATGGAAAAAGACAATACTTCAATAATAGTTTTCACATGTAAAAAATGCCAATTCAAGCATGAAGAACATGTATTTGTTAGGCATATGCATAAGCAACATGAATTGACATCTTATCTCTGATAGAGGGTCTACACAACCGGAGAGACATCTAACCATTGGGGTAAATGCACCGACGCTAACTGAAAGTTTAGGTCTGTTTCATTAAAGGTCACCGAACTTCACATTTGATTTCAATAGTCATTCAATTTCCGGCCAACTTGTGTAAAAGGTCACCAGAACATATAGAAGATAGTTGACGGCATACCAACTAAGCGCATATTGGACAAAGATGTGAACTCTTACAATTTTCTTGTTGCACACGTGGCAATCAAGTAAGCTGTAAAAGTTAGACATGTCGGGCATGGCACTTAGTCGAAACATGATCATGTGTTATGTCAGCATTCCAGTGAGTTTTTGTACACAAATTGGCCCAAATAACTTTATTGAAATCAAATGTAAAGTTCAACGATTTGATTATAAGGAAATGAAATTTGCTGACCTTTGTTAAATAGACCCCATATTTCACTGAATGTCGGTTTTACTCTACCCTAACATGCATTCTGTTAATAATTGTCCAATCTGAATATAACTGTCTAATCATGATTGAAGTTTTGAACAAACAGTCTCAGAATGCCAAATGATAAAACGACTCTCAGCGGCTCATAGATTATAGGTTTCGTAACCAACATATGCACTTGTGCTTACAATTGTAATCTTCATAAGCACAATTAGAAAACGAGATGACGCCTTTATAGGGCCATCAATTTCTCACACAACAACGTGAGTTACAGAGACAACCAGCTAGACAGGATTATCATTCTTGTATCGGTTACATCATATATAATTGATTTCTGCAACATATATATCACATAACACGACAATGACACGAGAAAGCAAGAAAAACTATGGCTATTAGACCAAGCCAGCAAAGAACAGACAATGAGAATCATAACAACTGATCTACGAAACTAAGGGACCGGTGGGTTACTACACACCAAATGGACAGACCTAAAGTCATATACAAAAACTATAGATTTAAGCAGTGGTAAAGCGTGCGAGAATTTATGAATGCTTTCAAAACATTTGGAAAAATTGTGGCAGAAGTCCTTCAGAAATGCTATTGATGGTGTTTGTCATGTGAAGTATGTAACAGACTCGGATTATTTCTACAACTGAAGTACCGAAGAAAATGAAAACTGAAGCGTTGAAATGTAAGAGTTACCTGCAAATGAGACCGTTCACAGCCCGAAGAAATCACCTTTCTTAATAAAAGAGCATCCTTTGCCTTGATGGCTTGTGCCCACAATTCATCTCCTTGTTGGTCCTTCCACTTAGAAAAGGGCGGCACTTCCCCAACTTGAACATGCTCGGGACATTTAGCAATTTGGATGACCCAGTTCAACATTCCTGATATCGATTCTCGTTTCCTCTTTCGAGAATTAAAAATCTCCCTACCAATGCTAGGATCCAAGATTATAACATCTTCATCATCATCCTTGTCATTATTTGAATCATTCATCTTACAATCATTACAATTTTCGTCATCATCGGAGTCAATATTCACAATAACCGAGCCACCAGGTCTATGACCATTCCCACTAGCAATGTCCTCGCTACTTTTCACACGTTCACCAATCTTCTTCATCTCACCATTTTCGCCCGATAATAAACTTCTAAACTCTGTCTCTAGTTCTAACCTCAAATTCCCAAAATCCCCGAAATTCCCGCTTGTTTGACACAACTCATTCTCATTCCCAAATCTCTCTCCCTCCCCACCACGAACCCCTCTTAACCATCTCTCCAGCCCGTATAAGTACTTATAATAGATCAGTTTAACACCACTTGAAGTATCAAGATCTAACCCCAACTCTTTCACAACAAAGATCCAAAAACCATCAACCCAATCAAACCCGCCTCGCTTAATGACAACCCGAAAAAGTTCAAACAAATCCAAAGACTCTCCCTTACAAATCAACACAGGCATTGGTCTAATACAACCCATAGAAACAGCTTCATTAGAAACAATAGCAAGAACCTCAAAAAACAAACTTCTAAGTTTCACTTCAGAAGCATAATCAACTACTTGGGAACAACTAGAACTTGTTCCCAAATTGCCCTTACATCTTTTCCCAATATCAGAAGAACACCCTTTTGTTAACATAGACCATCCTGCCATTAAAAAAGCTTCAAGTTTCCCCTATTTCATCAACTTATAAACATACCCACTAATCAAAATCAAGACCCAAATGAAAAAATCAAATCTTTTCACTAAAAACTTCAACTTTTATGTGTTCTTCAAGATACTTATTTACCTTATTGTCCTTGTACCTCCAAACAAAACTGATATCAAGCCATGGTTTTTATGTCCTGCAAAGCCGCCAAAATGCACAGAAGCTGAGGAGATTTATACAAGGAAGAGACAGATAGAGACAGGAGGGAGGAGAAGCCAAAGATGGAAGGAAAGTTTTCAGTTTTGGTTTTGTTGAAATGAAGTTTTTGAACAGTGAAATTGAAATTGAAAATGAAAAAATAAAAGTTCAAATTGAAATGGGATCTATCTAATTTCTGTATGCAAAGATGTAAAAGAGACAAGGATTAGGGTCTGAAATTATCAAGATTAAGATTTAAGAAACTTTGATAAAAATCTCAACTTTGTAAGAAAATTTTGATTTTGAAACCTATTATTATGGGCTCTTTTATCCTAAAACTTTTTATAAGTAAATTACATCTATAGGCTCGAAATTTTACTTTTAGGTTTTTTATGGTAATAAATCAGAAACAAACTTTAACGCGGTGTTGTTACAGAAATTTCATAAAGATAACTTTGTATTTATTTCATTTTATAAGAGGATGACGTCATATGTACACTATGGATAAAAATGTCAAGCTACACAAATTATATAATTAAATGTCTTTGTTGCATCATGAATTTTAACGTAACGTTACGATCAATGTTTGGTTTAAAGTTAGAGATTCAAATCGTTGGTCTTTCTCTAATATCATAATAATCTCTTTTAAAATTTGACGTTATAAAGGTGACTCTGTAACTATCTCATTATAAGGGGGGTAGCGTCATTTATATGCTTATGGGTAAAAAAGTCGACCTATATAAAAGATTTAATAGAATGTTTTTGCTGTAACATGAATTTTGAATGTTGCGTCAAAGATCAACGTTTGATTTAAAATTAGAAATTCAAATATCTGAACTTTCTTTACTAAAATAAACTTTTTTAAAATCTGATGTCATGAATGTGACTTTCCAACTATGTCATTATAAGCGGGTAGCGTCATCTGCATGCTTATGGGTAAAAATGTCAAACTATACAAAATACTTAATAAATGTCTATGTTGTAGCATGGATTTTGACGTAATGTTGCATCAAAGATCAACGTTTGATTTAAAATTAGAAAATCTCTAGACTTTCTTTACTAAGAAAATAACCTCTTTTAAAATCAGATGTTACGAATGTGACTTTTCAACTATGTCATGATAAATGGGCGTTGTTACAGAAATTTCATAAAGATAACTTTGTGGTTATCTCATTTTATAAGAGGATGGCGTCATATGTACATTATGGATAAAAATGTCAAACTGCACAAAATATATAATCAAATGTCTTTGTTGCATCATGAATTTTGACGTAACGTTACGATCAATGTTTGGTTTAAAGTTAGAGATTCAAATCGTTGGTCTTTCTCTAATATCATAATAATCTCTTTCAAGATATGATGTTATAAAGGTGACTTTGTAATTATCTCATTATAAGGGGGGTAGCGTCATTTATATGCTTATGGGTAAAAAAGTCGACCTATATAGAAGATTTAATAGAATGTTTTTGTTCTAACATAAATTTTGAATAATGCGTCAAAGATCAACGTTTGGTTTAAAATTAGAAATTCAAATCTCTGAACTTTTTTAAAATCTGATGTCATGAATGTGACTTTCCAACTATGTCATTATAAGCAGGTAGCGTCATCTGCATGCTTAGGGGCAAAAATGTCAAACTATACAAAATACTTAATAAAATGTCTATGTTGTAGTATGGATTTTGACGTAATGTTGCATCAAAGATCAACGTTTGATTTAAAATTTGAAAATCTCTAGACTTTCTTTACTAACAAAAATAACCTCTTTTAAAATCAGATGTTACGAATGTGACTTTTCAACTATATCATTATAAATGGGTAGCGTCATCTACACACTTATGGGTAATTGTCAAACTATACAAAATCTTTAATAATATGTCTTTGTTGCAATATGAATTTCGATATAACGTTGCGTCACAAATCAGACGTTTCGTTTAAAATTAGAAATTTAAATCTTTAGACTTTTTTTAATGTTTTTTTTTTACAATATAATCGTGTCAAGTTAGTAAATGATGTTCAAGTTACAGTTTTTAATTTTTTAATTTAAAAAGTGGGTGAAGACTATAGTTACTTTATTTTATTTTTTTCCTACTTTATCTCTTTTACCGTTGGATCAACTTCCATCTCACTCATTCAATGGTGATAATTAACACAAAGTAGTGAGTTAACACAAAGTAGTGAGTTACTTTCTTAAATGAGAGTTCAGTAAACGTAATCTACAAAATCTAAAAATTGTAATTCTATGAAAATGTAGTTATGTTTTGGATTTTGAAATTTTAAAGTGTACAGAAAAATGAGTTATTTGAAAATTTTATGACCTTTAAAGAAAACATGTCAAATTTGAAAGGTTATATACGTGATTTACCAACAAAATTCACCTTTGTAAGAATCGGACATCAAAACACAGGCAGTCCATAAATTTCTAACAAACCGAAAGAAAAAAAAAACAAATCTATCTTTTTGATGGTAATTAATTGTTAATAAATTATCTTTTTATTAATCCAAAAAATTATTAATTTTTTAAGATAGGAAGGTGGAGTTAAGGATTAAAGTATATTTAGTTGGAATTAATGTTATATATTTGTTGCTTATTAACTAAAGTGAGAAACTTTATTCCTCAATTTGATATAAAGTAAATCACTATTTTTTATTGGCAAAAAGTATTTTGAGGCCCCTGATCTTTCCCTTTTCGGTGCATTAAGCCCTTTATCTTTTATTTGGATATATTAGACACTTGATCTTTTATATTTGGTTCTATCAAGTCCTCATCTAACAAAATTGGATGATTTATTAACTTTCACAAATTAATAAGACCAATTGAAATATTTCAACACCTAATTAATTACAATTGATTGAATATTCAATAAATTATTCAACAATTTTTTTAAAAAATGAAAAAAAATTTCAGTAGTTATTGTCGTTGTTTTGCTCATTTTCTAGTCATTTCGAAAGTGAAATCGAGTAGAATGAAAACATAGATGAAATCTAACGAGTGATGTTTGACCATGTTCTTTATGCCTTATTAATACTTATCGGTTGTTCATTTCAGTTCAATAATTTCTTTTCAGTAAATGTGCTTCAGTAATTTTCAGTGATACAAAATTTGGCCTTAATTTGTGGGGCCAGAATTGAAGAGAAGAACTAAGATGAAAAAGAAAAGAAGAGCAAAGATGATGAAGAAGAGGAAACGATTACAGAAATGAACTTGAGAGACAAAGAGTACTAAATTTGAAAAGAGACAAAGAGAAACATTTGGAAAATAAGGTGCGACGTTACTACATTCCAATAGGCGGAAAAAATAATTGTCAAATTTAAAAAGACAATATTATCTAGAAATGTAAGTAGAAAGCAAAGTGAATCACATATATTAAAAAACCCTCCTCAACGGGCTGTATTTGTAATTGTGTCACACTATTTTAATCTTATTAATTTGTGAAAGTTAACAAATCATCCAATTTTGTTAGATGAGGACTTGATAAACCCAAATATAAAAGATCAAGGGCCTAATGTATCCAAATAAAAGATCAAGGACTTAATGCACCGAAAAGGGAAAGATCAGGGGTCTCATAATGCTTTTTGCTTTTTTTATTTGAAAATTAGTAAATTTACATGAACTTTTTCAGAATTCACCCTTATCCATCAGATGATTTTTTTGTATTGTTATTTTGATTTAGGGAAGGTTTATCTCGTCATAGTTTATGTTTTGCCATATATAAATGTAATTTCATTTTAAATATAAAAATATGAGATTAGTTATGATGTCCGCTAAATAAACTAGAACACGTAGCTCGATCATAATCATTCTCCTAAACATTAAGATTGTTAAGTCACCTTGTTAAACATCTCTTCTAATCAGTAAAGAAAAAATAATCTAAATATAGTGCTAATTATGGAAAAAATACCATTACTGAACTTGATAGGATATCGGGTTAATAGTATGCAGGCATGTAGCTCTCTTTTTCCATAAGCCGTTCTTAATAAATAAGGATCATAGTAAAAAAATCTTAATTAGTTGAGTTCTACCACGATATAGTAACCACCTATGTTCAATACAAATACAAGTACTTCATACCTTCTAGGTATGTTTAACCAATATAAATCTTTCATTATTTTGAAGTATTTACGACCCTCGGATTAAATTAATTGTACCATTTTATATCCCCATATTCACTTAGACGTCGAAAAGTGGTCGCGGGGTGACTATCTTGAGCCTAACCTTTGTTTTATTTTACACATTAAATGAAGGAAGGCAACCATTAGAAGTCAAGACCGATTCAGTAACGACCCTGTCCGAAGAGGGCGGCGTCAGGGGAGGAAGACATGTACAAAGATCGGTCCTAAGGGATGACGATGGAGACATGAAGAACTGAATCCCACATCGAAAATAGAGAGGAGAGAAATGAGGCTTATAAGTGATGTGTGTACCTAATACATGCATGACGCGTTTTAAAAGTCGTGCGGCCCAATGGTAACGGATTTAGTCCAAAGCGGATAATATCTGCATGGTATTGGGCATGGTTGTTACAAGTGGTATCAGAGCCGACTCTCTACGTACGATGTGTGGTTCGGGGACGAACCATGCGGAAGCTTGTGGGCCTATAACGACCCGGTCTGGAGAGGGTGGCACCGGGGGAGGAAGACCTGTACAAGGAGCCCCTTTAAGGAATGACAATGGGAACAAGAATGAACTGAATCTCACATCGAAAATAGAGAGGAGGCAACTAGGGCTTATAAGTGATATGTGAACCCAAGACATGCATGACACGTTTTAAAGCCGTGCCCAATGGTGACAGATTTGGGCCAGAACGGAAAATATATGCATGGTATTGGGTCTGAGTATAACAAATTCTCATGCTTTTAGATAGTTTGTTTGTCAAAAAATCATATCACATAACTTTGTTCACAGGAAGAAAGATATCCAACTTAAAAGAAAAGTGATGCTCACTTCCGTTGTTAAGGTTAAGCAAAAGAAAAATCGAAAGTAACTCCAAAAGTAAGAGCTAAGTCATCTATGCTAGTCATAGATGAGGAGGAGAAGGATGATGAATACGAAGAAGAAGAGGAGATTGGAAATGATAGTGGAGATTGTGAAGAGGGTGATATTAACCTAGACGATGACTTTTGATGATAATTAATAGTTGTGATGAGTTTTTTTGTGTTCTTTTTTATTGATAATTGGTTATTAGTGTAATAGAAGTAGATTTGGCTTTGGTAATTGGTACTTAACTTGGGGAGGGGCATGAGCCTCGTGTTTCAAAGGCGTGCGCCTTGCGCTACGCCTTCAGTCAAGGCTTCATGACCCCTTTGCGCCTTGGTGCGTCTTTCACCATTAACAACTATATATTTGTAGATTAACCTTGATATGAATAATTACCAACCAAATATAAACATAAAAGTAGACAAGAAATAACTATTCTATTCATTATCTAGTCCACAAACCAAACGAGGCATAAATGTTATTATGATTCTAATATTCGCCATGTGATTCTAATGAACCTATATAGATCATACGTGTGAAAGCCATCCTATTAATGAATATAAATTTAAGAACATAAACATCCAAATGAAAATATGGTTATCGGATTACCTTGTAGAACCGTTTGTTGTTGGATTGTTGCACTTGAAGCATCAAATTCTGATATTGTATCAATAGTCACACAACTCTTATCCGAAATTACGTATAAAGATCGATGTGATGATTCCATGAGTTAGGTGCAAACTTTTGAACAAGAAAAAGGGAGCGACGATGACAATTCATTCAATGATAAATCCAAACATAAAACAAAGTTATCGAGATACCTCTCATAACGCTTGGTTACTGTTGGGTTCTGCAATTAAAGAATTAAACATTGATCGAGCATATAACTTATATGTCAAAGTTATTCAGAAGAAGATATGATTAATCCACGAACTAAGTGCAAACTTTTGAGGGAGAGAAAGGGATGGCTAGGGTTGGAGTTAGAGACAACTTTTGCTTCTTAGATGAATATCTTGTGTGTTGTCTTAGGGCTAAAGTTATATGGTATAACTATGTATTTATAGGTATATAATTAGGTCAAATTGTACCACTTCATCTAGTCCATCTAAAACCCGGCCCATCTAACTATAATTATGTCAAATTCCGATGTTTAATTGTTTTTTTCTTTTTTTAAACTTTTCTTTCAAGTTTCAAATATAAATAGGAAAGAGAAAAAATTCGGAACTTTTTAAAGTAAGATATAAACCCTACCTTGAAGAATAAATATGTTTTATATATGGTAACTCTAATATAGTGCTGAAGACATTTTACAATATATATAAGAGCATGTGTTTCTTGCTTTTGAGAAAAAGAGACTATATGTTAGCATGATGTTGCGCTTGGTAGGGAGCTATGAGGATTGATCTCTCACAACGGCGACTGCAAAGATATAAGTACCATAATTCTTGGATCTGCCTCCAATCCGGATTAGCCAGCCTAATGTGGGTTCGAATACTAGATGGAAAAAAGAAGAAGAGAGTATGTGTTTCCTTGAAACGTTTCTAACCCAACATCATTTTGATGTCACAAAAGAAAATTGAATATAACCATTTAATCTAATATCAAATTGTATGCACTATTTTAATGAAACATAAAATTTCTTCAAATTTAATGTTCAATACAATGTATATATACTTATTATTTTACTTTTATTTTAAAATAATAAAAACTTAATAAATATGTTTTGATAGATATAATAATATTACTTTAATGAATTTTTTTATTTTGAGGAAAGAAATATGAAATGAGTTGGAGTAAGTATATAACGCCAAAATACCATTTGCTGTTATGTGTTAATTTATTTATTTTTGATAAAGTTATGTGTTAGTAATTTTTAATTCAGTTCTATCCCTACTGACTACTGAGTCCCGACTTAATTGGGTGGAATTGCATAGTATATCTCAACCAACTTAAAAATAAATTCTCATATAGCAAATATAAGTTACAGCACGATAATAAATAAAGAACAAAAAAAAAAAAGGAACTAAACTTCATAAAGATACAGGCAAAAGCCAGTATAAACCGCATATAGGGCAAATAAATGCTACAAAGAGCCTAAAACACCATAAAGGTACTAAAAGAACGACATAATACATCATATATTTCTTGAGATTCCGGATCTGCAGAAAAACAATCGAAAACCATTCTTCAACACCTATGCTTCTCCAGAAAATCGGATATATGTCCTTCCTGAAATTGCACTCCCGTAGATCTACTGATCTATGGATTAAATCAACCTTTTCCGCCCGTGCTAAATCTGAATGAGCTATAAGTGAAGAAAATATAGCTATCGGATGCAGATCTGATGATCAAAGAAAACTGTTGAGATATATGATGCTAAACAAAAAGAGCAATGAGAAGAAGGAGAAAAGTAAATCACATTCGGGGTTCAAAACTAGAAGTTTTTAAAATTAGGGTTTTAGGAGAAAAAGAGGCTAAACTGAGAGGAAAACTAATGGTCTAGCCTTGTATCACATATTATTTCAAAATAATACAAAAGGCCCATTTTCAATTATTAGATAAAACAAACGCTAACTTCTTCCTTTTTAATTCTTTCCCTAACACATTTTTTGTGTATAGAATTTTGTTGACTAACTATTACATCCGTAGAAAAGAAGTTTGAAGAAAAAGGAAGTTTCAAAACTTTATACGAGATCTACAATGTAAAAAAAAAATAAATAACGGACCAGTGTTGATAAAAATTGAAGATGATATGTTGGAAAAGATCGAATATAAAGACTTGATTAATGATTTGATTCAAACAAAATGCTAGAAATAAAGCACTAATAAAAAGTACATATATTAGTTTAAAAGGGTCAAAATGTTTTTGTTATAGTACTTTTTATTTTCTTTATTACATTTACATTGATTGGATATGAAATTTTTTGCTATGGACCAGGTGCAATAAACCCATTCAATGAAAATATGACAATTTTGCATATTTTTTCTTTAAGCCAATTATTTTAATGAGGTTTCATACATCTCACTTTTTATTCATAAGGTTCATTGCACCGTTTATAGTAAAACTTCTCAGTTAGACATAAGGCACAATAAGTTGTGAATGGATCCTGTTCTCTTGTTGATCTTCTTATCATGTATGCCTTATATATGCATCCCAAACTTATTTGGTTATGTCTATTGTTCTCCTTTTGATTTTCAACATTTTTCTATATTAACAGTTTCATACTTATGTATGGTTGCTTGGATTGTTAATTCGGATTATGAGTTCGGACCAAGCCCAGTTAATGGCGTTTGAACTTACATGCGTAAAATGAGTTTGGGCTGGGCCAAAAAAAGCCCAAAAAGATATCTAGTTTCACCTATTTGTATTTGACACCTATTCTCAAAACATTATATGACCTATATATTCCACATAATTGAACCTTGTCAAACAGATAATACCATTAAAATTATTTATGTAAATTATGTTATTTTAGAGTCACAAGGGTTTACCAAATCTATTAATAAAGAAAAACATATAAACCAAAATTTCAAGTTGGACAAAAAAAAAAAAAAATCATATAAAAACCAGACTTGGTATTATTTACAACAATCATCCAAAAAATACCCCCAACTTTTGATCCATATTCAAATTTATCCACCCTCCAAAATCAACCAATCTCACAAGCAGAATTAACAGACAGTAAAAAAGACAAAGAAAAATATCATTTACACTATTGAAAAGAGTTAAAAAAACTAGAAAACAACTGCCAATGGTATATATAAGTTTCCAAATTTCAACTATCTATTCTAGGAGAAACAGTGTAGCACTGATTTTTTAGGCCAACAAAATCTTTGGATAAGCATCCAAAGCGTCTGGCCGGCCGCCGTGAACATTTTCCCGTTATCACCTTCAACCTGTCACCTCCCCCTTTTCTCGGTTTTTTTCTCGCAATTTTTTTATGTTTGCAGAAGAAAAGGAACAAAGAAAATAAGCACCAACTTTCAGAAATTAAAAAGAATAGCTGCAGCCAAATCTATGGCAACCACTGAGCAGTGGAAGGAAGTAAGTATAGAAAGAACTCTAGACTTTTGTGCATTTATAAATTTTCGTCAAACGTAAAGAACTAAGAGGTTGACTGTATTGAGGTTTTGGTGTACGAACTAATCAATTGGAGGGTCGATTACCATTACCTGCACGTTGAAAATCAGAACCATGAGGATGGATAAGAATGTTAGAAGATAATAAGATCTAGGGATAAATGTGAGAGGGCAAACCTTATCGCAAACCGGACATGTATCACTTCTTTCCATCCACTCGAAAATGCATGCAAGATGAAAATGGTGCTCGCATTTGGTGGTAATTCTTGGATTTTCATCATCATATTCTACAGTTAGGAGAAAATTACGCAAACATTGTATCATTTAAGAGAACAACAAATAGAAGAACACAGCAAAATAGGCGATATATTTGGAACTTCTCAAACAATAAAAGATTATTGTATCGCCATTACCTTCCAAACAAGTAGGACATACATCCTCCTCCTCTGTTGCCGAAACAATAGGTTCACCTGACTTTGAGAGTTCAAGTTCTTTCTCTTTCACCGGATCAATTTCTAAATCTGTTTGCACTTTACAATCCGAGCCCTTCAAGTCATCACACTTAACAGAAGCTTCATGAGAACTGACGCGAGTCACTTCTTGAACAGAACCAGAATTTGTTGCCAGAACAGATCCGCCATCTTTATCACAGGTCACCTCCTGTGGCCGTTGTGGAGTCTGAGGACGCCCCGCAACTACATCAAAGGGTATAGGTAGAGGCGGCGGCCTATAAGCATCAGGGACTGATGTGTCGAGATTTGTATCGACTAGGAGACCAGTCGACACAGTAGAAGAAGCAGCTTGGCGAGATGATAGCGGTACATGCTCTTCTGCCGCTCTCGGATACTGCACAGAAAGCAATATATCAAACTTAATGAAATCTTATAAACATAGCACGATTAGGCATAACTCGAAGTACAACCCCACGGAAATTGAACCTGTGACACTTATATTTCGAAACAAAGCCATCAAAACTGTCAACGCATATAAAAAAAACAGACATTTGAGCTGACAATATCGAATTCCACCGAGTTCAACTGTCAACGACAAGCTTAATTACCGACACGAACTCATAACAAATTGAAAAATCAACAGCAAAAACGCATCCCAACGGACCAGATAACATCCAGAAACTAGAGTTTCACTGTAAAACACAAATTTCACTTCGATACAACAATATAACAACGAAAAATCAAGGATCAAACAAGACGAAAAACTCAAAAAGCCTCTTCTTACATAATAATAAGCCGGAGCACTATTCAATTCAGCTCCCTTGGAGGAACAACAGCAACAACCTCCCATAATTCTTCAAAGTAACCTCCAAAACTCATCTAAAATCAAATTAATTTGCTGCATCATATCCTCCTACACAATAAAAACAAACCCATCAACTCCAAATCAATGAATCAAGCAAGGATACATACAGTAAAACCTCTATATAATAATACACTTGAGACCGGACTATTTGTATAACAACTAAGAGGTTATTGTATATAGAGTATTCGTATATAGAAGTTTTACTGTATCTCAAAACCCCAATAATATACACATGAACAACCAAATAAAACCCTAACAAAAACCCACATAAAATCATCAAAAAACCCATCAATCACAGCATAAAAAACCCAGAAAAGAATCTGAATACCCAATTGAGCTCACAAACAACTGATCACAACAAAACCCACATGAAAAAAACGTGGCTTTGAGCAAAAAAAGGAGGGAATAATAATAAAAAAATGAAACTTTATACCTGATTTTGATTGAAAAATTTGGGATTTGAGGAAGAGAATTCAATTGGGTTTTTGAGCTTTAATGGAAATTTTTCATCAGATGAGAGAGAAAGTGGTAGAGAGAGAAAGAAAGGCGTTGTTTTGTGTGCGAGAATGACTTTCACTGAAAAAGGAGGACTCTTTAATTAAATACTTAATTATTCTATAAAACAAAAGACTAATCCTTTTCTAAATTTGATAAATATTCCTTGCTTATCTATAATTTCAACTTGATTTTGATAATAATTATTTGAAAAAGATTTGATATTTAATGTGATCTTGTTTATTTATTTCATAGTTGATGTTTTGGAGTTTTATTTTATTTCTTCCAATTTTGGTGAATATGGAGTGTTATTGTGCATTATTTAGTATCTGATTATATTGAAATATTTGTTCTTTTATGGGACGACCATTAAGGTTGACAACATATCAAGTGTATTTCTAGTTTAGCTATTATTATAGCCCCTCAAATTATTCATGTAGGGGCAATTGAATAAAATTTAAATTAAGTGTTGAATCTTTGATGTTTTATACAAATGCTGAAATTCTTAAAAAAAAACATAAAACTGTTGAATAAGGTTTAAATTTACTTGTATAAAAAAATATAAGTTTACCCAAAATTTTAATCAATGACATTACTAATTGTTGTAAACGAATGATGTGTGGATGGTTAAATTCGCCTAGATGCTTAAAATTTAGAATTCAATTTGGACCATCTTATTCCATCTAAATATCGAAATTCGACTTGCTTCCGACTAGTTATTAACGGTGGCAGAGCTTGAATTGGAATATAAAAAGTGCCATATATACGGTGGTGTATGTTCTTGTCTTTCTTTTTTCTTGGAAAAAAATGGTTCAATACCTTAAAGATTTGACCATAATTATTCATTAATTCTCTACATAACAAGTCCCATTCAGTTTGATTTTTTAACTTGTAATGTAGTGAGAAGACTTAACTTGTTTTATAGACACTAACCTGAATTATGAGTTTTGATGATGGAGCGTATTTTGTTTTGTCTAGTGTGCATGTAAAGTTTTTGATCTGATCACGCGGTACCCTTGGCACAATACTAAACTAATTTGCATTTGACAATAATAAACTAATTTGCATTCGTACCGAGAAGGCTCTTATAAGTGATATAAGTATTGGACAAATTGGATTGCTCTATACGAGAGCGGATATTGAATCAATAAGTGATTTAACATTTGCATATAAGGTTAAAAAAAGAGAGGAATGAATTGCTTAAGTGTATAACGGGTAAACGAAAAAAATAAAACAACAACATCAGAACGAGTGTTTTAACTTCTAACTATTATGTTTTCTAAAGTTTTAATACATAGCTATACACATACCGTCTGATATCATGTTTGGACTCATGACATAAGTAAATTTATCAATTTTGACCTATCATATACCTATATCAATTTAGACCTAAAAATCATAATTTGGCAATGGTATATATGATATGATTTTTTTTTTTGTAATCCTTATACTTCCTTAGTGTATCAGAGATGAAAAATTACTAAACTTATTTGTAAAGATGTTGTCAATTGATAAGTGCACAAAAGTAAATTATGTGTCACAAAACATAATATATCAAAATTGTAGTTTTGCGGCCATTGAAGGTTTTCAATCATCCAACTAATTCCTAACATCTCCTGATACACTACGGTACATTCAAAGACTGTAAGAAATTTGACATAATGATGGAATTTGAAATATTATTTGTGGTTGATGCTTAATTCTCAAGATAAACCTATAATTTATGACATTTCGTTTATTGGTCTCTTAATATTTGTTTTTGCTGTTGCCACATTTCAATCTACTCTGTATATTTGTTACCAAAAATAATAAAATCTAATCGTATAAATTTTTATTCCTAAATCCTTAAATTGGGTTCGAATATTGAAATTCAGTTTGGTTAGAAAATAATTACAAGAAGAATACTCAGGAAAATAATTATCCCAAATTTGATATATGACAAAGGTTGGTAAGATTGGGCTTACATAAGGCCCAATAGGCCGAGAAGTGGCAGTGTCAGATTATGGGCCTAGCAGAAATGTGAAACATTAAAACACTGATAAGGTGAATATCAATGAAGTCATGTAATAAAAACATTTAAACACTGCAAGGGTAAACACACTTTATATAATTACCGTTAAGTCATTAACTCTCTTGAAACTCTTTATCCAATATGTGAAACGTGAAGCTACTCATATGGTTCGTTTTCGAAAACAACAAAGTCTTAGTGTCGAAATGACTTTGGAAAAAAGATAAATGTGTTGTGATTCAAATGAGAACCAAAAGTAGACTAAAATGAACCATTGATATTACTAAAGAAAAGAATGGCAAAGTTAATATTATCCAGAATGAAATGCTAAAACTGTATATTTGATATATGTTAGATTAAAACAAGTTGGTCATAACAATGTTTAATCTAAAACCCTTGCTTAAAACATAATGGGTTAAAAGCAGAAGCTGATAATTAAGACTAATAATATCTTTTATATTAATCTTAACCCTAAACAATGCAAGTCAAGGAAATAGGAAGTCAAGGTCGAGCCTCGAGTTCCGAGCCCATTCGATCCGAAGCCTCTCTGCCTTGAGGCGATACTCCTCACCCTCTCTATGCCATTGTTGGATGCTCTCATAGTACCCCGACAACCTGTCTTGATCGTCACGCAATTCTTTCTCAACTTCGGGCAACGAGTCTCTATAAGTTTGGCAAGCCCGACGCATTTGGTTGCTCTTACCTTTCAAGACAGTCAATTGCTTCTCGAGTTCCAAAATGTTGGCGTCATATTCCTTCAACTCCTCAACCCGAGTCTTGTCTTCTAGAGAATCTATATCGAAGGTTTTATGCTTTTCATTGTAGGCATTGATCTCGGCCATATGAGATTGAATCTGAGTAGTCAAAGTGCTCGATTTCCCATCTGTCTCCAAAAAGCCTGAGAAAGCAAAGGCAACTCGACCCTTGATCTCACTTATCATGTTAGCTTCATTGGCATTTTTGCTCTCTCGAATCAGAACATCGAAGCTGTCCATGACCTCAGAAGCACGAGAGGAACACACGTCCAACGAGGAGCTAAGCACATCGGCAATGACAGACTGAGCAGCAGCTACAGCACCACAGCTCAAGGATATTGGAGTAGGAGCAGGGGTAGCCATGAAGGAGAAATCCAAAGCGGCAAACGGATTAGTAAGTTTCGGTTCTACATGTTCTAACCGTCTTTGGATTAAAGACGACTCCTGCAAAAATTAAAATCAGAATCTGAGCATCAGTCCATAAAAAAAAAGTATCAAGAAAGAGCAGATTGTAATAGTTAGCTTTTCTGTACATGTACCTGAGTGGGAAGAAGTTCCTCCGGAGGTTGCATTTGATGCTCTTCCGCCTCTACCTCGCTAAAATCAACAGAAGAAAATGAAGATGTAGCAGCTCCGTTTTTGGGTGAACTCGAAATCGTTACTATGTCAATTTCCTCATTTTCACTTTCCTCAACCTCCTCTTCAGTCGGCTCTTCTTCTTCCTCGTCGTCATATTCCACCACATTGTCATCTATCATAGGCCAAAATCGAGTCATCTTTTAGCATTACATAACATTAACCTTAACTTGACATTAATAACAATAGAACAATTAGATTGGACTAATCTTTTGAAACTAACCAATTGGACTTCTCGTACCATCTTGATTTCTTCTGCAGATTACTACTTTAAACTTGGTTGCATCGTGATCAGTCGCTCCAAAGTTACATTCGTCACCAACTTGCAAAAGATTATCTGCTACAAATGTCCTCCAACCGAAACCTAATCTAACTGCTTTACCTCCGTTCATATATTGAGAATTATATCTAACCGACCAAGCTCTTTCATCTACAGATATCAAAATTATATCGCCTTTCCATTTCTTCAAATATTTTTTTGCAAAGATAGTTGGTATCATCTGCAGAAATAACAAAGGAAAACACTTTTGGAAAGAAACACAAACATAGAAAATAGGTCGGGTTTGTGGTGCAAATGTGTCAACTTCACTCAAATGTATATCACTTTTCAATTGAAAGCTTACCAATCTAGGTGGTGAACCACTAACATGCGATGTCTTCATAACAACAGAGAATGAAAGATCGTCGGATTTACAACTACTTTCAGCTTTGTCGAGTCCATCAGCTCTTTCTTTAGTAGTCGATCTTAAGGATCTCTTCACAACCCCATCCATGTTGCCTGCAAAATCAAGTAATCATCACAACCAAAACTAATACAAGTTGAATGTTATTTATTCCGGGAGGATTAAACATATACCTTGAGGTAGTCCGGTGGCATAGTTCTGCTTCATCTTCTTCTTACAAGGTCTCCTCAGCGTCGATTCGTCTTCTAGGTCGATGATTTCTGGAGTGATTAATTGATGGAAATCATCAAACATCATCAAGATTAGCCTCAAACAGTTGATATTCATATTCAAATAGAGAAACATTGAAAAAACAGCAACATGATAAATAGATCTGAAGAATAACATCAAGACTCTCTCTCTGAGTAAAAGATGCAGAGAAAAAACATTTTTTTGAATAAAACTCGGGACGATATGAGTAATGAGAGCCTAACATCCCGACTAGAACAAACGAAACCCGGAAAAACCAAAGATGAAGAGCAAAAACATGAAATGAGGTGTAATGAAATTGTTTAAGATGGTGATGCAAAAGTAAAAAAGAGTATTTCTTGAATAAAAAAGCAAAATTTAACACAACATGCTTGATTTTAGAGGCAGAAATGCTCACCAATTTCAGGTTCTTGCTTCATATTTCCAGAGGGTCTAGAAAAGGGTAATGGCTTAAAGGGTTTTCAGAGGAAGGAAAAGTAAAGATGATCTCATGAATTTAGCCTTTGTTTAGTACATTAAATTGAACAACAGAGTAAGTACAGAGGTTTTTATCCGTTGGGTTTTAGAAGAAGAATAATATGAAGGGAAATATACAATTGACCAATGGTCAATCATTTTATTACTTTGACCCTTTTTTTTTATTATTATTTTGAATTTTGTGAAAGATGTCTGATTTTGTCATTATTATTATGGGATAACAAGTAATGTAACCTAACATACACTTTTGGACATTATTTCCCCTTCAAACATTCATGACATCAATTTGGTGAAAATCAAACACTTGAAAATGGAAAATCTGAGAAGAGCTGAAGGTTTTGGACCCATGCCGTATAACGTCTAGAGCCTTGTCTAACTTCCGTTGTGCTCTATCTTGGTAATCAATCCTCGCGAAATGCACAGAATAGAATCCAAACTACCATTAAAGGATCATAAATGTTGGGTTGTATAGAACAGATGTCTTTCAGCAATGTCATCGACACGGAAAATGGACTAGTATAAGATGAAGTCAAGTACCTCATCGACCCTAAGGTAAGCTTGAACTGCAAAGTGTCCGAAGGATGAATTTGCCATCTGGCACGAGGAGTTTATTTAAACTGTCCCTTTCTCTCGTCATGACTGTTTGGTCAATCATGTGTTTATGTAATGAGTTGAAGCCTCATCGTGCATATACACCAACTGCCATATCTGCAATTAAATCATCAAAGATAGTAAAAAATCGAAAAGCTTAAAACACGATCAGTTTGCACATGCTACAAAATGCATACACGAACTCGAGTTGGCCAGCATCTACTAGTTTCCTCAATTGATCCTGTATTTCATCACTTTGTTCTAGCCGCATCGTTGGAAAAACGCCTAACGCCCATTTTAGGTGATGTTGAAACATGAATTTACCTTGCAGTTTCGTTCTCAGAAATCAAAAGTTAACTTTCTAATAGTTAAAATAATGCAAAGAAGCCTCAAGAAATCAATTTTCACTTGCTCTTGTGAGCAAAAAAAAGTATTATGATAACTGCACCGAATTCACGAACAAACCTTTAAATGACTTAATTTCAGTAGGATCGATGTCTACAATTTCAACTTGCCTGTTCAGATCCATTTTTATACACCACCACATCCTGAAAGAGACTCTAGCATCAATCAAAAGTCACGTATGATAAATTTTGACGAAATAGAGTTTTACCACAACACGCGTAACAAGAATATAAAAGTCTGTTGGTGCCTCATTCTGCAGAATCACTTCTTCTTCGGGATGGAAATACTCAGCTTTCATCTCTGACCCCTTTCATATTCATTTACACAAACAAAAAACCAATCTGAATATTCACCTAACACGGAACATACATATTTACAAATAGTGCGGGTTCAGACTAGAGTTTTGAGTGAATTACCAGCTGGAAGAGCAAGTCATTGGAAACACCGCGAAATAAGTAGACCTTGTCAAGGAGTGAGTAAAAAAGACGGTGCGAAATGCTGGAACGGATAGCTTTAGGAAGGGAATCAAGAGTCTCTTGTATCTGCAGACCCCTCAGAATCTTTCCTGAACTTGAGACAAAGATGTGCGAGCATCTGATCTTGCAGGCGAAGAGGCAGTTGGTTCCTTTGAGCAAAACTTGAAGCTGCCTGCATTGTATTTCTAAATCTTCTAGTTGGGCTAGTCCCATGAACAACCAAGTCGGTCATGTTACCGATCAAATATGCTGTCAAGCCAAGGTTAAACGGCACGTAGAACACATCAAAAATGATTTCCCTTGTATTCACTGGATGCAGATCACCACATCCAACAGTGGTTAGAGTAGTAGTAGACCAGTAAATCAATGTCACATATCAGATCCAAACACTTTGATCCAAGTGCTCTCAGTGTTTATGTAACGAGCAGTGATAAGATAGTAAAAGCATCCGCCACAATGAACAGCGAAAAGGGTAACCTACAATACATAGCATATCTAAGTACAGTAAGAAACTGCATCTCATTTCAGGAACCAAAAAATCATATTTTTACCGAGCACTTACACAAACAAGTTTGGCACATCGGACCCAAAAGTAGTTGAAGTTCCTATCATTCTCCAATCTGTTTAAATCAAATCACCACACAGTTAGATAAATTGCAGAGAAAAAAATTAAAAAACTCCCTTGAGAACCGAATGAAGGTATCAAAATGTGTACCTGGAAAACAAGGCACTAACTCTACGAAGACGCCAAAGGCGTAACATGTTGAACCAGCCATATGATTTGAAGGGTTGAGAAGAATTTTTCTGGGCAAGTTCAGTAGGAAACGGTACAGATGGCATCAAAGATAAACCCGGTTCGAACATATTTCCAAGCGATCCATCCGCTTCTGATTGTCAACAAGTAGGAAAGAGGCCATATTCTGCAAAATTGATTCAAACCATCCACTCATTTTAGTACATTGCTTCTACACACATCTCTTTCTTTAATTAGTCCTCATAAATTAAACTTAAATTTCTTTTGATTTCCATTTTCTAATTTAACTAAACAGGTACAAAAAAGGATTGGAATAAGGAAGATACTGAGGAGCCTCCTTGCCTATACAGGTCTCACTGGATTAAAAATTCAACAAAATTGTTCTACCAAATAAATGGTAAAAAATCGAAAAGCATAAAACACGATCAGTTTGCACACGCTACAAAATGCATACACAAATTCAAGTTGGCCAGAATCTACTGGTTTCCTCACTTGATAATGTATTTCATCACTTTGTTCTAGCCCCCATCATTGGAAAAACGCCTATCGCCCATTTAAGGATCATTAGATAACGGTGAAACACGAATTTTCTTTGCAGCTTCAATCTCACAAACCAGATTTTAACTTTCTCATAGTTAAAAAAATGCAAAGAAAGGAATCAATGTTCTTCAATATTTCTATGAATTGAACTGTCAAAATATATTAACATCATACAGTATAAGCACCATTCCATCAATTTATATTGATTATATAATAATATAAATTTTACCAATTCATCTCAAGTTATATTCATTATTCAGAATGTCATAGATTCTTATGATCCAACCTTATAAGAATCGCATTTTGTATCGGAATAATGTTGTTTCTAAAGAAATATCCTTGTGAAACCCGGTTAACAAAATATCGGACTTAATATTCATGTTTGTTTTTGTCACAGGGCAAATGAAATAGGTGCTCAAGAACACAAGGTTTAGTGGAACTCCAATGTCATATGTCACAATAGCTGTTGTAACTTTCTTAGTTGCAGGACACTAAAAACTCAATGATTCAATCACCAGGTTGTTTGGATAGAATCGGTCCCGGTTTAAGAAATTCCATCTAAATCAGCGGATTCGAAAAACTGTTGTTGATATCATCATCCATCCAGAATGAAATGTTAAAACTGTACAGCTGATGCAACCAAAATAAAACAGGTTCATCATATTGAAGAACAATGTTTCATCTAAAACCTATTCTAATCTTAATCCTAGACAATCCAAAATAGGTTAAGACGAAGGACCAATATATCAAGATCAAGCAAGTCAAGGAAATAGGAATGCAAAGTCGACCCTCGAGTCCCGAGCCCACTCGAACCGAAGCCTCTCTGCCTTGATGCGATACTCCTCACTCTCTCGATGCCATTGCTGGATGCTCTCGTAGTGCCCGGACAACCGGTCTTGATCATCACGCAATTCTTTCTCAACTTTAGGCAAGGAGTCTCTATAAGCTTGGCAGACCTGTCGCATTTCTTTTTTCTTATCTTTCAAGACGATTAGTTGCTTCTCGAGCTCCAAAATTTTGGCCTCGTTTTCCTGCAACTCTTCAACCCGAATCTTGTCTTCTAGAGAAGCCATATTCAAGGTTTTGTGCTTTTCGTGGTATGCATTGATGTCGGCCATGTGAGATTGAATCTGAAAAAACAGAAAAATGATAAATAGATCTGAAGAATAACATCCACAACAAACGAACCCAGAAAACCGAAAGATGCAGAGCAAAAACATGTAATGTGGTGTAATGAAATTCTGTATGATGGTGATGAAAAAGCAAAAAAGAGTATTTCTTGAATAAAAAAGCAAAATTTAACACAACATTCTTGATTTTAGAGGCAGAAATGCTCACCAATTTCAGGTTGTTGCAGAGGGTTTTGAAATGTTGAAGAAGGAAGGAAAAGTAAAGATGTTCTGATGGATTTTGTCTATGGAAAATTAAATTAATAACAGAGCTACCAAGGTTTATCCGTTGGGTTTTAGAAGAAGAATATGGAGGGAAATTTCAAATATACAATGGTCTATAACCAACGGTCTACTTTGTTCTTATTAATATACTCACTTTAACTAAATTAATTGTTATTTCCAAACTGGAATAATCCCATCTAATGTATTGTTCGAATAACAATTATATACCCAAAAAAAGTTACTAAGTCTTATTTTTATTTTTTTTTACTTTTTGAATGTGTGCGTGTTTTGGTAAAATTAATTCCATTAAAAAAGTTTAGCTAAGGGTATACGCGTTCGGAGTAGCGCACTTTGGAGCTTGGAGGGTTAAGGGCCTGCATTCCTTCCTCTCATTCTCTTGTTTCTTGGGCATATTCTGCTCGGTTTTGTCCCACTCTTGACGTCTTGCAACAGCGACATATTATCATTGTTTCTAGGTGTGTGGTGTGTAAAAATGCAGTGGAAACTTCAGATCATCTCTTCCTTCATTGTCATTTCTCTGTTGCATTTTGGTTCGCCAACCATCTTAATTTGGCGAATGTATAAAGCCGGATGACTCAGTTTCGGACTTGTTCACTTCGGCTTTAGTTGTTCATTTGGGCTCTCAAATTCACAAATAGACCTGTAAATGGCCTTAATTTTCAGCAGGATGTCTACAATTTCAATATATCTATGCACAGAACTGTCAAAATATAGTAACATTATACAGTATAAGTCCCTTTCTATCAATTTATATTGATTATATAACAATATAAACTGTACTAATTCATCTCAAATTATATTCATAATTCATACTGTCACAGTCTTATCATCCAATCTTATGAGAATCGTATTTTGTCTCGGAATAATGTTATTTCTAAAGAGAAATCCCTGTGAAACCCGGTTAACAAAAATTCGGACCTAATGCTCATGTTTGCTTTGTCACAAGGGCCAGAGTAATCTTAGTATGGGTTGTATTGATAAAGATGGTTTAAGTTAAAGTGTTATCTCATTCTTATTCTAGGTTTTATCATATTCTGCTGTATACGTATTCTTGGTTTTTCATTGGTAAAGATGGTTTAATTTCAGGTGTCAGATATTATATGATATGTTTCATATTTTCATCATGAAATTATAGTCTAAAATTGGCATTATGAAGGAAGAGGCGTCCGGCAGGAACTTTGCTTTCTAGCGAGACCTTTATTGCTTCTATTATTAAACGCACCAATGATTCTTCTTGGATTTTGATATTGCTCAATGCCAAATAATGATGTGTGATTAGTAGGGTGCCTATTTACTGAGACGGTGAACCAGCGGCCGTTGGTTTAGCCAACTAAAATGCCTTCAATACTTTCAAACCTGTTTTGAGTTTTATACTGCTTATTTTCAAAAATCCTACTCTTATCTTATCAGTTAACAGCACTTATTTATAACATCATAAGTTGTAATAATACGTAAAACATGATTGATTGGGCAACTAACTATTAGGACGCGGAAAGACCTTATGCTTATAATCGTTGTTTCAAGTAGTGCCGATAAAATTAACTCGGCTTCCTAACGCAGGCTCTCAATTGTAATGTTTATTGCAAATAAATTGAAAGATTAAGGTGAACATCAAAGTATTTTTCATGGAATGTTTCATTTTGATGAGCTATAATAGACCGGAAGAAACAAATATCCATAAAGCATGTTTAAGGGTGTTAGTAAATACCTATTAGGAAAATGGTTAAACTGTTAACAAATGGATACTTGAAGAGTTAAATATTTGTCTAAGAAATGGATGATTGGATACACCATGCCATTCAATTAACATTTACAAATTTCAAAAATATAACGGTAAAAAAAGGTTCAATCTGGTATATCGGTTCATTCTGGTTTAAGGCGGTTTAATACTATTGAAAGATGGTTGAACACCTTAGAACCAATTAACTGGGTTAGTTTTCTTTTTCAGAAATACGAAGATATTGACATCCAATGGGTGGTGTGCCTAAAGATTTGATCTTTATCGTGTCTTTTAGGTGGTGCATCAAGTTCAAAACAAATATTATCACAGTAAGAATAACTAAATAAAGCAAATTGATTTTGGTTCATAATTTCGAAATGCAGGAGTCAGTATGCTGACTGGTGGACCGCCGTTGGAGCTGACTCAAGCAAGCATAATATCCCACACTTTCGATGGGGCTGTGTATGTATCTGAGAATCTCTTGATCTTTACCTTTGCTGCTGTTAGTTTGGATTTTTGCTTTTAGTTGAGGCTTTTAAGCCCTTTCCCTGTGAAGAAAACAAATTTCTGATTAATCTTCTCAAAATTACAGAAGATTGGCTTCGAGACAAGACGATAATGCTTCTGGAAACAATTAACTGTCTCAATGATCATAATCAATGTATTGTAAATTGCTAATGTTAAATTTTTTCCAGCCGCTTCTTTGTATGCACCTTTAAAATGGTGTAAAGAAACATCGTTTTAAGAACTTATTTCAAGTTGAGATTGACAAAATTTACCTAATACTCAGACACACCATGTAAAAAGCTGATTCCTAAAGTTTCTTGCTTCGTTCATCATCTTCCCGATCACCGTTTGAGTGCTCAGGATGTTTTGGAGGCTTTCTAGGGACTTCCCACTCCGCAATCTCATTCTTTAACTGGTCTTTAGCAGATGAAAGACTGCCGTGCTCTTGTCCATCCTGATATCAGAAGTTCAAGTGCTATAAAATATATAAATACACTGGTTCTAAATAATGAAGTGAGAATGCTACGCATTTAATGATTGATACCTGCACATATGAACCCTGATGATCTTTAGCTCTTTTCATTTTATCATGGATGAAACAGAATTGCAGCTTCCCCAAATAACTGAAATCCCTCGAGGTCTCCATTCTTAATGCTTGTTTCAATCAATGAAGAAAACACACAATTAGTAACATATATTATATACCATATATCATAATTCATCACTCCTATGATTTTCAAATGCACGCTCAAACCCATTAAACTCCAGACGGGGACGCCCAAGTGAACAGAATTCAATCTGGTGATAATCATGCTTAAACCCGTCAGCATTTAACCTATAGTGTCATGGTGATTGCTTCCTTTGAGTTTTTATAATCTAATGACCAAGTTAATGCAAGTGAAATGCAAAAGGGTGAAATCATGTCTAAAACTATCACTACGTTGAGGCTTATTTCACATTATGCAAGAATCTCTAAATTTAGTTCACTCCTTGAATAATTCTTACATTGGTGGGCGTAGACATATATATCCAGCTCTATCAGAATTCAAAACCTCTCAAATCAATTCAACCTATGAAAAGATAGAGATAAAAAAATAAAAAACCAGGTGCAATGAGAAAAAGAGCTCACAAGCCAATTGAAATACCGAATGAAGCAAGGAGGAGGCTTAAAAAACATCAAATTCATGACTAGCGGAAAACTCTCTAAATTCGATTGGATCGGTATTGCCTAATTCAAGATAAGATGGGAACTCATTATCATATTCTATATAAACATCTAATGAAAAAATGTCAATAAAAATCTGTTAAAAGCAAAAAAATTGAGTTAAAGCTTCTACCTTGAAGACATTATGGATTGTTTCAGTAAGGAAAGGACAAAGTTGTTCTTTTTAGCAAATTTAGGGACAGAATCAAATATTATCCCTTACATTTATTTGGTAATGATACTCAAATTTGCATAAAAGAGATAGCTTCATGGATGAATTTTACCCGAGTAGTGTTAATGCAGCTTCCAAACAACACGAAGATTAGATAGCTTATTATCATAAACTGAACCAGCTGATTTTCAAACATTCCACACATGTACTGGACTGGGATCAGGACATCCCGAAAGCCAGCCCACTCACCAAAGAGATGAGACCCAGAAAACCACACACAAGAACAACATCTTTATGCTTTACATATGCAGATTAAACTGCTTCATCCATGTACTATTCATGAATTGAAAGGATAATCAAAAAAGACAGACCAAAATCTGCGTCCTTCAGATGTGATAAGGTTGTATCACAGAAACACATAGATGTAGATACAACATCCAATTCATAATCTTCGATAAATAATGAAGTATGGTATAAAAGATTCAAGTTTCAGATGCAATAAATGTACTGACCAGGAACAAAACAAACAAAATCTCACCTCACCTCACCTCAGCCTCAACTCAGACTCTCGAAAGAAAATAGAATGTATAAGAAGAAAATAGATATGACATACCTAACTTAGGAATGGGCCAGCAAGCCAAGCATGTAAGAGAACTTGTTCTCTGGCTGTGGTTAGATCATCTCTGAGCGTGATCTGAACTAGACGGTCCAACAGAAGGAGTGGCTGGAACACTGCTTGCTGACCCATTAATCTCAACCGGAAGCGGCAGCCCCCCATTTTCCTTCTGATTCAAGGGGTTCAAACACATGAACCCCGCCATCAGATAGTCTGAATGCAACCTGATTTGCTTCTTGCGAATGATCAGTGGTATACATTAGGATTCCTGTAACACAAACAATGACGAGTCAATAATAACATATAAATGGCCAATACTAAAAAGCAATAGACACATCAGTCTAATGCAGAAACCTCAGACATAGAATTGACTGATGCAGCATCAGTGAATGAATAAGGCAGGTTGAAGAGTGCACAGCATGTACTACCATGAAGATCATACAACGAATATAGAATATAACAATGATAAGGCACTCAACCACTGATTTAAGTTTTGCCCATCCAGGTAAAGAAGGAATTACATCCACCAAGATAGCATACTAACCAAAATGGGAATTGATCTCTGTAGTAGGTAGAGTGGAGATGCATCTAAACAGAATTATGTGAAGGAAAGATGCAGTATGTTACCTGACATTAGCTTGTGGATAGGAGGAAGGACTGATGCGAAAACGTAGTGTCAGATGCTGAGCACTGAACACACATACTGTTGCATCTAAGAAACTGGCATGCACCAGTGACTATCATGGGTAGGTAATGCAAGATCATTTACTCTGCCAATATGATCATCAATCTAAATCAGAAAATTCACAGTTATTTTGCATTTATGAACACCAAAAACAAATGATTAGTTCCAGTGGGGAGATTGGCTAGTAATATATGCACATATATCTTCAAATGCTGCCTCACATCATCACCTCTCGCAATAATGTAGTAGCTTGTCGAGAATATATTTTGTATAAGCGGTATCGTTTCTATTTTGACACTGAAATTATACTCAGTGTTGAAAACAAGGATTCACATTTTTGCACTATGCTTGGTAGTCTCACTTCAGTTGGAAAAATTGAGGCAACAACATTTTCATTAATAAAGGCAAACCAAGCGTTTTAAATCAGCCCTTTTATACTTGAAGAAACAGGCAACTAAATGTATTAGATCAAGGCACTTTATCATACAACTAAATCAAGTCAGCAAAAGAGAGACATTCAACAATCCATTAATATTGAAATTTGAATACATTCTATTGTACCTGTAAGAATTCCAACAATCTATTTATATTTGATATCTGACTACATTCTATTGTACCTATAAGAATTCCAACAAAGTATTTATATCTGCAGTCTGAATACTTTCTATTTTACCGATAAGAATTCCAGCAATCTATTTATATTGACATTCTATTTTACCTATAAGAATTCCAACAATCTACTTATATTGAAGTCTGAATACATTCTCCATCAGCCAACAATCAAAATACGCTTAAACCTTGTGATCAGTAAGAATTTCCAAACGAGCCCTAACAGAAGCAGCAAAATCCTCCGCATCTTGCACAATTTGAGCTTTAACATCTTCTGGAACATATTTAGAAGCTACATCACTGGAAACTCCATCAAGAATTTCTTTCAATTGATCGTTCTCAACCTGCAAAATAACAATATAAACTTAGAAACCAGAATTAAAAAAAACAGAATATAAAGCAAAGTATAATAATTATTATAGGAATTCACCTCATCCTTATCGTTATCCTTAGCCAGCTCCCACGCAACATAACGAGATATAGACTGAGCATCAGATTCACCTTCAACAGGAACACAATCCAAAGCTACTCCACTCTCATCGTACTGAAATACATAAAATTAATGCGCCAGAAAACGAAATACAAGTAAAAGAGATGTAGAATATTGTACACATTTACCCGTGCAGCCTTGGAAGCACCGGATTCCCCAATTTCCAATGCAACAGCAGAAATATGATTATCAATACCCTCGAGAAAATCAACTCCTTCCTGAATGAAGGATCCAGCCAAGATTAAACACATTATAACATAATAAAGCAAAGGTTAGAGAAACGGTTTACCCAAAGACTGGAACTCTTCCCATGCTCCTCCTCACTATCTACACTAGTCAAAAAATCCGCTGACAGCACGTCATCATCTATCTTTTTCAAAAGAGCATCCACATTTGTTACATCCCGATTTTCCATCTGAAAATATCGCTGTATACACGAAAAAGCATACGAAAATCATATAAAATCTATAACACAATACGAATAGGAAAAAAATCATCTCAAATCGCATATAAAACATCAATCAACGATTAAAAATGCTAAAGAAACCCTAGATTACAAGTACTAATACGAAGAGCTGTGTGAAATCGAGAAATGAAAACATCAATAGATTGTAACGAGAGAGATATGCAATCCTAATTTAGTTAAATACGGACAAACTCGAGACGATATTATCACCTCAGTATCTCAAAACAAGCAGCAGAAATTCGGGTTGAGCTTCAGAGTGAAGATAGTGATCATCATTTTTGGCGCCTTTAATAATTTTTCAAAAAGTAAAATACCAAAACTACCCTTAATACATCACTGGGCTTCAAATGGGCCTGAAATATCACTGATTGGGCCAATAGAATGAACTCGGCTTCCTAACACAGGCTGAGGCTCTCAATTGTAACATTTATTGCAAATAAATTGAGAGATTAAGGTGAACATCAAAGTATTTTCCATGGAATGTTTCATTTTGATGTGCTATAAGAAACCCCAAGAAACAAATATCCATAAAGCATGTTTAAGGGTGTTAGTAAATACCTATTAGGAAAATGGATACTTGAAGAGTTCAATATTTGTCTAAGAAATGGATATTTGGATACACCATGCCATTTAACGATCCATACTTGCACAAATGAACCCCGATGATCTTTAGACTGCTCTTTTCGTTTTATCATGGATGAAGCAGAATTTGCAGCTTCCCCAAATAACTGAAATCCCTCGAGGTCTTCATCCTTAGTGCTTGTTTCAATCTATGAAGGAAACACACCATTGGTAACATAGATTATATACCATAAATCATAATTCATCACTCCTATGATTTTCAAATGAACAGAATTCAATCTGGTTATAATACGCCCGTCAGCATTTAACCTATACAGCGTCATGGTGATTGCTTCCTTTGAGTTTTTATAATCTAATGACCAAGTTAATGCAAGTGAAATGCAAAAGGGTGAAATCATGTCGAAAACTATCACCACGTCGAGGCTTATTTCACATTATGCAAGAATTTCTAAATTTAGTTCATTCCTTGAATAATAATTCTTACATTGGTGGGCGTGGACATATATATCCAGCTCTATCAGGATTCAAAACCTCTCAAATCAATTCAACATCTGCGGATAAGGTTGTATCACAGAAACACATAGATGCAGATCCAACATCCAAGTCATAATTTTCCATAAATGATGAGTAAGGTATAAAAGATTCAAGTTCAGATGCAATAAATGTACTGAGCCGGAACAAAACAAACAAAATTTTTAAATATCTAATGCATCAGCAACAACAAAGTCCTAATTTTCATAAATGTCTAGAGTGTAAATGGTCAGGAACAGCAAGGGGTTTAAAAAGAGGTCTCCCATATATAGACAAATGAAATAAATTACCAAGCTTTACTACTCCCATTATCCATCAACTAATTATAGACAAGTTAAAGTTGGCCCATATGGTAAAATTATACACATATTGTAAGACTGAATGGTATTGCCTGATAATCATATACCAAAAAAGCAACAGTATATAATGTATAAGAAGAAAATCTATATGACATACCTAACTTAGGAATGGGCCAGCGAGCCAAGCATGTAAGAGAACTTGTTCTCTGGCTGTGGTTAGATCATCTCTGAGCGTGATCTGAGCTAGACGGTCCAACAGAAGGATTGGCTGGAACACTGCTTAATGCTGACCCATTCTCAGCCGGAAGCGGCACCACCCCATTTTCCTTCTGATTCAAGGGGTTCAAACACATGAACCCAGCCATCAGATAGCCCAATGCAACCTGATTTGCTTCTTGCGAATGAGCAGCGATTATAAGTGGGTGTACATTAGGATTGCTGTAACACAAACAATGACGAGTCAATAATAACATATAAAATTAAAGGCCAATACTAAAAAGCAATAGACACATCAGTCTAATGCAGAAACCTCAGACATAGAATTTACTGATGCAGCATCAGTGAATGAATAAGGCAGGTTGAAGAGTGCACAGCATGTACTACCATGAAGATCATACAACGAATATAGAATATAAGAGATGTCTTCCCTTGAAAAGAGATATCTTCCCTCCAGATGCTGACATAAAATAAGAGTCATTCTTAGACAAATCAAAGCAAGGTACTGCCTCCTCAAGGTTAGTGTCAGTAATGTCATTGGTCATCAGAATGCCACTAGATGGTTGCCACAATTGAGGTGGCACATTGGCAGTTGCCTACAGGAAGATGCACCGAGTTTAAAACATGAAGGAATCATTTAAAAGTTTGGTTGATGAACTACTAGCACATTCTGTACATTTGAATTCCGTTCACTTCGTTGCCACTTCGACAGAGGATGGATAACATTTCATGCCAATGCCAAAATGGCATTGCCTGAATTTGTATAAATTAACCTTGATATCTGCAGCAGTCAAGAAGCAAGTTAATGAAGTTATTTTGAATGGATGAAGAAAAGAACCAGACACATTTTTAACGAGTATGTATGATATTGCCTCAACTCCCAATTAAACAATTCGAACAGGAAATCATTATCAAATGCTGATCCTGACTTGGATAACAGTAAATAATGCATTAACCAACTGATCTTTAAAATTGGATATTTGATTTTCTCAAATCACTGAAACCACATTTTAGCATATAACTAGAGAAAATAGCCGGCATATTCAGAACACACTAACACGCCAAGGCTAAGAGTTAAAACAAACAAACAAAAAGAATCATGTCTTGTATGCACAAATGTTTATGGGTCAAGATATATTCATGATACAGCTTTTATACAGTGAGAAAATCTGAAAAGTCAAAAGTCAAAATCTTAAGTAGTTCCTATGATGTTAGCATGATGAACCTCTATGCCTTCCAAGAATTTCTAGTTCAAGTCAGCAAAACTAACTTTAGCTCCATAAACTAACATAGTTTCATCTTTACAATGCAGTGTGCACCCTTGTATATGGATCTTGAATAAGAATTACAAAAAAGGAAAAGGTTTGACCATCGCAAGTTAATTTCCGAATAGTTCACTGCCATTAAAAAGACAATTCCATCACCAATGAGGAGCCTCTATAGTATAAAATGAAGTAAGAAATATGCACCAGAGGATAATGCTTGAACTTTAGCAAAGCATGACAAGTAAATTCTGACTCGTGGAGTATCAGAAACGCACGCATAAATAAGTGAAAGTTTCACATCTCCAAATTCCGACATCTCCATTCAACAAATATCAAATTTAAAATTGAACAAATTTTACCAGAGATTCAAATATTGCAGAATTTTTTAATAACGTGATGTCCTGGGATTTCCTCTGCCTCGTCCAAACAATACTTTGTTGAAACTATATGAAATTTTGTATATGTTCCAAATTCAATTCAAGATTAACTTCTATCCAAGCTCCTCATACAGGAAAATTAAATAAATAAATAAAAATTAAGAGCATCTAACAAACAATTGCGGGAATAGTAGCAACCGAATTATTTGTCAGAACGTCCGGCACTAGTTACACCAGCTGCTGCTGCTGTGATTGGGTTAATAATTGGCTGCACCAAGACAAAACATGCTTTACACCATTAAAACAGGTCAACATTTATAGAATATAACATTTGTAAGAGCGTTAGATTGCCAATTAGAGGAACAAAGACTCTACAGATATACTACCTTGGTAACAGCTTCACTAACCGGTTCTTGGTTGTATCGAATTGTACAACACCCAATGAACATAGCCTGCAAAATTTCCACCACATACCAAAAGAGGTGAAATAAAAGATCATAGAAGGCTGTATGAGCAAAAATAACCATCAAGACACCAGCATTACTGAGTGGTTGTGTAACTAACCTTGTACTATCAGCACTGTAAGCCATGTTTGTGCACCAACAACGTCCAGGAGCGTCATAATCAACTCGAGATCCCAAATTTTCATACAACCATGCTTTTATCCTTCCATCCAACGCGGTTAAAAAGATAAACTGGGAAAAGCAAAGAAGAATTTCAAAGAAAACGAAAAATTGGCAAAAAGGAAAAAAAACACATATGCGTCGGCTGTTTAGGAGGACTGAATCATTTGTTGATTTGCTTCGGCTTTCTGAGAAGACCGATGCCAAAAATATGAACATTTGCTTCGCGTATATTAACGTTCGAAGCAAATAATTAACTTTTTGCTTCGGCTTTATGTCGAAGCAAATAAACTTTCTGCTTCGGTCTTTAGAAAAGGGCCGAACCAAATGTTAATAAAATTTCTATTTGCTTCGTTGCTTACTGTTGGGCCGAAGGACATGAGTCCATTACAAAAAATAAAAACGCGCACGCTTCTCCTATTATTTTCTTCTCCATCTCTATACTCCGGCCACCAAGCCTCTCTTCTCTTCACACACGTTGTATGGTAATCATCTCATCGTACTTTTGCTTTCTTTCTCGTCGTTTTTGGAATCGTCACAGCTCAGTTGAGTCCTGAGTGACTCGTGAATTTCAATTTCTTCAAAATTTTGGGGTTTTCCTCCTAAATTGGGGGATGGGATGGGGTTTTTGTGAAACGATCTGAGGAACTTGGAATTGACTGAGCTTATGAGGTCGTTTTGAGTAAGAATTTGAGTTTGATTTCTTCTGTCTTTTATTCTCTATCTTGTTTTTGAGCTGCCAGTAGTTGCTATGCATTGATCCACGAGCTTCAGTTTCGTAATTTATTTCACTGTCGAGCTGCGAATTTAGAAAAATGCAGTAGATCACTATTAGTTCTGTAATCTGTATTTTCCAATTAGTTCTGTTTCAGTTGGGAAATTGATATTAGGTTTGTCAATTTGTTGGTATTAGAACTTGAAAGAGATGCTTCGGGTGGAAAAGGAATGTTTCTTACTTCTAAGCTGCTCGACTAGCTTGGATTTTACAAGTGTTGGATAAGTTTCATTTTTCACATCTCAAAATAACTAAAAGCTGAGGAAATTGTTGGCCTAAATTGCTGCCACATCAACAGTTTTGCTGAATTGTCACTTGCATATCTTTTTCTTTGAAACCAACTATCTTTTACAAGTATATTTTGAATGTTTAGGATTAAATTGGTTTGTCCTGCCCTAATTCCGCGAGAGAAGCTATAGTTTGATCCCACAAATTCATGTGTAAGTTACCTCTCTTCTGCATATTTTTTAGTGTCTATTATTCTGTTAAATTATGTGTTTTAACTCTCAAATCAATGGTTTTGGACTCTAAAAACTAAATTTTGAACTGGGGTTTCATCAAAAGTTCAGTTTTTTAATCCTTTGTTTTACTGTGATATCAATGGTTTTGGTTTTCAACTCTAAAATCAGGTTTGATTTTGTGATGATATGAATGGGAGCTTTAATAAAGACTAAATTTTTAATTGCCTTTCATCCCGTTTTTGCAGTTTTTCGATATAAAAAACTATGGGATTTGCAGAATATGTTGCAAGAACTCCCGCTGGTTTAGTGTGTAAGTTCTGTTCTAAAGAATACCATCTTGGAAGTGGTGTGAAGCTTTTTAGGCATTTGTCAAAACTCGAATGCCATAATATTGATAATTGTCCACTAGTCCCGGCAGATGTTCCGATTCTACTGCACCAAGGACTTCAACTTTTCAGAAAATGAGGTTCTACATTGACTGATCAATGCATCCCGAGCAGAAAACGTTCCCCTCTGTCTACTATAGGGGTTCCTTTATTCGCAACTGAAATCACGGGTAAACAGTTTGATGATTACATCAAAGACATCTGATCTTGTTTGATGAATGGTGATAGTGTGTCTAGAATTGGCATTCATGGAATTGGTGGTGTTGGAAAAACACAAGTTGCTAAGTATATTAATAACATGCTCCTTCAATGTCCCAACAAGTTTGGTCATGTTTTTTGGGTTAGTATGTCTTCCGATTGGAGCAGTTGGAACCGAGATTGGCTCTCCTCTTTGTAATGTTCGTGATGTGCAAACTTCTGTTTCCAAGTCAGTGGGTGTAGATTTGTCAGACGGGGAGGATGAGAGCAAAAGAGCAGCACAATTGACTAAAGGGTTGGCTCAAAAGAAGAAATCAGTTTTGATTTTAGATGATGTTTGGGATTATATTCCTCTTCAAGAGGTTGGAATTCCTGTAGGTGTGGATGGATGTATGGTTGTCTTTACAACGCGTTCTTTGGAAGTGTGCAGGCAATTTGGCTGCCAAAAGAAAATCAAAATCAAATGTCTCCCACTAGATGAAAGCTATGAATAGTTCAAGAAAAAGCTCGGGAAGGAAACAACACTTTCAAAAGAGGTTGAAGAGATCTTGAGATTAGTTGCAGACAAGTGTGTAGGTCTACCGCTTGCTATCACAATCATGACGAGAAATATGAAGGGTGTAACTGACAAACGCAAATGGAAAAATGCACTGAGAGGGCAAATGCGGAATAAAGCTGATATGGAGATATTTCGGAAATTGAAGACCAGCTATGATTACTTGAAAGAAACAACACTGCAGCATTGTTTTCTACTCTGCGCACCTTTAGTTGAACAACTAAGAAGAAAAAAAGGAATTGGTAGAGTATTTAGTCGACAAAGGGGTCCTAAAGAATATGAATAGTCGGAGGGAAGAATTGGACGAGGCTCTCACAATGCTGGATATTCTCAGTGATGCAGGCTTGCTGGAAATGTCGAGTGGCAATTTTGTGGGAATGAATGAGCTGATCCGGAGCATGGCCCTTCAAATAATGGAAGAAAGCAAAACGCCAGTCATGGTTAAAAATGGCATGTCTCTAAAAGACTTGTTAAATGAAAAGAGTTGGACAGACGATCTAGTCAGAGTGATACTAGATTGCAGCGAAATAGAGAATATTCCTTGTAATTATTCGCCAAGCTGCTCTAACCTTTCAACGGTGGTGCTGAGTCGAAATCGTAAACTAGGACACATCAGAGATTCTTTTTTTGAGGGAATGCCTAGACTAAAGGTTCTAGATCTTTCCCATATAAGTATTGAGAGTTTGCCAGCATCTGTCTGTGGACTTCTCAATCTCACCACATTAGTGCTTTCATGGTGTCTTCGGTTGAAAAGTATTCCCTCACTGGCTAAACTGAAGGAGTTGAAGAAGTTGGATCTCATTTTTTCTGGAGTGGAAAAAGTGCCCGAAGATATTGGAGTGCTGTCAAAACTCACATATCTGGATCTCTATCACACTCCGGTTGAGGAATTAAATTCTGAGATATTAGTAAAGCTCAGCCATCTGTAATTCCTTAGACTCCCCTGGTCATCTGCAGTCAAGAGCGAAGTAGTTGCATGTTTAGGCAGGCTGGAAATGTTGCAATGTAGCTTTCATAATATAGTCGAGCTTAACAGTTATCTTATACATCTGAAAGGGGGGTTTGAAGAAAGGGAACCACCACTAAATCTGCATGTTCAAGTAGGGCGAAGATCTATATGTTGTGCTAATGACTTGCTTAATTATGGTGACAATCCATTTGCTGAAAAAGATGACTATTGGAGTGTGGTTGGTTTGGAAAACTGTGATATAAACGAAACAGATTTGTTTAACTACTTCCAAGATATAGTAATTCGGAATTGCTATGGAGCAAGAAGCTTGTGCAAGTTTTCTCCAATCAAAGGTCCAACTGAACTCAAGCACTTTTCTGTTCAGAAATGTGACGGATTAGAGTTTTTGTTTTCATTGTCTGTGACAGGCCAACATGTACTTGAAAACATCGAGTACATGGAGTTATCCTGCTTAAAAAAGTTGAGCGTCCTTGTCAAGAAAGAAGGAGATGTAGCTCATGGCAGCTCGTGTTTTTCAAATCTTACGAGGCTTCTCATACAAGGTTGTCCAAGCATCAAGCGGCTATTTCCTACCAATCTTCTGCCGAACCTGAAAAACCTCGAGCGATTATATGTGTTAGATTGTCCTCTAATGGAGGAGATATTTGGAGCTGATGAGGAAGAAGAAAGCAAAATAGTTGAAAAAGAAATATTCAGTCTCCCCAAATTATCCATTTTGTGGTTAGTGAATCTACCCAAATTGAAGAGATTCTTTCGTGGAGGAACAACCTTGCGTCTTTCGAAACACTGCTCTATAAAAACACAGAGGTGTTCAACCGTTGTGACTGATTTATGATATCTAAAGGCCAATGGTATTGTCAGACTCTTACTTGTCCTTTGGTTTTGTATTGTCAAATAGTGGCTTTGTCTATAATTTGATTCACACGCACTTTACTGATCCACATGCAGATTCACAATGTTTGCTGCAAGAGTTCATTTTGTCAACGGTTCAAGTGCTTCATCAAACTCTATCAAGTCTCGATGCTGCAACATTTTATAGTTGTCGTGTGTTTGTTTCGTTTAATCTTAGTATGGGTTGTATTGATAAAGATGGTTCAAGTTAAAGTGTTATCTCATTCTTATTCTAGGTTTTATCATATTCTGATGTATATGTATTCTTGGTTTTTCATTGGTAAAGATGGTTTAATTTCAGGTGTTATCTCATTTATCATTTCAGGTGTCAGATATTATATGATATGTTTCATATTTTCATCATGAAATTATAGTCTAAAATCGGCATTATGAAGGAAGAGGCGTCCGGCAGGAACTTTGCTTTCTAGCGAGACCTTTATTGCTTCTATTATTAAACGCAGCAATGATTCTTCTTGGATTTCGATATTGCTCAATGCCAAATAATGATGTGTGATTAGTAGGGTGCCTATTTACTGAGACGGTGAACCAGCGGCCGTTGGTTTAGCCAACTAAAATGCCTTCAATACTTTCAAACCTGTTTTGAGTTTTATACTGATTATTTTCAAAACTATCCTACTCTTATCTTATCAGTTAACAGCACTTATTTATAACATCATAAGTTGTAATAATACGTAAAACATGATTGATTGGGCAACTAACTATTAGGACGCAGAAAGACCTTATGCTTATAATCGTTGTTTCAAGTAGTGCCGATAAAATTAACTCGGCTTCCTACTTAAGCCATAGATCACACTTTTAGCTAAAAAAACATAAGTAAAGCAAAATTTTATTTACAGCCTCAATAATGTTAACTTTTTTTATAATTCATCCCAGATTTCTCGAGAGTCTAGGTTCATTAGGCACCATTCAAGTGAATCCCCTCTCAATTGAAATTTTCTACATGCACTAAAAAAAACACACGCACACACAAGAAAGGTCTTTTGTAGATACATGGTGAGGTTCCTAGTAACATATGAAATAGGTGTTCAAGCACAGCAGATTTAGTGACGGATACCATGTGAGCATCTAACACGCCTTTTATCGAACGCCAATGTCATCTGTCACGATAGCTGCTGCAACTTTCTTGGTTGCAGGACACTACACCTGATGATTCAATCAACATGTTATTTTTATAAAATCTGTGTTTTGAACGCCTGATTTAAGAAAGTCCATCTAAAACAGAAAATTTAAAAAAAACCCGTTGTTCTAATTAGCATTTCAGCAAAGATCTATTGATATCATCATACATCCAAAATGAAATGCTAAAACAGTACATTTGATACAGCATAAATCTTTTGATAACCTAAAGGTTAGCTCAGGATAGGTATACCCTTTCACAAGGACCTCGATGAAGGTTTACAGTGGAATTTACAGATTGTTTATCAATAAAACATAAATTTTGATGAAGCGGTGCAGCCTAAACAAAACCAGTTCATCATGTTGAAGAACAATGTTTCATCTAAAACATATTTTAATCTCAATCCTAGTTAGTCTAAAATAGGTTAAGATGAAGGACCAATATATCAATATCAAGCAAGTCAAGGGAATAGGAATGAAAGGTCGACCCTCGAGTCCCGAGCCCACTCGAGTCGAAGCCTCTCCGCCTTGATGGAGTGCTCTTCACTCTCTGGATGCCATTGTTGGATGCTCTCATAGTACCCAGACAACCGGTCTTGATCATCACGCAATTCTTTCTCAACTTTGGGCAACGAGTCTCTATAAGCTTGGCAAGCCCGACGTATTTCGTTGTTCTTACCTTTCAAGAGGGTCAATTGCTTCTCGAGCTCCAAAATTGAATCCATATCGAAGGTTTTGTGCTTGTCCTTGTAAGCATTGATCTCGGCCATATGAGACTGAATTTGAGCAATCCGTGTGCTCAATTTCTCATCTGTCTCCAAATAGCCGGAGAAAGCAAAGGCAACTCGATCCTTGATCTCAGTGATCATGTCAGCTTTCTTGTTATTTTTGCTCTCTCGAATAAGAACGTCAAAGTTGTCCATGACCTCAAAAGCACGAGAGTAACACACGTCCAACGACGAGGTAAGCACATCAACAATGACAGAATGAGCAGCAGCTACGGCGTCACAGCTCAATGAGATCGGTATAGGAGCAGGGGTAGTCATGAAGGAAAAATCCAAGGTCGCCAACGGATTAGTAATTTTCAGTTCCACATGTTCTAACCGCGTTTGGACTAAAGACGCCTCCTGCAAACATTAAAACCATAATCTGAGCATCAGTTCATCAATTGGCAGCAATTCAACGTTAATTTGATTTCCAAAATCGAATTGATTGACAACAATTCACTCACTTGAAGATTGAATGACAAAACTGAAGTGGAAGAAATTCATTTAGAAGTTTATGTACCTGAGTGGGAAGAAGTTCCTCCGGAGGTTGCATTTGAGGATCTTCCGCCTCTATCCCGCCGAGGAAAATGAAGATGTAGCAACCTCATTTACGGGTGAGCCCGAAATAGTTTGAAAGTCAATTTCCTCATTTTCACTTTCCTTATCCCCCTCTTCAATCAGCTCTTCTTCCTCATTGTCATATTTCTCGAGATTGTCATCTATCATAGGCCAACATCGAGTCATCTTTTAGGATCACGTTAACATAAGATTATTAACAGTAGAAGAACTAGATTGGACTAATATTTTGAAACTAACCAATTGGTGGTCTTCTTTTAGCATCTTGGCTTCCTCTGCAAATTACTATTTTTAATTCACTTGCATTGCGATCAAAAATCGCTTCAAAGTGACACATCACCAACTTCCAAAAGATTAAATACTAAAAATTTCCTCCAACCATGACATAATCTAGTTTCTCTATATCCTTTCCTATAAACAAAAGCATATTTAACCGACCATGTTGTTTCATCCACAGATTTCAGAATTACATTGTCTCGGGGTTTCTTCAAATATTTTCTCGCAAAACTATTTGGTATACACTGCAGAAATAACAAAGGAAAACAATGAAAACTTTATATATTTCAAAAAGAAACACAAATGTACATCACTCTTCAAATTGAAAGCTTACCATTCTACAGCCACCACTAAGATGTGATGCCCTCATAACAATGGAGAATTTATCGCGGGATTTACAGATATCAGCTCTTTCTTTAGTAGTTGATCTTGGTGATCTCGTCACAACCCTAACCGTGTTGCCTGCAAAACCAAGTAATCATCACCACCAAAACTAATACAACTTGAATGTTCTTTATTCCACGAGGATTAAACATATACCTTGAGGTTGTCTGGTGGGGTTGTCCTGCTTCATCTTCTTACGAGGTCTCAGCGTCGATTTCTCTTCTAGTTCAATGATTTCTGGAGTTATTAGCAGATAGAATTAATTCATCAACCATCATTAGTTTAGCCTCAAAGAGTAGATATTTATATTTAAAAAGCGTTCTTTCGCAAAAGAAAGGCCTTAGAAAAGAGAAACTTTGAGAAAAACAGCAACATAATATATGGATCTGAAGAAGAACAACCTCCAGAGAGTGATCAAAAGATGCAGAGCAAAAAAGTTTTTTAGAATAAAAATGGATACGCTAGGAGTAACGAGAGGCTAAGGTCTCGAGTAAAACACACGAAACCCCGAAAAGCAAAAGATGCAGAAGAAGAACATGAAATGAGGTGATAATGAAATTGTTTATGATTGTCATACAAAAGCAAAAATAAACACAAAGTTCATGTTACTTGAGGCAGAAATGCTCACAAATTTGGGGAGCTTGGTTCATGTTTGAAGAGGGACTAGAAAAGGGTAATGGCTCTGAAGGATTATGAAAGTTAATGAAGGGTTTTTGAAGGAAGGAAAAGTAAAGATGATGATCTCATGGATTGGACCTTTGCTACATTAGAAAGTACAGAGTGCACAGTTTTATCCGTTGGGTTTTAGAAGAAGAATATGGAGGGAAATATCTAATAATTTATAATGCGAAATTACTATTACACCCTTTTGATTTGGGGAATCCATAAAGCTGGATGGATGCCTCACTTTTCGACTTGTCACTTCACTTTTTTTTGACAGTGGCCTTTTAGCACTTAATTTGGGGAATTCATAATCTAGTATATATAAGAGGAATGGTTGATTAATGTTAAGGAGAGCATGTTAAATATCCCACATTCATTAGAAAATTATATAGTTTTTTAGATGTACAAAGTTAAAAAGTTTTGATAATGGCTCGGTAACGAGAAGGATTCTCATCCGTGTTCAAATCCTAACATGGCTTGACGGAATTTCATGATAGTGCAATTCTCATCTCTGTAAATTTTACCATCTCCACAATACTTTTTCACAATACTTTTTAACACAAGTTCTTATTTATTTTTTATTACTAAATTTATTTTATATTATCACACCAATAGAAAGAGGAAAGAGATAATCAACAATAAAAATATTAAAAGAAAAACTATAAAAATGAAAGAAACTCTTGGAGTTAATTTTTTATCCATACTCCTCAACATCTAGTTGGAATCCTCCCTCATCCTCACCTCTATTTTAATTAAAAGAATCATATAACCTCAAATCTATTTTTTAAGAAAGTAAATCACATGTAACAATTTAGCTTAGCTAA
This sequence comes from Euphorbia peplus, assembly GCA_028411795.1. Classification (NCBI taxonomy): domain Eukaryota; kingdom Viridiplantae; phylum Streptophyta; class Magnoliopsida; order Malpighiales; family Euphorbiaceae; genus Euphorbia; species Euphorbia peplus. The sequence goes on from CP110839.1 coordinate 32,050,281, forward strand.
ATAAATCAACAAACTTTGATTTAGTTGCATTTAAAAAAAAATTGTCGATTGTGAGATTCAAATCTTCAACTCAACAATTCAATATTTAACCACTAAAACATGATTTCGCAAATACGTTTAAAATACTTGTTGCACGGGATTTGTATAATTTGTTTTATTCAAATAATAAACTTCAAAGTTTGGTACAATGAAATTTAATGTTAATCAATTATTTTTATTTTAAATTGAATTAACTATTACAAAATTTTACCCTTTCGAGCATTCAAAACCAATACGTATAGATCAGTTATACCTTGCACCACAGACTATCCACGATCACTTTGCCTTTCTTCATTCATTCCAATAAATTAAGTGACTTTTTCCTCAGAATAACTATCAATATTTAGTTCTTAATTCTAACCGAACGCTTTATATCTAATGAATATCTAAATCTTCAAATACATCATATCAATAATAGGTTTTCAAATGAAGAAATGTACTCGAAATCAAGTATCAGCCGAATGATACATGGTCAGAATCCGAGGAGAAATGGGCAGTGAAGTGAACCATTCTCTCCATATCAGTGTATGATCAGATCTACTCTAGATGTTAGAATCTATATATGCATACTATATTATACAAAGGCCTCGAAATGGTTTCTGAATTCTCACTCAATCGTCACCGTCCATCTCTAGGCTTAGTCCCTTTGTCCATGTCAGCTTGTTTAAGTCTCTTTGCAGCTTGTGCGAATTCTGCTATCACTTTCTCCTGATTCAGTGGTGGCTGCAATCATCATAACAAATATTGTCTTAGGGCAATGCAGGGGTAAAAAGGTAACATGCATTCTGATCGGTCCTTCCAAAACCCCTTTGAGATTGTGACACGTGTGGCAAAATCTGATGTGGCGACGCATGTTGCAATGCCAATCGGGTCCTAGGAGGAAGCGGTCCTCCCAAAATATCCCCACAGAAGGGATATTTATATTAAGGACATGGTCTTTAAAACACCCTCCGCCATTGGGATCACATTGTATGTGATATTGAGTCACATGCACAATCCTAATTGGAGGCATTTTACGAACCGGGTCTTTCACATAAAATCCAACCCAGAAGAAAAATGGCTATACGCTAAATGCCATATTGGACAAAATTGTGGCGAATATGTCATGTCATGGGGCATAGTTTAAACAACAAAAGACTTGCACTCTCCTCCGGCAAACTTAATTGACATATAGTCAACTAGGCAACATCCCAGCGAGTTTATTTTCTAGAATCAAATGTTTAGTTCAATGTCTCAAAATGACCTTTACGGAACAAACTCTCGAACTAAAGCGAGGAAGATACGAGTTTATGTCTACAAATGAGACTAGAGAGAGACCTGAGATAGATAATGTTGCTCGGCAGCATTAAGCAATTGCTCCCTTGATGAATCAGGATGAATGTTTGCCTAATTTAAAAAATTTAGTCAGTAAGGAAAATTTTGACAGAAATCGTATAAAAACACAGATTGGCTCAAGTAAGACTAACAATGTTGTAGTGCTTGCAATATCTCTGTAATGAATCTGTTCCTAGCCTTTCAAAGTATCCCCTCTGTGCATCCACATAAAACATTAGAAAACATGTTAATGTCAAACATAATAACACGATTTATAGAAATAATTCAATTGATGCAAGTGATACAATCATATATAACCATATGAAACGTATACATAAAGTAACATCAAACATGGTTTAGACACGAAACCCCGGAATTGACACCCCTAACCATAATCAACATTATGGTACAAAATTACAAGACAACCCTCGGCTACAGGGAATTGAATCTAAAATTAGCAAAACCACAAACTTTTTTGCTTAAGAATTCCTTGTCTAAACCTTCATTTTATAACAAGAAACACCTTTTAACTTCAATTTTATTGGTTATTTTAATCATATTCTACTATTCAACAATGGTGTCACAGAGTAATACAAAGATTAGGATTTTATTAGCCACAGTGGCAGGGCCAGAAAGAATGCACAGAATGTAGAAAGAAAGATTGAGGAGTAGTCGGTCTGGTTTCAAAGATTAGCTTTCTTGATTGCTATGAGAGTGAAAAGTGAGACAACAATGTTTGAAAAAGAAGGGATATGCATCATCAATTATCAAAACAACCCAAAACCCAATGAAAGAATCTTTAATATTGTTTCTACATTACAGAAGAATAATCAAGAATCAAATAAGATCAAGAAGGAGAAAACTGACAGGGAAAGGGTATACTAACCAAAGCCATTATGAGAAAGAAAGTGGAGAAGAGATGAAGAGGAATCTTTGAAGCTAATGTGTTTTCTTCAAGGGAAATTAATTTAGGTTATTCTGACATTGAGATTTTTAATTTCTGTGTTTGGAGGGTTTTAATTTAATACGAGAGTCTGTGAGCTCATTTTGATTGTAGGAGAGAGGGAAAAAATAATTAAGGAGAAATAGAGTTTCCTGAATTCAGTTCTTTTTTATATGCCACGTTGGCAAAGACATAGCACATATATCCTGTTACAAGTTAGAACTGGGTGTTCCATAAAAAATAAAAAAATAATAAAAAACTGGCTGCAATTTATCCGCTTAAAAGGACACCAATCTATTCTTGAATTGTATAAATGCATGAAAACAAAGGACCCTACCCTACAACTTGAAGTCTATTCATCTTTGGATAAGGCCGTTAATTTCTCACACGACATAAGCTTAAGCTTTTGATTTAAATAGTTTTTTAAGATGATTGCCGCTTAGAACGAGTGGTCGAGAGGGTTTGAATCCGGACAACTCACAATTATTAACACAAATTCTGTATGGACAATCAGTTTGACATGCATATATTATTATTATTATGAGAAGATAGCCGTTTTGACACCCTAATCTTGAATACAATGGTTCATGAGATGTCTTACCAGATGAGGTGTGCGAATAAGGGATTGAACATCTCTATAACTGCTACGATTTGTTGACTTCGATGACGGGATGCACGGTCTCGTTGGCCGAGCTCTTGGCCTGCTAAATTTATGAAACTCACCGCCACTAGCTGTCCAAGATAGAAGCAGAAAACATAAGCTTTATGCAACTTCCTAATGGATGCAACAAAACACTCAAACTGAATCAGTTGTCGTTAAGATAAGCGTACAGAATTCGTGGTCTTTCTCTCCAATGTCAGAGCCACTGCTGGTATCAAAATCAATATCTTCATCTAGTTCATTCCCTGTTGGATGTTCTAAAACACTCAATGCGTTCCTTTGCAGTTTTACTTCCACGCCATTCTTCAGGACCTTCCATGCCAAAGCATTGAGATTTCATCAGTAACAAATAATATTCACAAAATATTAAGTTAAGACGGTGAAAGAATAACGAAAAAGTAACAACGGAGTCATGATCAAATGAAAATTCATCTAATTGAATTCAACACATTCACAATTTGCATGGGCATAAACCATAAGACTTCCATCAATAGCTCAATATTTGAAAATTGACTCTATATGTTTTAACAAGTCAAGTGCAATAAAAAAATTCAATGGAAGCATTAAAATTACAAGCTTCTTTCGGTTTTCCATCCGGTTTCCGAACCACATTGGCCCGACTAATCCGGATTCGGGGCGGGTCCAAGGATTATGGTATTCAAACCCCTCTCAGTCGCTGTTGTGGGGTTTCGGTCCGCAGACCTCTCTAGCAAGCATTAAAAATTACAAGCTTCTGATTTATTAAAAACGTACATCTTTGAACGTGACAAAAGAAGTTGGATTTGGTCTCAAACCTGTTCCTTGACCAATGTTTTTCATAAATTCTTTGAAATTGACCATCCAGCAAAAGATGTCAAACAACCTTTTATAACACTTTGACCCCAAAACTTTTCAATGGAAGCATTCAAATTACAAGCTTCTGATTTATTTGTTTTTCAGTATTTGGGCATAAGATCTAAAATCTCCATAAAAAAACAACCTTTTATAACACTTTGACCCCAAAACTTGTCGACTGATTAGGACAATGGATGGAAAGACCAAAATAGCATTAGGATTAAAGATATTAAAACATAAAAACGAGAAATTCTACTGTGGTCCCGGTGTGTATCATTAAATCTTGTTATTAAGATAACAAATATGGCAAGAAAAAGTTACCAGCCAATGCCATCCCCCGAGGCCAACAGCCTTCTTGACAACTCCATGTAAACCAACCAACACGGATTTTGTTCTGTTGTTTCCCGTAATGATCACTTTGGTGTGCCTAGGAAGCACAGAGAGCTCTTCATCACAGCTTTCGTCTCGAAAAGGCGAAAGAATTCGAGAAGGAGGATAAAGCTCGGTCTCAATCATCTCCTTATCTTTAATCCTTAATCTTGACCACAATCAATCAACCAACCAACCAAAGCAGCCTAATTAATGTACCCAAAGCCCCAAACCACCATCTTTTGCAGAAAATTCCATTAGAGCTTCTCAATTATTGGATGTCTATCTGAATCTGACACGTCTTTCGAAAATTCCAAGCCTTTTGATACAGTAGTCTCTGAAAAGATTAATAGAGAAAGATATGAATTTATAAGAATGAATTAAATTCAAATTGATGAAGGAATCATAAAGTCACGGACTTTGATGAAGTTCAATAAATGATAAACACTGTTTGATTCAGATAAAAAGAATGCTTCTCATTAATCAAATTATACAGTACTATCAACCAAGATCATACTCTAAACATCCATTAGTATATATAGTATTTGTAAAAAAATCAAATCAGTAAATTTTGAAAGCTAAAATATTAAATTCAAATTTGGAAAACTCAAATTCCATGGCGAAAAACATTGTTAATGAACTAAAAGCTCGAGGTGACAGTTGAGCCTGATTAAAAATAATTTAATGTAAGAAAAGTGATAGGAAAAACAGAGAGAGAAAAGAGTTTGTTTATTCATAATTATGATTAGCAGAGCTTAAGAAATGACAGATAAGAGGTGAAAACAGATTCATTAAGAAGCTGAATTGAACTCAATGCTTCAAGGCTGTCCGAGACAAGTATATAAACCGTAAATGAACCTTAACTATCGGTTCGAGTTTTTTATTCATTAAATAAACAATCAAATTCAACTTTCAAAAATGAAATAAGATAAATGACTGATTCGGAGGTGATAAAAAAGAAGAAAAAAAAGGAGAAGATGAAGCAAATAGAGGTTTGAAAGAAGGTGAATACCTGAATGATGAAATGCAATCGATACAAAAGAAAAGTATTGGCGACAAGATATGGGATCTAAGAAGAAGAAGAAGAGAGAGGAATTTTGAAAGTGAGGAGTGAAAAAATATTGCACAGCTTTTTAGAGAGAGAGAGAGAGAGAGAAAGCAGATATGATGGAGAGAGAAAAGAAAAGAAAGCACAGTAAATGCTTACCAACTGCCATGGAAACGACCACCCCTACTCCTGCCATGTCTCTCTCTCTCAGTCACGCCATTTTTGTTACCGGTCTAGCCGGTTTTCTTTTCTCTTTCTTTTCCCTCCATTCTTCTTCTTTTTCGCAGGAAATATTAACGTTGTGTTTCGTGTTTAGTTTCTCCTTTTTTGTATTTCTAGGTTAAACTTTTGGTTAAACCCTTTTGTTTACATCAATTTCTTTCTTTTTATCTCAACTTTTCTACTCTACTCTACAATTAACCCAATTGCTTTCCTCTCCTACAAAAGGTTTGCTGTTTATCCAATGCTCGACAAATTTTAAAGACTAATCATTTTTAGATTGTATATTCAAATCTGAGTGTTTAAGTAAAACGTAACTGATCAAGCGAATTTTATTTACCACAATATTTTGCTACTCGATTTGCCTTTTATTCGACTAAATAACTAAGATATTACATATGGTCGTTGTAATGTCAACTAATTTTTTAAATTAAAAATTATAATTTGTTGTCCATTTTAACTAAACATTATGGATTATTTATTTGAGTAAGAGATAGATACGTGAATCAAAAATAAATTAGCATATTGAAGAATTTTTTTGAAGCAAAATAATTTTATGATTTTACAATAGTGTTTGTTTTGATTTAGGAAAATAAAAAAAAATACTATACATACACTGAGATTTTGTTAAGAAATTTGAAACAATATCTTTTAAAAAGTATTAAGACATTTTTTTTCAAATTTCTTAAACTTATCACCACCCTCTCCAAACACCATTGTCATTGCACACCTCATTCACCATCCTTCATCAATGATCGAACTAGACTCCATTGCCAATGATTGGCGATTGATAATCAATCACTACCCTCTTTGAACTTTTTCTTTGACAAACAAAAACGTTTCGGAATCACTCATATAATCGAGTTGCACGTCCATTTGCATCGAGTTTTATTACCACACTAATATATATTCAAGTGATTACATTAAATTGAGATTAAACAAGCATATTAGTGAGATGGAGGAGTATTAACTGAAACTAAATTACATAGACTATAAAGTATCAAAATCAAAAGTAGATAGATTAATTAGCAAACTTATATAAAATGTAAGGACCAAATTGTAGGTTTTGGCATTTTGATTACCTACGCATGGTTGTTGTTGTTGAAAATTACTAGTGTACCATCGGCTCGGCTGTGGAAAATAAAAAAAGGTGAAAAGAATTCGAAAAGAAAAGAGGATTTGTCGTATTAAATGAGATATCAGTGGCGCCGTGATCTTGTGGGGTCCATGGAGGTTTGAAAATATAGGAAGATGGACCAATAGAAAGAGGTTACGTGGTGTCGTGTTGTGCGTTTAAGGAGGCCTAATTGGTGCTTCTGTAGCAAATAATTGAGAATACTGTAAAAAATGTAGGAGTGAGTTCTCGGACATTCACGGAATCTAATTAATCTTGTACTCAAAATTCTCAAAACCAATGATAATTGCATAAAACTGTAAAACATTTTCAACAATTTTGAATCTTCGTTTTATTAAAATTTAGTTCTTGTTAATAGACAATTTGTGTAATTTATTATAAAGAAGACGTATTTAAAGCGGTTAGAGGTGTTCCGTTTTCTTGTCCTCTGGAAGCACCTCTATCAAGAGTGTCTTTGGTTCTCTTATTTACTAAAATTTCTACTACATTTGGTGGCTTTGACTCTCCAATTTTAAATATCTCTTAAAAAAACGATTTTTGGTCCTCCTATCCAATGAGATCTTCTCAGCTCGATGCACAAGCTCCTCTTGCTACATTTAGCTCCGTTTCGACAAAAGCCTCATTGATATTATGAGTCATATACAACACTTTCCTTGTTCAAATTTGATTCACTTATTATAAACATGGATGAGAACATGCATCCATGAACATGTTCAAGTAGGCTAATTAAAATTTTGTACATTTGCATCGAATTCAAAATAAATAGTTCAGGAATATATTTAGTATGCAATTTTCTAAATGAATGTTATTGATTGTCTAGGATCTATATATATGCGCAAAATATAATCTTTTTGGGACCAATTAAACCACTCAAATTCGTAGAGTCGCTCAAAATTCGATTAATTCTCAAATGTTCTCTCGTTCGTTTTCAAAAAATTTCGATCGTTTAACTAACACATAAACATACACATAAAATAGTATTGATAGTGGATAACATCAAATACGTATGCCTAAGATTTGGTGTGATTTTAAAGGAAAAAAACGTCATGAGTCAAGGTGATAGAGCATGAAGATTGGGTGTACGCAAAAAATCCGACAGCAAATAATTTAACTACCGAAATTGACCCTACTTTCTGTAGAAAAAATCCGACGACTGTTAGGGGCAATATTGTCACACAAAATTGCAGTAAAATACAAGAAGCCAAGCCAATTAAAAGCCAACTGAAATCAAGTAGCAACCGGGAACCGGCAAGTTGAAAGCAAATATGGGGATGTGACGTACACGTGTCAGGAACATAGCTGTCGGATCTTATCCAAGCATAGCAACTAGCAATGTGAATTACCATATGGAAACATAAAAATAGAGATTAGGTGTTTGAATAGTTTTTTTTTATAAATTGTAAAGAGTAGAAGTCGAACCCGTTTCATCACTCATCTTTATTATATTAGTATTAAAAAAACGCTAAACATTAATAGGGCGATTGAATCTTTCAAAATTTAGTCAAGATATTTTCATAAACTTGTTGGAAATTATGCGTATTTTGAGCATTTAAGCTATCTGATTGGTGTTGTTGGAGTCTCCATTTTAAACATATAAACGATTTAAGCGTCTTTCGTTTAACACAATGTTATTAAGCACGTAATATGGTAAGACAATGGTAAAACTTACAAAAATGATACTTTAAACAATTTCACTATTGAAATTTTGGAATTTGAGATTATTTAAATATTAATGGGTTAGTTAAAGTTTAAAATACATGACATAGTTTAAGCTAAGTTTATAAAAAAATTTATAGCTACTTATTTGGTAACAAAAATTATAGCTACTTTAAGAATATAGATAATAGTGCTTTCTATGTTTGTTTTGAACCAACCATAACCTTATTTGATAAAACTTAAATATATACTTATTTAAATTTATATTAAAAAGCATTTGAGTTTTTTTTTTTTTGACAGAGAAAAGCATTTGAGTTGAATGGAGAAAAACATTTTGTTTTATAAGATATACTATCACAAGATTAAATTTGAAAAGGGAGTAAATATATTTGCTTTAATGATAACTAAATATTTATTAATATTATCCAAATAAGAATAAGTATGTATAATGCTTCAAAAAGAATAAGTATGTATAATAAATTAATTGAATTATAATTTTAAATTAACTTTTGAATCTAAATGATACTTTTATGTTTAATCAATGAATATCTTTTCGCGTGAATATTTCTGAAATTTAAAGCGTGTACAATGTAATACTCATTTTACAATGTGCTTTAATTTCACCAAATAAGAAAAAGGCATGTGATGTGAATAATCCAGGGCGGAGGAGAATGTATTGAGCGGAACGGAACAACTAAACGGAACGCAACCCCTCTCTTTCTATCTCTAGCTCTGAATTATACAAGTAAATACGTAAAAGAAAAAGCACTGTCGTCAGATTGATTCTCCCAAAATCAATCTCCGGCCATAATTTCTCCTACACAAAGATTGATCAAATCCAAATTGAAAGTGCAAAATCTAATCTCATCCCCTCCCATCCCCCTCCGATGTTGCAAGATTTGGGGGATGATACGGGATGAGTGTCATGTCTCCTCCCTCCATCTCAATAAACAAATGAGGGTTGTTCTTATTTCCTATTTCATCTCATCCCTTTAAACAAACGCTTCGTTGATTGTCAAGATTTTAGCTCAAGATCATTATCACATGTTAGAAAACTAATTTACCTAAAAACTGAAACGATAGTTAAATCGCCTAAAAATATGTCAGTTTTTAAAATAAAAAGGAGCAAATTAGAAATTATTTTTATTTTGAGAAAAAAATTTAATATTTTTGAATTGTGATTTGAGGTCCGGTTATGCAGCTGGAGCGCACTCTATATATCCCGCTTTCTAATTTAGGATTCAAAGAATGGACCCTACCCTCCACATGCTTCCATTTACTTTCTTTCCCATTTTATGTTCCAAAATGAAAAAATAAATATTATATTCTTTATAAATTAAGATACGTAAATTAAAATAATGCACTCAACAATTCACAATTGCTCAATTCATATATTTACCACTATGTAAATGGAGAGTTTTAGGTCTGAATTCTATTCTCATTAAACAGGGTGTTTTATCTCCTTTTCAAGAATGTTTTCAAATTTTAATCCATAAAAGTTCAACAACAAATTTATTTATCATCACATATATTTGACACATTTAAAAGATTAAGTCATTCTTAAAGATAAATATGAAAATTTCAGAATTTTGAATGAAGTGTGTTTCTCGCCGTTATGTGAAAAATAATTAATAATATGTCTACTATTTTTCTATCAATATTTATGTTTTACAAGATCCAACCTAAAAGCTTGTATAAGATACTTCTAGGTTGTAATCTTTAAATTTTTTTAGAGTTTTACTTTTTAATTAATTTCATCAATATATACCATTTTTCTTCTTTAAAAATAAGGTTACACTCTTAATAAACCCCTGCCTGAAATACAGCGTCAAAATTTAGAAAGAAAGTGGTTATTCTTCTACCAGACATGATGGTGATTATCATGATCAAATTGAAAAATTTACATCAAAACTAACATGTGAAAAATTATCTATATATATCCAAATAAATAAAAGTCAACAGATAATATAGCAAGTTTGTACTTTAAAGTATTTATTAAGATTATAGCAATTAATTTCCCCCCCAGAAAAATAACTATTTTTATGAGCAATTGTATATTCAAGTTTCTATTAATTGTAAAAGGACAAAAGGGAGGAAAGAGCATAGCAATTCATTGCAATTGCAAAGCTGGAATTTCTAAATAAATTCATTATGTAGATTTATTGAGACAATCTAAATAGGGGAAGAAATCATTTAATTTACATTGTGGGTTCAAATGCTTATCTACTCTTATTAGTCTAGCTACTAGACCACTTTTATTTTCATAATTACTCTTTTTTTAGTATAACTCATTTACAGATCGAATCCAAGTCCAACCGAGCTTTTCTTTTTATCGATCTGACTATCGAGTTGCTCATGATCGGTGCTAACTCTTTTTTTTTGACAGAAAAGTGCAACAACAAAGCTACACTAAACTAAACATGAGAGGATAAATTTCCAGAACTACCTAATCTAGAACAAAACAAATTCCACATTGTGAATTTGACATACTAGAAAAATACAATTCAAGAAACATTGTAGAGGCTAACATCACAAGCCCGTTATCCCGAATTAAAGCTTGATTAAGATAGCCCACACCAGGCTTGCAATCCACTCCGACCAAGTTCTTTCTATAACCCGAGTTCGAACTACCAATGATTGTACCTTGTGAATTCCGGTTCAAGGCTTTACAATCCATACACAAATCTATTACGACAAGAAGCGAAGATAACCAAACTTTCTCGCTCGAGAGGTCCAACGCACTCTCCTTTTGGGTTAATATCCCGTTCAAAGAGTCCATAATAGCCCTTTTCACTTCAGGATAGTGGGGCGGGCTAGCCATGTTCTTATTTTTCTTAGACTTTGAGAGCCTTGTGCACGTTCCTAGCAAACACGATACCTTTGGTTCAACCTTTATCCAGTACACGGGGTTTGGTTAAACAAAGGCATTGAGCTTCTGGGATATAGTAAATGGGTTGGGAAGGCCCAAAGGAGTCTAGATGAGATATTTTTCTTGTTTGGCCCAGTAGTGTATATGGTTTGAAATAATTGGTGTCAAACATAGTCTCGATAAATCAATTATCGTGTCAGAAATTGATAACCCACTAATCGTTTCTATGAAATTAGACCAAATTAAATGTGACAAAGATGATACAATGTTCTAATCATCACATTAAACTCCAATACATAGCATACATATAAATACCAGTAAGTGTAATTCATCAAATCCTAAATTATAGAAGACAAACCAGGAAGCAAGAAAAATCTACATGATTTCACATGAGAAGATGAAGTATCATCTAGGGTAGCACACCTGTGACTGCTCGCTTAGTCTAAGTCTATCTGCGGTAGCGACGTGGCTCAGCTGATAACGACCGATCTCTATGCCGCCTATATGTATCATAACCATCTCCTCTTCCTCGTCGGTCCCTTGGATTGTAATCTCTGCCTCTGTCATCTCCACGACGGCGAGGAGAGAAGCTGCGTGATCGTCTTTGCCCACTCCCTGCACATTTTTAAAGCAATATAAAGTTATAAACATGCTTATCAAATTGTTCTCCTTTGTTAGAAGAAACGATTATGGCTTACAAAAATACAAACATTTGTTTTCAATATATAGTTTTCAGCTAGAGTGCAAGGGTTGAGACGTGATGTAACGAATATAATAGATGTTAAAACGGGTGTTCTCGTGTTATAGAGGTGGTAAAACTTGCATGTAACTTGCTAACACGGCACAAAAATGACACAAACCCAATTGAGTTGAGACGATTATCACCCCTAGCAGGATGCATGCAAAAGAGAACCACTTGAAAAGGAAAAGGATAGTACCACGTTTGTCGCTCTCTTTCAGACCCTGATATCTGCCTGGAGTTGGTGTCCGGCCACGGCTCCTTTTTGCCTGCAGAAAATGCAAATGGAATCTGGCAATGGGAGATTGGTAAAGGAAACAAATGAAAAGAAAACGAAACACAAGAAGTTCAAAAGTAGATGGCACCAATTTAGCAGACAAGTTATAATGCAACGACTTAACATATATCCACCCCCTCCAACTTTTGTCCAGGCGCTTAATGACCCTCTCAACTTTTGAAACGCCGTTTTTGCCTTCTCGACTTGTTTAAACTACCATGACTGAACACCCTACGTTCCACTAGAAGTTAAAGCAAGCTGAGTTGGTAGAAATGTCATTTTAAAAGTAAGGAGGGTAATAAAGCGTTTGCCTGTCTGAGTGCGCGTTGAAGGAGCTGAATATCTATTAAGACATAATGCATTCCACACACTTCTCTCGTGAAAACAATTATATTTTAAAAGGTAATTTATATTGCCATGGAATTGATGATAACAAGTTCTGTTTGTCATGGATACGATTTTTATTATCCTTTAGTTTTTAACAGACATCAGTCTCAACGAAAATAAACAAGTAAAATGACAAAGTAACGCATGTCCATAGACTATAGTTTTATGTCTAAGATATCTGAAATACAATACGAATAAAATAAAGAAGTAGCCAAGTCAGATACTGTTACTAGCAAAGAACGGGATTACAGGGGCATAGACCACTCGGCAAAATAGTCGAATTCGAATTGGTGTGTTTGAAATGTTGTTGCAGAACTCATGTCCTTAATCGTGAAGGGAAAAGTTCAACTTTAAGAGCTTAATTGTGAATTCGATGGAGTTACACATACATGACCTGCTGCCAAAACCTATCAGGCAACATTTCTGAAGAAAATAAATAAATTCCAAACAATAACAAAAAGCAAATAATTCCGCCTCTCCCTATTCTATTTTGATAAATATAGTACCTTTTCCACGGTGATTAGTCGTCCTTCAAGAACCGAACGATGCAAATACTTGATACACCGTTCAGCACCTTCAACGGTTTCCATGGTAATAAATGCAAACCCACGAGATTCTCTCGTGCGAGGATCTGTCACCAGATTGCAGTCCAAAACCTGAAACAAAAACTTCGTCAAAAGTTTTCTGCACAGAAATATTTGACACATGAAACTTACTTTTGTCACATGATAATTCACGAGTTACTATTATCAGGGTTGGTATTAAAAAGAGATACTTAAATATGGAAAGGGAAGACAAAATCCTCAAGCTCGAGAAATTAGATGCACAGAAAAATGGAAGGTCAAGAAAGATGAATTGCATAAGTTACAACACGTGCTACTATTTAGATGATGTCGAGATAAAAGAAAATGATGCATAGTGCAACATGATCTTCTTTTCTTTTTCTTTTCAAAATAGTGCAACATCATCTTTGATATTCGTTAAAAATTTCTAAAAGGCTATACCTTCCCTTCTTTGGCAAAAAACTTCTCAATATCACTGGATGTTACTCTAGTGGATAACCCCGTAATATATAGGTTATTACCAGGATTTGATGCATCAACTGAACGACTCCTACAGTGAAAATAATTAGCCAGATTTAGACATCAATGTAGTATGGATAATAAACCAGAACCTATGACACAATTGAACAGGCAACTAATACAACTTAACATTAAACATATACCTGGATCGACTTCTACGAGACTTCGATAATGACCTTGATCGACGACCTTTAACGGGTGAAATGGAGGTGCGAGGTGAAGCAGACCTGGGAACATAAAACAATTTCTGATCAAAACACACAAAAGCCAATACAGTCAAGTTATTCAAAGAAAAAATGAGAGACGAATGAAAAGACCACACTATACAAGGGTGAACTTACCTCCCTTCCCTGGTGTATGACATCTCTTCAAAAGTTCCCTAAAAGTAAAGGGAACAAAGAATCAAAACGTTAGTAAGACGGTAACCTAACCCTTCAGTTTTCACTTAATAACGAAGAGCGTAAAGTTTGTTATATCGAACCTTTTCGGTTCAAAGCCAGCTAAAAAGGTTCATAACATGATTCAATCCAAGTTCAAGTCGCTCATTAACACGTATAGCTTCATAGAAGAACACTAGGGGTGTCAATATCTAACACGATAACACGGCTTACACACAATATCCCTACCACGAACTGTTTTGTTTACTCGATTATCCTTTTCGGTACTTTTACGCCATATATAACCGATAACATAACACGACTACACCATTCAACTTGACGCGACACCCGTAACACAAGATTCACACTGATACACACAATTCAAACATGATAACAAAGCTTGTTCAGTATGAAACGAAAGATACAAACTTTCGAATTGAAAACTATGTTAAAACATGCAACTATTTCCATTTACTTTCTCATTTCTACCGCAATTCAAACCTTAGTATCTTACAAGAATCTAATTCATATGAAAAGATGACTTTTTTTTACTGAATTTTACGAAAAGGAAAGCTTAAACGGAGATCCGTTATTTCTGACGGATAACCAAGACAAATATGAAGAAACGGTAAACGGCGGTTACCTGGGAAGCGGATTCCGGTGAGTTGACTCGGTTAACCTTGACCCGACCCGGCTCTATTGGGTGGTCTTTGCGGAGCTGCACAGGGACATGGATATGATGGACGGATTAACTGATGCGCTTAGCAGTTGCACCTAGCTGGCCAATATCACGTGACTTCCACGTGGCAAATCGAGCCGAGTTTTAACGCGTTCGGTTTTGGTTAGAAAGGAGCCAAGTTTTGATATGCTCGGCATTTTGGAAAGAGCTTCGAGTTGAGTTTGTTCTATTTTTGCTTGGCTCGGCTCATTGGTAAATTAACAAGTTCAAACCAAATTTCGGTTTTGGTTTAATGATTTGGTATTCAGTAAGCTATACAGAGAGATGGATTGTGATAGATGGAATAACTCACTATGCTTGCCATTTGCACCTAGCTGGTGAAGTATCATGTGACGTCAATATGTCAAGTCGAGCCGAGTTTTGACATACTCAGTTATGGTTAGAAGCGAAGCCGAATTTTGACTTGCTCAGATTTTGTTAGAAAATTAACAAAAATGTGATTCAACTCGATCCAAGTTTACTCTACTCTTTCTTGGCTTTGACTGCTTAGTAAATTAATAAGCTCGGACCAATATTTCGATCTTAGCTCGATCTTAAAATTCCATTCGAACTTGTTAATTTTTTATTTTTTATTTTATCTATAATTGGATTCTTTCTGAGAAAATTGTGAATAACATTTTTTTTTTATGTTCAAACAAATTCACAAACAAATAAACAAATTACTTTCTTTATTGTGTTCCGAAAAAGAGCTCATGAGAAAGTTAATGTGTATAATTTTAAATTGTAGGGATTAGAAAGAAAAGAAACGTAAAGTTGAAATACCAAAACAAAATTTACCACTTTATCTTCTTAATGTAACCCTAGCCGCCTCCGCCACCAGAGTCCATATATATACATCTCTACATTCCATTAAACTCTTGGTCCTTGGCCGCCGAGCTCACCGGAGCTCACATTGGAGGTCTTCTTTTCAAAATAATCGTTTTTTTGCTCTGTTTTCTACCATTGTGGTAGTCGTCGTGTTTAGAAAAATGATTGTTTAGTGACGATCGGAGTCTAGTCGCCCGAGGCCGAGCGCTTACCTCTTGAGGTAGAGGAGGCGTGGTATTCCACGAGAAAAAGGTTTTGGTGGCGCGTAACATTTTTGCGACGGGCGTATATTAGCGACGGAGTTTTCCATGGCCGCTTTTCTGCTTTAGTTTTTGCAGCTTAAGCGAATTGGATCTCCTACATTTTCAATTTCTCATTTCTTATATATATTTTTTCAATTCATTTTTAATTGAATTCATTTCAATGTTGATTTAAAACTGAGCTGCTGGCTATGGAGATTATGTTTGTTAACTGTTTGTTTCGGTAAGTCGACTAACTGAGTCTGATTACGGGTGGAGATTATCCTCCACGCCACACTTATCGAACATCCAATGGAGCTGGACCTCTAACAAGAACCCAATTGTGTGATGGAATCAACTAATAATGATTTGCATGCTACTTTTTTGAACCTGAAACAAGTCTGTTTATCTAGACATTTAGACGGGTAATGACAAGATGTGAACACGCCTAAATTGAAATGATAGATAAAAGAAACGACGTTGAAAATGTGTTCCGGTAATAAGAAGATAGTAAACGTGCCTAAACTGAAATGATAGATGAAAGAAACAACATTGAAAATGCGATGGAGGCGAACGATGGTAATGTTGGTGTAAATGAAGTTGGCAAAAACCCCCAAGTTCTCAATAGACCTATCCACAACCGAAGTTTGTGGCGGTACTCGTGTTTATTGCATGTTCATCTTCCGAATATTAACGGAATTTGGATTGAGTCGGATTTTAAACATGCTACAGATAACTTCAATAGCAAGGTTGTAGATGAATGTCTTAGACAAATCATCGTACTTTAGCTTAGGCTTCTTTCCTATGACACTAATTCTATTATTATTTTTATTATTATTATATTAATTTCATACTGTTTCCTAAATTGGAATGATCTAGGCAAAATCTTTAGCAAATCTTAATGACTAAACAGATAAATAATTTCCTAAATTTGTACTATAAAATCCTATTTTTTACAGAAATATTATTTTATTATTTTGAAAATAAGAAATACTATTATTACTAATATTAATTTCATATTGTTTTCAAATTGGAATGATCTACCCTTATGAAAGTTTAAAAGCTTAATTAAGATTAGCCATTTATAATTACATTACCATTTACACATTTATTTTTTTGACAACCATTACCATTTACACGTTGTTCACATATATAGCAAGTGAAGAAAACATTTTCTAAAACAATCGAGCAGGGCTGGTATATATAGATGGATCACATCAAACAATTAGAAGCAAGCACAAGAACAAAAATATAACAAACAAATAAAAACAATGGAAAACACAAGTATTTTGAGTCTGCTTTTGATATTTTCTATTGAGCCTCTAACATCATGGCCAGCCAGTCAAGAACACCATTCGGGGAAGTTTACGCTGGGGACGATCCTCTAACTGTTGGTCCTGAACTCACTTCTGAAGTAATAGGCAATGCACAAGGTCTTTATGTGTCATCCGGTGAAGATTTATAGTCGCTAGAATTATACTTGGATTTTGGGTTCACGAAAGGAGAGTTCAATGGAAGCTCTATCAGCGTGTTATCGAGGAATCCAGTGTTGGAGACAGAACGTGAGCTTGCGGTTGTGGGAGGTAGAGGGAAATTTAGATTTGCAAAAGGGTTTGCTCATCTTAAAACTTATTTTGGTAATGCACCTGGTGATGCTATTGTTGAATATAATGTTACTGTACTCCATTACTAACAACTTGTCTCAGAATTTTTATAAATAAATTGTAAGTCATTTTATGTGTTTGTTAATTTCAATCAAATTGGTGTTCCGAATTGCATTTTTAATTACCTTATAGTCAGAAATATCCACAAAAAATCACTAAAATGTGTTATTAAAGATCACATTTTAGTATATTACCAAAGATCACTAAAAAATTCTGCATATATATATGAATCATGACAATGTGTTTTTCTTAAATTATCTATTATCATCTGCAGCATGTATTATGTTAATTTGAAACTCTCTCTATTCTTTGACAAAGTCTGTTAAGTTACCTATAATTTTAATCAAGAAAGCATAATCATAAGCTGTTTCTTCGGACCGACCAAGGAGACCACCTTCACCAAAGTGTCCTCCTCTCATATCCGTCTTCAGAATCACTGACTGGGAGCAATTTTCACATGAACTATCGCGTATTCTCGCAACCCATTTAGCTGCTTCCCAAACTCCAACCCTAAAACCAGTACAACAAGATAAATGAGTCCAAGAGAGTATACAGAAAACCTTGCATCAAATATAAAATTCTAGATAGTGAGAAATGAATTTACCTTGAGTCAAGATATGAGGCTGTAACAAGCATCGACGGAAGGCAGACGTTTTGAGGAATGTTGTCATAAGGAGAGTAACTTCGAATATACTCAAACTCGGATTGCATCTCTGGATTCCCAAATTCTTCATAGTCCAGTAAGGTAAGAGGTAAACTTGGATCCAACAGTGTGTTACATATATCAACAAATGGAACCTGATACAACACTTAACATTAGTTCCAAGATCTTAAACTAAGGTGTACACGGTTTAGCTCCATTTGCGCAAAAATCTAATCAAAGATATAATAATGTTAGAACATTTTAAGCTATCCAAAACTGAATTGATATGAAGGACTAAATCAAAGTCTCAAGTCTTTGATTTCTCGAATATTAGCACCAACAAAGCTTAACGTCAAACAAAAGAAAAGTAACAATTGCAATTTGACTCGTAAAAAGTTTCATCTTTTCTTCTTTACCTTCAAGATTGCAGCTCGAAACAAACTTGGGTTCATATTGATAGCAGCTCCCACAAGAAGGCCCCCAGCACTATACCCAATTGCATTGAGCTTATCTTTATGAACATAACCCTCGTTGATAAGATAATCTCCACATGATATAAAATCATACATGGAATTAAGTTTATTCAACCCACTACCGGATTTATGCCACGACAAATCCCCTTCACCGCCTCCTCTGCCCAAGCAGAAGATGTGAAGCTTTTGAAATATGACTCAAAAAATAGTATGTTAGAGGCTCAATAGAAAATAGATTAAACTCATGAAACAAACCTCACATCAGCAAAAGCTAAAACCCAACCACGATCAAGCAAACTCACTCGATCTGCAGACCAGCTTTTATCCAAAACCTCTCCATAAGCTCCATAACCTTGTAAGAGTCCAGGAGACAGCTCCCTCAGCCAGGATTTTTGAGAGTATAATATTGTCAGAGGAATCCTGACACCACCGTGGGAAACTTCTTCCTTTCTTTCACAATAGTATGCATTGGAAAAATCTTTCCATCTTCTCAATACAACACTGTGGCCATTTTGATCCCCGTCATCTTTCATATCTATATCATGGTTTTGTAAGCATGTTTCATGATGATTATGCATTCCTCTTACTTCCTCTTGCTGCACAACTGAGAATGTCTGCTTTGACATCTCATAGTCAACTATCACATAGCATCTGTACATCCCAAAGGAATCAAATTAGGTACCATATGAAGAAATTCACGAGTCGTGATGGGGAATTTGACTTTATATGTTGAGGAAATTATAAAAATAAATGACAAAATTCCTGTTAGATGATTGCTAAGTACTGCGTAGCCAATTCAATAAACCTATGTCAATCAGAGAACAACAATGAGAGTTGAACTAAAATTTCCATGAGTTTTAGGATATGATATAATTTGAGCTTGAAACTAATTATTTACGCCATTGCAACTAAGATTATTGGTTGTAAAAGGAAGTTATACCACTGGAGATGACACCACCACACGGTACACTGAGTTCATGAAATCATGGTTCGACCCTGGAACAACGCTGCATTGGTTTGAAGGTAGAGGGAAAAACCATGGTTGAAGATCCTCAATCTCCAATTCACTCTGTAAAACAATCAGGGAAAAAAAGAAATTGAGCAGCAAGCATTTTCAGATATAAAACTAAATATATGCTGCTATCATTATCCTCTTGTTGATCAAATGCAATTTCATGGCATAGTTAAGAAATAGTTTGAACAAGCACACAAAGGAACAAAACACAGGACATATTATGCTATGATGTTGAACTAGGAGTTACCAACCATGCTATTATGTTGAACTAGGAGTTCACGCTCATAGGCTACTAATATGAAATTAATTATATGGTTAAACATATACATTTACTTTGAAATAAAAATGTGCTTTAATTTGACAAAAGTTCAATAAGCTAAAACTAATTTCATTCAGAAAAATAGTAATAATAAAAGGACTAGTGTAGAAATATAATGAATGACTAAAAGAGTAGGCTAAACCATTAGCTAATTGGTAGAGAAATTGGACCAAAAAGATTTGTCTTTTCTAAATTTTTCTTTTTAGTAAATTTAACTTTTATAAACTTTATAATCAGTAATGTGCTTAAACTGATTTTTTGAAAATAAATAATTATATAAATGTCATTGAAAAAAACACACATGAATAAAATAATTTTAATCGTTGACCCGTACTAAATTAGATTAAAGATTCATTCATATCTTATATTATAAATTTGTGTTAAAACTATTTTACAACAATGAAGATAAAATATGAGTACAGTACTTGAAGTGGTTTTTTTTCTTTTGACAAATACTTGAAATGGTTCTAGTAGTTTAGAGTTGATTATAAAAACTTAGTTATAATATATTTAAACTAGTGATATTATATCTATAGTTTTAAAATTTACTATGATTATTTTGTTTTGAAATAAGTTTAAAAGTAATGTTCGTGTGTTTGATTCAATTTTCAAATAGAAATATGTAGTTTAACAATTTACCGTTTATAAATAAAAGTATGTGATATGAATATTTTTACAAAATTCAATATCCGAAATCACATTTTTTTAGTTCAGATAATGGTGTAGGTTATGGTTACTTTGAAGTAACCGTTACTTTGTTTTCATCACCATTGGATCAAAATCCACTACCCTCATCTAAAGGTGATACTGGACAAAGTAATGGTTACTTTGTAAATAACAAAGTAACCGTAGAAAAACCCTCAGATAATATTTACAAAGCTTTGTAAATGAAAACATCTTTTTTCGCTCAATTACCCGACTTGCATGTAATCGATCATCTTCATCAAGCTTTTAAAATGAAAACATCTCTTTCTTAATATTTCTTATAATTTACAAAGTTATAGATAATATCCATATCTTTTTTATTTCTTTACATGTTTTCATACGTTTCTGATTCCTATACGTTTTACAAAATATTGTTTCTCGGATTTCCCCATTTCTGTGTAAAGTAGGTATCAGATCATCCATCCACCTCCTTGCCATCTGATAAATTTGTTACATCAATTATGGCAGTTAGATTTTTAGATATGGTTTGTTTGTGTTGTGATGTACTTGGTGTATCTTTTTATGATTTCTCTTTCTTTGCCAGCCTGATCGACATGGATGATCTTTAATTTTGGATTGCAATCTCGAATCTTTTTTCAGACTATCGGGTATGCTAGAAGTGTTCAAGGTTTTGAATTAGGAGTTGTTAACCACCAATCTAGAGCATCACAGGCCGCTGCAGGGTGCATGTTTCTCTTCTGTCTCTTGTTTATTCATGTGCATCTTTTTTTTTGTGCATTTGCAAATTTTCATTGAAGCACTAAAACACACTCCACTCTTCGGGGTGATATGTATATATTATTGGATATTAGGACGGATCCATGGGTTTCAAAGTAGATGGTCTATCACTATTCTTTTATGCGTACTTTGTTCTTAGGTTTCTGATTCAGCTTATTACGAGTAAAGTATCATTATAACTCTTAGCAATCCATTGTAGAAGGTTGTTCATCACAAATAGACATTGCATAGCTGAGGCAAACATGTCTCTCTTTTTTCACCTCTTTGTCAGGTCCTGTGAATACGTTATACGTGTCCAAACATGTTATTAGAAAGTGGATCATCGGATTTGTTTTTCTTTTTCTTGGTTTCTATCTTGTAATGTTGCACTTATCTGATTATCCCTCCTGTTTCAGTGAAACTCATTCACCACAGTACACATCATGTCCGGTTTCTCCTTTCTGCGTTCAAGGTCGCCTCAATGTTTGAGCGGAAGATTATCTCCATCTCCTATATCTAGCCCTCATGCCGCATCTGGTTATTCCACACGTCTTACTGGCAGAAGTGGTGCAAATATCCCATTTAATCAACTTACTTGCATCAGGAAAGCACGGGAACCATCCCGAGATCCCACAATGTTTTGTTCACAAACTCCAGTAATCCATATCAGGAACCCATTCCCGATTTTATTTCACCCGATAATAGTGCTCATGAAAACCAGTTTGGTCGATCTGGCCATAGCGATCTCTACAATGCACAACCTGTCCTGGCAGATCGTGTATCTCAGCAGCTCCTAAGGGATCATGTGAAGTTGAAGCCATCACTACACTTTAATCCACCATAATCTAGTGCTAAAATGGGAATCCTCTGTCCATTTTTTTTATGTTTGGAAGCAGAATCCAAACGTCTAGTTCCAGAAATCATATGGTAAGTAGTAGTTTACACACATGCCAATTCAAATTTGATATACAAAAAAAGGTCTGTTGGAGAAATTCAAAATTATGTCACTATGTTCGGCTTTAAGTGAAGTAATATTGGGTTTTATTGGCATACTTAAATTAAAAAGCAAACATATGTTTGTTTTGATACCTTTCCAAGTGTCAACAATTATTCAAGAGTGTTT
This sequence comes from Euphorbia peplus, assembly GCA_028411795.1. NCBI lineage: Eukaryota > Viridiplantae > Streptophyta > Magnoliopsida > Malpighiales > Euphorbiaceae > Euphorbia > Euphorbia peplus. The sequence continues at coordinate 32,072,674 of CP110839.1, forward strand.
GTTGGATTAATTATTTTTTCATTCATAGAGGATTAAATGTCACAAATTAGGATAACACGGTAGTCGAATGTTATCAAATTATAACACGAGAATTACAGATTAAGGTTTGACATGAAATGTTACTGAATCATATCATAAAGAGTAGTTGCTAACATTTTACATTTGATTAAATTCATCACTGGTCACCGAATTTTAATGATCGTCTAAAAATAATTTCTCATAATTTTGGATTTTGTCTCAATTAGAAACTAAAAAAATGATATGTTAAATTAATTAAAGTTGGTGATTCGCGTCGATTGATCAACAATAAAGTTAGAAATTATTTTTTTTGGTCAATTTGATTAGATTGACGTAATTCAGACTAAATATATATTAATTGATTTTTAGAGACAAATTGAAGTTTAGTGGTCATTTTGAGCCATTCCTAAACATTTAAAGGACCAATAGAGTATTTAGTCCTATGTAAATAAATACAACATAACACTAACATGCGTTTGGCAAATATTGATGATGAAATGAGATTAATTTTTAAAGTTGGCTTGTCAAAACCTTGTTTGGTTGGAGGGATTAGTTGGATTAGTTTTAGTAGTAAAAGATGGAAATGTCAAATTTACCCCTAAGATTATATTAAATTTGAATATAATATTAACCACTAATTCTTCTTTCATCCTCTTCCTCATCGCGATTCTTTCACAACGGAATGAGTTTTCGGCATTATTCCATCATCTCTGACGTCCTCTATCATCTCCGGCGAACTCTAATTTCTCTGACGTCCTCTACTTCCTACGGCATCCTCCATTATCTCTAGCGGTCCTCCATTATCTCCAGCGGTGGGGATATGGCTGGAATTTTTAAAATTGCAAGAGGGTTTCTTAGTCATTTTCCCACTCAAGTTCCTCTCATCTCATCCCTGAAAACCAATACCACCACCCCCCCCTTATTAGTTTTTGAGCTTGGTTGAGATTAGCTCTCCAAGCTCACATCTCTATCCCTCTAAACAAACTAGGTATTAGATGAGATTAGCTTTTAATTTAGTCTCATACCACCCCATCTCACTCAATCCCTCCAACCAAACACCCGATAAGCCTTCTCATCCTTGCTCCTCTTAAAGTGGCGCATCTGTTATCCTTGTCCTTCATTTATCCTTGCATTGTCAGCTTACATATATTAGATCTATTATTTTTGGTTTATAATAATTAAACTTAGATTTATTATTTTTGGTTTATAATGCGTTTTTGGTCCATAATAATTATGCTTAGATCTATCATTCCTCTCATTTTGCATTTTTTGATTCATAATAATTAAGCTTAAATCTATTATTACTCTCATTTTGTATTTTTGGTTTATAACAATTGAGCTTATATATATTATTCCTCTCATTTTCTATTAATGACTTACTTATGGTTAGAGTTGGGATTCATGATTTTCTTGTTTTAGTTTGCATTTTTTGTCTTAATAAATGTTTTTGTTTCTGCACATTTACTTTAAATTTGATGCTAATACGTTTTTTCATGGTTTTTTTTACATTTTTTTTAATGTTTTGATTTGTAGAGAGGTTACCTACCGATGGCATGGGGAATATAATGGTAATATGCTTTTAGTGTTAATGTCTTTGACAATTACTCCGTTATTTATCTTTTAGCCCTCAAAATGAGAATACTAATCATATTTGTTTCATTATTTTCATGTAGAACGAGATGATCAAGATTTTTTAATACGAAATGAATCTCGTTGTTTTAGCTTATGACCAATATCGTAAAGGAAATATACGTGGGTATAATAGTGTTGTTTTCTTTTTAGATTAGACTTCTTTTGAAGCCAATCCTAACCCGAATTCTAACAAGTTTTTATGGGAAAAACATGATAATATGTTTCATTGCTATTTTGTCAATGAGGATGCAAATCATATACTTGATGCCCCCTTACCAAGAAGCTTTTGAACAACTCATAGATTATTTGGATGCTAGGAGAGTTATATTGTCTATTATGACGGTTGTCCATATCCCTCATGATATAGAGGTTGAGGGTGAGGATTACGTACAATTTGAGGTTTGCGATTATGTGTCGGATGTATTTCGAAAGTATTTTAGGCAGATGTTTCGTTTCTTTATGTATGCCCATCAGTGCCGATCCTGAGGTTTCAAGGGCAAAGAGCTAAATATGAGCCCTCATTAACAAATACAAGTAAAAAAAATATGAAATCAAATATTATATTTGACTACCGAATTTTTTTTATACAAAATGATGTATTTGAACGTTTTTTTTTAAATGCAAAATAACTAATTATAGTGTATATATGGATATGATCTAACATATTTGTATCAGTATATAAAGTGGCAAGACATTTCTTATGACATCGATAATATCAAATAAATTTTTCAATAATTTTAGATTTTTTTTAACATATGTAATAGTCACTATCGTAATAAAGTAAACTCGAAGAGCAATGGAAATATTTGGATTTCATTATGATGTTTTGACAGACTTGAACACTTCGACAGTTGACATCAATTTATTTGGTAAAATCTTTTGTAACACTTTCATTTTTTATTCATTATAATTTTTTTTAATGAAATATATGCAAAGAACTCAAATGACTTCAACCTTTTTGAATTACGTGAAAACTCTGAAAGTGAGTGATGAAAAATTAAAAGAGCTCATGCATATATAAGTAATATACAGACAAATTTAGACTCTTATTATTTTTTGGCCCTACATAGACGCCCATACTGCCCACAGCCAGAGACGGCCCTGATGCCCATAGCCTAGAGCATTACATCACAAGTTTTGGCATATGTAATCTAGTTATGATAGGAGAAGTGGTGAAATATTTTATGATTTAGTTTGATTCTAATGTTGGAACAGTAGATGTAGATGAAAGGATTCGTGAAGACTTTACTCGTCTTTACAAGGTTATTCATGATGTTGTATTTGCCGATCATTTTGCAAATCTTCCATATAGAAATATTCCAAGAAAAGTTCATGTTGATATGGTGAGTTGGTTAGATCTTCTATTGCTAATTCCTCATATGTATGAAGTTTGTTATTTTTTAAGTTTTACCCTTTTGTTTATATATATAGATTTCAAATGCACATGGATATATCGGAAAATCATGTGGTGGTTCTTTCCTATAAAAAGAGAATTAGCTTTATTATGGATACCTTTCACAGACGCAATGCGGTACCGGAGGAATGGATGGAAGAGTCACTTTCAGAAATGGGGAATAGTGCGGAATGGAAGATGACATCACAAACGTCGATGGACCATTGTATCGATGTGTCAATTACGTCGATACTACTTACAATGGAAGTTCTGAGGTTTTGGAGGAACTTTATAGCTCATTTTGAAGATCACATTAAAGGGATAATTTCCTAAAATTTTGAAACTCCTAAATTTGTTGCAGTCTTGTAGAATTCTTTACACTGTGCCTTTTATCTTACAAAAGGATTGTTTAGTCAGACACCACTTGAACATTGTCTGACTAAAGAATCCCTTTTTGTAGAATCTCTAAATGCGACATGATAGGATTGCGGATCATTCCTGCCTAGCGCCGGCTCGTAAACAGATTTCCCTATCCTCTTAAAAGGAAACTTTTTAATGGACTCACTAGCATCCATTTGAACCCATTCCAGATTAGGATTATCAATATTAATACCGAAAATCCCAACATTGGTTTCAATGATGAGGGAGGAGAGATAAACACAATACGAGTTCACAAATACATTATCCACTGGTTTGCACTTGTCCCAGTCAAGAGGTTCAGGAAGTCCAATCCATGTCTCAGTTCTCGTATCAAATACCTCAAATTTCGGGGATACAAAACATGGCATTGGGGGAATTGGATGTACGCCCTTATACTTGAGGTACAACGAGGCTGCAAATACACAAATCTTATATTCACCGATCACGACACCAACTAGACAGCGCTTTGGAACTGTCATTTCAGGTCCGGTCTGTATATAGCTTATCCCTTTCTCTTCCTCGTCTGTCAAATCAACTGTCGAGGAAGATGACAGAGCTTTTGTCATATCATAAATAGACATATGACTCAACCAGTTGGTGTCCTTACCGGACCATCCACCAAACATGTATAATTTGCATCCTACAGTGAGAAACACGTGGTGGCCATGTAGACGAGAAAACAAAATAACTGGATGCAACGGCGGGACATGAAACTTAAGAATGTTTGACAGTGCATTGAGGTCTAAACAAAAATAGCATGTACTCCCCTATACTTTTTATGAATAGTATGCACACAAATTTTACTAAATTCACGAGTTAGTTGATGAGTAGCTCCCAGTTTCCCGACGAATTCCAACGCAGCTCGAGGACTCCACAGAGACGTTAATGGGGTAAGCTTCTCGAAGAATCACAACCACTGCTCCGACTCCGACGCCGTTTTTGCTCCGATTACCGACGATTGTCTTCTACTGACGAGAGTTTCATCTACATAAGGAGGTGGCATCGTCACAGATCAGAGAGAATCGACGACGCTTCAACAGCAAAAGTTCATCTTCTCTCTCCTAGGGTTTGGTATGGTTTCGTTTAGTTTAGGGATTTTTATATGTGATATACTTGAGGAGAGACAGATTAGTGTATCAAGATGTCTCGCCCGCTTACATAAGGTTTGAACTAATTTATAATGGAGTCACTTTTAGGGTTAGATGTGAGCGGAGAAGTGAGATTTGAAGAGAAACGAAAATACAACCGGTACTGAGAATCAATTGAGGGGTTGACGTCGGTTGAAGCGCCAATGGCAAACATGTCAAAAATTCTTAGGAGACGCTTGATTTTTTCTCCTTTAATCAGAAGTAAAGAAATTCGAAAAGTTGCTTCATCATCTTCAGTATGTAGAAATGCAGTTATTGTCATTCCAAAAAGACTTTCGAGTGAGGTAACAATGATTAGCAACATACGTTAACCAGTGAAGAAATTCGTTACAGTTTCTTAACCAATTTAAGGTAAAATCTGTATCTAAAATAGAAGTTATTTGTTTCTTGTTGCTCGAAAATATTGTATTGATGCATGTGAACATAGTAGCAAAGTGTACAAACTTGAGGAAGAAAAACGACGGTCTTGCACATGGCTCTATCTATAGAGATTCCAACAAGAGCAATAAAATAGAATCTATGTAGAAAGACTGCAAGAGCGACTACTTTATCATTGAGTTCACACTTATAGGCTATTAATATGAAATTAACTATATGGTAAATACATACAAATTTTATTTTGAAATAAAAATGAGCCTCAATTTGACAAAAGTTCAATAAGCTAAAACTAAACTTATTTGGGAAATATTAATAATAAAAAGACTAGAATAGAAACATGGCGAATGACTAAAAGAGTCGGCTAAACCACTAGCTAATTGGTAGACAAATTGGATAAAAAAATTTATTTTTTCTAAATTTTTCTTTTTAGTAAATTTAAGTTTTACAATCTTTAAAATCAGTTATGTGTTTGAAAATAAAATAATTATATAGATGTCATTAAAAAAAAAACACATGAAGAAAATAATTTTAATTGTGCCCATACCAAATTAGGTTAAAGATTCATTCTTATTTAAAACTTTTTTACGATAATGAAAATAAAATATGAGTATAATAAGTTTTTTTTTTTTTTTTACAAATACTTGGAAGTGGTTTTAGTAGTTTAGAGTTGATTATGAGAACTTAGTTATAATATATTTAAATTAGTGATATTATATTTATAGTTTTTTTGAGATTTGTTATGGTTATTTTGTTTTGAAATAAGTTTAAAAGTAATGAATATGAGTGATATTAAGGACAAGAACATTTTCCTTTTTTTAACATGTGGATGGAGGAGCATCCTTCATTTTGGTCTACTGAACAGAGATGTGTATAATGATATTTCTCCCAGGGTTAATAATCATTGGATCCTATGAATGTTTTTTTAATGGAGGAGGAGAAGGTTATGAGTAGACTTTTGTTTAGGAGTGAAGAGGCGTTTTACAAACAGAAAGCTTGTGTAGATTGGCTTCAGCTTGGAGATAGCAGCTAAAAAGAAAGTTGTTTATTTGAAAGAGCTCTTAGGTACTACAAAGAAGAATAGGCAGCATTGTGACCACACCGTTTTTAGCCATGGAAAACTCATTGAGGATGAGAATACCAATGGTCTGATTGCTCCAGTTACTGACATGGAGATTAAGGAGGCTCTATGAAGTATTGGCAATGACAAAAATCCAGGTATGGATGGTTTTAATAGTGCTTTTTTCAACCAAGCTTGGCCTTTTATAGGTGGTGATTTGTGTAAGGTGGTTAAGAGTTTTTTCAATGATGGAGTTCTTATCTAACAATTTAGCACTTCCATTTTAGTCATCATTCCTAAAATTCCAAAAAGAGTTGTGCTGTGCAGATTGATCTGCGTAAAGCTTATGATAGCGTTCAATGGGATTTCTTGGAAGAAGTCTTGTATGGATTGTGATTTCCTGAACAGTTCATTCGTTGGGTGATGCTGTGTGTGAGACAATCTTTTTACACTATTGCTCTTAATGGCAATTTACATGGCTTTGTTCAGGGTAAAGCCGGTCTTCGACAGGGGGTCCCCTTTCCCCATTGCTCTTTGTTATCGTGATAGACTGTTTTTCAAGGTTATTGACAGCTAAACTTTCCACGTCTTCAGTATCACTGGGGTTGCCAAAAACTGAAAATTTCACATCTATGCTTTGCGGACGACATGTTTTGTTTTGCAAAGCTCATTTGGGTTCCTTATCTGAGTTGACTGGTTTGTTGAATAAATTTGGTGAGATGTCAGGACTTCAAGTTAACCAACAAAAAAGTGAGGTTTTTGTGTGTGGTTTGTCTAAATCAGAGAAAAGAGATGTAAATGTCATTTTTCTTAAAAAAAAGTACAAAATTGTCATAGATGTGTAATTTATTAAACCTTATTTTGTTATGATTTTTCTGTCACAAAGACGAACAAATGATAAATTATCAAGTTGATAACAGTACCAATACCAGAAAGACAAACAACAGCTTCCTGCATCCATTAATTATTAAGGGAAGTACAAACTACAATCAAGAGGATGCTCAATACTCACTACTCATAAACTAGACTACTGCCTCTGACTTAATCTTACATTGAACACGTTTACGATAAGAACAAAAAAAGAGAATTTAACATATTAGACTTCCCAATTAAGCGTTTAATCAATGTAGTGTTCCAATGAATTCAATCGAATACAGTTGTCGAATTTTCTAATTGCAATAGGGTTGTTTTGAATTTGTGCTGTATAGTTCAGGGTTGAGCCTCCACATGGCCTTGCAGAGGTGATTCCTGAGGGTCTTAAAATGCTGAGCCACTGCCTTTGCCTCTACCGAGCATAAGGTCTTTGGCTTCGTTTATTTTCGAAGCAAGGTAATGACTGCCACCGGCATCTGGATGGTTTGCTACCATCACCCTTCGATGAGCTTCTTTGACCTTATCTGTTGCAGTACTTTCTCTGTCAAAGGAAATGTTGTAAACTAGGATTAATAAAATGTGAGAGTTCAAGGATGACTAGGGAATAAGGCAAGCACGTGAACTAGACAAACTTCAAGAATGCAGACGAATGCAGCCAAGCCATATGAGCTGGGAAAATTATCTCGAATCTGTGCCTAATGAACACACATAGACACTAGCTGGCTTAAGATCAAATCATTCACTCATATGCATTTGCAGCTCTACGTTCTTATATTGGCACTAACATGCTTCATCGGCTCACCAAAACGACTCACATATGCAAACAAAGTTGGGCAAGAATTTCCACAAAACCAGCATTTATCCCACACAAAAATTGGTGAAAATGTACCTATTACAGGGAGGGACAGTGTCTAGGTATCTTCCCGTGAAGCAAGCTTACGATACTGTTGACAAATGGCCAAATCCAAGCAATAAGCATGCTCACCTAAGTGAAAATATGGATCTAAATAAGGCCGTTACATGAGTTTCTATTGATAATAAATAAGCATATGTAGATGTTGGATTGATAAGCAAGTAACTATCGGCCTTGCTTGTGCAAGTGCTAGTTAGGATTTACAATCCTATTTCAGTCCAGACATGAATCAACAAGATGCAATCAAAACCCATTCAGAAAGATACATCAATATAAAAGCATCTCCAACTCTATAAGCCTAAGTATACAAATTAGCATACATTATATGGTAAGCCATCTTCAAATCCCAATCGCCAAACCATATTACACAAGTAATAAAGCATACCTTGACAAATCTTAGAATCCACTAGCAAAAAAATAAATTCAACGTTTACGCTCACAAAACGGCGAAATGTAGTGACACTCGACTTCCACTATTGTTTCAGCACAATCATAAAACTTCAATATAAAGTGTAAAATACAGACACCCGAGATCAACTTTGTTCTTCTAAAGTCAGATTTCCAACAAAATCTATGGTGTGGCATGATTTAGATCATGGAATTAGACATGCTGTATTTTAAGTAACACCATTTTAACATCATTAATGTAAAACTGGAGATAGATTTTGTCCTGCTAAAGTCAGATTTCCGACCAAATCTGTGGCGTGGCATGATTTTGATCATGGAATTAGGCATGCTGGATTTCGAGTTACATCATTTTAACATCATTAATGTAAAGTGTAAGTAACAGAAACACCGTAACCACCATCTACAAAATGACCACAAATCGAAGTTTTGGGTGTTTCTGTTTCTAATGTAGTCATGACAGAGTTAACTTGACGTCTTTCAGACTCAAAGCTACGGTTAAATCAAGTCACGCGAGCTTTACAGTAATTCACAACTTGAAAGACACAAATCAAAGTTCAGTTATTTTCACCTACAAACCGAAATTTACGAAACCCTCAAAAAACGCAACTTGAACTAGATAACACAAACCATTCCAAAGAGCAACATATCACAATTCTAGACCGAAAAAGGTACCTGACTCCGAGAATCAAAGCAGCTTCTCTCCTATTCATAACAGGTTGAAAACCACCTTCATAAAATCTCCTCAACTTCGCCGTCGGTGGTCTCGCCTTGAAAGCTTGCCAAGCCTGGATGCTATACCTACCAGCATAAGCCGCAGCCGCCACCGCCAACCCTGTTATTAATGGTGTAGCCTGCTCCCAAAAATTTGCAATTTCATCTCATCAATACAATTCAATTCACAAAATCAAAACTTCAAACCACAATTAAAAAAGAACCTATCTTTCCTACACGATTACAGATTAATCACAATTCATCAAAACCCTAATTTATAAACATGATAAACCCCAAATTCAAATTCCTCTCTTTCCCCCAAAATTTTGTCTGAAAAAGAACAATTAAAATCATAATCTATAAGGAAATAGAAAGAAGAACTCACCATTCCGCCGCCGTTCGCCGGAGATTTTTCCGATTCGCCGATAAGGGTGGAGGAGAATGAATGAAAAAGTTGAGATTTTTCGTAATTGGCAAGCCAAATATGCATAAAGTTTGCAGATTTTATATTGGGGTTTTCCAGCTTAAAACGGTGGCGTTTTAGTAAATATATGAAAGCTCTTAAGGCAGCTTGCTTACTTATCCTCGAGTTAACGATTCAAAACCTCTCTAAACTGAGTATCCGTTTCCCTCCTTTTCCTGCTAGGATTGGGAATTCTTCGTTGGGGGAATCCCTTTGATTGCGGTGGAGAAATTGAATCTTCCTATCATTCTTTAACTTTTCGTGGAATCCTTCATCAGTGGTTGTGAATGAAAATCCATTCGGAAGCATTTTTCAAATTACAAACTTACTGATACAAATCAAAAATCATGGGACATGGTAAAAATATGTCATCTTTATTGAAAATTTTGATGGGTTTTTATTGGGTTTATTTGATTATTGATTTTGGTGCTCTCAGGTGAAAAGGGTCAATCCAGCAAGAAACGTAAATCCTCTAAGGTCAGATTACTAATTCTTCAATTGGGTGTATCTTTGTTTCTATTTTCCTAGCATGTAAGAGCAAGAAAAATGGTAACTTGTAAATTGATGTGCAGGATGATCATAAAGCCAGAGTTGTTGAAGATGAAGATGTGTATTATGGTGAAGAACCGGATGATGATTATCGCGATGGTAATTTAAAAATTGCGCCTTTTTGTTATGATATATGTATGTGGATTAGTGTGTGATTGTTTGTGATTATATGTGTGTAATTGAGAGATTCATTTGGGTGTAAAAGTTGCGCCTTTTTGTTACGATCTATGTGTGGATTAGTGTGTGATTAATGTGTGTAATTGAGAGATTGATTTGTGGTTTGTTGTTTGATTAGATGGTGATGGGAAAAAAAGAGACTTCAGTAAATTGGAATTGAAGTTAGACCATGCCAATCGACCTCTATGGGCGTGTGCAGATGGGCGGATTTTCTTGGAGACGTTTTCGCCTTTGTATAAACAAGCCTATGATTTTCTAATCGCCATTGCTGAGCCCGTTTGCAGGTTTAGTTACTCGAGAATTAGTTTATGAATGTAATTTAATGTGTGAATTCTGGTTTTGAAAATGAATTTGGATTCATAGGCCGGAGTCGATGCACGAGTACAATTTGACACCACATTCTCTATATGCCGCGGTTTCTGTGGGTCTTGAGACTGAAACTGTGATAGCTGTTTTGAATAAGTTGTCTAAGACGAAGCTTCCTAAAGAAATGATTGATTTCATACATGCTTCTACTGCCAATTATGGCAAAGTCAAGCTTGTCCTTAAGAAGAATCGGTACTTCGTGGAGTCGCCATTTCCTGAGGCAAGTCCTTTTTTTAGAAAAGACGAAATTTTTTAGGTTCTTTTGCTTTGGATATTTGGTAGTGATGCTTTATATCTTATTATAGGTACTGAAGAAGTTGTTGACGGATGAAGCTATATGTCGTGCGAGGATTACTTCTCAGGTTTGTTGTGAACTTGTAATTGAAATATTTAATCATGTCATGAATTTGAATTGCGCACGGTTACTAGGAATGCTATACTATTAGATGTTCTTCGCAAGTTTTGAGTCGTCATGGAAGTTGAATTCATGACCTCAGATAAGTTGCACGTACATGAATCCAGTATTCTGATGCATTCTGATCAAATTTTCGTTTTAGTATTAGTGTTATAATGTTTATTTGTCTTGCAAATGGTGTTTATTATGGCAGCTTAAGTTTATATATGTGCGCAGGCGAATGGTGATTTTACAATCAGCAAAACTGCAGGGGAAAGTGGGGGTCATCATGATGAGTTGCTAAATGAAGCTGAGTTGGCTGCTGCAGCTGAAGATAAAGAAACTCACGCATTTGAGGTCGATCCTGCTCAGGTAATTTGAATTAATTCTTCGGTGATCAAACCAAAAATCTGAATTTATCTGCTTTAGTTGGTCCATTTCTTGATTGCATCCACTGTTGTTAATATTGTGCTCTTTTGGGTTCATAATTGCATTTTGTCTAGAGTCTTTCATGATTTGTAGGAAGTTTCATAATCATACGAGTTTCTTAACTTGTTTTGTGGTTTTTGACAGGTTGAAAATGTAAAGCAGCGGTGTTTGCCGAATGCTTTGAATTACCCGATGTTGGAGGAGTATGACTTCAGAAATGATACTGTATGACGTGATATTTTCTTAACTTGTGCCTTCAAAACTAGAATCTAAAGAGCAGGATATAAAAGAGAATACTGAATATATTGATAAATAGAAAGACTACAAAGATGAACAATAGATATATGGACTAAGCTAGAGCTTAATCCCCCAGTAGAAATCTCCCTCTCAACCAAAGTAGAAGAGCCTCTGCATATAGCAGCCAAACATTAACTCTCATAAACTGCCACTTCTCTCAAAACTTCCCCTTATATACTAAATACTCATACCCTAAAAAGTACTAATGTTTAATACCCAAAATACGCTAAATACTAGTACTAATGTCTAATATCCGAAATACCCTTATACCATAAAAACAATAAACCTTTTTTTTGCTATTAGTAAACAATGATGAACTTGTTTATTTTGAATAATTGATGGTACTGAGTTTATAAAAGTCTTGAACAACTGTGTATAAACTTATTTAATTTGCGGCATTTATTAATTTTTAATGACGTTGCAGGTCAACCCTGACCTTGACATGGAATTGAAACCTCATGCTCAACCCCGACCGTATCAAGAGAAGAGCTTGAGTAAAATGTTTGGAAATGGTATTATTTTTTCTACGTTCAGTTATGTGTTTTCTTAGCTTGAGATGTAAAAACTATTTGGTGTTCATACATGCTTCTAACCATGGATTACTTTTCAGGTAGAGCAAGATCTGGAATCATAGTTCTGCCTTGTGGTGCTGGAAAGTCTCTAGTCGGTGTTTCAGCAGCATGCCGAATAAAGAAAAGTTGTCTCTGTTTAGCAACAAATGCTGTGTCTGTGGACCAGTGGGCTTTTCAATTCCAGCTCTGGTCAACCATTCGAGAGGGACAAATTTGTAAATTCACATCTGACAGCAAAGAAAGATTCCAAGGCAATGCTGGGGTAGTGGTGACAACGTATAACATGGTTGCTTTTGGCGGTAAACGATCTGAAGAATCTGAAAAGATCATTGAGGAAATAAGAAATAGAGAATGGGGGCTGCTTCTTATGGACGAGGTAACTACGCAAGAACGTGGTTTAAACTTTTCATGCTCACCAGTCTTTGCCTGCGTGTAAACAAAATATTTTTATTTATTCAGGTCCATGTCGTTCCCGCTCATATGTTTCGTAAAGTTATTAGCATCACCAAGTCTCACTGCAAACTTGGGCTTACTGGTATGTATAATTTAGATACATATCTTCTATTTCGTTTTATGTTATTCGAGGAACATGGATCTTACTGGCTATTTTGATTTCAGCAACACTTGTGAGAGAAGATGAAAGGATTACTGATTTGAACTTCCTTATCGGTCCAAAATTATACGAAGCTAATTGGTTGGATCTAGTGAAAGATGGATATATAGCAAATGTTCAGTGTGCCGAAGTGTGGTGTCCAATGACAAAGGAGTTTTTTGCTGAATATCTAAAAAAAGAGAACTCTAAGAAAAAGCAGGTGCTATCCCGTTTTCTATTTATGTAGTTGTAATTTTATGTTTTCGTTCTCTCCCTTCATTTAACGTTCTCTTTTACTTCAGGCGTTATATGTGATGAACCCCAATAAGTTCAGGGCATGTGAGTTTCTGATAGACTTCCACGAACGGCAGCGTGGTGATAAGATAATTGTCTTTGCCGACAATCTTTTCGCCCTTACAGAATATGCTATGAAACTCGGTAAACCTATGATTTATGGAGCTACCAGGTGAGAATTTTTCGGCGATTTATTGCTTCCTCAATCTTTGGTTTTAACTATAGACGTTAAATGGCATTTGGAATTTGCAGCCATCCTGAGAGGACAAAGATTCTTGAAGCTTTCAAAACTAGTAAAAAGGTTAACACGATCTTTCTGTCAAAGGTATTTTATTAAAGATTATTGTATAATACATATTTTATCTATCATGGGTGGGACTCTACTTAGATAACTGATTTCAATCATTTCTCAACTCATAGGTGGGTGATAACTCGATTGATATTCCAGAGGCCAATGTGATCATTCAGATTTCATCACATGCTGGTTCTAGACGACAAGAAGCTCAGCGTTTGGGGCGTATTCTTAGGGCGAAGGTTGTTTCCTAAACATGCATTTATAAAGTTGTCCTCTCTCTACTTGATTTATATAACCCAAAGTTCCGTGAGAATAATCTCATTGTCTTTTAGTAATAAACATCAATCAGTCGGATTTCTATGTTAGATTCACACATTTAAACAAAACCTCATTTTAGCGAATTCTATAGCCAATTTTTATGTGCTATATGTTTCTTTGTTATAATCAAGTATTTTATTTGGGGCACTAGGGTAAACATAAAGATAGGATGGCGGGAGGCAAAGAAGAGTACAATGCGTTTTTCTATTCTCTTGTTTCGACCGATACACAGGTGGGATCCCTTTTCTTCTGCGCTATATGTATTCGCTCCATATACTCTTACAAGCTCGGTATCTAACAATTTTTTTGTCGAGCGTAGGAGATGTATTATTCAACGAAAAGGCAGCAATTTCTGATCGATCAAGGTTATAGCTTTAAGGTATGTAACCTTCAATCTTATTTTGAATTAAGTGCCCTTTGACTATGGATTACAGAACACATGTTGTCATGGCAGTATTTTTGCGTACAAATTAACGGATAAGGGGTTTGCTTTTTGTAAAGACATTAAATTTAATTGTTCTCGTAATCGTCATATCAAAATGTTGATATTATTGTTGGAGAATATAGCGCAATTAGGCCCTAATAGATATGACATGATGATGAACTTCAATTATTTGCAGGTAATAACGAGCTTGCCTCCAGCCGATGAGGGTCCTAAGTTGAGCTATTACAATCTCGACGAGCAATTATCGCTCCTTACGAAGGTATTTCTCTTTCATCGGTGGTTTATTACCTACCCGTATTGGTGAAAATAGAAGTTTTTGACATGTTGGACGGTGCCTCAGGTTTTGCTCGCTGGCGATGACGCTGTTGGGTTAGAGCTGTTGGAAGAAGACACTGATGGTATTGCCCTTAATAAGGCGCGTCGTTTCATGGGGTCCATGAGTGCAATGTCGGGTGCCAAGGGGATGGTCTATATGGAATACAAGTACAAAACATGTCTCAATAATCTCCGGTTTTTCTTGCTCGCTAACAATGTGTCGACAATAACAACTTTTTTCCCTATTTGCAGTACTGGGCGGAGACTTGGTGGGCAGGGCCAGCTCAAGAACCAGAAACCAAAGGATCCGAACAAGCGACATCATTTGTTCAAGAAACGCTTTGGCTAAAAATGGCAACCGAACCGATGGTTATAGTTATTTATACTCCGGCATCAGAGAACGAGGTGTACCCCGAGAGAGAACAGATCTTTTGGGGCTTGAGATGGATGTTGAAGAACAATCTTTTGTATATAGTAAATATAGTTGAACAATCTTTTATAATTACACACAGCGTCATGAGGAACTTGGGCAGAACCCAGTCTTAAGGCCCACCGTGCAAACAAACGGGCCAGTCTTTTGCATGAAGACCCCAGGCGAACCCCAAAATCTTCATTTCTTAGGAACCAAACTTAGTTAGGAACCGGACTTTCAGTAGAGCAGGATGTCGCTCCAATCCAAGAACATGGTATTTCGGGGTTTTCTGATAACCTTTATCTCATATAAACAATGGACATCAATCTTCGTAAGCTCTCTTTTAAGTGAGTATGAAAAAGCATAGTTCCGGAGAGCTCTAGGACGACGGTCGTATTGTTTATTCTATTCGTACTTTTAGATTCCACTTTCTCATTATTATTATGTATTTGAAAAGATTAGAATATAATTAACCTTCAAAAAAAATCGATCATGAGTTAGAATTGACCAAACCATAGAACATGATATTACTTAAATGGTTATTTTGATGCAATTTTTTTGGATACTTCTGTTGAAAGTATGCTTTGATTCTTCATAATAATTTTAAGGGCAAATTCCAAAAAAAACCCCTGTGGTTTCATGTTTTTGCAAATACAACCATGTGGTTTGTTTTTTGTCAATTCTTGAATTGTGGTTTCAACCCTTTTTCAATTCAAGGATTAACATTATATAGGCTCTAATTAGAGGGGTAAAATCGTCCAAAAGGGGTTGCGGTGGCGGAGAAGTTGCCATTGTCATTTCCGGCGAGGTTGATTGTGGTGGCGGAGAAGTTGCGCTCGCCGGGGTTGGCGCCGGCGGTGATGTGTTGGTCGAGAAAGGAGCTGCATATGTAGGTTTCGTGGCCAGCTTGGACAAAGATTCCGCCGCTGTAAAAATTGGAGTCGAGCATTAGATCTCGGAGAGTTATGTATTCGTAATTGTAGTGGGAGGAGGAGGAGCCGGTGGCGGATAAATCAATTTTGGACGATTTTAACCCTCTAATTAGAGCCTATATAATGTTAATCCTTGAATTGAAAAAGGGTTGAAACCACAATCCTCGAATTGACAAAAAACAAACCACAGGATTGCATTTGCAAAAACATGAAACCACAAGAGTTTTTTTTGGAATTTGCCCTAATTTTAATATGTGCAGTGGCTAGACATAGGTCAAACAGACCTTATAAATTTTGCATCTCTTATGTTAAAAAGCCCAATTAATTCCCAAGCTATTGCCTATCTATTAATCTAACTAAGTGATTGAATGGCTCTCATTTGAATTCTAGGAATAAAAAGTATTGAGGAAAGAAAGATGAAGAGGAAAATTACTTCCACGAAACCTTTTCACTACTTTTTGTATGATCTGAAATTCTCTCTTAAGGTGTTTTTCGAGACAGGTTTAGGCTTCAAGATTCAAGATGTTACCATGAAACTAGTTAGTCACCTTTAAAAATAGATCTTAGGATAATTGTAATTTTCACTCTAAACCGTTATTAAATACTGACGGATTAAATTTATTTCGTCAATCACTGATCATGTGACTGTGATTGACCTTTTCAACGCATTTGCAAGCTCAAAATGGAATATTAATTAACTAAAGATCCACTGCATCAATGTTCAATTTGTCACAAGCTGTATATGATGGGCATCTCTATTGCTGATGTGAAATGAACTAGTCACTTTTTGCACAAATTAAACACTTTTCGTAGAAAATGAGAGCTTGAATAGTGTATATATATTTTATCTATTTAATGTAATTTTTTTCTTTGAAACGTTATTTAGTAAATAATTAGAATTTCACATTTGAATTTAATAAAATCATTTCCATAAAACTATAAAACAATCTCAATAGAATATAATGATAAAGTGGATATAAATGAACCTTCGGACTGGTGACTATCACTTTTGAATTTAATTTGACATCATTTATCATAGTGAGAGTATTTATAGTGGTGAGTCATTCTATCTCGTTGGCAAGATGTGGACATGTTGTTTGCTTTTTAAGGGTTTGGCACAGTTCCCAGCCATGAAATTCTATGTTCGAAGATAGTGCCCAATGGTCGAGTACTTTGGCGTGCTCAACTGAGGCGAAAGTTGTAGATGAGCTTATTGAATTTGGATTTGGATTCTCATAATTTTTGTCATAATCCGTCACACAAAAACTTTCGATGTAATACTAATAATTTATTATTTATTGCTAGAAATATCTAAAAGTTAATCACTTTACAAGGATAATGAGTTATTGAATAGTTAATAGATACATGGTTGTCATGGATTCTTGACATGTTGAAGGAATTTTCTTCACCTAGCTAACAAAGACTGCTTTTTTAGACATATTCTTTTTGCATTAGACTTGTAGCACAATATTTTGCATTTTGGTTAATTAGAGAGACAATATGTCTACTTTCTCTAAAAGATAAAAAAAATTCCTTTATATCAACTACTAGTAGTCACAACTCACAACTATCAATATTTAACTCAATAAATTCTTCTATGATCATTAATTAGGTATATATGTAAAAAGAATTGATCATTTTGTGTCACGAAGCAATTTTGTCTTTAATATAGTTGATTAATGTTTTAAACATTAGTAATTGAGCTATTTCTTTAACCATGAAATTTAAAACTTCAATTTACATATTTTAATTATCACTTATCAGTAACAAATTAAATGGTGTAGGCTATGGTCACTTTGTTTTTCCTCTACTTTGTTTGTACTTTGTCCTATCCACCATTAGATTAGGTTTTAACCCATGATCTAATGGTGGACAAAACAAAGTAATGGTTACTTTGTGAAAAACAAAGTGACCCTAGAATTTCCCAAATTAAATACATACAATTACAATATTTATTGGTTTCATCTTGTCTGGATTATTTCACATTTGGTAGAATTTTTTTCCTTTTGGCAAGTTCTAGTGTTTGAATCATAAATGGATTTTATTTTTATGAGTGATGGGATCTAACATTGGTTACACTTTTTCTTCTAGGAAGTGACTAATATTTACATCACTTTTGGGTAATGCATAAGGAAAAAGAAAGACAAAAAGAATGTTCCACTCTCTCATGAACCCAAAGGGATGCACTTAACAAAGCCAAAAATTTGTATTAGAATATTATGTATTGAATTTATAGTAATCACGGTATATTAGTTACAAGTATGGTGAGCATATATGGATAGGTTTGGTATGAAAATTGAATTGGTTTTTTTAAGTTAGAAATAATTTTTTTTTATTTGATTCAGTTCAGTTGTAGGAGACTCAAAATTGGTTTAATATTGTTTAATATAGACTGAACATACTCCAAGAAAAGTAAATTATTTTAAATTTTGATAGCTTAGGGATTTAACGTGTAATTGGAGCTAGATTCACGATTTATAGTCTTAGCTCTTAAGGGTTTTGGTAGATTGATTTTCCTTATGGGCATTTTAGTAGATGAGTATTTTGTTAGCAATATGTAAAGCATGTTCATGTTTTAGCACAAACAACTGGTTCTAAGTCTTATCGTGGGTTTCCATTCTAAGTCTAATCAACCCAACTAAACCAACTCAAACCAAATTAAGGTTTTTGGTTTTCCATTTTCAGTTAAGTTCTGGAATCCTTTGACTAAAATCACAATTAATATATTGAAAGCAAATTGCAATTTTTGCGTATATGATAAAGACATTACCTTTAGCAGCAAAAAGAAAACTAAATACACTAATCATAATTAACCAGCTAATTCTATTTGATTAAGAACATAATATACATCACATTATTCCAACATAGACCTTTTTCTGCTTCAGTCAACTATAAGTCACCTTATATCACTTATTCTAATTAAGCCGCTGTTAATTAATTACTTAATTATATCAATTAATATGAGTAATAAAGGAAAATAACTAAAAAAAATCATGTGATTACACTATTTTCTAAAATAGTGTATGCAGTCTTACAAAAAAAATAAAATATAAAATAGTGTATGTAGTTAATTTTTAAAAAAATAAATAAATTGCATTATGTGATAACACAAATTTGCAAATATTATACGTAATTATACTATTTATTTTTTATTAAAATATAATTTTATGGGCAAAAAATCATCATAAATGATGTTATTTTGTCAAAATCATCATAAAGAATGTTCAAAAATATATTGTTTTGAAATTAAATATTTAATCTTCACTCTGACCTGTTATATGACTGTTTCTAATATGATTCCAAAGTAAAGCTAATGGAATAATTACTTAATTTATACACATACATTCTTTCTTTAATTATGTTTTGATTAAAAATTTCCCCATAACAAAAAGTTTCATCTATGACTTATAGCTAGGGTTTATTGTCTGCTATAGACACAATATTTTAATGAGTTAGAGGGTCCATATGATAATCATTTAGCATTCGTGCACATAAACTACTTAATAATCTCCAAACAAATTAAAAAACAACTACTTAATAATCAATTAATCTACAGTAGCTTCTTAAAACAATTAAAATAATTCACATAGCTTGGAATTTCCAATATATAAAAAAGAACCTTTATTTTTCATAAAATGGACAAGTCAAGCTTTTTCATCTATTCAAAGAAATTCTCTCTTAATGTTCTTTTATATTATTATTCTAGTTAAAAATTAATATTTCTTAAAAAGCCTAGCTAATCAAGTATACTAATGATAAAGTTGATACAAACGATGCCTTTAATACGTGATCGGTTGTTTGTCTTAAAGTGTCGAAGCCCTCCAATTGTGTGGTGGATTGGGCCTTAACAACACTCTGACGGTTAAATTAGTAAGTTTCAAGAGAGAGAGATCAAAGTGAATAAAATAGAGAGTGAAAATAGTAATTGTACCAACATCTATTATAGTGGAGTATTTATAGTGAAAACATGTTTAACAGTTATTAAGGTTATGGACTCTCACTATCACCAAACATCACTCTCAGACGTTCAGATAAGTTGCTGGAAGGGAGAATTGAGAAGATGAATGTCTTTGAGGCCTAATGTTCACTATAGGCGTGCCCAACGGTATCAATAATCTCATAATCATGATTAAAGAACTTAAAATTTTCATAACTAATAAAACTACTTTTTCTTTTTAATATAATTCGTAAGGAATGAGATTCGATATTTTACCTTCCCCTTACATAATATTGATGAATATACCAATTCATCTGCATTTAATTAGTAATTAGTAAAATCACTTACTAATAATTATCATGGAAAAATATTGTAATAATAATTTAATTAAAAGAATATGGTCAAAAGTGAGGGTTTGGAATAATTGTTGGTGTATTGGTTGATGAAATATTAAAAGAATTTTTTAGATTACTGCTTCCTCCATTAACTTAATTAGGTCTGCAACAGTAATTTGAATTGCTACTTGTAATCAAGTGATCATCACTTTTATGACCAGTTAATTAAATACTTTTATGTTACCAAAATTAAATACTTTTATTTTCATTTTGGAACTTTGATAATATTATTCAGATGCGGTTCCTAATTTTTGTAGATGCTTATTGTTTCTTTTATGGGTTTTAAAACTTTTAATTGGAAGTCTTATTTGAGTTCTTAATTTGATGCTCCTTGTTTTCTTTCATAATATACAATTAACTGTAAAAAGATAATTAATTAATTAATTCCTAATTTGTTTTTATAAAAAGACAAAAACATATATGAGTCCGACTCATTTAAAGATAATGAAGTAATTTTGAAAAAAAAACTTGGAATCAAATATTGGTTACGCCTTTCCCCTCTACTCAAAAACATATATGAGTAGTTCTAGCATCATACCCTCCAATTAACTGTTTTTAATGTAAAAGTATAGTCAATAATTTAATTATTTCTTAATAAGGCATCTTCCCTTTCCATGTGGAAGCTTAACCTAAAATTTTAAACTACTCCATTGCCAATGCCAAAGTATGGAGATAGAAATAAATACATTTTCAATTTTATCTTGGGATCACAAAAATCTCCAATATGCTAAAATGTGGAATCATTACAAATTTTTATATGTTTAATTATGTTATGGCATTTTCTAGATTTATTAGGTTCCTTATAATATTGTGAGTGTGAACGTTATAGTGGTTTTTTATTTCCACATACAAAGCTACGCTTTTTCTTCACTAATATACTATTCATTATAGATATATAATTAATTGAATCCAACATGTTTGTGAAAAAAATTCATTCACGAAACATCTTAATGACAGTAATTACAATTCCAAATATATTAAGAGAGATTTAATCCAATTAATGATCGAATTAGATAAATAATAGATAGTTTGTTAATTATTTTTGGCACAACAGTAGGTAACACACTTCAAAGTTTCATTGTCAAAAATGATATCTCAACCTTCCAATGAGTCAGCTCTATACGGTGGTAGACAAAATTTCTAATATGTTTTCATGAAAAAAAAAAACTTAACGATGCACATAACAGGAGACAAAATACACTCCGACAAATGGAGACAAGCCCATAAACCCATAAAAAGAGAAAATAAAGAAAAAAATACTCCAAATAAAAGAGATACCATCAAACAGGAAGGACATTATCATTACTCAAAATTTCCAAAAGAGCAACAAAGATGCAAACTCACTAGCTAAGCATGACTCGAATTTGACTGACTTAATGTCGGCGGCCTTCGTTTTGTAATTCCTTTATTTTCAATGATTGTTGTAACACTGAGCAATTTCGTTTTGCTTAAGTTTTTTTTCTTTCTTTTGCACTTTGTAAATTTTTCTTTTGTCTTTTTAATATATCTATGTCGCTTAGTTGGTTTTTGAGTGTGTTGACCTAATTAAGATGTCTGTCTCCATCTCTTCATAGTCAGTACCTCGTTTTGATCTATTTTTTTTTAAAAAAAAAAAGTAGAATTGTGTCACTAGTTTGCCATTTACATTGTAAATTTTGTGAAAAATCTGTATTCCATGAAGTGATCCGATTTTTGTATTTATGCTTAGCATTATCTGAAATTCATCTTTTGTATTAGTCTATGGAAAACATAAATCAGAAAACATTTCAACAAATATTAAATGGATTTCTTATTATGCAAATTATTAATCTGGGTTGCCAACTTCCAATTGAACTCTCCTCAATTAAAAACAAATCACAGTAACATGGCCAACACTAATTAAGCTATAATTAGAAATAGAAACACAGATTAGACAACACTAAAAAGGGTTATATATTTATAATTAACTAATAGCTATCTATCCTCTAGCCTTGGAAAAATTCCTTTGACTGCTCTTTTAATGGTTGGAGGTATCTCATTTTTATATTTAGAACCTATTTTTTATGATTAAACTGAACTGAATTGAATATTACTGACTGAAATGAATTATTGATAAGGCATATCATCATTAATTAAGTGAATATATAAAGTGAATATATAATCAGGGTTCAGAGTCAGGGTCAGAGTTTCGAACATTAGGTATATTTCTTCAAAGGTAAAATTCAACTAATAAAACCAAGATTTTGTTAAGGATATAGTATTATATTCACTACTTACAACTTATAATAAGATATTAGTTAATTTAAAATATATAATTTAACCTTAATTATCAGTTTAATTTTTAAGTTCATTTAGAAAAAAATTAAAATTTGTTTCTTTTTGTCAATTTAGCATACTGAACTAAACTGATAAGGATTTTCAAATTGTGCAACCTCATTTATTTGCAGATGGTATAGCAAAGCATGAGGAACAAGCTATGGGTTTAATTTGGTGGAACACTTCATGGTTGATTTGTAGTTCATTTATTTTTCAAAGACTTTAGTTCTATAGAGCAATTTCGTTCTTCTTAGCTTTGTTTTGTTCGTTTTCCCTCGTATTTTTTTTTTACTTTTTCGTTTTGGGTGAGGTTGTTTAGATTAGGGAACTGCCGGCTCACTGAGAATTTCTCAGTCAATTCAACTCTTTCCATCTCCTCATTTTTATTCAAGAAACTATTATAATTACATGAGTATTTGTCACTTTATTATCATCAAGTATTGAGGACAATTGATCAATAGATGGAAGATTACTTAAATTTTGACTATAATCTCAGTGCACATTTTAAAAATATTTTGGTCGGCTACTGCTTTTTTCAAAACATAATCGATTGAAACATGAAAAAATAGTACAAGTGTTACTTCCCCAATTAATGTAACCTTTTTATTTTTAATCATTACTATTAGAATCCACCCTATGTGTAATCAAGATTCTTCTTGTCTAGTGCAGTCGTCAATTTGACTAATTAAAGTTAAATAATTAGTAGAAAAATCAAGGAATCTAATTAAACCATGCAATAAAATTTCACTGTTTTGTAAAGCTGATCATGCAGCTTTTGAGAGGTATTCCTCTAAAAATAACCTTAATCTCTAGAAGTATATGTTGCTTCAACTCTTCTCTTTTAAAAGAAAGAGTTACTACATACACCAATGTATCAAATCGAGCTCTCAATTTTGAGTATCTCGGCGGGTATAACTGGTTTAGGCAGCTATAACACTGCTATATATTTTGATAAATTTACTTTTGTAGTTAGCATACATAAGACATTAACTGAGCTTTAATTTTATTGTGGTATGGACCCTTGGGCCGAACATCTAGTCAGTAAAGTTTGTAGGACATGCAACTTTAAGGGGGCTTGCTTTGGTTTTGAAAAAACTCTATAGATACCATCTGAAACTTGGATACTCGGCTAGCTCATGGATTATGGGGATCTCAAACTTATAAATGATGCATTAGTGATATCCGTTAAAATGAACCAAGATACACGACAATGATCTCAGTACCTTTAAGATATCATGTCACGCTGGTAAGCTCACCCCTCGATTAGTAAGTATTCCTTAACAGGTTACGGCGATCTACTAAGTCAAGTATATCCTGAAAGATTGATCGGTTTGCGTCAGCAAGTTAATAATGTGCCTCCACGTAAACTTTTCATATAGTCTCTGGCTAGTCCTTGAACAAGAAAACTCCTAGTTAGTCTATTGTTCCTCAACAAAGAGTCATGATTAGGGTACAACAAACTGCCCTAATCTCATATATAAGCAAGTCTTTTTTCAACTTTTGAGGGGTGACTTAACCTAGTACTCAGAGCATTGTTTCACTTATTTTTCATATCTCATTAAATGACTTCGAGCCTAAGTACTGTTTAAATTATTTCATTGTATATATGAATGTTAAGTTGAAAACTGAATAATTTTTTCCTAAAAAATATCATATATACATGTTCAATAGAACTTTTTTTATTATTAATATAGATGCCAAAACCCCTCACGACACGACACAACATACCACTCCAGATCGATCCTGTGTACAACATTATTAAAAACTGAGTATTCCCCTGACAAAGTTTGAGGAAGAACAGAATTCAAAATCAGCTCAATTTGACAAATCTGCCTGAGAAACTCAGATGCTTTTTTGTTGTTTGGACAGAAAGTTATAAGGTTTAAGATTGATGTGCTAGCTCTTTCTTTTCGGACAAATTATTCAACATACGTTTTGAGTTTTCTTTTCATGTTCTATCATTTCATGTTCTTTGTCAGCATATATATATGATTGATCTTGAGACAAAAAGGATCAGCTCCCAATTTCCTGCAACTCAAATTATGTCCAACTTGAATTTTATATTCCCTTTTATAGGATAAAGTAAACAAGACAAAGTTTAGTTTGTATCAGTGTACTTGATTATTTTTTTTTTTGCACAATCTGATTAATTAGTTTGAAGTTAATCAAATGACTGCTATGATTTCACCCGAGTTGTTGAATTCATTCCTACAAGGGTAGTTTTAACTATGGGTGGGTGGGTAAATTTGGTTAAACAAGTTAAAGATAATTTTACTTACAAAAGAGTTTTTTTTTTCTTTTAACAAAAGAAAGAACAATAGTAAATCAAAATATGCAAAAAAAATTTAAGAGGTATATAAAACCACTCACTTCAAATAACATGATTAAGAACACATCTAATTAAAACATGCACAACACTATATATTCTCAACGGTGTTTAACTTATGTATCAAAGACTCAATATATTTCAATGTAAAGTTGGTTTTATACGTGTAAGTTCATAACTTTTTTTTTTTTTTAATGTTCAAAATTAAATGCACAGAAATGACATCAATTGGATACTTATGTGATATTTGAGAAGTAATGTAAAATTTCTAAAAAATAATTTTGATTTTTTTTATTTTAAAGAATGAATAACAAACAGGTTACTATTTTTTGTTTTGTGAAACCTAAAAAAATCAATCATAAACATGATTTATGCAAAGCAAGTTTTGGAAAGGAAAAATCATCTTCGAGTTCGGATATATATTGATGATAAAGTTATAGGATGCAATTAAAAGTTGTCCTTCAAGCTGTACAAAGATTCTTAAACATGCATCCACTCACCTAATTAATTCTATAGATAAATTGGAAACACTATTATAATTTTCATTTATTATGTTTGAAAGATTGAAATAGAAGATTATAAACGATATATTTTTTATTAATTTTTAACGCATCTCTTCACAAACATGCTTTTAGAGTTTGAAGCGTTCACAATATTAGATAATCTACCATGTGTTTCTAGTTTAACAAATATTGATTGTTATAACTCATGACCGAAACTCATTATAACTTTTTAATTGAGAAATTCTAATATCAATGTCAATTAATTAATTAAACTATAAATTTAATTTGATATTCAACTAACATATTTTATATTAATTGTGTTATATTAATTGTGTTTGCTTGTGACTATTTTGTCCTCATGGTTAGGATTAATATAATAATCTTAATTTTACTCATTAGAAAACAAACTTGTTTCTAGAAATCTCATACAAATTGTTTTCGAAAAAAGAAATCTCATATATAATTATGGTGTTGGAAAAGGTTTATTTAGTAGCCACACATATATGATCAATAACTTTCATTTTGTGTGCATGGTTATTTATTTATTTATTATGGTTTTTATTTCAAAAAAATTCCACTCAAAAAGAGGCATTGGGGATTTTATCATTATTTTATGTATTCAATTGGAGATGTTAATTTTATTTTAAATTTGCCACTAGTTTTTTCCCATAATGGAGATAGAAAGAAGAAAAAACATGTTCAAAATTCTAATTAATTTGGCATAAATTAAGTAATTATTGAGGAAAATTTACATTCATAGTCAAGCTTAAACTAAAACATTTAAAAGGGTCACTTCCCAAAAGAAAGGGAAAAAATCCTACCAGAAGTTAACTGCTAAAAAAACTAATTAAAATAAAACTAAAACTAACTAATAACTAATATCATCTTAATTATTTCAACTTGATCTTTTTCAAGTTGATTAGTAATTGTAATAGTGAAACTGAGTTTGGGCAAAACTGTCAGTATACTCCCTTTCTCTTCCTCCTCCGCCGTGTCTTCCCTCGTCTTCCTCCCCATGCACCCCGTCAAACTGCAATAGTAGAAAAATATTATTACGATTGAGTCTCTGATCATTTATTTCAATATATTAAACTTGTAGTCTGTTATTTTTTACTGACAAAAGACATTCGATTGTAGGAAAAACAACATAAAATTCCACCAGCATTCAAAATTTACATGAATTATAAAAAAATATATAAAGTAAACTTACTTTGGACTATAAAAGAGCAATTTTGAAAAATTAATGAATTGTGTAATACTATCTTACTTAATTGAATTAATTGTCTACAAGTAACTAGTTGAGTTTAGTGTGTAGAAAAATAATAATAATCAGAAGATAAAATTTCAACAGAAAAAATTCATAAGGTAGCTGTTGGTAATTTTCACTTTATTATTTCCAAATTTTATTTATATATATTTAATAAATAAAAAGTAGAGGGATTAAAATGGAAGAAAAAAGATACCCAGAGGTCATCATCGTCTTCAAGTCTGGATTCAGAACATGCAGCTTTGGGAATCTCACCACTCTCATCGTTGCGCGCGAATCTGCCACGTATGCGTGGCCTGTTGTCTGCTAATGTTTTCCGGCATGCATACTACACATTCAAACAAAAAAACACCGCCGATAAATGTTAATGACCGTTCAATTAGCGCTTAACGTTTTTTACTATAATAAAATCGATGTTTTAAACAAGCTTGCTTCGCAGCTTAGGCTCGTTGGGGCACTCCAAATTGGTTCGGAAATGGGCCTGTAGAACTGTATGGATACGTCTGAGCATTCAAAATCTTATTTGTTGTGAATTAGTTTCTCGACTAGTTATTAACTGTTTGACTAGCGAGTAGCGTCTTTTATTAGGGTGATAATAATGATTAGAATTTGATCCTTAAAGCTGAATTGGGTTTTACCTTAATTGTCTTTGTAAAATTTCTCTGATTACGCTTTGCTCTGTATTTTGAAATTCTGTCTTTTCTCTCTTCAGCACTGTATCTGCCCACCTTGAAATTTCCATCTTCCATTAATGAATTTTCTGAAGCTAATGGGCTTGAGTAGGATCTTTGTGTTGAACTTGAATGTGCACCTCCGAGATTACTCTGTTTTACACCAAAATAGGATTAAGAATTTATTTAACGTTTACTACATTTCATATTACATGCCGTTTAAAATAAACTCATAAGAATTAAGATATTATTAAATATAGCAGAAAAAATATTTCGTTAGATGCGTTCTTTTTGTTTAAATTCAATTCAATTTAGTAAATTTAAACCGAACATTAGTCTTTATCTTATTGAGATATATTGATCGAAAATATCAAGTAGTGACAATTGTCACTTATATAGAGTTATGTCTAAAAAAACAATGTAGCTATTATATAAGCAAAAAAATTTAAATTTAAATGTTGGCTTTGACCGACACGTAACAACCTTTAGATGGCACATGTCGTCAATTTTTATTAAAAATAAAAAATAAACATTGGCAAAATTTAAATGGGAAAAAAAAGCAGAGGATTAGAAAAAACAGGGCAATAATATAAAACATAGGATTAAAAAATAGCACTAACTTGTAAGTCACCAGTGCTGCAAACTCTCCTGATTTGACTAGAAAAAAAGCTGGTTTCAGGTGGACTAAACTTCTGATTTTGATAATTTGATGATTCAAAAAGTGAATCAAACAAAGGATGTTGTTGTTGAAAAAGTAACTCTGGCTTTCCTTTAAATGAGTTACTGCTGTAACTTCTCTGCATCATCTTTGCCACATTTTCCACACAACTATAACTATGAGGCATAAAAACTTGCTGGTTATGATTACTATTATAACAAGAATCAAACCCTTCAATTTTAACCCCAGAACATTCCAACCCAGAGAAATTACTGTACCCATTTGGTAAATTTGCAGAACAATCCCCCAAATTTTCACCATTTGATGAGTAAAGAGACAAACTTTCAAGTTGCTGTCTTGGTGGGGAAGATGATTGGATTTTAGGGTAATTTAGAGTTAATTTGTCTAACGATTTGGTGTTTTGACATGGGTTTTGAGTAATTTGAAATGGGTTTTCATTATTTTGAGTGTTTGATGAAAATTCAGGGAAGAAATCAGAATCACAAAAAGGGGTAAATGGGTCAGGAAAAAAAAGATCATTATCAGAAGAGATAATTTCTGGGCTTGAATTATGGTATAGAGAAGAAGTATCATAAAAATAAAGATCAGATGACATTATTTTTGAGCTCAATGAAAAAAAAGAATTGAACTCTTGGGTTATAATTTTGATGCAATGGCAAAAAAAATAAAAATATGACACTTGGGTTCTTGACAAAGAGACAAAAAATAGTGTCAATTTTTGAGTTTAAACATAACTAGGAGGGCTTGCCCACTTCACTTGTGTGCTTTATAAAGAAAAGGATTTTTAAATAATTGCTATTTTAATTTAGAAAATGATGGAATAATTTCCAATTTTGATATTATTTTAAGATTATTCTGTACTATATAGAATATCAATTCAAATTGACCTCTTTTAATTACTAAGACCCAATCATATGAAAGATGTGCTTGTTTGGTCTAACAATTAGTAGAAAAGATTGTATTTTTAATTACTTGTTAGTAGTGGGAAAAATGGGTGTTTTGTTTTCTACTTTTTAGTCATTACTTATGTCTTCAGCTTCAAGCATTTGAAGATGGAATGAGAGGTTTTATGATATCAGATTATTAATCCAGCAAATATATAACGTGGTGCTCCAGCGTATAGTGTAATTTGGCATGGATAAGGACTCATGTGTCGATGCTCCAATTTGATTCAACATCTCTATATGTGACTTAGCTATGATCACAAGTGCATAACTTATGGTTGCACTTCAACTATTTGAGATGGATAGTTCCAATGTGTGAGAGATGGAATCAAGAAAGGTCGTGTGGCTCTTAATTTAGGAGATAGCTAATAGAAATGTGTCCAAATGTTAGATTTGTATTGGTAATTTACATTGATATAGAATATTTAGTAGAATTTTTTTCGTTCAATCTCGTAAAATTTATAATTTTTAATATATTTTTGTTTAGGACCTCAAGTTTTTTTCATAGCCTACTCCACCATTGTATGGTTTCAAGCAAAATCTACCTGAAAGAATCTAATGCAGTAGCAAATTGAATCCCAACACAAGCAAGGTAATGTGCGAACTCGACATCTTCTTCTGACCTTATCTAGGACCAAAAACAATGGCGTTCACCTAACCTATCACCACCAAATACTATTCTATTATTCATTGTTCACTACTACGATAAGACTGCTACTTTTAAATACTAACGGATTTAGAAGGTTTGAACACACGCGGATCATCGGGGTGTGAAATACAAGTATATATAGGTCTTTAGTAACTATAGGCATGCTAAATCAAAATTATATAATAATTGGAGTGTCTAATTTTGATCCCTTGATGTTTATTTTCTTATCCTATAATGCCTATTGAGTTGTATATGATAAGATTCTATTCCTCAATGGCATGAACAGAGACCACAGACAGCTTATTCTTTTATTTATTTATTTAAATACCAATAGAGCCCAAGGATTTGATGTTGCTTTATTGTTTAATCAAATTATGCATAAAATTTCCTTTTTTATTTTCAGTATTTACAAAAGGAGTTTTTCAAAATTGATAAGGTATCCATCCATATTTGTTCATCTATGAATTGAATAATATTAAAAACAAAATTCAGTTTTACAGGTGTTAATACTTTGTGATGGGTGCAGAATGTGGTGGCACGTTTGCTAAGAGAGGGAAAAAGAAGTGTTATAAGATTTCTTTTATTTCGATTCGGAATAAGCTTAGTAGAAATATTGGTATGATTAAGTAATTATATTCCTTTTTATTTCTTGAAAGGAAGTAATTTTATTTTTGTTATTCATAAATAAAAGGGCACTGGTACTACTTGACCATAGTAAAATTTAAGATATCCGTTGCGATTTTTAAATAAGATATCTTGAAGACATTAGGAGAAATGTTACTGCGATGCTCATCATCCAGTTAGCAGTTCGGTTGCCTTCACGATTTAAAATCTAACGCCATAGAAACCAAAAGAGTTTGTTACTTTTCATCCAAAAAAAGAATCTATTACTAATAACTAATTCGTGTATGATTGAATAATAAATTTATTATCAAAAATCAATTTTACTAATAAGTTTCTCAAGTTAGAAAAGTTGAAATTTGTCATTAACGACCCTTAATACGAGTGATTCTAGAGTGGACACCATACCTTTTTATGTATATAAATCCAAATTTTTGTTATAATCAGAATTGGATAAAAAGAAATTGAATATCCATCAAACTGGCAAAGGCCTAAATGTAAGAGTTCTAAGATCCATGTTGTTTCAAAATGAAAAAAGATCCATGTCCACATTTAAAATTACAAAGGCCCAAATCTAAACTTTACAACCATGATTTATGGCCTCAAGCCTTCAATCTCAAATTTAAATTATAGAAAGGTAATTTTATTTGGTGAGCTATCCAAAGTAATTTTAAACCCTTAACTTTATAAGTATATTTTTATAATTTTAATCAAATTGACCATAAACTCCAATAAACAATATTGGCACAACATTTACTAAGTTTAAGCTTGATCCTTCAAATATACGACTATTATTACAACAATATGACTCAGTCTAACATCATTATGGCTTAAAGTTAAGCTAAACCTATTAGTTAGAGAAGTTGTTTTTTCAAAAAAATAATAACAGATTATAGCTTCTAGAAAGAACAATAGATTATAGGTCTTTTAAGAAAAATGACATTATATTTATTAAACAGTTTTTTTCAACTTTGAAGATGAACAATTTTACATTTGTTTGCTCTAATTTTTTTTTTATAGTTGAGAAAAATTATTATCGAGCTAATCTTCTATGTCGAGGATTTCTTCATTCAAATAAGGTGCATTTTGCGGTGAATAACCTCATTCAATACCAACTTTAAAGTTTATCATTTTTTCTAATTTTATTTTTTTTTGACAGAAACATTTTTTCTAATTAAACTAGTATAAATTCGGATTGTAGGTAACAATGTCCGTTATCCTTCAATTTTACCGATTAATTTTATATACAAAAAATCAATTTACACACTTAATCTAATTTGTAAGGTATGAAATAAGAATATATAAGCATTAAGATAATAAAACGAATGCGTGTAGTTCATAAATCAAATGGGTAACCAACAAATCAAATAAACTACTAAAATCGACAATCATCTAACAACTAATCTAATCAGTTATTCGTTAATAATTTATTGTCAAATATAATCTTATACGTCCGTGAGAAGCGTGTAATACAAATAACTTAGAATTATCCATCACCCTCCTTAAAATACTTAAATATTACCAAAACTACACAACATGTCGAAAACAAATTTAAAATCCATCCAAATCAATTAGAGTAATAATCCAACAATAACGTTGATAACGGCCGTATAATGAAAGAATTAACGTTAATTAATCAACATCCTAGGTAGTGGGTCATGTGGGTTTCTCCATTTTTGCTCAACAACAGTCTGTCACTCCATTTTTGAAGATTTCAAAGCTTTAAATTTTTCTTTATTTCCAAGAAATTTCCTAAATTTGAAGCCTATATATATTTTTTTTCCCTTCAATTTTTCAATTTTTTTTCTGGGTTTTCCTTTCTGGAGCTTCTTTTGTCACCATGGCTGCTAATCAAGCCCATCTGGACAAGATGCAGCAACGCCAGAGCTATAGAAATCTCTGGCACACTGATCTTATGAGGACTATTCAAGTTGACCCACCATGTGAGCTTTGAATTTTTGTGATTTTTATGTTAATTTTGGGGGTTTTTTTTATGATGATTTATGGTAATTTAAGGTGATCTGGCATGTGGGTTTTTTCTGAATTTGTGTAATTTAATGTTGGTTTGAGTTATTTGTGTTTGGATTATGTGATCTGAGGGTTTTAATTGTGTTTTTGGTTTTTTTTTTGCAGATTGCTGCTTGTCATTTTGGTGGTGAGTAGTTCTTTGATTTCATGTATTGTAATGTAGATCTTGTTATAGTGTGCATCAATTTGTTGTTTCATTGGCCTGATTTTGGGTTCTTGATTGTTTACAACTGAAAAATTGTGGCATTTTGACTTGCTGGGAACTAGAGTTGACTATGGTAGATGTTTATGAATTATGAGATTGTTTGTAAGCTATGTTGTCCGGATGTGGATACAACACGGTAAACATTGTTTCTAAAACGTAATTTTCATAATATATAGCCTTGAAACTTAAATAGACATGGTGTCAAACACGGACACTATATGGATATGCTAGTTGTTAAATTGTCCCACGTTGCTAACTTGGGAGCTAAATAGCTCTTTAAATATAGTAAGCAATCTTATCCCCTTACGGTGACTTTTGGGACTAGTTAGTCTTTGCTAAGACTAGTAAAGGGAAGTGTCCGTGTAGCATAGTTTGTAAGTGTATGATTAGGGTATCAATGAGAGGAATGGGTTATCTCCAAGAGGGTAGTGTAGCAATTCCCGACACAAATATACAATTTACATTGACAACCCGAATTACACGACAAAGTATACGTGATTCGTTCTTCTTGCATTTGCAATATATGGAACATATAGATAACTTTATACGATTTTGACTCGATAATCCGAATTGATGCTCCTGTTTTTTTCATAATATATGAAGAACTTACTGCTTGACGAGTTTACAACTCATTGTATGGAGAGGATTTGCTTATTTGTTGAATAGTGTTTGATATCTTTACTGTAAGTTCAGTCTGTTGGCAACATACTTATGTACTGCCTTGTATAAGATAATGTACTGTAAAAATAAAGCTTTCTGATATTTATTTTTTGAAACTTTCATTAAAAGTGACATATTTGAGTTGTTAATATACGATTTTAATCATATTTTCCATGAGTTTAGCATTTTTTATTTAGTCCACACTAATTATGACTATGTGTCATCCATAGAGAGCTTGGCGGTTTTTAGTTGTATCATTTATAGCGCCATTCTCCTTAGTTACTGATGATTCCATTAGATGGTCTAGAAGAACCAAACGTTGCAGATCACTTATGAAGTTGTAGGAAATCTTTATAGCTATCGTTTTCTTTCTCAATTTTGGTGTAGTTTTTCCATGTAAAAGTGTTAAAGAGTAGTACATAAAGTTTAAATTATTCCTGGAAGTTGGCCATGAAATTTTGATGTTTCTATCTCAAATAGAGGGAAAAAATCAACTAACTAGGATCTTAACAAGTGGAAAAAGAGATGTTGAAGATTCATTTTCAAATTTGAATATCATTTCCAATTTCTAGATATTACATCAAAGTACAGGAATGAAACTGTGGTTGTACATGTCATTCTAAGATATTCATGAATTATATCTTATTTAGCTTTGCTTTTGTATATTGTGTTGTTAATATGCAGTTAAATTTTCCGTACTCTTTTGTCATTATTGGTTACCTAAAGGCGCCTAATTAACTTCTATTATTGTAGTGGACCATGTGTCTCATACTTGCTGCGCAAACGAGCTCTATACAATGACATGTCAAGGTATTGATATTTTCAATTCATACATAAATCTATTGATATCTCGATAACATCCTTTCCAAATAAGTTTCTTGTTTGTACAGGTATGTGTGTTGTGCTGGATATATGCCATGCAGTGGCAGATGTGGTGAAAGCAAGTGCCCGGAATTTTGCCTTGCCACAGAGGTATGAGTTTCACCTGTAATTGATCATCGTAAATGTTTACCTTTTTCCTTACTAAAGCATCTATTGGCCAAGGAACCAACTCCAAAATATCTCCAAGCTGTTTGTGTTAATTACCTTGAAATGCGATTGTCAAACTTATATATGAAATATCTTCTCTATATTATGCACATGGACTGTTTTTGCATCTCGAAAGCCTCTCTACTTGACAATTTTTTGTTGCCATGCAATTTAAATTGATTTTTATATTCTGGTATGGGCATCAGTCATCTACAAATGTTCAGTTTCTTCTTTTTATATCAGTTATATATCTAAGTGTCTTCCACTAGCTAGCATTTATATGGCCCCGGAATTATAGTGTTTCTAACATTATGGTTCCCAAACTTCACTTCTTAGCTTAAAATCCTTGAACTTTATATTCTATAGTATTAAACTCCATAGCAACGAAAAATCAAGTACAAATAATGAAAGAAATGGCGACTTGGACAAGTTTGACTACATTATCGACTCTCCTTTCTTTCATCCATGTCATTAAAAATTATGGTCAAATCAAATCCTATTTTATCTTATCATTTCGTTAAGAGTTATATTGATTTGGACTTTAATGCTATAGAATGTAATTATGTCAAGAAATGAAGTTTAGGGAGCTATATATTGTAATTATTAGCACTCAAGCTCATGAGCAATGAATGTAATTACTGAGATATTCTGGTGTGGTCTTCTCGTTATTTGATCCGAGACTCCAAGCCAAGTTTAAGGGTTAAATCAATACTCAAACTTCATTACGATCTAAATTGATTCTACTAACTTCAGCAGCCAAATAAAAGAAACAAAAACTAAATTTTGTATCTGTTCCTTTGCACAAGGAAGTTTATTTTTCGTCTCACATTTTGTTACGACAACACGATTTATAAACCATCTTCATATGATTCGTTTTCAACTATATCATATTTTTGTTATTTATATCACTATATAGATTACATAACACGAAAATCCATTTTGACACCCCTAACTAACCTTGTTTATACATGTCTACTTCTTAGGTGTTCTGCTGCTTTGGAAATTCGGTGGCCTCTACCCGCTTTTTATTGCAGGATGAATTCAATATTCAGACAACAAAATGTGACAATTGCATCATTGTATACTTCTCCCTCCCTTTGTGATATTATATAATATATACGTAAATGCCTGTATCTCAGCTAAAGATCCTGCTTCTTTTTTTAGGGTTTTATGTTTTGCCTCCAACAAGTAGCTTGCATATTCTCCATTGTGGCAATGATTGTTGGGAGCGATGAAATTTCAGAGGCCTCTCAATTACTCTCGTGTTTGTCTGACATGGTTTATTGCACGTAAGCTACTTCCTTTCCTTCGGATAAATTTTACTCTAGAAATGGAAATTGAAACTAAAACGGAACTAACACCGAGAAATAATCTGTAGAAAAATATAGAAATGGAAGCATGGGGAGAACGGCACGTATCTATAAACTTTTAAAACTACATGGGTGTATGTTTTATGTATATCAATCACATGATAGAGGAAAGAAGAGATTTTCTTCCCCGTTCTGAAAGCTTGTGGTAGATAATGTAGAAAATATTAAGGAACTGAACGTGTCATTAACATGGATCTACTTCTCATAACACGTTACATGTTTCCTGAAACGTGTTTCTGAATTTTGAGAAACTCATTCCCTGTTTTCTCAAATTACAGTTACACAACCGGAAATGTTTCTTACAGACAGCGGTGGAGCCAGCCTTGGGCTAGGGCGTAAAATATACTGTCCAGCCCAGGTCAAAGTAATGATGCTTATATTTCCTTTGCCCGAAACGACACTCTTTACTGTGGTCTGGGCAGAAAAGTCCAGCACATAAAGAGCTGGGCATCTTCTTCTGCTAGGGGTTGCAATTAAATTGCAAGCGTGTTGACAGTGTCGGCACCCCCATTGATCCCCTCTACTTCCGTTTATGTATACACAATTTCAGGCTAAACAAACACTTTAAACTCAGTTTCCGTGTAACTTAAATTCACTTGATCATAGTGTGACTCTCTTACCGATCTAATTATTTATATCTCTCTCTTGGCAGGGTTTGCGCTTGTATGCAGGTACGAAAATGATCTCCCAAGTCCTGAAATTACAGAACTACACATTTTTTTCTGCTCCAATTATTAATCCTGTGCTAACTTTGAACTTTACAGACACAACACAAGGTCGAACTGGACAAACGAGACGGCAAACTCGGGCCACAAGTGATGGCAATCCCCCCTGTTCAGCAAATGTCCCGCATCGATCAGCAGGTTCCTCCATCTGTTGGCTACCCACCGCAAGGACAATATGGACAGCCCTATGGTTATCCTCCTCCTGCTGCCGGTTACCCGCCTCAGGCAGCTGGATACCCACCACCAGGTTATCCGCCTGCTGGATATCCTAAGTGATCTTAGTTTACCGTTACGAGTATTGGTTTGCTATTCATTGCAGTATTTGATGTGGATTTTGGAGGTGATGAACTCCCAATTTGTGAGTTGTTTTGGTCTGAGTTGGATCACAGTGGAGCTGTTTATTTTAATCAAGAGTATATATATTATGTCATTTAAAAGTTTATATTGTACTTTTAAATTTCACTGCCTTTGATTACAAGATTTTTTTCTGAGAATTGAGGTCTAATTAAGTTTTTTTACAAATCAATTAACTGGATTTACTCAATGAATAATTTATTTTTGGAAAATGAATATGATAAACTACGTGTTTTCAGCCATTTGCAATATAGGCTCGCGGTTTAAACCTTTCGTAAATAGATTTGTGTGGTTTCAATAATTATCACATGGACACCAAATGGTCATACAACATCAATTTTTCCGAAAGAGTTCTGGCATAGTTCCTTTTTCACAACACAAGTATCAAAACCTATCGACATGGTAAAATTTCAACTTTTAATTTATATTTTATTTTTTTCAATTTTGAACTATTTTAAATGACCTCTGATACACATGCATAAAGAATTAGAATCAAATTGTGATTATCGATTTTATTCAAAGTAAAATTAATTTTTCAAAACAAAAACTCCTCAGCATATGAGATTTTTTGACATGTCATGTCAATTGTTCAATTTCTTTTTTTTTTACAGGAAACAGAAGCTTTATTGAGAATTAGAGGACAAATCCTTACACAAAATAATCTCAAGCCAATTAGGCAAAATAAAACTAGAAAAATAGCTAGCATGAATTAAAGCGTTTCGAGCAATTGCGTGAGCCGCTTCATTTGCTACCCTTCGAACAAAGCAGACTTTAAAGTCTTCAATTGTTCAATTTCTAATTACTAAAATTTGAAATC
Organism: Euphorbia peplus; assembly: GCA_028411795.1. Lineage (NCBI taxonomy): Eukaryota > Viridiplantae > Streptophyta > Magnoliopsida > Malpighiales > Euphorbiaceae > Euphorbia > Euphorbia peplus. Next base: position 32,109,950 of record CP110839.1, read on the forward strand.
GCAAAGTTTTGGTTTATAAATATTTAAAATGCAAAGAATGTGTTTGCAAACGATCAAAATCATGAGGTTTATTTTCGTAATTTTCCATTTAAGTAGATTTTATAATTAATTTATTAGACACTTTGTTATTACTATTATTTTTATAAAAGGTTTGATATAAGTGAGTATGGATGGTGGATTTGATGAGCTAAATCAAGCAACCCCTTAGAATTTTACAGAATTATATTTGTTTAGAATTTGTATTAGTTAATCTACCAAACATGATCTAGCAATTCATTTGAAAATTTCAGCCACAATGCCATTCATATCCTTCACCTAATTTATATTATTTATTTATTCAAAAATTCAACTGGGTTGACCTAATTTGATCTTTCAATTCTGAACCCTTATCTACTAGTAATACTGTTAAACCTATTTGAAATCTACTTCTTCAACATGTGATATTGATGTTTTTTTTTTTTTTTTGATAACCGTGATATTGATGTTTAATTATAAATAAGATCATTCTTGAATTAGTCCACTTTTTTCAAAAAATTCATAGATATATACAAGGGTGGATTTATTCTAAGAATTTTACTCTTGTTATTTTATACAATAAATTTTGTTTTGAAAGTCAAAATTGTCTTTCAAAAAAAAAAAGTCAAAATTGTAATTCAGATTTTTTTATTTTTTTTCTAAAATCCAATTTTTATTCTTTAGGTTATTAACGGTTATTTTTGTTGATATGGACAAAAAATCCTCAATTTAAAAATTTATGTAAGTATACATATGATGCCAGAGAAAATTTAGAGAGGAATTAGAGGAGACTTGAGCACTCATTGGTCGTTAAAAAAATAAAAAAATTATGAAAATTGAATATAGAACTTTAATTAGTTCTATAACAAAAAAAAAGCACTTATTTACATCGTTGGTTGACGCAATGGTAGCATGGAGTTGCGCTTGGTAGGGAGGTCTGTATATCAATCCTCACAACAACGACTGAGAGGGATTTAAATACTATAATTCTTGGATCCGCTCCGTATCCAAATTAGTCGGTCCAACATGGATTTGATAGCCGGATGAAAAACCAAAAGATAAATATAAATTTACATTAAAAAAAACACTCATTACCGAGGTTTAAATCTGTTACAGCATTATGAGATTTTTTTAAAAAAGAATTACAACCACTATTTTCATAAACAGTGCAACTATATAGATTTATGTTTAAAATTTTCCATTAGTATTATTTTTGTGCCTTGCTTGACATTGTAATTGTAATATTTAAGTATGTATTGACCATGTCACTTTGAAGATTCTTTATTGATGACCAATCTGAATTTTCTTTGTTTAATTTTTAATTCGTGGGTCCGTCATCGTAGTTCATACAATAGTATATCTTCCCAATCAAATAATTCAAAATTAATAGTAGAATGCATTTATATTACAATTATGTAGATTTATTAGTTATGTTTAAAATAAAGATAAATAAGGTTTCACAATTTTAACTATAAACTTTAATGATTACGATGGTACGGATTTAGCACTTGAGTACAAAACAATTCAAACTTTAACAATTATTTATAATATAAAAAAAAAGTATATGTATTCTACAATTTATATGTACACTCAATATGGTAATATTTAAAACTAATCTATTATGTATATATTGAAAATATATTTATATAAAGCTTAAAACATTTTCTTTGAGCTTGAATTGTCTTCAAACTCATCATAAATTTGTAAAAGAAAAAAAAAATACTTTTACTTTTTTAATGAACAAATATATAATTAAAATAAAACTATGTGAACATGTTATTATTATGATTTTCATATACTTATCCACACAAATCAATTAGACGTTTCAAATTCTTTATCTAATCAATAATGACCAGCTGAATACATTCTTCTATCGCGTAATTACTGGATAGTTTTTTTTATTGTTGTTTCTTTCATTGTTATTAAAAAAGAAAAGATTTGTACACCATTCTTATAAAATAAAAGTAATTAATCAAATAAAAATAAAAAAGAATATTTTTTGTAAAAGAAAATAAAAAGAATTGAAACCGTGTAAGCAACATTTATTTTATGATAAAGTATTGCCACTTGGCAATGTTCTACTAGGAGTTGGCTTCCTTGAGGCTTCAATACCACCTTTACTTTATTTTATTTAGCCCGTATGCATATAACTTTAAATTAAAAATTAATTAACATCAAAAAGGGAATAATTAAGATAAACCTTGGATATAAATGTTTCCTTATATTTATAATTTTTGACTAAATAGAATGAAATTCTTGTCCTTACTCATTTGTTTTGTAGAATAATATCTACATCTAAACTTGAACATATAGTATCAAAAACAATAAAGACTAGGTTGTTAATTTTGAATTAACTACCTAATCTATGAAGACAAAAAAAAGCAACTCTTCTTGACCAATTTAGACACTAATCTTCTTAGATTAAAATTACTAAGATGGCTAATTTAAACAAATCCCAATAGTTATCTCTTGATGTTATTATTTACTATTTATAAAAGAAAATGTATGTTTTTTGTTATTCTAATTTGAGTTGGGTATACACTTTTGACCTAAAAAGAACATAAGATCATGTCAACTAATCAAATTGTCTTTTTGTTCTAAGTATATACATTAGGGTGAGTATGGGTGGGTAAATTTGATATTTAAAAATGTCAAAGACTTAAATTAATAAAAGTTAATGGTATAATATTGTTCCGAAAGAAAAAAATAACGATTCAATACAATTATGGTTAAAATTTCATTTATAATGTTGAGCTTCCATTATATACTAAAAGTAAAAGTATCACTATCAACTTTAGACCTATTAATAAGTTATTTATTGTTATTGATAATCTATTGATTTTATCACCTTCTTTATGAATTCTAGCAAAACAGAAAAAAGAAAAATTTAACTAAACATTTGATGATGCAAAATGTGAATAATTTGGCTGAAGGCCCATCTCAAACTTAGACTTAAACACTACCACTTCAAATCGCTCCAAGTCAGTCGTTGATTCAGTTGTCGTATCCGAATATCATCAACATTAGATGTCTACTGTAATAACCCAAAACCTTTATGATTTACTGTTGAGACATACCTAGAGTGTCACCATAATCTCTCTCTCTCTCTTTCTCTCCTACTAAAAGAATCCTAATTTTAGTATCAAAGTATCAATGGAAATGAGCAAGTCATACGAATTTCATTAGGCAATTATGTCACTATCATCACCAAGTTTCTAACATACTCTTCAATTAATATCTATTATTTCTAGAAAATATATATATAAAAAAAAGGTTACCAAATTCACACTAAATGACTAATCTCTATTATCTATTTGATTGAACAAATCCCAAAATCAAAATGTTCACAAAAATACAAAACACTAACTCATCATTAATTGCTCTCAAGTGTATGAATATGAACCATCATTGATGTTAACCTTGCCTTCAAACAAGGACAAATTAGCAATAACTCCCAATTTTTGTGACCACCACAACATTTCCATTCCCAATTTCAAAAAATAAATAATAATCTCATTAATCTCTAGCAAGACCTCAATCTTGTCTAGATCCATAATAAAACAATGAAAATTTGTCACATTCTAATGAAAATAACAACTAGTGCTAATATCACTTGCTCATTAATGACTCAAAATTACCCAAAAATTGATGCAAAATCAACTACATTTATTATAACCCTTTTTAGATTTTACCCACCAAAATTAAAATCTATACAAAAATCATCTAAACTTGTCATCTTTTTTTGTATATGTACAACCTTAGTCCCCTCAAAAAGAGTAAAGATCAAAGCTTTTCCCCCAAAAAAATGAATCAAGATTCATAAATCTAACAAATTAATCTTACAACATGAACTCGGGTTTGCAGTTGTTTGTTCAGGAATGTCAACCTAGTTGGAATGTCCGCTATCTTACAAATCCGAAATTTGTGAATAATCCTCATAAAAATCAGGAATTCCAGCAGCAGCCCATAACCTCTCATTAAAAGTGTCTTGCATATCGTCGGGAATCACCGTTGTCCGGCAAAGCGGACACGTCTTCTGATCGTAATCGACCCACCGGTCCAAACAACTCCGGTGAAAGATATGCCGGCAATTGGACAATTGTCTGATCTCATCCTCATCTTCAAACTCGTATAAACACACCGCGCAGCTCTCCGGTGGGTCCACTATGTCGGAAAATTTTACCACCGGGAGGATCTCCCGGATTAGAAGCGCGGAAACGGAGTGAAATTCGGGGACCCGGTGGTCTGATTCGGGCCAGGAAATGTCCGGTTCAAGGAAATCGGGTAGCCCGAGGTACCGGAATAGAGTGCTGATTAGTTTTCGGAGGAACCCGAGGATTGAGAGAGTGTGGATTAGGAGTTTTGGAAGGAAGAGCTCAGAATAGGCGACCGGAAAACCCATCGGAGATCGGAAAATTAGATTTGGCGGTGAGGTGTTTTTGGAAATGAGTGAGAGAGATTTGGTGGTTTTATATAAGAGTTTATATAGAGGTTTGAGAGAGTGTGAAATTACTATAAAGGGTCTAGAATTTTATTTTATTTTTTTGAGGAGACATGGAGAAGGGGGTGTGTTGTTTCTTGTCTTGTAAAAGTTAATGTAACCTGGATTTACTCATGTCTTTTTCATACTACTAGTTTGTTTATCGGACAAAAACTCGGTTATTCTCTGAACTTGTAAAATGTCTCGTTATTTACAAAATTTAGTACTATCCGGGTATATTGTTCATTTTGACCCAAATTCATCATATTGACCTCCACAACCTTAAGCTGACATGCTACTAGTTTATTTATGGACAAAAGTTTGATTGCTCTAGGAACTTGTAGAATGTCTCGTTAGCCATTGAATTTGTAATACTATGGCTCAATGTGATGTTGATGTTGTATGTTTTGGCCGAATCTATCATATTGTATTGCATGACTTTTAAAATGCATCATGCATATATTTAACTTATTTCTGTTTGCAATGTGAGATTTAGTTCATTTATGTCTCAATTGTCATTTTTTATTGTACAAGTCTACTTATCTCGACGCCACTCGCTCTGATCTGAGTTGCTACATAATTTACGTAAAATGATATGACTATGTGGTAGGATAAGAGTTAATTTTAGACCTTTAAATTATATAGATAGTTTAACAAGTTTAATAACTTAACAAGATGGTTAGTGAGTTCAGGAGATTAACATAGTAAGAATGTAAGTGAAGTATGTAACATGAGTTTGGGGGCCACTAAATTTAATCTATGATAAATAATTGCAAAAGAAGATCTAATGTTATCTCTAACAAATCCTACAAAGATGGAAGGATAATGAAAGTGAAGGATGTGAACACATGTAATTAAGGTTAAATTATTTTTCTATATGGAAATAATTAAAATTTGCACTTATATGAGTTACTCTAGTGTTTTAAGAGCTTATTTTAAAGTTGGACCATAAATCAAACTGATTTGGCAATTTCTTTCAAAAAAAAAACTGATTTGGCAATTGAGCAAGAGGTAGGTTGATTCGGATTGGTTGAACCAATAACATCATAATTAATGTAACCAATAAATATAATCTTCAAACTAACACATATGGAGCCGTTTGGTTCATAAAATAGAATGGAATGGAATAGTTATTCCATGGAATAGAATGTGAATAGATAAAATAGAAGTTCGTTAAAAATATAAATTCCTATGTTTAAAATAACTATTTCTTTCTTCAATTAAGAAATAACTATTCATCCACTTTTGGAGTAGTTATTCTGTGGAATAAAATCCAACCAAACATAGGAATAGAAATAGACAAGGAATAACTATTCTATTCCTTACTATTTCTTGGCTATTCCACGAACCAAACGACACCATAGTTCATTATTACAATAAATATTCTCATAGTTCTTTATAGTTCACTAAGTCATGTTCGAACTGATCTAGTAATTGAAACACGATTAAAACAACTATATATTTAGACTAATGTATTTGCCAAATTATTCAAAGCAGTCCTATCATAATCATCTCATTAAGTGCAACCAATCATCAATTAATACAGTAACAAATTGGCAATTTGAAATTACATAATTTCTTATCAACTTACACTTAGGTTAATTATTGAAATAATTGACTCAATCATTAAATATCTTGGAGAAATAGATCGTAACAATAAATTTTAATTAATAGTTTTTTTTTAAATGATAAAGATAAATACATGTATTAATGATGGTCCATAAGGAAACAATGGTCTAAAAATGGGCATGCAAATTAGTGAATCTATATATAGATCAAATGAGGTGGACATGAAGTGGGCAAATAAAATGCATGGTTCTACTAATTATGCATCTTATAATTGAGTAACCCACTACACTAATTTGATTAAGACGTTAAAGAAACAATAAATCAAGGATAAGAAAAATAATATTTTAACACATGGAAGTGATTATGATTGCAAATTAATGTGGCAGGAAATAAAGGAAAAGGAGGACAAATTTGCCTTTGCATCGTGGAGTATTGTGTAGTAATAAAATGGTTTTGATGGGATTACCGTAATACTATGCTACGGTAATTCGTTTACTTTGTATCATATGTATTTTATTTTATTTTATTTTCCAAGGAATCATATGAAAAATCAGTCGGCAAGAATATTTATTTCAGCATACAGTATTGTAGGTCATGTATAACTTTATACTACTTTATTTAAATGATATTTCATTACATGTAGTTCATGATTGAGTATGGATGAATTCATTGAAATGAACGCTTAAATTGATAGTTAAGACTAATAATTAAATAAGAGTTTTACTTTTTAAAATGAACGCTTTTTAATGAGAGTTGCGTTAACTTAAATACAAACTAGAGCTTGCAAAGGCAATTTGAAAAGAGTTTTTATCGAGATTTTCTCCTTAATTGGATTGTCAATTATCGTAAAGACTTAAACATCATAAACTGGGAGTTTTGTGTCTTACCGAGAGATAAATCGAGACTGGATGTAAGCTTCGTAGAAACTCATCTTTTGCTGAGTCATCAAAAGTGTATTCTACTTCTTGCATGCATTCAAGATGTCTTTTTGGATGATTCGAGTGGTTAGCTTCAAGCCGAACTGTTCAATTGTAGTTCTGTGGCTCATTTGATTTCTCTATTGCTTTTGTTTTTGCCATCCAAGCGTCTAGCCTCCTGTTGTAACAAAAAGAAAAAATCTCAGGCACCCACGACGTAACATTTACATGCATGTATTAAATTCAGATCTTACTAATAAGGTTTCTCAACACCTCTCCATTTCAATATGAATTCATATCCTCTTCGTCGTCATTTAGAGTAGGTCTTTGGACAAACATTTTTGTCATGGCTCAATCAACTCCCAACGAACATAATAAATTTTAGATGCGCTGACATCCACCATCTCTCGACTTTTTTACTTCTCTCTCTTGAAAACTTACCGACTTAATTGTCGGAGTATCCTCAACTGAGCTCAAGCTCGCCATTTCACTGGAAGAGAGTCCAATAACAGCTTGTCTTACTACTTCAGCTGATGAGGCCAGAATGTGCTCATATTTTGTGGGTTTATTTCGTCAAGTTTGGGCATAAAAGAAGGAGATTTGGGTTTATTTGGGATTTTTATTGGAAGTTTGTGCAGATTGTTCTGTTTGTAGAGAACAAGCACTTCTGGCTGTTCTCCAGCCTTGTTTCAGCTGTCCTGGTGAAGGATTTTCGAAAAGGGTATTTCTGTCAGCAAATTATTTGAGGAAAGTTGAAGTTTGGCTAGTGGAGCTAAAGTATGGGCTGACTTTCCGTATAGGCGTGGTGTGAAGTGATTGAAGAGGAGAAAAGATTGCTTTTACTTTATTTTGCTTTTTCCGTAAGAGTACAGTTGAGTCACTGTTCACCTTTTGTACCTTCCTTTGTACTTGCTTTGATCCGGTCCGTTTATTTTCTTCTCCAATTTCCAAGAGGGTCTGACCTTTGGTGAAAGTGGTTGTTTGGGGAAGATAAAGGGGAAGGATCAGAGTGAGTGGAAGCATAGATTGTAGTAATTAATTTCACTTTTTAATTTGTAACTTTAGTTTAGAGAGAGAAGTAGTAGTTGTAGTTCTTCCTTCTCTCTTCCTGTATTCAAGTTTGAAGCTCTTCTGGGAATTTATTCCAGCCTCAATCTACTGCATTTATTCATCTTCTCCTTTAATGTTTGCTTTAAAGTCTACGGAATTTATTGTGAGAACAACCAGGGAGATGAGTGAGTAGTCTGTCTACAGGCTAAGGCCAGCCTAAGAGCTGGTGAAAGTAAGTTCGTTCCTCTCTTTCTTTAAACATGAAAATGCTTGTTGGTTATTAAATGGAGAAATATTGCATCTAAGAATTTGCTAACCTTAGTATTCAGTGGATTAATTAGGATACCTCCGAAGTTATGAAGCGGATCTACCATTTAATGCATGTTATGTCTCAGACCTAAGCTTAACATGTTAGGGGTTTATAATCTTTTGATGTATAATGTTTTCCTTTGCCTAATGCTTAGATGTATGCTAGAAGTAAACCGCGGATATCATGCATCTATAGATCTCGAGGAAGTGACCTTCTGACTTGAGTGTGCTGAAGAGGAAAGAGACCCTAAATCTATGAAATCAAGACTTCATGTATGTTAGAGAGAGAGAACAATTACTTTTGCCTGTTCTGGTTGTGCCTCTGCCTGTTCTTTAAGTGATTGGAGTTCATTCTTGCTTGTTTTAGTCATCTTAGTTCTAATTGATCGTTATTAGTATTCACTGTTAGAATTAGTGTAAAAAAAATCTCTCATTTACTTGTTACCCAACTGAAAGTTGACTGTGCTTTAACATTAGAACAACCGTGGATCGTTTTTATTCTCTGTGGAATACGATAATTTACTTTTGCTGTGCTATTTGCGACCTGGTCCTCTTGCCAGAGTGTCCTCATCACATATTTGACACGACATCAACCAACTAAAGCTCACTTTGTATCCACTCAGCCATTACAATACATATAAATCAAGAAACTAATTACACCCATAGTTCAGTTAACCGTTGAAACTTAAAAGTAACTTTTACTATCATCACTTTTCTACCATAATCGGGTTGACGAGTCAGCGTCGACACGTGTCGGAAGAAGAGAGATGAGAAAAGAAACTAGTGTGGGGGTAAAAAGGGGAGAGGAAGCAAACAAGAGTGGGTAGAGGGGTAAGTGGGTAGGGGGCTGATCTAGGAGATCACCACCTCCACCTTCTCCTTCTATTTTTGGTCTGACGACTGTCGGAATACGGCCACGACACCACCGGACCCACCGCTCCTACGGCCACCTCCTCACCGGAGCTCTTCTTTTGTCCCTTTTCTTGTCTTTTTCATTCCCTAAATTAGAATCATTTCTTTTTCTTTTTTTATAACTATTTTGTACTACTATTTTATTATTTTATCCACACTCACATTACGTACGTACGTCTGGTAAATTTAATTTATATTATTCTTTTATTAAGTTTTTGTTTATATTACAAAGGTCTCTTTCTATTGTACGTGCCCTAGCTAATTGCTAGAATGATTTAACCAAGCAAGTTCGTTTTTTTATATATATATATTTATTTTTGTATTAATAGTTCTAGAAATATGGACTATATATTTGATGTATCTTTTCCTGGTTAACGAGTAAGTTTCACTGTTAAAGAAATATCAAAATTGTTGATTAGAGCTAATTGTGTTCTCCGTACAGTCTTTTAATAGCTTCATGGTCCTTCATTTTGGTCTCAATGTTCGTTTTTATAATTAACTCAAGTTCTGACTTAGGTGGTTATACTTCATTTTACTTTTGAAAAATAGGATCACGAGAATTAAAGCCGAAATCTTAAGCTCATTGCCAACTTTTCTCTTAGCTTATTATGCTAGTGTGCCTGAGGGTTATCAAAATTGTTTCCGAACACAAAACTACCAGATCTCCACATGAAGACATTTATAAAAGATTCCATGATGGAGCAGACATAATATCTGACCGAAGATGAGTAAGTGGCCAACTCGTGTCTTATCAACCTTGCAAAACCACCCCTATAAATACCCCCACTACAATGAATGATGATACATTTTACAACATCTCTCTTTACTTTTATCTACTTTGCATGCTCTCTCTCTCTCAAAACATCAAGTGATGCCTCAAGCTTGAAAGCTCATTTGCATCCACTTTATCATTAATTCATATACATTCAATATACAAATAATAATTTTCTCTTATTTTTATAACTTTTTTTCTTACATTAGTTACTCAAAACAATATATATCTAAATATGTTTAGCTACAAACAAGAAGAATCAAATAAAGTCTAAATTTACCTATTAAAATACATGTTAAAATTTTCCTTTTTGTAAGTAATTCTTTGCTGGCTTTGCCCTACTAAGAAGAGTTTTAACAAGTAGGCCAGCTAAATCCAACATTAAATCACCCCCACATTACTAAAAGTGCACGCCAAATTACTTGCCAAAAAAATAAAAATAAAAAAATAAATTGCCAAATGAAATTATAATTAATATTTTAAATTCCTTGAGTTATAATGTGCTCATGCCCATTATAATAATGAAAAATTCAGATTTGTTCACGTTTACTTCCAACTCTAATTGGACACTAATTAATTAAATCATAGAATCAGAACTTGCTTTGGCCGTTGGGAGTATAAATTAAATAATTATCAGAAATTGTCTACAAAAATAAGCTAAAAATCATATTTCATCCAGCTTAGTTTGTCAGCAAATGTCTCTGCTTTAAAACAAAATTATAAGTTAAGGTCAATTTGATAGTTAATTAATTAAAGTGAGATAATTTTATTGTTATTATTATGAAAGATCAATTAGTTAAAAACGGGAATGTGAGTGTGGGTTAAAAATGACATGTGAAAGCATGTTGATCATTAGGGATTTTTTGGCCATATAGTAGAGTGAGTGAGCAGGACCATGTGACCTTTAATTTCTCTCATGTCCTTTTCTCCCTTTCTAGGAAATTGAATGATTAATCATTATTTCTAGTTATCCAAAAACGTTTTAATAATTGATCTATCTAGTGATAAATGAATACAAGTTAGTTTTTTTATGAGTTTTCCGTCATCTGAGAGGTATTCAATCTCCTCTCATGAATGGTTAGGGCTTATAAATTGGATAATCAAATTAGTCAAGATGTAGATAGAAAAAGAGTAATGTAGGGAGCGAGAGTTCAAATATAATTGTACTAGCTAGCATTTCTAATGGGATATATAGACAATATATGGATGGTTGGTTTGAGTTGTCATGGAGGAGGGGCGTTTGCCAATGTGTTCGATAGGGTTTGGCATGTTTCAGTTATTTAATGGAGATGCGTTTTTTTGGCTCATCTGAGAACTGATAGGTTGCTGAAAAGGTCGGATCTCAGCATGGCTTGGCTATTGCATTACTGGGGGCTCCTATTAAGTTGGTCTTTAGGTGTCCGATGGAGTCGAGCATATAACATTATCAAGGCTAATACAGTTTGACCATATTGTTGCAATGGTACTCAAATTGGATGTCGTGAGTTGTGGCCCAGATTTCATAATTTTCATCAAGTATTCCAGATCTCATAAATATATATAAAATAATTAATGAAAAATCTCAGCAAATTATATTTTGAAAGCCGTAAAGACTTAAATAAAGACCAATATAAAGTTTTAAATCTATGTCATTCAAAATCAACTTTTAGAATATGCTGATTTCAAAAGATAAAAAAAAATATAGGAGAGATTTTCGACTTAACAATCACCCCCATTTATAATAGGGTATAAGATGCTAGAAAATATTTGTAAGTGTTGAAAATCATCTTCTTTTAAAGTGTTCTTTAAAAATGACTTGGCCACAATCTAAGATGGTATACGAGCCTATTAATCCATTACTTTAAAGCCCATTATTGACGTCAACCTCAAATGCCCTTATATACTTCATATTTCAAATGTATAATCCTAAACGTAAGAGATGTGTTAAATATTTCATATTGGTTAACTATAAAGCGATGAAACATTCATAAATATATATGTTCTCATGTCAAGATAATCTTAGAGATGAGTTTTACGGAATCTAAAGTTTCTATTTCAAAATTTTTTTATTAAAATTTCTCTTATTGTGTGAACTTGTTGCCAGTCCATCAAATATTTGATTTTGTGTTTACTGTGCATAAGAAAGTGAAAATACAATTTCAATATAAGACATATACATCGTACGATTCCCTGGTACCATCACTTTAAAATATTCTCCATACATAAATTAAATAAAATAAATATAATAAGGAATTACCAGAGAAATAGAATAATTAAAGAGGAATTACAGCTAAGTAACATCTGAAACAAAATGTCTACTGTCTCCCATTATTATTGTGTGTTTTTCTTTAACAAAGGGAAAGAGGTTAAGATTTACAGACATGTTTTTTGTACTCTAATGTTTTGTTTTGCTTCAAGCTAAGTTTAATTCTTAATTCACTCTCTAAACCTAACTTAATTTTCTTTACATTTCATTTTTTTTGGTTATTTTTTAAAAATCAAAATTCCAACAAAAACAAATCATATCAACATTAAAGAATCGAAACTCATCTGATTAGACACATAGACAACACGTAAACTACATTATTGTACACAGACTAAAAAGCAATAAAAATACTTTTCATCGAATTCAATCCAGTTTGATCAATTTTATTGATTTTTCTCGTTCGTTTTCTAATAACAATAAAACTTAATGAAGTCAGATTGTACATTTTCTTTCTTTCTAATTCTTTAATCAATATTGGTTTACATTTTGCTACTCACATATAGTTTTCAATGATAATTATTGTCAAAATCTGAATAAAAATAGTACTATAGAAGGAAATCAAATATAAAATTGCATGATTTTTATGTTGGCATAACTTCTTACAATAATATTGTTTCATTTCTGATACTTGTAGAATTCGTAATCCAAAATTATAAGCAATTTATTACTAGAGTTATTTTATTTTATCTCTGTTGAATGGAGTAATTTGTATTTATCAGGTTGAATAATGAGGTTTACATATAGTGCAATGCAGACAGATGGGTTGAGAATTGAGAACCCATAAAATGAATAATAAAAATAAAAAAGAGAAATGTAGAGAAGAAAAATAAAAAAAAGACAGAAGTCAGAAAGGGAGGGTCATATTTGCATGTGGGGATGTTTGGTGTTTTTATATCTTAACCCCACCCTTCAAATTTTCATTTTCTCCCATATCACTTGTACCAATTCCATGTGACTCTCTCTTGTTTTCCCTTCACCATTAACTCATATTCAACAAAAATTAATACTCATCTCTCTTTGATTTTTATTAACGGATTCAGGATTCGTTGATATGTTCAAATGATTTGATGTCTTAAATTAAAATCTTCATTGTTTTGATAGAGAGATTAAAACCGTGTGTATTGTTTATGTGTTTTCGTCTATAGACCGACACTATATGTCTATTTTATTTATGAAATAATGTAAGTAATTTTTATTTTTTAATTAATATTTCAACATTAAGTCATTTGAAATATGCATTATAGATGATTTGATATTAAAATAAGAAAAATAAAATAAAATTATATGTTATTGAACCAATCAAATAAATTATTGAGTATCTTTTTTTTATCAAAATGCTCTGTTTTTCTTAGCATTTTTACTTATTAGTAGGTGCTGCCGTAACTCACGTTAAATACTTCTTTTTATTATAATGTTGATATCAGGAATAAATAAAAGTTCATTGTTCTATCAATTGTTATACAAGACGTATAAAATTTGATTTTGAACACTACGATATTTCTATTAAAACTAAAATTTTAATCCTATAAAAATATTATGTTATGTTTTGAAATAAAATTTTATTGTTATGTGATTAAGAAACATTCATTCATCATAGACCAACTTCACTTAAAATCCAGGCCCATTGTTTCTGATATCGACACATGCTATGTCACTTAAAATAAAGGCCCACACTCTACTTTTTTTATTATCTAATTTGATTTATTTATTTTTAAAATATTGGTCCATATTCGACAATTTTAAAATTCGAAAGAGCTAATTAGTACATTCACTAATTCGTGAGCGAAGAGTGAAGAGTTCAGAATTCGAAAGTTACTCCTCGAAAAATTTATAAAAAAGGAACAAACAAACTCCAACTTTGATTAATTTAGTAAATCTTTGGTTCAGAGTCATGAAAGAGTAAGAAAAATGAAAATTCTCATTGCTTTCTATTATTTGATTGAATAAAAATGTGATTCTCTTTTTTTTATTTTTCTTCTAACAACAAAGAAAATGTAATAGCTATCCACAACCGACGCAATATTCTTCTTCCTACATCGACGATCTTCAAAGTTCTCCTCTAATCTTTGACGTTCCTATTCTTATCTTCGATGATTCCTCTCTATCTCCATTAAGTTCACTACCGTTTTGTCTTATATTTCGACCAACTTCTTCATGTGTTTATTAGGAAAGAGTACGTCTACCCATTCTCATGTTAGACAAGCGACAAACCTCGATAAAAATTTGCAGATTAACTATCAATAAAATGGAAAATCGAATCACAAATATTTCAAACAAAAAATGAGTGGCTTACCACTTGAACTAACTACTATTGTTCATTGAATCGATTTCTAACATGTACTGTATATATATGTAGTTCTTAGATTTTATAAGCTTTGTATATGTTCTTTAACATTAATGTGTTATTTTGTAAGCTGGCCCACTATCAACGGCCCATTATCAACCCAATACCACAAAGTCTTTGATTTGATAATGAGTTATTATTGTGAGGAATATATAACATCTGCGGGGATAGCTCAGTTGGGAGAGCGTCAGACTGAAGATCTGAAGGTCGCGTGTTCGATCCACGCTCACCGCATTTTTATCATTTTTCCTCTTTTATTCAATGTTTTCTAGCTGACTCTTTTACCCTTCTACGCTTAGCTCTGGACATAAATTCTTCTCCTTGAAATTAGTAATTTCAGCTTTATCAATGTCACGTGGGAATCTGTGTATTTAATTACTCCTATTTATTAAACTTTGCTTTAAAAAGAATTAATTTATTAAACTTTAACGAAATTTTCTACTGAGTATATATTTTCCAAATTTTATGAATAACTCTAAATTTTATGACAAATTGTTATCGATATTATGCCTCAATCATTATTTTTTGAATTGATGTTTTTTCTACAGTTTCAATTGATGTTAATGTAATAGAAAAAGTAATTTATATTCCAAAAACATTTGTATAAATATTTTGGTAGTAATAATAATAATATGTCAAAAATCTTATATACATCAGTTAAAAACTCAAGAATTGGAAAAAAAGTTAAAGTTTATGGACCTTATAATGTATATTGAAAAAAAGATTTAACCTAAATTTTTTTAAATCAAGCTACAAAGTTTTCAATTTAACACGTTGAGCACTTATCAATTATGATTATATATAATAGATTGTTTTGTTAAAGTTTGTATTTTAACAAATCAAAAAAATGTAATGTTTGTGTGAAGGCATTTTTTCTAATGTCGGCTCGTCGGTTGGAAGTGGTCTTATCCTCCTCTTCACTTCCCTTGCAATGCTTTGTTAGTTGATTAATATATCTTTCTTTACATCTAACTCACCTACAACCTGATGATTATTATATTTAATTATATGATTTTATAGTTAAGGAAAAAAATCTAGAGCGCTCTTAAATTACGGTACTTTTTCAAAATATAAAGGACGACGGGTTGATATAAAGACTATTTAGGGTAGAATAAAATACATAAAACTCTATTTAATGATAAATCACCAAAATATAGTTTGTTCATCAATATGTAGTAAGCGGGACTGTCTTCCATTCTTGGTAAAAGTGTAGCTTATCAATTTTAAAACGAATACTTATAAATGGGCTACAGCTTGTAAATATTTTAGGCCCAAATACACATGGACTTTTATAGATTTTGACAGTCTACCTATCCATCAAACACAGCCCAATTTAAGCCCTTATATGTAGCTTGGTGCAATAGCAATAGACTACTTTCACCTGAGTTCGATTTCAGCCGTCATGTTTTAAGTCCCCATAAATAGAGCGATATGTAACTAAGTCCATCTGTAATATCGAGAGTCTCTCTAGCCTGAACCGGAGTTACCTTTCTCCCCTATATCTTTTGTAACAAAAAGATAATAAAAATACTTAAGTTACTAACAATTTTATAATATTTTATAATTAAGTGGATCAATTTAAATCATCAATGCAGAGACATTTGTTCTCATGATAACGGTTATTCAGTCCGCTTTATTAGGCGTTTAGCTAACGGGATGGCTCACGATTTTGCTGAGCCTTCCCGTTAGTATGCTATTCACTCTTTATTTGATATTCTTCCAACTTTTGTTGATTTTTCTTTGTTGAAGTTTGCCCGATTGTAGCTCATTAATGCTATTAGCTTTCGAAATAAATAAATAAATAAATAAAGTGAATCAATAAAGATGGTCATTCCCTGTTCAATGAGACAATATGATATAGTACAAGTTGGACTAAATGACTAATTTGTTGTTTCACATTATGGCTATTTGTTTCATAATTTCATTTCACATGTATTATGGCCCAAATATATATACTAGGCAATCCATGGCAAAAACTTAGTTGGAAAAACATTATAAATAGATATGAAATTATTAGGGAAAATTTTAGGCGTAAACTGATTATATTAATAAAGTATTTCAATGGGGTGATTATTGTGTGGTATAATTGCTATCTAATCTGTCCAATTTTCTTCGAAGTAATGTAAAGGACAATTTTTCATTGTCGGGCTTGACTTGAATATTGCAAGGTGGGCCCATTCTTTGGCCCACTAAGAAAAATCTTAACCTATCGCAATATAAAATATTTCATTTTTTTTTTCTTTCATTTTTTTATTTATAATAGTTGGGAGGAAACCCAAATCCTACATTGCTAAAACAAAGAAGTTCTATAAGGTTTTTAAAAAGTATCTACCACTTTAATTAGTACGAGACCTTTTAGGAAGATGGATGCTCAAAGAGATAAAACCGTGCTGGCTTGACCCAAAGCGGACAATATCATACTAATGAGACGTAGTGGTGGGGGACACGGTCCTAACAATTGGTATCGGAGTCAGGTTACGCGGCAGTGAACTATGTTTGCAATGTGCGTAGAAAGCCCCTTGGTGTGACCTCGATCACGATGGAGATTTGTGGTTCCTTGTGTCGAAAGTCTTCCTCACAGCAACACTCAGGCGGCGGGTCCCGTTGACTAATTACGGCGGTACAAGATGAGCAGATTATCATTGGAGGGGAGGACATATGTGGTCCTTGTGTTTGAGGAGAGGATTGTTAGGATTCCCAAATCCCACATTTCTAATTGTTGGTATCCCCAAATTCTACATTTCTAAAACAAAGAAGTCTTATAAAGTTTATAAAGAGTATCCACACATCTAATTAGTATAATGCATTTTGAAAGATGGATGTCCAAAGAGACAAAACTGTGCGAGCTTGGCCCAAAGTGGACAATATCATACTAATGAGACGCAGTGATGGGGGACACAGTCCTAACAATAATGATAGATGAAGTTTAAAACTAACCATTATTTACAAGTTAATCTAATGAAATAACTTGTATAAAATTGAAATTTGAGTACAATATATCATACCCATCTCATCCAAACAAATTCTTAAACATTATTTATTCGGAATAGTAACATAAAAACATTAATTTAGGATGTATAGGTGTAGAAATGAAATCTCTCTATACTTTTGAAACAATATTTCAAAACTTAGAAATTTCGTACATAAAGTTGCTAAGACGATCAAATACATTATCTTTGAATTTGTCACAAAATAACTTAGCACAATTAATCTATTTATTTTAGTTGTGAGCATATTTTTCAGGTTCTATTTTAGTTCAAAAATATTTTGTATGGAGGGATACAAAGACTTGACCATAGTTAAGTATTAAATACAACTATGTCATGATATTGAAATGAGTTGTAATTTCATCCAAATTAATTTTTTCGTTAATAACTTTAAAGTTATCCTAAAAACAATAACATTATGCGTTTATACATAACCTCGAGGAATGTAATAAAATGTTAGCTGTCGTTCACATTGAGACACAACTCTAATCCCTCATTACATAAAATCATTAACAGAGGTAATAAAATTACACGTACGATGTTAAAATTATAATGTTCCACCATTGATTGTTAGTAAACATATATGTAATGTGGGAGTACATCATAATGGCACATCAATATTGTTCACTTAAATTCGAACCCAACATGCTAGACCCACGGGTCTCAAACTATACTTTATATATATATATATATATATATATATATACACCAGACTATGGTGAGGGAGTCCCTCACTTACTATTCTAAGGGAGTTTTAGCTTTAATCTAGTTACCAAACAAAATACACCCACGTAATTAATTTAATGAATTTAAAGTAATAAAATCCTAATTTATTTTGTTTACAACTCTTCTAATTAGTATCCTAATTAAATCAAACTCTATTTTCCTAAATACTAATTAATTGAATTAATTAATTAATCATATTATCACATACGAATTGCAGCAAATTGAATTTATTTCAACATTAATTTATTACTATCTTTAACATAAATTATTGTAATGTTAGAATTTAGAGTTTATAAAGTTAGGATTTAGGGTTTATGGGTTTAAAGTTGTTAGGGTCTAGGGTTTATAAAGTTGGGACTACGGGTTTATGATTGTTAGAGTTTAGGGTTTATAAAGTTCGGGTCTAAGAGTTTAGAATTATTTGAATTTAAGGTTGTTAGGATTTATAAAATTAAGGACTACGGATTTATGATTGTTAGGGTCTAGGGTTTATAAAGTTAGGGTCTAGGAGTTTAGAATTATTTGAATTTAGGATTGTTAGGGTTTAAAAAATTAAGGACTAGGGGTTTATGATTGTTAGAGTCTAGGGTTTATAAAGTTAAGATCTAGGAGATTGAGTGAATAAATTAGAGAATTAATAATAGATTTTTGTTTTTTTTAAATTAAATGGTTATTTTGTTTGGTAACTAGATTAAAACTAAAACTCCCTTAGAATAGAATAGTAAGTGAGGGAGTCCCTCACCATATATATATATTAAGTGTACACTCTACTAACATACTTGAAACAATCCACCTCCACTTTTCAATACAGAATTTAGTTAATTTATTCATAATCATCATTTTCTAAGACCACTCATTAAATCTTTTTTCAAATCCTCATATTTCACTAAATTATTGCATATAACTTGCTATGGGGGTTATGAAAAGAACACTAACCCGATTAAATTATCACACCCATCAAACTTAACTCATTTCAGAATTCATGTGAGACATTTTACAATCAACCACTTATATCATGTCGTCATAAACAAAAAATTTTAAAACCCAAGAAATCATAACAGAAAATTATTTCCACATGGCACAAACCCGCCAATTCAAGAAATGAACAAACAAAAGTCCTAATTCCATCCATTCATTCACACTTCAAGAATCCAAACAACAACTCATAAAACCAGTCTAGTGGGTCTCTCACTTAAATGTCTTTCCTTTTTTACCCTCCTCCCATCTTCTTCCCTACAACAACCAAAAAAGAAATAAAAAACCAGAAAAACCCAAACAATTACAACATTAAACCTCAAACCAAACAAACCCTTTACTTTAACTGGTGTTCAAACAACACAATAGACGTCGACTTATCTCATTTTAAAAAAATAATTTTGTAAGTTATTATATGGACCTCCTTCCCAATATTAGTTTTAGTAATGCTACTCGAATTGTGATATTATTTGTAGCTCACCCAATCATCTACTGCCGAGCATGCATCCTTGGTACAAACCATATATTTATTTTACTAAAATTTTATATTTTATTTTAAAACCCCATTTTGTCTGAACATTTATTGCTGTTTTTTTGCAGTCTCGTGTCCATCGCCATTTTTAATTCTCCTATATGCTAATCAACTAAATGACAATTAACCATTGGGTTTAACGGTCACTAATTACAATTATTCATGGCAACAACAACAACAACATCCACCACTACAATTAGTACCAAAAAAACTAACCTAAAGTTCCAAAATCTCCCCACTCGCCGGAAACGCCGTGAAACCACCATTTCCGCCACCGCCGCCGCCGATTCCTCCGATTCCGCTTCTGGGTATTCTCAAAGTCGCAAACTTTACCCTCCTACTATCGTCTCCCCCGATAATTCCTGGTGTTGCCCCAAACCAAACCCTAATTTCCAATCTCCCACAAATCAATCTCAATCTCGACGGTTCGAACCCGACCCAGTTCTTGATTCTCCGTCCAATTGGGTATCTCCGGTGATGGATTTTATCCCCAATGGCCATCATTCACCTCATGATCCGTCCAATTTTCCGTCAAGTTTCACGAAGTTCAACTCTGCCCTAACGGCGGGGCTTTTGAATCCAATGTCGCCTCCCCCGGATAAGCCCCGATCCAGCCCGACATTATTCGAGATGATGGCGAGTGAACCCGAGATGCAGCAGAAGAATCAGATCCCTAATGGCAATGTGAGGAGTTCTCAAGGGATTCAAATGTCTGTTCAGGATAAGCAGGGTTTGATTATGCAGCGAATTTCGGAGCTTTTGGGGAATCGGAGCCCCGGGAATCAGTTTAATGATTCGGGTACGGGTGATGTGAAGCTGACATTGAGTTCTAAGGATGGGATTAATGTGGCTATGAGTGTTCATAGGCAGATTTTGGTGGCGCATAGTCGGTTTTTCGCTGTGAAGTTGTCTGATCGGTGGGCGAAACAGCAGCGGTCTTCGGTGCCTTATATGGTGGAGATTGCTGATTGTGATGATGTCGAGGTTTATATTGAGACTTTGAGATTGATGTATTGCAGGGATCTTAGGAGGAAGCTTATGAAAGAGGATGTTAACAAGGTTCTTGGCATTTTGAAGGTAAGAGTTTCTTTATTGTGTTCAGTTTGATTTGGTAACTGAAATTTGGGGGTTACATTTCGGATTATTGTGTCGAAATAATGTGGAAAATGATAACCGAGTCGTGTCAATCAGGATTTTTACTTAAATGGTTTTGTTGTGTTAGAAATTGCCATATATGAAAAACTGTATAGATTAGATGCTTTTAACTGTAGACATTGGTGTTCTTTCATGAACTGTGGAAATTGACAACAAACCTAATTTTGAGAGCAATCTGTTGAGCAAACGTGGGAGTGGAAACCGTGTGTTTTGCCTTTGAGCATAGGTATCAAAGGCGCGCCTCAAGCTCAAAAGGCTCGAGACTCTAGGCATGTCGTTTGAGAAACCAGAATGCAGGCTTCTGTTCAAGAGGCTCGCACTTGAGTGCGTCCTTTTGAACCTAGCACCTTGCTAGAGGCGTCTTGGCACAAAGCGTGAAGTTACACCTTTTTTATTAGGATTTCTTGTTAAGAATAGGATGTTATAATGTCGGTCAGTTTACTATCTATATGATTTATGCTGGAATTAATATAATATGAAGAAATAAACAAGAAAGGAAAGTAGATTCAAACGGCAAAATTATCACGAAGAACAATACAGAAAATGTGCTGCTCCATTTTGAAAAGTTCCGAAATATGAACTATGAATTGTGATTGTGGAAGAGTTAGTCGATATTTTGGAATTTATTTCATGTATTTTGTGATTATCATTATGGATAATTGGATTTGATCTGGTATTTGACTGTTTGTTGCATACTAAAAAATGTTAACAGTTGTTCTTTATGATTTTATATATTATCTTTCTTTAGTGCGCCGCCTCACGTTGCTTAGACTCACACCTAAGCCTTGCGCCTTTATAACTATGTTTGAGTAGTACTAATTGACCTTTTGCCTCGAAATTCAGACATGAACCACAACATTGTAATTGTTGCTTTTGCTTTCCGTTAATTGTACTTGTTTTTCTGATTAAATTAATTCTTGGCTATCGCAAGTGGTTGATTGAGGTTTTAGCTGCTGAATTTGTCGGTTCTGTTATTAGGTTTCGGCGGCTATTGGCTTTGATGCTGGGGTTTTATCTTGTTTGGAGTACTTAGAAGCTGCTCCATGGGCTGAGGATGAAGAAGAGAAGGTAGCTTCACTGTTATCAGAGCTTCGTCTTGAAGGAGTTGGAGCAGGAGAGGTTCTTAAAAGGGTTTCAGTTGAAGTTACGAATGGAGCAGAAGAGAGCAGTGACAATGATGAAGTCCTTCTCAAGCTTTTGCATGTTGTACTCGAAGGCAAAGACGAGAAAGCTAGACGTGAGATGAAAGGGTTAGTCTCGAAGATGCTTCGCGAGAATTCTTCTCAGAATGATCTTCGAAAAGATTCTTTGTATTCGGCTTGTGATTGTTGCTTGCAGCTACTACGGAGCCATTTTCTCCGTGCAGCAGCAGGAGACTTGGCAGACATTGCACAGGTTGCACGACAAGCAGACAATCTGCACTGGATTTTGGATATCATGATCGATAGACAGATAGCCGAAGATTTTCTGAAGATATGGGCGTCTCAATCTGAACTCTCCGGTGCCCATTCTAAAGTTCCAGCTGTTCATAGGTACGAGATCAGCAGAGTTACTGCAAGGTTGTTCGTTGGGATCGGTAAGGGACAGCTGTTGGCTTCAAAAGAAATGAGATGCTTGCTTCTACAAACATGGTTGGTGCCGTTTTATGATGATTTCGGGTGGATGAGAAGGGCATCGAAGGGCCTCGATCGACATTTAATCGAGGAAGGTCTCAGTAATACAATTCTAACTCTACCTCTAGCTTGGCAGCAGGAGATTTTACTAGCTTGGTTTAATCGGTTCCTCAACTCCGGTGAAGATTGTCCGAATATACAACGGGGATTCGAAGTATGGTGGCGAAGGGCTTTCTGGAGACGCACTGGTGATCAGGAAAGGCCAAAGCCACTAAGAGTCATTACTGCTACCATCGATAACTCGTGAAGTATGGTTAGTCTCGTTTTTCTTTTCTTCCTTCGAGCTTGTCTCCTCATCGATAGTTCTTGCTTTATCTTCTTCCTTTCTAAACCAGGCATCAAATTTACGGCAGATGAGTGAAATTGCACAGAGGTGGATGGCGATTTTGGTATAATGGAGTATCCTGGTTTAGTCTGGAAGAAGATGAAGTTTGTAAGCTGCAAGATTCATACTTTTTGCGGAATGAAATCATCATACTAGAGATGACTTGTTTTGTTTCGACTTGTCTGCAAATTCATATTGGTTTCTTTGGCACCGTTTCGTTGGATTTTCTTAGTTTATTAGGAATACTGTGATAATCATATATGTAATCTTGTCTGAATATATGATCATCATATCGAAATAGAGGATTTTTTTCCCTCTCCAAGAATTCGACATTTTTTCCTCGAAACACAAATCATGTTTTGCTTGATCAGTTGAAATTGTCGAATGGTTATTATCTCGACGTAATGCTATTGGCAATCGGCATTGCTTGTCTCTGTGTCTGGTGCATCCTCATGACAGCTTGGCTTAAAATTTGTGTTAGTAGATAAAATCCGTCATAACCCTATTCGTGTCTTCTACATTCTTGCTAGTTTTGTCAATCTGTCAAGTTCCTGTTGTGTTTGGCAGATAGACGAGCTTGACGGAATTCTGGCTGAAAGAACTCTGGCATGAGGCCTAACATCAATAAGATTTCAGGCATAGGCATATAGTTTTGCTGAGTTTCTCTCTCTCTCTCTCTCTCAAGATTTACATATATAAAGTGTGTGATTTTACAAGAATGCCGATGAGGAGCAAGGAATCGGATCTGTTGTTCGATCCTACGTTAAGAAATCTTACCTATCTATCTCAAGGCTCAAGTTTATTATGTGTTTTTATCTTTTTGGAGCAAGGTGTATAGTGTTCTTTGTGTAGCAGTGAAAATAAGCAACTTTAAGTAAGTTTAGGAGTCTAATGAAACATTTCCGAATTCTCGGGGATCAATCCGTTTTTTTTTCTTTGTGATATAAAGTTTTGGAAGGGTGCCGAGGTGACTCAGAATTCAACATACAGTGTATGGCATGGAATTCATAACAATGACTTTACTTTAGTGGGGCAAACGAACCTTAGACAGGGACTTTTTGAAAGTTGGGTAAATTGCACCCATGGTCCCTTAACTTTAGAATTGTTTTCATTATAATACTTGAACTTCAAAATTTAATGTTTTGATACCTGATCTTTGCACTTATTTTCATCAATGATCTATTTTAATCATTGACTGTATATGATTAACTAGGAGTCTAACGAAATATTTATGGAGTCTTGGGGTCAATCTGTTTTTTTTTTTTTTTTTCAAAAGTTTAGAAGGCTGCCCAGGTGACTCAGAATTCAACGTGCAGTATATGGCATGCAATTCATAACAATGACTTTACTTTAGTGGGACAAACAAACCTTGGACAAGGACTTTTTGAAAGTTGGGTAAGTGAGACCCATGGTCCCTTAACTTTGTACTAATTTTTATTATGGTACCTGAACCTCAAAACCTAACATTATGGTATAAACTTTTCAAAGAATGACCAAATAATCGTAAATAAAAAACTTCAAGAATTAAACTGTTTTAAAATGTTGTTTTTATGAGTTCTACAATGAAGAATTATCTAATATTGAAGCGATTTATTGTGAGTAATGTTATATAGTGTTACCCACCAAACAATAACTTAGTGGTTATTATATTACAAAAAATAGTGTGTGTTAAGTTTCGGTACAGTCACATGATTGAAAAAATAATGAATTTAGAAAAAAAATGTTATATGGCACTATTGATGGAAGTAAGTGCAAAATTTGGGTACATTTGTGTATATAAAAAGTAAGTGTAAATTTCACCCTTCAAAGTTGGGTAGCATATGGAGTTAGATTGATAGGATGGGACACAACTGAAAATGGAATTGATAAATAGATATGGTTAGGGATTAGAATAACTTGCTGTAGTGGTTTTGTGGTCAGAATGTAATGGAATTTTTGTACAGCTTTATTTTAGGGGGAAACAATTTGGGAGATTCCTATCCAATCAATATAAATGGAATTAATTCTTAGAAAAATAAAAGTAAATATATAGAATTAAAAATAGACAGTATATAGTACCTTTTTGGATAATATGGGCATTTATGTTAAATTTTTGGACAAGTTTGTGCTTGCTTTATTTCCAAGAATTTGGGTTATCTCCACTACTTTCTCCACCACTATTACTCATTGTATGGATCCTATTCATTCTACAATAATCTATATCTATTCACCATGTTCATAGTTTCTCATTATTTTAAGCATGAATAATTCTTCTTCACTTCTTTAATAATCTTTACACAACATATAATCATGATTTTTTGCACTATAAGACTCATGCTAATACATATATAGAGTGATGATCACATAGTCAATAATTGACCAAATTTTGATCAATCACTGTTAGATCAAAATCTAAGGGTGTAGATTAAATATTAATGCAACCACCAAACTAATATCGACCCTTAGATTTTGATCTAACGGTGATTGACCAAATTGTATTTGGTCAATCATTGACCATGTGAGCACAACTGTACATATATAACATGTTTTCTGCTTAATGTATTCGTCTTTTATTTGTTTATTTATCATGTAATATTTTTCATTGTAGTCCATCATTAGAAATTGGAAAAATAATTTAATAGTCTTTATGTTTAGCAAATACTCACTGTTTGGTCTTTGTATTTTTAAAAACTCACTACTTAGTCCATGAGTTTTGTCTCCATTAACACTTTAGTCCTTGCCATGATATTAAAATACAAATTTCGTCAGTCAATGCAGATTTCCGTCAAAATTTACATATTAACACATATTAGTACCTAAAATACTCTTACCAATTTGTATGAATGGAAAATTTAGCACTTGAATTGGTGTCTATCTAGGTGCTAATATGAGTTAACGGAGACAAAACTCAAAGTATTTTAGGTACTAATATGTGTTAATATGTTGATTTTGACCGAAACTTGCATTGACTAACGGAATTTGTGTCGCACCCGACCCCGAACCACCCTACGCGGATCGGACACGAGAATGAAAATAAACTAAATCATAATAAAATTCTGAACCAAAATTACATTCTTATATTTTATTAATACTCCAAAATTATCCGAAAATAATTAACTTTTCATCTCGTTTAAAACTCCTAATGATACATTAAAGGTCTTAAGGTAACCTCAATAAAATAATTATAACTCCAATTAATCAACCAAATATCGTATACCTAATATTAAAATATAAGTCTCCAATATTTTGAGCACGAATGTTACAATTTGTATTTTAATATCACGACAAAGACTAAAGTGTTAATGAAAACAAAATTTAGAGACTAAGTAATGAGATTTTAAAAATATAGGGACCAAAGAGTGAGTTTATTGCAAAACATAAGGACTATTAAATTATTTGCCCTTAGAAATTTAACAAAGACAACTAAATTGAAATGAAATATCTTAAATATATTGTCGCAACTCATAAGTAGTAGTCCACATAAATAACTATAAGGATCCGATTCTTATTAAATGTTGTTGAAATAGAAAAAACTCTACAAAGCGTGGATCTAAGAGATGACGTTTGGTTATGAATGAATTTAGTCTCACATTAAAAATAGTAAGTACGAAACTGAGATTTATAAGAAAGATGTATAGATCCAATATTTTAAAGTCTGTGAGACCTAAAGTGATGGATTCAGAAAGGACGAATGTTGTGTGGTATTACATTCTGTTTTATTATTATGTCTAATCCAATTAAGACCAAAATGGGGATGTAGCTCAGATGGTAGAGCGCTCGCTTAGCATGCGAGAGGTATGGGGATCGATACCCCACTTCTCCAACTTTTATTTTCTTTAATTAAGCTCTGTATATATTTAATATTTATAAATGTTAATAATCAAAATATGTTAAAACGGGGATGTAGCTCAGATGGTAGAGCGCTCGCTTAGCATGCGAGAGGTATGGGGATCGATACCCCACTTCTCCATTTTCTGTTTATTTTCTTTTTCATTAAAGCCCACTTGTCATTCAAGCCCAACAACCACAAGGCCCAACCCTGGCCCATGTAGAAAGGAAAAACAAATAATAAAAAATATAAAAAGGAAAGGAAAGCAAATGAAATCCACAAAAGGAAAAAAAGCAGCAAGGGATCATATCATCTCATCATCGCCATTCTCCAATCCTTACTATTGAAGCCATTGAACCTCAAGCTTTTTTTATTTTATCATCCATGGCATCTCCTCCTCCGCCGGCTCGTGTTATAAACTCCGGTGTATAGATCTCCGATGGGAAAAGCAGCCGCCGATTTGGTCATTGACATATGTATTTTGACGAGTTGTCGGCGCCGTGACTGAAAGACAGATCTGGATTTGGTAACCAAAGAACGAACAGGTGATTGATTGAATGAATGAATACAAGCTAGTCTCTATTGATTGTTTCGATTTTGTTTTTGCTTTTAGATCCTAGGTAGTTTTCTTCCTTATGTTTCGCTGTCTGTCTCTACTTGTGCTGCTGCTTCACTCGATCTGCTCGGTTCGGGATTTGGAATTTCAGATTCAGACGCTCATTTCTTCTTCTCGGTTGAAGATTTCGCCATTTTAGGGTTTCTGATTCATCCTTGAGATCCTCGGAGATATCACCGCTTGTGATTGGAGTTTTTACATTCTTATACTTTGACCGCCAAGGGATTATACAGTTTGCTTATCTCATACCACAGATTTGACTGTCCAGGCAGTCTCAGCTCGCTATATTTACAAGCTTATGGAGATCCTCCATAGGCTTCTCTGAACCGACGGATTTGTGAGTTTTTGACTGTATATGTCTTGTGCCTAAAGGGGCTATCACCGCTTGTGATTTTTGGAGTTTTTACATTCTTATACACAAGGAGTTGGACCGTTTGCTTATCGGATGCCGGAGATTTGACTGTCCGGGCAGTCTGAGCTCGGTGTTTGTACAAGCTTATCGAGATTACCTTGTGTCCCGTGCTCAAGGAATTATACAGTTTGCCTATCTGATTCCCGAGATTTGACTGTCTGGGCAGTCTGAGCTCGTATATATACAAGATTATGAAGATTTGATTTCCTTGTGTTAAAACTAGCAACAACTGGAGGTCTCCTTTTATTGGGGTTGAAGTTGGAGCGAATTTGAAGTTTGTGTTCATGAGAACCGGTTGCGTTTTATGTTTTGTGAATATTATGAGATAGATAATAGCTTTTGCTGAGACTGGCAGTGAAACTTGTTCTTGTGGGTTTTATATTTATCCTTGCAAGATGCAGTTCTAATAAGAGGGTTGAAGTACTTAATTATTGATCATTGATGATAGTTTTTCGTGATGTTTATGATGCATAATTTGCTTTACTCTTTCTCGGTATATGTACAAGCTTATGGAGATTGCCTTGTGTTAAACTAGCAACTTCAGGAGGTCCCCTTTTATAGTGGTTGACTTGGGGGCGAACTCGAAGTTCATATTCACGAGAACTGGTTGACTTTTATGTTTTGTAAATATTTTGAGATACAGGGTTAGATGATAGCTTCTGCTGAAACTGGCTAGCTTGTTATCAGTTTTATATTTACGTCCTCACAAGTTGCAGTTCTAAGAATAGAAGTAAAATACTTATTTATTGACCATTTGGTGTTACAGATGTTGATGGGAGTTTCGTACGCATAACTTGCTTTACTCATTCGTGCAGGGTGAATTGAAGTAATCCGTAATCTTGCAGCGATGGGATCCTGCAAAACATATGATCAGAAGCCATTGGATGATGGGAAAGGATTAGCAGTCGGTAGTGTCCATGGTGTTGTTGGTTTGAAATTTTCTAGCCTGATAAACTCTGATTTGACTTGGAAGAAGGTCGCAAAAGGTAGTAGGAGTTCATCACGTCGTGCAAGGAATTCGTTGTGTAAAAGTTGGATTGCGGGTGAGGAATTGCTAAAATTGAATCCCAAACCTGTGGCTTCACCCTTTTCTGAATCTGAGAAGGTGATTTATATGCTACTTTTTCCTTTATAGCGTAACATGGTGTTGTTATCCTTTGAATATATGTGAAATCGTATGAACTATGCAATTTTTGACTTGATGGTTTTTTCTATTCTTTAAATGGCAGCTTGGAGTAAGTGTCCTTGGGTGTCACTTCAGTGATAATGCAGACAATGTGCCTGTTAAGAAGAGGAAGTATACTAAACGTTCCAAGGGAAATAAAAAGCCATTGAAGAATCGACTGGAATCAATTACTGAAACTTCGTTTCCAAGTGACTTGGGTAAAGTTGTTGATACCCAACAAGAGGTTGATGGGAAGACCTCAAAGATGGTTGGTGAACTTGATGTTCGAGAAGATTTCTCAGGTATACTTATACTTGCAGATGCTGCATGCAATGATGGTTTCCAAGGTGGTGATTACCATGTGGAGGGTGTTTCTGATGAGTGTTGTGCTGAAGAAGATCCTTCAATGAAAAATCAATTGCATCCTTTAGCAAACAGAAAAGTAACAGAGGAATGCAGTTCTGCTAAATCGTCAATCCAAGAAAGTGGTGATGGTATTTCTGTCAAACTTGCAGATGATTTTACTGCCTCTCCAAGATTGCATAATAACGTCTGCTCTACATTTGGGGAAAACGATGTGCTTGATAAGTCTATAGCTGACTGTTCAGTTGTAGTGTCTGAAGATCTTTTAACTAAGAAGGCTGAGGAGAGAGATTGCTTTTGCGAGTTTCCTCCAAAACATGATCGTTCATATTGGGATTTGAACGCTCCCATGGATGCTTGGGGCTGCCCACTTGATCAACCAAACGTGGATTCTAATATTGCAGATCGCATCTCTAAGGAGGTCAAGTGTGGCCATTATATCGATGAGATTGGAAGCTCAGGAATTGAGACCATACAACAGGTTCCTCATGATAGTATTGACACAGAAATTAGACTGCTTCCTGCGAACCCTGGAGCGATTGCTCATTACGGAAACTCATCAGAGAAAAAGGAACTCAATTTGGATTCATTGACTGATATTGACAGGACAAGTTGCTCGTATGAGAAACTTTGTTCTTCTGGTTATGTGGATTTTGTTTCAACTGATAGTGCTACCACTTCTAATGACCTGTACAAAAGTGCTTCAGCTGAATCCTCAACAGTTTGCTCTGCAGAAACTACGAGAAGGATATCTTTAAATCAGGTTACAGGATCAAATTCATGTGTTGATAACCCTTTTCCCTCTAAATCCATTCAATCTTTAAGCAGTTGTACTTCAAATGCAATCTGTGATACAGCAGCTGCGGGTGTTATAGGTATTACTTCAGCGAAGAATGAAGATGGCGGTGAAGCTAGCACATGTGAAACTGTTTCTTCTAGTTTGCTGGTTGGAGAAGAGCTTGCTCATCGTGCAACTTTGTTACTTGGCAACATTTGTGAAGCTGAAGAAGTTGAAATTGAAGATGCTAAGGATGCCAAAGAGAGTTCTCTCTTCCAATCTACTGATGCTGGATCTTTCTCGTGTTCTCCTATAGGTATAGAGAAGTCAACCTTGGGGATGATAACACGGGATTCAATAGTTAAGAACAGCAACGTTGAGAATGATGAAACTGATAATGTGTTGGATAAGGGAAGTGAGAAACCGGTGACGGAGTTTCCAGAGGTACATACAACATTGTTGCATGCTTCCTCCGATGCTTTGCAAAACGACTCAAAGCATGTTGTAATCCCTTTTAATGAGATAGCTGCTGAAGAACCCTATGGCAATAGCAATTATTCTGATGTTTCTCATGATCTTCATGCATACGTGAAAGCAATGAAGCTCCAGTTGGATAATGATTCTCAATATGAAGATGGAGAAGTAAGGGAATCGATAGAATACAATTGGCAAGAATGTGATGGTGCGGATATAGCAGCTGAACGAGGGGTTTATGAAACTGACACTGCAAATTTCGGTTCCACATCTGAACAAAATACGACAACAATGGATTTCCAAACTCACTCAGGCATGTTGGAAGGAGAAGTTGCCAACTCCATGGTTGACACTGGTGCAAATATCCACATCAAGCCCAATGTCGGGGTTGACAAGGAAATAATAGGTGGCATATATAGTTCTGGGATGGATAATGCGATGATCGGAGCAGGAAATGATAGTGGCTGGAAAAATATTCACTGTGAAACTGGTCCGTTAGGTTCTATAGATCGGACAAGAATGGAAGAATCAAGATCTTTCAAAAGGGATTCATGTTCCCGTACAGGCGAACAATCACAATCATTACGGGATATATCCTTCAGACAAGACAGGTACTTCTCAATTCTGTTTTCTGCCCACATTTACTTAAGTTGACCAGTGATTTTACTACAAGGAAGACAACAATTATTATAAGGTTGTTTCCTGTCTGTGTATTCTGCACCAATTATTAGAAGTATTATTCTAGGAGTTCTGATTGTTGTATCCTTTTGCAGGCGTAGATTTATGCAGCATCTTCATGCTAGAGCACAAGGAATTGATCGATATGTTGATTCTCGAGATACTAGCAGGGGCATTAAGCGTCATTATTCACCCAGGTACGATGGCTCAATGTCTTCTCATCGCCCTGGGCCACCAAAAGTCATGCATCGTCGTCTAAGAAGCGTGTCCCCTGATGATAGAGATGAAGATCTCGGTACACGCATGCATACTAGGCCAACTAGGAACCTGAGTCCCGGTTGGCGTGTGACCCTTGGGAGGGGCAGGTCTATAAGGTACGGTCTGCAAGGTCAAGGGAGAGGACCGGTGAGTCGATATCACGGTGTTGTAACTGATGATTGGGATGATTCGTCTGTAAATTATTTACATCCTTCAGCCAAGAGAGAGAGAAGTTATTCCCCTGTTAAAAGAAGAAGAGAGGATAGAGATCCTCGTGCACACAGATCTCCATCGAAATCTTCATCACGATCCCGAAGTCACTCATCTAGCACTGAGAATCCGCATTTTGGATGCAGGAGTAGATCCCCGAATTTTGGATCTGCTGGCAGGACTCAGAGAATGAGATCCCCTAATCAGAAGCCAAGGGTTTTTGTAGATCGTACGGAAGGATATAGACCAGCACCAAGAAATCAGGGTTCCCCTCCTCACAATAGACGGTGGATCACTGACAAAAAAGACAGTGGAATTAATTTCCGGGATTCAAGTTACAATAAACAATCCGCATTCCTCGCCCGAAGGCCACAAGGAAGATTTGTCCAACAGGATGACAGGTTTGATTTGAATGATTCTCCAAGAAACTACCGGCCGATGCTCCCAAGACGATTCACAGAGACAGGGGGAGGAGGTGGTTTAAGATACCAAGTCAACGATGACGATAGGGGCCGACGTCGATTCAGATACAGCCCACCTCAACGTGTAAAGCGATACAACATGGATGAACCCGTCAAGCAGCGGTTCCACTTGGATAATAACATAGACGGTTACAGTTACGATTCTCGATATAGGGATGTAGTCGAGTTTTGTGACAGGCGGAATAATTCCAAGTTCAATGGCATTGATAGGCAAAATAGTGATGTCTCGAGGAAATTTAGAGGCTATCAAAGAGAAGAAAAGTACAGTGCCGATAAAACGCCGACGCTGATGACATTTGGGGTACAAGAAGTTGACAATGAGATGGCATCAAGATCTCCTTGAGTGGCATTTGCAGGTAGTAGTTAGATGTACGTTTTGACTTAGGAAAAAGTTTTGATTTACTCTGGTAAAGAAAAGTACCTTTAGATCTTTAGGTTTGCATTACCAGCATTCTTTCTGAGTTTCTTTTTTTTTACCTCATTACTATTATTGTTCTTTTTTTGAAATTTTTAGGGGAAAAAGCCTATCTTTTAACCCTTTTTTTTCATTATTTAATTTGTTTTCTTTTTGTGGCCACTTAGGGGTGATAGGGTCTAGTGAGCATTATAATATTTATGAATGCCAATATATTTTTCCATGGCTTTCTTTACCCAAAGTTGGATTTGATTCTCAATCTTATTATATATTTGGGAAATTCCTTCTTTTAAATATGGTTGGTGTTGTGCATTTATGGAATAACAAGGGATTGAAGTGTCTGTCTTTATATTTTCTTTTTATAGTTATATTTTCTTTTTATAGTTATATTTTCGACGGTAGATATGTGTTTGGTTAGGATGGAGAAACATTTACTTATAGCTATTTTCTATAAAAGGAAATTAAACAAGCGTATATAGTTCCCAACTTATCTAACAAAGAACTTGCAACAAACTGTAAATAAAGGTTGAAAAGCAAAATGCAGCTCCAAAAACTGAAGTAAAATGGGTACTGGTACTTGTGCAATTCCGTAAGATTTTTAAACTTTTTTCGGCAACACGGAGGGTTAAGAAACCCTGACAGAAAAACAAAAGGAAAGCAAAAATAAGAAAAATAAAACTTAAACTCGTACCGGATGGTACCAACACGGCAACACCACTCGTAGATGGTACGGCAATCATAATTCTGGTACTCGTGAATTGGACAAAATGTGTGTGATTATTAATTGTTTTTCAAATATTGATACTTTAAAGCGTAGATGTGAGTCGTGGGTCTACTGTATAGATGATAATTCTTGCAAAGCTGTGATTCGTTAGAATATGGATCATCATGGTTATGAAACTTATGTTATTTTAGGATCTATGTTGTATATGTTTGATGGACAAGACGAAGAGTTCAAATCGACATTAATATATATTGTTATTACGCTTCTATCCGTTAAACCTCTGCTGAATTGTTATTACGCTTACTAAATTGATTTCCAATGATTATGCTTCCTTTGTTGGGTGGCTTTCCGATTATATATCTTGTGATTTCTGTTTCTTTTAGTTCCATTCCTATGAATTCATAGCACAAACTTTAGGTACATTGAAACCTCTGAGAGATAATTTCTCACGGAACAACTTTCTGCGTTTAGATGAAAGATTTTGTGTGTGGTTTCATGGAGGATGTTGAGAGCTTGTTGGAGGCTTCAGAAAATCTTTCTGTTGCTCTCATCTCTTGTTGCCCAAGAAGCCTTAAAGGCACTTTGTGGACCAGGTGATTTTGGAGTTTGGCAAGGCTGAAGATGTTCTTTTGAAGCTCAGGTACTAGCTCTTAGTTTCGTCGAAAGCCGGTAATGATGCTAATGAAACATGTCGAAGCCTCCTCGTGCAAGGTACATTGTTTAGTAATGAGGACTCTCCACACCCATTGAGCCGAATGTTTTATGTGACAGACAAGATTTGTTTTTTACTTTACCCTTATTTTAACAATAAATTTGATTAGCCATTTTTCATATATATGTTGTCACAACGTCTATACGGAGAAAGTTAAAAGTATGTATATAGATGCATTTTTGGTGACGAGTCAAATTCTGGAGAAAAATAATAAAAAAAGATTTTCATTTCTCTTGGAAGTTGATTTAAGAGTTGTGATATTAAGATAATAACTATGCATTTTCAGTTATAAATTTTCTATTGTTGTTTTCCAATTAACTATTATAGGGTTAATTTCAGTGGTGTACATTATGGAATAACAACTAAGCAATTGAAGTCTGTCTAGATCTCCTCCTTTTTGTAGTCTTTTTTCGACGACGCTAATTATACGTGTTTAGTTAGGATGGAGAAACATTTACTTGTAACTATTTTTCGTTAAGAAACCCCGGCAGAGAAACAAAGAGAAAACAAAAACGTGAAAACTTGTATCCGACGAATGGTACCGGCACCACTCATATAAGTTTCTTTAGAATTGATCAGTAGATTAAACTAATCATCATCAACAACTAAACCAAAAGATTCTAACATACTCCATGGGGGACCCTTTCCTTTGTTGGAAGGCAATCTGATAAACATAATAAAAAATTTCAACTGTTGCCTCCAGTAATAGAATTGATCTTCTGTGTTTTCTTTGGGATGTTCAAGTTAGACAATCCTCGTCGGAAAAATGTGTGAAGAAGGAGTTCATGGTAGGGCAATCATAATTCAGCTCACCGGGTCTAGCTATTTTTTGCCTTCATTAAAGCCACAAAACAAACACCATTGTTAGTCAAGACATGTACAATCATCAGAAATTATGGCAATCGAATGTGTGATATTCGAGTTCGGTAGACTCATTGTTCTTAATTGGAGTTTGGAGAACGTAACAAAACTAGAAAAGATTAATTTGTAATACAAAACTTATGATTTCTTTCCACAAGTTGCCTCCAAACTCCAAAACACGATCAATCCAAGCGATTTGGAGTTAGAGGATGGTAAGTGGAAACAAATAAACGTATATGGAATTTGAATGTTCCGACTTAATTTTGAAGGAGATTCGTATATATTTATTTTAATGTTAAAACGATAGGCGCAACTACCCCTAAGACGTTCAATTTCTTACCATTCTTGATCAATCAACATATCATCCGTAAGTCCAAATTTTTTTAGCTCCTCTTCTGCATGATGCATTAACAAGCTGTACCTGTAAAATGTTATACATAACGATATGAGCTCCCGAGAATTTCATACACTTCAATGAGAAAAATTAACACAGCTGTTTTTGAATTTGATAAAGGTGTTAAGAGAACATGATTTACATGTGCAACTCGACTGACATTATCTATTCAATAAGTTTATAAGTATTGATGCATTTATATCGTATATAATCATATAAATATATTAATAAGCATTGATTCACCTTCCACCGTGACCTTTTTCCATTACGAGCATTCCTCCGTTGCCGAAGTTATAGAGCCTTTCATATTGCTTCACAGTCCATTTATACCACCTCATTAAAAACACCCGCAATGTTAAACCATGAGATACTATCACCAGATTCACATTCTGACTTCGTTCACCTGGCGGTTGAAACCGCCCGATATCAATGTCTGCTTTGAGAGTTTCTCTAAATCCTGTCACATATCAACCGCCGGATCAAAAACATCATCGGAAGAAAGCCATTACATGAACGAAGTACCTGTAATTCTATCATAAACATCGGCTGCAGATTCCCCGTTAGGAAAGCGATAGAAAAACCGGCCATAGAGCATTCTAAGAGTTTTCTCAACTCTCATTTTCTCTCTGTCCTGAAAATTTCCTTCACCACATAAACAACATTTCATTAGAATTGGTTCTTGGTGTTTTGTAAAAGTAAAATTGTGTATACGATTGGACAATATGAGTGAACACAACGTGGATTTAGTGCGTTATTGTTCCATTGAACATGTAACGAGTCATTTTTTTTTAATTGACATATAAGTTTTTGAGTTGCTTTAAGATCTCATACCGTAACTCGAAAATGATACAAATATTTAAATTAGTAATATATCTTCTCATGATCTTATGCCACTCAACGTATGTAATATATAATTCTAAAAGTGATTCCCGAATAATGTTACATCTTCCTATATTTTCAAATGTTACCATTCATGGATATACGTGTTAGTGTTACATGAGACAAACACTACACACATCCGATTATGACGCTAAATTCTTTTTGACTAACTTTAAATTTACTTGTTTGACGCTAACTCGATAATCAACATGACATGAACAAAGCTCAAATAATCGAAATTTCATACCGAAATCTTGCTCTCTCAGCCGAGGCTCTTCTCTCATGCCAGCGATTCTCTGACGCTCAAAAGGCTCAGCCAAATTCTGCAAAGTCTGAAGAGTTCTTTTATAAGGAGACACATAAAAATAAACCTTCCAATCATCTTCTCCATCTTTCTCAATCATCTCTCTAATTTTTCTCCCACATTCTTTAGCTTGAGCTCTTCCCTTTTTAGTTAGTTCAATCTTCGGATCAGCAACTCTTGTGTACACTACTTCATCAACATTCCCTTCACTTTCTCCGTGCCGGACTAGAATTATCCGGCGTGGTCTCGGGGGCGGTGGGAGGCTGGTTCTTGGCCGGAGCGGCTGAGGGTTCTTCTTGATGTGCCCATTTGGTGAAAGTGGGTGAAATGTTTGGTCTGAATCTTTGCAGCAGAATGTCATGGGAATTTTGTGATATGAATTTGGAGAGAATGGGAGGGAAAGCATAGCCATTGATTCAAGAAGAGATAAGATGTAGAAATTATCATAAATTATAGTAAAAAATTCACTAAGTTTTGGATTAAACTAGTTTCGTGGTATGGTATTAAAGTCTCTTAAATCAGGTAACCGATTTGTAATTATGAAAACTCTATATGTTGATGGCATTTCAGCACTAGCTCATGTTGTACACGCACGCTTCAAACTGATAAGACATCAACGTAACTCTTATTAAGCCGAACTATCAGTTTAAATTTTTGTTTCGGAATATAAAAATTTGAGAAATGCAAGGGAGTGTTAGGTGTAGTCTACCTTTCATTGCAATGGAGTTGAATGATTGCAAGCAATTTTGTAGTACAAATTGTACCCAATTTTTGTGGACAATGTTGATCAATATGGGATATTTTTTGAGGAGAAGAGTTTGTAAATATTGACAGGTAGCAAGTAGAAATATCACTCATTTGAAGTTTTGTTTTTTCCTTAACATTTGTTTGGTTCATTGATGGCATATTCTTATTTTCTCAAACTATAACAAGATATAAATATTGACAGGAGATAAAGGTTAAATTAGCTCTCTTGTGTAGATTTTAAATGGTTCGAATTCGGAAATAAGATCAACTTTACTCATACTTTTTATAAAAAGAAATATAAAAGAAATTCATGTGTTCATTATTTAACTGTCACAATAGATATTTCATTCATGATAGTTTAGAAACTGAAACAGTTACAAAAAAATGTCTAATTTTTTTTTACCAACACTTACAAGAGAAAAAGTTAAAATGCTGTAACTCTAGCATGTGTAAGTTAATTACAAAATAACAACGTTGTACTATCCAAAATGTTTAAATACGTTATTAATATGGTGGCCAGGACAATGGGTCACGATCCTGCCAGGGCGAGCTAACTCGAAAAGCCCTTTCGGGTTATTTTACTCTTCTTTTAACAGTAGAATTTTCAACCATTTTTGCTTGTGCTAGTGCTAGTGCCCCCTTTGTAAGGAACTGTTTCAGTGTACTGAAAAACATTTTTGGAATCTCTGATAGAACAATCAAAATGATTGGCAATCGGTCCTTCCAAACTTTATATTAGACGAGACCAAAATTGATCTTGTTCAAAGATGTCAAGGCTCGATTTGAACAATTTGGTACGTTAAGAGAAAATTTGTGCTTTACATCTAATTTTCTAGTTATGAACTTAATTAACAGATGATTCAAAAAGAATTTAATCATGAGAAACAAGTAGAACAACAACACTGCACAGATTGGGCCCAAATGAATGGGCTAGATCTGGGCTCGAGATTGTTAAGTTATAAAGAGCAAAGATGGGATTGATTCCATGTTTTGGGCCCAAAAGAATTGGTTTAATAAGCTTTGAAATATATTAAAAATATGGGCTGGGAATTGCCTATAGATATGCAAGTTATGAAGTGTAAAATAAATTAGAGGACAAAATTATCGATAAGCAATAGCCGTGGATATTCTCACACACCATATAATTCTATTTACTAGTAAAACTTCAATATATGGCATGCTCTTTAAATTTAAAAGTTCGTTCTTGTACAAGAGTGTAGAAAGATAATAATAACAAATTCTATTGGAGTTTTACCTTTCTGTGTTAAAATTTTGGTTTGACTAATTGTTTGAAAAGTTATTTTCTTTGTTTTATTCTTTTGTATAACTACTACATTTTATTTATTATTTTTAAATTTCAAGTCAGATTAGTACGGACCTCTATAAAATTTGATTATGGATGGAACTATTGGTTATGAACAAATGGTAGCTAAGAGTGTCGCCGTAAAAAGTTATCGATAATTTAGAGGAACGGGATCAGAGAGCTAGTAATGAGGTGCATAGAAGGTTTGAGCATCTACTAATCATTTGAAAATCTTTATTCGTAGATTTTGAAAGTCATCGAGAATAGATTTTCCTTTTTGCACAAGTAACCTATATATAATTAATTAACCCTAAATATGATAGTCCACTAATCATTTTTTTTATGCTAATTGTCTCTGTATATTAAGGTACTACTTAAGGATTTATTTGCTCTTTTAGGGACAACACAAAATTTCAAATCACAAAACTCAAAACCTAAAATAAGAAACTAATTTTGAGTATGATGTTGAGACGAATTCTCTGATTAATTTGATGGATAAGTTGTCAAATGATAAAGTTAAAATTTTTTTTCTTTTATTTAATTCGTTATCAACAAAATTAAGCTCTGAATTAAGGTTAATGTATTGGAAATTATTTATAGTTTAGTCAATAGATAATGAGATTAATTTTTTTTTTGGTAACGATAATGAGATTAATTGATTTCTATGAAAAGGGCATATAAATTATGACCCTAATTTCTCGGATGTCGTGCTAGTCTATTAGACTCCAACAACTTTGGGAGAAAAATTAACCATCCAATACAAAATTAACATAAAAATATGAGCAATTTTTGAAATTAGATGTTGACAACAAAATACAACCTTTCGTTTTTTTTTTTTTTTGTTTCCTACTTAGTTTACATCATAACAACATATATGAATTGCTAGTTTAGAGACATTGACTTTAATTGCACCCCATCTAATAAAAATATTTATAATGATATGTTTCGTTTTGTTGGTGTTGTTTACTGTTCATTATTGTTATTGTTACCAAAGATTTATGGACTGATCTAGTTCTTAGATTGACTTTAATACAATAAGTCTTATAAAAAACGATTCGTATTCTTTCAAGTTGGAATACTCTGTATCATTACGAAGATAAGGGGGGCTGAGAGACTTCGCCCTCTCAGTTGCTATAAGCACTTCTATTATACGGTAATTTTGAGCATCTATGTCTCTTGAAAATTAGGAAGTTCCTCCCCTCTTGAAAATAGGTTGTCTACCTCAAAAAACATGTAGTTGGGTATAAAATTGACCCCCAAATGTAGAACTTATGTATCCGCCTCTACTCTCAATCCTAATAAATAAGATTTTTAAAATCAAATTTTAAGAGAATATATATTTGCTTATTCACTTATGTATTTGGAGATTTTAAATTTAATTAATGTCATGTAAAATCAATGGAAGTTTGTTTTACTCTTTACTCTTTAATTACTTGTACATGGATAATCTTACCCTTTTTTCCCAATTATTTCCACTAGAAACACCAAAACCCTTTACCAAAACAACCTCACTTTCATAGAAATTTAAGATAAACTCGCATTACCTTCACAACAAAACAGTAGTTTTCACTAATTCTTGTCTCTTACACAAAAATAAAAAGATTTTATTGTATTGCAGAAAAGAAAAATATTAATTTTCATGGTTACCCAATTGGAATGATGGAAAGACCCTCAAGAAACTTCTTGTAATTAACAACACAATAACTATTTATAAAATAGTAATTTAATATAAAAATTATAATTTTTAATTTATCGTATCCCAAACATACGTGCAAGAATAATTAACTTAATTTTAATTTTGTATTCTTTTAAAAAATTTTCAAAAACTCATCACTTCATGTGTGTACACTAGAGGTTTGTATAGAAGAAAAATTAAGAAAGAAACCCATCATTAACATACAAAATATACGTGTCCAATAAAAATAATGCCCACTTGATATAATATTGCCAAAAGTTAATTTATATTTTATACTGTATTTTAAATTTTAATTTATTTGTCATTTATATTGACTTTAGTCCTGTCGGTGACTTCTCATAGTTACGTGTCAATTAAGGTATATATTTTTATATTTATATTGTTGTGTGATTTTAGAATATTCATAATGCTATTTTATAGACGTTACACTTTGGATTTTCTTTATTTTTTAAGTCATTAGTATACAATTTAAAAACCTTTCAAAAAAAAAAGTATACAATTTAAATAATATTAAGAACCTAAAAAATATGAAATGTTAAATAATTAATTAATACACCTATGTTCTAAAATAACATACACGCATGAAGTATAAGAAATAAGAATATGCAGATGATAATACATACTAAAACGGACCAAATATTTGTATAAAAAAAATTAAAATTTGGTTTAATAGTTTTTTTTAAAGAAATTTGATTTAATTGTTGAGTTTATTTTCAAAATGAAGCGAATTGAATGTGGTTAACTTTTATTAGGTATCATGAAAGTTTTTAAATTCTGACAATTGGAAGAACACTTAGCTAAAAATATTAAATGATAATTACTGAGAGAATGTTGGTCTATTTTGGAGTTGGATTAAGTCATAATCTAGCAATTAAATTCAAGAAGAACATTAATTGATTAATTGTCTTGGCATTTATTAATTTATTCTTTGAATTGAATTGAATAGTTTATATGTGAGTATACGTAGTTTCCATATTGACCATTTATTTGAAAAATATATGCAAATAATAAGTCACTCAGGTAGGTGAAGGCTTTTATCTGACTTGGTCCTTTGAAAAGTCTTGTTCTTGCTAATTCAATATTTAATCAAACTAAAATTGATCCCATTTTATTAACGATAACAAGAATTCTATTCAATTAAAAAGGGAAATCGAAACCGTTACATTGAAAGAGAAATTAACAAACCCGGACTAGTTAGCAAAAAACATGGACTATCATACAAATGACCATTCGATTAAGAGCATGAACCACACTATTTGCTTGTATACTAGTAAAACAATACTAATTAAGGTCATTCACACGACTAGCTATCAGACAACAACCATATGAACTAAGTATGATTAGTCGGAGAGGAGGTCCTGGTCATCGGAGAACCTAAACCCAAGGCTAACACCCAACAACACAGTGATAAAAAAATAAAGGTCACGCCTATACAAATCATTTGCGTACATCACAAAGAAAAAGTTATAAATAGAAATGCTTGGGGAGAAATTATAGATTTTGTCCTTGATTTGCATGTATTTTTTATTTGTCATTGAATGCACATTGAATTTGCAAAATTTATGATTGATCCTAGCAAGTTACATTAATCAATGATGTCTGAAATCAACTTAGTGTATCAATAAATTCTTTGTAATACCATTTATGATGTTATAATGGTAATTAATAATGATCGATGTATTATTTTATACATTTCCTTACTCGAACTAATTATGCATGATACAAATGCAATAAGCATAATAATAGAGTGTCACAAGCAGGGGCGGACCCAGGGGGGGGCTCGGGTGGGCTCGCCCCCCTCAGTTCCGGCACAACCCTTAGGAATATACCGATATGTTCGGGCTAGCCCCCCAAAAATAATGTGTATTAAAAATAAAGATGATAAAGTAGACAAAGCGAAAGGGTGGAAGAGTTGGTAAGAAGAAGTGTGTTTAGATGTGTTGACTAAGGTTCAAATCCCACCATCTACATTTTTTTCTTTCCAACATTATTAATTCTTTTCATCAATTTCTTTTCCCCTAACATTATTAATGTTTTTCATCAATTTCTAATTTTTTTCTCCTAACATTAATTGCATCAATATTTTCCCCTAACATTATTAA
This sequence comes from Euphorbia peplus, assembly GCA_028411795.1. NCBI lineage: Eukaryota > Viridiplantae > Streptophyta > Magnoliopsida > Malpighiales > Euphorbiaceae > Euphorbia > Euphorbia peplus. The sequence goes on from CP110839.1 coordinate 32,152,317, forward strand.
TGTTTTTCATCTATTTTTAGTTTTTTAATGTTATTTTGATCGAAAACTCTATTTTTTTTGTTTTTACTTTCTATTTTTAATAATTTTTTCAACAATTTTTTATTAGATCATTAATTTGTTTCTCCTAATTTTATCAACTCTACTTCATTTTTGTATACACGCATATATAAAAAAAAATTTACGCTAAAGCCAAAATTAGCCCCCCCGATCTCCAAATCCTGGGTCCGCCCCTGGTCACAAGTTGTGTTAACACAATAAGCACAATAATTAAGTGTTAAAGGGATTCTCGTATTATAAATTGATATCTCTATTCTAAATGTGCCCTTAATCTTTAACCTTTTAACATCCAAAATTTGATTGATTAGTTGAGATTCCTTGGACATATAATGACTAGTTGATTTGTGAATATAAAAAGGGCTTAGCTGGATATTTATCTTATAGTATCAACTAATCATTATCTCACTAAATGTAATATTAATTGAGAAAATATAGGAAACTGAAAATATAAAATTAGAGAAAATTCCACACCATTCTAAGAGAAGAAGAATATAAGGGCCCATATTCCATCTATATGTATACGGCCCATAAATTCGACTTTGACAAGTCATCATTTTATTTTACAATCTACTTTTGGTGTCACACTTTAAAACCTAGTCACAATTTAGACATTAAAGTATGAAGGAATCAAATAATCATAAAAGCAAAATTTAAGTATGCAAGTATTTCTACCGATTTTAAAAGTTCAAATGAATTTTGTATTTCAAATGTTAAAATATAATAAGTTGGTGTGGAACAATTTAGGAAGATAAATTTTTGTGCTCTATATAAGATTAGAAATTACAAACTGACGGTATAAATGGTGTAATGAGGTTTTATAAAGTATATAAGATAAATTTTTGTGCTCTATATAAGATTTGGATTTGTATCGACTATGAGTCAATGTATATCCATTTGAGGACTTTATAGAATTAACATATCTTCCTAACTGATTCATGTGTCTGGGACAAATTTATTTTTTTCTGTATATCATTACCTTTGATATGAAGGTATCCATTAATCCGCATGATCATTTATTATCTTATTATCAATCTATTCTTAGAAAATAATACAATCATTTGATAAGAATTTATATGAATCAAAAAAATAAATTTAAATTAAAAATCTTACTACATTGTGTCGTTTATATATTGTGATTAACTTTTCCAAAATATTAAATCCAAATATAACCTTTATTTTTATTTGTAATATGAATATAATAAACAAACTTAACATATATAATGTGTTGAGGAATCGATATTGAATTAAAAACTTGAATTAATAGTTGAAATCTGATGATAGTTTTTTATATAGTTACAACTCTAAACTTTTTAGCTACAAATTCTTTAATATCATGTCAAAAAACTTACTAATCTAATCTAAAAGATTAAATCCATAATTAAAACCACATCATTTATACTACTTCTTACGGAATGCAATCTAAGTCTCATACAAACAAATCATATGTACTTTGTATGATATCTTAATGTCGGCTATACAAGCAAAACAACCATGTGATAATCATGAATATTTTTGTTAATATTTATACAAATGAAATAAAAATATATAAAATGATAATAAAAGAGAGGGCAGAGGAGGGGGGCAGAGGGGGCAGTAGTGGGCAGAGGATGTTCAGTTTGCATATTAAAAGATAATATGCACAACAAACACAGCAACAATAGTAGAGCTTCTCTGGCTATTAGATAGACTTTGGACCACCCTATTTATTATTTTTATTTTTCATAAAAATATTTTTATTTTATTTTTAATTACAAATATTATTTATTGTTATTTTGAATGAGCCTCCACATTTTTTTAGGTATTTATTTCTTGTATTAATTTTCCATCTTTATCACCTTTTTATGAATTTTCTTTACACTACAATGCTTCTTTTGAAAAAATAAATAAATTAAGTGATGTTTCATAGTTTTTCGATCAAACGTTCCTGTCTGAATTGTCGTATTGTAAACAAAAATAGTGTTTACATCACCCATTTGGAAGCAAAGATGATGTAGAAAAGGAATGAAGGAAATAAAATAGTGAAAAGTTTAATCTTATTATTTCCTCCATTCGGTTTGAACAAATTGCACTAAAAATCTTAAAAAGTGTAAAAGAAAGAAGTTAAACCTATGTATATTAATTTTCATATATAATTAACAATTTGAATCATATTACTAAAAAAATGTATTGAGAATTAATGCCGAAAATATAAATGAGTGTCTAATATGAAAAGTGACTAGAAATATATTGTTTTCTTATTTCTTATGACTCAATATGTGAGTCAAGTTCTTGATTGGCCAAGTCAACGTGTGTGTTTGTTCATTCGACTTGTTTCTAACCCTTTAATGCTTCTTTTACATCCGTCTAACATTATGTCAAACTTTCGATAGGTCTTAGTTATTGTTTATGTGACACTCATCAAAATCACTATCTGAATTCCTTTTGGAGAAATTTTGTTATGATATGCTTGATGATAGTCTTTTTTTAATGAATTTTCACATGTATTAAGCCAAAACTTTAAGAAAAGAATGGAAGAAAAGTATATTGATTGATGGATGACATGATTGTTTAATTAGATAGGGTTTTAAAGCATAATCACTCAGAATTTGACACTCCCTTTTCAACAATTTATTTTAGGCGATGATTTTTATGTTGCTTTTTTAATTTAACGGCTCTTTAATAAAACAAAATAATCAAAATCAAGCCAATTTCAACTCTTTATTTGGAGTTATTTAAGTCACATTTATATGTTGGCCTACTTACCTATATTATGTTAATATATTCTTAAGTGGGCCAATGTTAATGGTGTATTATTAAGCCTATTTCATTATCTCATCCCACAAAACTTGGAATAAAATACAAATCACTAAAGATAATAAATAAAGTATTAACAATTTTAATACTTTTTTCACAATTGGAACCTAATTCTACTTAAGCTAGGGAAACTCAAAGGATAACAATCCTTTAGTGAAATTCCACTAAGTTACCATAAAAAAAACTTTAAGATGTAGAATTATTAACTCAATTTTAAAAAAATTTAAGGTATAAATTATAGTTTCATGTGTAATCGAAGTACACATGCAACTATAATTTATACCTTACATTTGACTACTATCTAAAACTTTAAGTTGGTAGAATTATTAACTCAATTTAAAAAATTAATAATTTTTTTTATACAAATTTTAACTATTATGAAAAAAATATACTAGGCATTTTATGATTAGTAAAATTAAAATTTAAAAACTTATATAGAGGTTAAAATTCAAATCTTGCTGTAGAAGTTATTCATGAAAATTCTAAAAATATTGTTAAAATTAATTAATATTAGTAAATCAAATTAATTTATCCCGATTGAAAGGGAATCGGTCAAGCCCATCTATAAGTATGATTAGAGATATCATTTAAACTCAACTAAGCTAAGCAAGTTAATCAAGCGAATCACCTCTCACTCTTGATTTGTGCCCGCTCTCTCTAGCCGGTTTTTACGCTGAATCAAAGTATTCATCTCCAATTAACTGTGCACAAATGATAATCTGAAATTATCTCCAATTTGCTCATAAATTAAAAGAAATAAACAATAAGAGAGTAAAATATTTGATCTAGATGCATCAGCCGCCATTGATGAAGTGGAAAAGAAGTATATATTTGTGCATAAGATATGCACCAACAAGTAGTGACTAGGAGGAATCAAAGTCAATATTAATATTTATGGAGGAATATTAATTATATTTAATTTTTAAGAAAGAATATTATAATTTATATATACAAAATGTTGGACCAGATAACAATATAAATAGTACAGTCTTATTCTGTTAGTCACTGTTTTACCATAGTTTGTGTCAGCATGAAAGCATCTGTATGTTTATGTTATGTATTTTTCCAAGAAAAAGATATATCCATACCTTTTTTATATTCATTTCTTAGAACAAATTAATTGAGAAACACACAATATTTGCATATACAAATAAGCATGTTGTGGAAACTATATAGATAGGTATCATTTATAAATTCTTGGATCCATTAAAGACAATAAAATTTATAAATTTTTTAAAATTTGGATATAAAAGCTAATTTTCTTCTAAATTAGTGGAAATAAATGTATGAGATAAGTATATAAGACATATTTTTTCTTAATTATCAAGTTATACTTTTAGTTCAATTTATTAAATAATATAGTATCAGAGCTTCTACGATTGAAATGTTCCGAGTTACGGTCTTAGCATTTTTATTTATTGGTAAATTAAACACATATGATGGGCTTGTGTTGTGCACGCTTCAAGCCCAAGATACATTCACGTGAACGTGTGTGCGAGAGATTAACATATAAGATGTCTTTGGTTTTATCAGCTCGAGTTTTTAGTTCAATAGGTAATAGGTGTTTTTTATATCTACTATACAAAACTACCTAATTTACTCCTATAATAAAAATACAAAATTCATCCACCATAGTTACCTTACAACTCGTCAGTAAAACTTGTCAAGAAATTGATTAAATTAAAAGCTTTAAGCTGATATTGAAGAATCGAAAACATTTTCGAAGTACCTTCTGAGCTTGAAGCACGCACAATACAAGCATATCTTACAATGTGTTTTTTAATTCATCAATAAATGAGTTGTCATGACACAAACTCAAAAGCGATTGAATAAAAGTTTAAGAAAATGGTTAAGCCCAATTGCCTCTTTTATACTAACTCCGACAAAACTATAAACACTGACGTGAGTGAGTGGAGACTAACGAAGGTAATTTTTTACTAAGTATTAACAAAGTTACAAGCAACATATGTAAAAAGCACAAAAAAATTTACCGTATCACGAAACTATTTCGATCAATTATGAGGTAAAAGTAAAACTAATCTTGTTCAAATCAATATCAGTAAAATTTTACAATACGTTGAGGTAAAAAACGATAAATCCAAACCATGTCTCTTTCCTTTTTACTCACCACCATAAATAACAGTCTCGTAAAAAAACCCTAATGGTAGTACCATGGTCAATACATACATTTACAATCCTGCAATCAAAAGGACATATTGTCTAGCTAATTAATCACAGACCCTCTTACATGCCATAATTAAACGTACTATTAATTCTAAATACATATTTTAATGTCCAATAATGATTTTATCTATACTCCATTTTTTTTTAAAAAGACCTAAAATGCTGATTATATCTAAATAAAGAAACGCTGCATAAACCTATATACACTACCATACCCACCCATTTATATATACTCCCCTATCCCACATAGGTTGGTCCATATATAAATAAAATTAAAAACAAAAGAAAAAATCAGATTAAATATTAAATTGTGGACCACTCTATAGTAAAATAAAAATTTAGATGCAAGTTTCAAAAAATTGTCAAAAATGAAGACTGGGCAGTATTAAAATCAGAATATCACAGTTTCTTTTAACCCCCCGATTTTTGTGGGTGCCAAAGAAACTAATAACTGGAAAAGAAAAAAATAAAAGTGTCAAGAAAACATATATATAACCGTACGATTTGCTTTTGGGAGGTGAGTTTAAAAAGTAGCTATTAACATATAAAATCCTAACGAAAGTTACGTAAGCATATAAAATCCTAAGGGGTGTGATTCACTCACTCTCACAATATCATTACAAAAGTTGTTTAGTAGTGGTAAATAAAAATTTGTAGAAGGTGTAACCTGTTTGGTCCCCCGAACTAAAGACTCGAAGTCAATTAGAACATTTAACTACTGTTATAGATTAATATAAGTGATGCCGTTAGTCTTAACTATCAGTTCATACTTTTAGTTCAAATGAGTTTTTAATATAATATTAGAGTCTTTGGACTGAATGATTCTGAGTTTGAATTCTGACAACCTTTGATGAATTAAAATCATATGGTTGATGAGCCTACATTGTGTACGTTTCAAGTCTAAGGACATTCACGTGAAGAGTGTGTTAGAGATTAATATAAAAAATGTCTTTAAATCAAGTTAAACATTTGATTCTATCGGTTCAAGTGACGTGCAAAAGTTTCTAAAGCTACTCAACCTAATGGTTATGAGGACTCAATTGATGTTTTTACCAGGAAAATGGACTTAGTTGGTCCTTTTTGCTTAATTCAGGGACTTGATTACTAATTTTGGTTGTTTACGGTTCTAATTGACTTTGATCATTTAATTTAAGGGACCAAATGGTATGCCTTTATAGAAATAAATAAGGCTGCAAATTGAAGAGTAGAGCACTTTTAGTTTATCCATAGAAAACAATTACATCTTAAGCACAACTCTTATTAGGAGTGTGTTGGAAATTAACACAATAATTAACATGGAAACAAGACACATATTAGTTCTCAAACCCAACATTCATAAAATAACTTTAAAATAAAAATTGACACACAAATAATACATAGTATATGAAACATGAAAACACTAGTAAAAAGAAGTGTTTGCGCTATTTAGGTATTGCAATTTCAAATTTTACTGACGAAAAACATATTTTTTTTATGTGTAATCACATTATATGCCTCAATCCAATCTCTAATGCTTGATCATCCAATAAGCCTCGAAACTGTATATGTTAGTGACTCATTTCTCATTAGTTAGACTTAGAATTACACCATCTTGTAATCATTGTTGTTGATGAAAGTCGTTGAGTCCTATCTATACGCTCGAGTGTTCAAAATCTGACTTATCTCCTACTAGTTTTCCAACTATGCCCAACCAATCTTAAATAAATTTCAATCGTTTAACTAGCGTCTAACGTTTTTTTATAACATGTTTTGACTTCAAGTTAAACTAGTTAGTGTATAAAGGCTAAGTATGGTCTATTCCAATAGCAATTGGACTATATTTGTACATTTACTCGAAACTATATTTGGGGTGGAAGTGAAGTTGATTAATGTGCGCAGGGGGTGCGGAGGATAAGGGGGGGAGTGGTGGGGTTGGGGGCGGTGGAGTGGCCGTGGGGGCAAAGTGAAATATGGCAATTAAGCGGCGGAGAAATCCTTGGCTAATTACATATTGGACCACCTTCTCCTTTTAACGGACATCATTTAAAGTCTTGTTTTTCTTTTCTTTTTTCCCTACTCTCATCCTTTTGGTGCGTCTCTATACTTTTTTTTCTCATTTTCTTATCGTACTAAGTAACAAAAATTTAATCTTATACGTTAGTCGTTCATCTTTATGGTGTAAATTTAGCAAAATTCAGTTTGTTCAGTCTAGTTTAATAAGATATATGAGACATTTAATCTATTCAATAAATTTAATTCAACTATAAAGAACATGACTTTATGTGTATTCAAAGGTATAAATATGAGCTTGTTTCGAACTAAAAATCAAAGTTTATTTATCATAACCCTAATGTTAACATTATAGTTATAATGTTAGGTCTCACACACATACATGTGGATTCAAATAGCTTCTCATGTTAATTAGCAATGCAAGATAATTTACACATTTATTCATGTCCCAACGAGGATGAAGTTGATATTAACAATGGATCTAATATTGAATTGTGACTTTAATATCGGATAATAATGGTCTATCTCATCACAAAAAGTACTTCAAATGTGATGTGTGGATAATCAATGAAACTTGATTCATTTGATTATGACTTGTCGAGGATAAGATAAAATATTAGGGTAGTAACTTGCAATGGCTAAATCAACTTTTTTCTATGCGGTAAAAGTAAAGAGAGATTACTCTGAGTTAAGAATAAGATGTTATGTTGTGTATTTATCCTATTATTCTATTTATGAGTTGTTTGAGGCAAAGTGAATGTCATCAATCTTAACCTGGCTGTGAGCTCATGGCACGTGTGACGATGTGAAAGGGGTATATCTTAGCCTAGCTGTGAGCTCATGGCATGCTAACTTTACGAGGCTATTAGTTTTGTTGTGATGCGTGTAATCTTTACTCCTATCTATCCAGTTGGTTATTTTTTATCGTGATAATTAATCTTGTCGTCTTTCCATTCACCACTTATATATTCTATGTTGTACACCACATGCATGTGTGTGTTTGTTTTCCTGATATCACTAATTAAGTGGAAGAATTGATTCATGCATAAAACAATTGGTTGTATGTATATACTTGGTTTCTCAATTTAACATTATGGATATTTAAGATTGTATTTCTTTTTTCACATTAAAGACATATTCTGCAATGGCAAATATATTTATCCATAACAAATACAATAAGAGTCGTATTTTTCTTGGCTGAGTTTTTTCTTACAAATTTAATTACACACCTCAATGGAATAGTATGAAGGAAGAGCGCGTGGAAATAGGAAATAAAAAGAAAAAAGAAAGAAAAGGAAGGAAAATGGTCCCCTAATACTATAGTGCATGCAATGCAAAGAAAAGAAGAAGATGGGTGGAGTATTTTAATATAGCAATTAATAACAATTAGATGGCAAATTTATTGGACCACCTCATCTCTTTTTTTTCTTTCCTACAGTCCCTCTTTTTGGCAATTGTTTTTTCAAAAAAATAAAAATCTAAAAATCCAATCTCTTAATCAATTTCTCTTCTAAACTCAAACAAATTGTTCAAATAACTAACCAAAACTATTAAGCTTAGTGTTACAATGTTGTTTGTTTTTTTTATAGTTTACTTCAAATAAGATATATGAAATATTTGGTTAGGATTACAGTACTATTTAAAAAAAAAGAAAATCACTTAAAATCACTTAATTTAGAATTATTGTAATTAAATTTCTATTACAGAATTGAACATATAAATATTGGTAAATGTAAATTCAGATACATTTTATGAAACACAAACTACAAATATTCAATTGTAATCAAATATGATTATGCTTATAATTTTCTTTTGTGAGGAGAAGTTTAGATGAGAGTACTTCAATTAAATAAAAATAGATCTACTCATTTTGGGGATTAAGACAAATTATAGATCTTGATACATGCTGTATTATCTAGTAATGAGGACCAATCCATTGTTAAATTTTTTATTCTAAATACTAGATTTAGATTTAATGCAGTTGATTTAAAATAACCCTTATGGATACACTCTTATTTTGGAAGATTAAACACAATTTTAGTAGTTTTTTTTTTATACATATTAGCAATGTTTTTGAAAGGTTTTTAAGATATTTGATAGTTATTTAGTAGATCTAATAATGACGATGAAAGATTCAAGTTTCAGTGAGGAGGATTGCAATCACTAGAATCTAGTAATCACCGGCTGTAATCCATCGAATGATGACTGAAAACTGACGAATGTCAAAGAAAGAGTTCGGCCACAAGCATTGTACGATTTATTTTCCTAAATTAAAACAAACACTGTAAAATTATAAGATATTTTGGTACACAAAACTTTCAATATGTCTAATGTAATTTTTATTTTTTTTTGATGAATTCATGTCTAATCTAATTAGTTATATGTATATTGTTTTTTCTTTTTGGTCCCAAAGTTATATGTATATCGTTAATCACTTGAGAAAGAGATATTGAATTAATAATTCATAATTATGATCCAATACTTAAACTACTACTAAAATATTCCATTTAGGACCACAAACAAAAGACTTTGAGCAAACACATCAATCAATCCACCACTCTTTCTTCACTACAAACCCATCAGAAAAAAAACCCTGCTCCACAACTCTTTTCAAGAAATTAGATTTCTTGGGATTCATAAAATACATTAAAAAATGATTTCAATATCATCAAAATTCCCCATTAATTATTACTATTATTTAATAGCTCTAATCTCACAAGAATCATTGATTTTTCTAGCATGTTATTGATGTTTTTGTTCATTTAATTTCTAATTTAATTAGAGCTTTTAATTGTCTATAATTAAGAAGAGCAATTAAGAACAAATCTTATGGCGGCTTGTAGTAAGAGTAGCAGGCAAAGGACGATTATTACTTACTGTTTCTTCCTTCTTTTATTTTCTTAATTCTCTTATTATTTGTAATAATAATATCTAAAAATTAGAGATTATTTAATTCTTAGTAATTTTTAATTGGTGGATATGAAATGATTGAGGGTTTTCTCTTATACTATGATTTTCTCACAAAAGAAGTCTTTTTTGTATGCATTTATAACTTGCTCGATTGACCCACTTGTCCTAGAGAGAGAAATTTTTTAAAAAAAAGTTGAAAAAAATAAAATAAAACTCATAAAAAACAATGATCATATCTACTAGCTAGAGTGTAGAACCTCCTCATTATACCTCTATTTCATCATCTTCTTCTCCCTAAGCATACCATGTTTGCTTATTAAACATAAAAGGTTCACTTTCTCTCTCTTGTTTCTCTCTCTAAAACCCATTTGTCTTCTCCATTTTTCAAGCTTCTTCTTCATCTTCTTCTTCAATTTCTTCCTCAACCCTTATTAATTTCTCTCTATCTTTAATAAAGTTCCAAACTTTCTTCCCTCAAATGGTAAAATCTTAACACCCTTTATCTCAAACTTATGGTCTCCTCATAAATTAGTAACCCAATTCAATATTCTTTCTATTTTTGATACAAAAAGGTCACCCTTTTGGAACATTGATTCATCAATCTTGCTCTTATGTATGTTATTTAACTGTGCTTTAATGGCGTGGGCTTTTTTGTTGAGTTATAATGGTTGTTCTTAATCCCTTTCTCTCTCTACCTTTCCCTCTCTAGAATCTCCCATATATATATATATATGGCTAGACATATGTGTAGTGAAGAAGACAAAGCGAGAAACATGGTTGTGTCTTCATCTTCAGCTGGTTTTTGTTACCCTATCCAAAACCATAACCCTATCCAAGGCTATGAATCCAACCCGGAGATCTTTAACTTGACCACCGGGATGGAGATGATAGGGTTTTCAAGAAACCATCAAGAGCAGCAACAACAACAACAACATCTGCATCAAAATCAAAACCACCATGATGACCATGATGATGATGATCAAAATGATTTCACAATAGGAGAAGATTCATCCTCAATACCATGGAACCATCAAGAGCAAACAAGATTGATTCTTGATGATTCATCTATTAGATCATGTGTGTTTCCATGTGAGGGTAATGAAAGACCAAGTCAAGGACTTTCACTCTCACTTTCTTCTACTAATCCTTCTAGTATTGGATTACAATCTTTTGAGCTTAGGCACCACACAAATTCATCATCTTCCCACCATCAAGATCAAGAATTGAGGTTCTTGAATGCTAATTCATCTAGAGATGGGTTTTTCGGGGCGAAATCCGGGGGGATGATGATGCAAGATGAGACCTTGCACCATCATCAAGGTGGGTTTCAAGTGAGGAATTCAAAGTACTTAGAAGCTGTTCAAGAGCTTTTGAATGAGTTTTGTAGCCTTGGAACAAAGCAATTTAGTGATCATCATCAACAAAAGATTCAAAAGAAAAAAAATTGGGATGATATTCAAATTAGTGGTACTAATTCAAGGAAGCAATCTCTTGGGACACTTGAATTCATGGAGTTACAAAAGAGAAAATCAAAGCTACTTTCAATGCTTGAAGAGGTAATGAAATTTCAACCCTTAAAGTTAGTGAAACTAAGTGAAAGTCAGGTGAAAAAAGAGGAAAAACAAGTTGTTTTCATGATCTTAATTAGTGAAAGAAGAAAAGATTGTAACTTTTTTGATGGGTAGTTGATAAAATGGAGGAATCTTCAACTTTTGTTTTCATAGAACTAATTTAGCGACTTGGGTCCTCTCCATTAATGCTTCACATAGTGACAATATTAGCTTTTCATTTTACTTTCATGAAAGAAAAAAAAAAGAACCCTCTTTAAATTTTTTATTTTAATGTCTTTTTTTAACATATCATCTTTGTTTTCATCTTATAATATTACTCTTTACAATAATTTCCTTGGATGTATCTATCAAAAAATGAAATCTTCTTATGTTGTCACTCTCAATTTTTTGTTTATTTTCAATGGCTCTCAAGAACTTTCACTCTTATCTTTTCTAGGTAGATAGAAGATACAAGCACTATTGTGATCAAATGAAGGCAGTGGTGGCAACATTTGAAGGTGTGGCCGGAGCCGGGGCGGCCACGGTGTACTTGTCTTTGGCATCTAAGGCTATGTCAAGGCATTTTAGGTGCCTAAAAGATGGGATTTTGGGTCAAATTTATGCAACTAAAAAGGCTATGGGGGAGAAAGATCCGGTTGCACCAGGAACAACAAGAGGTGAAACACCAAGATTGAAAGTATTAGACCAAACATTGAGACAACAAAGAGCTATTCAACAAATGACTATGATGGAAAGTCATCCTTGGAGACCTCAAAGAGGGTTGCCGGAAAGATCTGTTTCCGTTCTTCGTGCTTGGCTTTTCGAGCACTTTCTTCACCCGTAAATTTCCTCTCTTTCTCTCTTTCTAACTCTTGACATCTCTCTCTTAATGTCTGATTGTAGACATGTTTTTTGTGTGTGGAATGAGGTCTCGGGTTCGATCTCTAACGAGTAAAAATCAGTAGTGTTAAAAGTGACTAAAGTCTTGTCTCAGGATCGGTCCCTAACACGTCGAGAATAGTAGTAGCTAGCTTTAATTGGGTCATCATGTTTTGAGTGGAACGAGGTCTCCGGTTCGATCTCTATGAGTAGAAACTATTAGTGTTAAGAGTAACTAAAGTCTCCATTTTGATCTCTAATGACTAGAAATTAATAGTGCCAACAGTAACTAAAGTCTCCAGTTCGATCTCTAACACGTAAGTAGAGATTATTAGTAGTTGGGTAATTTTGAATGTGTTGTGTCTCGTGCTAACAAGTTTGGATCGGGTTCTTAGTCGTCTTGTTTGTTCGTTTTCAGATTTTCTTGAGCCTTCTGATTCCAAAAAGAAAAGAAAAGAAAAATAAAAATCCAAGAGTGTTTTTCGTTTCGTATAGCTCAAATTTTACGCCTTAGGTCTAGGTAGTAAATTAAAACATATTGTTAGGATGGAAAAATCACTTCTGAAAACTATTTTAGGATGAAAAATTAGTACTCGCTAGTCGTCTATCAGTAACAACTAACATTAAAAAGTAACAGTCGAGTCAAATGATCCATAAATCTGAAAGAAGTCCTATAGAAGTATTTATAAACATTCAAGTCTTTGTGTATATATAACTAGAAAACAAAATTTATATAGGATTGTTTGGTTTAGCTATTATTAGTAGTGAGTAGATATTAGTTAAGTTTTTTTTCTAAACAACTACAAATACTTATTTTCAATTTTAACCGAACATTTTATATCTACTATTTACCGTAAAACAACAAAAATGGCTGCAAAACAGCGTAATATCTATACATAAGCATATTTGAGTCTGTCAAACGATCTCTCGTATTCGACCTATCACCGAGAATCAACAAAGTCTTAACTGTAGTTAAACTCCGAAAATCGAAAATTGCTAAAAGCAATTAATGTATATATATATATAAGTAGAAAACAAAACAGATATATATTGTGAGAGAATCAATGTTCTCTTCTAACAAAAGAGCAACAAAAATACACAAAAAAATATCTTTCTGTTTTTTTTGTCTGTGTTTTTTTTTATTGCAAGACTGTAACTTTCTTTCTTGCTTAGTCAAAAACAAATACATTTTGTGTTTGTTAGTTTGTTCCAAACTCTATTAAGATTCCTATTCAATTATTATTTTTCCTTCCTATTTTTATAATTTTTGTGGATTTGATTCTATTTTCATAGGGCCCATTTTTTTCTTATTGTGTGTATGTAATGTAGTTCTTGTAGTCCTACCATATATGATTGAATTATTTGTTTTGATTATATAGTTTTAATTCGTGTGTTTTTAGTAGGGGTGTAAAAATGGTTAGCGGGTAATAAATGTGTTATGCGCATTTATATATTCAATATAATTATCTATAATATAGATGATAAAAAACGACAATCGTGTCAAACATGTTTTCTCTAACTATAAAACGTGTTTTCGTGTCATATCGCTAGTTTTTAATGGTAAAATTTAACATTTTGAAACTTTTTTGTTTCTGCAGATACCCAAGTGATGTTGATAAACATATTTTAGCCCGCCAAACAGGTCTCTCAAGAAGCCAGGCATGTCCACATCACTCTTTTCATAGCTTAATTAATCTAATTAATCATTGCATCAGTTAATTAATTTATATTATCAATGTGGAATAGTATCTTCTTAGGATCAATGATTTTAACATATAATACAAGATTTGCATGTTATACTATATAGAGGAAAAATCACTCTAGGGTCTTTAAGTTTTCGATTTTTATCGATTTAGGCTCGTAATCTTTCAGTTTGATACACTGATCTATTAATTAACTATAATTGTATACCTTAAGTCCCTCATGACACATGATTAAGAAAATCTGTTTTACACATAAACATTGGTTAAAAGGAACGTTGTTTATTTCATTGACTAAGAAAATCCGTTTCGAATATAAGCATTGGTTAATATAATTTCAAAACATATCTTTTTTAACTAATTTAATAAGTGGGAGCTTAATGTATATGATTATAATCGATGGTCGGTTCTTCGATGTTCAAACTAAAAGATCGTGATTTAACCAAAATTGAAAAACCCAGGGGCTAAGTTTTCTAGTCATTTCCAGTTTATGCATTGACCTCTTTAACTTTCAGTTTAACAGATTATTTTTAATAAATTATAATCACACACATCGAATTTCTTAAGTAACGAGACAATTACATGTGAACATCAAACTTCAAAAGTAGAAGAAATGTTGACATAGAACCTGAAATAGCTGTTGGAAGGCATTATTTCTAATACGAAACCGGATACAAAACTGAAACGGAAACAAATACGAATACAAAACATGGAAATGCAATTATAAAGTGTGTCCGAACAACATAAATTATGATACTTGTTACATTTTTATTCTTACATTTGATAATTGATATCAACAGGTATCAAATTGGTTCATAAATGCAAGAGTTAGACTCTGGAAACCCATGATTGAAGAAATGTACACAGAAGAAGCAAAAGAACAACAAAACTCCTTAGCCTCCGCGACTTCCTCTGACGGATTACTGACTGATCTCGAAGTCGACACAACACTTCTCCACCATCACAACCACAACACATCAGATCAAAAACCCACCGCTGACCAACTCCTCCGGATCGACTCAGAATGTCTCTCCTCAATAATCTCAAATTCCGACAAAAACGACACTTCCAAGATGTTCGGAACATCATCATCTGCTTTCGGTGCAGTTGAGCTCGATTTCTCGTCGTACAATCACAACACTGGTGGAGTTTCTTATGCTAATAATCATCATCACCACCACCACCATCAAGGGAACATGAGCTTCAACGGGGGAGACGTGTCGTTGACGCTAGGGTTACAACAACACGGTGAAAGTGGAGTGAGTTTAGCGTTCTCACCGGCGTCACAAAACTCGCTATTTTACCCGAGAGATCATATGGATGGTGTGGGAGGAGTTCAGTATTCGATTTTAGATGGTGAAGCTGCCCAGAATTTGCCCTACAGAAATTTGATGGGAGCTCAGTTATTACATGATTTAGCTGGATAATTTTATTTTATTAAGTAATACTTAGTTTTATTATTAGGGGGGGTGGGATAGATTATATGAAACAAAAAATTAAAATTAGTATTATCGGATAGTTATATATAATATATAATATATGGAAATTAATTAAATAGTTTTGGGATTTTTTTCTTCCATTAATTGGGAGGAAAGAACTATATGTCATTTAAGGGTTGATGGTGCAAGATTTATATGGATATATTTCTTTTCTCTCATGATGAAATCTTTTCGCAGAAGATTTTTCATGTTATATATGTTTTGTTTATTAATTAGTTATAATTGTTTATCTAGATTAAGCGTTGGCCCGAACATAATGAACATGGTAAAAATGAAGCAAAATATATACTAAAATAATTGTACCACTTGTTACGCATAGAGATGCGTATTAGTTGACTCAAAAAACAAAAGTTTTACGGATTTTTTACATATATTTCTTAATAAGTTTTGAAGTGGATTGCCTTTAGGCTCGATGGAATACTTCTCAAATATATGCATAACACGTGATTAAAAATTCAAACAAAATGAAATTTGTATTATGTCACTTGTATACATATGTCTTTCATATATATTAATGATGATAATGAAAACATAAAGCAATAACGGGTTTCATAATGACGAGTTAATTCCAATAACATCCAAAAGTTGGCTTAAGTACTATGAGTAAAATGTCTCTTCAATGATAATATTGAAAGTATTTACAGTTTCAAAAACTTCAAGATCTCAATCGTTACTTAATTAACCGGAACCTTAGTTGATGTTGGCTCTTGTTTAAGATAGAGGATATGATTTATGAACTTTCTTTCCAATCTTATGTCGAATATTTTTTTATTTTGTTTTTGTAATAAAGACAAAAATGTTATACAAGTTTAAGTTTGGAGGAGAATGGAGATTAACAAAAATGCAAGACAAATTAAGAAAGAAAAATATCAAATTCATGTAATAAAATATCATAAGAAAATGGTGGTCCCAAAATTCATGGTGTCATGTTGTATGAATATGATTTTTCAATATTTTTATTTATACTTTATTATGATTTTATTTTGTAGTGTCAAAACTTTTGGATAGTTTATGGTGCTACTTTTGTTGATGAAAGGTGCCTTTACTCACACCCTTTTTTAGTTGGTGTTTTAAAGCATTAAGTTTTTCTCTCCTATTATATACTCTTTTTCAAGTTGAAAGACCAAAACAAAACCAAATCTTTTTGTATTACATTACTTCTTTTTGAAAACATAATGAGTTATTGTATGATGGAATAACCCAACCGGAAAAGGGTGATTGTTGTCAAAGATTAATACAAAAGATGAGTCGAGATAATGTTTACATATTGTTGTTCTTAAGTTCCTACCTTGTTTTAGATACTGTAAACGCCTTTTTAATTAATTTATTTTTTTGTCAAATATTCAACTAACAGTTAAGCATTCATAACTTGGTTCTTGACGTTTGGATCCAAAATGATGTAGGAATTTGGCTGAAACTCCTCGAGCTGTAGGAGAACTCATCAGGTTGTATCAGCCTTCTTTTTGCATGAATCTAGTTAACTCAATGAACTAGCAGGGGAACTTGCCGAGTTACCTTTGATTTTGGCCTATAGCTTCAAAATTTGCAGATGCATCAAACTTTCGACCCAATTTTGAGCATAAATTGGTCTGAATTTGGAAGAATGATAAACGATAAATTTATGTCTTAGTTTTCATCTGCAATTTGAATTATATCCATTGGAGCTCTGATTAAGAGGTTATGGAAAAAAAAAACACAAAGTATGTCGAATCTAAAAACTACAATAACGAGTTCATTTCAACTCCATTTTTCTGCTTGATTTCAAAGTTTGAGCTGATAGCTAGTTAAAATTAACAATATCTTTTATATTAATTTCTCACACACCCACTCACGTCAATGTTCCTTGCGCTTGAAGCGTGCACAACTTAGGTTTGTTCACCCTGTGTTTTTAATTTACCAATAAATCGGATTGTCAGGATTCGAACTCAGGATCTAGCAGTCACAAAAACTCTGATATTATGTTACTTAACCGATTAAACTAAAAGTGCGAGCTAATAGATAAGGGTTCATAACATGTTTTGTATTAATTTCTGGAAAAAAAAAAACAAATCCTAGTTAATAAGTTGGGATTAAAAGTAAAACACATAAAAACGCAAAACGATCTAAAAACCTTTACAAGACTACCATAAAAGTTTTAAAAGTTAATGTGCATTCAATATTATTTCACATATAACACAGTTTTGAGTTTAAAGAATATGTATTTTATTTTTGGTGAATTCCATATTTTTGAACTATTTTAAATTTGAATGACATTTTATAATATATACTCCTAGTGGATGCACGTATGGATTTAAAGGTTCATTAAGAATGTTCTTCCTTATAGTACCTTTGTGTATGGAATATAGCTAGATGCCTAACTAATAAATTAGCATATAATTATTGGATCGTTATTGATAATAAAGATTGAGCAAGTTGGTCGGGATTTATATTTTTTCCACTTTTGTAACATTTTTATGCAAATTGAACTTCACTAATATATTTTTCTCAGAAATTTTCCTACATATACTTTAACATAATTTTGAAGAAATTCCAACTATTGAAAATTTCATTTGCAGTACGTAACACCACAATAAATCACCATATTTACATGTGATGAAAGTCTAAATTTAGTGGTTGAGGCTCTTCTTATGATCGGGAGGTCATAGTTTCGAACCACACCCATAAATAGAGATTTTTTTTATTAATTATAACCACGATTGCTCGATTTTTTATAGTCAACATATTCATATAACGTGAATAAATTTGAATTTTCCTACATATGTTCGCATTAATGATCTAAATATCTTCCATTAATTATACAAACCATATTTGCAAATTGCAACTAGAAAAGAGCATTACCTTTTATTTAAGCTACCTTTTGGCCGGCCAATCAAGGCCCACATTCAACTAGCTAGATCCAATATTAATGCACTATTGGGCCTTTGATCTATAAAAATGTTTTAGTACCATTTGTTCTGAATCATTGGAAATAGTTTTTTTCTTTTTCATTGCCTAATAAAATTGGCGAAATCTCAACCCATTGTGTGGATAATTTTCAACAATTCTAATTAGTCATCAGGCAAAACCAAAATTTCGGATGCGATATGGAACAAATATTGCTTTCATACGTGAAAAACAATATTAGATATAACATGCTTAAGTTAAAATCTCATGAGGGTTGAATAAAATTCTAGCTTTAAGGCGTTCTAATAATCACTGTTGAAGTCATTAAGAGTCACGCTCCACTTCTTATTTTATTCCTTTGTTAAAAAATATTTTCTTACGTACTAAGTAATCTTTCTCCTCTTCCTATTTATATATATAGAGATAAATTTCTAACCGGAAATAAATAAAAAGTTATAATAAAGAGTATTGTTGGAGATAGTACAATATAGAGTCTCTCTAAATGATTAAGACTCAACTTCTTATATTATTTCTAGAAAGATATCTAAGAGTTTCTTGAAAATACGCTTAAGTCTTAATTTTGAAAAAGGATTGAAGTGAGTGTTTTAAGGTTAAAGTATGTACATCTTGACTCAATATGTCACATGAATGCATCTATTTAACTTAAGGATAAATAATCAACTCTAATTTTCTTTTTCCTTTGTATTTATGTAATTATATTTATATTATTCTGTCAATTAAATTTATTACAACCTGGTAAAAAAAGGATCACTTTTTTAAAAAATAAAATTGAAAATTTATTTTTCATTTGTTATAGCAAAATATATATTCTTTTATTTATCTACAAGTGCTCAGTTACAGTTTAAGTTGAATTATTCAAATTTAATTTTCATTGAGTTCATCTCTAAGGACAATATGTTTTAAGTATGAATAAGGCCATAAGGCCCAAAAATAATTTTTTCATAGAAAAACATTAAGAAAACAAATACATAATGGGCTGTAATATGGGCTAGGCCTACAAATGGGGTTGACCTATAAAAATTTAGTTTAGGCTGGTACAGAAGTCCAAGAGAACTCTGTTACTCTGTAGTCTGTATAAATACATGATGGGCTGTAATATGGGGTAGGCCTACAAAATTTACATTTTAACTTTTTGTTTATAATAAAAGTCGGAAGCTAACAAACAATGACGAGACCGGGTATTTCAACTAGATTGCCACCTTTGACACCTCGACACGAAGCTAGGCAAAGTTTACTAAGGAAAAGAAAAAAACAACTGACATACAAAGATACTACAAAAATTAAGCAAAACGGAATTTCTCAATTTTGCTAAAAATCCTCGAAAATAAAACGATTATAAAATTTGGTTTTAGAGTCCACCAAATAGTTTGATCAGTATGAGTTCCAAAACAAGCAAAGGAATCATCAGCTATATTCGCCTCCAGGTAACGATACGAAACTACAAAGTGCATTGCTGCAATATACTTTTTTTCGAAATATTATTCTTATATTAAATTATTATCAGCTAAGAGTGTATAGTTTATTTGTCTAAAATAGTAGTGTTAAAAAGAAATGATGTGACAGTCAAAGTCAAACGAAGCATTTCCAATCAATTTTCTTATTATGCATTTGCAATTTTAACAGTTCAAAAATAATTTATGTTGGATGACGTAGCTACATAAAAAGATCCTAAATTTGTAAGTAGATGTTTAATATGATAAAGAATAATAAACGTTTTTTATGCTCAAATAAAAAGAAAAAATGAAAGACTCATTTTAGCGTATGAAAGATAAAAAATATTTATATGACTTTTTTTTACTTTCATTATCACGTCGTCCTAGTTGTCACTGTCGATATTATCATATCTCATTTGCTATGAACCAGTATTACATACCACATGTATGTATAGTCTTAAAATATGAACCTTATTTTACAATGCTCCTATCCTACCCTTAAATAAAATAAGTAACACTTCTCTCAATAAATGCTTCCATATTAGGAGGAACAATGGGCCCATAAGAGAGGTGGATGAACCCAATCCATTATCTCCTCTATTAAGCAGAAATCAAATTGATTATTCCTATTTTTTTCAACTACCTATTTAAACACACTGCCCAAATTTATATTCTATAATTGTCGGGTTATATATAGATTGAACAAATATCAATATTGCATTTAGAAATAAAATCAATAAAAATTTAACTATTGTAGACTAAATTGATAGTTGATTGTACAAATTTAAGCAACTATGGGAGTCAACCAAGTACTTTTAAGCAAATTTAGGTTATACATTTCATATTAACTAAGTTTGAAAGGCTAATGAGACATTTTGTAAGTTCAAAGAGTCAATCTAACTTTTAGATTAAGTACAACGAGATCCTGATAAGCTAAAATATGTTGAGTTTGAAAACATTTCACTTCAAATATTTGAATCCAAGTATTGATATCACAACTATCATCAAGGAGATATAAAATATGTTGAGTTTGAAAACATTTCGCTTCAAATATTTGAATCCAAGTATTGATATCATAACTATCATCAAGGAGATATGTGTCACTGTATGACGACAACCAATTTAGAGACATGTGCGGCTATCATTATTGATGTTAAAGGAATAATCGCTTGGACATGTGGACTAGTAAAAAAACAAGCCATATATCTCACACATAAACTAAACTTCCTCATAAATCATAACAGTTATGACACTTCGAAACAACGGAAAATCGTCTTATGCCTATAGCACACTCAAAACTATTGTATAAAATGAAATATTGTTCAAACGGATAATTTTTCTATTCATTTTTTTCTGTTCATTAAATAACAAACACTCATCTTTCTTTTAACTCGATTATCTATGATCGATCCCTTTTAATCACCGATTTCTTATATATTTGAAGCTCGAGTACACTCCAACTCATTTTGAGTTGTTCTTTCACATTATCACATATATATGTCTACTTTTTCTTTTATTATTTGAAAAAATAAAAATGGAATCCATGAAATTGGGTGGAGCAATAATAGAGAGTTGGTGAAGGAAGGGGAGCAAAATAGGGCAATAATAATGATGAATAATTTAATTGGACCCTCTTTATTAAGACCTATAAATTTTTAAATGGATTTATATAGAAACCTATATCCTATATATAGTTTACCTACCTCATATGAATATTAACTTTACCAATCCATTTATGAATTTGTTCAGATTTCTGGCCATCTCTCTTTACTCCTGCATTTTTCACTATTTGTTGTACTTTTATTTTTGGATTTTTGCACCGACACTTTCTTATTTTATCAAACAAAGTTAATTTCAATAAATTCGCTTTATTAAAATAAATGCTTTGTTTTTCGTTTTATTGGTCTGATTTCATTTATTTTGTGATGAATGAATTGATTAGAATAAGTGATTACATTAGAATCACCTACAAGCCTCACAATTCGATGAGCTGAATTTTAGAGATATGGGCTAGGCAACGATAAAGACACTTTAGCTAAGGCATTAGTCACATGCTTGACTTGTTTTATAGGTTAAATTTCCTACAAAAGAATTTCACATACAACTAAATTATTTTCACTATATGTCGAGGAATATGAAATTAGATCCGAGGCACTGCAAGAAATATGCCTCAAAGCCTGCCTTGGAAACACATTATCAGATCGCTTACAAGTAAATATAGATCACTTTCATTAGTTATGTGATGATCGACCATTTCAAGGGGACTGATAGTTAGGCTTAGTTATGGTTTATATATTAATATTGTATGATATACCCCTTACGTGAATGTGAATATCTCTTGGGTTTGGAGCGTGCACAACACATGTTAACCCACCATGTGTTTTTAATTCAACAAGTATCAAGGGCTACCATCAAACTCAAACCTTTTGATTACACATG
Organism: Euphorbia peplus; assembly: GCA_028411795.1. Lineage (NCBI taxonomy): Eukaryota > Viridiplantae > Streptophyta > Magnoliopsida > Malpighiales > Euphorbiaceae > Euphorbia > Euphorbia peplus. The sequence goes on from CP110839.1 coordinate 32,174,654, forward strand.
TTCTAATACCAGTTACTTAACCATTTGAACTAAAAGTTCGAACTGATACTTAATGTAAACAACATTTTATATATTAATATTCTCTGACATTTAAGTTCGAGTTAGATACTACTAATTACCCTCATTTCACTTAGGTATATTTCTTGTCCTCTCTCTTATTTTTACTGCTCCTCTACCAAGTTACTAACTTATTGTTTGAAAGTATTTAAAAGACAAATAAAAGACAACATCAACATAAAAAAAAAAAAGCATTATCAAAATTCAACTTAAATACCCACTCCTATTTAGATTGGAATGATAAAGAATCCCAGGCCCCAATTATTTTACCCGTTGTTGTAAGTCATGTGCTTCTTTGCTCTTAAAATTTATTTTATTTTATTTTTGGTAACATCTTTGCTCTTAAATATTTAGTGTTACTTATATATACTCTTCCTTTTTCAATATTATATATTTTATTCAATAAGAAATTCGTTTAACAGTGACTAATTTATTTCTAATAAAAAAAAAAGATACTTTATGTTTTATAAATTTAATATAGGGGATGCATTGCTCCTTAATTAAGCAGGGAAAAAGATAATCTCAAGATCCATTGATAGTAGATGAAGATGCATAATTCAATTGTAAGCACAAAACCACCTAATTCCATCCTATAAATTTGAATTTATGGAAAAATTAATTAGTAATATCATATGTGTCTAGAGATTATGCCTGAAACAGAACAAAATCCAACAGAACAAAACAAGCAACAGTAATGTATTATTTTTTAAAAGTCTTAATACATATTTTGTCCCTAAACTTGTCTATTTTTTCAATTTGCCTCTCCAACTTAGATGACGACCTATTAGCCACCTGAATTTGTGATTTTGTTCCACTTAGCTTCCTCAACTTGTCAAATATAACCCATTTTGCCCTTTTGTGCTGACGTGACATAATATTAGTGTTTATAAAAAATCCATGTCACATCAGCATAAAATAGACAAATATGTCATAATTGACAAGTTGAGGAGGCCAAATAAAAGAAAATTATAAGTTGAGGAGGCTAAGTGGAAAAAATTACAAATTTAAGTGGCTAATAGATTATTTCTTAAGTTAAGGGGATAAGTGAAAAAAAATAGATAAATTCAGAGAATTAAAAATGTATTAAGCCTTTTTAAAAAGAATCCAACAATAAACATTAAATTAAACCAGAGATCAATTGACTATCTTACTTTGCTGTCACTAGTTAAACCATTAATATTATATAATTTTATTTTGTAACGTTTTTTCTTCTTGGCGTTGAAAATGAATGTGCAGACTTCAACCAATTAAACGTATTAATTAAGAAGTTTGTTTTATTGAACACTTCAATTTCAAATTTGTTTTATTATAAATTTCAATTTTACAATTAAAAATCTGTGTGTATCCGATCTTATTCACTTTTATGGAGAATGTTTTCGCATATTTAGAAGGTACTTGATAGATTTCAATTAATAAATATCAATATGTCATTGATTATTAGTTTAATGATTTACAATTATTTATGTTGCTATTTTACTTTGCAAATAAAAAGTGTAGATACTCAAGTTGTGACCGGACTTCTCTCTTATATGGATAGAGTATTCATAGGTAGGTTCGGCTTATTGAGGACTGTAAGAATTTGTTGAAGTAAAACTGTGAGATGTCAGAATCACTCATATGTTCTATGAAGAGAATTGAATTGTTAATTGGATGACGAATTTCGTGGAAACTTGTTACTTTGATCACCACAAGTGTGATGTGCTGCTTATAGCCCTTCAAGATTTATAACTGATACATGTGGTTCGAGCACCTCTAGCCGAATTTGTATGTCGTAGTTTAGTAAAAATTTCACTCTTAGATATGACTTGTATGAGAAGTGGTGAGAATTTGACAATTGTTGGAAAAAAAGAAGCTAAGGGTCTGTTTGGCGTTGCTGTTAGTTTTGCAGTTGTTGTTGTTAGCTGTTGCGGTTAGCTGTTAGCTGTTGCGGTTGCTGTTTGCTGTTGGATAATTAGTGTTTGGAAAACTTACAAAAAGCAGTAGCTGTTGACATGTGAAAAGACTAATTCGAATATACCATTTATAAATATAAATAAATAATAATAATAATAATAAGTTAGGGTAATTTGGTCAAAGTCTACATGTGGTTTAAAATACAAACTAGCATTTCGCAAAAAGCTCCAAATCAGAGCATTTCACGAAACGCTCCATTTTGCTTCCAAAATGCTAAATGTTGTAGTTTAAAAAATATAACCAAACACATATTTGTGAGCATATTGGAACAAAAATGCGACATGCTCCTACGAAACGCTATATGCTCCCACGAAATGCTTTACTTAACGAGCATATTTATTTTTTTTTTGCAAAAATTCAACTAATATAGCACACCATTTGTTTCACCTACATTCAAAATTTGCTCTTTCAACATTTTAAAGACAATTTAGCTTACATGTAATCTGATTTTAGAGAAATTATAAAAATCTATTTCGAAATGTAAGACCGTACAAGGTTATACATAAATAAAAGGGGTAACACTATCTTAACGGAATAAGATATTAACAGATAACTAATTTGACAAACAATGTTTAAAATGACAAAAGATAACTATGGAATTTGACGTGCTAAGTTAAAAAAAAAAGGGAGAGCAAATCGATCAAAATCTGACTAAATCTATCAAAATCAAAGGTTAGAGTTGTCTTCTCTTATAAGTAAGCATAACATCAAACTTTAGAAATGTAGTAAATCCTTCTTTACAAAGGTACAACAAATTCTTCTCCTTATCAAGAAAAAAGTAGTAAATTTTTTTTTAAAAGAAAGCAAATAATATCCATTAATATGAATTTGGCAAATGTACTTTACATTGATAAAATCAATGGGACTCAACACAAAAAGAAAAACCTAAATAAACCATATGGGGGCCATAATATTATGCCTTTGTGCTAAAATTGATCATGTGCATTCTAAACAATCACAAAAGCAGATGTAACATATGTTTCGAAAAGATCCATTTTAAGGTCAATTTTTTTGCTTTTAGGTCATGTTTGTTCTAGACATATATAAACAAGTGCCAATTGGGATAATTAAGGAATGGGCACATGTCGATTTACGAGTGTTAAGACAGGTTATCGTTCGAACTTAGAAATATTCATCTACGAAAATGTATTCAATGTATGAATGAACTAAAGGATTTTATACATAAAAATATTTCCTTTCTAATGATTTTTCTGTCAACGTCTAATCTGGGATACACTTACAAAATTGGCAACAATGGAGACAAATCAAATAACTAAGTAGTAGTACTAGTAGCACAAGAATAAGAAGGGGCTCACATTCTAAGCCCGAATAAGTTCTATTTATCGCTATATTTCACTAAGCTCACCTTCTCTACATACACCGACATCAATCGTAATGCTTCCTTTCTTCTTTGAGTTCATCACTCTGCAACAGTTTCTTCTTGGAGACTACAGGTTCATATGCAAAAAAAAAACAGAGCAAACCATAATCACATTACTCAAGATTTACAAATTCGTTAAACGGAAAATAGATGGCAGCATCAAATGAGTAGTCCAAGAGCTACTTACCCTATCCCATAGCTGAGGATCGCGTTGCTTATGAACCACAACCACGTTAATGTCTTGAGGATCTGTCATCTTCCACCGGCATGGAGGATGGAAATCTCGATGTTGAGTGTACTCGGATACTGTTGTATTTTGGGAAGAATTGTATCTCGCCTTTGACATGTAAAACACAAAGGGCTTTTGACACGGGTTTCGGGTGAATGGACGGGTGTTGAATGCGTAAGCTGTATAATCAGCTCTTCTATACCAATTCAAAAATGTTCTTGAAGGCATTTCTATCTCGCGGGGCGAAAAGATTCCTCTAAAAATTTGAACCGCAAAGCCCCATGATACTGAGACTGTCCACTTATTTGATTTATGATAGCAGATGGACTGTTGCATTAGCCCTGCTGAGTCAAGTTTCATAGGTGCCATTAGCCTCTGAAGTGCTTGAACCCGGGTAACATTTGGGAAAATGGGTTCAACCACGTCAAGGTGGTGCAGCGAGACCAAGGGTGCGATTGGGTGCGCTGCAAGGAGTCCGAACAAGTTTCCATACACATCATACTGATTGCAAGAAAGATAAACAAGCCTGTTAGAACCAGTAGCATCTTCCAAACAACATTAGAAAATTGCAGGATCATGCATTGACTGCAACAACTGATTCTTTAAACAGATTAGCTGCTTTTAAGTACAATAGTCAAACTAAATAGCCCTACAAGTTATCCCTTAATTACAATACAATACAACCAATCTAACTAATGCAAATTTAAAAACTAAACAAACTAAGAGCTCCAAAGTGCACAGTTGACAAAGAAAAGGGGACTATGGAGATTATAAGTCATGTATGCAACTCTACTGCTAAAACACCTATCCGTTTATTTAGGGTTAAATTTACCGACAGTCCCTGGAGGTTTTGCATTGGTAACCACTGGTCATTAAAATCAATTGTGTCAATAACATCACTATTTGCGGAAAAAAATAACCGAAAAGATATACACAGAAAATGGGAAAAAAAAGGCGAACGCATAGACAATCACTAAAGTATTGAGTGTATGGTGGACTCTAAAGTATTTTCTTTCATAGTCGAATAGCCACCCAACAACTACGCGGTTGATCGGTGGTAGAAATTCCAATGACAATGTGCTCGAAAGTAGAAATTTGGATCAAACTCGCAAAGAGTAAGTTACTCCATGGAATCCGCCATGAGTGATCTTAGTGTCAATTTATTATCGACGCGAAGTTAAATTGAAGTGATTTTATTGACACAAATAACTTCAGTAACCACCTATAGTAATTACTAATTAGTAACGTTAACTTTAGTGGATGACCATGCTTTTGACCTGAAGGATAGAGGCGTGACATGCACGTGACTAAAGATGCTCTTGGGAATTGATTATCAAAAAAGTGTATGGACAAAACCTAGGTCCAAACGGAGCTATAAGTGGGGCCCATTATGACACCTATAAATTATAAAAAGACCAACATTGCTATTCACTCGGCGATATTTAGCGTTAAAGATCCCTTTCATGAGCGAATTTATGGGTAAAGTATAAACATTTCAATTTAGTCCAAAATTAACTTTTGTAGTGTGAATTATCAATTCAATTTAGGCAAAAATTAACTTTCTTAATCAATTTGACCCTCATACTTTGGTATTCAAAGTCAATGAATGTAAAATAACAAGTGTTAGTATATGATTAGTACTTAATCCTAAAAAAGACCATGTTAAAATAATCAATTAATATCTTAGAATTAATGACTAAATTAATCGAGAAATTCTATTATGGGTCGAGTGCAATGAAGACAATTCGTTTTTCCTCATTCTCAGTGAGGCATCGTACTGGTTGGACCCATCGCACCCGTCCAGTCTTTAATAGAACTTCTCAAATTAATCGTAGAACTCAATTAGAGAGTTCAAATTGATCCCTGAAATGGGAAACATATCAAATGCAGCTATTAAGCCCACCACACTCAACCAGCTGGATCAAGTTCATTAACTAAACAAAAACAACAATAATTATTTCTAATCACCATTCAATTCCCCACACGCTTTTAAATCACACCAATTAATCAATTACCATAACCAAAAATCCCGGCCCAATCACCTCAACCAAAATTCCCAACCAACAAAAACAAGCCGACTCAAAAAAATAAATGTGACATTCTAAGTTTAAATTCCACGATTAACAAATGTAAAACTCTAAAAAAGAACGAGCCATACTCACCTGATGAAACCCGGTTTCTTTAGTAAGCGGAACCCCGAGCTCCGCCATACACGCCTGCATCCGGTCATCGGAGCCATACAACCCGGGATACCGCTGAATACACCGATCCTGCATCTTATCCAACGCTTTCGCCAACGGATAACTTATCGCAAACCCTCCTCCGCCATACGCCATCCCATACGAAAAATGAATGTTCTGCAAATGAGATTCCGACAAGCTCCCAATGTAATAATACTGGTTATGATCATACTTCCTCAAAACCCTGACAAGATTATCCGTCACAAAAACAGTGTCATCATCTCCCATAACAAACCACCTCACATCCTCCATCCCCAACCTTAAAGTCTCCGACACGATCCTCGAGATCCGTATCGCTGACCGGTGCCCCTGCCGGTTCTTGTAGGCAAACCTCGAGGTGTCCCCGGAGATTCTAACCGGCGGCAACCTCTCATTCTCCCCATCATACTCAACATCAACCTTGTTATCCACCCACACAATGCCTCTCATCTCATCAGGTTTGTACCAAATCTTTATGTATTCTTTCCTTTTCTCCCAAAGCTTAGCGGACGCCGCGATCCCGAAAACGATGTCGTGTATCTCCGTTTTCCGGGTCGAATCCGATCCATTCACGACCCGGGTTTCATTGGGTGTTAAAGAAATATGACGATTACTAGAGAAGGGTTCGTGGTTGCAGGCGCGTGAAGTGGCGACGAGCTTCAGGGTATAGACGACATAAGTGAGGGATACGAATAAAATTAGCCATACGAGAAGCTTCGGGAGGATTCTTGACTGGGTTACCGTAGGATTTCTCATTGAATCCCAGGTTATCTTGTCGGAATCTTTCTGTTTCATCTCCGGTTGCCGGAAAATTTACCCCCAATTTTTGGGTTCTGATGAAAATGGGAGTCACTAGAGGCTAGATTTGGAAGGTGGCATTTAAAATTTCGCCCAATTTTACAAAAATTTTCCCGAGAAAAGGATGGAAAAGGCGAGAAAGTGAGGGAAAATATGATGAGGAAGCATGCATATGTGCCAGGTCGCACACTCTCCCCAAGTTCTGAGCTAGACACTGATGATGATGACGGAAATTGTTTGTATATATACTTAATTTTTTTTATTGTTTGTAGCCATATTTTCATATTAATACCATGTGTTATCAAGTTTTTGTATGTAAGTGCTTGTAGTTTGTTTTTTAATAAAACGAGCACTCTAAAATGCATTGTTTGTAGAATTAAGAAAATGGTTGACAAATACGTTTAGTTCTCTTTTAAAGACATGTGGCTGGTTAGGATTTAGGATTAAAGATCAGAAATATTTTTTTCAACAACGTTCTCGTTCATATTAGTAGAATTGACCATTTTCTTAATTATGCAATCAACGCATTTCATAGTCCTATGTTTGCAAAAGAAAATAAAATCATCATTGATTTTTATTGACGTGTATGAGAGTATTTTTGTAAAAAATAATTTCAAATCTGCGACTAGTTAGGTTATGAGTTAAGATGAATGATAAGAAAAAAAATTCAACAAAAACGCACTTGTCGACATCAGCATGATTGACCCGTAATTTTGTAAATAATGTATTTCATAGTCTTCTTTTTGCAAAAAAAAAGTCATGGTTGATTTTGTTGATGTGTAAGAGGACATTTTCGTCCAATTTTTTTCAGACCTATGACCAGTTAAACTATGATTTTGGGTGAAAATTTCGAATTTTTTTATCAAACAAAATGCTCTCATCCAAATGAAGAGAATTGAACATTTTTTTAATTTTACAAACAAGGCGTCGCAGTTCTGTTTTGGCTCGAAAACAAACTAGACAAACTTATTTGCAAAAACCTAAAACTATAAAGGACAAATTATGAAATTAGACTCTTTTATTAATAATTGGATGGGGAAGTTTTGGGTGTGAAACGCTTAGATGTTTGAAAGGTCTGAGCGAAAATATTGGTGAAAACGATAGATGGATATTAGGCAATGTGTCCCCACAATAATCTAACCCGACCCGTGAAACGGAATTCAGGAGGTCCACTTATTTTATCAAGTTAGTTTTTTTTTTCCTAATTTACGGTGCCGTTTTGCACCGACTTTTGTTGAATACGCGTGAAATTTTGTTATTATTTTTGGGTTGGTAATTAAAATCTAATGATTTTATGTATTTTGCCATTTATTTAAGATAATTATTTTGATATATATTAACAAAATTATAAATGGCCAATTATGAGTACTAGAGTACTATAGTTGGAGTAATCCAAAAACTTTGAATTATATTTATCCTAAACTTGTTATCATCTATTGTACATTATCTCTTTTTAATTTTTCAAAAAATAATATCAATAATCTTTTAGAAATATTATTAGGAAACAGATAAGTTATAGATGGGAGGTATTTTTTGAGAGATTCTAGAGCGTCTTTTTATGTACATACTCCTTTAATTATAAATGGAACTTTATATTTTTTTATTATATCTAAATAGTTTTGTATTAATTTATATGTCTTTATATTTTCAAGGAGCACCATATATTCGGTGAGCACTCCAAATTTTCTCTTATTTTTTATTTACATTACAGAGTTTTATGTATTTTTTATATAAATTTTGAAAATTATAAGGATTGAATCTAAACTTGATGTGCCAATACCTATATTTAATTGGCGGATATAGATATCATGGAATATTTATTTGATCTCAATTCAAGAGAGTAATTAATAAAAAAAATACATAAGTTAGATTTACTAGTAGATACATTCAACAATGAATGTATAAATATTGTAGATAATTCAAATCTATGCAGAATTTATAACAGATTTAGTATAATTAAGAAACTAATGAGAAAATTAAGCGTATGATTATCTAGCAGTAACATTTACTTTCAAAAAAAAATAAAATTTACTTTAATACTCTTTATTGTTTTAGGAGTTGGGTGCGGTATTGTGAGGTTGAAATAGATGATGAGGTTTTCATCTATATCAAATTGAGGCTTCCGGATCATGCTTCCAAAGTTGTAACGAAGCTAGGCTTGAATACGTGTCCAATAGCTCTTTTAAACTGATTGGAAGCCACATTTATTTGGGTTCATATGAAGATTCGAGTGCATCACACTGGATGTGTCTCTTTTTTACCTAATTGACAAGATGAGGTTAAATTCTTTTGCAACTATAGTATGTATGATCATGACTATATAACATTTATGGCTATGAGAGCAATCGAGTTGAAAGGAACATGAAACAACAAAAATGGGAGGGATAGACTCAAGAACATCAAAAGGGGAAATAACTTTGATGCTACATGCCTTATTGTTCAGTCTTAGAAGTTAGAACCTATAAAGAGAGGAGATATACCTACTATCTTTCGAGTTGACGAGTTAACCTTAACTTTGTGAGAAATGAAACATTCTACCTCCCACTTATGACTCTCTCTCACATTCATCTAATTCTTCCCTCTTAATTACTTACCGACTTTACAGTTGTGATGTGTATATAAGAGACGCTCTCAGTAAGAGCATTGTTCATAGGAAAAGAGGAAAATCAACTTTCTCATATAAATTGTGTTCAAATTGAAATTAAAATTGGTCGGAGCTAAAGAGATAAATAATCAGTCAAGCTATGTGAAAGAATGTTATTAAAAAATATGTAATCGATTTCAACAGTCACTTGGATCACCTAAGAAAATAATATATAAATGCATTGGAATAACGAAATTAAATAATATTTATAGGATATAAATATGTGAATATAAAAGTTTATTTTATAGGCCATCCATTTAATTTGATGTTGTAGTTGAGCAAAGGAGTGACAAATTCATAAGTGCTACTAAATTAGAAGTAGGAACTAATTTGTTGCAATGGCCTTTTATTACAAAAAAGCATGATTTTACCCCAATTGTTGGGTTAAAAAGATTGATTTGCCAATTGAAAATAAATGTTTAAATGACAATTACGTACTTTTATGAAAAGAAGAAATGAAAAGGAGAGAAAATGACTATTACCCATTTGGATTAACATAACTTGGTGATATGTTGGTATGTTATATCACTTAATTAGATGTGCACTTGTGAGAGAGATTTCAATAGTAAAGAAGCGACTAATTATGTGAATTTTTTGACTGGATGTCGGTTTTTGTTGTTGTTGTTGACGTTTCTATAAGAGGAACGATATGTAAGTCATATCTCACAACAATGAACTTTTTAAATTTGGTGCTAGAACAAAGAACAATAACACTAACTGTCTTAACATCTCGCAACATAAAACAACTAAGCAGTGCATAAAAGCTTCCATCATATTTGCAAATCACGATTCCTAAGCTATTTCTGTATGCCTTCGTAAAGGTTGAGGAATCCATATTACACTTCAAAAAACCTACACAATAATGACACCAACTCATCTTCTGGTTTCTTCGAGAAGAACTGACCGCCATCAACATATAAGAGAATAGGTCCGTAAACAATTATCATCCAAGAAAACGTCCAAGATAACAACCTCGACGCATGCACATAGTACCCCGTATAATTTTTTGAACTTCTGTGCGATCAAATGCACTAAAGGACAATGGTAATTTGTAACACTTTCTCATTAATTTAATTGGTAAAAGTGAAGGAACTATTCCCCAATTTCCTCAAACTCACACTAAGATCCGTATCCGTCCAACATTCAATGGCTGAAAGACAAGTGAAAGAGCAAATGGTAATCATAATCAGTATCTGAGATATAGAACATATATTTAATATAATATCAAAATGTATTTACTACGTAATTTTCATCGTCTTATCAGAATTTTAAAACAAAGCTTTCATAGAAAGATTTTAATTTTGGAAGACAACTTCAACAAACTTATCCACTTGATCGTAGGCGCATTCGCCTTTCTCACAACTTCATATGTTATAATTTTTACCAATCACACTGTTGTTTCACATTCATGCTTTCACAAGAGAAACGGATTTCAAATTTCTTCACTTACAAAACTTTCAGATCAAATATATATACTATGATCATAAGCATGCATCAATTTTTATAACTACACAAAATAACAATTTGACGAAATATAAGATTGATTTTCATTACATAAATACCTTTTGTGGATTCTTATACGAATTTTCTTTCCACATATCAAGAATATTGAAGATGGTAGAATTGTAGAGTTTCTACTCTTAAACTCGGTATTTTCTTTCAAAATCATTTTATATAAAACATAGGCATTTCAGAGAGATAAATATTTAACACTTATATTACTTAAATTATCGGTCACATCTCATTAATCATTTTACTTCCCCAATTTTTCATATCTAATTAGTAAAATTAAATGATTATGCAAAACTTACTTAATCTACAAACATGTTTTATGGCCACTAATCCAGTGCCTCACCAATCATTCATTTGATTTAACTTTTTGATTTTGGAATCAACCAATAAGGTTAATTAATCAGTAGAAAATAAAATTTCATACTGTCATTTTCACACCAACCAACTTTCCTTCAATTCCCCATTTTTAGGTAGTTTAATTACAAGTCAACTCAAATTATTAGCTAATCTGAAAAATATAAATAATTGAAAATTAATATGGAAATTCAAATAATTATTATCTTGATTGATAATAGCTGGGATACTATAATTTCTCTAGATAAATTACATAAATTGAAAAATCCAACAAGAACAAGTTAAATATGACATACAATACATAGTTGTGGCTAATTATTAGATCTTTAAAGTTTACATCATCATGTTTAATTTATTTAAAGCAACATGCATGTTCATTATTCAATTAACATACACTCTGTTGTAATATACAAATATTTAATTCAATATTTTTTTGAAAAAAAATATTTAATTTAATATTTAAAAACTAAATGGTAAATTACAGCGGGAGATTACTATACACAACGAAAAAAAAAACTTATACACAATTTTTATTAGGAGAAAATACATAAATTGTGTAAGAAAAGAAAACGTATACATTTTATTCTTCTTATGAAGTTTAATATTATTACGGGTCTTATGATATTTTGGACCAAACTTAATAAAATCATTTTATGAACTTCATTTTCAACACCGAACAATACGCGATAAACACTATTGGACACATTTGTTGCGAAAATTAATAACTTAATATTGTTTATTATGTAAATCGAAGTTGTTGAAGTATCACCAATTGCCGTGCAATAATTGACTAGTCATTGTCTCCAATCCAAAATGGGCATTAATAACAACTTAGTTGGTAAAACCAACTTACTAATAATAGTAAACCAGCTAATAAAATAATTAAACCTAACTAGGATTTTAATTTTATTTTTTTAGTGTCAAACAATTAAAAATTAAAAAACATAAGCCCGGGGAGGGACACGTATATGGACAAGAGGACCGCTTACTGACTCCGATTATGAGGTGGGTTTAATTGACTGGGCCACGAAACATTTCATACAACAATATAAGGCCTATGATATGTTGACACGTAATTTTTCTTGTTGACTTCTGACATAATTAAATTGAGTTGGTCTGAGATCTCTGACCTTTTTTTTTTTGCTAGAATCTATGGCCTTATTTTGTTTCAGTTGTGCCCATTCTTTCTTTATTTTCTTCCCAGAAAATTAATTTTTTCCCAATAACAAATATCAATTTATCTGTAATTTTTTTTTATCTTCACAGCGTCTGTAAATATGATAATCCTTAAATTTCACTTTTAGCATAGAAATGGTTAAATTTATATTTTTTGTAACATAAAATCATATATAAAAAAATCTAAATAATGCTGCTTTGAGTGGCTAAGCATTTAAAGTCGCTTCGAATTTGAATCATAGAATATGTAACAAAAGTTTAATAAAGAAAAATCATTTTTAGAGGGTCTGTAAACTAAAATCGAATAAAAGAAATTATAATTATTTTTTTGGAAATATGTCCATTTGCTATTCGTTGTGAAATATTATTACTACTAATTCTTAAATTATGTCAATGCACTATACATAAGTAATATAATATTTTATAACAACATGCTAATATAATAATAACAATCAACATTAATAGGTTAACTCGAACTGGATTGAACTCGTAATCTTTGTAAATTTGGAGCTCAACAAAAAATATGATATTCGACCCCAATATTATTTTCGACCTGCGACACCTAGTCTATTGGACTCGGGCTTGGGCATATCGAAATCGAAATAAGTTTAATGATGTTAGTTGTATCACACATTTCTAATCTTCTCTTATATTTATGTAAACCATCCACTTGGGCTTTGTAGCAAGGCCCATTGGGCCCATAATAGGAAAAGAAGGAAAACAAGGCAGGTTCAATTTAACTCCTGATAATGCTATTCATATAGGATATGCTCAGCATCATAGATTTATAAATGTGATTGAATTTATTGGGTTACTTTCGAAACTGATTGTCTTCAATTTATAAATTTAAATTTATTAAAAACAAACTGAAAAAAAGTGAAACCTCCATTTCTCAACAATTTGACAAATGCTTATAAAATCTCTTTCCTCCTAATGTTGACAACTGAGAAATTTTACTCCTATCGATTACTTTTATAAAATATATCAGATTGTGAAATCCTATCTGATTTGAGTCTGATTTAGTGTACATGGAGTCCAAGTATTACAATGAACAATCTATAAAAGCTAAATCTTAAACTGATTGAGTTTTTAATTACTTTGGATTTGCATTAACTACAAAAGTCAATTAATTTTTACCATAAACATATTTATAAATTCATTAACATACTATATTGTGCTCGTAACAAAAATACTTAATCACTTAATTGATTATTTATTGATCGATGGAGAAGATGAAATACAATTCAGTTTTAGTTGTTGTTGTGTTTGCTCTCTTCATTATCATTACATCTGGTAAGTTTTTTTATTTTTATTTATCATAAATTTGGTGTATCAATGATTTTAAACATAATTTGAATCAAAAATAAAAATAAATTGCAGGAAATGAGGTGAAAATGGGAGAAGCAGCAAAGATATGTGATGAAATATTGTTTGAAGGATATTGCCACTTTTTATTATGCAAGTTGATATGTAACATGCAACATGGGAAGCATGCTTTTAGTTTTTGCTTTGGCATGACATGCCGCTGTTATTATGCTTGTTGATTAATGATTGAATTTGATAATTTGATCTTTTCTTAAGAAAAAGTGATACATGTAGAGGTTTCAAAAATTAAATAGATAATAATGAAAAGTTTTATTGAACAACTGGAATGCAAAATACTGATATTTTCCTACATATATATAAGAGTAATTCATGACTACCAGTTACAATTCGAAACTACATGTTGCAAATCAATATACTGTATAATTTTTGTCATAAGACATGAGAATTCAACTATCAATCTAAAAATTACTATTACATGTACTAGAGTGAGTGGCATAAGGATAGATAGATAATGACAGAATAAAAGATGCAATAAGCTATACTCTTAATCTATCTCCCGTGAATTCATGAACAAAACGACATGTGACTGACCACAAAGGTCGACAAAAGAATTTCCAAACCTGTTTCAAAGATATATTGTGTATCTGGTTGTTATAGTTATGGATCCGTTTTAATATTCGTGACAAGGTGTTACAATTCAACTATTTGTAACTTCCATGTCAAGTATTCGGTACAAGTTTATTTGAACAAAACAGAAGCATTGTAAGATTTGTAACCATAGCAAAAACTAAGTTTGTCGGAAACGATATTTGGATTTGGATTTCCCGCATTTTCAGTTTCAATTGGTGATGCTTGTGATCAAATTGAGGTTTTTATAATCACAAATTGAGGTTTTTATATTATATGATCTTCATTGCATTTGAGTGATGCTGTTATCTAGGTGTGGGTGTAAAGTTGATGCGGTTAAGTGTTCTACGAAATTCCTGAACCGGATATTATTTCTTATAAATCATAGAAAATGGTATTGAGATAATACTACTGCACTCAACTTTTTTTGTTAGTTGAGGTAAACCAAATTCTAGTAAAATAGCTGAAATTTTCTAGTTAGTTCAACAAAATTTGGTGAGTTTACAAAGAAAAAAACACCATTTATACTAGACTCTTCTATTATGTCACCCTTCATATATAGGAGTGTTTAAGAAAACTAACTTCTTCTTTCTACTGGTCTCGTAGAAGGAAGTGAGCTGGTATTTGACGACGTGATGCCACTTTTCAACTTATGATTATAAATGTTCACTGTGTTTCTTTTTAGCAGATGCAGTATGTTACCCTGTCCCACTTACTAGTTCTAATTCTTGTATGAATTAACAAGATATTCGCATGAGAATTTTGTTTTCTGGATTGTATTTCGTTTGATATTGTTCTACTTAAAAGCTCTAGAAACTTTTTTATTGCAAAATTTCTGCAGGCAAGGCACTGCTCTTTTAATCTGCTATATCAGATGCACTTCAGAGGTATTAATTTCTCTTCTTGATTTAAGACTAAAATAACACACTTATTTCTCCATGGTCCTCGTGTACAGAATTTCAATACTAGTATGTACTCTAATACGGTTATTCCCCTCAGCACAGATTTTAGAAGAACATGTGTCTCATGCAACTGAACCTGATGTTATTGCATACACAACAACCACTAGTATAGAAATGGTCATTTGCTTCGGTCCTAAACCCACTTTACGCTTCGGTCCTGGACCGAAGCAAAAGGTCTCGATGCTAAAGGACCAAAAGCCTTTCGCTTCGGTCAAGGACCGAAGCAAACCTTGCCCATAAACCTCCTTGGGATTTTGGGATTTTTTATTCAGTCAACTCTTCTATTTTCCGATCTGAAGTGAAAAGGTAGCTCATTTGCTTCGGTCTCAGTCTAATGACCGAAGCATAATGTTGTACAGACCGAAGCTAACTATGATTTAGACCGAAGCAAAATGTGCATTATTTGCTTCGGCCACTAGAAAGGGCCGAAGCAAATACTTTCTTTTTATTTTGTTTAGATATGAATAAAATATTTAGATTCGAATTGAATGGAGCTCTAATATTGGTCTCAAATAGCATGTAAAAATACAAAATAAGTTCCCAAAACTTCTCAGAAAATCAGTAACTCCACATGAAATCCAAATTAAGAGATCCAATATATCAACAATGAATAGTTCTCGTTTAACTCATAAGAAAATAATACCGGATAGATCGAACAAGAATTGATCACAAATCCATTATTCAAACCATTGACATTCATATCTGGCATGGAATATCATCAAGAGCGAGAACCTTCTTAAAAAAACAACATATAAAGTGGCATCCTCATTTATTTTATTATATCATGTCAAAAATCGCAAAATGGATGCAAAATGAACAGACAAAAGCTATATCTAGCAATTAATAAACCAAAAAGTATCAGAGGAACGAAACGCAAACCTCAGAATCGCCTGCAATAGTTTCCCGCAACTTTTAAGGAAGCTCATAAATTCATAACATATAAGTAAGAGCATAGGAATCCTGAATTGAGTTTCAGGGCACTAAACCTACTAAAATTACCTTACATGGAATTTCACTAGTTATGGAGACAAGAGATGTTTGATAACTAAAGCATGATATCTCATTAACAATAACACATACATTTTCCAGTAAGAACTTCCACTAAATCCACAATTTCCATCCCTTGAATGAAATAAATGAAGCTAACTCACCTTTTTGAAAGACACCTCAAACTAGAGCAAGTATCAATGCAACTTACCCCTCAATAATGCCCAAGATAGAAACAGACACCATACACACAAATGCCCCTACTACAAATATTGACCTCTCTTAAGTGCATATGGGCATGAGATTTACCATAGCTTCTTTTGCTGTAGGCCTATCTTGATGATCATATCGCGGCAACTTGTCAATGAAGTCCACAGCCTTCAAAAAACCAATTTATTAGGGAAATTAATCGAGTCTAAAGCAAATAAAATATAGAAGAGAAAAGAAATCAGTAGCGATTCATACCTCAGGGACTGCCAAATGTTGATTGTCCATATTGATAAATTTAGTCCATGGTTTCCAGCTATGCCTGCGTCCAGAAGAGATTTTTCAAGTGCAATAAACTGCGTACTAGGTGAAGTTCTTAAACCAGAAAAATAAACAATGGTGGACAACTTAACAGCAATATGTAACTTAGAAACAACCACAAGGTCATCCGTCATTGTATATGGATTCATTATTAAGCACAAACTTTAAAACTAGCAGAGAAAATACTCACAAAACAGGACTAACTACAGGGGTAGATTCAGCAGCAGGTTGTAGTCTGCAAAGTTCAAAGCATTTAGAGAGTAGTAATACATGAAAAGTGACAGCACACAGGATGTGCATGTCTGAGAGTTTGGAACTTAAAATATAAGAAAACGAAGAAAATTCGAAACCTACGGTGCTGCAGTTGGAGCTGGTGTTTGAGCAGTTGGAGCTGGGGTTTGAGCAGTTGTAGGTAATTGTGTTGTGTTTGAAGGCAAACTATCAGTTTGGGCCTGTACATGTGAGCAATTATGTATATGAGCTGAAATGGCAACTCCCATTTGGTTGAAGCTCATGCTCATCAAGGATAGCAAGGTCATAACACTGCTCTAACTAAACAAGATAGGCTATACATAAGCTTCAAAAACACAAAGTTCAAATAAGTATTTGGTTGTTAAACATAACACTTCTGAAACAACAAAAAAATGTAATCAAAATATGTTCAAGATCTGAAGCCTTTTATTTTCTTGCTTTTGGATGGTACTCTTAGTCTTTGGTTGAGCTACAACAATTTCTAGCATAAATTCAACATGTTCTTTTGGTTCACAGGTTTGTAAGGTTGGTCTTCTCATTGTTTACAGAGATGAAAAGATGCCAAAGAAAGCCAAACTTAGTCAGTAAACACTTATCTTTGTTTCACAACAGCTGAATATAGAACTTTTATTTAATTTTTGTATAGATATATCGTTCCAATTTAAATGTAAAAGACATTTCAATTGCTATCCTCATACTTAATCCATCAACTTCCTTCAGATGACTTATGATATTGCTAAGAGCTCGTGTCAAATATGGTTCTTTAGAAGACGAAGTACAACACTGCCTGGCATCAGAATTTCACCACACCTTCTACAGCCTTCCAATTTTAGCCACACCAAATTGTTAAGTGGGCAACAATCACCAGCAGACGTAGTTACTTTCATTGTCAACAACCATGCGGGAAATTTTTCGCCTATATAATTCTTAATAACTAACCCTTTCAACTTTTCACAAGGCTGGAGACCTTCCAACACTTTCTCATCATTATAGTTGGGGTTCTCAGGATTTTCATGATCTTCCAACTCGTCCTCACCGGAGAAGTTAAAGTTTCCATCGTTGTAGTCTCTTGCAACACTGCACACAAGTTTCCATTTATACAGGCCGAAGCAAATGCTGCACATTTTGCTTGGGCCTTTAGGAAAAAAACAATGCAATCGCCTAATCATTTGCTTCGGGTTTTGGCTACTTTTGTATCCGTTGTCTGCTACTGTTGCTCCGCCCATATTATTGACAATGACGGCAAGAAAAGAGATTTTTAATTATAGAAAATACCATCATTGAAAGTTAAATCCCACACATTATAAACGTACAATGTTTCTTGTTTTCTATCATTTGTATGCTCATGGTGGATTTTGTATTTTTGATAGTTCTACTTTTGAGAACGTAACAATTTTAATGTTGTAAATGTTGTTAAATTATTTTTTTGGATCCCAATTAAAATTAATAATGTTCGTTTTCTATATTTTATTTACTATTTGAAAACTAATATTGGTGCACCACTCAATCCAAACTTTATATTCATTTTTATGTAATATATCCATTTTTATGTAAAACAACATTTGCTTCGGTCCTTGGAAGCAGCCGAAGAAGATATTATCATTTGCTTCGACGCTTTGCTACAGGCCGATGCCGTTAGCGATTGCTTCGGCTTGTTTTAGGAAGCGAAGCACATTAGCAAATATTAAACATTTTGCTTTGGACGTTAGATAACGACCGATGCAACAACATACTCATGTTCAAACACACAGAAAAACATATATTATATCAATCTCCAGTTCAAAATGGCAATGTTGTAGATTGCTTTTCGGAGAAAAAGAAAGACAGCAATGATCATAAAGACTCGATGGCTCATGTATAATATCAAAGTGCTTTCAAATGTGAATATATGTTAGGCTGCCTCCTTTTCTATTCACAAGAAGAAAATCCCAGAAACTAAAAAGCGAGACAAAAGAACTCAGAAATTTAACTCTCCACAAATTATCAGCATCTCCAAGATTCGATATAAATGTATTTATATTTTCCACAAGTACCTGCAAACAAATGGTGTTAACCAGCCAGCAGGAGAGCAGAGCCATTTAAATTATCTTCTTGATTGGTTCGTCTAAGCTTGTGTTTGGCTTCTGGTGACAGTGTGATGAGATTTCTCAGGTTTCGTTGGAATGGAAAAAACCTTTCTTAAAGTAACTCTAGAGCCTACTGGTTCCATTTTTAAGTTGAATTTTATATTATATGGATCTTATTCATTGCATTTGAGTGATGCTGTTATCTAGGTGTGGGTGTAAAGTCGATGCGGTTTAAGTGTTTTATGAAATTCCTGAACCGGATATTGTTTCTTGGGCTGAGAGGATTGGAGCCGCTTATGGTGGTTAGGAAGCGGTGCAGTGGTTCGAAGAATTGAAGTTCATGAATCTAGGAAGGCAAATTCAATCAATTTGTCATGTTCTCAGGCGGTTTCTACGGTTTCTTGTGGAATAATTCCATGGTCTCTATCTAGCTTGATTATATTATGCAATAATATGGATGAATTGAAAAAGGTATTCTCTGATACTGATGATAAGGTAATCTTGATGCATACAAATGTAATGATGACTAGTTATGTTCATTGTGGTATCTATGCTGATGCTTTTGACGTGTTTCGAAACAGATTGAGGTCATGCTTCCAGGTGGATGCCAAAACTTTCCGTGTAGTCCTTAAATCTTTTGGCGCTACAACAGATATTGAACAGGGACAGAAATTCATTCCTATCACTAAAATCTGGATTTATTCAGGACAACTATGTTGAAAGTGCTCTCGATGACGTATACTGTAATTTTGGAACCACTCAAGATGCATAGAAAGCTGTTGGGAGTGCTTCCAAAGACAACTTAGCTGCTTAGAATTCTATGATCATAGGATATGCTCAACACGGTTGTTATAAAAATGCTTGAAGCATGTTTACTCTGATGATTCATCTGGGAATCGAACCCGATGAGATAACTTACCTTGGAGTAAACTGAAGGCTTGGACTTCTAACTTCATGCTGTCATTCCTGTCAGGTGAAAGAAGCTCGTTATTAATTCGAAATCATGTTTGAAGTTCATGGAGTTATCCCACGTTTAGAACATTATGCCTACATGGTTGATCTGCTCGGTCAATTAGGACTCTTGGCAGATGCGAAGGAGATCATAGATTATATGCCTATGCAACCTGATGTTCAAATACGGCAAATTCTTCTATCAGCCTGCAACATTCATAGACATATAGAACTCGGGAGCATTGCTGCTAGTAAACTGCTTGAGCTGCAGCCTCAAAATGAATCTGCTTATGTTCTTTTATCAAATTTATATGCGTCCATGTGGGACGCTGTTGGAAATTTGAGAAAAGGAATGACCGGACAAAGAACCTGGTTGTAGTTGGATTCAAGTTGGAGGAACAACCCTTAAGTTTTTGGTTGATGACATCTCACATCCGCTAAATGAAGAAATTTACACGGAGTTAACTAAATTATACGAGAAAATGCTAACTTCCATCGAGCTGAAACAGGAGAGTCGTCTCTATGAATCCACACATTGTGAAGCATAGGTAAATTTTCTTAATTTCCACAGTAGCATACAACAACCATTCTCAATACTATGCCCATTAGAACATATAGTATGCATTTGGTGTTAACCTTTATTTATCCCAATTTAGAATGTAATGTTATATGCAATGAGAAAAATTAAAAGATGGAAAAAGCATTATGAGGTCCCTAATCTTTCCGTTTTTCTCAATTAAGCCCCTGTTTTTTCAATATGACATTGAGCCTGTGATCAATTATAATTGCACAGATTAAGCCTCTTGACGACTAGAAAAGTTAGTTTTGAACATAAAAGTCGGTCAATACAACGTTATTCATTTCACATGCATTTTGAATTTGCGTTTTTAATTACTTTTTATCTTTTTGCTTGATGTATCTATGAAGAAACTACGAAAAAAAACCTCATTATGAACTATAACAAATATGATTTCTCACTCTGATAAAATTAGTTATACTCTTTTAAGTCAATTATATGTTCACGTCTAACTAATTCAGCAAACTTAGGCTTGATACGTACTGTATCGGGGGCTCAATCTATCTCATCGAAAGATCCGGGGTGCAGAATATGTATAATCTAAGTAGAACTTGTATGGTAAAAACTTGAACTCAACAAGGAAATATGAAAACAGAAACCACTAGATACATTGTGACAATCAGGATCTTATAATATGTCTATTAAAACAGTAATTAATACATTATTTCCCTTCTCTGTAACATGTTTTCCTGTGAGAATGATGATGATTTGAAGAAGCTTTTGACAGAACAGAAACAATGGATTGAAAAGCATTAGCTGCTATCTTTGACTTCACCTGCCCTCGTTTCGGAAGCGGCTTGCTGCTCCTTAAACCTTTGCTAAACGCCGCAGCCCGAACATCACTCACCTTGTTCATGATTCAATAAAAACACGGTATGGTACGCCCGAAACTTGTGAACTTCAAAAGCTTTAATCTTTATAATTTGGTAACTTTGAATGCCAAATGTTTCTTGTGTTATAAGTTTATATAGTGAATCAACATCTCAATGACTTTTCTAGAGGTGAGGGGTTGGGGAGCATGCCAGCAAATTTGTATGGCTGTAATAAGATTCTTTTTGGCTCAACTTGAGACATTTTTATGATTTGATTTGGAGATTTATTGACTAAAATCCATAGTTTAATGTGCATTATGAGAACATTGAGGCTTATCTGACCATGTACACGTGCGGGTCCATCTGGTATCTAGGAGCTATTTTCTGGATCATTGAGTTGGCCTTTTGTATTGTTTACTTTTTTTTAATAGATAAGAGGGCCATGAAATCAACAGAAGGTGAAGATTTCTGTTTTATTTGGTAGCTGAAGTATTACTAATTTACAATACCTTCATCATAGAGACATTCTACTATACTCTCGGTGTAATGGACCCGTTCAATTAAACAATGACACGTATAAGCATTTATTCTTTAACACCAATCTAGATCCAATGAATTGATATGTATCTCTCTTATAATTGGTCGGTGTATGGTCGGTGTATAATAGAACTTCTCTCATCAGAGATGCCATAAAAACTTAAATTGGTAACAACGAAGCCACTGCCGGTTAACTTTGATTTCTCCTGAAGTCCGTTTTTCCTGAACCAGTGATCATATTCATCATAAAAGTCATATGAATGACATGTCATCAAAATCCAACCACTCGAAAGAAAAATATGGTTTCTTATCTCGAGCGTATCTGTTTGCAGATTTTGGATAAAGGGATCATCAATCATGGATGAAACCGAAGTTAAACAACGATAGTTATTTCGTTAAGAATTTAGAATTTACAACATTTTTGTTTCATTTCTAATAATTAGATGTCCACACATGCAAGTTGTTTATTATATGTGTCCATGTTTCCAGGGAGACCTTGGTACTGTCAAACTGCCACGTTGCTCCCGACAGGTCTAATCTTTTTTTTTTCTGTTTATTATATCTTTATACTGTCAAGCTGATACTGAATCACACGTTCACACATACATATGCAGAGTAATTATGGAGCAGAAAAAATAATTGCTTGTAGAATTCCCATGTAAAGTCAACCCCGTATTGAAACTAATTCCGGTAAATTACACGGACACTTCCTTTTAGTAGCGTTTCAACATTCAGTTCATAATTTGCTGTAATTGTCTACTGCTAAAGTAGTGAATCAAATTCGTCTATGAACAGTATGCTACACAGTCACGTCTCTTTTGTTGCGTTTTCGTGTTTCATATTCGTATCTCTTTTTATTTTAAGGCTATTTTTGTGAAAGTTATGTTTTAGAAACAACGTTTTCTGTATCAGTTTTCGTGTTAGACTCCGTTTCCGTGCTGGAATTTTCCCCCTCTAAAATGTCTACCATGTGCAGCCGTTATCTGTTTAGAAACTAATATTTTATAGGTAGCATTTAGGAATCTTTAATCTATATATGCCATATTGCTTCCATTTTCTTGAAATTTTTATACAGTTTATGGGTACACATACCAGCAGACATATCATATTATAATGGCCATGCTCCACAGTTCTGTCTGCTGGCACTAAAAAAATTGAGATATAACACAAATTTTAGCCCTATGTATTTAAAAAAATTAAATAATTGCCCCTCTATTGTAAACCTTCCTATTTACATCCTGAATTTGTTTAAGGTGACCTATTGAGCCCGTCAAATCCACGTGGCAAAGCAAAGAGAGAGTTCAGACAAGTCAAAATTCGTACTTCAAAGTAAGTTCATAGACGATCAATCTCTGTAAGCTAGTTTAAGGGATTAATAGATCACTTTAAGAAACTTTAGACAAATCAGGAGGTAAATATGATAAGGGACAGTTAACTTTTTTGGACGAGTACAGATGTTAAAGATGTATTAAACCGAAAGTTCAACCCGGAAACCTTATGTTTAGCAACAGCAAATAAGAACACTAAATGATGCACAATGCTATATTATGAAATATTAATTAGAGATAATCACCTCATGATTTACTGAGTTGATTTAAGTGGTTAGCACATAGTCAAAATGCTATAGCTGGCATGCTTCCTAACCCAAAACCTCATGCTACAGAGTCTATCCTTGTTTGTTAGTATAAATTATTATACCCTATTCCCCATTGTTTAGTGTCAATATGTTATCCAGCTTCTAATTATATCATCTATTGGTTGTAATATGTAGACGAGAAATTATACTACACGTTTTTGGCGCATGTCACTTGTATGCCGTACTAATAATTTGATGACACATGTATTTTAGGGTCTAGAAGTTATAGGTTAATGTCTGGTGTTTATCTTTTACTGTCTAGGACTTATTTCTTAGGTTTAAAATTTAACAGAATTTTTTACACATATCATCAATTAATTAAATGATGTTACTCCCTCCGGTCCATATTATTTGTCACATTTAGAGAAAAAGTCTTGTTCCATATTATTTGTCATGTTTAGGTTTCCAATGTAAATTTTTCCCACTTTACCCCTATTATTTGCATGTTAGGTTTTCAATGTACATTTTCCCCTCTTAATTAATAAGGGTATTCTAGTCAAATTTACATATATTTAATGCAAATCAATCATTTCCTCAATACCCGTGCTTTAGTCAAATGTGACAAATAATATGGACCGGAGGGAGTAATATATATTGGTCGAGTTGTAACGTGACATTAAATCATTAGCCGGCTCACGGATGACAGAGTGAGTTTGGTATATAGTAAAATCTCTCATTGTAGAATCTGAAACAAAGAAAGGAATTATTTCCCCTCTCTATATCATGTGGAAATGATGGTGATTTGAAGAAGCTTTTGACAGGATAGAAACCATGGAATAAAAATCACTAGCTGCTATGTTTTTCTTAATCTAGCCCGCCCTTCGGAAACAGCCTGCTTCTCCTTAAACCTCTGCTAAACGCAGCACGAACATCACTGTCCGCGCTTCTGTTTGATATGGTTTGATGATTTGAATGCCTATTAGTTTTGCTGTGTAATATAGTGAATCAGAAATCAGTAGTAGCTTATTAATAAACCGAGCTAGGAAATGATTAATCTGGTGGTGTGAACCTATGTTGCAGAGACACTCCGTTTAGTAGCCCGCGTGATCGTATTAGTGTCCATGTCCCTTTCGTTTTTTGTTTCTGTTTGTATGGTATTTTATAAGGCTTATGCGTTTGAGAGAACGTTTCCCATATATGTATCCGTGACCATTTTCCGTGCTCGTGCAAGATAGATTTGAACAAAGACTTTTCTAGGGAGGAGTTGGGGAGCATGCCAGCAAATTAGTATGGCTGTATAAGATTCTTTTTAGCTCAACTTGAGACAATTTTGTGATTTGATTTGGTGAGTTATTGACTCAAATTCATAGTTTAATTTGCATTATGAGAAAATTGAGGCTTATCTGACCATGTACACGTGTGGGTTCAACTGGTATCTAGGGGATATATCCTGGATCATGAAATCAACAGAAGTTGAAGATTTCTGTTTTATATGGAAGAAAAAGTATTACTTTTGAAATACCAAATGTTCAGGAAAATTACATTCACGATCCTCAAACTATTCAACGAGAAAGTGATCATGGTTTAGTTATTTCGTCCAAAACGCATAGATGACATGTCATCAACATCCGGCCGTGTGGTGTCTTTGGTGAATGTGTGTTTACTGGTCTCCGGACATATTGCCATAATTGTCTACTGATGTAAAGTGAATCAAATTCGTCTATGAACTAGACGTAAGAACTCTTTAATTTTATTTGAACCTGCAAAATAGCGCTGGTAGTCCAGTCGAGACCTTTTGATGATAAAGTCAGTATGAAAAGTAAGAATTAGCTGTTAAAGGAATAAAATTAAATACTGAGTACATTTCAGTGACAATTGAAGATCAGGAGTTAAATCGCATAAAGTCAAAGTTCAAGGACCAAAAAATCTTTTTCCTGAATTTTTTCTCTTTCAGAATCTCTATCTACCATGTGCAGCCGTTATTTGTGTTGAAATGAATATTATATATAGCATATATTAATCTTTAATCTATATGCCATATTTACAATATTAATTTATTCATATGCTTAATGATTGGATTTAATAGGGTGATTATCACATGCTCAAAATGTTAAAGCTGGCATTGGCATGCCCCTTACCCAAAACCTCATGCTACAGAGCCAGTGGTGAAGCTTGGACCAAATATTAGAGAGTCAATAGACAAAAAAAAAAAAAAAAAGTAAGAAATACGGATTTTTTTCGGGATTAAGAATCAGCGACGGAAAATTATACCGCCAATTCCATCAGTGATGTTGCATTTGTAGCTTTTTTCTGGAAATGACGGGTTTTTTTTTTATGTTTTCGGGTGGAAACATCTGTGGTACTTATGATTTTTGTTATTTTTTTCTCAGAGTAGGGAGGGTCGATGGAATTTCCATGACCTACTGTATAGAGCCTATCGTTGTTTGTCATGATGTTATGCTATTCTCGGAGTAATACTCTAGCCAATGTCGTGTCAATATGTTAGCTGGCTGCGATTAAGGTGTTCATGTTGCTGACAGGAGGACCATATTGGAGCTCATGGGGTATCTTTTAGATTTTGACATGGCTTAAGCTACTGATCAAATTGAGTCACGTATTAGAGCATAGCTCAGTTTAATTAGTAAATCTTTATCGGATATTATGGTTTGACACTCACCTCCTCCACATGATCCATATTCATTAAAAAAACCATGTCGTGTTTTGCATAACTTAGCCGGAAATTTATGATACTGACTTTGTTTATATGAAATTCAAAGTAAAGTTACTTTCAGAAATATGACCATTTAATGGCACTCATCATTGTTTAGATTTGGGTGGATGTGCTTGTTAAACTGTAGAGTGACAAAGTGTCTATGGGATGCCCTCACACTCCATTTTTCGGATATAACCCTTCAGAAGGATGGTTCCGTCCTGCCTCGGCCTACACTTCGTACCTCAACAAATGTAAAAGGAGGTGCAGCAGCACATCTAGTTTTTCTACCGAGCGAGTCAAAATGGTGTCGTTTTAGCCTAGACTAGGAAAGTTTAAAGAAGTAAACAGAAATCAAAACAAAGAAATGAAACATCAGATCATACATTAAGAAAATTAGGATCATATACTGTGTCCATTAAGACTGTGAGTACATTATTTATTCCCTTCTCTATAACATCTTTTCTTTTGGGATGGATGCTGATTTGAAGAACCTCTTGATAAAACGGAAACAATGGAGTGAAAAGCATTAGCAGCTATTCTTTTCTTTATCTCCCCGCGCTTCGGAAGCGGCTTGCTGCTGCTCCTTAAACCTCTACTAAATGCAACAGCACGAACATCACTCGCCTTATTCATGGTTCCAGAAAAAAAAAAGATATGTTTTGCTAAATTTTTTAGCTCTTGAATAAATTGTGAATGCCTATTTGATTTTTGCTGAATTCATAACATGTTATAATAAGTTTATATAGTGAATCAATGTCTCATTACTAAACCAATGGTTGTGAAATGATTAATGTTGTTGTCTGAACAATGAGTTTTTCAAAGGTGAGGAGTTAGGGAACATGCCAGCAAATTTGCTTGGCTGTAACAAGATTCTTTCTAGCTCAACTTGAGACAATTTTATGATTTGATTTGGTGATTTATTGACTGAATAAAATGATCCATATATAGTTTAAATTAATGTGCATTGTGACCGTGTACACGTGCGGGCTCTAGAGGTATCTAGTAGATCTTTTCTGGCTTTTTGAATTTTTTTAGATCATCAATAGATAAGAGGGCCATGAGATTGAGATTCAGCTGTTTTTATGTGGAACATAAAAGTATTGGATAAAATTGCAAAAATATTCAAGTCCAAGGGACCAAGATGAAGTTTGTACAAATATATTGAAACACAACTATAAAGTATAAACCCAATTTCATTTTTCTTCCATCCTTAAACATGTTTTAGAGATTTGAAGGAATGATTCTATCATAAGCAAGATCAACATTAGTTCTGTTCAATCGGGCCACATCAATAATTTGTTGATATTATAGTTTGGTATAGTAGTTTTCTATTGGGTAAGATAGACATTGATGCTAACTCAATTTAGAATTTTCAATTTAAAAAATTATTCATGTTACTTTAAACAAGTTTCAAAAGTAAATAAAACACTGCAAATTTGAAGCTACTTTGTTTTCTTTTGGCAGAATTATGCTTGTGATATATTGAGCCTAATTACAATATGCTATGCTTGACTAATGAAAGAATTTATTTGGGTGATTATCTAAAATTCAAAATGATATAGTTGGCATGTCTCCTAACCCACACCTTAAGCTACAAAGTCTATCCCTGTTTCCTACAATACCCCTATGGCTATTCTCATAATAATAACAATACTAATGCTAATTTGATATTCAGATTCCCATCTAATCTCTATAGGTCCATGTCTGTTTCTGTAGACATGAAAGCATGTTGTCCTAGACCTGTCCATGGGCTGAGCCGGCCTGACCCAACAAACACTTGGCCCAAACTCATTCTTTATGTTAATTTATCAAAAACACTAGTCCTACTTGTTCAACACAAAAGAATGTGAACTATATGTTTGGTCTTGTTAATTCAGGTTGTAAGTCCCTCATACTTAATATCCTTAACTGTAATATTCAATTTGTTAAGAAGTCTGCAAATCATGTAACTTGTTATCCAGAAAAAAGAGCACATAAAATCCGAACAATTGGAAGCAAATACAGAACTCCAACTTTTGAGGGGATGATTTTACATCTAGACCACCTCTTTTTGAGTTATCTTCGAGAAGTAAGGATAGCCGAAAACCACCACTAATAGGGGTGATTCTGGTTGCAGGGAGCCGAGGCCCATAGAGGTCCCTACATGCGGACAACCTCGAACTAGCTAATCAAACTTAGCAACTCTTTTCTATAATCCCTCAAATACATTACCAAAACACTCATATAAGATTAGAATAGATTCCTTCTAAAATCAACAAGCCAAGTTATCCCTTGTTATATTCTTTAATCTTAAGGCAAGCTTCAAAGCATGCTACTTTATATTTTATTCTTTGCTCACTTCTCTCATGTTTTTGGCTCCATTTTATTAACTTATAACCACCTTCCTATATCAACAACACTGCAAAAACCGTGTCATTTACCGAGCAGGAGATGGCATCTATCGTGAACTTCCCCGGACTACTTCCAAATCAGACCATTCGCTTCACATCTCGCTCCATACCCATCAAAATCTCACCTCACTCTACACGGCAATATATGAACATGAAATATCAGAGGGTCTCTATGAACACAGAAACTCGAAACAACCCATTCAAGAACCAGAGATTCAACTTGGTCAAGTTATTGGCAGCAGACAGTGATGATGTTTCGGTGGATCAGCTGTCTGCAGCGAGTGTGATCAAGAGGTTATATACATGTGTCAATGAGAAAAATTTGAAAGAAATCAAAGGGTATATTTCAGACGATTCTTGCTTCGAGGATTGCTCTTTTGTTTCTCCGATACAAGGGAAAAAGGTTTGCTTTTCTACTTTTATAAGTTTTGTTGGTAACGTATATGGTTAGAGGTAGCGATTGAGAACACGAGACAAAACCAACATGAATTTAGTGGTAAGGTTGACTCATTTGATACTAATTACACGACACAAACGACGCTTACACCTAAATTGTTCCAGGAGATAATGCAGTTCTACCAACAACTTACTACAAGCATGGGCCAAAATGTGAAGTTCAGCATCGAACATATATGTGAAAATGATGAATTTACAGCAGGAGTTGATTGGCATTTGGGTAAGATGATCAAATTTCCAGGCAAAATGTCACTTTCGGCTCTTGTAATTGTCTGAAGATTGACATTGAGCCCTTTGATAACATTGTATGATTGTACATTGTGCCCCTAAATGGGCTCACGGGTCATAAACATGTCGTGTCGAACAGTATGTTAACCATTGACGGTCCATGACATGACACATTCAATAATCGGGTTGACAGGACACAAAATGGCTGACATGATTAATCTTTGTCCTATGACAGAATGGAAAAACAGGCACATACCTTTCACGAGGGGATGCAGCTTTTACGAATGCTCAACCGATGGCAATCGACTCGTCATCAAGTAACGACCTTTTATATATAAGAACCTGAAAAATACACTTTTAAAACAATACCTCTTGCTAATGATAGTTTTCTACAGGAAAGCTCGAGTTGTGATCGAGTCACCTATTAAACCCGGAGGCTTAGTTCTGGTAAGAACCTACAATCTGATTCTTAATACATTGTGTTGTTTACAAACTAATTTTTTCTAGTTCGCATCTATGATATCAGATACTGTTAAAGAATGTAACAGCAATATTCGATGATTTCCCGAATTTCGCAGAATGTAAGTTATACTTAATCTCCAAACATATATAATCCATTACATAGCACAAAAGCATAAATGAACATAACTTTTTACACACTCAACTTAATTGTCTACAGGGTTCCTAACGAGACCTTATGCTATAGTACAGTTCATAACGAAGATCTATAACAAACTTCTCGCACCTATAGCTAATCCAATCCTATCAAGCTACATCAGAATTTGGAATTTCATGGCGCGGATTTTCGCTTTAGGCCTAAGCATGCTACTCTACATTTCAAAAACATACTTTCAATAGGTAACACAAAAAAATTTACTCATTATTTGTTCGCCTAATTGATTATTCATCATTGACATCGCGGGTCAACCACATTTCCAGTAGTGAAACAGGAAGAATTGGTCCAAAAGCGGGTGGTTGTGGAGGCGGTCTGCTAAAAGCAACAATAGGTTCATCTGTTTCGATCAAAATTCGATCTCCTTCTGTAGATTCATTAGCATTGTTTTGTTTTTTTTTGGGGTTGATGTAGATAACACACCTGTTTTCAGGTCTGAAAAAGTTGTTAACTTTGTGTAATTTTATTAGTAAAAATTGCAGAAGAGAATAAGAATAGATGTATTACCCCATGATCGAGCCCCGGGGTAGAGTTGTTTGAATTTGTTTTTCAATAATGAAAATGAAATTAATCCCCATATTTAAGCACTGAAATTACAGTTAATGTTATGGTTAATATTTAAAAATGAGTTATTGAACAGAAGTGTTAATCAAATAACTTGAGATGACTTTGCTTAAATTATTGGGTTAATTTAATATTTTTCTTCGATGGATTTGAGCAATATAAATTTTCATTTAGACGATGAAAATAAATTTGAAGTGGAAATAAATAATATGTATCGAGATGGAAAAGAAAATGAAGAACAATTATGAATTTATCTAAGACTTATGCTACTCTCACTTGCTTAAATTGATTAAAATCACTCTCTTTTTTACCTCAAATTAGGCAAAAAAACAAAGAAAAATTGAATTGAAATTGGAATTAGAACATAAATGAAAACTACAACATAAATGTAATTGAACTTTTATCGTGTGGAGGAGCTATCACCAACGAAAAATGAACTTTGAGCAAAGGAACATTCGGACTTAAAAGTGCTCTCGACTTAATATTTTCTCCCTTCTCTCAAACACAAAATATGTGTAAGCATAAGCAAATGAAAAGAGAGCAAAGTCTATATATATATTCACAAAACCTTAAAAGGCGTTTTGTATTTGATGGGTAAACAACTCTCATTATACCAATAAGAGTTAGTCCAAGTGGTAAGGCACTCCATCTTCTACTTGAAAGGTTTGAGGTTCGAGTTCCCGCTTCGTCAAAATTTAGCTCTTATTGGTAGGCAATCTGTAAACTCCATTGTAAACCCTCATCGAGGTCTGTGGTTTGCCCTAGCCTTGCGAGTGGGTAGGCATACCCTTAGCTAAACTTTTGTCCACAAAAAAAATAAAATAACTCTCATTAAATTACACTTAACAGATGGAAACAAAAAACGCATGCATATGGAACAACAACAAAAGTTCATATGAAACAACATAACATTCATATGGAATAATTTCATAATTCATTTGGAACAACAAATTAATTCAGTTGGAATAACACAATATTATTCTATTGAAACAATATAGCATATGGAACAACAAAAAGTTCTAAATAATATATATATATAACAACAAAATATTTCATTTGGAACAATAGGACAACAGAGTATTCTATTGAAACAATATAGCATATAGAACAACAAAATATTTCATTTAGAACAACCGAATATTTCACTTGGAACAACATAATATAATTTGGAACAACAATGTATTCCATTTGGAACAACCATAAAAAAAATAAAAAAAAATAAAAAATCGTTTATAAATAACAACAATTGATCTCAGAATGACCGCTTAATTAATACCATTTCAGTGGTATAATTTTTTCGAAAAATGAGTTCGGAAAGAGCGGGAAAATGCTCCAGTGATGACATCAACGCTGACATCGCCTCCTCTTCTTTCCCTTTATTTTCTACGCATGAAAATTTTTCATTTATTTACAAGTTTGCCGCATTTCCCTATTTAATACATCTCAAAACCAAAGGTCTTCAATTTCAGTTTCCTTTGTACAATATCAAACTTTTGGAAGAGATATCTTTCCCCATCTTCTTCTTCGGATCTTGAAGAGATAGATTGGATTTGCTCCTGAAAGTTTAATCTTTTGATTCCTCCATCATTTTTCTTGCTTGTTCACATGATTTGATCTAAATGCTTATTTTTTGTAATGTGGTGGAAGAACAAGACTTTTTCAATCTATAGATCAATAATATGAAATAGTCACACATATCGTAGATCTACATAGATTACATAGAACATTGTGAGTATATAGTTTGTAACTTACTTTGGTTAGTTTTTTTGTTTTTTTTTTTCATTGTGTGAAACTCGGATGAGACTGTTGAATAGGGCTGGACACGGATACTAAATAAATTCATTTTGAAAAAATATTTAAGTGAAATGATATCGAATTTAACTAAACTATTGACTTGGTTTGACTGGATTTGGTGAAATTCGGTCAAAAATAGTTACAAATATGAATATTTTTCTTTTAATATTTGATTCAAGATTGAATCCCAATAATCTATGCACCATATAATGTGAAGAATCATGTATGTATTTACCATGTAAATCCGAATGAAACCCTAGATATATAAGTTCGCAACCTTAGGTATTGTTATTTATACAGAATTAGACCTCTTGTTGTAAAACACTAGCCATTTGAATTTTGAGACCATAGCTCTTTGATTTGGTTGTTTATCAATGTTATTGTGACGCTGAATTCCTGCATTTTGTTGATTATATTTTGTAGCTTGTGATATTGTATTATTTAAATCCGGCTTATATTTGGTTTTGATTTGGTTGTTTATCATTTATATAAGTCTTAATTCTAGATTTTAATGATTATATTGTGTAATTCATGAATTCTAAAGATTATATTTTGTAGCTTTTGATATTGGTAAGAACAATGAAGTTTTGGGTTTTTAGTCATTTCGTGCGTCGGAAGGGTATCTTTTACTGCAAATATTGTGGCGCCGAAAAGTTAAGGGATACTACCGACTTTGAGTTTCATTTGGCCCAATGGGTCGGACATGCGATGGACATGTGTACTGACAATGTACCCCTAAAGTTCAGTCATTTTTTCTAGATAAATGTGAAGGGTTGGTTTTGTCTGGTGGTGCAGTTGTTGCCCTTTGAATTTGGAACACGGTCCTCTTAAGTTGGTTTTGTCTGGGTTTTGTCTGGTGCTGCAGTTGTTGCCCATTTGGATTTGGAACAAGATCCTCTTGGTTTAGTTCATACTCCTCTTAAATACCTTTATTTTTCAAAAGCTCCCGCTCACCATTTTAGTCACTCTGTATTTCTCTGTTATTGAATTCAGATTTCGCCGTTCTTGAATTCGGATTTCTCTGTAAGTTTCTTTGAATTAACTAATCATATTTGTATGTATTGTTTATATTCGAATGATCCTGTAAATAATATTTCAATTCCAAACCGTAACATTTTCAAACCCTAAACATTTTAATTCGAAACATTTTATAGGTTTTTATAATGAAGATATGGGCGTATGATTTTTTGGTGCGTCGGGATAGTTTATTGCACTGCAAATTTTGTGGAACGGAAAAGTTGGGGGTCTTTGATTGACTTTGAATATTATATTGTGAACGGAAAAGTTGGGGTTTTGATTGACTTTGAATATTATATGGTCGGGCAATGGATACATGTTTTGGAACTGTACCGCGTCACATTCAGTCACATTTCTTGTATAAGTGTGAAGAATTCGTTTTGAATGGTGGTGCTGTTGCGCCTCTCGATTTGTCAGGACTATCATTTTGATCAAATATTTAAGTAAAATGATCATGAATTTAACCATACTATTTGACTTGTTTTGACTGAATTCGGTCAAATCCCGTCAAAAACAATTACAAATGTGAATATGTTTCTTTATCCATCACAGGGATCCGTGCCCAGATGTAGAAGGTGAGGGAAATGATAATCCAGATTAGGGCATATGAGGTGTTGAAGGTGTTGATTGGAATTTTAAGGAGGAAGATGTTGGTATTGCATTCGATGTGGGTGAACTATTGGTAGAGGATCAAATCGAGACAATACTGTTATTTCGATTGATAATTTGGTAAGTTTGTCATTGAAGCTTAATTTATGTACTTAAAATTCTTGTTTTGTGTTGTAATAAGACCACCTTGTTTTATATATTATAATTTCTTGGTTTGCTAGTAATATTGCAATTTTGTTCAGGTTGATTCAATTGACATGAGTTTAAGTGATAGGGATGCTGATAATCAATCACAATTAGACAAAGTTAGGAACTTCGGACGATAGCAATAATGTTTTGGTCAGTTTGTCTTTGATGCTTAATTTATGCATTACACAATCCTAGTTTATGTTTGTAATGTCTTGTTTTGATAGTAATATTCATTTTTCAGGTTGACTAGTGGTTGGAGTAAGGTTGATAGAATTTCTTGGTTGTCGAAAAGTATACGTATGTGACACATATAATGTTTGAACATCCGGCTAATGCAGCTACAACCGTCCTGCTTACAAGGACAATGCAACTAGTACAAAGAAACTTTTCCATTATTATAATTTATAAGCTATGTTGATATGCTTTTGTTGATAAAAAAATGCTGATTTTCTAATAATGCATTTTATTGGATATAATTACCATTTTATAATTACTCATTTGGTTGAACTTACCTACAAATAAACATTCCAAAATGAAGTTAACTAAAAATAAACATTCCAAAATGCTAGAAATAGAACTAGAATGTAAGCAACTATAACAGAATAACATTTTACCTCATTTGTACTTTGTATTAATAGATATATATTAGTTTGCTTTCTGTGGCAAGAAGTTTATTTCAAGGTAAGCCAACTCATTTGCAAGGCCAAGACAAATCACATAACTCGATAAGAGTTTACAATAAAATTTATAATTTGACTACCATAAAAGTTCAATTTTGACGAAGTGGGAGAGCAAAAGCTTTAAAGTAGCTTAATGTAGACCCAGACCCCTTAAGTTGTATGTTTTGTTCATTTTACCCTCTTAGTTTAAGGAACATCCCATTTATCTTATCAACTTGAAAAAATAAGACCCAAATTACCCAAATTTACCTACGTGGCAATGACTTGATAGAGGTTGAGTTTCACACTCTATGTTGAGTGCGTCAACAGTAAGAAAAAAAATATTTTCCTTTCAATTAGAAATTGTCATAGACGAACCAACAAACTTGTTGAACTACTTCCACGATATAGTAATTCAAAGATGCAAGGGAGCAAAAAGCTTGTGCAAGTTTTCTCCGATCAAAGGCCCAACTCAACTAAAGCACTTTCCTGTTCAGAAATGTGGCGGATTAGAGTTTTTGTCAGTAACAGGCTAAGGCGTACTTAAAAACATCGAGTACTTCGAGTTATTCTTGTTGAAAAAGTTGAGCGTCCTTGTAAAGAAAGGAGATTTAGCTTACGACAGCTCGTGTTTTTCAAATTTGACAATGCTTCTCATACAACACTGTCCAAGCATCAAGCGGCTATTTCCTACCAATCTTCTGACAATAACTCTTTTCGTTTGGTTTTGTTTTGTATCGTCTATGTAACGCTTTACTTATTGACGCTTCGACATGCAGGTTTCACAATGCTTGGTGCAAGAGTTATTTTTCTCAAGTCTTCAGAGTGCTCTATTAAGTTTTGGTGCTGAATTTCGTTTAATCTTTATATTTTCCATTTCTATTAAACAATATAAAAACTGAGAGACACTATGAAAACTGAGAGTCGACAAGACACGGAATGGAATTTACACGGATTAATCTTTGTTCTATGACAAGATGGAATGACCAGCTCATTCCTTTCACTACGGGATGTACCTTTTTCCAATGCTCGATCTATGGCAATAGACTGTGATCAAGCAACAACCTTTTGAATACAAAAACCTACAAAACCACAACAAGAAAAATCTCCTCACTCATGATACTTCTTTCTAAAGGAAAGCTCGGGTTCTGATCGAGTCACCCATTAAACAGGAAGCTTAGTGCTGGTTAGTATCCACGATCCAAATCTAACTACACTCGTCTTTTCGCAATTTAATTCCAACTAGTTCGCATTGATAAATTCAGATACTGTTAAAGAATGTAACCACAACAATATTCGATGATTTCCCAAAGTTTTTGCAGAATGCAAGTCAAACTTTCTCCAAACATAATTCATTACATAGAGAAAATCATAACAGCACAACTTTTCAAACACTTATTCTTATTCATCTACAGAGTTCCTAACGAGACCTTACGCTATAGTACTACTCATAACGAAGATCTATAACAGACTCCTCGCATCTATAGTTAATCCAATCCTATCAAGCTACATCAGAATACAGAATTTCATGACACAAATGTTCGCCTTAGCCCTAAGCACACTAGGGCTACACTTCAAAAACATACTTCCAATAGGTAACAGAAACAAAGTTACTCATCATTTGTCCGCCTCATCGATCATTCATCGTTGTCATTGCGGCTTAACCACATTTCCAGCAGTGAAACAGCCACAATAGGCCCGAACACAGGTGGCTGTGGAGGCGGCCTGCTGAAAGCAACCACCGGTTCAGCTCTTTCGCTCAAAATTCGATGTCCCTCTGTCGAATCATTAGCATTGTTCTGTTTTTTAGGGGTTGATGTAGATAATGTACCTGTTTTTGGGCCCGAAAAATAAAAAAAAATGTTAGATCTGTATAATTTCATTAGTGAAAATAGCATAATAACACAATAAGAACACAGAAATATTAATTTTACCCCACGATCGAGCTCCGGGGTAGATTTGTTTGAATTTGTGTTTTAATGGTGAAAAAGAAACCAATCCACGCATTTAAGCACTGAAATTACAGATAATATTTGAAAATTAGTTATCCTGCAAAGTAAAAATCATGAACACAAGTGTTAATCAAAGATAAAATGGGTTAATTTACATTATTTTCCTCCAAAATTGATCAAATTTTATTTTATTTAGCTCAAATTGAACCCAAAAAAATAAAAATTAAATTGAATTGAGACTGTAAAAATTACCTGTAAAGATAGAAACTTTGCTCCAGACAAGAACAATGGCTGTCTGATCTTCCTAAAATTAAAAAGAGAAGAGACACAGATGTTCAAGAACTTTCTGGTTTTTCTGAGATTTTTATGCCTGAACGTACGCGTGGCAATCCATATTTCAGCCACGTGACCACTGGGACCCAGAAAGTTCGGGACTGGCAGATTGGACCATATATGGGCTGCAGATTTGACCCATGTATCTTTTCCCTTTCATTGCAAACTTATTCTAAGCCCATTTCAAATTTCAAGACTTATTTAGGCCCAACATTAAGGGAAAATTAGAGGAAATGTTACCTTTTTCACAATAAATATTTTTAAAAATCCCATTAAATTGGAAAAAATATTACTTTTTCTATAATAAACATGTAGAAAAATCCCATTAATCAATGGGTATAATCCAATCAGCTAATCTGTTTAATTACCATTCTTACCTCTCAATTCTAGTTCATAAGTATCTCAATTAATTATGTTGATTAGGGTATAACAGTTTACATTGAGCTATCTTACTATGTTTTTCTTAGTTCTATAATAAATAAAATTGTCAGAATTCAAACACTCTGCTTTCAATAAGCTCTAACAATGACAAACCGTTTAAGAAAAAAGTTGGACACTCTTTAAATTTTAATGTGATTCAATTTATGTTGTAAAATTAATTAAATCTTATTGTTATGTCATTTGTGAAAGAAGTGTAAATTTTGGACCAATTAAGCATCCAAAATTCTGCCATAAACACAAATAATATAAGAAAAAAACAGTAATTTATAGGTATAGATGTTGTCTATATTTAGCGTGCATGGTATACCGAAGTTGGAGTATAACCTAGCTCTAGTACCATGTTTTTGGATTTTTGGAAAAGAATTTGAAGAATCCATAATGAATATCAACTCGGATAATAAATATAAAATAAATGGGCCTCCACCTCTACAATCATATCATGAACCAAAAGAAAAGTTAAAATGGCCCAAGTTCTTTTCAAGTTAAACTTTTACATTTTTCCATTGGGCCTCACTATATTAATTTTGTATTGCACTTATTTAGAGTGTAACAATTGGATACAATAATAATAACAAATCCCACATTGATAAATTTAAAAATTATATAACATTTATAAGCATAAAGTTACAAACTAATTTATGCATCATGGTAGTAGAGCCAATTATAATTGTATACTTGGCTCTGTTACCATGATACAAATTTTAAAAAAAAAACGTTGAACTTGCTACGAGGGAAACAATTTTTTAAAAAAACGTTGAACTTGCTAAGAGGGAACTAAAATATCTTAATTATGTTGATATTTTCAGGGAACCAATAAAAAATCAGGTTCGGATATTATTAAAGTAGATGTTGATGCCATTGAAGAAAGGAAGTCTCTATCGTATGCTCAATTATTTGTCAATGATTAATATAAAAAATACCATTGAGTTTTAACTACTAACTTAATTAAGCTTTTGGCTTGATAATAATGCTAGTTCGTCTCTTTGATTGAAGGTCCTTAATTCTTTTGTTAAACCTCTCTTGCTTGGTTACGCGTCTTATTATCAACCCGTTTTAATGCAAATTGCCTTCTTCCTTCAAAACAAGAAATATATCTTTGATCTTTTCGAATTCAAGTCCATTGTACCCTATTTAGGATTCGTTTTAGTAAGAGACAAGCTAACATAGTTTTTCTGCTCGCTCTCTACCCGACGAGGGCGGCTAGGTTTCATGCTACGACTTCCTTTTGAAAGGAAGGTCTCTTCCGTTATGACTATAATCATATTTTTCATGTGAATGAAAATTGCTATCACTCTTTTTGCTTTTTTAAACCTCGGTCGATCTAAAGTTTCTCAATTATTTGG
Source organism: Euphorbia peplus (assembly GCA_028411795.1). Taxonomy (NCBI): domain Eukaryota; kingdom Viridiplantae; phylum Streptophyta; class Magnoliopsida; order Malpighiales; family Euphorbiaceae; genus Euphorbia; species Euphorbia peplus. The sequence goes on from CP110839.1 coordinate 32,213,539, forward strand.
AATTTAAGCATATCATAAACATATATTAGATAAATATAGGCACACATACACGTAAAAGAAACCGAAAACACCCAAAAAAGAAAATGATTACTTGTATATATGAAAGATATTAGTTGGAGTCAGGAGAAAAAGAAGGGTTAAAGGCAACCAAGTGCCTAGAATGAAGCCATGGCTTAACCAAAACCACAGAATCAAAAACCTTAACCAATGATCCATTATTTGCCTCTATTTTCATATAATATTTCACTCCCGATACGATCTGTGTCTCCGCTTCCACTACCTCCGAGAATTTCAATCCTTCCGGTCCGCCCCCGCTGCTGCTAAGCTTGTTAAACTCCTCCACGCAAAACTTCCCCAGCTCTTGCACCTCATTGTTCGTTTTTACATCGCTGATTTTTGTTCTTCCACCCACTTTTCCTCCATATCCGGCCACAGGCGATAATAATATGGACAAGAACACTATGGCCGGGATGATAGAAAGCTCAATTCCTGATTTCGCCATTGATTGATTTTGTTTCATTTAGTAATTTGCTTGTCTATGCATGTTCATGAATTTATATCCAAAGAAATATCATAGTAAGAGTTTGGAGACGCAAATGTCTATTTTGCTATCCTTTGCTTCTCAACCACTTGTTATCAACATGTATTAAACATGAACAAACTTTTTCAAATACATTTTATTCTTCTTTTTAGTAAAAGATGGGGAAACGAGAAAGCGGAGAATGCCGAGCATTCTGACTAGGTTGGCACGGCCCCAGTGCAACACCATAAACCCCGACCTAAACATTGTTAAAAGAGGAAAAGAAAATGCAAGGAAGAGAAAAAATTAAGCAAATCTAAACCGTTCTATCGAACTATCATCATTAGAAATAACAGCGTTACAAAATGGCGAAGAGGTATGCCACCAAATTAAACTAGTAATAGAAGCTTCATATTTTTCCAAGAATCCGGGGCACTATTTCCTTCACGACAAATATGCAACACAACCACATTCATATCTTTCAACTGAGATAAACAAACGCACCACAGAGTAGAAACTTCCCAGGGCACAGAAATACATTTGGTTTGAAACTATGTTGCATTCGGAATTCAAATAGATATGGAGATATAACAAATTCTACAAAAGGCCACAATATGGCTAAATATTACAAATTACTATGTTGCAGGGGTTAAATGTTTTCAAATCATATCATATTAGTCAAATGTCTAACATTTTCAATACTACAAAGATGAAACTAGACAAAAAAGATAGATCTATCTTCAATCCAATTATGAATAGTTTTCAAATGAAGCCACAGCAACTGAAAACTATTTTGATTGCAAACAGATGCTTCAACTTATTACGATATATGATACAAAAATGAAGACATTTTGGAAATGAAGAAATGAACTAAAAAGAGGAGACTTTCAAAATAAATCCCACATCGCATAACAATGACCAATATATGCAATTTATAAATGTAAACTAACAATTTAAAAAATGGTCTCATATGATATTAGAGCATTAACTATCTATTAAAAATATTGGTTAACGCTCTGGTACCATGTGGGATTTGTTTTTGTTGAGTCCGCGAATAAATTATGTACTTTTACCATTCATGTTGAACCATGTAGGATTTGTTTTTGTTGGAGTCCACGAAGAAATAAATTGTGTATTTTTTACTGCTCAGCTCATGTTAAATCTTGGGTGTGCTTTTTCTGCTTTTTTCTTCTATTGTTTTCTTGTGTGAATTTGCATAACTATGCATATTATGTACTTTTACCATTCATGTTGAACCATGTAGGATTTGTTTTTGTTGGAGTCCACGAAGAAATAAATTGTGTATTTTTTACTGCTCAGCTCATGTTAAATCTTGGGTGTGCTTTTTCTGCTTTTTTCTTCTATTGTTTTCTTGTGTGAATTTGCATAACTATGCATATTTGTTCCTAACATATGATGTGGTTTAGGTTACATAGTTGTGCTTTTGATGTTCGGCCGCAACAAGACCATGTAGAATTTTTTGTTCTTAGGATTACACATTTAATACCCTATATTACATATATCAAACTTGTTAATGATAAAGTGGAGAGAGAATATTAATCATACCAACATTCGTTATAATGAGAGTATTTATGGACATTCATTATAATAAGAGTATTTATAAAGAGAATATTCTTAACAGTTGTCAAGGTAATGGGGCCTCTCTATTATCGGGCATAACATCGAACGTCTTAATCGATCACTGTTAGAGAGGCCCAAAGAGAAATATTTTGTGTTGGATTAGATTCTGACGTCTAATGAGGACGTGCACGAATGTCTCGAGCATTACTTCTATTGGTGTTGGAAATAGTCTTTGATAGATTGGGCTGATTAAACTTGGGCCATAATATTATAATTCTCATCACTTGTTGTAATGAATAATCGATCCAGTTACACCAAAACCTAATGAGATAACTTACAATTTATTTATTTTATCTCAGAAAGTGCATTGAAAAGGTAATGATTAAATGGTTTAGATGTAGTTTTAGGTAGGAACACATGACCTAAAACCCACTTTAATTAGTTGGCAAATAGTGTCAATGGGAAGTATAATAATGCTTTATTAGACTACCAACACAATAATTAATTAGTTAATTAGTTAGTAGGAACATACATAATTTGGTTCTTAGTTCTTGTTTGTTGAATATATATTGAGTATATGCCACACAAAAATTAATTAAATTTTCCCCCGTCTCTTGCTTTTCTCCGATATATATCTAACTTTTAGTATAAACTAAGCAGCTTCTTGCTTTTTTACTATTGTCTCAAATTTTGCATATCTCTTTCTATATGTTATCAACATTACTTTAATTAGTTTGACCAATTTTTGCTTTGTTGTGTGCTTTATACTTTTACATGTAGTTTAATGTTATTTTCATATGCATGGCATATAATATATTTTTAAAAACAAATTGCGCAATTGCGAAAATATTAAACAACAAAAAAACCTCTTACTCTAGTGAAATTCGAACTCATGACCTCTTTGATCACAAGTAGAGTCTTTAACCACTAGAATAAGAATTTTCCAAGGTTAGGGTAACCCTATAATATTAAGTAGTGTTTAATTTTTATTTTATTAACAAAAGGCTTAGGTAAAAGTAGGTCTACCCACTTGCAAGATCAGGACAAACTACAGAGTCCAATGAAGGTTTTATAGTGAAATTTACAGACATTTAATAGTGTGATCCAGAAGATACTCGTGACACGTCATGAACAATGTAAAATCCACATATATGTACCCTCTCAATGGCGAATCACTATGTCCCAAACCACATATATGATTTCTTTTAGTATTAGAATTTGTATAGATATAATAGTTTATTAATAATGTATATAAAATGAGGTGACTTTTAGGCAAACTATGTATGCAAGATAGGAAAGCAACTGACCTATAATTTATAGCCAAATTTTGTGATCTTTCTGATCACAGACACACAATCTTAAGGGGGCCTAGACATCATAATAGTGTTATTTCTTCATTACTCTAGCGAAAAAAGATTAAACATGTAAGGTCACTTGATATTACAAGCTGACTAGACACCCTAGCTAGGAGTTGATTCAATTTTTGTTGTGGACCTAAGTTTGGAAAGATTCTTCAATGTATTATTTTAATCAATTTTTCATTTGACTTATAAAAGTTTATTAATATTATATTATTATATTTTATGTCGGTCGTGCCTTAAAAATTTAGTGGATGGCTATATCCAGCCATAGAATTACTAGAATTGACATAGTAAAATACTAGAATACCCCTACCATTATTAAACAAAATCAAACCAACTCAAATCACATTCCACCCAAATTTTATCTAACCAAACCATCTTCCGGCTCCGGCACCACCATTATACCGGCGACCACCATATTATCCGGCAGAAAACATTTTCCGGCGAGTGGATTTTGAGATTTTAAATCATGTCGGAAAGACAAAACGAATGAACTCATGAATATTGTGTTTCACCAAATGAAGGGACTCATGAATATTGAGTCTCGCCATGTGGTGGGACGCATGCTTATTGAGTCTCGCCTTTCAATAAGCATGCGCCCCACCACATGGCGAGACTCAATATTCATGAGTCCCTCCGTTTGGTTAGACTCAATATTCATGAGTTCTGTAAATTATAAAGATTTTTAATAATTTTGTGCCCGAAAAACCACATAATAATTATTATTAACCCTAGACCAATGTATGTTTATATGTTATTTATGTTGTTTAATCTAATTTGATTTAATTTTAATGTTAAAGGGTTAGGGTTAGGGTTAATTTTTTATTTTTTTTTAAAAGAGACGAAACTCACACGGTTTCCGCCCCACCACATGGCGGGGCGGAAACCGTTCACGTCCCACCATACGGTGGAACTCAAGGAAATTGAGTTCCACCGTGTGGTGGGACGTGAGGAAATTGAGTCCCGCCGTGTGGTGGAACTCAATTTCCTCACGTTCCACCACACGGTGGAACTCAATTTCCTTGAGTCCCACCGTGTGGTGGGACGTGAACCATGTGAGTCTCATTTTATTTTTTTTGAATTTTTTTTAAAGGGCAAAACCGTCTTTTACTACGTCAATTCTAGTAATTCATGGCTGGAAATAGTAACCCCCAAAATTTATGATAGTATTGTGCTAACAAACGTTACTTTTAACTGAAAATGCTACTTTAAGTTTAAAGTAAATCTAAAGAAAATTATCAAGAGCAATATTAAACCGTCATCAGAGAGCATCACAAACACTCGCTTTCAGTGAATCATTAATCCTTCATCGTCTTAAAAGAAAAGAACTAATTTTAATCGATATAATTTTATTATTTAATAGACATATATTATACTTGTACGAAGCATATTTAATAATAGGAGCGTGTTATCGAGAACCACACTCAATCAAGAATTAATTTTATAATTTTTTTCACAAAAAGATAAAGGCAATGTTAAGAGAATAATTTGAATATACCTTATTGCGTGAAGCGATCGAGGTATATATATGGTGTAGAGAGATGTTTGCCATGGTTGGGGGCATTATGCCTTTTTAGTTTTTATCCTTAATTTAGTGGGTAAGGAAATAATAGTTATCTTGGTGCCCATGTTCATGCGTACGGATGTAAAGTGATATGATATCACTCCTCATAGTCATCCTTATCCAGAAGAAAGTAGTATTTTGCGTGGCGTACCTGGTGATCCAACCTTTTAATGGTGGATCTCACTTTCTTATGTCGTTCCTCCTAATGGGCCTACTGGATTGGCTCATCTAGATTCCCAAGGCCCACCTTCCAGACAACGTGACTCAATTGACGACATCATGATGAATATGTATATTATTAATATGTTAGTTTTTTTTTCTAATCTTTATCAAATGACGACATTATTCCTCTAGCACATCAACTTTGCCTTTCATAATTCACGAACTATACAACCAGATTTTATGATTCCTAAATTTTGAGTTTTAATATATTGTCTTCTGATCCTTTTAATTGTTGATCAAAACGACAACTCCAATTGGAAGTACTTTATATTGTATATCGGGTGAAAATTATGTTCTAAGTCTAACCCTATAAATTTTTTGATATTGAAGTTATTTTGGTTGATGTTAGGTTAAGAGATCAATTTGACCATTTAGTAAGAGAAAAACTCCAAAAATTGTGATTTGAAAAACCGGAACATAAGAAAACAATTCTAATCTCAGATTTTTCCACTTTAAAGTCGTTATCAATTATAGTAAAAGAATTATCATATAAGTTAATAGCAAAAAGTATATGGCATAATATCTCATTTTAAAGTTCAATTATTGATAATGTAAGTAAAAAAAAATTTGAAGTGTCATAGTGTAACTTATTCAGTAGTGTAAGTGACTCTTAGAATTATATAAGGGTTGCCTTACTTTATAATAAAATTCTAAATTATGTATGTTTATGACTATGACTATATATTAGTATTGCTGGCCTCAAAAACATTTCCCTCAATAGTCTAGGCTACGGTGACTTTTCTTTTTATTTACTTTGTTTTCACTTTGTTTCCACTTTGTTTTATTTACCATTAGATTGGTTTTTACTTCATGATCTAATAGTGGATAAAATAAAGTAAGTAACCATATAATTTTCCTCAATTATAATAAATAAATGCTCTATTTTTCATAGTAAGGTTTGAATCCCCTTTTTGTGGGATTACCTAAATTTGGTTGATTGGATTGTGAATTATATATTGCCAGGATAATGTTTGGCTAATTAGCCGAAAGCAAAGTAAAGCTAGAAATAGACAAAGGGGCCCATTAGGCCCAATATAAGTTCATAAATTTGTATGATATGTTTGATTTATCTAATATAAAATGAGTGAATGTTCTTCAAATAGGATTAATAAATTCAATAATTAATTGTCAAGAATGTTGCATCAAATACCCTACTAATTGCCAAAAATAATAAGTTCTGGATTTTTTTAAAACGAAAATAATAAATGATTCAAAACTAGTATCTAATTCTAAGCTCCGGAAAATTTTATATTTTGGAAATATACAATGTTCTTTTATATAAAAGTTTACAGACATGAAAATTTTAGATATTTTAAATGTTGCTCGGAAACACGATTACTTTGTTAAATTATTTTACCAAATATTTTGAACTTTGCAAAGATTCTTTTGAATTATGAGAAACTTTACTGTGGGTTCGGTATATGATACATCCGACCGATAATTTGATGTCAATTAATGAAAATTTAATACAGAATTACTTGTTACACAGAATGTATAGCACATTTTCTCTTTTATATTATTTCAATTTATATGTAAGGGAATATGTATATATTCTAGAAATTATAAAACGTTAAAGGTATGGTCACATTACATCATTGCAATAGTTTTCTTATTTTTTTATAATAGTTTTTTTATTCTAAATTATCCTTTAAAAAATCACATAACGGGTTGTGAAATTCCAACTCACAACATCACACTTCTATTTTTTGAGTGCAACCTACTAAACCATAACTTGGTGGCTAGATTTATCATTTCTTTCTTTCCGAAAAGAGATTTATCATTTCTTTGGCTAGTAGTATATTAACTTAAGCATACTACTAGCCAAACAAATGATAAAATCATTTGAAAGATAAAATTGATAGATAAGACTCACAAATCCTAACTTTTTATTATTAAATCTAAAATTATCAATGATGTAGCAGAAAAAAGGTCTAAATGAATGGCCAGTAATGGAAATTAGTGACTAATTAGGTATAGTATCATATCATATCATGTATCAGACAAATATGGTTACCATATTAATATTTAGTTATATCATTAATAATAATATATAATTAGGGTTAGGGTCTTCCTTTTTTCTTTCCCTTTACTTAGACATTTCATTGACAGATCTTGATTTTTCAGCAGCAATGAAAAGAGGAGAAAGCTACGGCGGAGGACAGAGTTCTTTAGGCTATCTTTTCAGCTCTGATGAGCCACCAACTACACCGCCGCCTTCCCGGCCAACAACCACCACCTTAGCCCCATATGGTGTCGATACTCCCCATGATAAAGCAGGTGGTGATCCTAATTCAACCGAGAAGCGGAATTTGAAGGGTTCAAGCAACTATCCCCGAGCTCAAGGCCAGAATTCTGGCAACTTTATTACTGTAAGTTATGTTACAGAAACTTCTCTTCAGTGTCTTGTCCGTTTCGAAAATGAAAATTCATTTTGTTAGCCTTAACTATCAGCTCGAGTTTTAATTTAATCAGTTAAGTAACATATGACATGTTTTCGTGTGGGGTGGGGGGATGGAAAGGGACAATGTTTTTCAGGCTTATAGTTTCGATCCGGACTATGATCTGTATATATAATTGAAACTCCTTTCTTAGCTTGAAGTGCCGCTTAAACTTTAAGTTCAATTTGTTGATAAAGTATGAGAGCTTCTGCATGCGTGGTGATTTGTGAACCAAACGGTCCTGAATTCGAGTCCCCCACAACCCTATAGTTTGTGAAATAAGATGAGCTTTTATTATGTATCCTTCATATTTAAAAGGTACTAGCATGAATTTGCATCATAAATTATATTAACTAATGTAGAATATATTATTTTATTTTTTGATAAGAATGTAGAATATATTGTTGGATCATACCATTTTTCGTTGGATTTGCATCATCTTGAGATTATAAATACCAATTTTCTATTGTTACATATTTCTCCCTATATTTTCTTTTGTTTTCAAAATCGGAAATTAAAGTTTGATGTTGCAAGATAGTGCCTCTAAATGTTTTTTAGTAAGGTACGTATAGGCTCTAAATGTTAAGACAATATATGAATCCTCATAACCATTCAACTAGGATTCAAATTCTATAGACTGAGACTACAATTTGATTTAATTAGGCAGTGTATTTATTTTTTTAACTAAACTGACACAATAATACTGAAAAAATTAAATTGAAGTGAATTTATTGAAGAGAATATGTAGAATTGAACTGAATGCTACTAAACTCAACTGAATTTAGTAAAAAATAATAGGTGCCTTACTTGGTGAGAGACCTTTGAGTTTCTGAATGAGATATTGTCGGGCTTGGATTAATCTGAATTTTCGACCTAAGATTGGGACAATTAATACTAAAAACAACTAATGAACATGACTAATATGTAATATGTATTAACCTTATAAATATTATGCTTTTCAAGGATCGCCCATCAACAAAGGTGAAATCTGTGCCTGGAGGAGATTCATCACTCGGGTACCTATTTGGAGACAAATAATTCAAGGTTTATTTTCAACTTTTCTTCCCAACTTAATGTTCTAGCATTAATAAGGGGATTAGTTAAGTCTTAATTAGTATTGGATTTTCAGTAGAAAATGAAATTACTGTCTAGTGTTTCTCTGAATTGTAATATACTATCTTTTGTAATGCTGCAAATTTAATTTGCATATATAACTACATTAATTAGAATGTGCTTTTATCTTTATTTTCTTTATTAAAAATAAAAAAAGTAATATTATCTAGGTATATCTGTGTGGTTATTATCATATTTGTCTATCTATATTTGTTCCCCGAAAAGTTTCATTGGCTCAATTATGAGGTTTTGAAATTTTTGGTAATAAGGAAAGGAGAAATTCAGTTATGCTCCGGTCCAACGGACTCGATCAATATATATGTAACATTTGTTTACATTTTTTCTTTATATCAATCATCTCCTAATGAGGTATGTTTTCTCTAATTTAATTGGTTAAATCCATTGCACCCGGTGCAATCGAGTTTAATAACTCATTCAATTAGTTAGTTTTCAGCTTTGGATTAAAAATCATTAATTAACAATGGTATCAGATCTCTTTATATCAAATGTTCTAGAGTTCCATTGCTACAATACCTTTTTATGGATTAAATTTCAGCAAAAAACATATAGTATATATTTATGTTTTACATGTAAGTGAATAACAATAAAAAGTTATTTTTTAATCTTAAATAAAAGTTTAAACTTTTAGCTCAATTGATTTTTTAGCTTGGTATTCTCGGTCGAGAATTCAAATCATAGAAATCTCATTAATAAATGAATTTAAACATATAATATAATGGATACATGTGGTGATCTAGAGACATTTTCAGGTTTTTACTTTCAAATTTAATGAATATTAATAAATTTAAGCTCCAACTAACATAATAAACTAGTGAAAATTGTGAGAGGTTCCATCAAAAAAATAAATTGTGAGAGGTTGGTAATCTTGTGGACCTAAAAGTGGCCCATAAAAAAACCCACATACACAACGAAATCTAATGGCCCATGATTCATAGCCCATCCAAAGTGCAAAACAGGCTTTTTTCGTACCAACTCATAAAAGAAAGACAGAAATATGATATATGCCTTCGTTGCATTTATTTCATATATAGCTAAAAGAAATTACTTATCAATAATAAAATACGAGTTCTTCAAACCTCCTCTAGGAAGTATATTGGCGTGCTTAAGTAACAGAATTAAATCCATAATCCTCGTGGCAAAACAATAGTAGACTTTGCCAACAAATATACTATTTTATGCAAGTTTAAAGACGAATACATCATCGTAAGTAAATTTGAGAGATAAATTTAAATCGCTTTATAAAGTTATAAAGTAAATCTGTTTTCGAAAAATGCTCAGAAAACTATATATGAATGCTAAATCCATTATAACAACTCACATAGAGAATGGGCGCTCTACGCCCACTGCCATCGTTAGTGGTTTGTAGAAGACCAATCAAAATCCATTGATAGCAAGAACTAGTGCACTACTTAATTATTTTTTATCATAAAAAAAATTATATTAGAGTTTTAATCTAATCATAGATGTAATAGAGAAATTGTAGACGGTATGTTAAGTGCTTTTGACATAATGGCGGGAAACGCATTTCATTTGGAGACTTCAAAGTTTTTATGGTCAGTATTGACTTCATAATGTTCAATGAGTCACATCTATGTGATGGTAGACAAATCTTTTATGTATTTTCATGAAAGAGAACTTAATAATGCCCGTAACACGAGACAAAACAAACACTTTGACAAAGAGAGTCAAAACTCACTTGTCGCAAATGGAGAAAATAAAACTTACTCCAAATATTGGCAACCACGAAAACTATCAAATACGACGAATATACAAACTATAAGTTCTGTTCAATCAAAAGAAAATAAAAACAAAATCAGAGGTTTATCTTGTGACTAAAAGTTGAAAGCCAATCCTAAATCTGGATGATGAAACTTCGAAATTTTTGACATTAGAGTTTTTCTTTCTATGGATCTACTCCATAGTTCTCTAACATGAAGTACATGTTTATTGAAAGTATAAAGAAATGATAATAAAAAATAAAAAACATATGTGATCAAAATTAATAGTTTAAGGTCTGTTTGGTGCAGCTGTTCCTGTTTGCTGTTTGCGGTTCTTGTTTGCTGTTCCTTTTTGCAGTTTGCTGTTTCATTTTGTTGTTTGCGGTTTGCTGCTTGATAATTGGTGTTTGGTAAAATCATAATTATTTATTGCTGTTAGAATGTAAAATAACTAAGATGGACATAATTAAAAAAATTAAATGTAAAATGCTAAGAACAATAAAGGAAACTAAAATCCGTAGAGATTTTTTTGTAGAAAAAGCAGTATTGTACTGCTTCTTGGAAAAGCAGTTGCCTTTCACCTAAAAAGCAACAAGCATCATTTTCTAATTCCTAACCAAACACCGAATTAACTGCTTTTTAAATCCAAAAGGCAAAAAACAGCTAGAAAGCGGTGAAACAAACCCCACAATGTAACAAAAATTACAAAGTGCTTTTAGCTAATAAGACTATAATATAAATTTGGTCCTTTTACCATACAAAATCTTGAGTTCAGCCCAAATTCTTTTTTCTTTTAATTTGATATTTCCCCAACAAACCTATACTTAAGTGTTTGCTTTTTAAAATGGCCAACAAGAATCCATATACTCTTATTGGTTCATTATGAGTTTATCACTATTTTAAGGCCTGTTTTAATTAATTGTTAAACCTAAAGTCCTAGACTTTTAGTGGAGTTTGTCTGATACATTTCTTCAAATTTTACATCTCTTTGACAAAAATGAGGGTATTCTTTTCTAAAGCCCAAACTTCAATTCAATTTCAATGGCACATATTTAGGTTTTAATTTATTCCAGTAATTCAAGATTTCATATATAAATGTTGTTTAGAATTGAAATATAAACAACAGATACTCATCTTATTACGTATTAAATAATTACAACTAGGATTCTGACATGTATGATCACTTGATCATAAAGACTTTAATATCATACTACTTAACCGATTGAACTAAAAGCTCGAATTAATAATTAAACCTTAACAACATCTTTTAATTTAACAATATCTAACAAAAAAAAAGAGATATGTTCGAAATTTTTACTTTTAATACATAGCTGTGTGAATCATATAACTTGGAAAGAAATTGTATTGAAGTATATGAATATTATATATAAAAAAGGCACATATATGGTTGCAATGTTTGGAGTATATGTATGAATAATTGATATTGGATGTGATTTGTTAAATGAAATAGTAGACCCGTGAAAGGCAAATAAAAATAGGTCACGGGTTTGCATAAGCATTTTATAATTAAGGTAAGGAAAAGATGTTGTCATTATATGTCATGACTCTATCAATGCAATCAAATTAGGATATTTCTAAATCTTTCATTGTATGATTTGGGGCATCTCCATGAAATACGAGTAGTGGAGTAGGACGGTGACCACCACGGAAAGTGAAAGTGGCATGTGTTTTTTTTGGATAAATTTCAACCACATGCCTTCTATATGTATAAACAAATTGCTTAATATAATGAGGTGACAATTATGAGATTTAAGCTAAAGTCTATAAGGTTTAATTTGAACATTATCTAAAATAGGATAGTCAATCCATTATAGTTTTGTTAGAAACGGATCAAACACTTCAAGCTGACTCAAGAGAAGCCTTAGAGATATGATGGTCAAGGCATTAGCTAGATCGGACCATCCCATGAATTCGTCTTATTCTATTAGACAAGTTGGGCGAACACATGTCGATCGTACATGATGGGACAAGCACATACAAACTCCCCCTTCGAGCACTAGTATCCAATCTCCATTTTTAGTTGTCCGACCAGGTCTATAACATATACACTAAATGTTGATAAAGTTATATTTAGACTCTCTTTCTCTACTTTATTCTCTGTCTAAGTATTTATTAACTCTATCGCCATAGTGTTCTCAAGACCCAACTCACCCATGAGAGGAGCCCGATTCCATTTCATGTCACTGGAGAATTCTCCGAAGCACTAGTTTGTATCCAAGTTGTCACAATGTAGGAGAAATTATAAAATAATCTCAGTGTAAAAAGTTAACGGGGTTCAGAATATAATAGAAAAATACTAACTACTTTTATAACTAATAGAGTTACAACACATATTATTTTGGATGTTAAATCAATTTATATCTTGAATACCAATTGGTTGTAGCTACTACACTCACTGATGTGAGAGTAGAGATCTTGAAATTTGAATCTTATTCCTTACAATAAAAAAAATTGAAAAAAAAAACAATTTTTGACATGTTTATATATATTAAAATTCCATCTTACTAGCTAATAGATCTTGTGCACTTCCCTTCATTCTCAATATAACGCTTCATTCTGATTAATTTTTTTATCACTTGGAGCCTCTCTTTTTTTTTTCTTAGACCAACTCCGAGAAAGATTGTTACAAACACACAAACTTCTACATGGTTCTTTCTCCCTAGATATATAGGAATATAATGGCTACTTTCAGCTGGTTTAAATCCAAATATGAAGTCACTTATATATGGCTCGAGGTTTTCATGTTAAATATCATATACATTGTTAAGTTTAAAAAATATATGACTCCTTAAAAATACGAGACAAATCTTAAACACTTGAAACACTTTCAGAGTGATTTTGATTTTTTACATGATATATGTGTCATTGTTTATTTTTGGATTTCCACTAACATCAAATTTGACACCAAATAAAAATTGATTATGAAGTAGATGTGCTAAATATCATACATATATGAAATTTCTTAAATGTATGAAAGAATACTATTTCAAGCTGATAAGGTTAACTATATCTTTTATATTAATCTCTGACATCTTTCAAGTTTAGCATCACTCATACGTCTCATCTATTACATCTCTCTTAATGACCAATTTAAACTCATCTTGTCCTTCAATTTTTCTATTTAAAGATGAATCAATAAATTAAGTTTTAATTCACAGAATTAGAAAATTTCAGAAATAAGTGATGCAATCTCAATTACAATATGTTAGTTAACTGAACTTTTGTATGAAAGGTACAAGAAATCAAAATAATTATGATAAGGACTTGAATGAGAACCAAAAATATATTATCGTCTTGTCCTTCAGTTTTCCTTAACTTCATATTGATAATATATTAGAGAAATTTTATATAATCAATGAAAGGATTCATTCAAGAAACCCCAATTAGAAAATCAAACAAATGAAAATTTAAACCCTGATCAGAGGAATATCATCAATTAGATCAAATTGGTAGTTGGCGTAGATTGCTCATATTAGGAATTTAATTAGATAAAATTAGGCCATTGCTCCTATTTTCCACTATGCTTAATTAGAATACGTTGTTAAAAAAATTAGAAATATGTTACCAACATTAAATTGGTGAAATGTGGTACATATACTTTTGACTTTATAATAATATGGTCCTACTTTTTCTCCTACCTTACCTTCTCTAACTAGTTTTTAAGAAGAAAAAACATAGTGCCCTCAGTCAAAAAACTAACACATGGTTTGGTAGTTACAAATTTAGTTATTCTTTGAAGAAAAAAAAAAAGTCTTATCTTATTACTAATTTAAGGGGGCAATTATCCTCTTAAAAACTTACATGTGTCATCATTAATTTAAGAAAAATTAACACATTATTCTACTCTATATATTTTGATTAGAAAATTTAACTATTCATAAATACTTCATATAACTTCAAATTTATCATAATACTTACAATTATTCTATTTATTACATAACTTCAAATTTCTATGTTTCATATATGTCTATGATTTCAATCTATTTGAAATGAGGAACCACATTGTGACCCCTTTTTAAAACAAAAAAATAAAATTATATTGTGTTCGGAATTTTTTCTAAACTGAGACGTTGAAAAACTTTGGTTAGAATTATTAATTATATGGAACTAGAAATGTATTGAATCTTGGGTGTAGGCTATGATCACTTTGTTTTTCCCTTACTTTGTCTACACTTTGTCTTTTTTACCATTGGATTAGCTTTTAACCCATGATCCAATGGTTGACAAAACAAAGTAATGGTTACTTTGTGAAAAACAAAGTGACCATAGAATATTACTTTGTGAAAAACAAAGTGACCATAGAATATCCCTGAATCTTGATATTGATTGAGCTTTTGTGAGTCACTCATCATATTTTTGTGTATCTGTATATGCTATTGGAGTAGGCATTTCTCGGTTAGTTCGGGTGTAGTTTGCTTTGTTTTTCTTTTACCTACTTCTTTGTGTTTTCTGTTTCGAGCTTTTAATTCCTCCGTGTTACCAAAAAAATAATAATTCAATTGATCTTATATTTCCTTAATCGAAACTATTTGACCACTCTCTAAATTCACTAGGCAAATCAAAAGGAGACCTTGGATATCCATTGATTATTAAAAAAAACATTCAAAAACTCCATCGAAACATATGAAACTTTAACATTTTCCGTAAAAACATGAAAAGAAAAATATTGATTAAGCATCCTTGAATCACTAAATAAGACTTTAAAATTTGTATCATTTGATAAATATTGAATCTGTCACTAAATACACTCGTCTCATAACATATTAAAATTCACATAGAATAAAAAGAAACCGACTTATTATCAATAAAGCTATAACTCTTTTGATAAAAAAATACTAAAACATATCAACTTAACACCCATAGATTACCAAAAAACATCCCAAATTTCCTTGTCAATCGGTAAATATTGAATCCGTCACTGAATACCCAATTTCAAAACATATCAAAATTGAGATAAGATAAAGAAAAAAAAAAAACCGTTTTATGATTGCCGCCCAATAATGGCTTTATATACTTTAAACCTGAAGAAACTGACAATTAATTTATTTCTTCCAAGTCTCACATATCTGTCCTCAAAGCTTGAAGCCTGAAGCAACCAAACAAAAATTAAGGTTAATTAAGTAATTAATTAACAATTCAATATAACTTAAACAAAATCATTAAATATACATTATTATTATCCCAAAAAGAATAAAATTCTAGCCTATTGTCATTTAGCCACAATGGCTATAAATTAACCAATATATAAACTGCTTTCCCAACAAAACCAAAGCAAACTCTGGTTCTTCACATGATGATGAAACTCAGAAATTCTCTTGTAATTATTCATTCCTTCAAAATAAATAAATAAATGTCTTTTTTTTAAGTAACTAAATTATTTTCTTTTGATATTTTCAGGCTATGGAAGCTGTTTTTTTACTGGGTTTTTTGGTGGTAATTTGTGGAGCAGAGGTGGTAAAGAAAGGTGAGAGTTTTGAATATGAAGGTGTAAATTGCAGAGGACATGAGGCAAATTTGGAGGACTTTGGAGGTGTTGGGGATGGAAAAACTTCAAATACAAAAGCATTTAAAGATGCAATTTATAATTTAAGTCAGTATTCACAGAATGGTGGATCTCAACTTTATGTTCCTCCTGGAAAATGGCTTACTGGAAGTTTTAATCTTACTAGTCATTTCACTCTGTTTCTTCATCAAGATGCAGTCATTCTTGCTTCTCAGGTTTGAACTTTTTTTACTCAAATTGCTTAAATTTTTGCTTAAATTTGTCCGGTGTAGTAAAATACGTTAAGCGTTAGTTAGGTGTTAGTTGAGCGGATGAGAAATTTGAGAGCTACTAGGAGATTAGTTGGTGGAACCATGGGGCAGAGGGCATGTAAAGTTTGCTCATTTTGATTGTGTTTTTACTGTGGGTGAAAAGCTTTGCAAGTTTGTGGAGTTCTTGTTCATTCATAGTTAGAGGAGTTAGGTTCGGTTTGTCATCCTATGATAATATATCTTGACACGATTACATGATTCGTATAACCTGCAAATATTTAACAGGTTATAATTGTAAATAGATTGTGATTTTAATGTTAAGTTTTAACCTGTAAAATAAATCGGTCAGATCATCGATTCACTCATAACTCATTATAATTGGTATGTTTTTCACGAGTTGGTAGGTCGTGTCAACTCGACCCGTTTAACTCATGTTAGCTGAAATGACAATATATTGTCATGGGTTTGTAAGTCAATTTAGCCTACTATTTGCTTATGGGTTTCTCTATTTTTCCTAGAATTTCTAGTTTTTTAATAAAATTTGAGTTTAAATGGATTGGTGGATTTTGTAGTTTGTTTGGTTCACTACAAGTGTTTTAGTTGGCTAATCATGTCAAAGACATCTATGTTATTTTTCTTCATATCTCATTCGTTTAATCAATGGTGTTAATCCGTCATGGTTATGTTAGCTTGTCACACATCACCAAAATAAGTTTACACAATATATTTATGAGCCGTTGACTCCCATTATATGTTCATTTTCCCATAACGAAGAGGATTATGCCAATGCCCCCTCTATTTAACGGATAACAATTCATTGAATTAATCATGCCAACCCGTTTGCTAAATGTTCATACGATTGTCCCTTGTACGAGTCATCAAAATAAGTCGACACGATATGTTTATAGCCTGTCAACCCATTTTATTACCCATAACGGCTAAATTATAGTCCAATTACTATGATAACATGTTCTAAATTTCCTGAATTTTATTAGGATGAGAGTGAATGGCCTGTGATGGAGCCATTGCCATCCTATGGCCGAGGAAGAGACACGGAAGGTGGAAGATTTAGCAGTCTCATCTTTGGAACTAATCTTACTGATGTTGTAATAACAGGTTCATATTCTTCCAAATTTCATTAACATTCTTACAACTTACCGAAAAAATCGGATAGATTTTGATTGTGGAGATCTGCATTTTAGGTGCCAATGGAACTATTGATGGTCAGGGTGATCTTTGGTGGCGGAAATTCCGAAATGGAGAGCTCAACATTACCCGACCGTACCTTATCGAAATTATGTTCTCAACTAACATTCAAATATCCAACATTACACTTTTGAACTCCCCTTCTTGGAATGTCCATCCTGTTTATAGCAGGTATGTTCCGGTTCGGTTTGATTTGGTTTAGTTTTCGTAACGAACTCGTTCTGTTCGGTTCTGTTCTGATCGTGGACTATATCAAATGCAGCAATGTTGTTGTTCAAGGCATTACCATTCTTGCACCAGTGAACTCTCCAAACACGGACGGGATCAACCCAGGTACCGTTTTGGAAAACCGAAAATGTTTCTCTCTTTGTTTCTCAGTCCTGCCATGATGTGAAAAGTTTCGATCTTTTGCAGATTCGTGCAAGAACACTAGAATCGAGGACTGTTACATTGTCTCGGGAGATGATTGCGTGGCCGTTAAAAGCGGTTGGGATGAGTACGGGATAGCATTCGGGATGCCTACCGAGCAGCTCGTAATCAGAAGGCTTACCTGCATTTCTCCTTCGAGTGCAGCAATCGCCTTAGGCAGTGAGATGTCCGGTGGAATTCAGGACGTGAGGGCCGAAGACATAACGGCTATCAATACAGAATCCGGTGTTAGGATCAAAACCTCTGTGGGAAGAGGAGGCTTTGTGAAGGATATATATGTCCAAAGAATGGTAATGCATACAATGAAATGGGTGTTTTGGATGACAGGAAATTACGGGTCTCATCCGGACAATCACTACGATCCTAACGCGATTCCAGTGATCGAAAACATCAATTACCGTGACATTGTTGCTCAAAACGTCACAATGGCTGCTAAACTGGAGGGAATTTCGGGTGATCCATTCACTAAAATCTGCTTATCTAATATAACCATTGGACTCACGGAGAAGCCGAAGAAGCTGCAATGGAATTGCACGGATATTGCGGGCATATCAAGTGGCGTGACTCCACCGCCTTGTAGCCTGCTTCCGGAACAGGGTCCGGGGAAGAGTATGACATGCAATTTTCCGGAAAATAATCTGCCGATCGATAATGTTAAGTTAAGAGAGTGTTCTTCTAGTATGAAGAACTTCTGACTCGGAACAAATATTCTGCGTAGAGCAGCTTGGTTTATATATTTAGTTTTTATAGTAGTGTGAATCTAATTTCTTACAGAATGTAAAACCATTACAAATATTGCAAAGTTTTACAAATATTCGAGCCATCTTTGGACCTTAACTATTCACAATATTATATTATATCCTCTTTAGACCAAATGGCCGAGTATAGATGCTTAACGAGCTGAACCGATGCATCTAAGAAGCCTCGGCTTGACTCGGCTCAAGAATCGGCATGTTCAGGCACGGTTTGGAAGCTCATGGCGCTTAAAATTCTGTACTAGAATCGAGCTTAAGAGGGTCAAAATCTCAGCTGAAGGAAAAGCTCGTGACGACTCGAATCAAATATAATCAAAATGATCAAGTTTACCAATTTTAACATTTTTTACTACTTTCAAACTTAATGAAGGAAACACAAAATTTAAACTTCAAACACATTTAATATATAATTACGAGAAATTTTAAAAAATATTGTTCGTATGAGTTTTTGAGCCAAACCTAAGGAAGCTCAAGCTCAGACTTATTAAGGCTCGAGTCAATCCCAACTCGAATCAAGCCCTATTGAGCCAAGCCCGAATAGTTTGTGACTTACTTTGACTCATCAAAGCTCCTAGTCGATAATTCAAATCTTGACAACTTTATTTGTTAATGGAGTTCCAACACTTCGTAAGATGAGTTTATGTTATACATGTTTCAAACGAAGAGGTATTTATGTGTGGAGTGTGTTAAAAGTAATGATATATACACCAGAATAGAAATCTGAAATCCGCTCTACAGATTAACATCTTAATTTTATTTGAAATTTAGAAATCATCCATAAGCAATACAAGTCAGTCTTTGTTTTGCTTCTTCCTCTAACTCCCAGCTGCTACTACTACTACTTACAGAAGATCTGCTACAATTCATAAGAACTCAGGATGTATGCTCCAGAACGTTGAGCATGGGTTGGTGACTTGAACTACCGGAGCCGGAACACCGAGTTCATTTACTCTCAGGCAATGCGTTTAAGGGAAAGAAGCATTCTATATAGCATATTTTCAGAATTCATTTTTGGTTAAGAGGCTGGAGGATCTGGATTGAATTTCACTGATTCCTTCCAAATAAGCTCCTTGATGTGCTCTTCAGTACAAGAAGGGTGCTCGAAATCGAATTCGAATTGCCTTGAGCAGACCGGCTCGTCATTGATGTCGTGAAGAGATTGCAAGTACGGGTGGCAAAGGGCCTCGTCAACTGTCGACAGATAATATAATCCAATGAATTTCTTATACAAAAACACGATTAAAGAGATAATTCAATCCCCTTGATACAACATGTTTGACGACAATTTCCGCAAAGGTCCAGGACCAAGTTTGTCCTGGACCAGTTAAATTGTCACATCAACTCGTTTTGACACCCCACATTTAGAAGTGGTGAACTAAAAATTGAAGGACTTGGCGTACCAGTAATGCGCTTGTTGGGATCAAAGACAAGCATTTTCTCCAGGAGATCAGTAGCTCCAGTAGAAGCATTGGGAAACCTCACTGAGAAATTCTGTTTTCTGTATTGAGGAAGTTGTCTAACATATCTCCGGGCATTATTGCTTCGGAGAAAACCAAGGCTCGCGTCATCAGGTGAACCTATTAACTTTTACACCAGAAGAAAAAGATACAATATAAGATTTCACTGGCCAAATTAACAAAAAGATGACCCGGAAATAGCTATTTGACCATGTTTTTACATGGATTAAAGAAAGAAACAATAATGTAGTCAAAATTGTACAAAAAGAAAGGAGGAAGGCAACTGATTGAAGAACAATGATATTTTTTTCCGCTTTTTCTCTATGAGGAAGACAACATGATAAGTACCTCTGTAATTAGCCTGAGCTGATGAACATAATCTTTTCCTGGAAAGAGAGGTTCTCGGGTCATGATCTCACCAAGAATGCAACCAACAGACCAAATATCAATTGCAGCAGTGTATTCTGAACAATTAAGGAGCAATTCCGGTGCCCGATACCAACGAGTGACAACATACTCAGTCATGAAATCTGTTTCAGATGTTGTCCTTGCCAATCCGAAATCCCCGATTTTGAGATCACAATTTGCATTGAGGAGCAAATTGCTCGGCTTAAGATCACGATGCAGGACATTGGCGGAATGCACATATTTCAGTCCTCTTAACAATTGATACAGGAAATACTGCAAAATCATATTGAGAATCTATCAATTACAAATGCAGGTTCAAACTCAAACTCAGGATTAGAACCACCATAATCACGAAATAGTAACGCCATACAGGTAGTATAATGTTCCGGATGTAAATTCAACATTTTGGCTCCGGATAGAAGATAATTCTCAAATAAATCTGGTCAGAGTAAAATTAGGAAGGCTTGCTTGCTTTCTTATGAGAGCTAAACGACAAAAATACTTGATATTCACTCATAAAAGACACTCAAATTAACATGTATCACCATCCTTTCTGATGGTTTTGCTGGAGTAGAGGCGAAAACGCAAGACAGCTAAACTTGCAACTTGTAGCAATCACCTAACTCCAGACATTTCAGTAAATCAGCTAGAAGCACTTAGAAGTATAATATTTTCAGCCTATCTGATTTCAAGGGAAAAAATAATATAGGCGACAAACCTGACAATGGTCATCGGTCAGTGGCTGATCAGAACGAATAATGTGATGAAGATCAGTGTCCATCAATTCATAAACAATGTAGACGTCATTGAAAGCCTCTTTTTTTGGTGGTCGTATAATATCCTTAATTGCAATAACCTGTGGATAAGAAAGCAGCAAATTGTGAAGCACAATATAAGATGCAGAGAAGTAAAAACAACTGTTATAGAAGAAGTGTTCTAGTTCAATTTCCATGATTCTGGCAACACATCCAAATATATTAGATGTGAATTTATTATCATTCAAATATTCAAAGCGAGGTGTTGCGTTTTAACAGAGTATAAAACCATTTTGCAGCCCTACTGTTAACAGATACTTAAATTTAAGAAATAATCTGAAGAAATGAAATCTTCTTGTGTGTTAAATTAGAGCCGCTTTGCTATGAACTGTCATTTGGACATAACAACAGTGCAGAACTCCATTTGCATTTTTTGAATTTAGACAATTAAGAGAGAAGACTGACAAAACAAGCACGAGAAGCAGAAAATAACAAAATTTGGATATTCAAGTTACATTTTCATGCTCCATATGACGAAGAAGCTTGATCTCTCTCAGTGTCCTTTTGGCATCGATTCTGTTATCAAATGCATTTCCAATCTTCTTAATTGCAACTTCCTCACGTGTCTCAGAATTCACAGCAGCACTGGAAAAAAAAAAGGTCTTGTTACAGCTCTAACAAATGGGAGAAGAAAAACGAAAAAGGAAAACAAGGGAGCCAAAACCATATATTACCAAACTTCCAATCATGAAATATCACCATCTATGAAATTTGAATACTCATCAAGGACATACATAATACAAAGAAAACAGCTAATAAGCTATAGTACATGGAAACAAACACCAAGAAATTATATTTGCAAAAGTATAGAAAACGGAAACATGGAGGACACGTGTAAATAATAAAACTAAGGGTATATCACAAATTTCTAAAAGTACAAGGACATATGTTTAGTTTTAATACACACATAAAAGAAAAATTACATTAAAGTCATAACAAAGAGAAAATGAATAGCTTGCGTTTTCCATTTCAGAAGCATGTAGAAGATGATCTAGAATCTATAATAACGGATTTTATGTACATCAATCTACTTCTGGAAACATATAACATTCTAGGACATGAGTCTCTAGATTTTAAGAAACGAGTTTCTGATTTTCTTAAGGTACGAAACATGATATGCCAGCATTTCTTAAAAGTCACTAAAAGTTCCGGTTTCAAAAAGTTATAGCATAAATCATATGCATAAGAAACATCTTCCACACTCTTTATCGCCAAAGAAGGCTATTGAGAGACGCCAAGCCTCTTTTAGGCATCATTAGCTATCTTAGAACTTAAACATGTTTCT
The DNA here is from genome assembly GCA_028411795.1 of Euphorbia peplus. Lineage (NCBI taxonomy): Eukaryota > Viridiplantae > Streptophyta > Magnoliopsida > Malpighiales > Euphorbiaceae > Euphorbia > Euphorbia peplus. The sequence goes on from CP110839.1 coordinate 32,236,207, forward strand.
TTAGTTTGAACAATCCAGTCGAAACCAGACACCATAAAAAACAACCTCAAAGGGGAACAAATCTTCTAAAGAATGTTCCCAGCACAACATAGCTACTTAGTCCTATCAATTTGTAATACAATACAACACGATTTACAAACACAAAAATAACCTATTTGACAGCACCATCACTTCTCGTCCTTTACATCATATATAATCATGTGTATATTGTTGGGAGAATCGGGCGCCATACTAATGTGACGCAGTGGTGGAGGATATAGTCCTAACATATACCACATAACACGATTATAACACAATAGCTATCGAAAGGCGAATCAACATACCAAAAAGCAAGAAATAAGTCTAGCACAAATTATATAACAACAACATCCAAAAGGGTTACCAAACAATGCCATAAGCACCGCGACCGATAGGGCGAATAGGGGGAACATATTTGGAGGAGACCTCAAACAAGTTGCCATAAACATTATACTGAATATATCTGCCACCATGGGTAGCAACTCCCTTGATTTTACCCCCGTGAGCTCCATCACCGGAGCTGCTGGAGTCTTTAGTAGTAGCAGCCATTGATGTGTGATTGATTCTGGTGTAACTAGTTCAATATTGAGCCTATGTTAATGGGGTTTCTTGGAGGGTTGTAGAGATTTTCTCAAGAGTGTGAAAACCGTGAAAGGGGGCAAATGGGTAATTCAAAAGCATAAGTTTCAATGGAGATTTTCACTTTTGGGTGCTTTTTCAGGTATGGACAACTCAATATATCCGTGAGATCAACACCACTTTCTTCTTCCTTTTCTCTAAACTAAATTTGAATATCAGCAGCTTTTCATTTCGTACGGTGAGTCCTTCCTTCCCTCTTTTTGTACCAATTGAAAAAAATTAAAAAAATTGCAACATTTTTATTCATTATTTAATATAATAATAATTAATAATAATAAAAAAAGGAGTTACCAAAAATAATAATAATAAAGGGTTATTTTTTTTAACTTAAATTTGGTAAAATGCAGTTGAGTTAGTAAAATTCAGTGTTGTTCGATAAATTTAAGCAAAATTCATTAAGCGTTCAATCGATAATAATAATCGGAGATTAGTTGCGAAACCAGTTGGGGATAAACCGACATTTAAGTGCTTAGGCAGGTTTAGACACTCCATTCACTCTAAATCGAATTTACAACATTGAGTGTCGAAACAGTCAGACGGCTTTCATTCACAAGAGTGGATATAAATTAAACCTTTAATGGATAATGTATTTTTAAATTTCATTGCAATAGTTGTTTTTTAGTCAACACCATATATCAACTTTGAATATCTTCATGATCTAATAATTCTTGAATTTGATATTTAATAAGGAAACAATGGTTATTGACCATCTATGTGTATGTTATAAAGTGTAGTCCCCTTTCAAAGAATATCTTAGAAGAACTCTTCAAACTTCAAAAGCTAAAAAGATATATCTAAATACAAAAAGAAATTCAGACAAATAAAATAAAATTATTAGCATGCCCCATTTGAATATTATGTTCTTTTGACAAATTAGTGGATATTTCTTTATACCAAATTTGCATTGCTAAAGAAAGTCAAAACAAAATTTCAAAAGAAAAAAGAAAGTCAATTTTAAAGTATTCAAATGTCTAACTTATGATTTAATTTCATCAACTTCACAATGGGTAAAAAAATCCACAAAAGTCACTCAGTTATTTCTAATATTTTCTCTCAAAAATATTATTTCTAATACTCCACTACAGTTAATAACATCAATTTATAGTAGCAAAATGTGATTATTGGAGGACAAAAATAGAAAAGCATGAATTATAGGCTTAAGAAAAAGCTTAAAAGTAAATTTCCAATTGTGTATTGCCACGTGCATTTATAGCTAATTCAAGATTTCAAAATAGAGGTTTTGTAATTAATTATCATGTGAAGAGATGAGGCAATCAAGCAAGGAAAACTTGATAAAAAGAGTAAAGAAAAACGGAAGAGTACTTTTAGTAAAGGATTATGATATGGTAGTTCAACAATCACGAGATATTTGCATTGTTTTCTCTTTAATTTCCTACTATTAAATAATTGCCATAAACTATTAATTAGTAATCAATTCTTTACCAATTTCAATTAGCACATATTAGAAGCTAAATATAAGCACTAGATGCATCAAATTGGAGCAAGTCAGTTTACAGAGTCAGGATTCATAGATTAACACAACATGCCGGGAAAATTACAGGGCATAAAACGACCTATGTGATGCAATTCACATAGTGCAAGATTCAAAACCTTTTATCTAATAAGAACATTGAATAGTCGTAAAAGTTTGTTTGTCGAATTAAACGCACATAAGGTGAGTGTTTAAAAAGATCAAGAGCATATAAAGTACTTTCCATTCAAATTTTGAATCTGATCTAAGTGCTAAAGATGTGAGAAATTGTTAAATCGCATAAGCAAAGCATAATTTCTTGCAACCCGAAATAGTCTAGTATACTGGGAATGAAAAACAAGCCTAATTGTAATTCAGCTCAAAAGAAAAGTACATCAAAATTTGAAACGAATATTACATCCTTCCACACTAAAATCTATAACACATTCCTTGTGGATACTGCGAAAACATTCTTTTGCTCAAGGGAGATTTGAGCTAGCAGGCCCTGCACCGAAAGTCCCAGCACCAGCACCACGGCCGAAACCCGGCCTTCCACCACTACCCTGCAATTTTCCCGAAAAACAAACATGAATTCATGAAAAAAGAAGTTATTAAGCTAAACAAACACACAAGGTCGAACTTTGTATGCAGCATCATAAAGCACGAGAGTACTACTTAGCCAATTTGTCCATCAGTCTTCACATTTTAATGAAAATGACTACAATCAGGAGTTTGCAATTCGAGAGCCACATAGAGGTATTGGCATATTGCAAATAAGTAAACAAAGAGCTAAACTGACCATCCATGAAGAACAAGAAATTGCAAGAATTATAGAACATGACACACGAAATCAATAACAAGTCTGTGGAAACCTATAAAGTAAATTCCTAGAATGAAGAGCACTTTGTTTTCAATTTCTAGGATGCACATACTTTCATCAATGTACATAAAACATAAACCAAAAGAACAAACTAAATAGCATTCTTAGTTGAGGAACATTTTTCAGGAATAAAAAAGCGGCAAAGACAAATGTGTTAGGTAATTACCCCATAGGTAGGTCTGTAATCAGCAGGAGCTCCACCCTTGTCACCACCAAAGTCGCCACCAGCTCCTCGGGGTCCTCCACGGTATGAATCACGATCACCGCCAAATCTCCTCTCTCCATCAAAGCGAGAAGGGCCACTGGATAAACGATAACAGCAATCAATCAGGGTTTATCATGGACATGAGGTGCACAAAACATTAGAAGGAAACATCATAATACATAGCAAATCAGCTGATTCACATTCAATCATGAATGGAAGATCTAATAAACTGCAAATGCTACCAAGAAATACCAATCATCTGAAGAAAAAGATACTGAATGTAAAAACAATGCACGTACAAGTGTAAAACGCACTACTAGAACAGAAATAGAAAGCATCATACCGTGGGCGATCACCACCAGGGCCTCCCATTGGCCTACCGAGAGGCTTGTTCTGCTTCTTCAAAGTTGCGGGCACGATTTCAGATGGTAAATTGAGGTAAGTTCTAAGGAACTCAATACCATCATTAGTCAGGTACCAGTAGTAGTGCATCCACGCAAAAGTCTCACGAACATACTCCTTTGACTTGAAGCTCTGCATCAGCTTAATGACTTGCAAGTTTGGCACATCAATGTTTGGGTGCTTTGCAAGATTGAAGTCCTTCTTTGCAAAACATACTCCCTCTACAAACCATATCAAACTTTCAACTCAGGCAAACAAAAACACAATACACTACCATACCAACCCATATCATCCATATAACGAGCAAGAAACACGCAACTACAGATCCTTATAAACACAGTAAAATGCAAGAATTTGTGAATTTAGACAGGTAAAACAAATGACATTATGACAATCTGATTTTAAAAAAATTGACTTCCGATCAAATCTATTTAAAATTCCTATATAGCTTAACAACTTGCAAGTTCAGCACATCAAAGTTTAGGTGCTTTCCAAGATTGAAGTCGTCTGCAAAACATACACCCTCTACAAATAGCATCAAAAGCTATCAAACTTTCAACTCAGGACTACAAAAAAAACGATACACTACAATAAAGATACCCAATCTGATTTAAATAAATTGACTTCCAATCAAATCTATTGAAAATGCGTATTAAAGCCCTTGTCTGGAAGGAGGTTGAGGTTAACAGAAGTGATGGAATAAATTTTACACTTAAACTACTTTGGGATTTTTTTTAGAGAGTAGATGAAACTTAACGGGGGTTAACATTTTACTCTAAACCTTAAGGAATTAACGGACTACAGTAAAACCCTCTATATAGGAATAACCTCCCAATTATTATACAAATATACAAATAGTCCGGTCACAAGTATTGAGAATCTTTATAGTTTCGACCTCTACTTAGTAATAACCTCCCAATTGTTACACAAATAGTCCAGTCCCAAGCGTATTACTATATAGAGGCTTTACTATAATTGACATCCGTTCGATTCAAGGTTAACATTTAACTTTCATTTCCTTCCGTTACTCCCATCAACTTTCACCTCCATTAACCTCTTAACCCCGAAACAATGGCCTAATTACATTCAACCTAACAAGCACATATACAACCACACATTCATAGATTTATGAACAAATAAATAAATACCTTGAAAGAGGTACTTGGAGATCTCTCTGCGATTCTTCTCAGTAATGATCTATAACACAAAGCAAAACAAACTATATATTAATTCTAAATATTATTTCAGCTATGAATATAGAAACCAAACAAGCAATTAAAAATTACATATACATCTATATTTTTCTCTATTAAAAGATTGTAAAAAACTGAATAGAACCCAAATAGTTATAGAGAAATATAATTACCATTTTCGCCGGAGAAGCAGATGTTCAGAGGAGCGGCGACGATTTCTAGTCTGGATTTTAGCAACTCCTATCGCTGAAGCAGAGAAACCCTAATTCATACTATACCTTCTTTTTATAGGATCCTTTGGGCTTTTTTGGGCCTATATTTATGGGTCTATCTTATTTTATAAATATGTCTTGCGTTCAACGCAAGAATAACTTTGAACTAGTTTGACATTGTTGTGAGAAGAAATTGGGGAAAGTGTTGAAAGGAAAAGTATTGTTGAGAAAAGCTGACAAATTCTGTGAAGTTTTTAGTAAATAGACTTCGAATGTCCTAAGAATCCAGAAATAAAACGAAAAATATGTATTTGTTAAAATATATTGAAAGCTAAACATATTTTACTAAAAAATTATATATTAATATCAGCTTTTTTTATGAGTTCTAACAGCTAATTTCCTCAAAAGTTACAAATTGTACATTTTGCTGAAGTCAATTTGCATTTACTAAAACATTGCTTCTAACGGGAAAGCTGGAAAAGATGCTTTTAGCAACTAGAAAAACAATGTCAAATTAGACCTTTGTCGACTTGGTGAAAGTTATTATATGCTCGATGTGACACGTCCTGAACGAATATTATGTATTACGTAATATCTAATACCTATGGTTTATACATTGGGGTTCATTATTTACTATCTAGAATGTTTCATAAAAAAATTTGATTGGAATGTATGCAATTTACAGGTTAAACGGTGTTAAATTTATATTGTTTAATATGTTATATTAAATGAGTGGTGCTCACCTAGTCGATAACTGACCAAATACAATTTGATCAATCACCATTAGATTATATTCAAATGGTCGAGATTAAAACCTAATGAAATCACCTATTCTACTTTAATTATAAATAGTGTTTTTCAAAAAAAATTATTATACCTTAAAAAGTCAAGTATCAATCTGTTGTCTTTTGATAATTTCATTAGGTTTTAATCTCCATCTTTAGATTATAATCTAATGGTGATTGAGCAAATTGTATTTGGTCAGTTATTAACTAGGTGAGCACAACTGTATAATAAATTATTTCATCCGCTCATATAGTAAACTCTTTCTAAATTTAATTTTATTTTTATTTGGCGAAAAGTATCATTTTAGATTTAGAGATTGCAAATTAAAACCTTAGAAATAAGGATAGTATTCATTGTCAATTTGTAGATAACATGTCATATAAGGTTCAAATTTATTTTTATGAAATTTTTACTTTTATCTTTAAGACTAGTAGGTTTATTTAAAAAATACAATTCTTTTAACGAGGGTTTAAAGGGCTAGAGTTTGGGATTTACTTCTCAAGTCCAAGCTCTACTACATTCATAATGGGCTGGACTGGGCTGAAGCTCAACACTTTTAAATATAAATCTGATAAGTCGGTCTCATTCAAGTGGTGAGTGACTCTCCAAATCACCATTAGATCATGGATATTTTCAATCTAATGAATTAGATTGAAAATATCATTGATCTAATGGTGACTCTTCAAATTAATTTGGAAAGTCACTCACCACTTGAATGAGACTGTAAGTCAAGTTTAGTTTAATTCTATGAAAATTGTTAAATATCAATATTAAAACATATTATATAGTTTTAACAATCAGTTCATGTAATAATGGATTGTTGCTATTGTAATTGTATGGTAGTGAATATATCTTAAATATTATATTCTTACAATTATCTCAAGTCATGGATTAGTATAATATTGTTGAAACTTGCATGCAATAATGTATTTTGTTTATTCATTTTTTTTGAATAAACAGCTAGTCTCACTAATTGTAGATATGTAAATATCAAAACGATTACATGAATGATATTAAGTGTTGATATGCATTTAAGGCTATAAATATCTCATAGGATATATTTGGCCAACACATGTTTTGTGGCTTGAAATTTATTTTCTCCCGACTCAAATTCTTTTCTAAGAAATGAAGAGTTGGATAGCATTGATATTTGATTAAAAAATACAATCTTTATGATGGCATCACAATATGAAACGGCTGAGAAAGAAGTTGAAATGAATGATGAGAGAAGAAGAGCAAAACGACATGTTTTTGTTGCAAAGATTCCATAGGGATCAAGTCCCAATGCACTCTCTCATGTGCTATCATTTCCATTTCTTGTTCTTCTTTACATTACTTCACTTGTTTTCTTTCAAAGACGCCTTATGTTTTATTTTCCATTTCCTCAATTACTATTTCAAAAATTAATAAGTCATCACTATATTTGATTTATTAGATTTTTCTGTTTCTATATTGTCATCACTAATTATTAATTAGTTAGCTTCTTTATTAGTCTTTTTCAAATCTCAACAACCACCATTTAACATGAATGTTTTCCATTTACACTAAATCTTTTCTTATTTAACTTCCCCTCATTAGTAGTCCAACATTACAAATTTTTGCAACCATAACCCTTTTTTACGATGATAAAACAAAACCAAAATAAAAATTAAATTTGCTCATAACATATATTAGAAATTTAAATTCTAAAACAAACTATAACAAATTAAAACGGAAAAAGTTATGTTTTGTAATTTACGACAGGACCAAATCACTCTGACAATACAGATACTGTGAATGTAAGTCGTTACAGTATCATTGATACTAAAACGTAAGCTCAATTGGAATATTTAAAAATATTAAACGTCAGCGCATAATAAGTTATTAGAAAGAAAACCAAAATAATTATGTTTTTATCTTTATGTCAGGATTCAATTACTCCAACAACACAGGTACTGTAAGCCGTTATGATAACATCAAAATTCAGGTTGGTAAACGTACTCCAATAATACAGGTTTGATATGAAGAAACGTAACTTATACGTCACTATCAAAAAAATATATGATTTAAAAATATATTAATTTGGAGAATATTAAAACATAAACATAACTCTATTGTAAGAGATTGATTGTTTAGTTAGTTACTAAATAATATATATTTAAATGCGATATGCATTACTTAGACCCTCTTTATATGATTAAGATTGATATTTTATATTACTTTTAGAGAATGAACTAAGAGACTATTATAGATGCTCTAAATAAAAAAGTCTCTTCAAGGGATAGATGCTCTCAACGAACAATATTATTATTTATTATTATTATTATTATATGGATTAGTGGTAATGTATGGACACGTGAAGGAGGAGCATGTAAATGAATGAATAAATGAATCATGGTGATTGAAAATAAAAGAAAACATTTTTACATACACTATTCCTCTTCTTCTTGTTGTATTGTTTTTCTATAAATTGCAACCCTCCTTTCACTTTGAAATTCATCCATCGCACTCCTTTCTCTTTTCCTCTTCGATCCTTTCCTGCATTTCCTTTCCATTTGGTACGTATCAAATCATTTCTTTTTCTTTATTCGTCGTTTCCAATTTCTTATTTTAACAAATAAAATCATGTGATGCACAATCGAACCCTTTTGGTTTTATTACATGATGATGAGAAATGTGAATTTTGCAGAAAATGGAAATGTCAGGAAAGTTGTTAACTGATGAGGTCAACGGCGAGCTAGAGAATGGAGATAATCATTCTAATGGAGGAGGAGTAGAGGATTTGGATTTCGCAAAGTTATTCAATAAACCAAGACCTCTCAATATGGAAAGACAAAGATCATATGAGGAAAGGTCTATGACTATGACTGAACTTGGAAATGGAACTGGGATGTCTCCTTCTTATAATTCAAAATGCAATGACCTACTCGACTCCTTATGCTCTCCCACTAGAAAGTCAGGCTTTAATACACCAAACTACACTGACCTCGCTGATAAGCATCCTGTTGTCGGAGAAGCTTGGACTGCTTTGAACCACGCTTTGGTTCATTTTCGTGGACAACCCGTTGGCACTATCGCAGCATTGGACAATTCTGATGAAAAGCTCAACTATGATCAGGTAATCAAACATCCTCTCTATTTCTTCTTTTATTCTTTTTTTCTTAAATGTCTTTTTTTATCTTCTTTAATTTGTATAATATACTGTGAAATTTGTTGTTCTATCAATTTATCTATTCATATATCTATGTTTGGGATGCGGTGGTTCTTGTTGCTTTCATATATCCGTCTCTTTCTCTCAGAGTGTGATCATAATTGAAGGTGTTATATATATGTTGCTTCCAACTTTTTTTTGTCAGCGTTATTTTCTTTGTTGCGTTGCTTAGGTGTTTGTAAGAGACTTTGTCCCAAGTGCATTGGCTTTTCTGATGAATGGAGAACCTGAAATAGTCAAGAATTTCATTTTGAAGACCCTACGTCTTCAGTCATGGGAGAAAAAGATCGACAGGTTTCAGCTCGGAGAAGGAGTCATGCCAGCTAGTTTCAAAGTACTCCATGATCCAGTCAAGAATAGTGAAACTTTGATGGCTGATTTTGGTGAGAGTGCTATAGGAAGAGTTGCTCCTGTTGACTCTGGATTTTGGTGGATTATATTGCTCCGTTCATACACCAAGGCTACCGGAGATACCTCTTTAGCTGAAAGGCCAGAATGCCAAAAGGGTATGCGTCTCATTTTGAGTTTGTGCCTTTCCGAGGGCTTTGATACTTTCCCCACTCTTCTGTGTGCTGATGGATGTTGTATGATTGATCGTCGAATGGTAATTTCCTGATCTCCTCTACTAAATTTATTTATTTTGCGCCTTCAGATATATATTGTTTGTTTATTTCATAATATTTTAACTTAACCATTGCACACCCTAGTTAATGTTCAAGTTTGCATTTAACAACTTGCTATTTTATTCACAAAAAGATTCTACTATTAGATAGTGCAGAAGGAAGCGATGCAAATTGTATTTGTTTTGGACAACACGTATCTAATACTTCTATGTAATCAATGTAATTTGTATTCGGTGGATTTTGTTATTAGGGAGTGTATGGGTATCCAATCGAAATTCAAGCACTATTCTTCATGGCCTTAAGATGTGCTCTATTTTTACTGAAGCAAGACCAGGAAGGGAAAGATTTTGTGGAGCGAATTACAAAGCGTCTTCATGCCTTGAGCTTTCACATGAGGAGTTATTTTTGGATGGACATGAAACAACTTAATGATATATATCGCTATAAGACTGAGGAATATTCTCACACAGCAGTAAACAAGTTTAATGTGATACCTGATTCTCTTCCTGAATGGATCTTTGATTTTATGCCTGATCGTGGTGGTTACTTTATTGGTAATGTTAGTCCTGCAAAAATGGACTTTCGTTGGTTTTCCCTAGGGAATTGTATTGCAATAGTGTCATCCTTGGCAACTCCTGAGCAATCCGTGGCAATTATGGATCTGATAGAATCGCGGTGGGAGGAGTTAGTTGGAGAAATGCCGCTAAAGGTGTCTTATCCTGCCCTGGAAAGTCATGAATGGCGGATCATAACTGGATGTGATCCAAAAAACACCAGGTGGAGCTATCACAATGGAGGATCATGGCCAGGTATGTTTCCAAATTCAGAAGGACACACGTTTCAAATTACATGCTTATCTAGATCTTCTGTGAATATATATCTAAATCTAAAATGTAACCAATATTGTAATTATGAATGCAGTGCTTTTATGGCTTCTGACGGCTGCAAGTATCAAAACAGGGAGACCTCACATTGCAAAGCGTGCAGTTGAGATTGCAGAAAGCAGATTGGTGAAAGACAATTGGCCGGAATACTATGATGGGAAGCAAGGTCGATACGTAGGAAAGCAGTCTCGCAAATGTCAGACATGGTCCATTGCCGGATACTTGATATCCAGAATGATGTTGGAAGATCCCTCCCATTTGGGCATGGTCGCACTTGAAGAAGACAAGCAAATGAAGCCCGTCATGAAAAGATCAAACTCTTGGACGATTTGATAACATGTTATATATGTTTTATCCAAGTTGTTTACTTGGCTTCTGTAGATGTTAAAATAGTTTTTTGTTAGCGGAAGTTACGTTGTGTCTAGATGTGTATGTGTCGTTCAATGTTAGACTCTGTTGTGGATGTCGGTATGTTGTCTCTAGCGTTGTATATAAGTTCCTAAAGTCCAAGTCACTGTAATGGACTCCTTACCTTTTACTAGCTAAGTTGCAAATCTATCTATCTGTGTCTATGCTTTTTTTTTTTGACAACATCTATGTCTATGTTTTATGTAATAGAGAAAGGAAAGAGCGTTTTAAAAATCTATTTTGCTGATGTCCAAGCATTTCATATTAGAGAGCATCTATAAAACCGAAATGTAACAATTATTGTATTGTTAAGAAACTGCAAATTGACTAAATTGAGGTGACTTTTGGGTTGCTACCATAGCATTCTAATTAAATATTGGGATATTTTATGGTCACTTTGTTTTTCACAAAGTAATGGTTACTTTGTTTTGTCAACCATTGGATCATGGGTTAAAAACTAATCCAATGGTGAAAAAGACAAAGTATAGACAAAGTAATGGAAAAACAAAGTGACCATATTAGGGTTTTTCTTAAATATAAAGAAAGCCCATGTATATTTTTTTGAAGAAAAAGGACAAAGAGAAAGTAAGTTCGTGCATTGACTACTCCAACTTCAAAAACGTTGCAACGCCTCCTTGAATACATAATAAATTTGAGTTTTTGTCTTTTTATTTTTATTTTTTACAAAAAAATTTAGTTAAAAGTAGGTTTACGTTTACGCATTCGCAATGTCAAGGTAAACCACAAATTTCGATGAAGGTACAGTAAAATTTACAATTTTAACCATAGCTTATTTTTAGTGTTGGAAAGGAGTCCACACAATTCTCGATGGGGTTATTTCGTCATGTTTTTGCCTATGAATATCTATATCCAGACATATTAATTACATTTTGCCAAAGAATTGTTTTCATTATTTACGTGAAAATAAAATAGTAGTGGGTGATATAGGCATGTCCAGACCTGAACTCAACTTGCTGAATGGAGCTAAAATTGTTGAACTGAACTGAAATTTATGATTGAAAGGCTACACTGAACTAAAATTACAAAATAGAGCTAAAATTGATGAAAAATGCAAAATATGAGTTAAAAAGAACAGGACCATAGCATGTTACCGTCATTATATTAAGAATTATATTTGTGGAAGAATTGACGACTTTTGGGCTGTAGTAGAGGCTGGGCTAGTCCTATCAATTCATGGGTCCTATGCGAAAGTGAAGATCAAGGCCTTTTAAAATAAAAAAATTCATCAAACTTTAAAACTGTCTATAGAATAGAATTATGTTTCTCTCAAGTCCAAAACTTTAAAACTGAACCAACTTTACCCATTTTCAACTTAACAAGATCCAAATCTGATAGAATAACATTTTGTTTAGCCCAAAATAAGGAATAGATTCCATAAAACTGAAATTGTAAAAAATTAAGGTGTAGGTTATAATTACTTTGTTTTTCCTTTACTTTGTTTATACTTTGTCTTATTTACCATTAAATTAGTTTTTAATCCATGATTTAATGGTGGACAAAACAAAGTGACGGTTATTTTGTGTATAACTATAGAATTTTCCAAAAATTAAAAATTCAATGCAAGTGAATTATATAATTTTCAAAGGAAAATACTAAGTATGAAAACCTATAGATCACAATTAAAAAGCACTTGGAATTTCAAAAGAAAAGACATTGTTGAAATATTTGATTAACTCAAAATTGACGAACAACAAGATAAAGAGAGAGACTGCAATTGCAGATGAATAAGATTATTCATGTTGATTTTAAACGGTTTAATAAAATTTGAACAAAATTTGTTAAACTTATTAAAAATAGTGTGGAATGTTGTATTAGGACTAATTAGTTTTTGGGCTACGTTTTATACCTTGTTCAAAATCTGGAAAATAGGCAGGCACCTTTACTTTGAAGACATACAGCGAACAATTGATTTCTTTCTTTCTTTACCGCAATTGTCAATTATCACATGTCTATACATGTTATTATTTTAAGCCAAAGCCTAAATCACCGAAGTTTGACGTACTCCTACCAATATTATATTGATATATAGGTCCAGTTTGATGTTGTTATCAAAAGTTGTGCTTAACTTATAAATTGGGAAAAATGTTTTCCCAAAAAATTACCAATTGTAGCTTCTATAAAAACAACAACATTATATTTATCGAACACAGATTTTAACTTTTCTACTGTTGAAGTTTTTAAGGAAAACAACTTTATATTTATTAAATTCTCCTTTGAGATGAAAAAACTGGTAAAGCTACTCAGTTTGGAAAAAATTGTCAAATTAGATGTAGTATATTTAGTACCCATTATTTATATATAGGAGTCAGAGGTTTAATTTTTCATACCTAAAGCTTTTTTTTTAATATTTTTACTAGTAATAATGTCTAGAGTATGTAGTTTACAAATTAAACAATATAAATTTTTTGTTGTTTGATATGCTACGATAAAAGTAAACTCCACTTACCATATTATCGGTATGTTGTGAAGGATATAGAGATTTGATATTATAAAATTTCTTGTATAAAGTATTTGAGATTTTGAGATTGCAAATTAAAATCTAAGAAATAAGGATGATATTAATTGTCAATTTGTCATTTGAAAAGGATAACATGTCATAATAAGATTTAGATTTATTTTATGAAACATTTACTTTTATTTTCAATCACAAGTACGAATTTTAATCTTTTATTATTTAAAAAATACAATTTTTTTTAAGAAGGCTTTACAAAGGGCTAGAGTTTGGATTTACTTTTCAAGTCCAAGCTCTACTATATTCATAATGGGCTGGGCTGAAGTTAAGCTCTTTTAAATATGTATGTGACAGACTCATTAACTAGTGAAATTAAAGACACATAATCAAATTGATTTATGTTGTACATGTTTTTCTTTTTCTCTTTTTTAAGAAATATAGTACATGTTTTAAGTCCAACATAAATTGTCGAATCTTAATGTAAATATATTATTGAACAGTAATTAACAATTTAAACTTTTTTGAATTCACTGTAAAAAACGAAAAAGCTATATTTTAATTGATCATGTGATAAACATAATAGATAACTAAGATTTATTATTTTTGGTTTAATGTCAGTAAAATTCAATTCAGTTTAATTTGATAAATTACAATTAAATTTAATTTAGCCAAGTTTAGCTTATATACTCCAGCTTCCGAAGAAAGGATTTTTACCCTATTTCAACTATTATAAATAAAAATATTCGTCAAAGCTTATGTAAAACCTTCTAGATTTTTTTCAAAAAGTTAATTTTGCAATTATGCTTACGTTAAACATTAAAGGAAAATTCCCCACCCAAGTTAGTCGTTAACCACTAAATGAAGACTTTCACCGCAAAACTCTCCTAATTCTTAACGAAGATATTACTTTATTTAATTCTCTCTTATCTCCGATCAACTTCAACATCAAAATAATTTCTCTCTTTTTTACATATCTGGACTATCTGTTTTTACATTCTTAAAGCATATAGACTATTTTCATTAGTTATCAGTGTATATCCATTGCTATTGTTTATGGTGCATCTTTATGAATTATGTTTTTCATTGTCACTTACTATAATTATTGATATTATTTTTGTTACTTATTATAATAATTTTATTATTACTGTTTTAAAAAAGAAAACCATTATTAGTACTGTTTTTAGATGGTGCAATTGTACGTGAATATTATCTATAACATATGATGACTAAAAGACATTGAAAAATCAAACTTCTTTTTGTTGAATCGCATGACCTGACCTCACACTCCAAGCTTGATCATCAAATTAAAGAAATAGTTACGAAAACAATCAATAATTAAAGAGGAATAATTGTTTTTTAGTACCACAAATATTGAAGAAGTCAAGGAAATATCAATTTCAAGACATCAATGATTCAAAGAGTTATCATAATTAAAAAAAAAAATATGGTTTGACATAAAAACCACTAGGCATAATCATTAACTTCCTTAATTAACATGGAATCAATTATAATACACAACTCCAACTTTGAAATTTTTTTACTACTCTTTGATGTAAATTGTATGTCAAATAATGTCTTATGCATGTTACTTTTGTCTCTAATTAATGTATTGCATTCACTCAAACAAATAAAGGTGACTAAAGCTTTTTCCAAAAAAAAAAAAAAAGAAGATTGATGTTACATAGTAGTTTTGTAAAAAAAAACTTAATTAATGATAAAGTGGATATAAAATGTCTCCTTCAGTTGCTAATTTTGGGTCCTCGATATATCAACGATCAAGCTAATAAAGTTTAGAGGGAGAGTAAAGTAACTGCAAGTTAGAAAGAGAGCTCGTAATTGTACTAGCATTTATTGTGTTGGGGTTATAGGTGAAAAATCGGGTTGTACAAACAAGGACATGAAGCTAGCGTCAGTAAATTAAGTACTTCAGATATGTGTTCAATCGCCAACATCGGACACTTATCATACCTGGGTGTTCATGCTAAGATGAAGCTTAAGTGTCTAATCGTGGTCCTAAATAGGTTCAGATTCCTTCGCCTGGTCAAGCTTATGTGACAGGTGATAGTTGGCATCAGGGCTTTTTTTCTTTTTTGATGAACGTTGGCCTTAGGGCTTAAGTTTTTGATGAAAGTACTTTGACTTTATTAAGAAATTGATAAACGTGTATCGCTTTCAGGTGGAAACCACCGTATTATCTATATCGTATCAATAATCCTCAAAAAACATTACTAACAATGTTGGTCCGTTCTATTAAATAAAAGAACTACCGCCTAAATTTTATTTTTTCCTAAATAAATTGATATTTTTAGTGAGTAATGCACATTAACCTTAGAGCAATGAAATTTATTAGGAGCTAGACGGATAGTAAATAACTTTTAGGAACTAGTCTAGGATCATCGAATTTTAAGTGTCCAAAAGTTTTAACAGTTCAAATTGGATTCTTAATTCTGAATGCCCACACAATCATACGGTCATTATGTATATATAAATAAATTTATGTTTCCTATACAATTATTGAGTAGATTCAACTTTTTCAACCAAAAAACGCATAACATGACTATGAAGCTTGAAATGCTTTAATATTGTCCTAGTCCTCGCTCCAAGCTACAAAGTTATGGGAAAATTGCCTCTAGTAAGGGTAATATACACATTATTGAAATTCTACCATATGGAGACTCTACTTGAAGTCGTCAGAATTTAAACTATTAATGATCTAGGAGATTGTAATACCTAGTTAAAAAAAAAACAATTGATTTACAAGCTTAACCTTATAAGGTAAAGCCCAATAACAGTTTATATATATATTTGAGGGTAACCAACATTATATTTGTCATGGTCTTCAATAATTACAAGACATTATTAATACTTGATTAATTAGAGATAATTGACTTCATGAATTAACCTACATAAATATGAAAGCAATTGCTAAAACAAATTAATTGAAGGAACAAAAAAAGGAATTTACACTAGTGTATTCGTGCAATTGTTTTGGAATATCCACTTCTTTCTTCAACTTAATTAGCATTATCATAATTATGAAATCATACAATGGAAAAAATATCCATCATGCTTGTTATTCAAACGAATAAAAAAATTGGGGAAGAAAAAGAATATTGGAAACATCTAAAGTACAAAATAATTACAAACTCATTCACGACCATGAACAAAATCATGCCTTTATTCTTCACAAAATTTGTTAAAATGGAAGATTTTCTTTTTAAGTAATTAACAAACCATCTTCAAAAGCCTTTTCAATGACTTTCAAACCTCTATAGAGAAAAGGAACAATTGAAGAGAAAATCAGAAACCAAACCCGTCAATAAACAAACGAAGCGTTATAAAAATTTGAGTTTTATGTTCAAAACCGAACACTTCCTCTCCAGGCTCTCGAAAGAAACAAGAGATCGAGTGACAATATATAATTTTTAGCATGATAAATATATGTATTTTATAAAGATGAAGGAAAAGATGAAAGTGTAGCGCCCAAACTTGAGGAAGTAGGTGCAATTTCTTCCCCACCAAGCTGTCCATCAACAACATTTTCCCAAAATAGAAAGTTTGAACATTGTTGAGACTCAAAATAAGCTTCTCCATCAATGCTACAAGATTGCATTTGATCCATAGGCACCATATGCTCCATATTCTCAATCAATGGTGGTAAGTAATTTGAATCCATTCCGATACTAAACGTAGTATGGTGACCAGTAATGCTTTGAACTTGATCATTTTGGTGTTGGTGATGACGATGGTTTGTGTTCCATGTTTCTGTGTTCAAACTAGTTGACGCGTGGAAAAGTTCACCTCGGATAATATTGGCATCTCCGATAACATCGAGTGAAGTAGTAGTATCGAACATAAATAAGGGAGCTGAAGATGAAGATGAAAGTAGGGTTTCTTGAAGAAGAGGTCTCAAGGACAAATCTTGATGAAGTAAATCTAGTTGATTTGAGGAATAATTTAGATGCGAATTATGATCATTAGTGATAGTACTTATTGCTGAAGTAGTTGTGGTTGAAGAAGTTGTAAGTGATGAAGGTTTTCTTATCTTCTTCTTGATCCATGAATTCCAATAATTTTTTATTTCGTTGTCCGTTCTTCCTGGCAAATGACTCGCTATATGAGCCCATCTACATATATCCATTTATAAGTATAATTAATACGTGTTCGAACAAAATAAACTCAAAAACATACTACAACTTACAAGAAATATTAAATTAAAGCAATTGATAAACCTCAATTGGTTAATTGAGATCATAACACGAGAGATAATGAATTAAACAACTTAATTAATCGGATATATAGCTCGATCAATACATCTTTTTAATTAAGTGAATACTGTAAGATTATAGTTTTAGTATCTTGTGTTGATATGTAACATGGCATCGCCGATTTACAAAGATGTTACACAACTTATATACATGACAAATATTATAATTTTTGTTACATTTATATCATAAATATTCAAGATTATTACACGGTAATCCTTTTTACACCTTTATTTCCTATATCCCACTTGGTAGAAAAAAATACTAAGCAATCAGTTAAAGTGTCCAAATTAATTAAAGAAGCAGCAAGTGAAAAATAAACTCAATCTTTAATACATACAAGGAAAATGATGGGTTTGGAATTTGAAAATATTGTGGATACTTGAATTTTGTATTGAAAATGTGTATTATAGCCCTTTGATATTGCCTTGTTAACATCTGATATTTAAGATGCAGCAGCATGATGCTGAAGGAAACTTCCAATGAGATTGCTTGTACTGAATAATTTAAATAAAGTTAACTAACTAATTAATTAATAACACATGCCAAATTACTTAATTTTGAAGCTTAATTATTGGGTTTAAGAAATTGAAAAATAACTCATCTCATCAGTACTCCACATCTGAAGTCTGAGTAAACATGAGTAACTAATCAAATTTATTCAATTAATTAATCACAATTAGCAAGTTAATTAGAGATAATGTGAAAATAATGCAGTAGATAAATACCTGTTTCCAACAACTCCATGAAGGCTAATAATCAATTTCTCCTCTTCAGGACTAAATCTTCCTCTTCTAATATCAGGCCTCAAATAATTAATCCATCTTAAACGACAGCTCTTCCCACATCTTTGGAGCCCTGATCAAAATCCATCAACAACAACAAAAAAATTCAATTATACTATACTACACACAAAAGTTACTGAATTTTCTCATTTTATTTACGGGTTTGAGTAAAACTTTATAGTGCACGAGTATCGTTTGTGCATTTAATGCACGTTTTTGTTTCCGGCTTCCGTTTGAAGATGTTAAGAAAAGAGAGACTAAATAGGAGTCACAAAACGCCTCTAGAGGAGCATTTTTGTATCTTATTTTCGTTTTTGTTTCAATTTTCTGTTTGAAGATGTGAAGAAAATGGAGAGTAAATAGAAGTACTCACAGAAACACATAACGCCTCTAGCTATATTAGCATTTCTGCATTTCATAAACGTTATTGTTTCCTTTCCCGTTTCCGCTTAATATGCAAATATAGGGAGACTAAATAGGAGTCGCGGAAGCACAAAACGCCTCCACAGTAGCATTTCTACATTTTGTGTACACCTCTACACAAACGTACATAAAATGCAAAAATACCCGTAGAAGCGTTCTATGTTTCCACGGCTCCTATTTCTCCTCCCTCTCAGCTACACATCGTCAAACGGACAACTAAAACGAAACATAAACATTCATGGAATGTTACTTCAGACGTTTCCATGCAACATAGATTATACTCAACCCCGAAAACAAAACCCGAAAACTGAACATTTTACACATACAAAATCAAAATAAAAAACAAACCAGCTTTTTCAGGAACTTCACTCCAACACCCATAGCCATGAGTAGTAATATATCTAATAAGCTTTTCATCTTCTTCAGGTGACCAAAGCCCTCTCTTAACCTTTTGTTGATTACAGCATGAATGGTGACCCATTTAATTAATTTTTTCCTCAAAATTCTAATTAGTAAAAGACGGGAAGTTAGCAAAAAGAATAGGGAACAACTAATCTTTAATTAAAAGAGAGATGAAGAAACTCAAATTCTAAACTATTGGAATCATCTCTCCCAATTTAAAAGTAACAAAAAGGGGCCGACATTGAAAATTTTGGGATAGTGAAGTTGGGACCCAATATTTTCTCTTCATCTAACCCTAAAACGACGTCTCATCGGCTGTGTTTTTGCCACTACTACTACTACTATTTTCTACGTACAGCATGTTTATTTTACGTACTTATAATAAAATAAGAAAATTATTTTGCTGGTTGTTTCGTTTCATACTTGCTCAGGAAATTTCTTGTGATCACTGTCACGTCATTTAAATTAAATTTAGGAAAATGATTGAAGGAATGTATATGGACAAAAAAAATTCTGTGTGATGTGTAATTGTGTTAGTAATTTTATTTTTTTTAGTGAATTTTGAAGAAAATGAAAGTTTGTATGCAAGTTGATTGAGTTGCGGCAAATCCCACCTTCACTTAAGTATACTGTTGTAATAATGGCTGCTTGTGTTTTCAAATTTCTCAACTTTACAGAGCAAAGCTCTCTTTTTATAACTTTGTATTATTTAATTTTAGTTGAGTAATTTTCAGTTCAGTCTATTTTAGTCATAAATAATATTCCCTTCGGTCCATATTATTTGTCACATTTGACTAAATCACGGGTATTAAGGAAATGATTGGTTTGCATTAAATATATGTAAATTGGACTAGAATACCCTTATTAATTAAGAGGGAAAATTTACTTTGGAAAGGTAACATACAAATAATAGGGGTAAAGTGGGAAAAGTTTACATTGGAAACATAACTGACAAATAATATGGAACAAGACTTTTTCTTCAAATGTGATAAATAATATGGACCGGAGGGAGTATGATTTAATATGGTGTTTTCAAGTTTTCAGTTCAGTTAGTTACTTAATATGGTATGAGAGCTTTTGTGACCAAGAAGTCATGATGAGTTTAAGTACTGAGAATCATAATTGAGCCGTAACTGTTGATTTAAGCTTTCAGTTCAACCGGTTCTTTGACAATTCTTGGATAAAGTATTATTTTTAGTTCAGGTGAAGGAAAGCTTTAGATCAGAGAGGAAAAAAAAATAGAATACTCCTTAAATAACATACAAAGAATCAAAATATATATATTTATTTTTTTGTACACTAATCATGTAATTTTAATGTATGTATATTTTTTTTTTTAACACCAATCATGCAATTTTGATATATACATATTTTTTTTCTTTACACACACAAGCACCCCGGTCTAGAGGGACCCGAAACACTGTCAAGAATATATAGAGGTAAAAGATGTGCATTTGGTATACCTGGAGAGTACTGTAAATTTCTCCAAAGAGAATTTTATATGAGATAATTTATATACTATTTTGATTATGAGACCAACAATATTAATTAATGACCGCATGACCGGCCTTGAGTTGAGCCTAGACGGAAAGTGCTGATGCATATAAAACTTCTCAAAAAAGAGTATTCATCTTTTTCTTTTTCAGCAAATTCAGATTAATTCAAACAAATTTAATAATTCAATTTAGTTCAGATCAGATCAATTCAATTTAGCTTAACCTAAAAAAAAACCTTATTGTTGAAATTCCAATGACAAACAAAATTTGCTAAGATTTAAATTTGTATAAGAGAAAAAAGTTCATATCAATCAAACACTTGTATTAAGGCCCATTAATAGATAGCCCAAATATTTTATTATTTTTCTCACATAAGTTTTTACTTGTTCCAAAATTAGATGCATGATCCAAATCGATCATACTTTCTATAACTATCACATACTCTATCAAAATTAACTAATGAAAACATTGATCAACCCTCTAATTGACATGAAATAGATGCTGATCCTTTTCCCTAATTGTGCCACTTCACCCATATACTATGATCCTAAATTCCTAATTTTATGGAATATCATAACTACCCCTTAATTTGTTGACATCAAAATCTAAATACATCCGATTAATTAATAATAATCATTAGTTAAACATAGGTAAACTGGTAAATTACCTCATAGCCCCTGAATTTTGTAATTACTAACATCATTAAAGTCTTAAATTTAAAAAACTTGGTATTCAGCAAGGAAGTAAACATTTTACATTCTTGTCAAACAAAAGTAAACATTTTACATTACTAACATTATTACGCATGGTAGGGGTAAAAATAGTAAACCGACGATCTCAAATGGAAAAAATTTAAAATTTAAAATTATTTTTTTGAATTTTTGAGAACCACATTTTTCATGAGACCATAATATGAAATCACCTCATGTAAATTAATATAAAAGATGTTGTTAACCTTAACTGTGAGATCGAGTTTTTGGTTCAATTAATCAATTAAGTAACATCACCATTAAAAGAGTTTTCGCTCCCTAATTAATCATTTTTCTCTTAACAAAACAACACCTAAATTACCAAAAAAAATAAACAAATTGTTCGATAATAATATCATTCCGTGAACTTTACTTTGAAGGGTTATTCTATTGTTGTTGCATTCATTTTCATCTCTGCATTTAAAATTTGATCATGTTAGTAAATTGGCAAATTTGCAGTTCATGGATCATCATGTTACCAAATACAAAATTCAAGGATCGTAAATGTATTCGTCTTGAAACAAAAATTAAAATGAAGTTAATTAACACTATATATTAACCCTCTAACTCGTAAAAAAATATTGGGTTATAGAAAAATAAATCAGATCTTGTATCATTTATTTATTTTAATCAATTTAAGATTTTACTAGTATATCGTATCAATAGTAAAACATCAGAAATATAATAATTATAACCACAAACTTCTTAATTAGTTAGGGGACATGTAGAGAACTCATGATAATGAAATCACTTAATCTTGATTTTTCTTAATAGTTACTTATAATATTATTTATATCACTTGTTTAAGAAAAGACTTTATTTCTAATAAGTATGAAAAGAAATAAATTAATTAAAAATTTAGTAGTCTAATACAAATATTTTTATTACTTTGACTAAATTTTGTCTTTTGCTTATTTTTCAAGAATTTATACTATTTTTGTACGGATCATACGTGTATACGTAGCATTGTTAACATCACCAAATCTAATTGGTTGCTGCAGGTTACTCTTGATGAGATCATGGATGGCTATGCGTAAAAACTTCAATTTACAATTTACATAAATTCATTAAAATTGCATAAAAGAAAGTAAGTAATAAATTTGTTAAGTAAAAAACTTTTATTGTTTCTTCTTAATCTTTTAAATTTCATATTTACTTTACTATGTGTTGAAAATTTAATGCAAACGATGAGAAAATAATTACTCCATTTTTTTAATGTTTAAACATATAAACCATTTAATTAAAGGTAGCTATAATAAACAAGATTGATATTTCTAGCTTTGATAATTAATTTGGCTTCATATATATATATACACACTAAAGTCTTGTTCTTTATGATTAAACTGAACTGCATTTATTGAAGGAAATTACTGAGCTGAACTGAAATTACTGATAAAATATAAAGAAACTAATTAAGATTTGATTTTGTTTGTTAACTCAATTTCAAAGCTACATTTTAATTTCAGTACTAATTTATAAGATTGTCGTCTATCGTTTTCTCTACATAATCTTGAGAAATTTTGCAAAAATTTTTAGCTTTAAATTAACTTATTAACAAATTGACAAATGTAGAAATTAATATACAGTTGAAATCTAAATGAAAAGTTTCATTTAGGTGTTATATCCAATGAGTTAATATGAATATGTCACTATAAATTGATCCACTTTGTCTCCAACTACAACATCATTAAATAATACAATTTAAAAGTTATGTGAAAATGATTGTTGTTTTATCATTATATCAAATACGTATAAATAAAATTGTATGGATTACGTATACAATTGAAGGGACATAATTTTATATTATTGTTTATATAAACACATGATGAGATCGATACTCAAATTACAAGTCATTAAAAAAAATGATATATAGTTATACATAAGCGTGTTGTATAAACAAATTAAAGTCATCATATTCATGGATTAGTTAGAACATTACTTGATTAAATCAAGAATTAGGCATTCTAATTTTATATGTTCTTCATTGATACACGTGGTCCTCTAAATGTTTCATGAAATTTGAGCAGTTGCACTTATAGTTAATAACAAACAAAAATCTCTCATAACCCTTATGTGATTTAAATAGAAAAAACATTAACCATCAGAATAAAATCTTCATCACTAAGCCATTTGTTATAAATATATAAAAACTGTTGTCGAATAGCTTACATATCCGGCTAAGTTTTGAGTCTATAAACGCTTTAGCATAATTAAAAAATATAGATCAAATGGTCTATGTTGAATTCGTGTTTCATATGTCCGAATACAACCGTAAAATTTACACGTTACCGATCATTTTGAGCTTTCTGTTTGATCGTTCTTTTAGCATCCAGAGGTTGATGTGTGATTATGGTGTGAAACTAATCAATAAATAAAATTTGATATAACCAAAAGTATGTGAATACGTTAATTAGGATCTCAAGGATTAAAGCTGAACATCTGGAGCATGGAATTTGCATAAGTAATATCCACAGATGTATGATTGATGTCAGTAAATTAGTGTTGGCGATATTTTTGTGAAATAAAAATATTCCTTTTACAACCTTGACTCGTGTGGAGAAAAAGCGGGCGTGCCAGAGAAGAGAGGTTCTCAACCTACGTTTTTATGAAACGATTTTGAACATGTGCGCCATGCTAACGGATGCTTAACTAATAACGAAACGATTGGACGGGAAAAGCAAGGATTGTGAAAATGTTTCCCTTGGGTACCTAGTCGGGGTCAACACAACTTTGACTAGAAAAAGGACCGAAACTATGTCGTAGCTTCGAAAAACTAAACAATAAAGACAACCCAAAGATTTTGGTAAATTGACTTGTATTGAATAAATAATTGTCACAAATGTCAGCCAAACGATTACAATCAAGAGATTAATAATGTCAGAATGAGCAATAGTAATAATAACAATTGAGCTAAAATAAGCAATGAAAATAACTGTCGAGGCGAGCTTGAATCTTGAGCAAGTCGATCAGAGTACCGTTTGAGGTGAAAAGTAGCAGTGTACTAGAGTACTGAACTAAAGGATTTCTTAATTGGATCTAGGATTGGGATTATGTAAACAGGCAGGTGTTTGATAATCAGGCAAGTAATTGAGACTTAGGATTAGCAAATGAAGCTAGAAATCTAAGAATAAAAGCTAGAAAAACCTGGAATTTGGAGACTCGGAAGCCGAATTGAGAGCTACTCTTTGGAGTGTCACATGATTGATTTGATTTGTGTTTGTTGTGTTTGTTTTGTTTGATTTTGATTGTCTTTTGGAATGAAATGGAGGAAGGTATTTATAGGTGGGGATGACTTGGTGAACACACAAAAAATAACCACCTAACTAACTTAAATACCCACTACACCTAAAAAGTAGGAATAGGAAAGTGGCATGATGGGTGCCTTGTTTTTAGCCCACTTCCCTGACTTGAGGAGGAAGGAAAACCTGTCGCGTGCTTCTTCAGCTCGCTTCAAAAAATTCCTGCTCCTTGCTCGCTTCGCCTCTCGCAATTCTTGAAGACATTTCCGAATGCTCAGAACGTCTACTTTCTGGACCTTTTTTCTGATTCTTCGTGCTTCGTCATTTGACTCGTCAAAATGACCGATCAAACGTGACGTTTCCATGGTCAAAGTTAGTTAAAGTTAGTTGGGGAAGTTGGAAGTTAATTCCACTTTTCAAGCCCACTAACCCACTAACTTTAACCACCAAGACCAAGTCAACCGACCAATCATAACTTTTCTTTCTTTTTTCTATTTTCTTTTACTTTTCTTTTCTCTCAACTTACTTTCTTCTCTCGATAACGGAATGAACGAAAATGAACATTAAAACTATAGGCTAAAATATAACCTAAAGTTGTAATGTGAGATAAATATAAAAAATATATTTACTCCCAACAATTAGTTAATAAAAAAATAAAGTTGGTAAATAAGATTCAGTAAAACTATAATACGTTTATGGGATATTCTATGGTCACTTTGTTTTTCACAAAGTAATTATTACTTTGTTTTGTCAATCATTGGATCATGGGTTAAAAACTAATCCAATGGTGAAAAAGACAAAGTATTGACAAAGTAAGGAAAAAACAAAGTGACCATAGCCTACACATACGTTTATAATACATATATTTTGAAAGCACATACAACTGACGTCTACCACTTTATGTTTTATGACCGACTCATTTAACATATAACGCATAGTTGAGTAACAATTAATATCTAAAATTTAAGTAATTCTAAAGAACATTTATAAATTATAATGTTATTTACATATATATACACTGAATTAATTAATTAATTAATTAAGTTTAATAATATATTAAGAAAATTAAGTGTAATTATTATGATAAAGAGATTGAGAGGTTTTCTGTTGATTGATGTAAATGATGTACCATAAATGATGTGAAAAATGAGAAGTGACTTTTGCTTGGATGGATAGCAAGCTAAAACTTTGAAATTAATATACAAATCAATTTTATTTTATTTTTAAAGATTGAAAAGTGAGAATGATTAATTATACTTAGCTTTAAGGAGGAGCAATTTAATATTGGGCCTACCCTATTTTACCAATTGGGAATATTTTTAATTTTTAATTAGCAAAGATTAGTATAATAAAATATGGGACATTGCCTTTAAAAGCATGGTTGGTTAAGTTATTAATCAAAGATGGGTTTTGTCTACCTTATAAGCTCTTTTGCTTCATTTTGGACCTCATTTATTTGTTTCTCTTATTTTAACATTCATTTTAATGATGGGTTTTTACCCCACCATGAAATCTTCTTATGGACTTTTTTCCACTTTGTGAAAAGGTGTTGATGTTTGGATATAGTTAAGTTATTTTTATAGTATTAGCATTCTAGCAACTGGTTTGGAGCAGACTATTTTTGGTAGAAAGCTCTGAGCATGGACTAGCTTAAAAGACAACGATATGAACATGAATAAATTGAATCATACATTAGAAATAACGATGAATGACTATCGCTTATTAGTATATATATATATATATATATATATATATATATATATATATATATATATATATATATATATATATAAAAGATTTAATTCTAACAAATGCATGATTTGTGTTTTAAAATCATCAATACAATAACAACAAATGAATGACTATGATTTTGTAATTGTTCTTCTAGTATTAGCTTTTGTACGACTTTGAAATGAGTGATGACGAGGTAGGAATGCATGAGTGATGAGCGGCTTTAATGGATATCGATATAGATATGAATTAACTGGATTTTGCATTGGAAATAGAGGGATGATAACTACAGCTTATTAGTAAAATGTGGATTTGATACATACATGATGCGTTTTAAAGTTGTATAGTCCGAAGTGTTAGATTTGGTTAGAGTAAACAATATACGCATGGTATGGACCAAGTGTGTTATGAGTGGTTTTCTAATGAGAATTTCTAAGGCCAAAAGAGTTTTACCCAATAAAAGCATAAATTTGTGTTAATTCGATATGTAAATATACATTTTGTCGATATACATAGATGCAAAATTTTATTTCAGCATACTTTTCCTTCTATGTTAACTAATAAATACTCACATAATGTTTAGAGAAAATAAGAAAAAAAACTGTAGCCCTTAAAAAATACTTCGTGTATCATTTAATTTTTGAAATTTTCTTTTGGCTCTTAGCTGAAAGATAAGCTTCTTCTTTACTCTGCTTTATTGTTTTATTTTTATTGCTTTGAATAAAAATCAAGTAAAGCTATTAGTTTATTTTTTATTTGATATTTTTTATTCCTCCTTATACGAGAGATATTTCTCTTTTTATGAGTGGTTGTGATTTGTCTCCATGTATGAGGC
The DNA here is from genome assembly GCA_028411795.1 of Euphorbia peplus. Taxonomy (NCBI): domain Eukaryota; kingdom Viridiplantae; phylum Streptophyta; class Magnoliopsida; order Malpighiales; family Euphorbiaceae; genus Euphorbia; species Euphorbia peplus. The sequence continues at coordinate 32,263,516 of CP110839.1, forward strand.
GTTGTCGTTTATCTCCCTTCATTAATCATTTTTTTTTATCTTATCGAAGATGATGGAAGGCTTTTGCTAATTTTTAAATTATTTCCTTTCCTGTTTATTTTGTTATTTCTTAAACATTTATATTTTTGTTTTTCTTGAGAAAAAAAGTCCATAACTACTAGACCTTATCATTTCTTGCAAAGAAAAACCTTGACATGTGGGCTATACTTTTTGGGCTGGGTTCTGACTAATTGTTTAGAAAGCCCTTAGTTTTACCCAAAACCCTTAGTAAGCCCAAGTAGTTGCTAAAAAAAGAAGAAAGCCCAAGATTATTTTGTTGTTTTAAAAGAAACAGGGGAGTTTCGGAAACACAATATAGTTTTAGAGATCTATAGGTTGTGCATGATTATATTTGAGTACATGTAAACAAAACATAGTTGTAGGGTGTCAGAAATTAACAAATTCATAATAAGATGTAACTAGGGATTTTTCTAGGTTATATTATTTTTTACAAAATAACTATCATCATTGAAAGAGTGTGATAAAATATATCCAATAGTGGAAGAAACAAAGTGACAAAAAACAAATTAATCATAACCTTCAGTTGTATACACATATCCAACCAAGAATATCTCAAATGGTTATGATTATTTTACATATTAAATTTAGCTTCTTTTTTTTTAAAGTATGGATAAATCAAACGAGAAAACCCACCATTGTCTTTTTGCCCACTTTAATTAAGTTAAATTGATGGTATTATTATTTGATCTTTTTACTAATTTTACCCTCACTTAGTGATAAAGTGCTCATGGGCTGGCCTCAGGCCCAAGCCGGATTTATTATTTATTCTTAAATAATTAATTAGAACATTGAACTTTTTTTTACGACTAGAACATTGAACTTTAGTCACCATACAATGGGGGCAATAAATTATTTAAAGTATCATTCTAACTTTAGAAAATTATACTGTTCAAATTGTTTTTCATAAATAATTTGCTTTTTAAGAGGAGGAAGGGAGGGCCAAGACCATCTCCAACCGTATACTTTATTTTTTCTACTCTAACTTCAAATTTCTTTACTCTATTTTTAAATATATAGTATCTAACCATCTAATCTTATAAATAATATTTTATTAATATTAATACCGTAAAGGAAAAAAATAAAAGCAAAAAGTAAATAAAGTAACTTTTATATTAATATTTAATTGAAAACACCTACCCATCTTCAAATTTAAAATAAGCTCAACCCCCTTCATTTTTCGAGTTCATGAATGAAGCACCATTGGAGCTAGAATTATTCTTTATAAAACACTATTGGAGATGCTCTAACTCCCAAACACAAAAGAAAAGCAGAACAAAAACACACAGAAACAAAAATAGACAAACAAACAGTCCGAGGAGGAGTGCCACTGCCATACTGTCATGAGAAATAGCTACGTACTTTAAGGACAAATGTACCCATCGTGCAAGTAATAAAGTGGAGTATGCTCCAGCAGTCCAAAACAGCCTAAAATCTCTGATTGGCCTCCAATGTCCGTATTCACCTTACTATTGCACAATTGAGCTTAACCTGCAATTAACCCTCATAAGAATGGCTTTAACAAGGTAAAATATACAAGAAACGAAGCTACAAAGAGTGGAAATACACGTAATAAGTAGAAAGATGGAGTTTGACGATTAGAAAGATACATATTAACAAAATAATAACCATGTTTCAAGAAAGATACACATTAACAAAATAAAATTTTGTTTCACATAGATCCAACACCGTGTCTCAAAAAAGATACACATTAACACAACTCATTTTGAGTAGTTGGATAATGACTATTTTCAATATATGTAGACACGTTTTAAATGCATATGACGACGTAAATGTCATCGTTTAGTATCAAAGACGTCATTGGATCTTAAATATCGGATTCATCTTTTGGTTTGATTAGTTCCTTGACATAATATCAGAACCTCTGTGGCCGAAAGTCTTGAGTTCGAGTTACGACAATCTCATTGATTAGTGAATTGAAAATACATGATGGTTCAAACATATATTCTGCACACTTCAATTTCAAGAAGTATATTTAAAAGGTTAAGCTTTCGCTTTATCTGAAGAATGAAATCCAACAATGACATACAACACGGTTTTCAACAAGAATATGCATGCATATTTTGCATCTAGTTCATTCATTTGTTTGTTGGCCATTGGTATATTGGCTTCTATAGTATTTTCATTTTGAACCTAATGCAAGGTTTTTTTTTTTTTTTTGAAAGGAACCTAATACAAGGTTTATAATATAAGAAACCAAGCATGTACTTGTCTTGGCCTATGAATTAATCATAATTAACAATGATTATTTATATGAAATAATTAATCAAAGAATGTTGTTTAATAAATAATTGGCATCTTTAAAAAATATGATCGGTATTTGGTCAATCTCTCGGCATCAATCTAGGGTTTATAACTTGGAATATATGTCTCCTATACGCGTTTAATTATTTATTTTATTTTAAATTTTTTTTGTTTTCTTAATTAATTACAAGTTTAGAAGCAGAAGGAATTGCACATGTAATACAAACAAAACAAATATATGTGTGTTGTCTTTTTATTTTTATTCTTTTGGTACTTCTATTATTTTCATTCACTTAATTACATTTCTTTATATATATATTTTACGTGGATCTATAATCACCAATATTAAACTAATGGTAAGTTCAAATAATAACTATCGTGGTTTTTCTTATTTTTAAATTAAATAAAAAATTGTGGCTTTTTATTGCTAATTTTTTTTTATGATTTTACACTTTTTACAAAAAGAAAGATTTTTGAGTTTTGATACTATTAAAATCAGCGCTGATGACTTCAAAAATGAATATCTAAGTAAATAATGATGACGATGAGAAAGAAAGTCGATGTTTAAAGAGAGAAAAATAAAAAATGACGATTTTTGAAAATTATAAATGTGATTATATGATAAACATGATATTAAACAACTTTAATTCTTGAAAATTTTCATTTTCACGTCCTTAACATCGAGGTTTACAATTTTGAAAAAAAGTGTGAAATCACAATCCTTAGAATAAGTGAAACCACAAGTTTGTTTTTTTTTTTACTTTACCCTTAAATTAGTGAAACCCACAAGTAGGTTTAATCAATACTATAGATTTATTAATTATTCACAACTCTCAAATCCAAATGCCCGTCGTAACATCCTCGAAGTATTTAGAAGGAGACCAGTATCGAGACACCAGTTGTACCTCTGATGAGAAAGTAGATAATTTTTAAAACGAGATAAAATTATAAAGTAAAATGAGGTAAACAACAAGAATAATTAGAATTGTGAATAATATGTCCCTCAAATATGACACTATTTGATGTTTAGAATATTTCCCTACTTGAGATCGTCTTTCTCCTCTTGCCCTTTTATTAGATGGCATGAGAAAAACGATTTTGAAGATCTCTCTTCGCACAAATATAACTTGACGTGGTTTTTGCTATATAAGCATTTTTGTGCTCTAGAGAAGAGAGATACATTTGGGAGTATCCAAGCCATATGGGGCGCATCTTAGGCAACATGACACGTCTTAAGATAATGACGTTTTTTTTATGAAGTCGAGTTTCTTTATGTCAATAAGAGTGTCTCACTTTCTAAAGGGTGTACCTCTCTAAAATTGGAATCTCTCTTCGATCGTTAGCTCAAGGGTTGCCTCTAATGGGATAAGAAAAAAAGACTCAAGCCTTCAGCCCATACAGTTGATTCGCTTTTAGTAGATTGATGGCATCTAGGTGAATTTACATGTTATATTTCATAAAAAAAAGAAAATAGAGATTATAACTTCCATATATATTCTAATTAGATGTACATATGGGTTATTTATTGTTAATTTTAGTTAAACTCTTTTGAAGGAAGTTTTAGTTAACTTAATTACATACACACTCCACTCCTCCACATATTTACACTATTACAAAATAGCCCCCTTCATTTTACACTGCCAAGCTTTTCCTTAGGTTGTCACACACTATGAAGCTAGTTAGCTGTTGCCCCATGTGACGGTTACACATTAAAGTATGTAAACAAGACTAAAGTAAAGATATGTAACATCTCCAACTGTAACTAACGGAAAAAACGGCAATTAACTGAAAAATAAATAAATATATAATGAGATAATGGATAACTTTTCCCAATAATAATAATAATAATTTAATTAAAAAGGCTTTTTATAAAGTTGAAAACTTTAACTGAAATCCCATCCCCCACACCATGGTCGGTTCAGTTTGTCAATGTTTGTACATGTGTATCATCTCTTCATTTAATGAAACAAATAATTGAAATCAATTTAAAAAATAAAGTTTTAAAACTAAATAGAATCAATTAATGGAATAATTGAGCATGCACACAACTTCTTTGGGTCTTAAATCACTTTGTTTCTATGCCTTTTCTCTCAGTTTCTTCCCTTAGTTAACGCTTTTGTTCTATTTTGTATTGCATATCAATGGAAAGAGAGTTCATTTGTTGATGTTTTGTTTGTAAAGGTGTTAAGCAGTAATCGGTGGTTGAGGATTTTGGTGACTACTTGGGGTCAAATCGAAAGATCCACTGAGACCAAGTCATTATGAATGTAATCTTAATTTTGGATGTCTATAATGCATCTTAGCTAATATTTGTCCTAAACAACTAAAATATTGTTTTTCATCCCATGAGAGATCCACAATTCTATGACAATGGTACGTAGATTCTTATAATAAATTATGAATGTTTCAATTTGATCTTTCTTAAATATTTTTGGGTAAATAATTTATTAGTCTCTAAATTATAACGAAACACACTATTTAATCCTTGTATTTTTCAAAATATACTATATTCCTGAATTTTGCCAAAATCTACATTTTAGTTCATTCCGTTATTTTTTTTGGAGAATCTATTAGTCAAATTTTTTAAATATGGCAAGGGCAATCACAGAACTCTGATTTATTATAAGCACAGTCGACTCAGTTTGAAGTTTGACTAACAAATTCTTCAAAAAAAATTAACGGAAGGGACTAAAGTGTTTGATTGTGTCAGAACTCAGAAACTTAGTAGTATATTTAGTAATTAAATACGTATCATTTTAGTAAATTGTATTTTTTGAATCAAGGGAAATGATTGGTTGAAGTAGACAAATCTTCTCATGATATTTTATGTGTAGCTAACTTTTTTTTTATATAATATTGTAATATTGGTATGAGTTAATCATATTGTCTAGGCATGAACCTCGTTAGCCCAAAGGAGATGTACTGTCTGATTACGTTACTAGTAAGACCTATCCATAGTCTCATTATAGTGTATAAAAGGTGTCTCTCTCTCTCATTCTCGATAGATTAAGTTGACCCCCTTTTTCCCTTTGCTGGGTGTTCTCTCTCGAAATGTTATGTTTGCTTTAGTATCAAAATATCAATATGAACGTACATTTTCAATAAGATTATTAGAGAGCTCCACCATCGTATGTAGCTACTAGACTCCACGAGAATTCTCCATATACTCGTCATAAACTTTTTTAAATCTTTGAGGAAATGAATAAGTTTCAAATTATACGAAAACAAAGAAATAAATGAAAGTAAACAGACAATCTATCAAAATCATGCATTGATTTTCACATAGTAATAGGTTCAACATTATAGACTACAAATCCCACAAAATCCCAAATAAGCACCTCTACTTGTGGGCCTCTATCCATATAGTCACTATGGCCCATATCATGCTTTTTATTTAATTGTTTATTTTCTTCTTTTTTCTCACTTTTTATTACTACTATTATTAAATATTAATTATTATTATGTAGAGTGATTGTGACTCCTAAATTAATTTCAGATCAATGGCAGATACAATAGCATGGCCCACTAAGATAGGATAAGAAAAAAGAGGTAAATCAAAAGAATTAAAAACGAGGATTCAAGTCCTCCACTAAATTAAAAACGAGGATATTTTAATCATATAATGCAAATATAAGAGCTAACTAGATAGTATTCCGGTGTTATTTTGTTTTTAAAGGGAATGGAGTCAATGAGTCTCAAAAGGATATTTTGTTTATTATTATGGAGGAGAACTCGACATCTAAAAATTAAGTCATTGAACTCATCATCTGTAATACTATGTTATGTTGCCCTAACGCCCGTCTGTTAACTTCGGATTATTGTGTTCACCTAAGTGACAATACCATGTTATGTTAAACAACAATCAACTTTGTCTCGATCCAATGTAGAGGCAGACTATTGCGAGGTAGCAAATTTTGTTTCATATAAAACAAGTTAGCTTGAGAATTTCCTTTTAGAGCTATATCGTCCTATTACTAAATCTACAATTGGCTACTATGATAATGTTAGTGTCATTTATCTTTTCTGCAATCTAGTTCAACACCAACAAGTAAAACACATAGCGATGAACATTCAATTTTTTTTCGAGAAAAGGTAGTTAAAAGGCAAGTGCGTATTCATGATGTCCATTCACTATACCAAAATGTTCATAAGGTCTCTCGCTTAAACTTTTTAAGGATTTTCGTGCTAGCCTCAATGTTTGCCAATCTCCCTCGCCTCAAAATGTATGCTAGAATATATTTTTGTTCTGTAATATAGGAAGTTCATTTATGTTGATTGAATTAATAGTTAAATGTACAAAATAGAAAAGAGGTGAGTGTTTAACCTTTGAGTACGTTTCATTTTGTGTATATGCACAATCTGCATGATTCAATACAATTGAACAAATTCAACCAAATTTTACCAAGATTTTCAACTCATTCCATAGTAGTAAGAAGACTTAAGGTCTCACCATCATGAACGACCATCGAACCATCCACCCTCAAAGTTCGCTTGCCAGCATAAATGCCACACGGATCCCACAAAACTAAGAGTCCAACTTGAACTAAGTCTCCCAAAAAACGCATCATCTGTATTGCACTTAACCGGTCACTAAGGAGGGCAATACCAACGAAGCTTGCAACTAACATGAGATGTTAATGCTGCCAATATTTGTGAATCAGTCCCCATCACCCAAAGTAATTGAGCTTTTGACCACAACATCACTCAACGTGGCTAAGTGGCACGTTTTGACATTACATGTCTTTGTCACACTGTTGGCATTTATTCATTACACGGATCTCCTTCGTTCTTTCTTGAGTATTTCAAATTTTCCGTGTCCGTTCCACATGACAACCTGATCTGCATAGAACATATAGAAAATATTCCTTAAATATAAACATTTGAATACCACGATACAAACAACTTCACCAAATGTTGCACTCGTCTCTTGTAAATGTGTAATAGCCTAATAACTAAATATTAAATTTGCTAATAGCTACTATACTAACAACATTTTTTAGAAGATCAACAATAACCCTTTCGAAAAAATAAAGAAAATAAGATCAACAATAATTTTCTAAAAACAAAATAGAATTAATGGAGTATCTATCATCCAGAATCGAAAATTAGACAAAAAAAATTAGATTATCTAAATCTATTCTCTCACTTAACTAAAATAAAATCGAATTATTAATAGATAAGCAAAAATAAGTGAAGCTGAGGTAGACGGCCGGCAATGAAAGTGAGCATGAGTGATCGTGAGGTCGCGTTGTATGTGATCGTCACCAGATATATCTTGCTTACGACCAATGACTGGGTCAAAGGGAATTTTTATTTTTATTTATATTTTATACTAGTAGTAATTTGTTTAATTGAATTATATTTAGTTATTATTTTTTAAAATCTTTTTGCTAATTGGCTCTGACATTTCGACCAGGACTTACATTAACATCGTTTAGCTGGCGCGTTAAGACGAGACCCACTAGGCGATTATATAGCTTCGGTTATCTGACTCAGCAACTGAATTTTGAGTTTTCCAACTAGGCCCCTCTATAAACTTCAATTCACCAAAATGCCATTCCTTTTACTAGTTCCGAGGTGTTTTTTTTTGACAAATTTATCTTAATAAAGTTCTGCACTCAACGTATATCTGGAACTATACCAATCGTTGGTTGACGCAGAGGTAGCACGGGTCTGTGCTTGAAAGGTAGGTCTGTGGAGTGATCTCCCACCACAACGGTGACTGAGAGGGATTTAAATACCATAACCCTTGGATCCACTCCGAATCCGAATAGCCGGCCCTGTGTGAGTTCGGAAACCGAATAAAAAAGAAAAGGAAAAAAAATATATCTATGTGGACTATGTGGTTTGAAAAAAATTGTGCTTTCACACATTCAAATATATAGGTGTGGCTACTTTTTCACCGTCTAGCACCATGAGCATTTTATTTTAAGACTATTAAAAATTATTGTTAATAACTTATAAAAACAACATATTTAAAAAATACTAATATTTTAAAAGATTGTTTTTCAATTTTTTATTCGGAAAAATTTAGATCATGTTTGATAAGACGAGAAAAAAAACGATGATTTTCAAAAATTAAGATTGTAGCCCATGAGTCAAGTTCAAATGAGACAAGGGTTTAGGATGAGACTAGTTTTTATGATGAGACATGGGGTATTTTTGTAATTCAACAGGGGAAGGTGGCAAAATTGTAATTAAATGAGCACCCCTCATGCGTGAATTGAAGGGAAGGGAGAGGGGGGTGATGTCATCGCTGATGTCACCTTTGGAAAGAGAAAGAGTTTTAATTATTTGATTTAAATTGTATTTTCCCGCTCTTTCCGAACTCATTTTTCAAAAAAAATTATACCAGCAAACTCGTATTAATTATGTGGTCATTTTGAGATCCATTTTTGTTATTTATAGACGATTTTTATTATTTTTTTTTTATTTTTTTATAATTGTTCCACCGGACTACTCTAATTGTTCCACAGGACTACTCTAATTGTTCCAACAGAATATTACATTTTTTTACACTCCCAGAGTGCATTTAAAAAAAATAATGAAAATATTTTGCTGGAACAATTGGAGTAGTCTGGTGGAACAAATATAGTATTCTGTTGGAACAACCAAGTATCCGACTTGGAACAAAAATAAAAAAAATAAAAATCGTCTATAAATAACAACAATGGATCTCAAAATGACCGCATAATTAATACGAGTTCAGTGGTATAATTTTTTTTGAAAATTGAGTTCGGAAAGAGCGGAAAAATGCATTTTAAATAAAATAATAAAAACTTTTTCTCTCTCCAGATGTGACATCAGCGCTGACATCACCCTCCCCCTCTTTCCCTTCTTCCTCACGTTGACCATTTGTGTATTTATTTACAAGTTTGCCATCTTCCCCCTTTTCTTACCAAAATGGTCAATGTCTCACTATAATATTTTGTCTCACTATAGTCTCATTGTCTCACTTGAACCTATCTCTGTAGCCCATAATATATATTATATTAGACGATATTAATGTTGTTAAAACAACAATATTATGCTAAAAAGTTTCATTTTCAAGTCGTTAATAGACAAAAGTGATTTAGTTAACACATCAAAGCCAACCTAACCTCTCAAGAAGCATTTATTGAACAAGTTCTCGGAAGAAAACTTTTTTTTTTTTTTTCCAATAAAGTGTGTAACTTCAAGTATATTTATCTTTTCAAAAAATGTACCATAATACATTTTTGTAAAATTTGTTTTTATCTTAGTAAAAATGGAAACACAAACAATACATGGTGAATAAGGGAAATTCTATGGTCACTTTGTTTTTCACAAAGTAACCATTACTTTGTTTTGTCCACCATTAGATTATGGGTTAAAACCTAATCTAATGGTAAATAGGACAAAGTACAAACAAAGTAAAAGAAAAACAAAGTAACCATAGTCTACACCGGTGAATAATACATGAGCACTCTTGTGAAAATAAAAATACATGAGCATAAGAGGGGCAGAAGAGAGATTTCAAGTGAATTCCGAATGCCAAGTCAGCGACCACAAGAAGTAAGAAGAAGAAAAAGAAAAAGAAACGGTCTCGTCTTTCAGACAAGCCATAAATAATTCCACGTATTTCGCTCATATAAATACTCCCTAACCGTCTCTCCATTTTTAGCCCTCTTTTATCTTCTCCTTCTCCTTCTCCTTCTTCTCCATCTTCTTCCCTCCTCTCCCTTTTTTAATTTTTCAATCTCCAACTCTAATTTTACCTCAAACCTCTCTAAAAGCCGCCTAATTTCTCATTCCGTACTCTAATTTTACCTCAAACCGCTAAAAAACTCGACTATTTCCCAATCCCGAACTCTAATTTTACCCCAAACCTCTCAAAAAAACCGCCTTTTTGCCAACCTCGTACTCTAATTTTACCTCAAACCGCTCAAAAAATGCCCGCAACGACTGAATACCAACCATCATTCCTCGGCCGAATCAGCATCCGTCGCAACCAAGTCATCTCCATGGACGGAAACCACGAGCAAGAACTCGAGGACCTCGAGCTCTTCCAACGCCACGTCTCTGACCGCTTCTCCAACCTCCTGTCCCCGCCGCCGGAGGACGGCGGCGGCGACTCATCGGAGCCGGTCTTATCAATCCCATGGCTCAGAAAACTCGTGGACGTTTTCCTATGCTGTGAGGCGGAATTCAAAGCGGTGCTAATCATGGGACGCGATCCGTCGCAAATAAGTAAACCGCCGTTAGATCGTCTAATCCCGGAGCTGCTAGAACGCGCCGTTAAAGCTTTGGATATCTGTAACGCCGTCTGTAGCGGCGTTGATTCCGTCCGTCAGTGTTTAAAATTCGCTGAAATCGCCGTAGCAGCGCTTGAGCAAACACCCATTGGCGACGGTCAGGTGAAACGGGCAAAAAAAGCGTTGGGATCATTACTAGCGACGATTGCTGTCGACGACAAAGATTTTCATAAAGGAGCAGAGAGAACATGGTCATTCGGGAGGAGAGGATCCACCGTCTCCGCCGCCGCCTCCGGCGGCGGTTCAAACAAGGAACGCGCTGCCGGAAATTTCAGGTCTTTATCAATGATCGTCGCTAAAAACTGGTCCGCCTCGAAACAGATTCAAGCTATGTCAGCTAACCTCGTAGCGCCACGTGGTGGGGAACCCACCGGGCTGGCCTCCCCGGTGTATATAATGAGCTCCGTTATGGTTTTCGTAATGTGGGCTTTAGTAGCAGCCCTTCCTTGTCAAGAAAGGAATGGTTTGGCTAACCATTTTCAGATTCCGAAGCAGTTTTCATGGGCTCAGAGCATGATTGGGTTGCAAGAAAAGATTGGGGAGGAATGGAAGAAGAAGGAGAAGAAAGGGTCGGCGGGATTGTTGGAAGAAATGCAGAGGATGGAGAAATTGGGAGTAAGTTTGATTGAATTTGCCGACGGATTTCAGTTTCCGGTGGAGACGGAGAAGATGGAGGAGGTGGCGGGACAGGTGGCGGAGCTCGCGGAGATATGTCGGAGAATGGAGGAGGGGCTAGTTCCACTGCAGATGCAGGTAAGAGAGGTGTTTCATAGGATTGTAAGGAGCAGAACAGAGGTGCTTGAAGTTTTAGAAAATGCTGCTAAAGTGTCACAACCTGTAGTATGATTAACTGGTTATTTGATTAATTTAGGGTATTTTTGTTAATTTGATGATCTAAATTTTGTGCGAAAAAATGTGGCGTTTGTAAAGAAATTCTACTATAGTCCGGGTTTAGGGTAGCCGATCAATACACATATGATGTGTGTATCGATTCTCTTTACACCCGTCACTTTCTAGTGAATTGATATGCTTCTCGGGTCCATTATATGGGGTTCATGGTAGAAGTTCTCTTTTTGAAGGCTCGAAGCTGAAGAATTGCGGTTTTTAGGTAATTTTATGATCCCTGGTTCAATTTGTTCATTGGGTGTATGAACTTGAACCTATAGGTGGATTTATATAGGTTTTTTTTTTTTTTGTTTCTTTTCTTCACATTTTGATGTTTAATAGATATATTTTTTCTTACCAACAATTTTTTTTCCTTTGCATTTTATTTCGATGTGAAATGCATATGTTCCTTTTTGCTGGTTTGAAGAAATGTACATAATCAATGTTTGTTCTTGAATCTTGATTGTACAAAAGATTGTGAAAGATTTTTTCCTTCTTTGATTTGAAGAAGATATCTAAAATTTGTTTTTTATTGCAAGAAAATGTTTGAATAGTGAATCCTTTAGTGAGATTAAAAGTGTTTGATACAAATTCTCATTTTACCGGAAAAATCGTGATATCTATTATCAACAAAATTAAAAAGCAAACAAAAACCGGTTGAATCAAACATATGCTCTATCAAAGTTGTAAATGTTATGGTGTTATATATTTTTTTGTTCTAATACTTGCTGATGTGGAGTAATGTTATTTCTATAGCATAATTAGTAATTAGGGGAGTTGTACATGTCACTTTAAACAATTTTTATAAGTTATTGTAAAATTGAAATAGTCAATATTAAGCTTTTCTCAATAACTTGAAGGGATGTTGTCGAAAAAAATAAAACTTGAAGGGATAAGAATGTATTAAAGAGAACTAATATCTAAATTCAATTTAAACTAAAAATACCCCCATTATATAAGGAAACCTATGTCTATAACCGTTAATATTGTTAGCATAAATTCTATATATGGTATTATCCACTAATCTAGCTGCTTAAAAAGGAATTATCATCATCAATACAGAATAGTTGCCTTCTTAATTATTATTTTTATTATTATTTTAATAATTTAAGATGATTTTGTTTGGAAGTATGTAAAAGAGTGAAGTGAATATGCATTCGACGGAGGGATCAAATTTAAAATGTGTGGAAGTAAACAAATTAAAATCCCTTGGTTGTTGGAATGCCATCCTTCCCCAAAGTCTAAACGCGTCTTGATAAAATCTGCCTTGTCTTTTGTTTCATGATATCATAGAAAAATGCATGAACCAATCTTTTTGGCCAATCAGCCATCATTTCAAGATGTAAGAAGAAGATAGAAAGCATCTTGCCGGAGACATAGGATAACAATACATGTTTAATGTAGTAAAATAATTTGTTTGGGCGGTCGAATATGGATAACAAGCCTTTCAAAATGGATTCATTACATTTGGATCAAAGCTCCTATAATCCGTTGGATTTTCAATGTTAAAGTTAGTAAACATATAAACGGTATGTAAAGAGACAATGTTAATGATTAAAAAAAATAGAATACTTTGTTGTATAACACTATAGCATAGTTATATATAGTAGGTAAAATGTTTGTCATAATATACTGTTATTTTTTTATATCCTTATCTTAGAGGACAAAGAAATAATAGTCAACTTTAACCCATATACGAAGATAAAATAACATGTACGTTTATCCTTGATGGTGTCTTTATCCATAATTGGACTCTACTTTGTGGCGTATCTCTTAAGCGGACTCACCTTCCCGTGAGGTGGATCTCCTCTTCATGGATCGTGTTTTTTATTGGGTCCAGAAAGACACCTAAAATTGTGGCCCCCCGGACAAGTCATGTCTAATGGCTCCAAGGCAAACCTGAATGTTATTAAAGACATTCAAATATTAGTTGGGGACTAATGAGGGTTATGTCGAAGATAAGTCGGATTACGGTCCCTTCAACCGAATAATATTCTCAATTTAAGTATCTACACAACACCTAAGCCATCCAGACAACCTTTAAAAAACATTTGGGAATACAACATAATGAGAACACATGCCAAGATTTACCATACGCAGATGATAACCAAAAAATAATGTAATTCTACAAATGAGATAATAACTTATATAAAGAAAACAAAACAAAATAAAGATGAGTAAAAATAGAATCAAGTTGCTGATAATAAATGTGAAACGGGGGGCCTCAAATTAAACCTAATCATTGTGCTCATAATGGCTAAAAAGGAGAAGAAAAAGAGTCTTAAAGATGTGGGTCACTTAGAGCTGGACTGATTCTTAATTGGGTTTACTTTCTTGCTGGTTTGATATGTTTGTGGGTTTCCATAATTTGTACATGATCCATCATCCTTCTCCTTCAATCCATCTTTGTTGGGAAATAAAGCTATTTCATGCCAATTTTGCTTAACTTGCTGCCCCAGCTTTGAAATTTCATGTTCACACTAAAGCATTGTTTTGGCATTCTCTAATTTCGTATGAATTACAGTCCTTTTACCTAATGTAGTAAAAAACGCCAGACATTAATCAAATGGTCGGGACTTGTCGGATTTTGAGTGCATTAGTCTAGTTAGTCAAGTTGGATTCTCAAGTTTGAGCACATAAGCAATTTATGAGACATTTATTTACAACATAATAAAAAATATCAAAATGACTTAGTGTTATCAACAAATGTCGTCTAGTTGCGTCAACGCTCCACTTAGGTGATGAAAATGGAGAATTCGTTTAGATTAATTCGACTGCTTAAGTTTACTTAGACGCTTAAAATTGCGTCTTATCTCGATTAATATTCTGATTAATTTTCGGCTTGTGTTTAAAAGTCTCTAACCTCACAACTAGTGCCTTTCTCATTACTTTATAATTTCTTTAAAAATAATAATCTGAATGACATAAGTTGAGGTTGAAAAATGCACTGTCACCGGCTGCTTTAAGAATATATGATCAATGCTGATGGTCTCACCTCAGATTTCATGTGCTCTTCCTGATTTCAGATAATGTTTTTCTGAAAATGTAAGTGAAAAGGTAAAAAGCTTTAATCTGTCAAACCTTATAACTATGGAAGCTGGTCCCCTTCAAATTCTAAATTATAATTAGTATAATTCAATAGCACCGGATGTTTTTTATTTTAAATGTTTCTCTTATAAAACAAAATTCTTTACATTACTTTTCAGCATTTTTCAACTCCTAATAGGTGATAAGCTTATATATTTGAAATGATAAGTACCGAAATAATAACCATATACATATACTGATTGTAATATGACTATCAGTACAAGGTAGAGCATCAAATTCTGTTACTGAGCTATAAATTGATCCTACTTTTTGTAAACTTCGAGCTTAATTGGTACTATTATTTTCCAGCCTTAAACCATATAGAAGTCCTTTTAAAATTGTCCAAAAAAGTCATTTTAGTCCCTCAACTTTGTGGACGACCAATTGAGTACTTCAACTATCAAAATGTGGATTTATTGAGTCTTTATTTGATAAAATGACACTGAGTTGACATTAAAATTATTGTTTTTCACATTTGCCAACTCAGTGTCACGTCATCGAATAAGAACTCAATAGATCGTCCCTAAAGTTGAAGGATTAAAATAACCTTTTTGAACAACTTTAATGATTTTGCATATGGATCAGGGCAGCCTTATTTGTATTTGAAGTAGTTAAAGGTGCTTCTTGAGGGCGGGCTTGAGGCCTTGTAAGGATTATGGGCTTTGAGAAACTGAAACGACGGCGTTAAAGAGCAATCGTTCGTCAATGGCGGGAGTAGGAACAACAGAGGAAAAAAATGGCCCCTTGAAGTGAGAAGAAAGCTCCGATTCCATATCCACGACTCTTGATCATCTTGTAGAGCCATAATCAAACCTGAAATAATATTATTTTAATCCTCAAATCTGAATATCAATATCAATGTCGCCTGGTTCATTTCTCTCCTTCTTCTCTGATCTATTTCCAAACTCTACTATACTTTTCATCCCTAATTTATCCTTTCTTTACAGTCCGGAAACTCATGGCCACTATTTCAAATCCTCTCTCGCTTAAGCACGGCTTATCTCTTTGCTGTCCGCCGTTATCTAATCGGAGATTCAACTCTCCTTCCATTAGATTTCACCGAAACTACGTCGTTTCATCCTCTGCTTTCGCCAATGAGAATCGAGAGTATGATCCGCATTTCATTTTCTTTAATTTCAAGTTTTTGTTTCATTTGTTTTTAACTGATTGTTTCGGTTTCGTGTTATAGGTATGTGATCGTTGGAGGAGGGAATGCGGCGGGGTATGCTGCCCGGAGTTTTGTGGAGCATGGATTGGCTGATGGAAAGCTCTGTATTGTTACTAAGGAGGTGCATTTTTGCTTCTCTTAACTAACTATGTTGCACCACACAACTTTTAGTTTTTGTTTTATTTGTAGGCTATTTTGTCAAGGTGTTATCCGTGTCCGTGCAACATTTGTATTTGAATGCTGAATCCTGAATTTGTTTAACTGTTTGCATTTTGAATGTGATGATGTTTTGTAGCCCCATGCACCTTATGAGAGGCCAGCTTTGAGTAAAGCTTACTTGTTTCCTCTGGATAAGAAGCCGGCACGCTTGCCTGTAAGAATTTCGGCATTTTTTAGCTCTTAAATTTATGCGGATTTTGTTGTTTTCTTCGTTACTTCTACTTGAGTATAATTTTCAATTTGAAGTTAGTAGTGGAGCTTATTGGATTTAATTTCTTGTCAAATGGGAGATTGATGCTGTCAGCAACTTCAACATTTGATTCGTTTATGAAACCGGGCGACGTTGAAATTGAAATTTGAATGAGTGATCTTATTTGATGTTTGATGATTAAAAATATATTATTCGAGGGTTATTTATGGCTCTATAAGAGTGTGAAGAATCGTGGGAATGGAATTTGAGTGTTGTTCTCCTTTAGTTCTGCTCAAGGGGTCATTTTGCTGTGTTAACTGTTATTTCTCCAAACTGTTCATAGCTTGCCATTTGCGAAGGATTGGAGTTTAACGGTGTCATTTTGGCTTTAAATCGTGTGTTCATGTCAATTTTGAGTTTTGAATATAATGTTGTGTTGTTCAATTATGGTAGGGTTTTCATACGTGTGTTGGATCGGGTGGGGAAAGGCAAACTCCAGACTGGTATAAAGAGAAAGGGATTGAGGTACTCTTTCTAAATATGTATATATTATTTTTTTGTCTATACTGCAAGGAATGAGCTTGATATGTATTTGTATTTTCCATAGGACTTTGGCGTTTTGCTTAAGAAAGTTGTATTTTAAATCGAGGAATCTACAGTTTTGGAATGTTTCAGTTGTGAACTTATTGAGAACAGTACAACTTATTCAGTACCATGATTATCCCTTTTTCTTAATTCAGCACAACTTTCTTACATTTTTATTTTCTTGTTTAGATGTTGTATGAAGATCCAGTAGCAAGCATTGACATTGAAAAGCAAACATTGGCTACAAACTCAGGCAAGCAGCTCAAATATGGAACTCTTATAATTGCTACTGGATGTACAGCATCAAGGTATCTGAACATTCAATATCTTGTTATCACTTACTGTATCTTCTTTCTTTGCAATTTTGATTTCTGTTTTTTCTTGGTCCCAGGTTTCCAGAGAAAATTGGAGGAAATCTGCCCGGTGTTCACTACATCAGGGATGTGGGAGATGCTGATTCGCTGATTTCTTCTTTGGTAATTTTACTTTCATTTTGCATATGTGCTATGACTTAACATATTCTTGTACTGCTCTCAGTTTCTATGATTTCATTATTTTTCTTTTTGCAAAGTAGCTGAATCCCCTTCAAACATAACATGTCATTGTTGTTTGTTACACTCCAACAATTTCAGATACTCCTTAAATACGATAAAATTAATGCATTGTAACCTGTTGAATATAGATGGATCGTAAATCCTTTTTTCCCAATTGGACAATCTTAATTTTGTTAACTCGGGATTAGAACTTCGTTCGTACAATTAGAGTATCATATTTAAATGAACATGCTACTTCATCAACCTTTGTACTGTACTGGTTTTTAAAAATCCGCTTCCTTTTCCATTCTTATGGTTAGAAGTTTCCATTTCCATGTAGGAGAAGGCAAAGAAGGTGGTAGTTGTTGGTGGCGGTTACATTGGCATGGAGGTTGCTGCAGCAGCTGTTGCTTGGAAACTTGATACCACGGTATGAGGTTGCTGTAGTCATAAATATGCTGTTCATATAATGTGGTAAAATGATACTTAAATAAGCTTCCTTCGCTCCCCTTCCTGCTTCCATTTATATGGAAAATACTCCTTAAGTCTTGCTTCTCTATTTGATGAATTATGGCACTTGATATTCTTCAGAACAGAAGTCAAGGAAGAATCCTATATTTCAACCTTTTGCTTCAAAGTTGGTGTTCACAGTTCAAAAAGCAACTCTTTTCTCCCTCTAATGACCATATTTTTTTTTATAATTGTCATCCTGATGACTTCTGCTCTTAGAAAACCTTGTTTTTTTCGCATCTCACATTCTTATCTTCACATTAGCTTATTGTGTAGTTTGTTGGAAATTTTTTATGGATAAGCAAGATATACAAAATGCAGATATTCAGGTTTGAGAATTAGATTGTATGCATCTCCTCAAAGCCTGTTCAGTTCATTAATAGTCCATTATGATGCATGAAAATGGTGCTTGAGCTTAAATTGACCTACAAAGTTTTGATTCTTTGAAATTTATCATTTTTCCATTGAAGCATCTTTGCCGATCTTCATTGTGCTGAGTTTGAGCTTAAATTGACCAACAAATGTTTTATTCTGTGAAATAGATTATCTTTCCAGAGAAGCATCTTTTGCAAAGGCTGTTCACTCCTTCACTTGCCCATAGATATGAAGAATTCTACAAAGAGAACGGTGTAAATTTTGTGAAGGTGTTTTTTTCCCTTTCCCTTGGAAATATAATTAATAGATTTCATTTAGCTTGTATACATAAAAGGTGGAATATAACCTTGCATGTCGAATTTGATTTCTTGTATTCTTTTTCCAGGGCGCCTCAATAAAAAATCTAGAAGTTGGTTCAGATGGACGTGTAGCTGCTGTTAAACTTGAAGATGGATCTACCATAGAAGCAGACACGGCAAGCTCTAGAGTTCATGTTTGATATTTCATATCCGTTTTAAATTTTAGCATAGTTTCTAACACACAAACTTGTATACCAACATACATATATATTGGTTTTTCTAAAATACGTACAGTTGTCTATGTTTAGTCTAATGGAACTGGAAGCTACTAACAGTTTTCCCTTTATTTTTATGTTGCAGGTAGTAATTGGTATCGGGGCAAAGCCAGCTGTTGGTCCCTTCGAAAGTGTAGGATTGAATACTACTGTTGGTGGAATACAGGTGAGCATGACTTGGCTGGATCTTTTGATATCTTAACGGGATATAAGATAAGTTATCTGAACTCATACTTGCTCATTCAGGTTGATGGTCAGTTCAGGACAAACGTACCTGGAATTTTTGCAATCGGAGATGTTGCAGCTTTCCCACTGAAGGTTTGTATCTCATAAATAAGCTTACATCTTTTCCTTTTGCATTAAGAACTTAAGGGTTTTCCCCCTCTACAGATATATAACCGCACATCCAGAGTTGAACATGTTGATCATGCTCGTCGATCAGCACAACACTGTGTTAAAGCATTAGTCACTGCTCAAACTAGCAAGTAAGATGCAAATTTTTTATGTGGTGAAACTTTTTAACTGTTTCCGTTGTGCTGACATGCCCTTTCTGATAATTTCACTTCTGCTTGTGCAGCTACGATTATCTCCCTTACTTTTATTCAAGAGTTTTTGAGTACGAAGGGAGTCCGAGAAAAATATGGTGGCAGTTCTTTGGAGACAATGGTAAAACTTTTGTCGGTTCTGTGATGCTATCTCTTGTATACGAGTTAAGTATTAGCGCCTGATTATTAAGTTTCTTATTTTCCAGTTGGAGAAACAGTAGAGGTTGGAAATTTTGATCCAAAGATTGCTACATTCTGGATAGATTCGGGTATTTGAAACTAAACTTCTACTCTCTATGCATTGAAACTCTCATATATTTGTTATTTGCCGTGATGGTTTAGTTAATTCTTGCTTCTCGACAGGTAAACTGAAAGGAGTTTTTCTTGAAAGTGGGAGTCCTGAGGTATTCTTATTATCATTTACAAATATTGTTTCTCAAAATTCCAGTTTCGTTTCCACATATATAGCTAAAACTTATGTGAATTATGCAATGATTTCAGGAATTCCAACTCCTTCCTAAATTGGCAAGGAGCCAGCCTAGTATCGATAAATTGAAGCTTGAGAAAGCAAATTCGGTTGAGGAAGCTCTAGAAATTGCTCAGGCATCCATGTAGGCTGCAATTTAGTCGAGAGTTCCGCTGCCGATTCTTCAAGCATCCATTCATGATGTATATGTGATATCTCTTATTTTAAAAGCAGCATTATTTAATGATGTTACTGCATCATGAACTACATGCTTCATTTTTGAGCTCCCGTTGCCAATTCCGGAATAATTTTGGTTTTTGCTGAAAGAGATGAATCTAGAGACCTGGGGAGAAATGTATTGAAAAAATAAGGTTTTATTTTTGTGAAATCCTTTGACATTTTCCTAACATTTCTAACTCCTGAAAGTTGCCTATTATGTTAAGTTCACCGGACTAATGTCACACTTACATAAGCGTAAATTTGTTGCGGCATGTGGTGGATATATGATATTGATTTGGTGGATTCAACAGTTTAGTTCAGGTGTGAAAAATCCGGAAAGAAGCCATAGTGGTTATTATCCAGCATTGTATATTAATAAAAATTAAAAGTTGAAAATGCATTTACTCAGTTGAATTGAAGTTTATGTTCCAAGCGAAACTTTTAGCATTCGGCACTGTTGATCATCTAGACTTGTTAAAGCTCAGGTGAACACCATATGTCTTGTGGTGTTGAACCATCTTAGAAGCATATGAATGATTCTTATCAAAATTATTTATTCATGTTTGTGAAAATTAAAGTACAGTGCGAATATTTAAATAGGATCAAATGCCATTTAGTGGAAGGTAGAGTTGGATCGTTTCTTCGGGACAAAAACTTGAGAGAATTTAAGATCGCAATGAGGAAAAATTCTCGCCCATTTTTCATTACGACAATGAAACTATGTCAGCATTGCACATTCTTGAAGTTTGTGGCCAAGGACAATGAAACTATCAACATTGAGCATTCCTGAAGTTTGTGGCCAAGGACAATTAAACTATCAACATTGCACCATCCACCACACTCTACTCATTAGCAATGTATATCAGATCAGTTTGATTATAACCGAGAACCGGTGGTGCAGTCACAGTAGATCGGACAGTCAAGAGTCAAACGCCCAACTCCAAAATATAAATAAAATCAAGGAGTTTTCCATTGCTAAATGTACAATTCATGTGAAACTTTCTTCACACTTTCCACGAATATTCTACTCATTACCATCCCTACTTACATATATTGGATCAGTTCGATTATAACCAATAAATTTATCGAACATCAAACTGTTGGATGTGCATAGACAGTAGATTGGACACTTGAATCCGACTCAGAAGAGAAATTAAAAAGAAAATTACCGACCGAATTTCATTGCTAAAATGTATAGTTTCTGTGCCCTTTCAGAATTTGTAAGGTATTTGGCATCAACAATAAATCTAAAGAAAAATTATCCATTACCAATGCTTGCTCCTCCCAAAAAATCTATAATTTCTAATATATTTTCACCCATTAACCCTCTATGTATTTGTTGACTCCACCATTGCAACCACTAATAAAAAAATCTCATGTTAGAACCGAACGAAAATTGTTAACTGACTTAAGTGTATGTTTCCTCGAGGTCAGCTTTTGGAGCTTGCTTTAACACATTGGAAGTTAAGCAGGCCTGAGTATTTCCGCACCACCAGTCGATTTTGGAGGTTTTGGTCTCCAAAGAGTTACATCCCCCTCGTCCATCAGATATATACCTTTCCTCTCTAAATGATCTCTCATCTGATCACTTTTTTCCCTGTCATTGTTTTTCCTCGCCACCATTCTTTCCTCTATGAGACCCGAAAGCTCGCCCTCTGTTACTCCGGCCCTCTTTAACGCCTTCTGTTTAAGCTGCTGCAGAACCTGTCCCAACAGATGGATACATAAATAGATAGATAAGTTATACCACAAATTATAGATGATGTATAGATGATGATGATGATAAATCTATTCTACCTCAGTATGAGAGTGTTCCGAAAGCAGCCCCACGATATCCAAAACCGACCTCATTTCTTTCAAAGTTTCCCTGAGGGACCGGACTAATGATAACTGCGAGGATTTCTCTTTTCCATTATCCTCTAGGGACTCCACCATTGACAATTTTTGTAGCTTTTCTTGTTCTTCCTTCTGCAACCAGGCAATAAACCGTGAAATTCACTTGCACATCCTCGACGCTCATGTATTAAAAAACCAAAGGACATAGAAAATAGAACATACTTTGAATCTTAAAATGGATTAGGGCATTACCAGTAGCTTTCCTGATGCATTTTTTACGAACTTCAAGGCTTCTTGGAAAGCACCTTTGGTAAGTAAATGCGGAGTTTTCAGATCATCGGACAATTTAGTTTCGAGATCATCGCGCAGTTTATCGGCGTATACCCTAGCATCCGGAGTAACCTCCTCATCGTTTAGGCTTCTATCTTGAAACAAAGACAAGGCCTCCTCACAATTTAGCAATGCCTAGCATCATAAATTAAAAGGAAGTTTCAAGATTTAATTCTAAAATCTTCTCTGACTGTAAACAGGAATCTCCGTACGCTACAAAAGGCATTCTTAAATAAAGTACTCATACAAATGATAACAGTGCCAGGCAGAAAAAGAAAAAGGAAAAAGAGTAATTGAGAAATATTTAAACCTGATAAATATTGAAAACGGAATCTGATGCGTTTTCGAGCTGAGTGATGGTGTAATTGAGCGGAGAACGGTAATGTGCACTCATCAAAAAGTATCTCAAAGCCAAGGGATGATATTGTTCAGTAACCTAAAAACAATGGAACGCCTACATTAAAATCTTTCTGGACAGAGTTAATAATAAGAAAATGACTAACGCAATAAAGACGAATCCTTAGTTCACCTGACGGATTGTGAAAAAGTTACCGAGGGACTTCGACATCTTGTCGCCATTATTCTCAACATGTCCATTGTGCATCCAATAGCTAATTTTGCTTTCTTGGCATGCAGCCTTACTCTGAGTGAGCTCGTTTTCATGATGCGGGAAAGCTAAATCAATCCCACCACCATGGATGTCGAACTTGGTGGTCAAATACTCAGCACTCATTGCACTGCACTCAATGTGCCAGCCAGGTCTTCCCGGACCCCATGGGCTATCCCAACTCGGTTCTCCAGGCTTTGAAGCCTGCAACAAAAATTAACTATTCCATGAGCAAACCCCATTAACTAATCATAACTGGTCTCTATAGAAACTCTACCTTCCATAATGCGAAGTCAGCAGGATGACGTTTTCTCGGGTCAACAGCAACACGCTCCCCAGCTCTGTTATGCTCCCGTTTTTGTCCAGACAACTGACCATAATTCTCAAATTTCTCAACGGAAAAGAACACATCTCCTTCAGTAACATATGCAAAGTCATTCTCAATGATCTGCAGAAAATAGTTCCATAAAAGAAAGACCAGAAGACATATCAGACCATGACTCATGGAAGACGAAAAACTGACCAAAGAGGTCTAAAACAAAAAGATCTTAATCACTACAAGAATCAACCTGTGCAATCATGTCTTTAATCTGTTTCATGTGTTCAGTCACGCACGGCTGGTGAGTCGGAGGAAGGCACTGCAAGGTCTCCATGTCAGAGACATACTCCTTGCAAAATCTGCTGCTTAAACTGAGTGGATCTTCCCCAATCTCATTGGCTCGATTTATTATCTGCAAGAAACCGACCCACACAAGAAACACATTGATACTACTATCATACTCAGTCTCAAACTATAGCACAAAAGATGCAAATTATCATTGTATGCATATAAAATTGGAGCTTTAAGATGTCCATGTCACAATTTCCCAAACAATTTCTCACCTTATCATCGATATCCGTGAAGTTCCTCACGTAAGTAACTACATAACCTAGATGCTTTAGATACCTACATAACAATATATAATTCATAATTGAGCATTTCATTTAATCCAAGTTTAAGCCAGATAAAAAGGAGCGGACCTGAAGAGAATGTCAAAGACCACGGCAGCACGAGCATGACCAATGTGGCTGAAATCATAGGCGGTGACACCACAGACATACATTCCAACCTTACCGGGAACAAGAGGCTTGAATTCCTCGACCTTCTTACTCATCGTGTTGTATATTCTAAAACCTAACTTTTTCTTCTGCCCCTTCTTCACCATTTTCTCAACATCCATTGAGATTAGTTTTTAGACACTGCCTGTAATCTCTATTAGTTTTGCTGCATTTGACACAAAAGCAAATCAATGACGGAACATCCAATCTAGACAATGAAAAAAGAAAATCTGAACCTACATAGCAAATTTCATACACAAATGGTTTAAGAGACAGATTAAAAATCACATACCAAATCTCAACTTCAAATGTAAAATGTGGAAGACTGATCAATCCTAATAGAATAGGAATAAAACTAATTACATAAGAGAATATTAATCTAAACACAATTCTAACACATAATTTAACAGACACCAAAATAAGATGTAGAAGAGAAGAGAGGTAACTTACAGATTCAAGGATATTCGTGATATCTATTCTACAGACAAATCTATTTAAAGGCCGCTACTTTGCTTTTGTTTCTACTACTTCTGTTCGGTTTAATGAAACCATGATTATTAAACCCGGTCCGGCCCAGGCCGTTTTAACCGGTTTGACCCGAAAGGTAAATCGGCTTGAAGATACCTATTTTTTCACAAAATTAAAACATGCTAGAAACCCGGTGAACCGGTCAGTTGAACCACCAACTCGGAAACTCGATCACGGTTCACCAGTCTAAGCGGGTCAACAATAGCTGACACAATAAATTCTAAATTAATTCAAAATTAACTTAATTTTTTCTGACACTAAATTAGCTCAATTAATAAATTATTCCTAAATAGTAAATAAAATAAAATATTCTTTGTACTTTAGTCTTAATGCATTCGTAGCTCTCTAAAGTTGTTCTAAAATTTCAACAGTCTCTGAACTTTCAAAAGTTGCAAATGATCCTTTGTACTTGTCAAAAATTAACAAATAACTTCTTAGTTTCAACACTGATGTATCAAAATATATAAATTATGGATGTTGTATACTATATATGCAATCTTATGATACGAGAAGTCGGAAATTGTAAATTACATTATCTATCGTTTCCAACCATCAATTTGAGAATTAAGGGATTATTCAAAGCAACCAGACAAGATAACTGGTCATTTGTAACTTTTAGACAAGAATAATGGTTTATTTGAAATAATTGAACAAGGATATGAAGTTATTTGTTACATTTAGACAAGTATATGAGAGCATTTATACTATTTGAAAGTTCAAATATGCAGTTGAAGTTTTTGGACAAGTTCAGAATGCTACATATGTATTAAGCCCAAATTATGTAAAAGATATCTTCCAAGTTTAAGTGCCCACCTACCTTTTAAGTCAAGCTCAAGGAGCTTGTGATGTATTAAGTTTATTGTTATTTAAACTAATTGAATTGCATTGCTTTAACCCTTGTTTGAGAAAGAATTGAAGGTAAATTTTTTATTTAACCTGGATTAGAAGTAACAAAAATTGTTTAACAAATTTATATTCATTCAACTCTCATTCAATTACATAAACTTCCAAACAAGATTAACATTGAACTATTTTCATTACATCCATTTTCGTTATGTTACTCTCATTAACCTCCTCTAACTTTCACCTCCATTAACCTCCCAACACTTAAACTAAATATAATTCGAGGTAAAATAAGTGTCCGTATAAGTAAAATATTTAAAAGGTGAAATATAAATATTCATATATAACCAATGTTGTTTAGTGTTAGGGTGTGACAGTCATAATCAGACCGATAATTTATAATTAGTCGTCGCTCAATTAGTTCGGCTCACACAGCTATGGGTACCCCTATTGTTAATAATGACAGTTTCACCATGCTCCAAATTGATGGAATTTTCCTGTGATTTTATTAGATTATAGTCTTCTCAAGTTGAAAGTTGTATTTCAATCATTAATTGTAATGTTAATGGATGTGATTTGATTAGTAAATTTTAATATTTAATTAGTATTTATTAAAAAGTCAAATCTCAACCCATTTATTATCTCCTAAGTTTTATCAGCAAGACTAATTTTATCTCTTAATTGAAATAAATCTCAATGAGTATGTCAAATTATGAATTGACAGCCACCATATGGGACATTATGAACAATATTAGCGGAACTATTCTGGAAATATTGTACGAATATTCTTGAAATTAATGTTTCCTGCTGTATATGTTCATTAAACCTAATTCTGAATCTCAACCCGAACCCGAACACATGTAATATTATATAGAACACGAGTTATAAAATTGCGAACACATGTAACGTTATTTAGTAAACATGTACATTAGCTTTAAAACTAGTTGTAGAACTATGCCGTAGGGTTTGTTCCATAAAATTTAGAACTTATGTTACGAAATTTAGAAAGAACACTCTAAAATTGTAGAACATGTTACTTATCACATACGTTATGGTTTTTAGAATATGAGTTGCAAATTCGACATATTACTAAATAAGAATGCAAATATGTTGCATATATATTAACTAATATTTTTTAAAACATTATCTTGAACTTTTAGAATACAAAATATAAGGTTTAGAAGGTTTATACCGTTATTTAAAACACTGTATTAAAAAAGACGAAACCAGACCGTATGTTCTAAAATTAAAACTGTATGTTCTAATATTGAAAACGTCATTTTTACCCGGGCTTCATGGATCTTAAAATGAGCGCCTCGTCAATACGAGTTCATCCATATAAAAATATTCGAAATCGGAGTTCGGAATAGGAGGGAAAACATTTTTTAATAAATTAGAAATAATTGATGACTCATCACTGCACCAATCCCTCTCTCCTCCCTTTAAGGTTTATATAGAAGTGCGTCCCATTTAAAGCATAAAACTCCTTTGGCCTAGTGGTAAGGCTTTAGTGGAGGAGCCAACCCCATGAGGGTTCGAATCCTAACAAGGGCATTCACATTTTATTTATTTTCCATGTTCTCACAAGAGCCTCTCCCTATATATATAAAAAGTGGTGGCAATTTTGAAATTTTAAAAACATGGAGGGGCATTATTGAGGTGATGTCATCGCTGATGTCACATCTGGAGAGAGAAAAAGTTTTTATTATTTTATTTAAAATGCATTTTCCCGCTCTTTCCGAATTCATTTTTCAAAAAAAATTATACCACTGAACTCGTATTAATTAGGCGGTCATTTTGAGATCCATTGTTGTTATTTATAGACGATTTTTATTTTTTTTTATTTTTGTTCAAAGTCGGATACTTGGTTGTTCCAACAGAATACTACATTTGTTCCACCAGACAACTCCAATTGTTCCAGCAAAATATTTTCATTATTTTTTTTAAATGCACTATGGGAGTGTAAAAAAATGTAGTATTCTGTTGGAACAATTAGAGTAGTCCGGTGGAACAATTATAAAAAAATAAAAAAAAATAAAAATCGTCTATAAATAACAAAAATGTATCTCAAAATGACCACCTAATTAATACGAGTTCACTGGTATAATTTTTTTTGAAAAATGAGTTCGGAAAGAGCGGGAAAATGCATTTTAAATAAAATAATTAAAACTATTTCTCTCTCCAGAGGTGACATCAGCGCTGACATCACCTCCTCTTCCTTCCCTTCAATTCACGCATGAGGGGTGTTCATTTAATTACAAGTTTGCCACCTTCCCTTATTGAATTACAAAAATACCCCTTGTCTCATCATAAAAACTAGTCTCATCATAAACCCTTGTCTCATTTGAACTTGACTCTATATATATATATATATATATATATATATATATATATATATATATACCTAAAACCTCAATGATATTCTTCACGAGTTCAAACTATAAGAATCACGTATCTAACAAAATAGACTTAGCTTTCAATATAGTTTGATAAATTTTCTTTTATTTCTTGACTTTTAGAGTTGGTTTATACTCCCAACGACAACTGTTTCTCCATACAGTAATGTCAAACTGACCTTGAAGAAGATAAGTAAAATTCAAAATAAAAAGAGGACATTTTTATCGATCAACTAATGGGGTGGCTAACGCATTTGGGCAATCATCTCGTTTGTATTCTTGTCGTAATTCTAAATAAACTTCGTTTTTCGTTAATAAGTACTATTGTGGAATAAAAACCAACTCTTTGTATTAATTTGCTTCAAAAACTCTTTAATTTATTTTATGATTTTATCACATTATTATTGGAGTTATATTAATAGACTAATGCAATAGTTGTTCCTTGCTCTACATTCAAAAGAATAAATTTTAGTTCCAAGCATGCTACACATTTGATCAAACATTAAATAATTCAAAACAGCAATTTAAATTAAAACCTAAACTCTGCTTAGTTGACTAATAGGGAAAAGTTAAATTGCATGCATGGACCTTCATTTGAACTTGCATTTCTTTTATGGTTAAAGTTCATGAATGTTGTGTTTATTAAAATGAAAGTCCCTTTTGAAAGTAAAGGTTCTCAATATAATGGTCATAAAAAAGAAGTGTCAATATAATTATTGATCATTTCAAATTTCAAACTCGAGAATTAACCTATCGTATCACCTAGATCCATCTAGATGCTCATAATTCGATTTATTCCCATCTTATTCTCTCAATAATTTCTAATTAGTTCTCGAAAGTTTTTTTTTTTGATAATGTAACCGTGACTTTTACTAGACATTGAACAATAAGGAAATCTGTATTCAGCCTTTCTTGCCAAACAATTAATTTCTTCAAAAGGACCAAAAAATATCCTAAATTGAAATAAAACCAAACCACAAAATTTTGTCTTTTGTTTGGGTCCTATAACTTAAATTAAACATGACTTGGTCTTGAGTCTCCGCAGCCTAAATTGTTCCCAATTTCCAATTCCATGACTCATGACTTCAATTTAATTCAAGTTATCTTATTCTATAACCTTTTTTGACTTATTTATTTCTTTCATTTCCTTTCCATTTTTGCAATCCTTCCTCAACAAGTTTCATTTTCTCTTCAATTTAAAGCCCTCTTCCTCTCTAAATTTGTCTTTAATTTATTTCTTCACTCGTCAAATTCAAAGACTGTTCACTTCCAAGTCAAGCTTTTTAGATTCCCAATTCACAATGAAGGTAACAAAATTCCTCTCTTCCTCAATCAAATCTTATTTCTTTTGATTAGTTAAACTACTTTCTCATTATGGGATTCTGTTTTAGTGTTAGCTAGTCGGATAGTCGGAGATTTTGGAGGACTAGTTGAGTTTTGAGCATCTAAACGGATCAATCAGTTCAACTCAAATTTTCGATTTTCAACGGCTAAAAATGTTTTTCGTGTCCAATTCCATCAAAGTTTACTTGCTTTGACTAATCAAATTATGTTATCTGTGCGGGTATTTGGTTTAGCATTTCAAAACTATGTTGCACGAAAACTCCTTTTCCTTTTCCTTTTCCATTTTCATTTAGATTTTCAGGTTTGAGGATTGTATTAACGTTTTCCTTGTCCGTTTCCATTAAAATTAAATTCAAGAGTTCTTTTTTTCTGGGTTTTCTTCCATTTTAGAACATGGGTTTGGAAGATCATGCCATGAATAGGCAAATTTTCTTTCTTTTTTTGAGTGTTCTTGATCCACAAAAATTATACAATACAGTACTCTAAAATTTCTGATTATTGATGTCATTAATTTCATATGATAGGAGGAATTTTGGAATTATTATTGAATGGATGAGAATTTTAAGATGGATTCTCCATCTCTCATTATTGGAACAGCAAAAAGTTTGGATTTTTAATGGTGTGTTGATTGATTATTAACTTTTCAGCTGTGTTTTTTTGTTGTGGTGTTGCAGAAAGTTGTCTTAAAATTGGACCTACATGATGACAAAGCCAAGCAAAAGGCCATGAAATCTGTTTCGTCCCTTTCAGGTTAATTTTTTCCACCTTTTCAATTCTAAAAAATAAAACTTTTTAGAGTCTTCTAAAAGACGTTAGTCATTAGTCGAGAGACCGAGGTCCTCTGAAGACTGGTTAGAGAATTGTCGGATTTTGAGCCGCCTAAGTGTTGGACATGTTCTTTTACGCTTAGGACATGTTTGGTTCTACTAATTTTATTAATTATTTCGTTGTTGATAACAATTACTCCTGCTTTGCTAGTAGCCGATTTTCTGGACTTTTGGTAGATCTATTTTCAATATTGTTTGAAATAGAACAACAAACACTTAATTGATTTTCTATTGTTTTGATCTTTCTATTTTTGACGGACACCTGAAGTATGAAGCTTTTTTTATAACTATCATGGTGCGCATTTTGGAAGTTTGCTATAATTTCTCGTAAATTGATTGAAATTTAGTAAAGAAACAAAATTTTTTGGGTGGATTAAGCATCACCGGCGGAAAATGCTGCTAGTGATTATGCTAGTAATCAGATTTGAGACGAATTTTGGATACAACATAATATCAATACAGAAATCTTATGCTTAGCGACGGAAATAACATAATGTCAATACAGAAATCTTATGCTTACCGCCGATATATTTCCATCCACCCCTGTTTCACTCAAAAACATTCATTTCATTTCTGTCTTGTCTCCTTTTGTTTTTCCAATTTTAAATATTTGATTATGAGATGCAGGGCTTGACTCAATTGCAATTGATATGAAAGCGGGAAAATTAACAGTCATAGGAGACGTTGACCCGGTAGTCATTGTCGGAAAGTTGAGGAAATCCGGCTGGCACACGGAGCTTCTTACCGTCGGTCCGGCGAAAGAAGAGCCAAAAAAAGATGATGGTAAAAAAGAAGAACCAAAAAAAGATGAAGCTAAAAAGAAAGAAGAAGATCAAAAGAAAAACAATAATACTACTAACCCTATTCCATATCCAAATTACCAACAAATTGCTGAGCTTAACCGAGCTTATAATAATGCCTATTATTATAATCCTCCTATGACTCAATATTACCATCCTGTGAGCGCTGAAGAAGAGAACTCCAATGCTTGCGTTATTTGTTAATTATTAGTTATGATTATACATATACTTAAATATATTAATTAAATTAATTAGCAACTCTTGTTAATTATGTGTTATTTTGCCCGTTTTGTACAACTCTTTAAATGGGTTTTTGGGAGGCTTGAAATGTTGGAAGTATATATTTATATGGTGTTTTAATGGAATATATTAGAGGATGTGTATACAAGTTAATTTAGTGAGATTAATGATGATTACTTTTAATTTAACTCCATATTATGATTATGTTATTTTCCGTGAGAGAAAATGTTATGATTATTTTACATTGCTACTCATGTTATGAAATACTTTTCTTCAAAATCTTCCCTATTTTTACACCTTAACAGGAGTGATAATGTCAATTACATCTCAAACCATTCTATTAATTACGAATATATAGTTAAAATCTAATTTTTGGTGTTAGTTCTTTGTAATAAAATAGCAAAAAAGGCTAAAGGAAGGATCCGAATACAATGATCTGATCACTTCAATGTGTAAGTTAGTAGAGATGAGAGGATCCAATCGAGGATTAAGAAACTTCTATAACTTCAAGACGTTGTACCTTAGTTGTAGAGTCATTTTAAAACGATGTGAATATTTTGCAGAAATGTTAGTTCATGTACTCTTTAGCTGGCATTTGAGACACGTTTAGAAATAATATTGAGGGTATCTCACAATAATTCCATCCAAATTTGACATGTGTTAACTTTGTGTCATAGTGATAGGAGCTGATTTCAATGGTTATTGTATGACTTTTTTTATTAGTCTACGTGTCTGATGCATCTATCCCTCGACCGGGTCATATTCATTAGCTCACATAAGGTGAAAATGGATAATATATTCATATATATTTTATTTTCTTAGAGACGTTCTAGATTTTTTCTCTAATCAGTCGTTAGATCGAAACTTGTGCATACAAGTTTGAGGTGTTAGATTGAACATGTCTCACTACAAAACTCCACCAAGCGTCAGACGGTTTTTTAGAGTTTGGACATGTAAATAGTTTTATTTTATTTTTCTAAAAATGTCAATTTCATTAGTTTTTTTTTCTAAAAAAAGAAATTGGAATAAGTTGTGGATAAGAAGAAAAGTTTGAGTATTTTATTTTAAGCATTTTTAGATTAATTTAAGATTGTGGTTGATATTGAAACCAGCTACCCATCTAACTGACATATATAATTTTGGCTTTAACTCATAATAATGCTTAAAAGGATGATGAATTGATGATGCTAATCAAAACGTTTTTAGAGAAAATTAAAACCAAACATTATGTTTTCTTCTATGATAAGTACTGATTAATTTTTAACTAGAACTATTTTATTCCTTTACAGATACAATTATGTGTATAATAAAATATTAGTGACGGCTACAGAGTTTATAATTTATAACATACTCTTAATCAAATGATTATGGGTTAGATAGTTGCATTAATTTTCATATGTGGAAAACAGAGATTTGATTGGTAAAAATTAAAATAGTCAAAACAGCTATAAACTAAATCTGATTTGAATTTTTCAAGTAAACTCTTTATGATATTACCTCTCGTCTATTATGAAATTATAAGAAAACAGTTTTTTCAACTATAAAACATTTGTATTATTTACTGTTATTTAAAATTGGCTCAATATTTTACTCGTTGGTAGATTGTCAATGTTTAAGTGTATTTTTTTTTTCTAATTAAAAATAAAATGTAAAGCATCATTTGACTCACGATCTATTCAAAATTTTGACTTTTAATTCTTGACTCTTATTCTATTATTTAGTCATACTTAACTATAAATTTATATAAGTCGGAAGTTCATGAAATTTTATATCTAGTTTGAAGACTTACACAAAACTACTATCCTCCCAAAATCAGGTCATACTTAACTATGATGTCAAGTGTCAAAATACCATCATATTACAGGCATATATAATCTGTCAAGTCTCCATCCGAATTGATAAAAAAAAAACAAAAAAAAAACAAATTACACCAATTGTTATAAGTTAAGGATCAAACGATAAAAATTTAAATAAATTTGGGCCCGAGTAGTGCATTAAGGCTAAAAATAGGGTTTTGTCAGTACATGGAAATATTATTTTGGGCCTAGTTTCGGCCCATTTTGTAATACCAAAGACTAAAGCCTTTCAGTAATTTGTCATTTTTGGGCTAGACTAGGTCCAAATGTTATTGGGCTTTTAACAAAATAATACTAAAGAAGAAGAAGAAGATATGCAACAATTAAGTAGTTTTTTTTTTATTAACAACAATTACATAGTTTTGTGAGAACTATTTCGTGCTTTTAAAGTCTGATTCTGAGAAAATGAAAAATCAAAAAGTTGTGAGTTTGTGTCTTAGTTGATTACAGATATTCGTTTCATGCCATTTGGGTCACTATGCTAACATATAAGGTAGCATCGATCTAACTACGTATAATTTGAGTACTTACTTCCTATGAAATATTTTAATTACAACAATAAAAAAATATTAAAAAATTACAGTGCATTAGATGCAATATTACTCTAAGAATTTAAGAAAGTATATTAATCATATATAATACGCTGGTATTTATTATAAATTGCATTTTTTTTTTCAAAGTTTATGATCAACTTATAAAATTTCAATCATCCTAATTTTTATGAGCTCAGTAATTAGCCTTATTATAAAATTAAAGAAAAAGGTAAACTATGAAAAATGTTATTATTATTATTATTATTATTATTATTATCATTATTCGTAGCAAATAATGAAATCGACAGATGAACTACCACATATATGTAGCTAAGCAATTTGGTCGCTATATATACTTGTCAAGTACCAACTTTGCACAGTTCATATATCAAAATATATAAATCATTGAAGAGAAAATATTCTAAATGATAATTATTTCCTCATCATCCGGTGCAACTACTTAATTTATTATCTTATGCAAATTTAATTGATCAATATCAAATGAATTTGGCCAATAATCATATCTTTTATTGCTGTCAGGGCCATCCTTACAATTTCTTTTTGGCCCTATCCAAAAGAACTACGTTAATATTTTTATTCATTCACTAATATCCACAATATAAGTCTTTTTAGCAATAAAATGAATTTTTAAGAAAACCCGACACTAATAAATCATGATCGAACAGTAGAATGGCATTTTAAAGAAATTTGAATGATTAATCTTTGATTAAAAACATAAGTAATTGACATATACATTGTTGCATTTAGTTGTTTGATGTTGTTATTTTATTTTAATTTTTTGAAGTAACAGTTTTTTTTTGACAGGAACAGTTTTTCTTTTCAAACTTGCAGCTATCAACTATTATTTTCTCATTGCTAAATAAACTAGGCCTGAAAACTATTAGAATTAACTAAAATTTAGAAGAATAATGTATAGCTAGAGAAAATTGCATCATGCATGAACCAATAGAATCCCATATATATGATGTCATTTTCTTTGCCAAATATGCATTAAATAAACTCCTCAATTGTCATAACATATTTAAATTGACACTTTACAATAAAAGAATAATACTAATAAAAACACTAATTATAATCACCTTATATCAAAATGAAGAAATAAATTAGTCAACCATTCTAGTTTCATAGAGATGGACAAAAAAGGTTGTTTGATCTAATTAAGCATATGCTTAATAAACCATAATTGAACATAATAGAATGAAGATAATGATTTTTTTTTTTATCTTCGACTATATTCCGTTATAGTATACCAAACATGTACTCACTAAGTCCTGGCTCGTACAAGAGGCGACTGACACATTGGAGAACGAGGAGACATGATGAAATCGTCGTATATTCGCGACGAAAAACTATTGAGTTTGAGACTTCCTTGCCAACACAATTTCTTCTTTGTTGGCTTCATAGCTTCCTTGTGTTGAGCCATGAAAGCTCCAATTCTTGACAAAGCTTCATTCATTGTGTGATCATCCATGTTAGCAAAGCACACCCGAAACCAACCCGGCTCAACACAATGGAAAGAACAACCGGGCGAAACATTTAGCTTAACATCCTTAATTATCATCCGCCATAGGGCTATTTCTCCATCGACGCTTTTTTCTTTCAATAGTCTGCGCAAGTCCATCCATAAAAACAACCCCGCGTTGCTTGTGTTTAGGCATTTAATCCCTTCTCTTTGGAGTCCGTCGGTAAAATCGGTATACCTTTTAGCTAACCTCCTTTTGCTTTCAACGATAAAATTAGCGACAAATTTGTCGTCTGACAACAACGACGCTATCATATATTGAGTTTGCGAAGAAACCAACCCGAAACTCGACATTTTTCTAGCGCAATTAACGACGGAATCATTGTAAGAGTAAACAATTCCTACCCGAAATCCAGGGAACCCCATATCCTTGGAAAGGCTATAAACAATGTGAATGAGATCACGATTGCAATTTGATACTTCTTCTATTACTTCGGCTATGCTGACAAAGTCTGGTTGACTGAAAACAGTTGCAGCATAAATTTCGTCGCATATAAGATGAATGTTTTTGTCGTTGATAAAACTAAGAATGTCTTTTAGTGTATCTTTGTCTAAAGTTGTTCCAAGTGGGTTTGAAGGATTTGTAAGAAGTAAGCCTTTGACTCTAATGTTGTCACATTGTGCCATTTCATAGGCATATTCTAAGGCTTCTCTTGTAACTTTGAATTGGTTAGAGCTTTCACAATCAACTGGGACTAGTTGAACTCCTGTTCTCCATCTCAAGTCTCTATCAAATCTGAAATGTAAAAAGTAACACATTAGTTAAATTACTGGAATGAATTACTATAATAATAATTTAATAAACATGTCCACTTGTCGATTATGTATGATTAGAGGTGGATATAAGATATATATACGGGCTACCCTGCACCTCAACTGCCCAGAGAGGTGATGAAGGAATGCTTATAAGATTTTTACTTTTTGTTTCACCAAAATGACATTGTTTTGAATTGGGCTGAATATTTTATTTTATTTTTTTTCCTAGCTAGTATTTTTGCATGTGATATGGAACATGAATAAACGGTCTTACCCTAAATGGATCCGATCCATGAATATAAACCTATATAATCAATATATAGGCATGCAACTACATTTTATTGAGCAGTCCATACGAATAAGGAATATTCGAGTTTTTTCTGTACTAATGGTTGATCACAATTAATCGTTAGGGTGTATTATGGTGTTGTATAAAACGTATTTCTTGTAGTTTAGCGATAAAAGCAATTCCAATCCAAAATCAGAAGAAAAAAGTCGACTTTGAGACTAATATGTAGCTATTAGAGTCATTTTCTACTTAAGTTAATCTTAACATATATGTTTAATTGTGATATATATATATATATATATATATATATATATATATATATATATATATATATATATATAGAATTGGAAATATTAACTTGAGGGTAATTATTTTTGGCAATGTGGACTAGTCTATTGACTACTTCATGTCCCATCAAATATTATACAGTCTGCTTTGATAGTTAAAGTCTCAAAAGAAGTTAGAAAATTTTAAATGTCACAACAATGACATAAATAACATTTATTTTTATAAGTATAATTTTAAATGTTGACATTTTTAAAAATTATTTGACATATTGGCATTTAGTCATTGACTTAATATTTCTATAAATATTAAAATTAAGTTTTATTATGTCCCTTCAATTATTGAAATTTTAACGGATTACATTTATTTGAGGGTGGGTAGCTAGCTAGAAAAAGTATGACATAAAATGTCAAACTTATGCTCAAGACTAGACTTTTTCAGCATACAACTAATCATCTCACATTAATCTAATTAGATTATTAAACCATTTTAATCAATTGTCAAACTAATAAAGAAGAGACTTTGAAACTTAATTATACCCTGGATAATATGGAGTAGGCACCAAAAAAGCTTCTCCTGGATCCGCCAAACAGAAGGCTACCATTTCGTGAGCTCCGGTGGCTCCTCCGCTCATCACAATCCGGTCCGGATCAAATGTCACTCGATTTCCCCGAACTTTTCCCATAAAGTTCGCTACAGCCTGCATATATTCGAAGTTGATTAGACACTTTTTAGATAGTTTATTTTTCAATTAAAGTTTAGTGTCTTAGATGGCTAACTTAAACTATTAAAACCAACTTTAATTAAGGTTAAGTAGAGATTAATTAAGTACAAAATAGTAATTAAATTACATTTCTAAACTCTGGCAAGCCATGATAATCTTGAAAAATAGCTATATCTTTGAACTCCTCAGCTCCTTCAGCAGTGCAAATTGAGGCCTTTGGGTTATTTTTTAGCCATTGTTGAACCAAGTCAAAGCAAAGCTGCAATGTCATACAATGAAAAGTTTATTAGACGAAGCGGAAACGGAATTAGAATCAGAAACCAAAACATATTTTACATGCCCTACACTAATTAATGATGTTCAAACGAATCAAAGCTAGTTAAAACTCCGAAAATTTTCTAAGACAACTTCTACAATTATGATGATGACACGTCAACACAACTGCTGACGTGTCATTATCTACCCAGTGGTCTTGGAGCATGGTATAATTTGTCGAGTCTCCTTACGTTCTTGGTACTCTAGAATCGAACTCAAGAACTCTTTTCATAATTGTTTAGTCAATTTATAGTTATACCTGATTCTCCGCGAGACCCATCTGAATAACCCCTGTCGGGTTCTTTGTTGGATGAAACGGGTTGCTATCGTAGGCTTTCCACCCATCAAAATACGGGGAATTTTCTCCGTGTCCGTCTCCGGTAGCTATCTTTGATAACAACTGATTATTCAACTTGAACACCATTTTTTAAAATTTGTCTCTCAGAGAATATAATCAACAATGAAAATTCTCTAAAATATATGTGTAGAGGGAGAAAGCTAGAGAGAGAAAGTGTTGTAAATGCTTGGGAAATATGGCTAGGAGTTGTTGAACGAATTGACGAAAAAAAAGTAGATGTGTAAAGCTGAGAATTGAAGTGGGTTTTCTAATAATTGATGAAGTGTATTTATAGATATAATAATGCTGAAAACAATATTTAAAAATAAAAATAAAAGGAGATCACCAGGTTGTCGTCCTAGGTGGCTATGATGTTTCCTAGTGACGGTTTCTTAGTAATTTTTTATGGAGGAGGAAGTGAAGGTTCTATGCAATATCAATTTTGATTTTGTTCTATTTAAAAAATTAATTTGGTGAGATTTGGTTGGCGTTTAATTGTTTTTTTTCTTCATTTTCTTGAAATAATTTCAAGTTTGGGTCGGAATAACTCTTCATATTGAGGGGTGTTCACCTAATCGATAACTGATCAAATACAATTACTATTAGATTATAATTTAAGCGTGGACATTAAAATCTAATGAGATAACTTATTTAACTTTAATCATAAATAGTGTTTTTTGTTTTTCTATTATACCTATATAATTATGTATCAACCCGTCGGTCTATAGGTGATTTTATTAAGTTTTAATCTTCATCCTTAGATTATAATCTAATGGGTTATTGACCAAATTATATTGTGCACACTTCAAGCCAAGGGGCATCAATCACGTGAAGAGACTTGTTAGAAATTAATATATATAATCCATAACCGAGCTTTAACTATCAGTCGGGGCTTTTAGTTTTATCGGTTAAATAACATCATAGGGTATTATCAATCATTTTACATATTCTTCTAATAAGTCGTATCGTGTTAAGATATCGGATCATATTAAAATGTTGGATTATATCATATTAACAATTTGAATATTGAAATTTAAAAGTAGTGTCATGTCGTGGTTTTTGTGTCAAGAGCATGTCATATTCGGATTTGCATTTCAGACATATAAATGTTTACATATGGTGTAACGAACTCATAAAATTTTAGACCTAAATTATTATTTACTCAACATATTATCACATTAAAAATCAATGAAATTTAATACATTATTGTTACGGTCAATTACTCCTTTTAACTTATACCAATTAGACCATTATCCCCATGATTTATCATAGACATAAAATTTCAAATTTTTGAGTTCAAACATTTGACTTTATTTTCTGCAAGACCACATAATTAACGACTATGATTATAGACCATTGGTAAACTGTTTTTCATTTGACTGAAAAAATGTCAATAAATGAAATGGTAAACAAAAAATGAGCAGCCTGAATTGTAGATTAAAACTAAATAGAGTTATTTTATTTTTGCATTTACTTTTCAGTTTAGAAAAATTCACTTGATCAGACAATTGCGGTTGTGAGACATGTTGTAAAATTATAAGCTTAATTTACCAAATTAATGTTAATTGTATTGGAAACTGTATATTAGTATAAAATTGTAATTATTCTTTCCTTTCTAGATATGATTAAACAAAAGTGGAATTTAATACATAGGTAACGTTATAATAGTACTTGTGCTTATATAAGTAGATGACTATTCGTGAAAATAGAATGAAATAAAGAGAAAGTAAGCAAAATTATGTGTGAAAAGTTTATTCAGGTTCTAATATGAACTAAGATTAGAGATATTTAGAACTTGTATTAGCAATCTCATTAAGATAGATTTTTGTCACTTTTGATGACCGTCTAACTAGCATGAACAAAACTATTATAATGCATAACTATTATCACTGACTCGAAGAGCTCGAAGAGCTCGAAGAGTATGATCGAACAAGGACTATCGTGCACCACTTGCAAAATGTGAAATTGAAATGTCACTTTCGTGTAGTAACCAAAATTCATTGTTTGGGTTTCCTATAAATATAATACAATGGGATGTTTGTGTATAAGAAAAACATGTCCGTCAAATTTCAATTATTTTGAAATCAACCTTTTGGATTAGTTGGGTGGTTAAACTCGAGAAACAGAACTTATATAATGTGTTTGATCAATTGAAGTATGTAAAATTTGCTTTTGTTTTCTAACCTTTTTCCAACATCTTCTTTTTTGTATTTTTTTGCAATTCCATATTTTATTGAAAGAACGAAATTGAAAAACACCAAACTCCACCACACCGACAAACCGTATTGCTAGAAACACCATAATTTAAATAATTTTCAATGAATTTAAAAGGATTAAATAAATTGTAATATTTTTTTTGTTGGGCCCTCAGTGCCAAAAGCACATCAAGTTGTTACCAAAAAAAAAAACACATACAACCACATCAGTTGCTTGGTAACAAAATACGCACAATTACACGGCGCACACCACAACACCTGTTGAAATAACAAATGCACATCAATGCAACTCACACAAGAAAATAAAAGGAGAAAGCAATAAAAATACACCAAGAATTTAGCGTTCGACAAGAGTAAAATCATGGAACCCGTAGGCCTTTTAAATCTCCAATAAAAAAGATTACAATTTTTGAACGGACAAAATTGTAACAAAAAACTCTCGCTCTCTCATACAAGTCCAATGTCAAGTTACACCTTCTAGTTAACTAGCTTTGAGTTGTGAATTGTTTAATTCACTCAAACTTAAGCCTATTTTTAGGAGGACTCCTTCTTTACATCTCTCTTTCGAAGCAATGTGAGATTTCTACTTCCTTAACAATGCTTTTAATCAATAATTGAATTAAGAGAGAAATCCCAACAAATTAATGATCAAACTAAACCAAGTATTATATTCTTTCAAAAAGAACACAAAGCAATATTATATTCATTTGAGTCGAGTTTTACATGGGCATCTCTCCAATTTAAATTAATTACGATATTTATTGATGAGTGGTCTTAGTTTTGTTTATATGTTTTTCATAGAAAATAAGTTTAGTTGAGCTGATTTTGTTGAAAGTCGATCCTATAAATGAATAGTACGTGACCTCATAAAATAGTTGTTATATATCACTTTAATCAATAAATTTTTATCTTATATTATATAGTTAATTAATACATATTTTGCAAAATTTAAAGTGAATGAATTTATTAAATTGAATTGAAATAATCTAAATTAAGAAATTAACGCCACTATCTAGCTAGTATATAAAGTTCAAATAACAATATTTTTTTTAGTTAAATTCTAAGGTACCTTGAATATTATATCTGTAATTTTATAAGAAAAAAGTTGGTATATTCTGTATTATTTTATAATAAAGCTAACATATTAGCTGTTCGTTCTGTATGTGAAGCATGGCTTGATAAATCATATGTTTCAACACACGAGCTAGCTCGTTTACCAAATCACTCAGCCACACGTGCGATCACATATATTAATTTGTTGCATTATTGAAGACGAGTGTTGTTGATAATGGCTCCATTTAATTAGGTAGGCTGTTGTTGGATTTATGAGAATTAAAAGCTTATAGTGTTGACATGGATTTATGTGGTTAGCAAAGTGATAATTTACCAAGTCAATTCATTATGTTATATTATATTAAATAGGATTCCAACACTTTGTACTTTATGTTTTATCAATAATTTCAATTAAGGGCCCTAATGCCTGCGACTGCGTCTGCTGCTTTCACCTCCACCGTGCGCCCGCCGCAGCCGCCGCCTCCTGCTCCGCCGGATAAGAATGGTGGTCGGATTCCTGGTAGTAGTGTTGTCCAACGAAAATCTTGGGTTGAAGTTGCTGCTGATGAGGGAATTTCGTTGGAACCAAGGGTGAGGAACGACCTTCGGGCAGCGGGCAAAGTCCGTATTGAATTTGCTGAAGATGATCCCTTGACACCCATTGTTTCCATTGACCCTGCCTTGAAGAAGAAGTTAATTACTCCATGGGAGAATGCGCTAATTATTAAACTTTTAGGTCGGAACTTAGGGTATATTGCTCTTCAAAAACGAACTATTGAATTATGGAAACCCATTTGTGATTTTTCCATGATGGATTTAGGGCATGGTTATCACCTTGTGAAGTTTGATAATGAGAGGGATAGAGAACATGTAATTAATGATGGACCGTGGTTGGTACAAGGTAATTACTTGACTGTTAGAACCTGGACGGATAGTTTTGACCCGGTTGATGCTTCGGTGGATACCACTATGGTTTGGATTCGCTTCCCTGAGCTTCCTGTATGGTCGTATGATGAGGATGTTTTATTAGCTGTCGCGGAAGCAGTTGGTAAACCTGTGCGTGTTGACCAAACTACTTTACGAGCTACCCGGGGGAAATTTGCTAGGGTGTGTGTTGAGCTTGACCTTACGCAACCCCTCCGTGCTAAAATTGCTTATGAGGGAAGACATCAACGAGTGGAGTATGAGGGTTTATACGTGGCTTGTACCAATTGTGGTAAGTATGGGCATCAGAAGACGGAGTGTGTTTTGCCAAGTATCTTGGCTCCCAAGTCTCCTGTAGTGGAACCTATGGTTACAGATTTAAGCGCTGCGGCCGGCGCTGCTGGTGCTATCCCGGCGGTGTCTGAAGTTGGTGACAAGGGAAAGGTTACTGTGGAGGATTATGGCCCTTTTATGATGACGCCTCGTCGGAGATACTCGAACCGTGGTCGCGGTGCTGGTCGACCTCCTCATCAGCGTTCTGATGGTAATCAAGATCGTCCTAGCTCGTCCACAGACACGGGTGCCTTTGTTTGGGAGAATCCCTTTCGTTCTGGAAGCTTGGATACGTCTTCGGGGCTTGAGGGAGCTTTTCGTTATCGGGGGGTGACTGCCAATGCTAGACGAGGTCGAGGGGGTGCTACGCTTGTTGCGTTTAATGCTGCTAATCGAAACCGGGATTTCACAAGCAAAAATGCTTTTGCCTCTCTAATGGGTTCGGATGGCAGTGGAGATGGGGCTATGGATGTGGAACTAAATGATCATGATCCTGGTAAAATAGGCTTGATCATTGGTCGTGGTAAACGAGGCCGTACTGATGACAATGGTGGAACTAATGTTGCTTCGTCGTCGGCTGCCCCCATGGTTGAGGGTGTTGAAGATACTACGAGTCCGGGTGTGGAGCAGCAGGCTCCTATTGCGCAGGAGATTGGTTCTCCCCATGTTGTGGTTTGAGCTTTTGCTCTTGTTCTTTTCTCTTTCCTTCTACATGAAGATTATCAGTTGGAATTGTTTTGGTGCCGGTGGCACTTCTTTTCAGCGTGCTTTACGGCACTTGGTTCGTGTTTCGTCTCCGGACATTCTTGTGCTCTTAGAACCGAGGCTCCCGGGTTCTCGTGCTGGTGCGATCGGTCGTAAGCTGGGTTTCAATAATGTTGAGGTGGTTGAAACAGTTGGGTTTAGTGGTGGTGTGTGGATGTTCTGGGAGGATTCTAGCATTACTATTTCTGTTTGTAGGAAAAATCTGCAGTTTCTTCATTGTCAAGTCACGTTGCATGGTGGTGATTGGCATGGGTTGTCTTGGATGCTTACGTGTGTTTATGTTAGACCCCAAATGGCTTTTAAACGTGTGTTTTTTGACGATTTGCGTTTACTTAGTAACTCGGTGGTGGGGCCTTGGCTTATAGTTGGAGATTTTAACTGCATTAAAGTTGCGGAAGAAAAGCAGGGTGGTTCGGCTCGTATTTTTGACAGGTGTGCTTCTTTTGCAAATTGGATCAACTCTCTTAACCTGGTTGACTTGGGCTTTGTTGGTCCAAATTTTACGTGGTACCGTGGAGCCACCCCCCGGACTCGTGTGGCTTGTAGACTTGATCGCGCTTTGTCGAATGTTGCGTGGAGAACTACTTTCCCCGAAGCAATTGTGCGTCATCTTCCTCGCAATAATTCTGATCATGTGCCGATTCTTGTGGACTTTAAAGGTGTAATTCCTTCTAAACCTAATTCTCCCTTTCGCTTCCTTGCTGCTTGGTTAGGGCATGGTGATTTTAAAAGTATTGTTGAGGACAATTGGAATTCTCAGCTCTCTTTGGGTGACAATTTGACTAATCTTGCTGGTGTTCTCGATGTTTGGAATGAGAAGGTGTTTGGGAATATTTTTTCTCGTAAAAAACATTTGTATGCTCGCCTTGCAGGAGTTCAGAGAAGCTTGGGGTCTCGTGTAACGAGTGGTCTGCTTCGGCTTGAGCAGCGCTTGCTTCGAGATTTGAATGACGTGCTGCGTCAAGAAGAGCTTATTTGGT
Organism: Euphorbia peplus; assembly: GCA_028411795.1. Lineage (NCBI taxonomy): Eukaryota > Viridiplantae > Streptophyta > Magnoliopsida > Malpighiales > Euphorbiaceae > Euphorbia > Euphorbia peplus. The sequence goes on from CP110839.1 coordinate 32,307,225, forward strand.
ACCAGAAGTCTCGAGTTCAGTGGCTGCTCTTCGGTGACCGGAACACGAAATTTTTCCATACTTCTACTATCATTCGTCGACGGAGAAATAAAGTGGAAGGGCTTAAAGATGACGCTGATTGTTGGGTTTGGGATTCGGCGAAGTTGAAGGAGATGGCTGTCCGGTTTTATACTGCTCTTTATACGGAGGACCTTCCTATCCGGCCTCCTTGTGAGTCTTCCCACTCGTTCCCGCTGCTGGGTGATTCGTTCGCTGCTGATTTAGGGAGAGTGTTCACTAGTGAGGAAGTCAAGAGTGCTTTCTTCTCCATGTCTCCTCTTAAGGCTCCGGGCCCGGATGGCTTTCATGCTATGTTCTACCAGCGTCATTGGGCTATTATTGGGGGGTCTGCTTGCTCGGTGGTTCTTAAAGCTCTGAATTTAGGGGTTCTTGACGCTCATTTGAATGACACTTTGATTACCCTCATTCCTAAGGTTGGTTGCCCGGAAAGTTTGTCTCAATTTCGGCCGATTAGTCTTTGTAACGTGGCCTATAAAGCAATCTCGAAGTGTATCGTTAATCGTATTAAGCCGTTTCTTCCTGATATTGTTAGCCCTATGCAAAGTAGCTTTGTCCCAGGTCGCCAAATTACGGATAATATCATCCTGTTACAAGAAGTCATCGGCACTATGCGCAAGCGGTATCTGAGAAAGAATAGTATGGTTCTAAAGCTTGATCTGGAGAAAGCTTATGATCGCATTAGCTGGAGTTTTCTCCGTGACACGCTTATTGAGGTTGGAATGCCGAATGGGCTGGTTAATGTCATTATGGAGTGTGTTACTAGTTCGAGTCTTCAGGTTCTTTGGAATGGGGAAAAAACTGAGGATTTTCGCCCGACCAGGGGTTTACGTCAGGGAGACCCGCTCTCTCCCTATCTTTTTGTTTTGTGTATGGAACGGCTTAGCCATCTTATTATTGACGCGGTGTCGAATCGTTCGTGGAAGGCTGTGCGTGCTTCTCAATCAGGGCCTGCTTTGTCTCATATTTTCTTTGCCGATGATATTGTCTTGATGTCTGAAGCGTCTTTTCAGCAAGCTCAGGTCATTAAGAGTATCTTGTCTTTCTTTTGTGATTGCTCGGGCCAAAAGGTTAGTCTTGCGAAGTCTAGGGTTTTTTTCTCCGTTAATACCCCTGAGCGTATAAAGGATGAAGTTTGTGTCGAGCTCGGTATCTCTAGCACGATTGATCTTGGAAAGTATCTTGGGGTTCCCATTATCCATGATCGAATCAGCAAGAATACTTATAATTATGTTGTTGATAGGGTTAAATTGCGTTTGGCAGGTTGGAAAGCTAAATGTTTATCTTTTGCTGGTAGAGTGACGTTAGTGCGGTCGGTGCTTAATGCGATCCCAGCTTACACTATGCAGACCGTGATGTTACCTGCTAGTATCTGTAATTCTCTGGATATGGTTAGCAGGAAGTTTCTTTGGGGGGCTACGACTGAGGTGAGGAGGATTAGTCTGGTTAATTGGGATACGGTTTGCCGCTCTCGTAATTCTGGTGGGTTAGGGATTCGAAAGACTAAAGAGTTTAATACTGCTCTTGTGGCTAAGTTGGGTTGGAGGATTCTCACCGAACCCGATTCCCTTTGGGCTCGAGTTTTGAAGGCGAAGTATGCGAAAGGTTCGAGTGGGGTTGATGTGTTCAAATTTGCGCAGGGTCAGAGTTCAATTTGGAAGGCTGTTTTAGCAGGTTCTGAGTTACTTAAGAAAGGTATAGGGCGGATTGTTCGTTCTGGAAATGATGCTCGGTTCTGGACCGATAGATGGGTTGATGATGTCCGGCTCGTTGATGTAGCGATTCATACGGTCCCGGAGTCGGAGTTGGGGAAGAATGTTGCTGCTTACTGGACGGATTCTCATAGTTGGAATTGGGAGGCGATAAGTTATTTTCTTCCGACTACCTATTTGTTCCGTCTTGCTTCTCTGGTTATTCTCCATGGGGTTGGTGTTAGCGATGGTTGGAGCTGGTCTTGTTCGAATTCTGGTAATTTTTCTGTGAAGTCTGCGTTTCAACTTTTATCGGGTGAGGCTGCCGGTGATTCTGTTGTTTCGCAGGTGTGGAAAAAAGTTTGGACGGTGCGTGTTTCGGAGCGGGTTCGTTGTTTTTTGTGGCTGGTTGTGCATAACAGAATTTTAACGAATTCAAATCGGAAAATTCGTCATTTGTGTGAGAGTGATCAGTGCCCGGTCTGCTCCAATCAGGAGTCGGTGTTGCATGTGTTGCGCGACTGTCGTGTTGCTGCTGTGGTGTGGCGCTGTTTCTTACCGCCGGCCAGCTGCCCTGAGTTTTTCTCGGCCAATCGGTCTAGTTGGGTGTTGGGAAATTTGAGTTCTGCTGCTAGATGGAGGTCCATTCCTTGGCCGGTGATTTTTTCTGTTGCTTGTTGGTGGATTTGGAGGTGGCGTAATGAGGGGATTTTTGATCCTAATAAAAGTAGCAGGTTGAATAAAGTGGATTTTATTGTTGAGCAGTGTATGGATTTTTGTAAGGCTTATGAAGCTAATGGGACGTTGAGGAGTGGAGTTCGGGGTCAGTTAGTTGCCTGGAAATGTCCGGAAGTAGGTTGGGTTCGGTTGAATTGCGATGGTGCTAGTAAGGGTAACCCGGGGCCAGGTTCGGCTGGTGGTCTTATTCGTTCAACGGAAGGGTGTTGGATTAGCGGCTTTACTTGTAATCTCGGCATTTGTACTGCAGTCTTAGCTGAGCTTTGGGGGTTGTATTTCGGGCTTGATTTAGCTTGGAAGTTAGGTATGAGGCAAGTTGAGGTGGAGCTGGACTCTCAGGTTGTTATTCAACTCGTGACGGAGGCTAGTAGGTCGTTTCATAGATACTTCTGGCTTATTGAGGGGTGTAGGACGCTTTTGAAGCGTGGTTGGGACGTTCGTGTTAAGCATACGTTTAGAGAAGGTAATCAGGCTGCTGACTGGTTGGCAAATTTCGCGGGAAATCTTTCCTTGGGTTATCACGAGTGTGATGGGCCCCCTGCAGGCCTCCAGGATATTCTGCAAGCGGACAAGTGTGGCATTGGCACGCCTCGGGCTAGTCGTTTGTAGTCTGTTGTTTTTGCTTTGTTTTGTTTTTCCTTTTCCTTTTCTTTTTGTCCTCGGGGCGTAGCCCTTCCTCTTCACCAAAAAAGTGATAATTTACCTATTATTCACTTGTCTCCTTAAATGGTGAATCAAGCTTGAATTATTCAACATGTAACAGTTTTTTTTTTTGTTTTAAAGTCTACTAATAAGTTATTTACGGGTAAATTATATATGTGGTGTTTTTGGGTTAACTCACACTGTGATATATCAAACTTTTTATTTGTCACTCTAATATACACTATTTTTCTATAATCTCACAATAAAGTATACAAACGCTAAAATTTGCCAATTACTTTTAAGGGAAAAGGAAAAAAAAGGTAATGTAGTAACCACATTTTTAAAGAGAAATATAGAAAATGGGTGGTCCGACACTTTAAGCAATTTTAACCGGTGTTTTTTAAGTGTTGGTATGCTTTATCCTGACATTATAGAAATGCGGTACATATTAAAGTGACAAATGAAAGGTGGTACATCATAGTGTGAACTAACCCAAAGGTGGTACACCACGTGTGTAATTTAACCAACTATATTCATTTCTCAAAAAAAGCTATTACGGGTGTTGCTCCGGAGATGAAAGGAGTAAATTGAATTCATTTCATTGAATTAGAAGAGAAATTTTTTTTTCAATGATCTAGGGAACAATGATGGCTCCTAAACATTATTTATAATACATCAATGTTGGAAGATAACAGAGAAATAGAAAGAAAGTTTTCTCTCTTTGATACCATGTTGTTTAACCGATTGAACCAAAAACTCGAGTTGATAGTTAAGGCCTAGTAACACCTTTTAATCTAACACATCTCCGCATGCAAATGCCCTTCAGGCATGAAGTGTGTGCAACACATGCCCACTTTATCATGTGTTAAATTCAATCACAAATGGGGCTGCTAGGATGTGAAACCTGGGATCACAAGCTGTGAAACCATGTTGTTTTACTGATTGAACCAAAAGCTCAAGCTGATAATTAAGGCTCAACAATTTTTAATCTAACAGAACTCTAACAAACTAACTAACTTTAATTTTGACTGGGGAGAAGATTCGCATTTAGAACCTACAAATATTTGCACAATTCTCAGCTTGCACTGCATACTTCAACAACCCATCCTCAAGCTGGAATTGACAAAAAAATACCAACCCCATCTTTTTTAAGGAAGGACGCATTTAAGTGGAACTTAGAGTCTTTGTAAACACATCAACCATTTGAAATCTGGACCGTATATAAGGGGTTCTGATTAACCCTTCGTCAACACAATCTCTCACATAGTGACAATCTATCTCAAATGTTTCATCCTTTCATGAAAAACATGATTTTTTGGCTATCTCAATAGTTGCTTAACTGTCACAGTGTAAAGTTATTGGTAACTTTAAATCAATGCTTAAATCTTTTAACAAGTAAGAGATTCATTTCAGCTCCCCACAAGTAGAAGACATGCTTCTATATTCTGCTTCAGCGGAAGGTTTGCTGACTACACCTTGGTCTTACTTTTCCAAGAGATTAAACAATCACTAAGGATATACAAAAACTAGATAAAGATCTTCTCGAAGTCTTGCATCCGCCCCAATTTGAATCATAGTACCATTGTATCTCGAAATTACAGTGAGCATGGTAAAGCAACTCGTATATATCAGTTCCTTTAAGGTATTTCAACACTTGCAAGGCATCATTCAAATGGGGTTTGCAAGGTTGCTGCATATGTTGACTTAGTTGTTTAATAGCATATGTGATATCTTCTCTAGTGAAGTTTAAGTAGAGTAATCTACCCACAAGTCTCTTGTATATGTCTGGATCAAGTAGCAACTCACTACTGACTTCATTAGCATTCTCTAGTTCTGCATCTTTGACGATGTCTTTGATATACTTGGTTTGGGGGTAATGAGTGTAGCTAGTCTTTGAATGCATGGATAGTTTCTTCATGGTTGCATGTGATTACTATATCATCTACATAGCTGATAAGAGCAAGGAAAGCATCTATACTGGATTTGATAAACAAGTAATGATCATTTTTAGATCTGCAGAATCCATAAGACAAAAGTTTGTTGGAGAGTTCTTGATGCCACAACCTCCGAGCTTGTTTCAAGTCATATAAGGACTTGATGAGCTTAGAAACTTGTCCTTTCCGTGCCTTAGTATATCTTTTAGGAGGAGTTAAGTACACATCTTCCTCAATCATGCCATGAAGATCGAAATTATTCACATCAGTTTGGTGAACTGTGCAATTCCTTGTTGCTCCAATGGCTAATAACATCCCAACCGTGTCAACTTTTGGTAACATGGCTAAATGACTCATGGAAATCAGCACCTTGAATCTTTTATACCCCTTGGACACTAACCTGGCTTTGTATCTCTTCACTTCTCCATTATGGGATGTTGTCAGAGTTGAATATAAAGATGTTGTTAACCTTAACTATGAGTTCGAGCTTTGAGTTCAATCGATTAAGTAATTGGTATCAAAGCCTTTGCGATCGAAAGGTCTCGAGTTCGAATCCTGACAACCTCAATATTCGTTGAATTAAAAACACATGGTGGGTTAGTTTATGTTGTGCACGCTTGTTGAATTAAAAACACATGGGGTGTTAACTTGTGTTGTGCACGCTTCAAGCTCAAAAGCCATTTGTGTAAGGGGTTGTGTTAGAGATGAATGTAAAAGATGTTGTTAACCTTAACTATCATCTCGAGTTTTTAGTTCAATCGGTTAAGTAACAAAAATAACAATGTAAAATATTTTGAGAAACCATATTTATGTTATAACTTTTTGAAAAATCATGTGTTTGAGATTTTACAAATTGGCAAAACTAAATAATAAAGTATTTTCTGTGACATAGATAAATTGATCGAAATATGATTTGATTTATAATACTATTTCACGTATTAAACTTGAATTATTTCACGTATCAAACTTGAATGTAATCAAAACAAAATATAAAATATATTATTTCTTTTCCAAAAGAAAAAATGTATTAATTTAAAGAAGTTGATATATTTCTATTATTGAACCACCACAAATAAATTGTAGCCCGCGTATAATTGGTGTTTTTAACAGGAATGAATCAATTTGCGTATATCTATTCCATCCCTATCTGCACCCTACCAATTTGTGTTTATTTATATGACATATCCTATCTATTTGCTAACTTTAATTTATTTCCCGTGGACCTAGCTTAATTAGTTTCTCCTTAATTATTTCATTTTCCAATTAATCATTTGAGTTTAACGTGATTAATCACTTTTTATACTTAAATTTTCGGTAAAGATTATCATAATTATGTAAGCCAATAAATCATTTTATTTAAATGTGCAATTACGTTTATATTAAATAAAAAGAAAAAAAATCCCACATTAATGTAGTTTAAACTCATGACATACCTGATTATAGTTAGAATTTTTAACCACTAAGTTAAGACCTTAATCACAAAAATAAAATTAAATAACTAAAATACAAAATCAACTTTTACATAGTGAAATATTCATTGGGCTTACGGTACATACAATACATATCTATTTTAGTATATATGCTTTTTTATAGGAATTATATGCTTTGTTAATGCAAGTCATAAATACAATTTTCAGGTGACCATTTAATCTAAAAGGTTTTAGTATTATGTCAATTAATTCAAGGGCTAATTATACCCTGATACGTATAGTACTTTAGAAAGAAACAATTAATATTATTTGTTTCTTAATTTGTAGCTAATTACTTATTAATGTGAGCATATGATTATACATATCTATCAATGACTAATATAGTAGCATAGTATACAGTTTATGGTATTAGCAATTTCGTAAATCTATAAAACAAAAGGTGAAATTGACCAATTTTTGTAAAAGAAAAATTAAATTATACCAAAAAATCTATTTATATAGGCTTAATATTTTTTGGGCTCTCTAAACTTGTTCATTTTTTCATTTTGTCACCTCAACATATATGACAATCTATTAGCCATCTCGACTTGTAATTTTGTTCCACTAAGCCTTCTAAACTTTTCAAATATGAGCCATTTTACCTATTTGTGTTGACGTAACATAAGTGGTTGTAAAAATTGCATGTCACATCAGCATAAAATGGACAAATATGTCACAATTGACAAGTTGAGGAGGCCTAAATGGAAATAAATTACAAGTTGAGTGGCCTAAGTGAAAAAAATTTACAAGTTTAAATGACAAAGTTCAGGAGCTAGTAATGTAAAGCCATTTATATATATATAAAAAAATCTTAATAGCACATACAGAGAATATAATAACGTATAATTAGAAAATTGTTTCCTTTTCTTTTCTGTCTTAAAACTTTGATGTTTTAGGAATATCAAAAAACATTAATTCCTTGTAAATTGAATTAAAAAGGAGAAACAAGAAACATGATATGTGTTCAACGAACATATGAAACATCAAATCTAAAGAAAACATATGCCAAATTTAATTAATTCTGTGGAAGAAACTAATTCTATTAATTAAAAAATTAATTTGCTTATAAGTTTAACCATCTTCAAGTGAAATGAACCTTATGATTTTTATGGACAACACGTGTCTCCTAATAGCTCGATACAAATCATAAACATATATAATATTTAATCATATATATACATCTTAGTATGTTTAATTAATTAAATAAATTTTTAATGCGTCACACGCCTACATAATAAAGCTCAAATTCAAATACGTAAGGTTTTTCTTTTTTGTTGTTCTACATACTATATATATGGTTTTTAATTTGCTTAATACATTAGGGATACTAATTCTATAGAAAAATAAGGACACATTGTATTTTTTCTTTTTTTAGAGGGGAGGCGCTGTATTAATTAGTTATATAAATTGATTGATTCATGAATTTCGAATATAGAGAAGCGAACCCAAAAAAGAAAGAAAGAATCAGTATTGTTATTATTAACTATATTTTCTTTTAAATAAGAATTACAAAAAATATTTTTTTAAGTGGAAAATGGAATTCAAATAAACACGAGAATATGTGAATGGTTGGAACCATTTATAATGGTAAAAAAGTAAAGTGTTATGGTTAAAAAGTTTATGTTTTTTTAATTATAATATTCTCCCAATTGCGAATATTTGGAAAGGAGTTCTAAGTTTGAGAAATTAAAATGCAATATATTAGAAGCAAGTCATACAACACGTGAATTAGACACGTCAAAGGAAGTACGTTTGACCCATCTAAATTATGGTGGTTGTGGCGAGCCACATTGCCTGCTAGGCTACACACTTTTATTTAAATAAATTATAAAAAATATTCTTAGAATTTAAACGGTAATACTTTTTAGTGCTTTTTAGATTTTAACCGATGTGTAATTTAGTATTTTTGTATATTAGATAGCACACTTCCATTCTAATTTACCATTGTTGATGCTTTTAAGATTAGTGATTTTAGGGGGATTAAGGGATTTTAAATACAATAATAAATGTGATGCTATGTGTGACCAATGATATAAGTGATAAGCATAGTTTCGTAGTGGAATTTTTTACATTTTGCCTTAAAATAATAGATGTATTCAATCAAATTATTCAAAATCTTAGTCAAGTTGTTTAATAAGTATAATTTTTTTTGCTTAAAAAATTTAAGTTCTAAATAAATAAATAAAAAAGTCAAGTTCTCTTCAAACCACACTACAATATTGAGTTTTAACAATTTCATCTAGTAAAAAACTATCTACATATATATGCACTTAAAAATTTCATTTTAATATGGTCAACTTCTAATCATGTTACTGCTATTCAGACAATATATAGTCAAATAAAAATCAATTATCAGATGTTTTACAATGTAAGTTATTGAAGTATTAATTGAGACTTTCCCTATAGGAAATTTGAACTCTTGACTTTTTCATACTATCTGTAACTTCATTTATCACTAAGTTGGAAAATGCATTTAATTAGTTAAAAAGAATATTAACTTGTACCAAGTACAATGGTAATGACTTATTGAAAATTTTACCTGTTTTTAGGAGCGAATTATCAAAATTTGAGATGCATCACATTTACTAGTTATACAAATATTATATATATATATATATATATATATACAGCCAGGCTATAGTGAGGGAGTCCCTCACTTACTATTCTAAGGGAGTTTTAGCTTTAATCTAGTTACCAAACAAAATACACCCACCTAATTAATTTAATGAATTTAAAGTAATAAAATCCTAATTTATTTTGTTTACAACACTTCTAATTAGTATCCTAATTAAATTAAACTCTATTTTCCTAAATACTAATTAATTTAGGAATTAATTAATTAATCATATTATCACATACGAATTCAAATTGAATTTATTTCAACATTAATTTATAATTCTAATTTATGTGTAAATTAACATAAATTATTTTAATATTAGAGTTTAGGGTTTATACAGTTAGGATTTAGGGTTTATGGGTTTAAAGTTGTTAGGGTCTAGAGTTTATAAAGTTGGGACTACGGGTTTATGATTGTTAGGGTTTAGGGTTTATAAAGTTCGGGTCTAGGAGTTTAGAATTATTTGAATTTAGGGTTGTCAGGATTTATAAAATTAAGGACTACGGGTTTATGATTGTTAGGGTCTAGGGTTTATAAAGTTAGGGTTTAGGAGTTTAGAATTATTTGAATTTAGGGTTGTTAGGGTCTAAAAAATTAAGGACTACGGGTTTATGATTGTTAGAGTCTAGGGTTTATAAAGTTAAGGTCTAGGAGATTGAGTGCATAAATTAGAGAATTAATAATAGATTTTTGTTCTTGATAGTTATTTTGTTTGGTAACTAGATTAAAACTAAAACTCCCTTAGAATAGTAAGTGAGGGAGTCCCTCACCATAGCCGGACTGATATATATATATATATATTCATGTTTATTATTATTTTGCCTATTTTAACTGTTTAATGAGTGTGATGAAATTTATTCCAATTGTGAGGGAGACAAAGTAACAAGAAAAGTAACCCTACATCATAAGATATATCAGATATGAATATAAATGATATTAGCCTTAACTATTAATCTCGAGCTTTTCGTTCAATTGATTAACTAATTGGTGTCAGAGCCTCTTCGATCGAAAGCTCATAAGTTTGATTCTTGGCAACCTCAATATTTTCAAAAACATATGGTGAGTTAGCTTGTGTTGTGCATGCTTCAAGTCCAAGAAGCATTCGCGTGAGAGATATGTCAAATATTAATATAAAAGATGTTAGCCTTAATTAGTCCGAACTTTTAGTTCAATCGGTTAAGTAATTAGATAAACATTCCATTTTATTGTGCTTTTTGAGCGATCTACGGTTTATGATTAGAATCACTTAAATTAGTGTTAAAAGACCGATAATACCATTTGCAAATGTGTAGTGTTAAGTATCCCACATTGGTTAGTTGTATGCGGAATGAAACATTTATAAGTTGTGAAAATGCTTTTGTTTAAGATACATTATGAAGATAAGTTATGCCTAATTTAAGATGTAGGTCTTATAAATTTTCACAGAATGTCAAGTTTATAAGGGTAAAAATGAAAATATCATTCTCTTCCTTCTGGGATGAGTATAGCCTTTGGGTATGTAGCATCCAAAGACTCTTAATCTAATATTGGGATACTCATAATTACATAATTTCAAAATCTAGAGGCAAGATTAACCATCTTACAATAACTAACTATAAAGTTAATAAGTTATTTATAATCGTATTAGTGCTCTCCTTGGAATGTGTTTATTGAGGAAACTAGCTCTAAGCTTAAAATGTTGTTGGAGCTTCTTATCTAATATTGAGATAATTGCATTTGACATTGTCCACAAATGTTTTACTCAATTCTGTTAAATGTCTTCAGTTGCTAAATTGAACTCATTAAAAATACGAGACAATTCTAACTCTATTCGGTACCTTTTAAAGTTTGTTAACTTTTTATTTAACATAATATTCCTTTTATTTTTAGGTGTATTTTAAGAGTGAATTAGGAGGAATCGAAGGAGAACAATTAGGAGTTTTTATAATTAGCTAGCAACCCTCATTTTATTAATGAAAAGTGTTTGAATAAGTAGTGGTGTCAATTTTAACAAGTGGGTACTTCTTTATCTAGAAAAGTTCAAACTTTGGCCCCATTTTATTAATGAAAATTAAGATCTTCTACCAATTTTTTTGCATATGTGGTCCTCTCTAAGCATGCACAGCACATGAGGTATAGGAGAACTTTTTTATAAATGTCATTTTTCTATTATTAATTATAGAGTATACTAGTTTTTCATATAATAAAAAAAAATATTAATTAACTGGATTAAATGATATTACTGTTTATCAACATATCCTACATTAATTGTACAAATAAATTTGTAATAATTTAATTTAACACTTTTATTTAGACCCCTCGTGGAATAATTTCTCCTCACTCTATCATTGGTCTAGTCTTACAAAATTCATACTAGAAATTCAGCGCTGAACAGAAGGAGATGCATTAAAGTATTTTGAATACTGATTAGTTATAAAAATATAAAATTATGTAGTTTTTCTTAAGTAAAAGTAGAGTTTGTAAATCTTTTAGAAAGTTGCTCAACATTTTAACTATATTGGCAATCTGAAATAAGAAAAGATATAATTGTGAAAATAAACCTGAAAGTGCATTGAAATAATTATTGATTAGATGTGTAGCTTCGAAAATTATTATAAGAATTCAGATTTCAAGTTTATTTTTTAGGGTAAAGGATTCATAATAAATTAAATAAAACAATATTAATTGGGTGGCTTTTTGATGGTGATGGGTATTACTAATATTAGAAAGAAAAAACATATAGTCAGCTTCAACTATATCTAAAAGTGTATTGAGGATGTCTACTAAGAATTCTTTTCTATTTTATTTTATAATTTTAATGTTTTTCTGGGAAAATATTATAATTAATTAGTCCTCCAACATATTTCTCAATGATATCGCAAACGTACAACCTGATCTCTAGCGTTTTTCTACTCAATAAATTAGTTTTTCTATAATTTTACGTAATGCACTATCTAATTATTTATAAAGATTATATAAAAGATTAAACTGTTAAAGTTATTGAAATGAAAGAAATAAAATAATACATTTTGATGGAGATTTAAGAGAATTCAAACCCGAGGTTAAGAAGTTTATCCTTGACTTCCACTTCAACTAAGCAAACCTTATGTCCAAACCAATCCGACAAAACATTTAGACTTAATAGCTCAGCTCATATGCTCATCGGGCGATCTAGTCATGTGATAATCAAGTCGGTCTAAGTTACCAGATCCCATGTCCCTGGCATAACAGCTTGGCAAATTGTCACATATAACATCCCTACTAGGATAAATAACGGCATATATAGTTGCAATACTTTTGTCTATTTTTCTCTATACATCTCTCTTATTGACTTGATCGTCGGACTTTTATTAACGTCAACACATTTCATATGAGGAGTTCGACGAAACAAATCAGGTGAGAAACCACACACTAAGGATATCATGTGTATCTACTTTATCATTATACTCTAAAAGTATTAAACAATATATTTACTAATTAAGAATACTTGGATTTCTTTCGAAAAAAAAAAAGAATATTTGGATTAATAATTATTTAATCATGTTTTTGTTTTTGCAAGTGAGATATTCTTAGTCTTATTTGGGCTGGGTGGAGCTGAAAGCCTTCAGACTGACCAACTTGGACCAGTCTGTTTGTTCCTCTTCCACTTCCTAGTTGAGTATTTAAAAAGAATTTGAAACAATTAAAATACAAAGAACACATAAAATAAAAGTCACACATTTAAGTTATTGCACGTGTAAATTTGACATTTCCACATATTTTTTTTTTCCTTTTTCCCCCCTTCAAGAATCTCACTTTAATTAGTAGTATAATGTTTGAATTATGCGTCCAATGTGTTCACATGGTTACAAGTAGAATGTTCAAAAAATTTATCATTATATTATCTAATATTTTTATAAAATTGTTACAGGTACAAATTGGAGTCTCTAATCTATAGTTTTATAATTTGAATTCTTCTTTTTATACAATCTAATTAAGTTTCTATAAGATTGTTATTTTTGGTTCAATGGAATATTCATCAAGCTAAGTATATAGTATAATTTTATTGTTTAAATAACTACTCAGGTTCAGATTTAAAAAATAATTAATTATAGTGTTTTGGAAGTAAAATATACTTATATGGTACTATAATTTGTCTGAAAATAGATACTTTTATAGAAAAATTATGGTTTATTATTCTAATTTTATAAGAGTTTACCAAAATATAAATGGAGCAAGAAATAATGCAGTTTTTTTGAGTCTAGAAGAATAATAATTTAAATCAGAAAATGAATAAACCATCATAAAAATATGTTATATTTTTGAACGAGAAAGTGAACTAAAGTTCAAGAATTACATGCTATAGAAAATGACTATTTTATTCAAACAAAACACATTTTATTTTAAATTGTCCATTTAATTTCTTGTATCTCAAGGGAGAGTAGTTCAGCATTTAAAATGAAATTTTCATGACTAATTATGTTCAACACCCTTTTCTTTCTCATTATCTCGTTAAAAATAATTGTTATAAAAAAATACAAAAAGATTCTTTTATGTAGAAAACCCTATTATATATATGGCACTCAATAGACCCAACATTTCTGATTATCGCCCAAAAGTACACTTCGGCCCATCTTAATCTCTTATAGGTAAAAAAAACTTGAGTAAACTACCAAAAGTATCTTTCTTTCTTTCTTTTTTCACTTTTTTTTCCTTTGTCCACATGGTTCAACTACGACTGCTAGTTGAAAATAAATGGACAGTGGAGGATGCGAACGAGTATGATTTTCCTTGAAAATACTTATACAAGTAGTCAATACGATTATTATGAATTTATGATATAATAAAAAAAAAATATAAACATTCATTATAACTAAGAGAACATGTAATTAGAGTATAATAGAAAATTTCAAGAAAAACAACTTATTTCAGTATCGCATGGATCGATATTGAAGCAATGGTTTTATCCACAAGACAAAATCCCTAATTAATATGTCTAGAACGAGCCATGACTAACCAAATTACTTTTGAGGCAAAACAAAATTAAGAAAGATAGCAAAAAATTTACGTTGAAATGTGCCTCCTTGTCCCGAATCCTGGATTTGCCACTGTTTGTAGGTTCCGTGGTTTTCCTCTGAATATTATCCCTGACCGTGATCCAATCTTTATGAGTAAGTTCTGGCGGGAATTTGTTCAAATTGCAAGCTACCACTCTCTCCACCAGTAGTCCTTACCATCGTCAATCCGACTGACAAATGGAGGTAGTGAACTGCTGCCTAGAGGACTATTTGTGTTGCTTTGTAGCTGAAACCCCTGCTGCTTGGCTCGATTTCTTCTTTGGGCTGAATGTCACTATAATACGTCATGGTACTCCTCCATTCATATGGCATCATTGAAGCTATTTATGGTCAATCTCCGCCGTTAGTAGTGGATTACATTCAGGGCACATCTCAAATCGCATCAGTGGATGAGTTGCTACGTGATTGGTCCAACTACTTTCCACATTAAAGGCCAATTCGTCAAGAGCACATCACCGCATGAAACAACAACCTAATGCTAAGAGAACAAACAGTTGCTCATTGACATTCTCCAAAGCTAGCTAAACGCTACTATGGTCCTTTTTGCATCTTAGATCGTATTGGCGTTGTGGCATATCGCCTAGACCTTCTTGTTGAGGCCAAGATTCACAATGTATTTCACATATCTCTACACAACGTATCTTCATCTTATTCTTTTCTCTGCTCTTTCCCATTATTTCTTACCTATTATCCAAATCTGAGTAACTTCAAGTTTGGCAGCATCAGATTCTGATTCCTAAGATCGTGTTAACTAACTTTGATCATGTTCATAATCTTGGTATTCATTGAATGTGTTTTAATCCTTAGTAATTTTATTAATTGGTAGCAAATAAGATTAAAGCAACTCATTGAAAAACCGAAGCAAAAAATATGTACAGCAATTCAGATGATGAATAATGATATAATATAGTGTTTAATACGAGTAATGCAACATTAAATTCAGTATTCGCTCTGTCCTCAGCCTTTACTAAAAATAAATGGATAAATATTTATCCGTCAATTTTGGAATGGAAAGTGCTGATATACCTTAATGGCCGTTTATGTTTTCAATGCAAATCCATTTTGTTCCCGCATTACCAAAAATTTGAATGAAACAGTTTCACAGTGACTTGACTGTCATAATAAAAATTGCAAATGCATTTCTCAGTACATTTTACAAAAAGAATCAAATAGGAATCGGCATTACATGACAGAAACTAATTTGGAGAATGTTTTATTGTAAATCAGAAGGTTATATAATATAAGAACTGATGTGTTTGTTCATCTCTTGTAATGGGACAACAAAGCTAATGAAGTCTGTAAATTTTGAAAATAAGATCTTTTTTTACTTCTTCATGAGAAGAACAACAGTATGAGCAGCAATACTTCTGTTTTCGCCCAAGCTATCAACCTTTTCATGAGTTTTCGCCTTCAGATTTATCACGGAAGGATCTGCTCCAAGCAGTTCGCACAAATTGGCTCTGATTGCTTCTTTGTGAGGACTCAATTTGGGTCTTTGAAGGATCAAGGTTGCATCCAAGTTTCCGATATCATATCCTGCCTCGTGCATCAGTTTTACCTGAAAAGAATGCAATTTACAAAGGATAAGTTTGATGAAATGGGCAGACAGCATACATTCCACTTGATTGAAGCCTTAAATTTCAGAAAGTTCTCTTCTTTGGTGTTTCGAATGTTCGATGGGTTAGCCATTCTGCAAATTAGTGGAAGAAAGAACTCGTCTTCTAAGTTCCAACAGTCAAAAATAGGACAGACAATGCCTTTTCCGAACCTGTTTGGTTCAACTAATGTTGTTAACTGCTTGTTTTTTGTTTGGCTGTTCATCCTAGATATTAGTTGAGTTTTCCTTCCAAAATAGTGACTAATAGTGGTTTATCAATCCTAACCAGAGATCCTATACCTATTGTCTGGAATAAAACAGTGAAAAAAAGCCCTGGGGAAATGTAATGAACACAAACAGGCGGCCAGGACAGAATCCCGGGGGTGGGGAAGGCGCAGCTGAAACAGCCATGGTTGGAGGTGTTAAAGCAAGCCACTTTTTAAGGAGAATCTTGGGCATCTTTGGCAGGCCGATGGGACAATACACTACCTGATCCCTGCTAAACATAGCCGAGCTATAAACATCCACAATTATTAAAATTTACTCGTTCTCGATTTTGTTTTTCTACTACAAGGAGTAAATATAAATTGTTATCTGCTAATAGCTATTTCAGAAACAGCATAATGAGATAGCTTAATTTAGTTTAGCACACGCCTATTTGTATAGTTATAACTTATATATCACTTCACACTATTGAACTCAACTCCATTCTAGGGCAGAACATAAGACCAGTTTACTGAATGGTTTAAATTTCCAAGCCTAGGAAAAAGAAATCATATATCTGTTACTCAAAGTATCTCAATGTCAAGGGAACAATCTTGGGCTAAGCCAAAGTTCTTGTATGGTGCCGAGACTTCCCCAAGTCATAGGCCAGGCAACTGAACCGAGGGGATTTTTCCAAGTGTATTTGTTGCCTACAAGTATAGCTGATCCTAAGTATATATTCGTTATCTGATTCCAATATTATCACTTCTTTATGTATCAAACCTTGACGCCTATAGGAACATATAATATGTGCCTGACAGCCAAAGTGTCTATAGGGCTTCCTTCCATATGGAGACATTCGTCTATCTTTCCAATGTCAGATGTCCGCCTCCTAGTCCTCGATGGAGTATGCTAAATCACTTAAGCCAAGTGTTTATTCCCTAGTCTAGAGGTGACGAAGATTCTACGCCGAACAGTCCATGTTTCCTGTGGCAGTCCTTATACCAAATTAGCCTACGGACCAGCTACCTTCCCATACACTTGGCTGAGTTCGTGAGTAACTCATCATAGATACGCTGTATTGTCATAATATTTTATTAAGATAGGGAAATTACAAGTCTGAAAATTGAGTATTTAATTCAACTACTTTTAAAATTAGACTAAGATATAGTCTATAGACTCTTCTAAACTCCAGGGAGATGATCTTCCCCTCGCTCTCTCCTCCAAACAAAGTAGAGATAACTCTAGCTATTCTGAGAAAAACATTCTTTCATAACCATCCATGAAAACTCAGATATTAATATGATTTTTTCCAAAGAATTTAGGCTTTAGTATATCAGGATCCTAGGCTTAACTAGTCTGTTTTGCCCCCTCAACTTTGATATATCTCATTACTCTTAAATTTGCTTAAAGTGACTTATTGATCCGTTGAACTTGCTTAAAGTGATCTACTGTCTTCCTAAACTTACTTCAAATGACTTATTGACCCTTTAAACTCGCTTGAATCAATCTATTGGCTCCATAAACTTGCTTACAGTGATGCACACTCTAATTTATCTAAATTCCACTGTGATCTATCTATCCCATATGACTCGTAAGTTAATCATATCATTCTACACAAGATCAGGAGCTAATAACACATCTCTAAAGTTCAAAAACATCTCCAAAGTTCAAAAAGTCAACTGATTACTTGACCAAATACAAGTGACCCCAGATTCACTAAGCCAATAACTCATGATCTATGATCCAGTATGTAAGCAAAAAACCGTGGAATAGTCAGTTCTTCAAACGATGCAACAACAACAAAGCCCTAGTCCTGAAATGATTAGGGGTCGGCTAACATGACCACAAATCAAAATCTCAGCAGTAGTTCAATGAACTCAAAAAAAGAAAAAACTCACAGCTTCTTCAATGAAAACACAAGATGCAGCTCCTTTCCACTTAGGATCAGAATCAGGAAAAATCTGACCAATATCAGGTAACCCTAACGCACCCAAAATCGCATCCACAACACAGTGCAACAACACATCTCCTGCAATGGCAAAAGAAAAAAAACACAACTTAAAAATCTTCAAACCAACTGTGAACTAAAAGCTCGGGCTGATAGTTAAAGCCGAACAACATGTTTTATATTTATCTCTGACTCACTCCTGTAAGGAATGCAACGGCGAATCTATGGTTGGAATGTCAGGGGGCGATTTTACACCTAGAAATATATAAAAATTCCAGAACCCTTTTTTCTGTTTTTTACACGATTTCAGATGAAATTTTTGAGATGTTCGATGAAATTTAGCATATATTGAAAACTATTTTATAGATTTCCGACGAACTTATTGTTGGAAATGAGATTGTTTTCAGTATATTCCTAAAACCAGGAGGGAGCTGGAACCCCTAATTGTAGTGGAGATTTCAGCAGATGGGACGCCCGAAAGCACCCCTAAGGGTGATTCTGGCCCCGGCCCCCCTAAATACGCCATGGAGGAATATCCAGGACAACACAGGCTCAATCCACCACGTGTTTTTAATTCAACAAATACTGAAGTAGCTACAAATTCAATCGATATTGTGTTAATTAACCGATTAAACTAAAAACTCGAGGTGACAGTTAAGAGCGAAGGACATATTTTATATTAATCTCAGATTTAAGAAAACCTAAAACATACCATCAGAGTGAGCTTCGCAGCCTCTGTCATGAGGAATATTAATCCCTCCGATGATCAAAGGGTACCCGGGCTCTAACCGGTGAAGATCGAAGCCGTGACCAATACGGAAAGGGAGAGATTTGGTGGCTTTAGAGGAAGTTGTGGCTGGATCACTTTGGACAGCTGTGCTTCCTGCTGATGCTGAAATGGACAGTTTGGGGATTGCTTTTGAAGATGAAGATGAGGGTTTGAATTGAAAAGGAAGAGAGCTGATTTTTGGGGTATTATTCTTGCTAATTTGAGTGGATATTGTAGAATATGAGCTGTATGATTGAGTTGCCATAGCCATTGGAGAATATCAGCTTTCTTTTTTGCAGACCACCTATGTTTTTGGCTGGTGTTTTATTGAGTTGACAAAATCCTATGATTTATTTTGTAATTTTTCCTAATTCTTATTCAGAAAATTATTGATTGTTTTCAATTTTTATTAATTATCCCTTTCATTTGTGTGTGTAAATCAAACAAATTTAAGCACCAAATTGAAGCATTCTTCCTCATTGTTTATTTAATTAATGGCATGACTTTTTGAAGTTTTTAGTTAAAAAAAATCAAAGATCAAATTTGGACAGCTAAATGAAAGTCTGCTACACATGGGCTGGTCAATAACATACAGCTTAAAATATTATGTTAAGGCTGCATTAAAAATAACCATAAAGTAACTAAGTTTCAGTATTTAAAAGAATGGAATATATAAATGGCTCATATGAATATTCCTATGTGGATAAAGACAGAAAAATTTTATATTAATATTATCAGTAGTGAATTACTATTGTTATATTTAAATCATTTCTGCAGTTGAATTCATAAGCTAAATAGATTTTGTCAACAAAGGGCGGCCGTTCTAACAAAAAAGAAAATAAGTATATGCTTATTGCAATAAATGACTTAGATACATCGAGCATCAATAGTTATCAAGTAACATTTCAACCAGTTTATCATTATACAATTGATAGATTTCAAATGCTAGTATATATAATTTACCATTAAATTATTCATCTAACATATTACGCCAAATTTATCCTAAAATTTATCTGGAAAGAGTTCTTCAGAAATTATTAAAATTGCAATATACAAACACAATTAAGTGTTATACTTTCAAATAAAGATGAGGTTTTCATTGTTATAAAAAAAAAAAAAAAAAAAATAGAAAAAAAAAAGATGAGTTTTTCATCAGCAGAAAATGTCACTTTTCAAGTTTCATTAGATGATGCTTTGGTTCTTGTGACTAGTTCATTAGCAATGAAGGGTTAATTATTTCTGATTTTATTGTATTCAAAACGCAACTCGGACCTTCAAACGGAACAGCAGGCCAAACATTTAATAAAGTTCACAAAGCTGCAGATGTATTAAGCATTGGTCAATTTATCAAAGTGCCCCCAATCGGGAATCCTACAATATTTTCGGAGTAATACACCCAACTAATTAATTGATGATATATCTATATATTCATTTCTTTAAACAAAGCGATATGCATCCCATTTTTCAATAGGCGGATTTACTACTCCAGCAGTAGAATAGATGTTCTCTACCAACATACAATTGAACCAAAGGCCTCTTAAATCAAGGAAAAAAAAAACATTAGGAACAAACATACTGGTAAACTCTTTGCCATGTAAATCTGATTTGTACACACAAAAATTTACAAGTATGGCTCCCAAAACCACGGAGCATCGCAAAAGCAAGTCCTTTTCGGGACTTTCAGATTGCAAAATTAATAAGTTTAAACATGGCATAACTTGTATTTACACTGTAACTAAGTTCAGCACTCAGAAGACCTAGGTTGCTTGCATCCATGCTCCGGTATCAGATTCTCCGAGGCAGCTCTCTTCGGTCTCAACTGCAAAGACAATGCCAACTATCAGCGAGAAAAACGAGATAAAGAAAGGATATCTGATGGATACTGATGCAAAAATAGCGAACCTTCTCTTCTGTCCGCTCGTAGATGTTTCTCAAAAGAATATTTTTGGATTCATTAGTTATCACTGCCAAACAAATTTCCAGAAAAATGAGATTGCCGATGGATCAATCATAAGTAATGTACTAAATAAACAAAAGTAACGCAACTCCAGTTTACTGAACTTGCTCGAGTTTCAGAGATAGAATCTATTCGGCAGTTCAAAGTTTTCTGATGAATAAGCGGAAATTACCGAGAGTGACTAGCACTAGTAAAGGCCTAAATTGATGAAGTTGTACCGGTAACTCTTAAGTCTAAGTAACATCTTTACATTATCTTGTTAAGAAGCTGCATATATGTTAGTTTGATAAAAGAGATTTGAGTATATTTTCTCGCCAAAGAACAGATCTAAAATCGGGCAAGCATTGTCAAAAAAAAATTGATTCTCTATACGCAAGATAAACCAAAAGTGAGCTCGACATGCGGTGGTTTGGTTCATTTATAGTTGTTTACTGTTTGCTGTTGGATGTTGAATTAGATGTTAGCTTAATTTTCTTTAAAATTAGCTATAGTTGTTTCTCGATCCTAAGTAAACACTCCTACGCCTGTTCCTTGGAGTAAAACCGCAAAAATGAGCTACAAAAAGGAGAACCAAACGGGCACTCTATTCCCATCCATGTTAAATTCTGCATTTTAACACTTCAATCAAAGGTTGCACCTCGTCTTAAACATCTTTGTTGTCATCTAAGGAAAAAAAAATTACTAGAAGAGTAGAAGAAGCATTCTTAATTAGCATGAATCACAGTTATTGTTGCTTATAAATTGTGAACAGAGAAAATAACATAGGTTATTCGATGGACGATGAAGTCGCCAAATGATGCCGTGAACAGAGATGACCATATTCTAACACAGAGAGAGATACTTTTATATGGTATCAAAGATAATAAATTCAGCAGAAGCATTCAAAAGCAACCAAAAGTCACAAAAAAGACTTAGATCTATGAAAGGCTCGGGTTTGACAGTTCTTCTTACCTTGATTGGGTGGTGGAAGAGTCCGGCTGTGAGTTGGATGATAAGTAGCTGGAGTCATTTTCTACACAAAAACATGAACTTTTTTGTTTAAATAAGGATAAATAATCCTTTAGTTAATGAAAAGAGAAACAATTCATTGGTCCTATAGGTTCATGATACACCCGGAAAAGATAATCCAACGTCAACTCGGGCAAGATGCACAATGATTGACACTCAATTAAGAATGTCATTCATAGGATAAATAAGTGCAAGCATGGCATATGTTTATGAAAAAGTTGTCAGAATAAACTTTCAGCTTTCAAAAATATATGTTCAAGGTGCACGTATCAGATGTTTCTTAACCATAGTTGATAATCACCACATAAAAACACAAGGGCGATTTGGTAAGGAAAGGAAAGAAACAGTTAGTTTAAAGCCTTTGAACTTTGTTTCATTTGTAGAACGTATTCTGACCCTGAGCGCTGAAGTTGCAACATATTCTCCAAAATTCCCAATTCAGCTCGATGTTTGGCATAGTTAAATCTTCATGTCGAAGGCCAAACTAACAGTGAGTGAAAAAACGAGGATTTCATATAGTACTTTTGATCAATCTAATTTTTTTCATATCCTTGGCTCAATGAGAAAATGGGTCAGATACTACATGATCAAACCCATGGGGAATGATGGAAGGGGAATAAAACACGAAAGGAGTGACAAAAGGAAAGTAACAATAGCAATGGAGTAGAAGAACCTTTGTTCAAAATGTTAAAGTCTTAACTCGTTCAAAAATTGCACTTTGGTTTAAAATTGTACGGACACGTTCATGGTAAGGATGTTTTATCCAAATGTAAAACTTGAAAACACAAGACCATTTGGTAGCTTATCTGGTGTGAACAATAACAGCAAAGGAAAGGGTAGAAAAGTTTCTTAGACTACAAATTGTCAATAATTTGCTTTTTCATTCACAGTAAAGGACAGTGTAATCAGTCAATCAATAACGTAAGCATGAAAACAAGTACAAACGGATAATCATGACAACTTTAATCTGAAAATCACTGAGAATCCCGTACACTTATTTGAGCAATGCATTGTTATATAGTAGAAATTACAACTACAGAGAACTAGTATATTTGAGTAGCTGCTAAAATTTTGACACTGAACCGGGACATTATACATTCTGCCACCATTTTTATCGAAAACAGTAAACAATAAACTCAATCCCCATGAAAGATCTGTGAATTATGAGTCCACTCATACTTAACATACATCAAATCTCGAAATTGCAATTCAATACACTTGACTTTCCAAAAAATCAATTCAGTTAAGATCTTCAGCATTGAGACTATACATACAGGAGAATCTCTATATAGAAATACTCTATAAAGGAATAACCTCCCAATTGTTAAACAAATAGCCCGGTCCCAAGTGTATTATTATATAGAGGCTTTAGTGTATAACTTCTTAATCATTATCAACCCGAAAACAAATCCAGTATTCCAATGCTACAACTACAACAACAAAGCTCTTAGTCCCGAAACGATTCAGAATCAGCTAACATGAACCATCATAAAGAAACGAAAACAACACCGAGGAAAAAGAAAATAAATTCTTCCGAGATTTGAACTCGGGTAACTGGACTCAGAATCCAATGTCCTGACCACTACTAGACCATAGAACCAAACGAGGAACTGCATTTTGGATTAGCTTGAACAACAACAACAACAAAGCCTTAACTCCAAGAACATTCGCGTTCAGCGAACATGAACCATCATAACAAACTGAAAATAAGACCGAGGAAAAAGAAAATACATTCTACCGAGATTTGAACTCAGGTTACTGGATTCAGAGTCCAATGTCCTGACCACTAGACCATAAAACCAAACAAGGAACTACCTTTTGGATTAGCTTGAACTCAATCAAAAATTTCACAAAAACTAAGAACACCCAGTTACTAAACTACGCAAATTGACCCTTCACTTCACAATCAGTACCAAACAAATCCCTAATCAGACACCAATTCTATATTACACGGACACTTCTCCTTACTAGCGTACCCATACCCGTGTCCAACACATATTGTACACAGTATAGGACACCATTTTAAGGCTATTTTATGAAGTTTATGTTTTCAAAATAACATTTCCCATGTCCGTATCTATGTCTGACACCCTATCCATATCCGTGTCCGGACAACATAGGGCACCATTGATCACAACTACCAAAACCCATAAGCAAAATCTAAAAACTCAGTCACCCAATTCATCAAAATCACAACTTTATCATCCAAATCACAACAAACCATCTAAAACTTTTTACAACTGTATTTCAAAATCAGAGAAAAAATAGGAAATTGGGTAAGATTTGATAGATGGGTAAGATTTAAACTCACCGAAGGATTGGTTCGATCATTGGGTCTAAGTTGGGTGAAATTGTGAGGGTCAAAAGAGGGCCAATCTCCGAGCAAAGACCCCATTGAATGCGGGAATTCTAGAGAGAGAAAGAGGAGAGAGAGCGAGAGAGGTGGAGAGGGCAATGCTTGATTTTAGAGCTATTTTAAGCAAGTTTTTTACTAGCTGGTATAGTTTGGAATTTGCATGGTGTTTATCAATTTGGGGTCTTATTACGTGTTTAATTCAAGTTTCTTATTCGGAAATTAGAATACATCATTTGGATTAAGTTTAAGGATCATGTCCAAATTCGTTTAATCGAGTTTTTCTTTTTTGGTAACTTTTCCGGTTTTGAGCTAGGAGGCTCGTCGGTCAATTTTTAAGTTTCCGGTGTAATTCAAATTTAAGAGATAGTTTAAACAACTTGTGACGTTTAATTTATCAAGTTTTTTTTTTTTTCTTTAAGAAACAAACTTTATTTAAATGCTAAATCATCTTAAAGAGCATCAATAAAAAATAAAGGTAGACATGTTCATTATTCACGAACGGACTCAAAGCTAAACATTTAACATAAGAGATATATAAAACATAATTCATATAAGAACAACAATATATGTTAGTGATATTTCTACTTAATTAATGTTTAGAAATTCTAATATGATAACATAACGCTTAAGTGTAAATTTTCTGTTATATAAAGATACAATATATTTTGCTTTGAATTGTTGGGAAATAAAATTACACTATTTTTATTACTTTAATGTTAAGAAAGTGAAAATCATTTGGAAATTACTTATTATTATTTTTTTGATAAAGGAAATTACTTATTATTATTAAGAAAGTAAAGTCCAATTTATCTCAATCTTTTTACCTTTTCTATTAACCTATGCAAATTTGTTAAAAGTACTATCTCTCTGTCTCTCCATTTTTTCATTAATTTAGACATTGAAAGCTTTGTTAATGGAATTTTAACTAATTTCTAAAAATATTTACTTGAAATTTTGAAATTGTTTCATTTGTAGACTGTGTGAATTTTGATTTTTTGCAATAAACTTTACCAAGGATTTTTTTTCCCCAATGCTCATTATATATTATATTTCACTTATAATAATCAAAACAATTTTTTTTAAGAAAGAATAATGTATATGTTATTATTCAATAAATATTTACCAAATTTTCTTATTAGGAAAACTATCATTTTCATTATACATGTGCTTCTCTTATTGCTCATTAGTAAGTATAAAAAATGAACAAACAATCTATTGCATCATGTACAAGTTGGATAAAAATATTTTCTAAATAGTCCGTTGAACATACAAATAATGATCTTCAATTGTATATCATAAATACAAAAGACAATATAAAATGTTTTTGTTAAACAATTAATATGCAATTTATGTAGAATATGAAAACTAATCTATGGAGTATAATGATGTGTGACATTGATCAAATCTAACAACATGGAGGATAAAATTGCTGTCTAATGATAAACAAAATTGATATGATGGTTTCGAATTATAATGTCGTTTGCTGATTTTGTACGTCAATATTCTCTTATGTAAGTGGGTTGAGTTAGTAAGATTTAAAAAGAGTGTGAAATAGATAAAAGTAGAAAGATGTCAAATGAACCATTATTTATTGTAAAGAAGATATTTATAGGTGAGGATGTGCTAAGTTGTAATAGTAGGAAAATGAAGTTTGTTGTCATTCAAGTCGAGCGTTGAACAATTGTCTAATTAAAAATACTTAATCCGAGTGACATGTTGACTGGTTCATGCAGTTTTCCTAGTTGAGGAAGTATTTGAAATGGGTTGTTGGACTTGGACCTAAATTTTCACAATCTTATTATTATTTAGCACTGTTTTAAAAGATGAATGCTTGACCGTTTAAACACCACAAAACACTCAAAATAGAGACTCTAACATGACCAATCAAATCGTCTAGATGTACAAAATTCGACTAATTCTCAATCTCAATTAGACTTCGAAAGTACTCGACTTTCTTAATAACGCCTAATGATTTTTGATACAATGCTATTTAAATCACTTTATAAGTGAAATCACAAAAGTCGAATTAAAAAAACTGTTTAAATCCCAACCGTTAATCAACCGCACCCCCACCGTACACAAAACCCTGAAACCGCAGCATAACATTCCCCCTCCCCTCCTCTAGGTTTTAGCCTCTCTTTCACAGTCTCCATTCCAATTTTCTCCACTTCGTAAAACCTACCTACCACCTATAATCCGCCGGCGATTGAAAAAACCCGCCGGAGAAACCTAAGCGGCGATCATGGCCGCACCTGAAGCCCCCGTTTGCTACGTCGGCGTAGCTAGAGCATCCCCTGCTTTCCGTCTCATGAAACAAATGGTGAGCGCTTAGATTTGCGTCAAATTCACGAGATATTGATGAGAATTTGACGAGAATTTGATGTAATTGCAGGGATGGGAGGAAGGAGAGGGGCTAGGGAAAGATAAGCAGGGGATCAAGGGACATGTTAGAGTCAAAAACAAACAGGACACCGTTGGTAATTCTATTTTTGAATTATCGTTAGCCGACCCCGAATCATTTCGGGACTAAGCCTTTGCTGTCTTGTTGTTATCTTTTTCTTTAATCACTAGATAATGTTTTACTTGTTTCATGAGAATATTGCTCTCCGTGGAAAATGTGTTTCGAGTTTTGTGTGATATGTTTCTCGCTATGTTGCCTGGACACAGATACTGGAAACGTTATTTCTAAAACATAACCTTCATAAAGTAGCTTTGAAATGAAGTTAGACATAGACATTGATATGGACTTTATGCTAGTAGATTGACGTGTCCGTGTAACATAAGTTTCTAGGTAACAATGTGAATCGTTGAAGTGAATCTAATTGTTGAGTTAACAAGTTAGGATAGGAGTTTGTGAATCAGCCATTGGATATTCATTTTTGTATGTTTTGATGTTTCAAACAGGTGTTGGTCTGGAGAAGCCAAACAATTGGGCGTTTGATACAACTCAGTTTGATAGTATTCTTAAAAGATTGAGAGTGGTATGCTACAGCCTTTTAGTTATTTGAATTTGATTTATACATTGAATGTCATAACGAGTGATTTGATACTAACCTATTTCTCTGTATATTTTTTGTTTAATTGACAGCAAGCAGCACCTGCTCAACCAACTGATGAAGGTATAGCAACATAGACAATAGTTGTTCAAGTATCTAATTAACTTTTGTCTTACAACTATGTTTTTTTCCATCTTGACAGTTGACGATGAGGAGGAGGCTGCGCCAGATCAAACAAAGAATGGTGCATCTAGCGATCAACAGGAGGCAGTTGCCAAGCCAACTCGACCACAGGGAAGGTTGGTGCTGTTAAGTTTGTATTTTTGCATTTTTCTACGAGTGTATGAATTATATTGTGAATGATGTGAATCACTTATTCAGATGCTATTTTTTGTCTAATGACATATTATGTATTTATATCATTTCTAAATGTTCATCAGATATAAGAGGAGGGAGCGAGGCAAGCTTGTTCAGGCATATACTTCAAAGGATCTTGAGGGAATTTTGGTAAGTTTTAAAACTTTTGGGAATTCCACTGAGATTTAGGAGCTGAAGTGCAGTTGTGAGTTGTAAATTTTAGTATCCATTTCAATGGAATTTGGGATGTACTTGTCAAAATTTACTTTGTTAGGTTGAAAATTTGGCAATTATAAAAATGGAATTTATTTTCATTTAATTTCACTACTGCTTACTTTTGGCTGCAGGTCAAGAGAGATGAAGCATCAGCCCAGCCAGATGCAGAAAGTGAATTGCAGTCTGCAGAGGCATTGGAGGACGAAGTTATTTATTCTGGAGGTAAAATATAAGTCTAAAGATACAATTGATATATTTAATAAATAACAACACGAACAATCCAGATAATAATACAAGTCTAAAGACATTACTGTAAAAGCAATATGCTGGCTCTAAAACCTAAGTTTTGTCTTAGTTTTGCTGCCCACGAAGGCCTGATGATAGTATTACGTATTCTTGAAACTAACGTTATTCTTACTTGACTGAATTTTTCTTGTCACTTGTTTAGATGATGAACATGTCTTTACTGCTATGTAATTTAGATCTCCCCTTATTCTTGGATATTTTTTGATAATAGAACCGACTGTAAAAGTGTTCTTTGCTACTTGGCGTTAGCTTTAGTTTATAAATATTTAGTTTAATTATTCCTCGTCTTGGTGGTCAAACAAATTAGTTTATATAAAATGCTCGAGACTATTTTATTCTTGGGAAATCATGTTTGACAGAAACTTCCTTTTACCAATATTTGCTTGACTTATGAATCAACTGTTTTCCTCCTTATGTGGGTTTGAGAAGATAAAATAAGTTCATTGCTTAAAAAGCGGTTTAAATTAATTGTCACAGAATGCAAAACTAAAGATCTTCCTCCGGACTGGTGGGGTTTCAAATCTGGATTTGTCTCTGGAGGTTTCCTTGGAGCACGAAACAAAAAGAAATCAAGCAGAACCGGAAAAGCTGAAGATCCTAATAAAAGGACTGCATTCCATGAAGAAGATCAAGAGAACCTCTACAAACTTGTGCAGGTATGTCCCTTTCCAACTCTTTTCCCTATCAATCGACTCCTAAAACACATGCCTCTCCTCTCCTTGTATTCATGTGGTCACGAAAAGAAATTCCATTTTGACCCATTCATGTTAGGCATAGCTCTATAGAATAGGCGAGAATAGCTACACTTGATGATGTATTAAAATGATTCTCTTGCTTCATCATTTTCCAGGATAAAGCCACTTCTGGGAAGCAAGGCTTGGGTATCAAAGATCGACCAAAGAAAATTGCGGGCGTTCGGTTTGAGGGGAAGAAGACATCTTTTGGTAATAGCGATGATGATTCTGCTGATGATGATACAGACACTGGTGATTTTGATTCCTCGGCAGAAGAAGATGACATTCCAGCAACAATTACTGTCGGAAAGAAAGTTGACAATCAGAAGACTGCTGATTTGGGTACCTTAGGAAAACGAAAGCTTGATGATTCTTCGGACATGGAAAAAGCTAATGACCAAAAGTTGAAGTTGAAAAAACTGTGTAGACAGCTCTTACGTCAGGTATGGCATGCCATGTTGCTAGCTTCATACAACTCTTATGGTTTTGCTCATTTAAATTGGTTTTTTTTTTCTCATATAAGATTGCTTGATACTGCAGGTCCCTGGAGAGTCAATAAAGCTAAAAAAGCTGAAAGTTCTTATCGAAGAACATTCCTCTTCTGTTTTTTCCAATTTCTCTTCAAAGAAAGACGCCATTGCTTTCTTGAAACAAAAGGTATGCACATTCAGCTTCCATAGCATTTTTTAATATGTTCTATTTTCTCTATCTTTATGACAACACTTGGCTACTTTCGAATAATTTGGCTGTCAATAACACATGGAAGTAAGTTGATCTGTCTTGCAATTTTGTGGTTTAAGAATTCCTCCTCCCCGTCTTTCGGGAAGTATTTTTGGGGGCTTCCCCGTGCAGATCCCCAGTGCATACCTCTTCGTTGTTGACAATCCTATTTACGTTTATGATGACTTTTTTGTTGTGTTTGCAGCTGGAAGGTAGTCAGAAGTTCTCGATAGAGGGAAAAAGAGTCTCGCTCAGGAAGTGAGGCTGAAAATTTTGTTAGGATTCATGTGATTTTTTATTATCATATCTACATCATTCATCTAGGGGTTCATGTATTAGTTTTTCACCCGGCTAATCGGCCTACATATGTATTGTTTGGTTTTGTAAAATTCATTGAGGGTATAAATAATTTGTATCAGATGGTCATTATTCTAATAACAATTTTGTAAGAGTTGATGCTTGAGTAACAAGGAGCACCCTTCAAATATGTGTTTGTACAATATATACCTTTAACCCGGGAAGGTTGTATTAAGATGGAAAATTTCAAGTCTTATTCGGTGGAAGTTGTAGATTGGCCACTGCATGAACTTGCATTGTTTAGTTCTGGAATAAATAGTCCAAGTTTGAGATTGAAGTTGTGTGTAGGCAGAGGTTAAATCTGCTCTCCAGTAACTATAAGCTAAATTTGTACCTTGTCCCCATTTCTGTTAATTGTTTATAGTACAAGTTAGAGTCAGTTGGCTTCAAGGATTGTTGACATTTCTATAAGCATGATCGATTTCACCCAACAATTATGCTCACAATTTCAATTTGCAAAGGAAACTGGCCTGGATTAACAGCGTGACCATACAACATCGCCTGACACCCGTGAACTGGGAATTGGAAGTTCTGGGAAGTTGAGTTTATGGAATATGGCATGCTGCTGAGACAAACTGAGCATATCTAACATGCCAGTTCAATTACGCCCATTGCACGAACAACTATTATATGTAGCTGGTTTGCACAATCTTCTTTGCTATGTATTTTCCAAGATAATCATATCCATGGAAGAATAAAGCCTCAATTTCTGCCCTTTTCCCACTTTCAACCATTAATGCCACTTCATCCTTGTGACTCTCCTGTTATATACAAATACAGAGTCATCCAATATGCAAATTTATGTTCTCCAATATGGAAAAATAGGGGTTAAGATTAAAAAAACTATACCGGCATAACTTCCAAAGACATCAAGCTTTTGGCAATCTGCAAGTCCCGGGGCTTCAGGGGTACAAGTGATTCTTCGGGTATAAGCTGTAGATCATCCCCTCTTACTCCTAGCCATTTGATATTGCATGCTGAAGAAAGAAAGGGATTGTTTATAAATTATTTCAAGTTTGATCAAGGAGGCTGAATTGAAGGTCAAATCAATGTTAGCAGTCAAGATCCATTTATCTTGATCGAACTTTTGATGTTAAAACGGTCTTTCAGTTGGTAATATTTGATAAACTAAACTTT
The DNA here is from genome assembly GCA_028411795.1 of Euphorbia peplus. Classification (NCBI taxonomy): domain Eukaryota; kingdom Viridiplantae; phylum Streptophyta; class Magnoliopsida; order Malpighiales; family Euphorbiaceae; genus Euphorbia; species Euphorbia peplus. The sequence continues at coordinate 32,338,074 of CP110839.1, forward strand.
ACAAATTGCTGGATATTATAATGTTAAAACCGGTTGTATTTCAATGAATTTGTCAAATATTATCAACTTGAAAGCCGTGAGTTGATTTGGCTAATTCGATAGAGTCAACTTTACGAGTCATATTGAGCTCAATTCTTAAATCAACACTAGAAGAAAGTACCATATCTGTATGCTTCCAGACCCATCCCTATGCTTCCAAACTTGAAGGTGCATAGTATAGCTAACCCAGCAGGATTCCTTCCAAATTTGAAGAGAGTATGAGAGTTCTAATATGGTAAGCGAAAACATACTAATATATAAAGATAAACATGATACTACTATCAACTATGTATCTTTTATATTATATATAATCATGTGACATATATACTCAAAACAAGTTTAAATCTAAACTTATGTATTTCCAAGGATGTCAATATGGTTTCAAAGTTTGCAAATGTGGATCTAAGGTTTTCTCCACTTGTAATGCTATTTTTTTTCTTGCTAAAATCGTAAGCAAACAAGATGAATTTCAATCATTTTATTTTAAAATGTTGTACGTTAGGAGTAGCATAATAATGGGATTGAAGTACCACTAGAATTTTTGTTTTGGACACTTTTTAGCAAATTGTTGTAGTGAAAAGTATGTCTTTGAAGATAGAGGAAACTTCATATTCGTGCTTGTAAAATTTTAAACTACATCTATGTTTTTAAGAATGCATAAAAACGCAAGGTTTAGTTTTATATATTATATAACACGACTATGATATGATAACCTGCTTTAAAACAGTGCAATTATTCATTTATACTAACAAACATCAAGCTGATTGAGCAAGATAGGTAACCATACCAGTCAACCAGTCCTAAAATCGGCAATTCTGGGAACAAGCGGCTCATTCGGTGAAGAAGAAACCTATATTGCATTATAAGTATGAGATATACCAAAGCCATCAATGAGCAAATCAAGCTAAATTTCTAGCAGCCAAAGCCTCAGGATAGTTAAATGTTTATGATGTACCTTGTGGCTATATCAGGGTACCCCTTAGCTGTGATGAGAATACTTGGGATCTGATTGAACACACGATCCTCCGCCAGCCGCTGGAATATTGCATGCTGCAGGCCAAGAAGGAGACTATAATTTGGAAATTTGGATTAAACAAGCGGAAATTGGACATGCACATAGATACGTGAAACTAAATACAACATTCCTTAAATAGCTTATAAAAGAAACAAAAATGAAATGAACACGGACACGGACACGGACACAAATATGCGGACTCATAAACGGAGTGTCCAGGTAACATGAGTGGAATGTACCTTCTCTACCACAATGATGTAACGTGCGTCTGTCTTCATAAGCAATTTGTCTAGCAAATTCAAGTCGCCAGAAATGGCATAACCAGAAGATCCACATTCAGTACAATCTACGGCTTCCTGGTTTGGCTCCTGTGTCAATTTTCCGTAGCAACGTTATGGTATTGATGGTCAAACTCTAAAGTATGTTTCACAAAGCTCGCTACACCTCATTTTACTTTGACTTCAATAACGTCATTCCAATCAATTTATATACAAAATCTCACTCCAATATTGACATAGTACAAACGACATTTGACTATTTGCCAACTATGCAACATGTTAGACAAGGATATGATTGTTTAAAGTCCTTTCATGGTTTAAAATGCGCACGAGCATAAATATGGTCATCATATCAATTCGTCGTAGTTAGACATGTCAGCTTGGCATTTAATCGGGTATATAATCAATTGTCTTCTGTGCTACGAAATGTCATCATTCCAACGAGCATTCATACACAAATTGACTAGAAAGAAAAAATTTCTGTCTCAAACACGCACAAGCTACACTAAACAATTGCCAAACAAGATTGAGGTAAATTAGTTACCTGAATCAACAATCTCCCAGCAAGAAGTCCTCTGCTAGATGCCATGATTCCAAGGCTAAACCGGCTACACCGAAGCAACGATACGACATCTGTCGCCCCGATGAACAAACCATGACTTCCAATCCTATCAGCAACCACGAAACAAACAAGAGAAGAAGATCGAAACTAGAAAATAGACCTTGGATTGTCCGGTTAACCTGCAACTGAGACGAAAAATACTCGGGCGAAGAACAAAGCAATCTATAAAACAACTCCCTCTGCGTAACTCTTTTTTCGAGCACCAAAATCCGAAAGCACTCTTCCATTACCTTCCACACTACATCAACACGAAACAATCAGATCTCACTTCACCTTAATCGAAGAAAAACAAGATGCATTCACGAGAATTTTGATCAGTACCTCGAACAAACGCTTTAGCTGCATTCATTCTCATCATAGACCTCGTAGAAGATGAGTGAGATAAAAATATCGAGGAAAGATCGGTCAACAATCCTCGACTTATCTTGCTGTTACTCGATTTCCTTTTGATCTGATTCATCGTGTCACAAATTCAATTGAACTAAACGAGTAAATTCTACTTGATTTGAACTAAAGAGGTGATGGGGATCATACCAGAGGAAGATCAGAGATTGCTGGATCAGGAGAGGTCAAGATGCGGAGGAAATTGAGGACTGAAACCTCGATTCTGGCTCGAACCTGATGAATTATACAAAAGGCATGTATGGAGAGATGATGATGATAAGTGTGATTTTGATTTAGGAGATGACGAAGTTCGGGGAGGTTACCTCGAGGGGAGTGAGGATGTCGGCGTAGCAGAGGTGCTGATCGGAGAAGAATTTGAGGGAGGATGTTCGAGGATCTTCCATTGTTCGGGTTTGATTCTCGAAAAAGAGCGTGCGAGGAAGGGAACGAGAAAGAGATGACTAAGATGAGAGATCGGAAAGAAAGGATTCAAATGCCTCGAAGAAGCGCGCGCGCGCGAGGGGATTTTCAAAAATAACTAATTTATTGTCTTAAGATTATTTTTAAAGTTTATGTCAAAAAAAGATTATATTTTAATATAGAAATTGAAATGCACATTGGAGCATGAGTCACTAATTGAGGTGTTAATTTCATATTCGTGCAATTTGGTTTAAATATAAAGCTAGGGAAGCTGGGTTACTAGTTGTTGCAAATGCCGAGCTGAGCCGCTTATGATCATCTTAATGGTTGTTTAATAAAAGCTCAATTCGACTGAGTTCGGCTCGATATGTAATTGAACTGCTCATGAGCACAATTTTGAGGTTCCATTCATAAACGAGCCAAGCTTCAGCTGAACCAAAACTTTATAAAGCTTGACCAAAACTTGATTCAATGCTCATGAGCAGGCTCGAATTGAAAGTTCGTGAATAACTTCTAGATTTTTAGGTTACAATTAAAAGTTATACTTGTGTTAGTTTACATATATCTAAGTTTGATAATATTTATCTGCTATTTATGTTTAAATACAATAAATAAATTTTGCCTCTAAGCTTACAAATAATTCTCAAACAAAATTTAATAATTATAATTTTATTGATAAATAGTTTGCGATTAAATAAAAAAAAATTATAAGAAAATTTGCTCTCAAACTAAGTCCAAAGCTTGGTTCGAGCTCGTCAATTTTCTAATAAGCTGAGCCGAGCATGATCAAGCCAAAGCTCAGTCAATGCTCGAGCTTGTTAATTTTCTAGGGAGCCAGCACAATCAAACCAAAGTTCGGCTCGTTTACAGCGCTACGAGTTCCACTAATATAAAATTAATTAATCCTCAAAATTTGGCCCGTCTAGCTTCATAGGTCACTAGATCCTTCTTGGGGCTCCTTTTGGGCTGGGATTGTAAGGGGAGTTGGGTTCCTCATTGATTCGTTTTACATTGTGTTAAGGCCTAATGGGCCTGGTCTGGGCCATTTTCATCATCGTTAATTATCTTTTACTTGGACTACCTCTCAGTATCGTTAAATACACAACAAGTGAATTTGTCATATTATATTTTGAAAAAGAAGTAATATTTTGGTTTTATTTTGTTCCATATATATGAAGCAAAGTGAATTACGAAATTTGATTATTAATCACCGTCCTGCCAAAAATTAGGTAAATTTATTGATTAATATTTTCGACAAATATTAGGTTGATTATGACTTTTTGTCACAGCAGCTGCTTAATTATATGTTCAAGTCCTAAAATACCAATAAAGAATTTTTAAAACGTACAGTAAGTAAGAAAAGGTGATGAATTTCATGACTAATATGTACGTATGTGTAAATAAAAAAAAGCTCAAATTATGTACTTCAACATAATTTTCTAGGTACTTTTAAATATTGATATGTTTCTACCGCTTAATGCACCAATTTTATATAGTGTTAATTGATTGTTTAGGAGTTACAACTTGATGATTGTTTGAGCTCCAACTAACATATGAGATAAAACCATGTTATCAACTAATGAGGGTTGTTGATCAATGAGCTCTCTTTAACACTTGATGAGTAATATGAGATCTTTAGCCGAGGCCAATAGATCTACATAAAACTCTATCTTTATATTGTCAGACCAAGTAACTAACTACTTCGATGTTAGAGATTAATATAAAAAAATGTTATTCTTAACTACCAACTTAAACTTTTGGTTCAAATAATTAAGTAACATTCGCGCACAACTCCTTCTACCATCAAGCTATAAATGATTATCGATTATTATTGTTGTCTAAAAATTTACGATGTTAAAATTTCGTTTCACCAATGTGTAAAAGAAAAGTCCAGAGTTTAAATTTTAATGCTTATTAAAATATTTTAATAACTCGATAAAAATAATAAAAAATTTATTTATAACTTTTGAAATTAACGAGTATATATTTCAACGCACAAAATGGATAAACCATGGATTGTTAGACTTTGGTGAGGAATGGACAAGTCACGTATATGAAGACATAGATAGAAGGTAATGATTAATTTGGATATGGCCGACTTGGCATTGGATGGTCCCTCCTCTATATGGAAAAATAGTATAATTTTTTGTGAAAATATTTTATTAAAAAATAGTTTATTGTTTCTTTTGTGAAAATATTAAATTTGAGGTTCCCTTATTTTCACGTAATATTAAATATACAAATTGAGAAGAGCTGGTGCATGATAGTCTTGCAAGTTGGTAATGCATTTGCCTCACTTTATTATTCTTTTTGTATAATTCTTTCTGGCCTTTTGACCGGGGTTTTCTATTCCTCCTTTTGCCCTTTGAAACTCAAGCAAATTTAGAATTGGAGAAAAGAGGAAAATTGAAAATAAAAAGGGAAAAAGAGGAAAATTATGAAAGGGGAATTAAATGGAAGGAAAATAGAGAAATGGAAAAAATAAGGATAGAAAAATCAAAACAAAAATTAGTACAGTATATACGTAAATCTACAATGGAAAAACTATGTGTTGACAATCAAGCTAAATCACACAGAATATAAAGCAAGAAAACGACACAAAGATTTGTTAACGAAGTTCGGCAAATTGCCTACGTCTCCGGGAGCGATTGAGCGATTTTATTTTATGAATCAAGTGTCTACAAAGAATACAAATCACATGTATTTATAATAGGGGATTCGAATCCCTAACTAACTAGGAGAACCAGAATCCTTCCTAATTAGAATCCTTCTTCACTAAGGATTCTACTTAATTAGATTCTTCCTAATTCTAATTTCTTCCAAATTAAAATTCTTCCTAATTCATACCGCGGGGAGGATTCTCCCGCACCCCGGTCCACTAATCCAAACGTGTCCTCCAAGCCTTCGGCTCCAATCTCTCCGCTCCGTCATGTATATTATGAGCCATATACAACAAATCTCCACCTTGGCGAATAATCACGCATCCCAGAAGATTTAACCAACTTCTAAACACGCTATGTGGACCGGGCTACCTCACTTTCTTAGCAACTGCGAATATCTAACAAATCCAAACAATGTTTGAATTTGTCAGAAGTAACTGGCTTTGTCAACATGTCAGCAGCATTCTCAGAAGTATGAACCTTCAGTAACAAGATCTCCTCAGATGCAATCAATTCTCTAATCTTGTGATACCTAACAGCAATGTGCTTGGTTCTAGCATGATACACCTGATTCTTTGCCAAATAAATGACACTTTGACTGTCACAATGCAATTCAACTCCACCTTGCTCAACACCCAATTCCTGAACCAAACCAGTAAGCCATAATGCTTCCTTTGTAGCTTCAGCTAACGCCATATACTCGGCTTCAGTTGTAGACAACGCAACAGTAGACTGAAGTGTTGACCTCCAACAAATAGGTCCTCCACCAAGATTAAACACATACCCCGTCGTAGACCTCCTATTATCCAGATCACCAGCATAATCTGCATCTACATACCCTTCTACCAATGGATCGCCATGTTGCCCACCAAACATCAAACCATGCCCAACAGTACCTCTCAAATACCGGAAGATCCATTTGACCGCCTCCCAATGCCTCTTTCCTGGTTTAGACATATACTTGCACACTTGACTAACTGCATGAGCTAAATCAGGACGAGTGCAAACCATAGCATACATCAAACAACCAACTGCACTAGCATAAGAAACCTTGGTCATCTCTTCAATCTCCTTATCTGTCTTTGGACAATCTTCTTCAGAAAGCTGAAAGTGATTCGCCAAAGGAGTACTCACAGGCTTTGCATTGCTCATAGCAAACCTTTCCAAGACCTTCTCATCATATCCCTGCTGAGATAACCATAGTCTTCTAGAGCTCCTATCTCTACGAATCTCCATCCCAAGAATTTTCTTAGCAGGACCTAGGTCTTTCATCTCAAATTCTTGACTCAACAAAGCTTTCAATTCCACAATATCATTCATGTTCTTGGCGGCAATCAACATATCATCAACATACAGTAACAGAAAAATAGAAGAACCATCATCAAGGTTTTTCACATACACACAACAATCATACTCACATCGCTTGTAGCCAATCTTCTTCATGTAGGAGTCAAACCGTTTATACCACTGCCTCGGGGACTGCTTGAGTCCATACAAAGATTTCTTCAACTTGCACACCAAATGTTCATGGCCAGGCTGAACGAAACCTTCAGGTTGCTGCATATAAATCTCCTCCTCCAAATAACCATGCAAGAAAGCAGTTTTAACATCCATTTGCTCTAAATGCAAATCCTGAGTGGCAACAAGAGCAAGTACTGACCTGATCGAAGTATGTCTAACCACATGAGAGAATATCTCATCATAATCTACCCCTTTCACCTGTGTAAAACCTTTGGCTTCTAATCTAGCCTTAAATTTCTCCCCCTCTTTTTCTGATATTGCTGGTTTCTTCTTAAGGACCCACATACAACGAAGAGCTTTCTTTCCTTCTGGAAGTCTGGCTAGCTCCCAAGTCTCATTCTTATGTAAAGACTCCATCTCTTCTACCATTGCACCCATCCATCCTTCTTTCTCTCGACTAGTGATTGCTTCTTGAAAATTGGCTGGATCATCACTACCAACGTTGAGTGCATAAGAGACCATGTCTTCAAACCCGAATCTGTTTGGAGCCTTCACATTCATGCGTCTTTCTCTATCTCTGGCCAAACTATAGTCTTGCAAATTCGTGGTCTTGGAACCACTTGATGCAGAACTCGAGCTTTGACCCATCTCAACTTCTTCAACTCTCTCAACTGCTTGCTCTTGATTCTGTACTGAATCAATCTGGATTGTCTCCACATTCTGCTGCAACATGGATTTCTCATCAAAAACATCATCTCTGCTAATCACCATCTTCTCCTCAACTGGATCCCAAAACTTGTAGCCCTTCACACCTTTCTTATAGCCCAGAAAGATGCATTGCTTCGACTTTGCATCCAATTTCGACCTCTCATCTCCAGGCACATGCACAAAAGCAGGACAACCAAAGATACGCAAGTAACTAAAATCAATATCTTTATCAGTCCATACCTCTTCAGCTGTTTTTCCTCCCAAAGATGCTCTTGGTGATCTATTGACAAGATAACTCGCCATGCTTACCGCTTCTGCCCAGAAGCGTTTAGGCAGCCCCGCATTCAATCTCAAGCACCTAGCCCTTTCAGTCAAAGTTCGATTCATCCTTTCAGCAACACCATTTTGCTGTGGTGTCTTGCGCACAGTGAAGTGCCTCTGAATCCCATTCTCCTCACAGAACTTGATGAACTGCGAATCTGTGTATTCCGTGCCATTATCAGTCCTCAAATACTTGATTTTTCTCCCCGTTTGATTCTCCACCTCAGCTTTCCACAGCTTAAACTTGGCAAAGACTTCAGATTTCTGTTTCAAGAAATATACCCAAACTTTCCTAGAAAAATCATCAGTAAAAGTAACATAGTACACAGACCCAGCCATTGAAGGCTCTTTGACAGGACCCCATACATCCGAATGCACATAATCAAGAATACCCTCAGTAGTGTGTTTTCCAGTATTAAAACTGACTTTAGTCTGCTTCCCAAGGACACAAAATTTACAGAAATCTAACTTGCAACTCTTAACACCATGCAATAAATTTCTTTTATGCAACTCAGTCATTCCACTTTCACTAAGATGCCCTAGACGCTAATTCCACAATTTTGTGTTGTCTTCATCAGACTCAACAGACTGAACTCCACCTACAACAGTACTCCCTAACAACTTATAAATGTTTCCAGCAGTTAACTTCCCTTTCATAACTATCAATGCACCCTTTACAATCTTAATGGTCTCTCTATCCTCATCTGCCTTAGGGATAAAACCATTCTTATGTAAAGTACCCACAGAAATCAAATTCTTTTTAACCTTAGGAATGTGTCTTACATCAATTAAAGTTCTAATAATACCATCATGCATCCTAATTCTGACATCACCAATACCAGCAATATTACAGCATCTATCATCACCCAAATAGACACAACCAGAATTAACTGACCTATATGTGGTAAACCAATCCTTATTAGAAGTAATATGGTAAGAACAACCTGAATCAAGAATCCACGCATCTGCCATTTGAGTATCTGCAACAGAAAGCATGTCACCATCAGTATCCGAACCGTCATTCTGCACCACGTTGACAGATTTAGATTTAGGACCATTCTGGCTGTCGGCCTGGTTCTTAATCATCGGGCAGTTCCTCTTGATGTGACGTGGTTCTTTGCACTTGTAACAATGAAACGTATTCCCTTTATTCTTTGATTTCGACCTAGAAGAACCCCTTCCAGATTGATCTCTCTCCTTCCTTCTACCACGATCCTGGCCGCCTTTAACAAATAAACTATCTCCTTGAGAGTTCACCTCTCCTGAATTCTGCTTCCGCTGGTTATGAGCCAACAATACAGAAGATATCTCCTCAGTCTTGATAGTTTCTTTTCCATAAGTCAAGGTAGTCACCATGTGTTCATATGAAGAGGGTAATGAACACAACAAAATCATTGCTCTATCCTCATCTTCAATTGCTACTTCGAGTTGCGCTAGATCTGAGACAATCTGATTGAAGTTATTAATATGTTGTCCCAGATCTCCTCCTTCTTGCATCTTCATCCCATACAGCCGCTGTTTGAGATACAATTTAGTCGTTAGAGTTTTCGACATAAACTGTTTTTCCAACTTGTTCCATATCTCCACCGGATGATTAAGGTTCATCACGTGATACATGACCTCATCTGCCAAGCACAACTGTATGGTCCCGGATGTCTTATCTTGCAGTTCCTTCCAATCATCCTCCTCCATCGCTTCTGGTTTTACCGTCTTTAACGCCTTCGAAAGCCCTTGCTGCGCCAAGAGATCTTTCATCCTCGTCTGCCATAAACTGAAGTTTCCATGACCATTAAACTTTGTAACCTCGAATCTCGCACCTCCTAACATAGCTTTCCCTTAACCTGGCTCTGGTACCACTTGTTGACAATCAATCTAAATCACACAGAATATAAAGCAAGAAAACGACACAAAGATTTGTTAACGAAGTTCGGCAAATTGCCTACGTCTCCGGGAGCGATTGAGCGATTTTATTTTATGAATCAAGTGTCTACAAAGAATACAAATCACATGTATTTATAATAGGGGATTCGAATCCCTAACTAACTAGGAGAACCAGAATCCTTCCTAATTAGAATCCTTCTTCACTAAGGATTCTACTTAATTAGATTCTTCCTAATTCTAATTTCTTCCAAATTAGAATTCTTCCTAATTCATACCGCGGGGAGGATTCTCCCGCACCCCGGTCCACTAATCCAAACGTGTCCTCCAAGCCTTCGGCTCCAATCGCTCTGCTCCGTCATGTATATTATGAGCCATATACAACACTATGATATTAAATTTTCATTTAAAAATAGTTATCCATTGTTTCAAAAATGAAAATATGGTCATTCCCCTCAATTGAGGAATATAAATATAGAAATCATTCTTCTCATAAATGTTTTGAACGAAATGGCAAAGATATCAATTAGTATTGCAAAATTAATTAAATTTTTTTACAACATTAATTAATTTATTAATACATAAATAAGATATATATTGGCTATACATGATTAAATTATTAGCTTGACTTATGTATAATGTTCTGCCAATATTATATATATACTGATATATTATTTTACTTCGAATTTTTGAAATATAAATATTTCTTCATTCAAATTCAGTTTAAATATTGTAAACTCATAATAAATTTAGAAAAAATAATAATCATTTAAACTGGACTAAGCTAGACTTCATCAACTAGTATCAACTAATGGAAAAAAAATCATTTAAACTGGACTAAGCAGACTTCATAATCATTTAAAATGAAAGCCGTTAGTTGTGTATTAATTAATGCATGTATGAACTTTTTTTCTTTCTAATTACAATTTGGTTCCAAAGAGGCATAGATTAATACATTAATTAAACTCTAAAAAATATCACAACTTTGATTAAATTAAAGTGTAATTCTAGTTTGGGAGAAAATTAATGATTGCTTATTAAGTAATTTTTTTTATCATGTGATATCATAAATGGAAAAGAAATAAAATTAATATACTGGAATCAAGCCAGATAAGATTTTTTATTTTTTTATATAAAAAAGCCAGATAAGATTTTAACTACTAGTAATGAATTCTTCCAAAAAAAATAAAATTAAATAAGAAAAATAGGAATAGGAGGTAGTGGGATGCTATTAATGGAGAATGGATATATACGTAGGGTTTCATAGGTAAGCCCTAAATATAAGCACGAAGAGTAGATGTTAGCCCATAAGATAAACTATATGATTATATGAGGCTAGGCCACTCCCCTATAGCTTTGAGTTCAAGGTATCTAAATATATCTCACAATATTATTCAAAATATAAAAATAAATATCAATTATTTTTATATATTGTTTTTACTCAGGGTATTTATAAATACTTTTTGATAGATCGATTCTAATTTAAAGTTCTTTTTATTGTACGTTAAGACTTGAATCCAAAATTTAGTTTAAGGGAGACATATGTAATTACTCAAACAAACTTAAATGTATTTTTAAATTACCGAAATAAATGATAGAACAGAATTTAACTTACTTTAAGTTTCATATTTGAAATTTTATAATATCTAAATATCATTATGACAATAAAGATCAATGAGTGTTGGTCAATAAAAGAGGTTTCATCTATTTCATGGAAAATCATAAATGTATCATTCACATTCCATTGGTATGAAATTATGTAAGATCTATTGAATATAATATTAACTCGAAAAATAAAATGAAATTTTGATTTCTGCTTTATTAGTTGAGAATGCCAAAAGGTAATTGAATGAAAGCTTATAATTAAGGCTCATTTTTAATTTTGTTAATGAACTCAAAAAGATATACTAGTGTCTAAAGTTTAATCTTATACCAATCAGTTTATACATATATTTCAAGACTTCAATTTGTTTTATAATAAATTTATAAATGACAAAATGGAAGCAAATGAGTCTTTCGAGTAGTTTCTACGAATGAATCTTGAGTCGTTGGGCTCCTCCTATGAGTCGGACATGACCTCTAAAAATACACTCCAATTATGTTTCTGGATATTTATAGGCGTTCATTGTGGACGTGTGTATGACTTGAATGTGCCTCAGTAACTATCCTGTCAGGCATCCAATCATCGAGCATGTGTGTCGTCGGGCTGTCATCTTCTTGCAGGAGATCAAGATGTGAGACTTGCCCCATGTAGTGGAATGGAAACATGGCTGATTCACAAATTTTCTAAAAAATTAATAACTTAGTACCATATTAATCTCAAACTATATATATTAAAAATAAATAAATTAAAATGACATATATTTAACAAGTGGGGTATTATAATTCATTTACTTCCCAAAAATTACTTAAGGCCAATATATATTTGGAGTTGTTTCCTACCCTATTACATACTAAAAGAATAATAATCAATGGTTTAAAGTTATGACGTATTTCTTAATTACTTTTTAAATATATATCCATTCCCATGCGAGATGTCCAATAATTGAATATCTATTTACTTAAATAAATAATAATTTCTTTCATGAGTTTGCATATACCTTCATAATTTTATAATTTTCATCTTCTATTAAAAAAGTAATCATATCATTATCTAACAAAATTCAATTTTATAACATTTCTCACCCTCCATCTTTTTTGTTTTATTCAAATTTTCTCACCAACATCCCAAGCCAAAAAAATTCATTTTGACAATAGAAGGGAAAGGAATAATTGATAAATTCAAAACCTCCAAAATATTGGTCCATTTTATATACTAAAATATTGACATTTTAAAAAAGTCAACTCACTGGAAAAATAATAATACAAAACCAGCACACACAAAAAAAAAAGTTGATCAAGTGGAGAAGGATCAGACTTATAAAAAAGCAGCTTTGAATTGGTCTTCTTCTTCAATCTATATATCAACCAAATTATACCTTTATATAAAATTATAAATACATATAATTCACTCTTTTACATCTCTCATAACTAGATCAAAAGTCAGAGGCTTCAATCAACTTGGTTTTGTGGTTACTTGATGGAGTTTAGTACTTTGATGGAAGATTGGGATCTCCAAGCTGTCGTGCGATCAGTGAATCCTGGATCCGTCACTACTAGTGAATTAGGCTTTTCGAGTAACTTGAATAGCCCACCAATTTCTTTCTTTTCTCCTTTTGGTTTTGATGATCAAGATGAGATTTTTAGTTACCCTTGTGATGGATTTCAGTTTGATTCTACTAACTATGATGATGACCATGATAAGAAGAAAGAGATTTACAAGGTTGTAGATGCAGTTTCTAGTTCTAGTTCTTCTTTAGTGAAAGAGACAACGAAACGCTCCCGCTCTCAACCCGAAACGCCTGATGTACATGCTCCCTTGACTATAAAATCGAAAAAGAGGTTAGCGAACTCCTCTTCTTTTCGTGTTCGTTTCTATTTCCGTTTTCTAGATATATATACTTGGACTAGAAACTTCTAATAAACTAGTTTAAGTATTTAGAATGTTGACATGGTGTCCTGGCGGAGAATGCAGGGTTCAAATCTGAGGATGCAATATTGGAGCATCCTCAAACTCTTTTCATATAAGGGTTGTTTGGAACCACATCTCACAAGGTGAAATCTTGTGGTTAGAGGTGCAACGGATCTTCGTGCACCCCTTCATCCGCTACTGGTGATAGATAAGAGAGCATAGTAAAATACGAAGTCTAGTAAAGTTCAAATTCTAGTAACTTCGAGCTCAATCGTCATCACAAAAAAAAAAAAAAAAACTTTGAGCTCAATCAAAATAAAATTATTATTGAAGTGTTGACTATCAGTTTAAGCTTTTCCGATAAATGGTTATCAATTGATATGATATCATAGTTTGCTAATTCAAGAAAACGTCCAAATCTTGATAATCTCTAGCTCGAACTGCATTTCATTATTTCTTGAGCTTAAATTTAAATCTTATATGGTTGGTTGATTAATATTTCAGCAGAAGGAATCAACAGAAAAAAGAGGTTAAACATGTTGCAGAAGATGGTTTAAACTCTTGTGATATGTGGGCTTGGAGAAAATATGGCCAAAAACCTATCAAGGGATCTCCATATCCAAGGTAAATTTTCTGTCCATTTTTTGTTCGTTCAATACAAATCTAGAAATTAACAACCAAAATAATGAATGTGGATCGAATTGGTGCAAAAATGTAAGGGCAAAACTAAGGGCGGCGAATGCCTGTTAGCTTGTGACACTCTCATTACACGGAGTTAAACATGATCGTCTTAAATGTTTTTGGGATCATGTGTTAAATATAAAATTGATTCCTTGATATTTAACTAGAAGAGCGAACTTTGACATAAAACATTGTATCAACTCATAAGAAAAATAGGACTTATGGTACGCCGTATTAATCATATATGTATATTTAGGGTTCTAACTTTGAGGGGTTATTTTTGTGTATCCCGGTCAAGGTCGTGCATGACTTCTTTTAGTCTCCATATAGTTCGAATTCATTTCAACATCCTCAACCATGCTACAAGTGCGGTTAAGGGGTCAACTCGGATTTAGAGAAAAATAATGGAAAAATTATAATTGTGGATACAAAAAGTCGCCCTAAGGGTAAATCTTACGTCCCTAAATACACTTTATTCAGAATTTGTAATTCTCCATTAGTATCACGTACGAAATCTTGAGATTGAAAAGTCATCGCTGATGCTTCGTCTTAAAACATAAATTGTAGCACATTTTCGTCTATTGACTGTCGAATATTTGGTTATGGCTCGGGGATATTAACTCTTTTATCATATATACATTGGAAACAGGAGCTATTATAGGTGTAGCAGTTTAAAAGGATGTTTGGCAAGAAAACAAGTAGAACGAAGCAATGAAGATCCATCAACATTCATCATTACCTACACTGCCGATCATAGCCATGCCCATCCTACTCGTAGAAATTCTCTCGCTGGAAGCACCCGAAACAGCGCCAAGGATCCGAACGTAGCTAACCAAACCAAACCCAATCTGAAAACAATCAAAGCCGAAATTAGTAATTTCGACACGTTACCCGAAAATAATTCAATGGATGATCATTTGGTGCAACACGTGAAGAGTACTATTAAAAATGAAGAACTAGAACTAGAAGAAGAAGAAGGATTGGGGTTTGAATATAATAGTGAAATTAGCAATGAAATTGGGATGCCGGATATGATCTTTAGCGACGATTTGTTTCCAAGTTTCGAGGATTTTGAAGGGATCTTTCTCGACAACCATTTATAGTGTAACTAGAGCCGGAGGGAGAGGTGCGCATACGAGTTACTTTGCACTTTTGGTTGTCGAATTTCATCCTAGATGGAGAGGTTAAAGAAAGCTTTTCGGCTCGAGAGACTGCACTTAATTCCTAGTGTAACCTTGATTTTTCTTTCTTCTCCGTGTTATTGTTAATTTGTATTCTTAATTAGTTTTGTATAGTCCATCTTTGAATTGGAGATAATTTCCTAGATACCAGGCAAAAAGATAGAATGCTAGCGAGTGCATGTTTTCTTTTAGTAGAGATTTTACTATATACGTCCAGTTAGAAACTAGTTGTAATTTTGTATGTTGATTAATTAATTATTAAGGGCGTTTTTCTTCCTAGCTAGTAGACTAATCTAATGATATTTAAAGATATATGCTATATCCTTCAAAAAAAGAGTAAGAGAATTGAATTCAAAATCATAACTTTTTACTCAAATCAATTTTAAAATTTTAAGTGAACTTATCATCTTAATAAATCTATGATCATATTAAGAGGACTGCTGGTGCATGGTGTGTAATTTAATTTGTCAAATTAACGAACATAAGAACTTAATAATTTTTCAATCTAAAAACAATACTTTAATTTTGAATGATTATGGAGTACCATTTTTATCCAAAAAAAATATTGTTGTGTGAAATCAAATTGGGGATTACGAATTTTATATGAAGGCCTCCACCGCCATATATAGTAAAAGAAAGTGATAGTAGTCGTTTCTTATTTGAATAGGAAAAAGATAAACAAAGGTTGCGTTTTCCATGCTTCAAGCATATGAAATTAATGCTGCTTTTCTTATTTAGACTGCTTGACTTTGTCCTTACAAAAATGAAATATAATTATATATGATGCATCATATTAGCTGTTTTTTATATATTAAAAAAAATCAACTTTCTACCAAATAATCCAATTATAAAGGAAATTACATCTTGAGTAACATAATTACTTCTAATTATGCTATGTACGTTTAATAGAAAAACAGAGCTATTTCAAGCTCGTAAAGGAGAATACAATAATTTTTTATCATTATTTAAATAGGATAAAATCTAGCTAGTAGGTGAGTCAATGTTGAGCTACTATCATAAAATCTTCGATTATGGCATACAAAGTTGATGACGCTTTTGATGTGTATGAGCCATTGATTGAACCACAACCTCAAAATCGGTTATAATTTGCACGACACTCAAACTTGTGTCCTTAATTAACTTAGTGCCTCACAAACTGAAATATGACAATAACTTACAAAGATTAATTATAGTGTTCATTACTATTGATTAATTCCATGTGAAATCCTTTTGATTGAACCACACGACTCAACAAATTAAAGTTGCTACCTCTTGAAGCTCGTGTGGCTTCAAAGATATTGCAAATCCAAAAAGCTTTAAACCATGAGCAGATAACATCTGAGCTGTATGAGCGTTGCCCATTCTTGGAGAGATCCAAATAAAGAGTGAGTGCTCATAGAAAAAATAAAAATTTAGATAAGAGAAATCTAAACAAATAATAAGATCTAACACTCCTCAATAAAAAGACATTCTCAAAACTCCCAGTAAAAAAGCTTTCTTAAACTTCTTAACAGGCAAACAAACTCACTGTCAAAATCTGATTCATAGAACGAAAATTGAAAAGCACGGTATAAATTTAATTTTTTTTGAAAGAAATGAATAAATTTAGTTAATTGAATTGTAAAAGACTTCAGCGTCATTTTGCATGGTTATATAAATTCAGTTATTGGAATTGTCAACATAATTTACAGTTTTTTCAATTAATTTTTAATTATAGATTTTGACTTTCACCTCTTCAGATCAAGTATGAATTTTGAATGCAAAATAAATTTAACATCTTTAAAATTTATCCAATTGAACATTTTCAAATAAGGATTGAATTCTTTTCACTTGAGTGATCATATGCTTCTCCATATAAATATAGTTTGGACTATTTTAGCATAAAAATATCGATATCTATGTATTACTATTATTATTATTAGATCAATCTATTACAAACTTGATTAGAAATTTATAGCACTAGTCTAACTATAGTACAATAAAAAGTAAATTATGTTTCTAATTGAAATTTATTAACCTCTATGAAATAAGTAAGTTGCAATTTTACTCCATAATTAAGCAACTAAAACTGAGGTGTGATTAACCATTTCATGAAGGAATCTTGGGGAATCTTCAGCTTGGGCTTGGGAACCAATTAGAGCAGCCACAGATCCGACAAAAGCAGCATTGATATAAGTAGTCGGTTCGGCCCGAGAATATTCGGATCTTGAGTCTCTATACTGGTCGTTAGAATCCGGACCTCCGACGATGGCACCCGTATGACTATTCGGGTTCGGTTGAGAGGAAGAGTAGTATGAAAACCCATCGTTGCACCCGATTTTAGATGGGTGGGCTTGTATTGAAGGGACTGATGAGCCTCTATGGTGTAATTGGGCCGGGTATTTGGTTCCATAGCCCACCATGTATGACATCTTCAATGGGTTGTTTCCCAGTATATAGTCCACCTAGAAACAAAACCCATATTAAATAGAGGTAACTTAGAGTAACGAACCTGATACAATCTGTTTAACACGATTATTGTTTTTGTTGTATTTATACATATAATGCGGTGTCTCCCCTATAGTAATATCATAAAATTTCCCTCATTCTATGTAACATTACATAGGGTAATGACAAACATAACTTATGTTGATACTCAGTTTCAAATTCCATATAATAGTAGTCTTTGCATATTAATTGGAGTAGATGTTCGAGCAGTCAATTTTCAACTCAATAACTTGAAAGATATAAACGGCTTAACGCAATTTGTTTGACACGGAAACTCATTTTAACGCGATTAGTATAACTTACCTGTGATTTTGCAAATGATCTAATTTGAGTAGCAGAAAAATAAACAGAACCACATTGAACTCCATTAATCCGATTAGCTGTCAAAGTTTTGGAGTATGCAAACAACACCATGGTAGAAGTGGTCACATATTGAATATTTGAACTATCTCTAATGTATAGCAGCCCACCTGCAAACATAATTAAATTAATTATATAGTCAGAATATGTACTAAAGTAATTATTTAATTTTAGCATATTCAATTAATTTTAGTGAAAGATCTAGAAGTCACTAATTATTTGCTAGATTTATATTTTTAAGTATCTTTGTATATAACACTAAAATACCACACGGGGTTTCTATAGAATTTTTAGTATTATTCAATGACTAGTGAGTGCTGGAGTTTCCGCTAACTTGTATTCGTCCTTGAATTTTATCTCTAAAAAAATAAATTAATATAATAATATGCATACCAGGAGTTGTTCTAATCTGTCGAGAGCTACTTCCAGGCATTAATGCACATACAAATGACTCTGCATCACTCTTAAATTTGCCCAAATTTTTCTTCCCAGCATAGAATTCCTGCATATAAATTAAAGCTTAGCAAATGAAGCGGAATTATGATTTTATTTTTTTAAGATGTCTATACGTGGTTTAAACAGTTAGCAAATGAAAGAATTTTACTAACATCATTTGACACGTTATTTGGTCAATATGTTACGTCATCAAGTCAACGTATCACATTATCAAAAACCAACATTTATTAATGTCATGTGAGCAAAAGTCAAGAAGTTAATATGTCATATCATCAAAGTTAACTTAGCAGCACTTTTATTAAATATATAAACCACTAACAATTAAAAAAAAAAAAAACAAACTATATATTGCAAATTGGTGAAACCACAATAGTTTATTCATACATTTTCCTAGATTTTTCACATGACAGCACTCGTGATCCGCACGTAAATGTTTTTGTACATGATACATGTATTAGGATTTAAACTCTCCATCACTTGAAGAAACTGATAAACATTGGATATTTTTGTGAGAAAGTACCTTAGCTAGCAAAGTTTGAGCTCCAACAAATTTATTGTCCCAACTAAATTCAGACATGGCTTGACTCCATCCTTGATTGTTTGAGACATAGCTTAAGTAGTTGTTGTCTCCACTTGCTTTGTACAGCCAAGTTGCAGCCCACAGCAACTCATCCTTAATTTTATAACATTTACATAATAATCAAAAAATTAACTTTGTGTGATTAAAATTTATTCTAATTTAAATTTAAAGTCTTACCTGATAGCCAGAGTAAGAGCAATAGAAAGGGCAAGATTGTTGGTAAGATGCTCTGTACTTGTCTGCAAATTCAAACAGCTACAAAGAAACAAAAGCATACCATCCTTAATTAGTAGACAACATATTAATTAAGTTTAAAAGTTGAGCTGGCTATTTTCGGATTCATGTCATGTCAATTTCGGGTTAGTGTCAACGATTCAAACACGAACAGCATACAACAATACTTTTATGTCAAAAGGTCAAACCCAGACATGACATGCCTTGACACATGACAACATGAGTTTTACATAATAATATATGAACATGTAAATTTGACACGACACAACCTGCTAATATGACCTGACTTGCTAACAAAACCCGAAAAAAATGAATCCTCCGTGGGAAATACATTGGGTATGGATAGATTAAGATGTAAATTTGACATGACTCAACATGCTAACACAACACAAAAACATTTTTGAGTCATTTTCGTGTTTCTCAGGTTAACACGAACACGACCCAAAAACTAGGGAGTCATTCCATGTTGTATGGTTTTCGTGTTGCGTCACATTAAACTCAAAACTAATACTAAAACAGCTCGTCGTTTCGTATTGTGTATGATTTTTCCAGGTCTAGTTAAAAGTAGAGATTAGTGTTATGGGGCTTACTGATTTGGAATGTGCTAATAGGTTAGAGGAATATGTAGAGTCAACAGATTTGAAGACAAGAGAAGCAGAAGCCAGAGCAGCTGCAGCCTCAGCAGCAGCTTCAGTTCCAGGTGAATTTGGAGTGATTTTGTAGAGAGTTCTAGGAGTGTCCATGTCTTCTGGGCGTTCCCAGCAATTGTGATCTCCATTTCCATCTCCCACCTGCATGTCAATTCAATTTAACTCATTTCATTAAACCGGGACTGGGCGGACCTCGGGCGAATCTAATCGGATTTGACATGTAACTAGTTACGATGTATTGAGTTAGAGCTTTATTTATATAGTATGAGAATCTTGTATATACTGTGAAGTCCTCTATTGATATTTGTTTCACTTACCATAAACGATGTTCTAATCAATGCAAGATGATTATTGTCTTTTAAGTTTCTTTGAAGGCGAGTTAAACTTTTATTATACATATTCATGCGAAAGGGAATATTCTCAGAATCGCATTACGTGTGATCTTTATATATTTCATATGATTATACTATATGATTAATGAAACGAAAACAAAACTAATTACTATATCAAATAAATCGTGTCAAGTGTTTTATCTCTTCTATCATTGCTAGTGTTGTAAATGAATGTTGCCTGAAGTGCCTAAACCTTGTTTAGGCGCTTAAAATCAAGAAACTAACTATACTACGTACCTAAGTCCACTTAAGCGTTTAAAATCTGATTATCACCGATATATCCGCGAAGATTCTTGACCGTTAGACAGCATATTTAAGTACATTGATTTAAATAGTAACTAACCTGAGTGTAGAAAGTGGTGGGTGAAGTATGAGATTTGAGAAGGAAATCAGAGCCCCAACGAATTGCATTGCGAAGATTAGAAATCTCATTGGCTGATGAAATCTCATTTTGATACTCAATTGCAGCCCAACTTAATAAAGTAACACTAAATGACATTGGCCATCCAAATTTCACATTATCACCTGCATCATAGTACCCTCCTACTAAATTCACCTGCATTTAATCGCATGATTATCAAAATTTTATCTGTTAAGAGTACATCAAGATTACATTGTTAGTGACAGAAAGAAAAGATCTATACACAAAGTGGTTACACTCCCGACCATCATAATGTTACTGAACTGAACTAAAATTTACTGAAGTTAAGTAAAAAATAACAAGACATAAGCCCTCTTACTAGCTCTGTCTTTCATCCGGAATCATTATTCAACTTTTAACATGCACATGACATTAATGTATATAATAAGAAAATATCAATTCTTTATAGAAAGAAAGAAAGAAAGTTTATTGGTTCAAATCTTAAATTTAAAAATCGAGAAAGATACAATCTCACTTTAATTTTTTGATATACTATCACTTCAACTAATTCACGTTTTTATACATTAAAAAGCTCTTATAAAATTTTTGACTTCCTAACTTTTCAGCACATACAATTAACATAACAAAAATAATCAAATGAGTGATCCATACTATCATCATTGTTGTGCTCTTTACACTATTGTTCACTCGTTCATAATCGAATGAGTGATTGATATTTAATTCACTATCATCATTGATATGCTCTTTATACATATGTGCCCTTCTTTTTTGGTTACACTAGTAGTATATAATGCACAATTTATTTTAAAAAATAACATAAAACAACCTTATCAGGGTTCCCATCAGTTAAGGCAGAATTTGCTCTCCATTTGGTTCTTTGATTAGAAGGCAACTGCCCTGAACGTTGACCTTCAAAGAACAATATAGATTTGCTAAGGGCATTTCCATAGCCAGAAGCTGAAACGACATCGTATAACCCTTCATTTTCTATAGCTACACTTGCACCTTCAATACTACCCAATAAGAAACAAATAATTAAAATAACAACCCAATTTCTGTACTTTTGCTCCATCCTAGCTATAATCAATACTTAATACTTATAGTAACTCACTTAAATCAATAATTAAATAATTAACTCTCTGGAGTTTATGTTTCTCTTCTAGATTTGATATTGTATTTATATAAGAATTTGAAGGTAGAAATTTGGCCACACAATTAAAATGTTTTAATCAAGTTGAAAGACATATAACTGCAAGTGACATAGAGGAATGGAGATTGCGTGCCAGAATTTTATTGTATAGCAAGCGATTTTCAAAGGGAACAAGTTAAGTTACACGGTAAATAATTTTTAGTTTCTCAAATTTTTATATAATAAGTTGTTTAATTTTTTTATTTTAGAAAATACATTATGAAGTCTTGAGAAAGGATCATGTGTGACACTTATGTTATTGTGAGACAAATTTTTATTGTGTGACAAGGAGTGGCAATTGTGTAATTAAATGAAAAAGGATGGCATATTTTAAGGGGCATACACGTGTAAGGAATGGAAGGGGGGTGATGATGTCAGGGCTGATGTCATCGCAGGAGAGAGAAAAGTCTTTTATTTCTTTTCTTTAAAATACATTTTCCCGATGATCCTGAACTCGGTTTTCGAAAATTTTTATACCGTTGGACTCGTATTAATTAGCCGGTCATTTTGAGATCCATTGTGGTCAAATAAAAACGACTTTTTCATTTTGGAATATTTGGTAATGACTTTTGGAAGATTTGGTGATGACTTTTGGAATATCAAGAAATTTGAAAAAAAATCGTTTTTATTTGAACAAAATGGATCTCAAAATGACCGGCTAATTAATACGAATCCAAGGGTATAAAATTTTTCGAAAACCGAGTTCGGAATCATTGGGAAAATGTATTTTAAATATTAGTTGTCACACAATAAAAGTTGTTACACCTAAGTACCTTGTCTCACTTGATCCTCCCCCATGAAGTCTTTATCTTTTAACATAACATATTTTAACTTTGAAGACATCTATATCGTCATATAGAATAATTTTGTGATTTTATTATTTCAGGTTTGCTTGATCATGCGATATAGAACGGTTACAAACTCTAGAACAATCGACAAACAGACCAAATGGTTAATTATAATAGAGGATAGAGACCTTATGATTGTTTTTCAAAATAAGAGGACTAAACAGTATATTCTGTAAAAACTTGAGGACTTTAAAATTATTTATCCACTAATTAATTATTTAGCTTAGTAAGGTAATGTACTTTTTTACTTAAATTCAGTAAAATTCAGTTTAGTTCAGTAGCATACAATAAAATTCAAAAAAAAAGAAAAAGGCTATATTTAAATAGAGTCTTTCTCGGGTTCCTCACATTATTAGCGTTGTTTTGCAGACTACTATCTCGAGTTGGATTAAAGTTAATACATACAGATTGACGTTGGTTTTGACGGACAAGCTGGGGCGGGAGATATTTTTCGGACTACTAGAAGTTTTCCTCGCTTTTTTAGTTTTGCTATTTGTTCGTCTTTTGCGCCCATCCCGGAGCTTCGTGCTGTGGTTTATCCTGTTAAAGACTTAGAGTTGCTTGGTGTCGAGGTTGCCAATGCCATAGCCTTTGGCTTGAATGCAACTCCACTTATGTGGTGTGAATCTTTTTAGGAATCCTTTTATTGTTGTCCCATGAGAGCTTCTTCATAATTGGCTTCATTGTTTACTTGCGATTTTGGGTGTGAGATTTTTTGCTTTTACATTTGTGAGGAGGACAACAGAGTTGTGGACTCTACACCTAGTTTTTGCAATACCTTTTATCTGTGATGATTTTAACAATTTCGTGTTGGTTAGTGTTATTTTGTATCTTTTTGTTTTTTTTTTAATAAATCGAGCCTGATTTTTAATGATATATCTCGGGGCTACCATCCTAATTGGGATGTGTATAATCTGCTCCTTTTTCTACTTCCCATTCTTATTTAAAAATGGAAGATATATATGAATAATTATATAACATAAGATATATAAATATAATTAAACACATATTGTACCCACTCTTGAACGTCACTAAGGTATAAGGTATATATGTCCAATGGTACATATTTGAAACTCTTAATTAATAGTTTTCTAAGTTACCCATGCTTGTGAGTCCATCCAAATTTTTATAATTAATAATTAATATATCAAGTTTTGTTTTCAAGTCTTTATAACTTTTATTGCTGTAATTGGAACAATTTAATTTCAGAATGAACATTTCTTCAATCGGTTGATTTTTAATTTTGTTGATTAGGTTTTCAATAGAAGTACACTTTTCCTTTAAGTTGCTTAAGTTCCAATCAGAAAAAATGATGTGGGAGGGAACTGATGGAAACAAAGGAAATAATAGAGAAAAAAACAAAATAATTAATTAATGTGTTATGATTAAGAGTCGTAAACGAACCAATCAAAGCTTTAAGGATTAATTTCATATTATCGCCTTATTTTATGCTTTTGCTTTTTTACAAATAAGTTTTTGTGCTTTGGAAAAACATTACTTGAGTTTTCATTTTCCTATGTGATATAAATATATGTTAGATACAAGATAATCCAATTGATATGAAAAATACAAGAGAGTTAAACATAAAAGGAGAAGATATACAAAACTTGTGTATCCATCATCCTTGTCAATCAAGTTATACATTGCAAGATAAGTTTTTTCCAAAAATTAAGATGTAATATTTAAATATTTTAAATGAACTATCTAAACAATCTGATACAATCAGGATAAAATGTACAAATTGATACAATATGTTATTATTTGACCATAATTATTAACTTAGCCTTTTAGTTTAATATACTTCCTGACATAGTATCAAAATTTATAGATCAAATATTCAAAAAGTTGAACCATAATTTAAATACGTGGATTGTCTCTTTGAAAAATTATTAATAAGTAAGTAATAACTTAGTGTCCAAGTAGAGTAAAATGATATGATCCATTGCAAAGGAGATTGTTTAATTTGTTAATAGTGTTTTAGCTCACTAAAATTAGACTTCAATAATATTATTATGTCATTAGGAAATTGGGGAAACTTTACTATATTCCATTAAAATAAAGGCACAAATTAGTTTTCAAATAATGAATTTACATTAATTTGAATATAACTTCATAATAAGCTAGTGGACTAAGCCTAACTATAGTTAGGTATGTTTAATAAGAGAGGACTCTAAACTACCAAAGTATACATGTGCACATGGGTATGTAAATTGTAGCTCTAAAGTAAAGGCGCGCATAGCTTATATGTGAAACCCTAATTTTTTTTCTATTGTTCCATACATAAAGTTCCTGTAATCATGTGATCGTTGAGTTTTAATTATAAGTTTAAACTCTCTGTTCAATCAATCTTTTAGCATACAAGAGCTTTTTGAACCATACAATTAAGGGTTCGAGTGTTCAAAATCTCATTAATTGGTGGAATATTAAAAACACATGGTAGATATGAGAATGTGTTGTCAATGTTGTACACGCTTTAACCTCAACGGACATTCGTATGAGTAAGTCTGTCAGATATTGAGACAAAATATGTCGCCGGGCCTTAATTATCAGCTTAACATTTTATTTCAATCGATTTCCTAATAAATTCCAATAAACCATAATTAAGAGATCAATTACTATAAAACATACTATTTTATTTATATGATAGGCGCCTCAATGAAGCATCAATCAACATTTCAATGTTATTAATCTCATAATTAATAAGGCTCGACCCGTATCATAATCATTAAGCTTATGTACTGAATTATTTATCTTCGTTTGAAATTCTTTACTATTTCAGATTAAATACATTAAACGCCCAACAAAAACTAGTTTACTTGGTACTCCGTCTCGACTATAACCACCTCATCTAGGAGTAAAAAGGTAATCTTATCATTTGATACTCCTAAAAAATGTTACTTTCTCCACTAAAAAATAGACACGAAATTGTTATTTATCAAATACAACAAGTTGAAGTTTTTTTTCCTCACCTATAATTATTTTACTTTTTTTCCTTCTAATGATTCTCCATTTTACTTGAACTCTTGTAGGTAATCATTAAGATATTTGAATAATCTTAAAATATAGAGATGAAGAAATGATGTGTGGTATTTATATATATGTGTTATACATCTTTTCCGATGTATAAATATGTGTAAAAGTAATTATTACACAACTTTTCTGGTATATATACATTTAACTTTAGCCATTCCGTGCAAATACCTAACTCAATATGTATAAATAATTCTTAAGAATAATATATAATGGAAAAGTAGATTTTCAGATGGGATGGATCTATACTCATCGTATTAATTATAATAAATAATGAGAATATGATCAATACCTTAACTGAAGTTATAGCGTTTCGGTCATCGAACTTGTGCCGGGGTGGCTCCTATCAAATTTATCCATATACATAAATATAAGTTTAAATCTCATCAAAAAAAGAAAAAAAGTTTAAATATACTTTCAAAGCTTGTATAGATTTTAGAACTCTTAATATGCATTCCATGAAAGGGAAAAAAATAATTGTATACATCAAATAGTCATCGGGCTTATTAAAGTTGTTCACATACTAAGGCAGGATTGGATCTAATTAGGCTTGGGCTTGATGATGTTCAAGTCCAGCCCAGTCATTATTATTTTTACATTGGGCTTGAGGTGGGCTGAATACCAAGTTTTAGGAAATGACATACTCAGTGAATACCAAGTTTGTAACAAAAAAAAAAAAGAGTAAATACCAAGTCTTGTTTGCTAGCTTCCAAGCTAGGCTAAATGTAGACAATAAAAGCCAACTTGTTTTAGAACCGAATTGAACTATCCAAATGAAAAGGTATAGAACCGAATTGAACTATTGAAAGTTAAAAAAACGAACCGAATTAGATACAATTAGAACCACTCTTCGAGCACTAACGGTTCGGTGATTCAATTCTTAGTGTTTACGTTTGAACTAATGATTCAGATTATGCTAAACAAGTTAGAATACCAAAATTACTCTTTATAATATGTTGTAAACAATAAAATACCTATTTTCAGATTTTATATATCTTTTTCCTTTTTTTCATCGAAAACACATCGAATTCATACATACATATACATATCCGGCCCATTAAGTAGCAGTACAGTAAATAAAAAAAGCCCATTAAGCATCCCACAGTGGTTTTTTATTTACCCTGAAAAATCTCCTTACCTTATTCACTTTTCATCATTCCCTTTCACTAAAAAATCTCCGGCAGCCGTCCTCCGCCGTACCTTCCTCCATCTGTCCCCTGTAAAATGGCAAACCCTAAATCGAATCTCAACCTCATCTTCCCTGCTACAATGTCTTTGGTGTTCATGCTCGTTGCCCTAGCCACCCTCCTCAAAACTCAAGAACCCATTCTCACCCAGCTCGGATACGGAACCCTACCACTTATAATATCCCCAACAGGTACCCTAACCATGCTGCTTATAAAGATATATTACCCCAAATGGTTGAAAAATCTCAAAGTAGGGTTTTGGGTGAAGATATCTGTGCATGTCTTGTTTGAACTTTTTCAAACAATGGGTTCCAGACTTACCATTGAACGCTCCAAAGTTGATGGATGGGATATGATCTTTGCTGCATTTGCATTCTCGCTGGTGTTTGTGGCATCCTCTTTCGTTACGGGCTCCCGGTTTAATTTTGCTGCTATAACTACTGGTGCTTGGATGCACCAGTCCGGAATCGGGTTCTGGAAAGAGTGTGGTTCAGGTATTCGTGCTGTGGTTTCTTCGGTTATGTACTTTGTTGTGTTCGCAGGGGTGCACTATGCTAATCCACCTGGGCGTTATGGTGTCCATTATGTTGAAGAGGTTATGGAGGATGGAGGAAATCAGGGGGTGAAAGTTGCTGAAACTCAGGTGAAAGTTGCTGAAACTCAGGTGAAAGCGAGTGAAACTCAGGTGAAACTCGGTGAAAGTGGGGTAAAATCTAGTGAAACTCAGGTGAAAGTCGATGAAAGTCTGTGAAGATGGGTGAAAATAGGTGAAAGTTGGTGGAAATAGAGCAGTGAAAGTTACGGAAAGTTTGTAGTAAATAGTGAAATGAGAATGGTAAATCGGTGATAGTTAAAGTAGGTGAAAGTGGTAATATATCTAAGTGTTTAGGGTGGTATTAGCTTATTATCTTGTTATTGTTTTTAATTAGTGTAATGTTTGATGTCTCACTAGATTAATAAGAGACAGGACTAGGAAGATTTTTACGTTATGTAATATCTAATTGAAGTCCTATATATATCTTATATAAGTGTTTTATTACTCATTGTTTTCATATTTAGTCAGCATCTTCCATGATGTGAAACTCAAGTGAAAAATGGATCAAAGAAACTTGAGGCTCGAGCCGAGACCCGACTTTAGCAACTTGACGCTTGAGTGGTTAAGTGGATTCAGGGGCGAATCCAGAATTTGAAGATCGGGGGGGCTAATTTTGGCTCTAGCGTAAAAAAATAAATTATATATGCGTATATACAAAAATGAAGTAGAGTTGATAAAATTAGGAGAAGCAAATCAATGATCTAATGAAAAATTGTTGAAAAGTTATAAAAAAAAAAAGAAGAAAGGAAAAACAAAAAAGTAGAGTTTTCGATCAAAATAACATTGAAAAATTTAAAATTGATGAAAGAAAAAAAAATGTAGATGGTGGGATTTGAACCTTAATCTTCACAACTAAACATACCATTCTTTCACTTTGTCCATTTTATTATCTTTATTGTTAATATACATTATTTTAGGGGGGACTAGCCGAAACATACCGCTATACCTCTAAGGGTTGTACCGGAACTGAGGGGGGCTCGAGCCCCCCTCTAGGTCTGCCCCTGAGTGGATCCTCTCCCAATTAAAATTTTTGGCGTACACCACTCGAATACAATACTTGAGTTGAGCAATTTGAGGCTCTTAACCACTCAAGCGAACATGTTTGCATGCTTTTTTCCCATATAAAACACGAGTGAAACTCTCAAGAAAATCTTTATCTTTTTTGATAAATTACAAGGAGCGGGATTTGAACCCAGTCTCCTCACTCACGCGTTGGTGAGTGTATAATTTGATATCAGTTTAATTATTGTGGTGTAATTCGGTCTTTTTTTTTCAAAATGGTCACATTCTTATTCTAGTGAATTTTCTCATTCAAACCGGTTGAAATGAGTTTAAAATAAATATAAAATTTCAATGGTTTTACTAAAATTAATAAAATGAAGTTTAACAACTCTTTATTCTAAACTTTAATAACTGCCTCTCTAGCTAAGGAAAATAAAAGAAATACAAAACTATACATAAAAAAAATAGTTAAGGAAAATTATTTACGTATGCATACATGTAAAATGGATATAGG
This sequence comes from Euphorbia peplus, assembly GCA_028411795.1. NCBI lineage: Eukaryota > Viridiplantae > Streptophyta > Magnoliopsida > Malpighiales > Euphorbiaceae > Euphorbia > Euphorbia peplus. The sequence continues at coordinate 32,367,139 of CP110839.1, forward strand.
TAAACCAATTCCTAACTATCCGACCCTTACACATTCTATTTCAAGACACACACTTGCTCATACCAAGTATATTTGGCAAATTAAAAATAAAATAATGTATATTTGTATTTAAAATTGAAAAAATATTGGGGTTTCTTTTAGGGTACAAATATAAGCAAGTCAAGTTTTAAACTACTCCATGAGTATGCCCAAGATTAGGGGTTAATCACTTGCAATTAACTAATTCAAATAGTCTAAACCACCATAACCGTACTTTGTTTAGTTATCTACAGAATTAACATACCCAGATTAACTGCTTAATTACTAGTGCAAGACCAATCAAATACATATAAGAGATTATAACATGAATCTAATTAATTGATCTAAACTTGAAGTAAGAAATTAAATACTAGAATTTAGTGTAAAATAAAAAATTAATTCAAGTTTGAAAAATAGTACATTCCTCTACTCATAAATTCATGAATTCACATTTAACGCTATTTTTTTATTATTATTTTTTTATTTTATTTTGGACATTCCTTTTCTATTTCACATTTAACGCTATTATTATTATTATTATTATTATTAAAACCCAAAACTATAAGTTAACAAATAATATATGAAAGTAAATTTTTATGATTATCCTTAACACTTACTTCCTTCCTTAGTTAAATAAAAATCTCAAGAAAACTTGGACGACCAAGATACAATTTTGGGCACATGTCTTAAAAGTATAGGATAGTTGAACAGAATTAGGTGAAATTTAGTTGGGTTTTACTTACAATTTCAAGTTTAAACATATTTTCTCTTCATATATATAATAAAATCCTCGTACATTTTAATTAATTCTATCCTAATCATACTTAAAAATCCTAATTAAACCATGAATAATATTAATGGAGATCAAACTCTACCATTAATGCTAACTTCTATAGACAACTTCAATAATATTTCATCAAATTCTCTTCCATTAGATGATAATCAAGTTGGATTTGATGAGTTTGGTTCTGAGATAATTGATTGGGTTAGCCTTCTCTCGGGTCCGATCAACAGTCAAAATCCGTCGGTAAAACGGGTTAGAGATGGTGAACATAATGTGGGGGAGAAGAAGATGAAAGTAGGAAGGAAGAAGAAAGACACGACACCAAGAGTTGCGTTTCATACGAGAAGTGTTGATGATATTCTTGATGATGGATTTAGGTGGAGAAAATATGGTCAGAAAGCTGTGAAAAATTGCATCCATCAAAGGTATGTTTATATGTGTTTAATTACCTTAATTTATTTTATCTTCTTTGTTATAATTACTTATTACTGCACTAATTAAGCTAGTTTTGTTGCTGGTTTATGTGGGTAATTGTAAGAATTTTGTTCAAAAAAAATGGAATACATTCACATCATGCACAGATTAATATTGTAAATTGTTCATGGTCAAGAAAATATATTTCTTGTAGGAATTTAGATACATGATAACCGTATTTTGCGATCTATAAGCTGCACATATTATGTTATTATGTGTTCAAATTATGTTATTCAAAGTGCTTCGAATTTTATTTACTTGTAAACATTTACCCGACAAAAGATGGGGAGTGACCAATTCTCAGATAATATAGTTAGTAATATGAGTAAAGTCGAAGATATATGTGTTAATTGTTTGCAGTTTTTGGTGATATATAGGAGCTATTACAGGTGCACGCAACCTACATGCACTGTAAAAAAGCAGATACAAAGGCTGTCGAAAGATTCAAGAATTGTTGTGACAACCTATGAAGGCATTCATAATCATCCTTCTGAGAAAGTTATGGAGACCTTAAGCCCTCTTCTTAGGCAATTACAGTTTCTTTCTAGGATTTAACAACTTCAATTACGGACAACTGTTTCGTTAATCGTTATCAAATGTATATTCAGTTCCCTTTTTTACTCTCAATTGTATATTCAGATTTCTTTTTATACCTTACTTTCTAAACAGCAGGATTTGGGTGTTTGATAGTTATTTCTGAAGAGAATTAATCAACCAAGGTTTATCAACATTATTTAATCAATAAAATCGAGAGATGATTGATGAAATGGAGTCGTTCCAAGAAACTGAATCATGTCTTGTTATAAGAAGGCATACAGTGCAGAGGAAAAAGTGTTATGTTTCAAGTTATTAAGAATACATAATCCTATCCATGTGCCTTGGTATCCATCCGGCTCGTCCAAACCCGGCTTCAACCCAGCTAAATTGATATCAGGTTGAACTTGAACTTGGAGTGAGCATTTTTAAAAGTAAACCTATTTAACCCGATCAAGCATGACTCATGAACAGATTCCACCTCTATAGGCCACCAGGGTTTCATCATCACAATCATGTGTACTTACTTTTACAAACCAAAAAAAGAATCACGTGTACTTGGAGAAACCGGAAATATATTATTCCGCATACATATCCACCCATAATTCTAACTAGCAATGTTTTAAATACCATATACAAAACTGAACACAATATCCGAGAGCAAAATTGGACTGGAAAAGTTTCTCATCTGTACAGTATTGAACCCCAACCTGAGTACAGATTTTAAAAAAATTCAAGATACATCAAAACAAAGCCTAAGTCGTAAGATTCTACTTTGGGAACCCAGAAAAGGACAAAATGGGAAGTTTGTGAGAGAACATACAAATAATACACGGCTGGCGAGAATTCTCGTGCCCCTGATGTAATTCTTTGACAGCAAAATATTCTTCTGAGAATGTTTCTGTTGTTTCTTTTCTTGATCTTATAATGGGAATGTGCCCAACTCCATAGCATGTCTAGAAAGAAGTACTTTCCGTTCACCAATCCATTCTAGCCGGTAAGAGAGATCAAGATTCTGTAGTAGCATTTTCAGATTGTCGGGGCAACTCGAAAACCTAGCATTCTCCTGAAAAAGAATGCAAAGACAATACAATACCTTCAGAAATACGACTTGGCATCTCTCGGTGTAAAGAATAACAGTATGTTGTATCAATTAGGGTTGTCAATTTTTGGCACAACGACGCAATTTACAGAAAATGCCATGGGTTTATTTTACCCTTTGTCGATGTAAAGGAAAGAATATCTTAGTTTCGGATTAGATTTCATAATAATTTCTGCAGAAGGTAACGGTGTGGGGAAAATGACCTGCAAATCGGTGGGTCTGTCATGATCCATTATGCTTGCCATCACACTAGACCTTGAAGAATTGGGAGAAAATCCTTCCCAAGGGGGAACAAGTATCATTTTGGTGTATGGAACGGGAGCAAGGTTTCGGCTCAGTTTCTCCCACCACACAGATTCAAGTGACCACCACCTTATCATCAAACCATGCTCGGAAAATGCAACCAGCCCCTGAAAATACGCGGACAAAATTACAAGCAAGTGAAGAAATGAACCTCAACAATCACTACACTACTTTTCTTGTTAAAGTTCAAAGCAAAATTACCACATAAGCATCTTAGAAGCCTTCTTATCATATATACTACTATTCAAAAAATATTGTGCAAGATGGAGTACCTCTCCATCAGGGGAAAAGCTCAAAGCAGAAATCACTGTGGTCACTGCTGATTCTGGTGCACCTGAAAGCAAAGCTGGAAGTCCAGGAGGTCCACTTGCATCCAAAACCTTCATTTTTGTCACACTACAAAAAAAAAAAAAAGCGATGCATCGACTTTAAGCAATCAGGATTACTTTGTTGTAAGAGATATTACAATCAAATGGATCATAATAGCAAAGCAGCTATGCATTTGGAAAAGTTCGAAACCATTTCCATTGACGTATCTACAAAGAACCATAAATCTTCTCTAAATTGCAACAGATGCTTCATGCAATAGTTTTTTTGGCTATATTCAAGCAACAAAACAGAACAATAGCAAGTATTCTAGCAAGATTTTGGATTGGTTTACGTTATTTCACGGAATTATTAATAGAATGACCATAACATTTTTGTTGAAAACTTCAAAATTATCTTCTAATACCTTAGCATGTCGTATATTGAAATGCTGGCATTATTAAACCCCCCGACAGCCTCTCCAACAGCCAATCTGGTAGATGAGTCATTCAAGGCTACCATAGGAAATACACGTACAACTTCCTTTAGAGTTGTCATTGAACTCTGACGGCAAGTTCTGCGCATAACTGAGTTTCCAGGATCCAGGGTGTGTAATACAAAGTTAACCACCTGTATATCTGCCACATGTCATACGAAAATTCACAATACTAAGTTCTGAAGTTTTATGCACACATAGCCCAGCTCTACTGACCTTATCAAGGTACTGCACCAAATATCTTGGAGAACCTCGGATAACCCTGATTACAGTTGTCAAAGATACCACATGAACGGGTGAGTCAGATGCAGTAGACCAGATTTGGCTTTCTACAACACTTAAGAAGCCCAGAATATCAGCCATTGCTAAGCTTGGAAGAAGAATGTCAACTAAAATTTCTCGAATGGAAGATGGTACAGCTGGATGTTGTCCAGATGAGGTCGCAGATGAGCCGCTAACACATTCTATTTGAAAGAATATATCTGCAATCAGATGAGGAATTTCAGACGAAATGCATGCCTTCCATGTACCCTCCATACCTTCTGCAAGGAGCTCTGCAGCAGTTGAACTGTACTTTCCATTCATAGCCATAACCAACTTTATTAATGGATGGACTACCAACCTGGCAAGACTCGGTTTCACAAGACTAGGATACCATATGGCTAATGCAGCTGCAACAATGATATGGGATGTCATGGCATCTTGACTTGTCCCTCCAACACATGAAATCCAATCGGGCACATCAAATGACTCTATCCAATCAAGTATTTTGGATTCTTCAGCCTCATTGATCCCTTGCATTTCACATGGCTCGTCAGAAGATTCTTTTTGAAATGTTCCTTGTGATTCAGGTGACACTTCAGAAGACAAACCATTGGCAGATATTCCAACCTTTGAAATATCACCTTCACTTTCACTCAGAGACCTCAGATGTTTTGCATGATCAATTGCTCTCTGACAATACAAAGGAGATGGAATTGCCCGTGAAGCCGAACAATGGAATAAAGTGCGAGCAGCCATTCGCACATGTTCACTTTCATCTTGCCAGAAACTCACCAAAAGCTGTTAAAAAATAAGAATTTTAAATCAATGATGTACTCTAACTTGTCAGTGGTCAGTAATTCTTTTGCCAATGGTCGAAAACAATGATTTTAAGATTTATCTCAGAATACTGCGCATATAAAAATGCAAATTTGAGGTTTTATTCTAAGATTTAGAATGCTTCAAGAGAACAATGAATGATAGCATAACAGTAACTTTTGCAGGTAAAATCATTGTTTTTGACCATTGGCAATTCTGAGATAAATTAAGACAACATCAGCCTCTTGAAGAATTTTATCTAACTAATGCATGCATAACAAAATCATATCAAGGATCTGTATATCCAAAAAACTTGAGTAGGAACACTTAAATTAAATTCCAGAACAACCATCTAAAAATACTAAGTTAGATATAATAATTTGACAACTCAATTTCACCAAGGACAAAAAGTGCACTAAACAACTAAAATTAGTTATCCAAAGTTAATATCATGACATGTCACCTGGAGTAAAGGTGGTTTCACATCTGGCACTTGGTGGGCAAAGTTCCGAGTATAAAATGCTGCGAGATCTCTGCAAATGATTCAGATAAAATCATAATTCCAACAGTGGTACGCACAGATTGCAGATTCATGTGACGATGAACAGCTACAAATGCAGATCACAGCATTACTGTTCTGGCTTAGATACTAGCATTTATAGAAGGAATAATACCATTACTGAAATCCTAAACCACCATTGCACTTGAAAAATTAGATATCTCCTTGCCAGAAATCAAGCTAAAAAGGCATTCATGACTTTTTCACCCAAAACGTTATTTGTTCAAGCTCCAGTGCAAAACTAGATAGGTTAAGGTCACTTGGGATGGGAGAGTTCAAGGCAACCCTAGGTTTTAATCCCGCACTTGGGCAGAAAATAACTAAAACAATGAAGTAAGCCAAAACAAAATCCCATAATCTCCTAGGAAAATCATAATGAAGTAGCAACTATTACCATAACCTAGATTGGCAACTATAAGGATATTATACACCCTCATTTCTCCAAAGCTGGACAAGATATTTTGACCAGATCTTGCATATTGAGTAATTCAATATCAGAAACTTTGGACATGCATAATATTTTTTGGATTTAAATTCAACTCAGCTAATAATTCATTAAGTTAATTCATAAGCACCTTAACCAAACAGAAAACATAAGGCATAATTACATCCGAGATATATTGTGTAAGCAAACCAATATTATCCAGAATATATATTTACTTATGAGAGTTCACTGCAGTACCTGCTGGCTACTGAACTGGATGAAGACAAGCTAATCATCCGTTGAGCAATAGAGACCATTGTCAATGATCTCATAGCAGTAAATTCTGATGATGATTTCCATAACTGAAAATATTATATTCAATGTCTGAGATAAAGTTTCTCTAAAGGGGGCAACAAGATGAACGGAACAAACATTTTGATAAAGTTAAAGCAAAAAATACCTCGAGATTAGAGCTCAATCCAGGAAATATTAATGTCAAAGACCCTTTGTCCCCTTGCAAACCAGAAGATAAAATAAAATTCTCTGGTTTCCTCAGCTCCATGTCTGTCATTAGTACCTTATCGAGCTCATTCTCGAGATTCCAAAAATGTAAGAAGGATAAACTAAATCTAAGCAATAATTTCTCTAGTGACCTGATCCAGTCATCCACATCTGGGGTATCAGCTGAGGTTCCATTTTTATGAGAAGTATCATCAACACAAACATGGAGGGGACTTGGGGTGTTTGATCCTTGTTCATTGACATTGGTATTCTCCAGTTTACTGGTCACATTTGCAATAGGCTCATGCTTCTGGGAAGAAAACATCAGCGATGCAAGGTCAAAAGTGAGAGTAGCAATCCCGGGAAATGGACAAGTGCATCTTATGGGATTCTTGCTGTTTTGTAGGAAAGATGGTGCAGTTGCAGCAGAATTTCCCTTTGAACTCGGTGCTTTAGAAGTAGTGGGTTCTAACATATCTGCTTCACCAACTCTGTTCTCTAAATTATTTGTACGGGATTGAGAAGAGCCTCCATCTTCAATTATTGGTAGAAGCAATGAGGACACAGAAGTATTTCCATTTAATATTGCACCTGATACAGAATTAGCACTGATACCTTTACAGAAGTGATCCAACATAGAATGAGAAGCAGTTCCACAAAGCACCCTCTCTTGAGCTCCTGTCTTTACATCCCAAATGTATAACGCATCAATATCAGCTGTTCTGGAGTAACTCGGGCAAAGACAAGCAATGTAACCTCTTGTACCATCCCAGACAACTTTTTCAGGATAGCTAGGGTGCGCAGGAAACATTCTTTCTACTCGCAAAGTTTCAAGGGAAGTAAGAGAGACACACAAGTCCTCCCCAACAGAGAGAAAGCAATCACTCCATGGGCGTTCAGTCTGGGAAGGGGGGAAGATTATCTGGCGCACTGGTGCCACATGTTGATGCATGACTGTTATGAGACTGCAACTGTCAAGATCCCAAATGCGAATTGTGGAGTCCATGCTTCCAGAAACTAAAACCTGCTTGAAATTCCGTCCTTCTGGGGCACCTAACATCTGGTGTGCTGCCAAACACAGTATAGCACCAGTGTGACCCGTAATATACTGACCAGATGCATGGGAATTTACATCATAACGAGGACTTCTTTCATGGGAATCCAACCCCAAAATCGTACCAAAGCGCACAACCTTAATATCTCCATTGAAGAAACCATATGCAATAGCATAAGGAAGAAAAAGATTTTCAGAAATAACCATGGAAGCAGTTACAATTCGTCCTTCATGTGTAGAACTGTAATTTTCATCAACCGCACGTTCAATACTTTTAGTGTCTGACCTGGAGAAAGAATTCCGAGCACGAGATTTCGACATGTTTCTGCCACCATGATCACTAATTTGATTGGACAAACTAGAGTTTGAGATCCAGTCAGCCAATAAATCACTATGTCCCAAATTTTGGCATTGAGACAGTTTATCCATGTTTTCATGTTTTTGACATAAAGACCAGAGTGTAACATGGGTATTCCATCGCAAAGGCTCTTCAATATCAAAGCAAACTGATTCTATTCGGAGCAATTTATTTCTGGTATGACGGAAAGAAACTTGTTGTCTAGCATCAACAGGATGAGAAGCAGAAGGAATTTGACAAAGAGCTTCACACTTAAATACATCATTCAAATATGATAAAGAATATACAACTGCAGAACCTGCAGTATTCCACAAAACTAAGTTGTCTTCAAAACAATCGTAGGGTTCTTGGGAAGTCTGCGATTTTTCAGCATCACCACTTCCAAAAAAGAACGCCCCAATTACACTTAATTGTGTAGAATTGTCATTGTTGAGGAGAAGATTGTCCAACAAAGGAATTTCTCCAATAGTAGAATCACTAGACAACAGCCTAAAAATGCAGCTTTTCTTCAGCACTAGAGCAATGAGGTTACCACTGGTTGCAATTGAAACAATTTGTCCTCCACTCATCCCGCTGCCCCAGATTTGCAACTGAGAATTCTCACGCAGTTGACTCGCCCCCTCACCATCTAAGTTGGAATCATTTAATATAGGAACCAATTGCACCCTGCCATACAAATCCGCCATGAAAACAGAATGGTTTTCCCCATCCTCACCCAACAAAACTACATCCATAAACTTCAATGGCCCAATTGCTGAATTCCCATGGAAAACAGTTTGCACAATAGTAAGACTATACGTATCGACAATCACGACAGCGCATTTCAGGGGTTTTATATGGTCAAATTCTTTATCTGCTGAAACCTCATCGCCCTCATAAGAATTAACAAAACGACGACTAGACAACTGTGTAGCATCACTAGAACAACAGCCTATGCATACATATCTAGAGCTTGTGGGCATTGTACAAACAATAGATGGACTGCCAACCCAAGGAGGGAGCTTTCTTCTGCGTCTACAGTGTCCACTACTTCTACTCCAAACACACAGAACACCATCAGTACAAACACTTATCAAAGCTCCACGTGTACCGGAGACTGAGGTTTCAGAAGCATTGCTCAAATTGTGTCTCTCTTTATCATCCCCTGAAACTACCACGGGTGAACAAATTGCAAGATCAGCTATTGGTGCTGCATGACCACACAGCATAGCCACTGGTTTGATCTCCTGTCAAATTAAGAAACTCAATAAACCGGCCCGCTGGTTAGAAGTCAAATTCATCAATTTAGTCTACATTTTGAATCAAGGGATAATAAATTCAAATATATGAACCCACAGCCAAGGGCATAGCTAGGGGGGGCCTGAGAGGACCCAGCCCTCGGAGCCACTGTTACCAGGAATGGTTTCGGTGCACCCACCCGTTGAAACCACCCCTATAGTGACTGGTTTCATCCCCCCAATTTGAAAATGTATTAGTAAAAGCTGGTTTCCGATGACTAATTCATAGGAAATCTATAAGATATTGTCGAAAATATGTGAAACTTTGCCGGAAATCTGAAAAATTTCAATGGAAATCGTTGAGAATCTGCAATTTTCGTCAATACAATTCGTTTTTCCCCTCTTTCTGAAAGAATACATGAGTCACAATAAAAAATTTTGCTCAGGATACATTGGCGTAAAATCGCCGCCCCTCCCCCCCGGACAGCCCAACCATGGATTCGCCACTGCCCACGGCCATGCAATCACACATGAAGAGAAGCAAAAACCAAGACAACTACAATTCTAACTTGCTCATATTACTCCAATCAGGTAGTATAGAAAATTATCAATTTGAAATATGTAATCAAGTCACTATGTTGCACGGACACTCCATTTAGTAGCTCGCATATCCGTGTCCGTGTCCGTGTCCATGTCCAAGTAATCAAATAAGTGAGCTACAGCAAGAGGACTAATTCTACTCAAAATCACGCAAAATCTCCAGTCTACATTTTCAATTTCGGAAACAATCAATACACGCTTAGATAATTAGCTGACAGTTGAAATTCAGAGAAGCTACCGGAAGCAATTACAGTAACTTGAGACCGGACTACTTGTGCTCCAATCGAGAAGTTATTTTTATAGTACAACAAAGATTCTTAACACTTGGACAGACTATTAGTATAACAAATGCAGTAATAAACTTGAGACCGGACTATTTGTGCGCCAACCGGAAGATTATTACTAAATAGAGTTTGTTACAATAAAGATTCTCGACATGTGGACCGACTATTTGTATAACAATTACGAGCTTATTGCAAAAAAAAAGCAGTGAATTGAGCTGAATTACCGATTTGGAATCGGAAAAGGAGAGGTTCCACCAGAGAATGGAGCCATCGGATCCACCGGTGTATAAGGTCGCCGGTTGATTCAGCACCGCCGTGGCGGTGACTCGGTGAATCGGAGGTGCACCTGACCAAATACAGGCCACGGATCGGCACTTCATCACCCCAATCGGCGGCTTAACGGATTAGTAACGGAGTCTAGCCATTCGCGAGGGAATTTTTTTAGAACAAGTCACTGGCATTTCACACTCAGACGATAAAAACCCGTCAATGTAGAAAAAAAAAGCCCATAGCCCATCTATTTTTTAGAAAAGAGTTTAAGGGTAGTCTATTTTTGAAAGAAGGATAACAGAAATAATGGAATGTAAAACTTTCATTTGATTTTTGAGAGTTTTTTTAGAAATCGAATGAAGGTTAATGGATATTAACATTTTACTTTCATTATCTTCGAAACTTTAACCTCCAAATCGAGAATGTAACGTAAGCATTTTAACTAAGTTACATCTACTTGCATTCTATTCAATTCCATAAACTCATGAACAAGATTAATTTTTAACTTTCATTTCTGTCACTTTCCAATTTGTTGTATTGCTACCATTAACTTTTTTTAACTCTCACTTCCATTAATTTTTTAACTCTCAAACAAAGAAACTTCCATGAATTTTTCAACTCTCAAACAAAGGCTTAATGAGAATTTATAGTAGGTTGTCTAAGCATTCTTCACCTAATGGGAATGTTTGTACTTTACAAAACATCCCTTCTTACGGGTATTCGTATTGATTGGAATTAATTGAAAGGTTGTAACGGACATGACGAGTTGTCTAGAAGGTATGGGTTTTGTTTAGTTTTGGAAGGTTAAATCGGCTTGTTTACTCCTTAAAACGTTAGTGTTGGGATCTCAAATTATATTCATCACCATAAATTAAGAGAAAATTACAATCACGTACTTAGAAAACATACGGTCCAATCCCAATTAGGAAATCCTTCTTTAGAAACAAAAGAGAAGCTATCCTATTAGTATTAACCACTAGAAAATGTAAACCTAGAACCGATACTAACCCGATTTCCAGTATTTGATGTGCTATGATATAATCTTCAAATCATGCATATGCTGTAAATGTAAAGCGCGAAATAATTGTCCGTCTCTGAAGTGTTTTTGGGTTTTCAAGTTTAAATGCTGAAATCGATTAACCACCGGAAAAATATCATTTTATACATGTATTATTTAGGCGAAGTTGATCTGGAAACGATGGCAATAAATGTTTATAAAGATAATTTAGTTCAGGTACTTGTTTTATGGGCTCATAGATACAACTTTGTTATTTCTGCATGAATGGCTAGGATGCCGAGATTGAGCCCTCGGCCATTTTTTTCCAAGCAATGCATCATATATGCACATGGGATTCTTACTTTTGCTCGTCTTTTGAATTTGTTTTTTCTCCTTTTAGATCCAGACAGTATTCCGGAGATTCCTACTTCTTCTACGGTATCTGCTAAAGAACTGATGCCAACTGAAACTACTCTTAGAAAGGATGTGGTACCCGTACCACTAGCCACATCTCTTCCTCCAAAATATTCTATGTACAACATGAGCTCTGCTGCTGGACGCCATGGCTCACTATCTCTATCGAATGATCACCGAAATGACCTTAAAGATGCCCTTCTTGCTGACTTGAAGATTGAAGAAAATTTCAGTTCGGAAATTTATCAAAGAAAGACGGACTTGACAGCTTAGAAAGCATAGTGCGTATCAAAGAGGCTGAAGCAAGAATGTTTCAGAGCAAGGCAGATGAAGCACGGAGGGAGGCACAAGGTTACCGAAGAATTATTCGGGCCAAGTCAGAGAAGCTGGAAGAAGAATATACAGGAAAGCTGGCGAAACTATGTTTGCAAGAGACGGAAGAAATGCGGAGAAAGAAATTGGATGAACTGAAGGTATTGGAGAACTCGCATTGCGATTACTACAACATGAAGCTAAGAATGCAAGCTGAGATTTCGGGATTGTTGGAGAGAATGGAGGCAACAAAGCAGCAGATAGTGTAGCTTTAATCTTTTTAATATTTATCCTTTTATTTATGTTGACAAAGATGCTTACTGTGTGTAATTAATTTGCTTACATATTTGCCATTTTTGCGACTAAGCTTGCTATTCCCAAAAAACCATTAAAGTTGTGAAGCTCTGTGTTTGCAAACAAGTTGTGACGCATTTGAACGAAATAAGCCATCTTGTCGCGAAATGACATTTTACACGACGAAAGTTTTATCAAAATAAGCCATTTTGACGCGAATGAAATTTAAGACGACGAATTTTATTGCAAAGAAAGGCATTTTGTCGCAAAACGCATATTTACGACGAACGTTATTCAAATTTGTCGCGAATGACAGTTTATACGACGAAAGTTTTTCATTATTTGTCGAGAATGATATTCTACACGACGAAAGTTTTTCATTTTGTTGTCGCGAAATAAGTTTTACACGACGAATTTTCAAATAAGCAATGTGTCGCAAATGATATTTCACACGACGAATTTTGTTGCAAAATTAACCATTTGTCGCGAATGACATTTTACACGGCGCAATTTATTGCAAAACAGGCTTTTGTTGCGATTGACATTTTACACGACGAAATTTATTGCAAAATAAGCCATTTTGTCGCAATTGACATTTTACAGGACGCAGTTTATTGCAAAATAAAAACATTTTGTCGCAACTTAAATAATTATGTTCCATTAGCGACGATTTGTCCGTTGCAATAATATATTTTTGTTATTTTCTCAAGTATCCGCTACAAAATAGAAATGGCAATTTTATAAAAAAGTTAAAATCCAACTTGAAAACACGGTAGTAGTTGTGGTTCATCTTTATACTATAAAAAATATAATTATATTTCCATCTCTATTGAAAAAATATATATAATATCAAAATGAAGTTGCCAAATTAAGCACATCCTAGAATACAACTAACAACCGAACAAATAACCAGACTAACACACTAGCAGCCGAACCAAACTACCTTCAATTCATGACTTTCCATTACATGATGTTTCCAAAATATGCTAATTTCATTCTTGCCGAAAACATCCCAAAATATGATAACAAGAAAGCACATCAGTCTAGTGAATTAGGCACGACAGTTAGTCAGACTGGCGACTGTACTTCCCAATCGCCAGCCCTTTCAATAAGTTAGCTGCTCACATGTGGCATTCCAGTTGTAACTGTTATGGACAAAATGTCAACTCAAATACCCCGTGTGATGCTACTCAAAGACCACCTAAACTAGCAATTTACAAAATTATTACATACAACATAATAACCCGGTCTATCACAATCTATCCTACAAATACAGCCAAGCCAAGCAGCTTCCACCACCATCATTGCAGAGAACCAGAAGCCATGCCCGAACCCGGACCTCCATTTGTACTGGTGGCTGGTTGGGTTGTTGGGCTGGGTTGTGTTTGAGCAGCATAGGAGTTCCTGCTCCTGCTATTGGCAATGAACGCCTGCAGGTTTGCCGGAACACCGTTGGGTCGGATTGATGCATAATTGGGTTGTGACTGCTGTGCGGGTTGGGAGGTGGTGGCTCGAATAACCATATCTCCATAAGCAGCTACAGCATCACCAGTGATGCTTCCCCGCATTCGCCCGGCTGGACGCCACTCGTCCAGTGAATTGTCCACAATGTTAATGGGTCCGGGATTGGCATTTACATGTGGTGGTGCTCCAAAGTTTGATCTCAGTCTGGTCGCATCAAACTGAACTGGGACGGATGGAGGTTGTCTGGTCATCTGGACAGGTTGGGTGAGAGGTGAAGATGATTGTCCGATACCCGGAGATGGACTCCTGCCGTGAATGGGCATCTGGACGGATTGGGCGAGAGGTGAAGATGATTGTCCGATACCAGGAGATGGACTTCTGCCGTGAATGGGCATCTGGATTGATTGGGTGAGAGGTGAAGATGATTGTCCGATACCTGGAGATGGACTCCTGGCATGAAGTCTCCTGTTATCTTGCTGCTGTAAATTTTGAGAGTCGATACGGGGCCCAGAAGATGCCCCCAAACCAGCAGCTGTAGGTAGACTTGGACGGGCAGCGACCTGCAGAGTGGATGCAAATTAAATGGGGAAATTTGGAAAGAGAATATAATGCGAGACAACTGCAAAACATACTTATAGGCGAAGCACAAGATACTCTTTTCCACTATGCGTTATGTTTGAAGGTAAAACTCAAATTCCATTTACATGACATTTTTTCAGACCTCTAATGAAGTTAACTAAGTTTGTCCTGCATTTACTGCATTTGCGACTATTAGGAGCTCGTTACATTTACGACTAATTAGGAGCTCGTTAATCCTAGTGCGATGGAAACCAGAAAATCGAACACAGATAAACAGCACCAATATGAAGAATTAGAACTTGAATTGGTGATAACGAAATGATAAATAACTAAAGAACAAAGGAAACCATAATCTAATATGGAAGAACTATCTCCTACACTAGCCCTAGGAGAGAAACTCTCCTGCCAAGCCAAACTGCCTATTCCCACGATAAAACTTTTGAATCCCCTTGCCCTACTCCTAACTTATCTATATATAAACTTCTAATTTAATAAACCCTAGCCCGTGTCTTTTATATTCCTTATTGCCCTTAATTCTCTAATAATCACATTCTCTATCATAGTGAAAACAACAAAAACATGCGGAGTAACAAAAAGCAACAAATTACAGAGGTGCAAAGGAAATAAACCGAACCTGTGGTGTTGAGTGAAGGTGCGAAGGCAATGAACTTTGGACTGGATATGTTTGAGATCTCATGATTTGCTGCTGATGCCTTGCCATATTGGAATTGGCATTTAAACCATTAGAAGCTGGTAGTGAAGACATGGAAGCCTGTGAGGCGAGAGATGGCCCATTACCAACCAAACTATCCAATTGAGCCCGTACTCTCTGCTGTTCTAGAACCGTTGGCGAAGGAACAGGTAGCGCCTGGACCGCAATCGGATTTCTACTTGCATTTCTCGATAACTGTGTCAACCTCCCATACTCTAAATTATTGACAAGCTGGGACTGTAACTGTGACATGAGATTATTATTCGCCTGCCTCATTGGAGTAGAGCTATTATGTGTTACCAGAGGTGAGGTCATAAAATTTCTAGGAGGCAGCTCCGGCATAGAGTTAGGAGGCTGAATCCCTATCCCGGGTCCACTGTCTAGATCGAGACAACTAGACCAAAAGTCATCCTGATCAATGGTAGTTGCATTATCCAATATTGATTGCATAGTTAAATTAGAACCAGCTGGTTGACTTCCGAGAGTAGCCGGAGAAGGTTTCGTGTCTATGATGTCACTCATATCCACGTCTATGATGTCATCATTGGTAAGATCCATGATATCAAGGATGGGTGAGGAAGGACCGTGTTCTTGGTGTTGTGGCAATTCTTTCGGTAAATTATTACTCTCTTTATGTGAATCGCTCTTGAAGAGAGCCTTCCAGGACCCATCGGCAGAAATTATAACGTCAGAAACATCTTCACCAACTTCTTTCAAAACCTGTCAATGGATAAATCGTAAAACAGAATTCACATTAACGAGGAAACAAGGGCTAGAAATACAAAAAGACCCCATAAATTGTGGAATCTCAACTAATATGTCCATATTAACTTTTTGATACTAATTAATCCGGAACTACCTTATCAATATTCTGATCAATACGAAGATCTGTGTAGCAGGCATTCTGATTACAATGCGGACAGCGCCAAGATGGTCTTCTTGAATTTATATCAACGAAGTTCCTTAAATCAAAACACTAAAGCAAACAAGTATCAGAAAACAACAGAAAGCTGGAAAATGTGTAATTTTAGTTTCAACGTGTTTGTTTTAATTTTATTCCAATATGGAACTCTCAAACTGCATAAAATTTGGTCGTATCCTTCTAATCAATGCCCCCAGTCCAAAATTGTGTATTTTCAGCTTCCTCCAAATTTATGAAATTTAAGAGCCAACCACATTATCTCATTTATGTGAATTGTTAAGATGATAATCGATACACTTTCTCTTCTTTTTTTTTGAAAAAGAAGTATCCCATTAAAACATTGGCTACAACTGAAACATGGGTATGGAACAGTACTTGTTTGGCATTTTTTTTTTACCAATCACACCCGTACCCATGAGATATTTCAAATAAAAAAGGAAATTTGGTCAAGCCATGCAAATAATTAAAAAAATTTGTCATTTGACTTCAACCTATTAATGTAAATACTTTACTAAATAGTGACAAATAAGGAAAAACTGGGATCATGTTCTCCTACTAGCTGAAAAACTGAAACACGTCAAATATATAGGTTTCGAACACCACTAGCAGATGTGGCATACCCTATTTAAATAGGAGATAAGAGAGTCTATTTGGAATCTGTTTATCAAGTGAAGCCAACACAAGTAGACTTTATTCTATCTTCTTTCTTGAAGTACATGATTATACTGTATACTATCCAAAATCATTTATCCCAAAATAAAAATCGCAAGGCAAGGCACAATTCAAGAGGAGTTAGCTATTCTTGGTAAGGGTAGCAGGGGTCAGTTGGAAGATAGAGGAGGAATAGGTATTTCCAGGTAATTAATGCGGCTGGGGCAGGATAGTTTCTGTTCTTTGTCCTGCTTGAAAGTGGCAACCTTGCTCAGTATTATCATTTTCTTGTCGGGGCTAGATCTTGACTCAATCACTTTTATCTCTCTCTGGCTTGTTGCTACCAATATCCCAATTTTTGGGAATTTTATTAAATGAACTCATTTCCATCTGTTAGTGTGTGCACCGTGTTCTCCTAATCAAGTTTTCATAGCATGAAGAGCACTCACCTGAAGATGCTTGCATGATTGTCCTTTAACAGGAGTTCTGATCCTCGTATAACTGTGAGATAGATATCCATGAATCAACAGTTATTTGGGTTAAAAAAAAAGAGTAAATATCATAAAATATCCGATATACAGGCACTGTAGAAAATTTCTAAGCAAGCATAGCATACTTCTCAAATAAAGATCATGAAGAACCCTTTTCCTTTCAAGGTGAATTCTATAATAGTGTGCCCCAAAGACTGGAAACACTGGGGTCCACAATAGTAAAACAAAGTTATAATCAAAGATAATAGACAATACCAAAGATAATCGTAAACAGCAAATTTCAAGTTGCAAGTATAATATAATACCTTATAGGGCAATTAAGTGAAACACGTGATGGCCCCTCAATTATATCAGAATCTGGAAATTAACAAAGTATCACAAAGTGAGCTGATAGAGGTACCACATTTCACAATGAAAGTGAAAAAGTCCTATTTCGATACAAGGCAAAGAAAATCTATTTTGCACTTATATTTTCTTCCTTACAGCCATACCTGGATCTGATGCAGCAACATCGGCTTGAACATAATCTTGTAGCACAATTGTGTCTGAGAGCGGCATTGCACTCATAAAAGCAACAGCTATGATATAATGACCTTCCAATTTATTTAAAAGAAAATTATGGTTCAAAAGAAATATTATAATAATCCTTCGGAAAAGAAGTACTTTATTTGGCATACCATTGAAATCGCCGACCGCTTGCAGTAAATTTGTTCCATATTTAAGCATTCCATTCACATTCGTTGGAATTTGTGGTCCGGTGTCCTAAGAAAAAATTACAAATATAAAGATATAAATACAACTTCCACATCACAAATATGAAGACTTTGAAAGCAAAACAACTAACCATTTGCACATTAGTTCTTTTTTCAACCGCTTTTCCATTTAACAAGAAGCTACAACCAACAAAAAGGAAAAATGACTAAGAACATGATGCGACAACTTGAAGAATAAAACTAAAAGGAGCACGAGAAAAGAACCATACCTCACTTGCTGAGGACTTATAATGCACGCTGATGTTTCAGTATTATCTATTTGTGCCACAAACAACCGCTATACACCATGAAGATAAAATTTAGGCCAAGTGCCATAATCTATAATTATGATTTTCAATTCAACACCCACCCTCCCTCCCTCAAAGCAAATGAAATGTGAAATCCAAAGGTTGAAATTAGTTTAGCTCAATGATCACATATCTGTCACTTGAACTAACAGACATTAATCTCAAAGAATTTTTCGCCTTCAAGATGCTACCCAAAAATAATGTTTAGCACCATAATTTACTGTCAGACTTTTTAATCAATTCATCCAAGTTTGATGAGGCCACAGCATTAGATCACATGTTGTAGTGGACCATAAAACTTCAAAGGTCAGGCCCACGCAATTCACGATGAGCCAGATATTAGGACATCTGAATAAATAAGCATTAGAAATTCTCTAATAACTTTGATGCAATCACATAGAAAATGATCCAGAACTACACTCGGAAAATATCATATTATGACACAATATAATTCACCCAATCATAAAAATAACTCATAATGTAAAGTCCTATCATCAAGTCAGTCTGTTCGATAATAGTGATCAATAAGTACAAATTGCAAATTTTTGTATAAAATAGAAGCCATTACTAGGAAAAGGACTTACTATCTTTTCATGCGGAGAAGTCATTGTATTCTTTAAAATGTGGAAATCAACCACATATGCTCCAAATCCAGGCTACAACCAGAGAAAGATAAATTAGTTCATCTCTTGAGAAGACGAAATAGACTGAAAAATAAAGAAGTACCTTAACTTCAAGTGAAACAAGTATATGCCCCATTTTCATAAGTGGATAGAATCTGCAGAAAAAGAGATTTAGTTAGAAACTTAATTTCAAGGATGAGAATATGAAAGTGAATAATGAAATATATTGATAGATAAGAAAGAACTACAAAGATGGACAATGGATAAAATAGATTACACAAAAGCCTAATCCCCTAAGAGAAACTTCCCTCTCTACCAAAGTAGAGCCACAGTTTTAGCGGCCACAAAAATAACTAAAAACCCCATTTTCCTTCTCTACAAAAACCATCCCTTTTCCTTCTCTACAAAACCATCCCTTATATACTCACAACCAATACCTAAATACTACTAACATCTAATACCCAAAATACCCCTGACTTATACTCTATCAGATTTTATATTTATCTCAAGACGTCCAAGTGTTACCAAAGGTATTGCAACCTTGACAAAAGATGCAATTCCTCTCAATAGTATAGCATGGAAGGCTATATATTATGCAGCCATCCTCAAAAATTAAGTGCACTGTAATCAAACAGCATATGTAACAGCACAGCACTAGCCACTCTCACTGTGTTCATACATACACAATTATACATACATAAAAATGTATATGACAGATATGTTCTGTAGCAACCTACACATACAGATGAACAGTTAGAGAGTCATTAATTAAGCATATGTTCAACCCTCCAAACACAAAGTGTTACTGTTTTATCTCCCTACAAAAACTCCAAAAACTTTAAGTGGGTGTAAATGATCTCAAAACAATGGAATGAGAAGAACTTACAATGTGCTTTCAAATAAATAAATAAATACAAACACTAAAGTGTTATTACCTAGACATAATAACTGATATAGCAGAGAGAGGATCGCCCAAAGTAGTGTCTCCTTGACTGCAAAAGCTGGTTCCTACCTATAAAATGGAGGAAATAATTTATATTATTAGTACCTAAGAAAGTACACACACTAAACAATAGATTCAAAATTGGCTGCAAACCTCATTAGCCAGAGTAGAAAGTTCTTCAGCTTCCTTGGCCGCAAACCATCCAAATTTGCAAGCACTCTATCATGTCAAAACAAAGTTAACAAATACGCTGAACATAAAGAAAATAATATGTATAGATGCAGAAAGCTCAAATTGAAGAGCAATAACATATAAGAAAACCTAGTTTTGAAGAACTACCATCCAGTTATAGGAAGACAAGAACATGGATAAGCACTAATGACAGCTGCATAAACAAGATCCTCCGTGTTTCTTAAACTTCTATTGAAGCCCAAATTTATTCTTAAGAACCCACGTACTTGACATCTACTATTCTTCTATCATTTCTGATAAAATCATTTCAGTTCACTGATATATGATCCTTCCCCTTCCCCATAGATATTCTTGCTAACGCGTGTTTGTCCAACCAGCTAGTAGTATACATCTCTACCAAGCCATCTTATATGAGAGGTATAATAAGATAGGCTGAGAGACAGCTGCAGAAGACCTTGGCAACCAGTAGTGATTATACTGAATCAACCAAGCTTTTTTAATGTGTTTGAATTTATTAGTAATCATTTACAACTATGTAGAATTAAATATTTATCATATTCAACATTTTTTTTAACCGAAAGGTAAAATAGCAGTCCATGTTGTAGCAACAAAATAATTTTCAGGCTATCAGTTCTCAGGGGTGAAGCAATTTAATAGATTTGTCATAACTCATACTGTCACATGCTATAATTACTTAATTATCAAGGATGAATTAATTGAACATATGACTGTGCAAAAGGCATACGGAGTATAACAGGGTATCACTAACATGGTAGGGTGCAGATAAATAATATGTATAATTTTAATGGAATTGCATGAAATGAACATGGAGAGCTATCACTATCACTGAGATGTAAACTTTGCACAATGCTGACCAACATATTTATCTGTAAAACCTTGCATTCGTCAATTACCTTGGCAGAAATCATAAGAACCAAGACAGCTGCTTGTAAGAAAGGATCGTTTTTCCGTTGGCATACCTACAAAGAAAAGGAACCATAAAGGAAAACATGACATTTGTTCCTGAACATAACTACCCACATATATATTAACACTAGAGTATTACATTATTCGGAACTGTCTACCATGTCAGCTATGCTCGCCATATACAAGATACGTATAAAGGGTTCAAATATTACGAAACAAGAATTCATCTCTAGACTTGTTGAGAATTTGTCAGCAAATTCAACCGTAGCTTCAGTAACCAAATAGATTACCATTCCTCCTTCACAATGCCAAAATAAATATTGCACTTACTTTGTAGCTCCTCGCAAGAGTACCAACATATCACTCCATTTACCCAGTTTTTTTTATCCTCATCCTCTCCTATGTTATGTTCCCACAAAACAGTTTAAGTAATAATTGGTTAAAATTTCGGAATCACAATTTCATATATGAATTTTGGTCTTCAACAGTAAAATAATTCAAGTTCCTTTTATGGATTGAAACTTATTACAGCATTAACAATTTTCATAAAACAATATGGTTATGCTGATGGGCGGATAAATTTATTTTTTTATTTATATTACTTGAATGTTCAAATTATCAAAACATTGTAGTTCAAAGCACAAAGAGTCACAATGTCAGTTTTTCTCTATATATTGTCATTTACTGTTAGAAGTGTCAAAATGGAGAGCTCCAAAACATATATAGCAAGAGAACAGAGTTCTACAATCAAGATATATCAAAATAAGGTCTTCTTGAGTCCTTGACCACTTTGAGCGAACCCAACTACACCGGATATTAGTGATTAAGGAACATTCCATATTAATCTCGACAAGTTGCAGTATCATTGAGATAGTGAATAGCGGTAGACAGCAACCATGAAAACTGACAATTCAAAGTTGAACAGGGATAAAAGAAAGGTCACCTCTTTTAATAATTGGTATAAATTTTGCGTGTTCGAAGGAACCTCACTGTTTGCGACTGCATTATCAATAGCTCTGCATATGTCAAGGTAAACTAAATGAAGACCTCAAACTATCAGAACTTGAAAATAAGAATAAAAAACGAAAGAACTATTGCATTTCAACTTTCCTTTTATTAAAATCAAGTAAATGTGAATTCAAAATTCCATTGTCCATACCAAAGGGGATTTCCAAGAATTGATGTAAAGATAATACCTCACATCTATCACAATAAGAAAGGATCAGAAGAAAGACATGTTGGCATCCAACAGCGGATAGTAGACACACACAATATCAACAGAACATTGTTTTTGTCTCAACAAATGTTGAACAATACCAAAGCTATAGCAACTAATCTCCATATTTTTTTTCCCTATCATGGTTACCAGCTATATTGCAGGGATACAGTATGGAAACGACACGGGAACATTACTTCTAAAACATAACTTTCATAAGATAGTTGTGGACACATGTCCACATAATGTGAAAACGCCACTACCGAGTACAAAGTAGGTTACCAGACCTCAACCAAGTTTCCTCAAACCTAAAAACTAATCAGCATATAAATTTGAAGGTCTCAGATATCTACTACTCTATATAGCAACAATAAAGTAGTTCCTGCGGTACATACATATTTGAATAAGAATCAGAATTCTCATAATCATTCTAACCATAAAACTCTACCAGATTTCTTGGAAGTGATGGAAATGAAGTTTAAAGATTTTTAACCTCGTTTGAAAGTGTATGAACTGAAATCAGCGGAACTCAATGTAAATTAGTTAAAAACTTTACATTACTATCATAATCTCCATTAACCTTCTCATCTAACTTCAATTTAGAGGTCCATTAACTAGGATTTACCCTCTAAAGAAACACTCACAAGCAAGCAAGTTCAAATTGAAATTTACATTTCATTACTTCCATCCACCTTTGTTTGGAAGTAAAGAGGTCAATCGAGGTGAGTTAGAGGAGGTTAATGGGAGTAATGGAACCGGACGGGAAGCAACGGAAATAAAAGGTTTAAGGTTGCAGATGTAAATTAGTTAAAAAGTTTTTATCAACTTTCCGGGTTAATGGAAGTAAAATGTTAAATTAAAAAACACTTGAAAGAGAGATTAAATTAAAAATTCACATTAAATTACCTAGCAAGGGATAGACAGAGACAAAAGAAATGAGAGGGATCAGAGACCGTCGGAAACTGAAGGTGTTTAGATAATCCGGCAATTACAGCAGCTATTCTGAACGACGACGCTAACGAGCCTGCCGGATTTTGTGCTGCCGTTACCGGTGACATCACCATTCCGGTCATCGTCTTATACGCTGCGTTTTATGTTTCTTTTTTTCTATTGCGAAATGCAGAGACAGAGACAGAGACTATTTATGTGCAGGTTTAATTTCGTTTTATCTGGTTTTCAATGGGGTTTGATGTTCACGTTAATTACGAGATTGCCCAGTGGAGATTAACGTGAATATGGGATTCTGGTAGGGGTCATTTGGGGTATAAAGTCTGACGTGTCCAATGGTTAGGTGGGGTTCAAATGTGAAGGAGAAGTTATACAGTAGGTCCAAACAAATTTAAAAAATATCAAATTAGACCACGTATACTCAAAGGTAGCAATTTAGGCTTGTGTAGCTGAATTTAACGCTCCAACTAGCATTGTCAATCATGTAACTTCAGAATATAAATTGGTGTCTTACCGAAAAGAATACAAATTGGTGTTAACTAAACATTAAACTTAATGTTAAGTTCTTTAAAAGAAAGAAGTTAATGTTAAGTTTAAATTGGTAACTTTGTTCTTCTTCTTTTTGACAACTTTGGCAACTTTCTAAAAAGAAAGTAAACTTATTTTGATACATTATCTCATATACAACTGATGGTGGCAAGGCAAGGCAAGCACAAGCTAACAATAAAATTTCACGTAAATTATTTTATTTTGTTTCATAATGTTCAGGTAATTGTAATTCTATTAAGTTATGAATCTAATCTTGTGATTATGAATATCAAATAGAACATAATGTTAAATCTAATATTTATCCATAACAGCTAGAAAAAATGTCCTGTGAGGCAAAGGTTTCATGAAAAATGTTCATGCATGCATAATAAATCTGTTAGTCAAAGATTTCATACAACTAATCATGGATTAAATGGAAACTATAAAACAAATATAAGGATCAAATCAATATTTTGCCAGACAACTTGCGAATGAAGGTCTATAATATTTGTTTTAGGGCAGAAAGAAATACCTAGCAAGGGAGAGGCAGAGACAAAAGAAGTTGGAAGGATCAGAGAGAGTCCTAAACTGAAGGAGCTTTGATAAACTGTCCATCGCAGCACCTATTCTGAACGACGACGCCCACCACGACGCCGGATTTAGCGCCGCCGTTACCGCCGACATTACCATTCCGACTCTTTATCTTCTTCTACGCTGCGTTTTGTTTCTTCTATTTCTCTCTTTCTCTTATTCAGCACGCTAAAATTGCAGAGACGGACACTATTTATGTGCACGTTTAATTTTGTTTTATTTGGTTTTGAATGGGGTTTGATCTTCACGTTAATTACGATTTTACCGAGTGGAGATTAGCGTGAATATGTGATCTTGATAGGGGTTATTTGGGAAATGAAGTGTGGCGTGTTAAATGGTTAGGAGGGGTGGGGTGGGGTTAAAATGTGAACGAGAAGCTAGCAAAGTAGGCCCAAATTGTTTTAAAAAAATCAATTTAGACCTCATATATATAAAAGAGTATCAATTTAACCCAACCTTTATAACACATAAGGTATTAACTTAGGATTTTGTAACGGAATTTGAAGCTTCAATTTATATTGTCAATCATGTCACTTTCGGTATAATAATTTTTATGTGAAAATACGCAAATCATCTTCAGTTGTTTATATTTGGAGAGATTTTAAAATACTCAAGAAGGAGTACGGAAGATATAAGAATGACGTATTGATTTGAGAGATTTAGGGTATTATAAAAGAAAAGTAAAACTATATTTAATAACTAAACAGAGTATGTAATCCAAAAGTGCTCTAAAATCTCTCGTTTATATGATAATGTCAAATTCTTTTATCGAGACTTTTAATTGTACCATTTTGAGTTTAAATTTGTGTCATTTTCTATATGACGTTATGTCTAAATTAATAACTTTTTAAAGGAACCTAGACTCATTTTGATACAATATCTCGGGCAAAACCAATGACAAGCCGAAGCTAACAACAAAATTACACGGCTATTTACTTTTCTTTTGTTTCCATAAGCTGACATAAGTTAAAGCATGAAATCTAATCTTGTGATTATTGGTGAATATCAAATTTAGCATAATTCTAAATCTAATATTTATCAGTAGATTAGAAAAAATGTCGTATATATAAAGGTTTCATGAAAAAACTTCATGCGGAGTCATTATTCTCGAATGAAGTGGGGAATGTGAAAAATATGCCTAAGAAATCTGTAGTCAAAGATTTCATTATCTAATAGTGATAATTATGGATTAAATCGAAATCTTTAAAGAAATACAAGGATCAACTCAATATTTTACCACACAACTAGCTAATGAAGGACTTGAGGACAATATTTCTTTTCAGGTTTTCATTTTATTAATTGTTTAAAAAGTAGAATTTATTTTTTATTTTTTTTTTGTTTGATAAAATGGACAAGTGAGTTTTGAATTTTGCCGCTGCTATATTGCCGCCAATGTCACTTTATCCAATAGCTGTGGTTTTTTTTTTGGCTCGGGTTTGAAATATTTTCTATTTTTGAATCTTCTGAAAATAATTTAGGGACCAATTTGAAAGGGACAAATTCTTATTGATCTCCTATTTGATTTTAGACAATGAATAAAATAGTTTCGAGTAAAAAAAATAATAATATTAGTTATCTATTTAGAAATTCATTTTATGATATTTGCTTCCTTTTCTTGGTAAATTTATCATAACAAATATTTCAATCATTCAACTTTAAAACCTATCGAAAACGGCAATATAGAAACATCAAAACGACGCACAAAAATATTACATTTCTTTGAAGTCGTTACACGGTAAAAAAGAATATGATTTGCATTTTCGGTAGTAAGCATGCTAGTAAAGCTACAGCTTCGCTGAAGTAGTGATTTCGCACGCCAATGAATAAGATCACCAAGAAACCAACAAGGCCAAATCAAAGAAACTTGTCACTAAAGTAGCAAATTAATATCAATTAAATGGCAAAGTCAAACAACTTTCCTCAACTAAGTCACCAAGCCAGATCGACATCATTGTTCTAGACAACCCGAAAGTTGTCATAAACCGAATCAAACTTTTTACATCTCACCATTAACTGCCACATGACACATTAGGCAATGTTTACATGGTTGCAGCTCCACCTTTCCGGCTGCTCAACACGCAGGATCCAGATATAGTAACTTACTACTTTACTACTTTAGTGGCTTTATTAACCCGGAAACTATATCAATAACTACAGTTACAGAAAGCCTCCATTCAAGTGTTCCCTATTTATTTAATTTTTTTCCAAAAAAAAAAAACTAGAAAGACAACAATTAGGAGTTTTCCAATCCTGTAAAATCAGCCGGCCAATCAAAGGAAACAAAAAGTTAACCTAATTGCAAGCAAAAGAAGAGGTTATTGCCATCCAATTAAAAAGTTGAAAAAAAAAATCAGAAGCTCACCATTTTACATAAATAAATAAAAAGATAAAAACTACCAAATTCACTGCTAATTAGAGTGCCTCAGCTCATTTTTTACGGTTCTCAGTAACATTATCTCTTCACATTTCCAACCTTTTGCGTCACTAAAGGTAAATATTGATAGCTTCAGTGACCTTGTCAAGCTGCATAAAGTGATTCTGCAGTCTAGATCAACTCTATTCTGTATGCCACTTCGGATCCTTACGATAATGCTGGGCAAATAAATCAACCCTTTCCCTGAAACAGAGAAATGGTCATGCACATCAAAACCGGTTATCATGTTACAATTGTGTTATACAATCAATATATTTGGCAAAAAGCGTCTGGAGACTGTTGACATTCTGATTTTAGTGGATTGAACCCCTAATCTTTTATTTCAACACATAAGACCCTTGAAGCTGATTTTTCGGGCATTGACGTGGCCAAAAATAAAAGATTAAGGACCTATTGTGTTAAAATGAAAGATTAGGAGCCTCGGAATGCTATTTGTTTGATAATTCACATGATTAGATATGATACAATTACAAACGAAACAAATATAATAATCGTACCGGGTTTGTCTATATATAATGCTGAAAATAGCAGCCCTTACCATGCCATTCAAGATAAACTATTCAGTAGGAAGATTACTTGCATCCTCAAACCAATTTCTCCTTACCTATATGATCAAAGAACCATAATTTAGAACTGAAATGACAAAAGGAGATAGCTTATGTCCTTAGGTTTTTGAGTTTCTGTAATTTTCATCCGAGATTTGAGTCATAAAGAACTTCCAGTAATCACAAATGTTCCACACACCTTATTCAAGCAGTAACACGACAGAGAAGGTTTACGAAATCTAGTTATAATGTGCTTGGTTAATCAGGACGCATACCTTATTATTAGGTGGAGTTCCAGGTCTCAATGGATTGTGGCAAAATCCTCCTTTGCCTTTCTTCTCAGAAGCCTTAAGGATTTGAAAGGAACACGTCAATGTGTCATCCACACTCATCATGGCTCCGGCATTATCAAACTCGCCACAATAATTTGGTGCAGAGAATATTGTGACCAGCTGCCGCTTCGCGAAAAATTCATAACCATCTTCAACAACCTATCAATCACCGCTCTCATAAATAACCATAAAAGACCAGAAGAAATAAATATCAAGTGAGAATCAATAATGCTACTTATCACGTGATTTTCCAAAAGAACAACCTTATGGTCCAGCGATCGGTTAAAAAGGAATTCCTTATAATGGGTCAAATTTTCCAAGTATCAAGAAGTTACCTGGTGAGCTCGACAGATGAGATCAAGATCATGTGTCTTAAGGAATTCAGCAATTTTGTCAGCCCCAAATGTATATGAAACGCCTCTGTCATTCTCTCCCCATCCCTGAGTATCTTTATCGGGATCAGCCCACAATAGATCACATAAAAGGCCCTGGTCTGGAACATCAACAGGGCGAGCAATATTCCTAATCTGGTCTAGGTTTTTCAAATCAGGAGATATCCCACCATGCATGCAAAGAATCTTTTCATCTATAAGAGCAGCGACAGGAAGACAGTTAAAGCAATCAGTAAATGTCTTCCAGACGCGAACATTAAACCGCCTCTTACACTCATCATAAAATCCATAAATACGATTGATTGAAGCACATTCATGATTTCCCCTCAGGAGAAAGAAATTCTCTTTGTATTTGAGCTTGTATGCAAGGAGAAGGCAGATTGTCTCTATGCTCTGCTTTCCGCGATCAACATAATCTCCCAAGAACAGATAATTTGCTGCTGGTGGGTACCCACCATATTCAAACAAGCGTAGAAGATCCGAGAACTGACCATGAACATCTCCTGCCAAACCATTACAAACAGTGGGCATGAGCTCAATAATAACAAAGCATATTTCTTCATTAAAAGGCAAAAAATGCTAAATTTAGATTAAACGAGACACTTACCAGAAAAGACAAACACACTGACATTCCAGATGAATTACCCAAAACTATTACCAATCAATTATTACAGAAGATCTCGAAGTAAAGATAGAACTCTAAATATATCTAGTTATGCACCGAACAAGATACGTCAAACATTCTGCAATTAGTTAAAGTAAGTTTATTAAACAGACAATCCTATTAAAGAAAGAGGGTTATCTAGGCTAAATTGCATGTGCACCTCTATCACAATTCAGAACTATATTCATCTGCACAAGATGGCCCAAGACTTCTTTCAACGGAACAAAAACCTATGCACGCTGACACATAATTCAAGCATATCTTGGGCCAAAGCAAAGACAGAAAATGCAAAGCATGTACATCACAGTTTGATGACACCATCGAAAAGCCAATTAAATAACGGCAATTGTCATAGGAGAACAAAACAAAAAAGGAAAATATTTCCTAATTGTAATAAATCAGTTTTGTCAAACGAGGGAGCATTATCCACAGAAAACACGTATCTGAACAAATATATTATCTTAACAAACATTCTAACTAAAATGATAAAAGAACACCCGCACCAGTAAATCAGACTTCTTAAGTGAGCAATCGGAAATAGAATGTTTTGACTTGATCGATATGGTAACTAGGTCTATGGAAGAAGACAATGATAACACAGGCACTTGCCCTACAATTGAACTAATGTACAATAACAAGAATGTGAATTACTTAAATGCCAATAGCTCGAATCAATACATCCTTTTGCCAGATAATTAGTTCTAGAAACAAATTGTTTTCACATTCTTGCAAACAAGGAACTTTGGAGGAATCTAACTCTAGTCATCCAAGTCTCTAAACTCATCCAGATGGAAAAGAAAAGCCCTTATAACAATAACAAAAGGTACCATATATATCAATGGTTACATTTAAATGTCATATGAAGATCGTATATTTCTCATAAAGTCCCTTGTGTACAAGTATAACTTCATTATGAAACTTATCAACCAAAGCCAAGACTCTAGACTTTACCTTGAGAGTCCTCAAAGAACACTCGAAGCTATACTGACAACATTATCTAAACTAAAACTAAAGAGTGTCCAAGATGCCTAGACCTTACTTGAAGGTGATAACGGGCAATAAAATAACATTTTTCTTCTTGTATTGAATGAAAGGGGGCATAAGGGATGTAAATCTCAACCAACTAAATCAACTTCTAAACATACAAGCTAAACCAACAACCTCCAAAATTACATTTTTTTTACATAAGCAGAATAAAATAAATAAAACCATATTGCACAATAAAATGCCAATTCTCAGAAATTTTTACGAATATGCACACCAGGCTGCACCTTGCAATAGCTGGAGAAAAGCCACCCCTCATCTTGTCAATCTAATCTACTGTTACTAACCAACAAAGAAATGTGTAAGAATAAAAAACCTTTCATTACGAATCCAATATTTACCAGCCAAACCGGTTTCACTATAGTAAAACAACCCCTGATACTAATTATTCTACATGTATCATTCCATTACTACAAGAAGACTCTTCTATAAACAACCAAGAAAGTTCATAATGTTCACAGCAATTCCCAACAATCCATCGTCCCCATATGTTACACAAATACTTAACAATCCATATACTCCATATTTTCTATCTATCATTCCATTACTACAAGAAGACTCTACTAAACTATCAAGAAATTTCATAATGTCATGCAATTCTCAACAATCCACCCCCACATGTTACCCATATACCTAACACAATCTATATACTCCATATGTTTTTATCTTCTCCTTCAGTCTTTCATTGCTAGCATATTGATCAAGAAGACTCTACTAAACAATCAAGAAAGTTCATAATGTTCACGCAATTCCCAAAAATCTGCCCCCATATGTTACACATATACTTAACAATCTATACACCCCATACTTTCTATCTTCTTCTTCAATCTTTCATTGGTAGCATATAAATTACAGGCAGCCATTCCTTTCTTCAATCATCAAGTGAAAAACAGTGTCGTATCCAAGTGGAAATTCCAGAATATAATCACACACATAGAAAAGCCCCATCTCAATCCGAGAAGTTCAAATTTATCTAATCTTGAATACGCTAGAATATATACATATAAGAACATTGCAAGACACTAAATAAAACTTCTAAAACATGAAAATCAAATTA
Source organism: Euphorbia peplus (assembly GCA_028411795.1). Classification (NCBI taxonomy): domain Eukaryota; kingdom Viridiplantae; phylum Streptophyta; class Magnoliopsida; order Malpighiales; family Euphorbiaceae; genus Euphorbia; species Euphorbia peplus. Next base: position 32,397,835 of record CP110839.1, read on the forward strand.
ATCACAGCCGAACAGCAAGAGAATAAGAGTAAAACAAATTGAGTTTCACTTGTGCATATAGCAAAACGACCCCTGATACTAATTACTGCACATGTATCATTCCATTACTACAAGAATACTCTACTGAACCATCATGAAAGTTCATAATGTTCACGCGATTCTCAACAATCTGCCCCCATATGTTACACATATCCTTAACAATCTATATACTCCATATGTTCTACCTTCTTCTTAAATCTCTCATTGCTAGCATATTAATTACAGTCTGTCATTCCTTGCTCCAATCATCAAGTGAAAAAACGACCCCTGATACTAATTACTGTACATGTATCATTCCATTACTACAAGAAGACTCTACTAAACAATCAAGAAAGTTCATAACATTCACGCAATTCTCAACAATTCGCCCCCATACATTACACATATACTTAACAATCTATATACTCCATTTTTTCTATTTATCAATACCTTACTAGAAGAAGACTCTACTAAACAATCAAGAAAGTTGATAATGTTCACGCCATTCTCAACAACCCGCCCCAATACGTTACACATATACCTAACAATCAATATACTCCATATTTTCTATCTTCTTCTTCAATCTTTCATTTGCTGGCATATCGATTACAATAAGCCGTTCCTTGCTTCAACCATCAAGTGAAAAACAGTCTTATCCTGGCGTAAATTCGAGAATGTAATCACACACATAGAAAAGCCCTATCTGTCAAGCCGAGAAACCCTGTCTATCAAATCGAAGAGTTCAAATTATTCAAAGCTTGAACACACATATAAACACATTGCAATACCTATCAAGCAGAGACACCCTATCTATCAAGCCGAGAAGTTCAAATTATTCAAAGCTAGAATACAATCATATCTTCAATATACTAATAAAAACGTTGCACAACACTAAACAAAACTTCTAAACCACGAAAATCAAATCAATCAAACGCGAAAAGCTACCGAATAATCACAAAACAAATCGAGTTTCCGAGCAAACTATTACCGCAAATCTTTATAGGAGCTTCAAGCTCCAGAAGATTAGGCTGACTGAGAAAAACCTCCTTCGACGCGACACATAGCTGCCGGATTTCTGGCTCCGTTAGGTTTACCTGCTTCGTCGTCCGGCCATTCTTCGCCTCCACAAGCCGCCGTATAATATCGTCAAGCAAAGTCTCATCCATCGATAAAAGTCCACGCAAAACCCTAACACTGCCTAAAAGTTAACGGAAAAAGATCGAAGCTGTTGATTATAAAGCGAATGAGCAGAAGGAGGTAACGGTAAAAGTTAACGGCGACGGGATGAGGGGTTCCGGCGAGGTCAATTTGGTCAATTTAGTGCGTGGCGGCCATTATCGACTCAAGAGGATTTTTTTTAGAGAGTTTACGGAGGGGACCAATATAAAGGAGCCAAACAAAACTTTTCATTTCTATGTGGAAATTTAAAATTGATAATTAAATAGGAAGAAATAAAATGGAGTGAAACCCTATCTGATAATAAGGCTGTGTTTGTTTGGAGGGATAGTGGATGGAAAGAAGGGTGTGGATGAGTTGTTGATATTGGGGGTGTTTTTTAATTTAACAAACATGCCTTAAAGGAGCACACGCACATCACGCCTCGCACGTGCAGTTTGTGCTGCTTGATGGTTAAGATGGGATGAATTCTTAAGTTTCTCTTGGTAAATTTGGAATTAAGATAGTCTTAAAAAAAAATTCGTTATTATAAAAAAAAAATAAATCGTAAAACTTATAATGAAGATTGGTTTGAGTGATTAAGAGTTTTAAATCTCTTAAATTATGTTTTGAAATTGATTTCCAGTGTACGTAAACAAAATTAATTGTGAGATGATCCATTTAAAAAGTGTTGACAAGTTTCGAATCAGAAAAATTGTAAAATTTATAAAAAATTATTATAAATGAAATAATGTAACCTAAATAGAAATTTGGATAAGCAATTATTTAGTCCTCAAATTTTTACTTTTAGTCCTTCCACCTTAATTTCGTTAATCAGCTGTTGTTATCAATAAATAAGGAGAAAGAGCTAAAAGTAAAAGAAGATTCTTAGTTGTTTATATTAATGTAATAGAACAACGTGGTTGTATGGTGAAGTGACAAAAGATACTCCCTTATACAATAAACAAAAGAAAAAAATCAAATAATAACAACTAGCGTGGTTGTAGGGTGAAATGCCAAAGGATACTCCCTCTTCTTTTAGATGATATCCTCTTCTACATGCTTACAAATAAGATTTCTAGTTGTTTATAGATAGTTAGCAAATATGTTGTGTGACTTGTATATATTCAAGTAAAGGATGCGGCTGCTCATTCGCCAAGTGAAGTAGACTAACAACAACTAGCTTGATGTCATGATTGTTCAGTCGTGGCGCTATTTTCTTGATTTCAAACTTAGCCACCTGGAAGACCGACGAGTAACAGAGAATAATGGATCTAGTGTTGGGAGATCATACCTAAGGCGGGCCATAAGTGCTTGATCTAGTCACTCATGGTCATAAATAGGTATGTTATGCATGATTTTCAACGTACTACTTGAACCTATTCATGTTGTTTCCATGGAACCTATGGCCATAATAGTGACATAATCAGTATTGGTGATTGTCAACATCGATGTTCATGCATTAACTATAGTTTCATTTTTCCAATCCTAAGGATAGAGCTTGGAAAATCACAAAGAAGAATAAGATAGGGAGAAGGAGGATTCTACTTCATCAGCACAAAAGAAAATGGTTGTGCACTGTATAACTATTGCACTACCCATACTTTCTTTCCTCCTAAAACAAAAAGTTAACAAACAAAAAGCAAGAAGGGAGAAGTGTCTCACAAAGAAGTTTATAACAAATTAACTAAACCGCATATTCTATAACATAAAACGATTGATAATTGAACTTAATCAAAATTCCACACAACAATCCATTCCTCTTAGAACCTTATATGCAAGGTTTAATAATCTGAAAATTAGGAAAACGGTGATAGAAGTCGAAGGTAAATTCCTAGTCTAATCTTCAGTTGTGCGATTTGATCATTGAATAAGTAATTTGGTAACTGCTTGAATACTTTGTTTAGCCATTTTTTTTTATCCAAAATTGCAACATGAATCATAGAATCATTTGGTGCATTCAATGTAGGTGGAAAGCTTGTCGTGGCCATAATTTGATCATAAACCTTCCTATTAAGCTGAGATATATGAAAAACAGGGTATATACCCTTCTTCTAATAAGTTAGGATATTATGAAAAACAAGGTGTATAAGATCGAGGAGGCAACTCTAACTTGTAGGCAACTGCACCAATTTTGACAATTACTTTGAATGGTAGTACACGAGAGAAAGCTTCTTATTGGCCCTTCATACGTCACTCTGTTGTCTACAGGATTGTAGCTTAACGTAAACCCAATCCCATATATGTAATTCCCCATCAGTTTTGTGCAGATCAACTTGATGCTTCATCTGTTTTTATACCCTCTTCAATTGGTGCTCTATGATCAACAATGCTTATCCCCAATCCAAGAGAAATTGGCTTATTGATTCAATTTTACAAAATCTTTTAGGAAATAAGGAATATGGATCGGAGGAGGAATTCCATACATGACTTCAAATAGATCGAGCTAAATTGTAGAATGGTAATTAGTGTTATACCACCATTATGTAAAACCACTCGCCCATTGATTAGGATAACCATTAGCCATGATCTTAAATAAGTTTCAAGTCACTTATTAACCATCCTTGTCTGACGATCTGTTTGGGGTGGTAAGCAGTTGATCTCAGAAGCAATACCCCTTGTAACTTGAAGATTTTTTCCTACAATTTGACTAAAATCAGACCCGTGTCACTAACAATTGAAGCCAACAATTCATTAAGTTTGAAGATGATATCCATGAAATCTAGTGCCACAATTGGAACAATTTAGGGATATTTCAAAGCTACAAAGTGAGCATATTTGCTTGCTTAACCAACATTTACCATGATGACTTCTTTCTCCACCATAAACAACTATACAATTCATGATTACATAACTTCAAATATGATTAGCCATTGAAAGTGGTTGCAACAAGTCTCGTATGGAACTCTGGTTATGGTTTGCAAAAGAGGTGTGCAATGTAATCAAAATGTGATTTCAGCACTACATTTTGTAAAAAATATCAAACTATATGCTCTTTAAATTTAAACCTTCTCATAGTACTTACTTCTATATGCAGATTCTTAGTATTGTCTTTATGTTGTTCTTTTAATTTTTGTAAGGAATACTTTTCTTTCAATTTTAGTATTTCATATTTATTTATTAGTAAATCAACAATTATTAATTTTCCTTCATAATACCTGCATGAAATAAGAAAACAAGGGTCTATTAGTCATTTCGCAAAAGTTGAATAAAATATCCACGTACGTTTTTAGTCTTCATTGGTTATACTCAACAAACCCACACGTGTCCCCCAATTTCCCCATCCGATTCCACCTCCAAAACCCTGAAAATGACAAAAACACCCCTAAAACCACTTCCTCATTGGATAAGTCCACGTCACCACAACCTAATTTACTAAAACACCCCCATCTAACAAAGCCCAGGTGTTATACTCTTTATGGATTAGACAAAAGTTTTACCCTCGCCGGAATATTCCCCGCCGGGGAATCACTTCTAAACCAAACACACCAAATCCCGAAAACTATATATACCTCGTTTTCTCATCTCCATTTTTTTTTGCCCTAGAATATCACCTCCTATCTCCCGCCGCCGTTAATCTCAGCTCAGATCATCACTCTCCGCCGTTCATCTCACCGTCCCCGTTCAATTCTTCATCTTACCTCCTCGATTTCACCGTCTCCGGCGGCGGCGGCTACTGAAACTATTTAGCTTATTTTTCTCTGCTCTTGATTCTTGACTTTCCAGATCGGTAGTTATGCGCGTGGGGATATTCCGGGTGTGAAGAGTGGCGTGGTTATGGATCCGGTGAAGGTGAATTATCCGGTCGACGTGGCGGCCCCGAAGCAGGGGTTTTGTCGAGATAGGGTTTCGGTTATGGAGATGGAGGGGAAGTCTGGTGAGTCTATGATTACTCGAAAAGGTGATTCCGGTGCTTGATTTCAGCTTAATTTTGAATTTTCGTACTGGTTTTTGCCCTTTTCGCTGGTTTTTGTTCGTTTTTGATGGATTAGTAGGTTAATTTGTGGTTTGGTTAGCTTAATTGGACTATAGGGTTCCGGAAACTGAAGGTTTCGACAGGTTTAGATGATTTGTTCGGTTTGTAGCGGTGTTTTTGGTCTTAGGTTATTAGACATGGTTTTGGAGGGGGTTAAGGAGTCGAAGGTATAGATCTAGTAATGCTGGTTAACGATTCATTTCGGGTCTTAAAAATGTGAAGCTGAGCTTTATTATAGCGCGGAAGTCGAGAAATTGGAGGTTGATTGCTTTGCTTTACGGCTTGAGCTTGGGCTAGGTATATAATATCTATTTGTTTTGTTCAGTTTCAATATGATAGCTTGAAGAAGTTGAGTCTGTGGAAGAAAATATAGTGATTTGATTTCACTGGTCCTTATAGCGGTTCATGTTAGCCGACACTGAGTCGTTCGGGACTAAGGCTTTGTTGTTGTTGTTGTTGTTGTTGTTGTTGGAGTGCTTAAATGTTCGGTGTGTTAAGGATTGTTGGTATATTCAAGAGTGACAGCACTGTCATTATTAGTTATCAATTGGCCATACATACAAAATATGTGTCAGAAACTTAAGCTGAACCATTGCTCCAATAGTTTTTGTTGGAAGTGGACAGGAAATAGACCCTCTTTAATGACTAATCTGAAGGTTATTGTTTTCGAGCTGTTATGTTATTACTGTACTTTATACCTTTCTCATGACCTATTTATCCCTATATTGTCAGTTGCAGCTTTTGTCTTGTATTATGGTTGCTTAAACTAATGCCATGTTGCATATGAATGGGCAGATGCTACAAACCCAACCAATCATTTGGACTCAACATCATTGAATAAAGTTCCATGTCCTGAACTTTTTCGCCATACTAGTCATCGCGAGGATGTGTCTAGACATGCTCGTTTAGGCGGTGCTAATGGTCCTTCATGGATTCCTAGGCATGAGGAGTTGCAAGTACAACGAAAAAATGGACAGGTGTCAAGAAGTGGTAGTGGAAGTGCTAAAAGACCACGAATAATACTACTCGAAGATACTTCAGGTCTGGCAATTGATGACACAAGGGAACCATCCGATAAGCTGGGACCACATTTGACAAAATGTGACTTAAATGGTATTTTCCATTTCTGTGGAAGGAACTAAATTTACCTGATACTCTGAATATCGTAGGTTTCTCAGTTACATGGATATGCCAGTTCCGCATTATCATGCCAAAAATTTGTGCATGCTTCCAAATGCATTATACATAGCACCAGTTACTTTGTCATTCCATAGGTGGAACTTCTTGTACGGGGTATTGTTATTTTCAATTTAGCTAATATTATCTAAACAAAACATTTTGTTTTATAAAATTCTCGTGTTTTCTATCGGATATCAATATTCTCGTGCTATTGATATCATGCTTCACACTGAGGTTACCGAGATTGAGATAACTCGAATATAACTGCACTTAGTGCAAGTATCTGAATTATGGAATATTTGTGGTAGCACCGAAATTTTATTCAAACTGAAGAAAGAAAATGAATCACATGCTAAGAACTTATCTTGTATACCCAGATTGCATTGATCTCTTTTTTCCCTGTTAAGCCGTCTGCATGTACCTTTTTGTTAATTTTTCATTCTTCAGTTTTTTTTCACCAATGATGATAACGAATTTACCTTCTAGAGAAAACTCAAGTGGCAAAACAGAAGAGCTTAGGAAGCAAGAGAGGTGATAGAAGAAGTTTAAAAGTTTCAGCCAAGACTAAATATGATTCTTTTTCTCTTAAGGCAAGTTTGGCGAGTTTCAGTTCTGCTGCTGCTGGAAACAACTTCTTTGGTACGATTTAGGGCCATAAAACTTTTTGCTTCCTTTCGTGATATATTCCCATGGCAGTTATCTGTGCCTTTGCATGCACTTGTAGCTATATCATTTATATATATATATATATATGGCGCTCAGTCAGAATTTCTTGCAAAGATTGAAACTTGAAAGTTGGCAGATCATATTTTATGTAATTCCAATGATCTAGTCTTCCATCGATTCTTCGAACCCTGGAAACAGATTTATCTATCTTTCATCCATATGTTGATTATTCTCGTATCTATATTCTTGCTTTTCCTTGACTTTTATAGAACTCATTTATTGTTGTTTTGATATTAATTTCAGGATCATATGGTCTCAAGACAGATGTTAATGACATCACAAAACTTGTAGATGACATATCATTAGACGATCTCCTTCAAGACACTTACGAGTGTCCTAACTTAGGAAAAGACAAGGGGAAAAAGATAGCAAGTACTAGTGAAGGTTTTCTACATTCAGTCAGAAAAGCGTGCTCTATTCTTCAGTTGCCTAGGACCACCCAATTCCAAGGTTCTGCCGAGATAGATAGTTCTTCGAATGAGAAAGTTCCTGGTTGCCAATCCTCTATTCCTATTATGGGAAATGGTGATTCATCTACAACAGATATATCTTCACCTACTAAGGTTTGTGCACTAGTATTTTTCTATAACTCATTTGGTCTCTTGTCTTAACTGATTTTTTGCGGATCTGGATTGGACATTCTGTTAAATGTTATTGTTTCACTTCCTTCACAGTTACGAATTTTATGATTAACGATGGATGATTTTCTTCTTTCTTTTGAGGATATAGTTTTCTGGCAGCAAGCTTGAAACTCCTGCTAATCTGCTCGATTTTTCATTTGAGCAACCTAAATGCATATTGGAACACCTGGCACTTCCTCCACCCAAAGATTTGGAGTCTTTACTTCTCGATGCAGCTAAGCCTGTTTTGTCTTCAAGGACTGCTCCTGATTCACGTCCAGGAAAACAGATATCTCGCAGATCTAGCTTGCCAACCTTTCCTTGGTCACACACTTTTAGTGGCCATTGCCGGACCAATTCCGATGCAGGCAAACTTCTAACAAGTAGGACCGCATGCCAAGGTAGATGGACGAAAATGCGGACCAATTTCAGCTCACCTGGGACTGCCTCTAATTGTTTCCCAGACTCGGACTCCTTTGCTTATGATGAGAGCCTAGTTCCTTCATTTGGTAAAAAGAAAGCCAGTGTAGGAAATAATGCGGCTTCATCTTTATTTCCTGCTCAATCCGAGAGGGGTTCATCAAGTGCAGCAGCATCTATGTTCATGAAGGGTTAGTTCTTTTTGGGATGGTCGTTGGAGACTTTTATCTTAGATTTGGAGATTGATTTAACTAGCTCTAACATGAAATCATTTCTTTCTTGCAAATGCAGAATCTGGAGGCGACTCGAAGAATAATGGAATCGGTAAAAAATTTCACTCAATTAGTGGTGCTCTTTTGCCTTTAAAAGAATTAGGGGTGCTAACGAGCCGATCCGAGACTGAATTACTTGTTTCGTTTGTTTTTAAATGTACTTGTTTTTCACAGTTTCCTAATCGATTTCAACCAGTAATGAGTTTGGTTCTTTTGCTCGGCATCGGCTCGCTATGTCTCTGAGCTTGGACCGCGCTTTTGACCAACCGAGCTTGAATAGTTTGCAAAACTCCTTGGCTCATTAACACCCCTAAATAGGAATAATAGTAGAAGTATTTCGATGTTCATGTTCTGATCATCTTTTTACACGTGTTTTCATTTTCATTCTATGACAGTTGAGCATTGTCCAAGAATATTGGCGGCGGCTCAAACCTTGTGTGATATTGCAACCTACGTATCGAGGGTAAACAAAGACGGAATTATGAAATGGCCAAAAAAACCCTCGCAGAAAGCAATGAAAGCTCGTAAGTCAAAATCAATCGAGAAACACGAAGAGATGATGATCTCTCCATCAACGTCAATGGGCTCTGATCATTTTGTTAGAAATGGTGTCAACCATACCTCAAAGAGGCTTAAAGTCGCAATAACCGAGCAAAAGAAGGATCTTTTGCATATCAATGGCGTGCGGAAAGGGCATGTAAATTGGTCGGCCACGCCAAAATCAAGTAGATCATCCCCTAACAAATCAGTTAGGGACTCCAGCATGAGTTTTGTAAAGCATTGTATGATGCCACCTCCTCCAAAGATGTTGAATAAACCTTGCAACGGGCAACACAAGGTGCCTAAATTAATGAGAATGGATTGGAGCCGGGAAAGCGATAGACGGGACTGATAAAAAAAGATGTTCCAAACTGTAATTTATCAGTTATGGTGTTGCAAGAGCTCTAGAGACCGGGATAGACTGGGACTGATAAAAAAAAGATGTTCCAAACTGTAATTTATCGGTTCTGGTGTTGCAAGAGCTTTTCAAAACCGGGTTGGTTGTGTACATAGTCAGGGGGAGTTTGTAGGGTTCAGTTGTAGGTGGAAAAAGCCATTGTTGTAACAGGGATATGTTGTAACATTGAGTAGACTTGTAGTTGGGAGCAGAGAAATTCTTTGCCTTAGTGTAGAGCATTTGTAAGGCAATAGAAATTCCAGTTCTTTTTCTTTTCTCTTGTTATTGTGGCCCGAATGAATCTCACGTTTTGACTAAGGACAATTGTAGATCGTTGAGTATGCTAGCTTGATGATTCCGAGATAAGGGAGATCTCAATCATGAGATAATAACATTCAAGTGATGGTTGAAGTTTCTTCATTAAAGAATTTGAAGAATGTTTTTTTGACAAACATACTCCAGCAGTATCCATAAGCATAAATGGAGAAACAAGTTCCTTTGCCCAGTGAGTGATAGAATGACCACCTCTGTTACCCTCTCGATAAATCAAACTGAAAGAACAGGAACCAAAAGTTGATTACATCAGAACAAATGAAATGAAAAAGGGGGGTTTCTATTTGCTACAACTTCAGCATCCGATTCCATCACAACGGAATGAAAACCACAATTTCTGGCAAATTGCATCCCACAAACTCAGAAGCAATGGGAAAATTATAATATTTATTTCTCTAACCACGAAAAAGGCATACTTGGTTTTAGATCCTAGTTTTCAAGCAAATAACAAATGGGGATGTAGCTCAGATGGTAGAGCGCTCGCTTAGCATGCGAGAGGTATGGGGATCGATACCCCACTTCTCCAAATTCTATTTTTTTTTCCCAATCAAGCTCTGTATAGATTTAATATTTATAAAGCTTAATAATCAAAGAATATCAAAATGGGGATGTAGCTCAGATGGTAGAGCGCTCGCTTAGCATGCGAGAGGTATGGGGATCGATACCCCACTTCTCCAAACATTTATTGTTGAAATTTAAGTTTTTGATTATTTTTAGCAGTCTCATAGCCTTCTTCTTCTTGTTTTCTTTTTTCAAACTTAAGAAGTACAAAACTTGAGTTATAATTCTCCATAATCTTATGTCAAAAACAATTATATAAAATAATATTCAAATATAACCACATCATTTCTTTTTGCTCTCAAAAAAAGAAAAGGAAGTATAATGACACACCTTTAACAATTCAAAAAACAGCTATTCTAAGTGGTTGTTTGAGTGTCAAATTTTTTTTTGACACTTCGAGCTTTCTTAAAACCAAAAAATCCTTACTTGAAGTATATACCTGAATCAGTGCAAGAATATAAAAGTGTAATTGTACAAAATAAAAATACTAGAGTGCTGTTTTTACACTCATAGTGCCATTTAACATTACCCTTTTAAAAAAGTATAGTTCAAAATTTTCACAGTAAATTTGTACATCATTTTCTATTTTCCTGGGCCTTAATATTGCAGCTTTGAAAAGCTCTCTCACACTTCTTTTATCTTATTTTATTTTCTTTTGACCAAAAAGACTGCAAAACAAAATCTGAAAACCCAATAGCTTACCTACCTTATTCTTTCTCCTCTTTAGTCTTTATCCTTTATCTTTATCTTTTTCCTTTACAAAATTTTAACACAAAAATAAAACAAAAATAAAATAGCTTAAAATGTTCTTCTAATTAATATCAAGAAAAACAAACTATGAAAACATTTGATCTAACAACAAAAGTAAAGCCATAGCAAAACTAGGATCAAACCCAAAATTTACAACCAAAACAAAAACATCTTCACCAAATGAAATTCCTGAGCCAATTATTGTTTCTTTCCTCTTAATTTCAGCCATTACTCTTCTTGATTCTTCTTCTATCACTTTACATGATCTATTTTTGTAACACCCTTCAATCACATATGATTGGGAATTTTGTCTTCCTCTAGAAACATATGCAAGAACAATTTTTTTATTAAATCCTTCTAGAATTGTCTTGTTTTTCTTCACTCTCCAAAGTAAAGGAGGTTTTTGATCCATTGTTGAACAATTTTGAACTCCCTCTCCTTCATAGATTTCCCAATTCTCAACCAATCCAAATTTCTGCATAAGTTGAAACAATACATATTAATATCCAATTGTTAGATTGTGTGTAAATTCGGTGTTCAAAACACCAGTTTTTTAAGCAACGAACTCAATAGCTGAATCATCGCGTTTGGTGTCAAACAGTAGGTGTGATAGGTATTGACATTCTTTACTGAATGTAGTAATTGTATCACTGGTTTCTTCGTTTAACACTAGCATTTACCGGACAATCTAAACCTTAAAAACCACATTGGTTGAGCTAAAGAGGATGGTTTTGGAAGTTCTATAAACCTCAAGTAGTCTTTGAAATCCCCCTCCTCCTAGAACATGCTTTCCAATTCGAAATATGGTTAACTATTTAACCATCAATTCTCAACTTAATTGTAAAATAACCGATTAAACTATAAACTTAAGCAAACAGTTAAACTTAGAATTAAAGAATAACTTTATATAGCATATAATACAAACTCAGTTTATACTATGAATTATTGATTTATTTCACCAATTAATAATGTTATTAAAATTCAAACTCTCAACCGCTTCTAACAACATACCATCAACTTATCAACAAATCAATTTAACTACCATATTGAAACAATTAACAGCCAGTAATAGCTTAGACTATAAATTTAAATGTGTCAAAAGACTCAAAATAGTCCTAATCATATCCTAAAAAGTCTATGAAAAAATAACTACTCATCTCTCTCACCCACAACCATTTAAAACCTTGAAAGTGAACATAACATTAAAACAGATAACTCTTAACACTGTAAAAATCACAAAGACCATTTCTATACCCAAAATATCTCCAAAAAATTACCACACTTACAGATTAACCAATCTCAAGTACTCATTTAACAACCTCACTACACCTAAACAACATAACTAATCTCTATTAAACCTCGAACCGAGTAATCAAATACATACATTAAAACAACATAACATTTATTTACCTTGCGGCGGTGCATTGTGAGGATAGATTTACCGGAGCCATCCATAAGAACAAGTTCTTGAGGGTGAAGACTGTAATTATCCACGCGGTAAACTAGATCACCGACGGAATTAATGACGGTAAATCCGTAGCAACTGATTAAAAGTGATTTTCTCCATACTGTAAATGAAGTGGAGGCTCCATCACCCAAGACAACATTCTTGGCTTCTTGATTCTGTTCTTGATGATCATCATGTACAGATCTTGACAGAGATTTTAAGAAAAACAACATTTTTTTCAACTTATGTTTGTCTTTTTTTGTTGATGAACCAACTTATGTTTATCTGAGTTTTTGGAGTTTGAACAAGGGAGATATTTTGAGAAGCTTGTGTGGATATAAATACTAAAATGGAGGGGTAAAATTACATTTCTTGTCCTCTAACTATGGAGCTATTTACATTATGACTCCTAGAAATTTTCTTTTTGACATTTCTTGCCCTCTAATTTAAGTATATTAGATTAATTAATTAACATAACCGTTAGTCTTCAACAGATACCAAAGTTGTTACTAGTTGTTATAAATATGCAGCTACAACTCATTCTTTCTTACTTCTTTCCATTCTATTTTCTGTGTAGAATGTTCCATTGCTAATTTAAAAGTTATATTGACTTCTTAAATATAGAAAGCAATTCTATCTCCTCAAGCTATACGATTGATTTTTATATTTGAAAAGAGTCAATATAGCTCTGTTGTAATTCATTCTTTCTTTCAATGTTAATTTCCTTCATCAAGAAAATGAATGCATTTTCATTTTTAAAATTGAAAAGTTGCTTTAAATGATTGGTTAGCTAATATTTTATTACTCAGTAATATGGAAAATTTGGAAAATCTCTAAAATTGTAACTATATTGCAGCTAATACAATTCGATCTTAAAGTAAAATTAAATGGCGATCAATTTAGTTTTGATTTTTCTTATTTCGAAATTTGTTTCGGTTCAAAAATCTCAAGTATCTCGGCTTAGTACTAGTTATCATAATAAGTTTGAGGGCCCGGACATAAAAAAGCTAGAAATTTAGAGGTTATATTGTTAAGTACTTTATCATAAAGTGTAATTTCAATTCATTGATCTGGCTTTGTTGGTTACAAGGGAGACAAGCGCGTGTGGAGCGTGGGTTTTTCTTAAAATTAAAAAAATTCTTGAAATGTGGACAATATATTACCTAACTGGCTAATTTGGCTTCTTCTAGAGTGATTAATTAAGAAAAAATTGATTAGTGATTAATTAATATTAATGTATAATTAAGTTATGGAATAGGTGACACGTGTGTGCATGTTTCCTAGCTAACCTTGATGTTTAGGAATTAGGATTCAAAGTATTTTTACTCTTTCAAGTCTTTGAGTTAGGTTTGTGTTCCCCTTAATTGATTAATTTCATAATACAAGCTTGAGAATCCAAGAAAGAGTTAAGTATTAATTAGTTTTAAATCCCTTGCTATTTAACCGCCAGAAATGTCAAAATATATGACATTTTAGTGACATTTTCGCAAAAATATGTCATTTCTTGACATTTTTACGAATAAATGACATTCACATTTGGAACGGGCATAGAGATTTACCTAATTTTTGCTGGCATCATGGTAGAAAAATATATATAACTACAATTATAGCACTGTAGTTATAATCTTGTTATGTAATAAATTTGAACCATGGTGTGTATTTTCACTCTAAACATACAAAGATCACTAGAAAATTCAACAAAAATTCTTAAATTGACTATGGATTATGGAAGAATTTCACTAATGGAGAAATTGAATTTTGATTGATAAGATACAAACCAAAAGAATAATTTTCTTTCCATAGAACCTTATTTTTCTACTATTGTAAAAGAAAGATAGAGCGTCATCATCAGAAACACACACATATTTCACGTGTTAAATAGTGATATTTTAGTGGAGATAACCTAAGACGGTAGGAATTGCAAAACACAAGTCAAATCTATATAATACCACGTTGTATTTCTAAAAATATTTCTTTGACATCCCATTTAGATCAACTTGTCACGTGAACCAACATCATTATAGATTTGTAAGAGTTCGGAAGGAACTAACTAAAGACAAATTGCTATCAAGAAAGTAGAACGGTTTCATTTTAACTCAAATTGAGCGGAAAAGTGATGTTCTAGTAATCTATTACGAATGGGAATAAAAACCTAACCGCTCTTTCTAGAAATGGTTGTGCGTGATTGGGAGCACCTCGAGACGCATACTCTCGCACAGCCTTTGACAATTGATCTATGTTGCTAGTGCAGTTCCTGTCATTGGGAATGGATGGGGCGGTCTTAGCATATGTGGACTTGCCGTCCATCATTGAAATTCTAAGTTTCTTCGCAAGTCTTTTCGTAGGCCACATTCTTGGTGGACTGCCTCCATCTTGAACTTTTTCATAGGGTGGCCATTCCACAACCCACATATGGGACAGGGCAAAACATAAGTACTATTTTGTAATTTTCCATAGATTATAGATAACACAAATAAATATATATCTTCTACGTACAAATATGTATACACAAGAATCTTCGGAATTTTACGGTGGACTGAAAATAAAAAAACATAACAGTTTCATTTAAGAAAGATTAATTAACAGACAAAAGGTACTTGATATATGTCTATTTGGCGAGTTTATTTAACCTGAACCGTAGTATAATCTCGTGTTATCCTTCAATTTTTACGATTTGTGAATGAAATGAATGTTTCTTGGACTTGACATCTACATGTGGAGCCTATATGGGATTTTCAATACTGAACTGACGACAGATTCTGATACCATTTTAAATTGGACTAATTCTCCTCAAAGACACAGTGATTGTCATATCTATAAAGGTTTGTTACGTATATAGCTAGCTAATATGAGATACTTAATATTATTTACGTCTAAAATTATAAATCTGAAACATGAAGTTCGTAATAGCGAACATTTGTGCATGATGCCTACAATTTACTTCTCAAAATTGAGCTAATACTCCAATACATTGATATGCATGAGGGTCAAATCATGGCATAATATACAATTGATTAATTAATTATTAATTCTTTGTTAATTAATTAATTATAATGATAGTGTATTCAACCACGTCTTTCCTGTAATGGATAAAGTCATCATCCATAATATACTAATTAATATGTGTAAACCTACTTTTTGCCTCAAAGTTTATCACTAATATACATCTAATTCATCGTAATTAACACTAAATCAAGTATCATTTGGATTACGTGAATAAATTGGTCTTGGTCAGTTCATTTTAGGTTTTGGATTTTTCCCATCATATATCAATAACAAATGAAAATCAAATATTAGTAATAATAAAGACTTAATAAAATAAATTATAATTATCAACAACTGAACCAGATCGAAAGTGAAAGCATACCTAATGTAATTGTACAATAAATCGAGCGAAATTGAGAGTGGCTTAGGCTGAACCTTATTAGAAATCAACTTAACTAGGTTATAGAACTTTTAGGGCTGGTAACAATTGATACGTCAACGGTTTAATTGGGAAAAATTCACAAACTTTAATATGGTTATTCCTAGCAACTATATATATATAATCCTCTATATATCTATAAAGAAAATTTAATTATTGCAATTACAATTTTGCCGATGCGGGATGCACGTGTTTAGGTTTAACCTATTTTATATGTTTCAAATCCGTAAACTAAATCAAATAACTTGTTAAATTGATACATTTATACATGTAAAGTTTACATTATAAATTTTACGAAATATTTTTTGTACAACGAATTCATTTCAGGATCCGTCAATATAATATGAGTTAAAGTTGCCCACAAAGTAACAAAAGTGAACAATGATAGTTTGACAATAATTGAGAATATTGTGTCCCCTATCTACTGGCTGTACCCTTTGATCACATAAATCATATAGGCAGCCGACCCTCCAATTATTCCACCGTCTTCATCATTTCCTCCCTCTTTCTTCATTTCCTCCATTTCAATTTCTTAATATTTTGGTAAAACTTAAAAGGCATTTTTCATGCCTTTTGAACTTTTGACATTTTAATTTTAAATATTAAGATCTTGATTAATTATAAACTCGGTTTAAAATTTGTTTCATACTTTGTATGTAACTACAATATTCTTTTTATGGACATTCCATAGTTACTTTAAAGTTAGCATTACATTTAAGTAACTATTAAATAAGTAACTAAAATAATTATGCATCAGATGAGTTTGAATAATTTTAAAATCATTCACCGTGACGGAACAATACTAAATAATGCTAATGATTTCTAATACACAGTTAACAGTAAGCAAAATACATCATATATGAAATAATCCCAGTTTGTATATCATCGACCGACTATTAATCTATACTCAAATTAATGCATATTAAAAGAATAATAAAAAAGGCAAAAACATATATATAAAAATAGTAAAAATTCAGATGTATCATAGATTGCCATTGCACTTTTTCTTTTTGACTTTTCTGATAATGTGTTACTTTCATTGTCACTATTATGAGCTAATGCAAAGCTTAAATTATAAATAAATTTAAAACTCACAAAGTAAAGCTGATTATGCATCATCCAATCAAAAATACCCACGATTAGAGGGCTCCTATTTAGTTACTGTAATGTTGCAAGATTGAGGGGACAAATTAGAGATTAAATATTAGGCTATGACTTCTAATTTATTTCATATTTTTTTCACTTTCATTGAAAAATACCTTAAGATAAAATTTTATTCATATATACATATCTTTAAAGATGAAACTAAAGTTATAATCTTAATATTAATTTTATAATTACTCATTGAGATTACAACTTAATTTCACATAAATGCCTAGTTATAAAGTTCACTAAAAGTCTCTATTCTCAACTAAGTTGGTACTACGAGTCAAATGTTAAGCAAAAATATAACTTCTATTTTATAATGACCGGCTTAAATGACAAGTAAATTGAAATTTATATTTGAAATTTAATTCTCATTCAATCATCATTTAATTCATAACTGAGGGACGTATTGTACATAAACAAATTACCTAACTGAACCCGTAAATGCAATTTTATTCTTTTAAAATCTAATGGAAACTTTTGGAAAAACCTCACAACAAGTTAATTGATAACTTTTCTTTTTATACAAAGTCAATAAATAGTTAACCGTCATTTTGGTACATTGGGTAAGCAAAACCGCATATATGTAATGTAACAATATTATCTACATAAATAATCTTCTTGACATTGGTTTATTTGATCTTTTAAAAAACATTGATTTAATATATATTTCTAATAGACATGTAATCATATAAATATATAGATTTTATAATGTATAATATATGATAATTTCTAAAAAATAAATATAAATCATATGATTCTTAACTATTGTTAAAAATGTCCATTTCTTCTGCACAAAAGAGAACTATTCTTAAATCTCCCGTATTGATAAATTGAAAAGCTAAATTGTTCCTTAAAGAAGCTTTGTTAACATCGTATAGAGTCATAGTTGATAAATGATAAAAGCCCTTCCTGCATTGGGCGTGAGTTTATTAATAATTATTGGCTCAAGCTTTTAGTTCAATCAATAAAATTAAGTTAAGTGTCACACATTGCTAACTTGGGACGCTAAATAACTTCTTAAATATAGCAGCAAATGATATCTCCTTAAGGTGTCTTTTGAGGTTAGTTAGATTTTGGTAAGATAATATCAGAGTCATAGTTGAGCAATGTTCGCTGAAATGACGTCATGCACCAAATGAATTGGGCGTGAGGGGGGCGTGTCTCACGTTGCTAACTTGGAAAGTTAAATAACTCCTTAAATGTAGCAAAGAATCATATCTCCTTAAAATGCATTTTGAGGTTAGTTAAGTTTTGCTAAGATGATATCGGGTTATATAGTTGAGTAATGTTGGAAACTCTCGCTCAAATAGCGTTATACACCAAATGAATTCGGCGTGTGGAAGTATGTTAAATGTTCTACATTGCTGACTTGAAAAACTAAATAGCTCCTTAATATAGCAAACAATTCTATCATCTTAAGGTATTTTTTAAGCTTAGTTAGACATTGCTAAAAAATTACATGACCTTTGTACGTAGTCGAAAAATGCTTAATAACTATCAAGTCAATCTTTTAGTTCAATTGATTAAATGGACTTAAATTCCAATTACAAAATCTTTACCTACATTGAGAATCAAATGGGAGATTCAAACTAACATAAAAGTGTGCCATCTTTTTAAATTGGAGAAAAGGTCTAAGTTTGGTGATTAAATCTTTCACATGTTAGTCAATCAAGACAACCTAATACCTCTTAGTTTTATTCAAACAAATCAAAGAACAAATATGCATTTGGATTTATGATTGTAGTTTAAGAGTCATGAAGATATATACGTGGCCGTATTTTAATGTCACACGTGGACATACTTAGGACCATACCAAATCTGATTTTGTGGGTCCTTTATAATTTCGTTAAGACATAAAAGTTATGAGAAAGTTGTCAAACCACGTGCATCTTATTTATGTGGGTTTATTATTCTAAAATTTTGGGTTTAATGTAGAATTAATTAAATTATTAATTGATTTGCTTGGATTAGTTGTCTACCTATGCAAGTTCCTAAATGCACTATTGTGAATCTTTGATTAAATGTATTTATGTTTTGTATTCCTTGACAGGATATGTTTAACATGTTCTGGTGATATATGTATTACATTGATATTTAAAATATCTTTGAACAAAAAATAGAAAAAATCTTCTGAAATTTGGCACTTTTTAAAGAGTAGTAAGTAATAGAGTAGAACTCTTGATAATTTTCATTGATTGAATGGAGTATATAAATACAAGATATACATCCTATAAAGGAGGTGTGATAAATACAAATATAAAGTAAATATACACTTACCTAAAATCCAGGATCTCTAAAATATATCTAATACATTCCCGTAGTCGAAACAGGAGGAGGACGAACGTTAAGACTAGCTCATTAGTCACATAAATTAATGATAAGTTATATGTAATTTTAAACAAATTCAAAAAATAAATAAAATGTATGAAAGTATTGGTGCTAATACTTTACAAATATTATCACTTTTTTCTTACATAGCTCATTTAGGTGTCACGGTTAGGGTTTGAAAGTACATCTCATTAATATGCTACAATAATTTTCTCAAATAAAAATAAGTTTTGATGTGTCAATCTTGAATCAGTGAAGCCCAAGCTTATTTATAGGGTAACTTGTTCTTTATATCTCTCTTTCTAAGTAATGTGGGATTCTAAGTTCCCTTCATAATACTTTTAATTAATGTGGGATTGGGGAGAACTCCAACAACTTACTTATCACTATCACCCATTCCAGAAGTGTTACATATATCAATGCCCGAGAAAGTTCCCAGAAAAGCTTGCGCCTATTTTGATACCTTATCTCTGATATCGGTGGATCTTAATAACATTCAATAGAAAGTATAAGGATCCATCCGCCATGACAGGATTTCAATGAATAGCTCCTCAGAGAGTTCCGTCGCCGCGGCCGCTCACTTAATTTGAAAAAGGAAAAGCAAACCATACATACATCAGTTTTAACTCGCCATCTTACTCATTGATGTACTTTGAGCGGAGCTCATGTTTGGTACAAGAAGTTGCAGATAACTTGCTATGCGTTAGATGACATTGAGCAGATTTCACATATTGTTGACTAGTTTGGTTCATGTTTTTCATACTCTTTTTTTAATGATGTGGTTGTTAAGTGCTTTATATTATGGATAACATGTGATTGGGAATTGACATTTAGTTTTTGTATTGAACTCCATTGCAGATTCCTCTTTTTTTTTTCTGAAATTTTGGTATTGTTTATCGTATATTTTTCATATTGTTTCAAAAGCAATACTAAACTTTAATATTGATCAATTTGTGTTTCTGCTACGTTTCTTGATCTCTTTTGAGAGGTAAATAAGGTTTTGGTATAACTTTGTGCTCATTTTAGTTCTCCTATCTGTATGTTAGGATTGATTATTGATGAATATGGTAAGTCCATTTTTGGACAAAATTGAGAATCGTAATTGATTCATTTTCTATCCCATTAACTCTTCAAGTCTCACATCCACTAAATTTCCAACTCTCAAAATAAAAAGAATAAAACAAATACGAATAACTATAAAATTCGTTAAGTTAAATAACTTAGGCCCCGTTTGGTAAAGCGTTTCGTGGGAGCATATAGCGTTTCGTAGGAGCATATTGCATTTTTGTTCCAATATGCTCACAAATAGGTGTTTGGTTATATTTTTGGAACTACAGCATTTAGAGTTTTGGAACCAAAACGGAGCGTTTCGTGAAAAGCTCCAATTTGGAGCTTTTCGTGAAACGCTAGTTTGTATTTTAAACCACAAGTAGACTTTGACAAAACTACCCCAACTTATTTTTTTAATTTATATTATTATTAATTTATATTGGTAAATAGTATACCCGTATAAGTCTTTTCACATGTCAACAGCAACTGTTTTTATAATTCTTCCAAACACTAATTATCCAACAACTATTAGCAAACAGCAACAACAAACAGCAACAGCTAACCGCAACAGCTAACAGCAACAGCTAACCGCAACATCTAACCGCAACAGCTAACAGCAACCGCAACACCAAACGGAGCCTTAGTGTTGGAAGCAAAACAAAGCATTTCGCGAAAAGCTCCAAATTGGAGCTTATCCCGAAATGCTAGTTTATATTTTAAACTACAAGTAGATTTTGACCAAACTACCCCAACTTATTATTATTATTTATTTATATTTATAAATGGTATATCTATATTAGTCTTTTCACATGTGAACAAGTACCGTTTTTTAATAAGTTTTTCAAACACTAATTATCCAACAGCTATTAGTAAACAACAACAACAAACGCAACAGCTAACAACAACAAAAAACAGGCCCTAAGACTCATATGCTTCACACAAATACAAAGTCGTAGAAAGACATTTGCAATCTGAAGTCACGTAAATATAATACTTTGCATGTTTTCACACATTAACCATATACTAATGATATGCATCAGAGCGTGAAATTTTGTTTTCAGATGCATAAATTACTATACTTTATACGTTAGGCTAAATTTATACTCCCTCAAAAAAGTTGCTATTGTTTTGGTACGTTATCCTTAATGTTAGTGAATCTTGACGACATTCAATAAAGAGTTAAGGGTCATGTATGTAATTTGCCATTTTCGAAATAGATTTGTGAAAGCAGATTATGGTCCCGTTTGGTGCAGCTGTTCATGTTTGTTGTTTGCTGCTCCTGATTGCTGTTAGCTGTTTGCGGTTTACTTGTTGTTTGCGGTTTGTTATTTGATTATTAATGTTTGGTAAAATATAATTAAATGTTATGTATTTTATTTTTTTTAGAAAAGTAGTAAGTTTAACCCTAAAAATATTTAAAGTGAATTGCTATTTAAATCTCCTTTAAGTTTAACCCTAAAAATATTTACACATCCTTTCTCCACTCAAATTATAGTGAGCGGCGATGGCTATTGCGGAGCTCCCGGAGGAGCTATTCATTGAAATTCTGACATGGCTTCCGGTGAAGTCTCTTCTTCGTTTCAGATGTGTTTCGAAATCCATTTGCGCATTAATCGACAGCTCTGATTTCATCAATTCGCATCTCATTAAGTCTTGTCAAAACTTCAATCTCCGCGACAAACTAATTTTCAGTGATTCATGGAACAAGATTTTGCGCGCTTCTGATATAAATCTCGATATGGAAGAAGATAATATACACATTGAAAATTCAGTATCATGTTCATGGAAAGGTTATATTGATTGTTATTGTAATGGCTTGCTTCTTTTGCATAAGATTGGAATATCATTTACTTTGTGGAATCCATCTGCCCGCCAGTTTCGGGATCTTCCTTATTTTCCCTTACAAGACACACGGAGCTCCCGCTACATAATTGGGATAATTGGGTTGGGTTTGGGTTATGATGACTTTATTGATGACTACAAGGTTTTTGTTAGCGTTCTTGTTCGTAAAAAACATGAACCTTATCAATCTGAACTTCAAGTTTGGATTTTCGCGTTGAGATCAAATACTTGGAGAAGGGCTCAGGATTGGAGTTGCCCTTACATTTGGTCTTATGATGTTCTTTGTTCAGTTGGCGGTGTCTTTACAAAAGATGGTAGTCTACATTGGTTATACCATCCTTTCAGCGAATATGAGATTGTGGCATTTGATGTGAGAAACGAGACATTTTCCGTTGTGCCTCAACCTGTTTGCTCAATCAAATCAGAATCAATTGATCATGTTTCATCGAAATTGCATGTTTTAGAGGGATGTCTTTGCATCAGCTATGCCTCTAAGTCTCAGGCTAATTTATATATCAGGAAGAAAGATGGAGTTGATCAGTATACTTGGACACCATTATTCTCTGTGAGAAAACCATTATTTTCGGACAAAATTATGTTAAAATATGTGCATGTTTTGGGATGTTCCAATAGAGGAGATAGGATTCTGATTAATTTTGGCATGGCGTATTTGGTTTCCTACAATCTAAAAGAGAAGAGCTTTCGGAAAGTTGAAATAGACATGGATCCTATTTGGAAGTATGAGATTCCAATTCTTTGCCCTGAAAGTCTTGTCAAAGTAAGTGGTGGAGCAAAGAGTGAAAACTAGAGTTTTGTTGTGTTTTGTTTCATTTTGTCCCGGAAGCTCATTGATTATATGATCCTGGAAGTATATCATCAAGTATTACTAATGTGGCTGCTGATTTTGAGCGGAGCTCGTTTTCTGATACATGAAGTTGCAGATGGTTTGCTATGGATTGGATGCCAGTCAACAAATTTCACAGAGTAATTGACTTTATTCTTCATTGACTAATTTAGTTCATGTTTTTCATCTCCTATTTTACTGATGTCGTTGGTAATTTGTGCTTTATATTATGGATAGCATGAAATTTTGGAATTGAGATTTAGTTTTTGTATTGAACACCATTGCAGATTCCTCTTTTCTTCTGAATTTTTCGTATTGTTTATCGTATATTTTTCATATTGTTTCAAAGGTGATGCTAAACTTTAACATTGACCAATTTGTGTTTCTGCTACTTTCTTCTCTTTTGAGAGGTAAGTAAGAAGAGTCCTTAAATTAACTTCACAAGTATTTGGTTTCCTGTGTTGAGTTTGGTTTGGTTTGTTGCATTTGCTTCGGTCCGTTGAAACTGCATTAAATGAGATTCTACACATTTCAGATAGTAGTTTTTGAGTAGTTTGGTTCATGTTTTTTTTATTTCCAAAGGTCAAATTTACATTAGACCCTAAACATTGTTGAACTATATGTTGCCTGTTAAGCTGAATTTTTATGTCTCCTTATTTCGGTTATGTTCTCTTCTTGATACTCATTTTCATTAGTTTCACAAAGGACTCTATGCCTGACATAATGGATTCATAGATGTACAATTGGTTATTTATAGTTTCATAGACTTCTCAAGTATCGAGAGGGTATTCGTCTACCCTTTTTCTATTCCCTTTTTCGTTGTTTCGGTTCTAAGAGAAGGTATGCGTTTGTTTGGTTAGAAAATAATATAAGATCTCCCTTTTAGTTACTTTCATGTCATTGACGTTCTACCCGTCTTGTTCTATTTTGGATTTCCCATGTTTTTTTTCTTCTTCCACCAAATTGCTTCTTAAATTTGTGGAATTTTTGAAACATAGAGACTTCTCTGTCTTATGTTTTCAACTCAATTTTTAAAGTGTTAGACAATGGCTTGACTAAATAGGTTTTATGGAATAGTTGTGGGCTGATAATTTCAGCCCATGGCATGGTTTAATATACAATGAACTTTGATTAGATGGCCAAGTTGGGCTTGCAGATACCTGCTTGGCCTGTCCAGGTCCGTGTTCAATGGGCTGGACTTGAAGAAGAAAAAATGAGTTTAGCTTAGGCATGGCCCATGCCCGCTAAAGCCCGCATATTCTCACGACGGACGGATATGGAATTATTTCTGAGTATACAATTTAAGTTGTAGATGCGCTTTGAATTAAGCATTTTTAGGCAAAGATCCTGTTGCTTTGACCCGAATCTGGTCGAGTACGACTCATGAACAAGACTAATCTCAACAGTTAAGTGTAGTACAGTGTTAGATTGCTCCATTTCAACAAATAATTAATTAATTAGAGCTTAAAACAGACACATTTACATTAAAGATTCGGAACAAGAAATTCAATACTTCTATGCTATGAAAGTACTTACATATGAAGTACAATTATTTGAGCCATTTGATCATATGATTTGGTACAGTTCAAAATTCTAATTGACCCATTAATTGGTGGTTTTGAGTTTTAAATCCAATCTTGAAGTACGATTATTTGGGCCATATGATCATGATTTAGTACAGTTAACTAATAACTTTAGAATAAAAGAGACTCACTACAATCCATCGAATTGTATTTACTGAAGTGAAATTACTGCAAATTATTGAACTAAATTAAAATGAGCTACTAATAAGGTCTAAAGAACATTTTTACGTCAATCCTATAAAGAATAAGGTTGAAATTTATCTCTTCTAAAAAAGCTTAGATTAGAAATACCATATGAAATGATAAAGTTTTATTCTTAATATTTTTAAGGAAGATGAATTTTTTTCCTACTTGACAATTGTTTGGTTTTTAATTTGATTACCACAATATACTTCTTAAACAAATTTGTTGATAAACTCAAATAATCTAATGCATTTTTTAAGGTTGTTTATGATTAATAATATCCGCATTATATATCTAATCATTAGTATTCTAAAATTTCATTTGTATTTGTGTTTGTCAAAGTAAATATTTCAAATATAATTGATGTATATGGAAGTTTCCATTTTGCACCCAAATGTGAGGTCAAATAAAAATTGCACTACTTGTTCAAATTTCCTATTACATGTTGGTTGACATGCAACACAACAATTATTTAAATTTATTAAATTTGGCATATCACGTCATTAATACGTCGGACATACAATAAAATCTCTCAATGAATAGATACACATCGGATGAATATATATAAAGAATCTATGTTCATTATTATTATTATTATTATTATTATTATTATTATATTGAGGTATTTATTTATATGGTATCTAATTTAAAGTCTTATAGTTACCAAACTTTGTGTAATATTCAAAAAAATTATTAATGTGTAAATCAAGAATTAAACGAATGGCGGCGTAAAGTAGCAGCCTATGCGTAATCTGCTTCACCACAGTTTAAGTAGTTGGCTGACGACACTGTAAGCCTAATTTTTCATCTCAGTAGTTCAACTCCTAATCTTATTCAATTTCGTCCACATTTTACAAGACATTTCATGCAATTAACACCACTATCCGTGTTAAGTAAGATTATGTCTTTTTTTTTTACCAAATTGAACTAATTTACTACATGATGACTATACATGTATGAATTTTATTTTATTTTTCTTTTCCATCCGATTTCCGAATCACATTGTGCCGATTAATCCGGATTCGGAGCGGGTTCAAGGATTATGGTATTTAAACCCTTTCCAGTCGCGGTTGTGGGGATCGATCTGCAGACCTCCCTACCAAGCGCAACCCCATGCTACCACTGCGCCAACCATCGATTGGTCATTTATGAATTTAATGATACTGAATTGAATGAATTTGAAATGAATTTTACTTAATTTAAATAAAAAAAACATAGCCTAAAAGATCAAATATATTTAAAAATGATGATATAACATAACATAAGTTATGTTCTTTATGACTAAAATTTACTAAATTGAACTGAAAATTACTAAACTAAAATGCATTTACTGAACTGAAATTTTTTCATAAAAAAAACATGAATCTTACATTGAAACAGAGAGGCTAAGTGATGAAAATTTTAAGACTGTTCATATTTATTGTTGTTGTTTTTTCACTCTTTATTTATACTAATAACTAATTAAAGTTATCTCATTTTTCTCGTAAAATAAAGCCGTAAAGGATTAAGAAAATAAAAAATAAACTTTTATTTTTCTATTAAACAATAAAATCCTCATTTGAATTTGTCATTAAAGAGAAGTTGGTGAATATGATGTTGGATGAAATAATTTTTTTGCTTTTCTAAAATAATAATAACAATAATAAAAAAACATTTCTCCACAAAAAGTAGAAACAAGAAAATAAAACAGTGATGGAACTGGTAAGATTTTGCAGAGGGGGATTGTCTTATGGTACAAGTTATTTGTCGCTTAGGTTAGGAGATGATTTCATTTCATACCCAAAACAATGAATTTTGAAAAATGAAAATGGAAAATGTGTATTTTCTTTCTTATTGTTCAATTTCATTAATTATTACCTAAACCTATTTGACCCTGTATTAAGCTATAGTTAGTGTTTGAAATAATTTTGTTAATTTCTTCGTTGAAACATGCAAAAATATTTATTTATTTTTCTCTTTTATTTGGTAGAATTTCTTTACTTTTTCTTAATCACTTTCTAAGTTAATTGATACACTAATTAACAGTTCTTTTTTTACTTAACATTAAAGACAGGAAAACCATTTCATACTAGACTTTAGAGATGTTGATTTACTTTTCCAAAAACATATTAATGACAAACTGGACACATAAAAGGCTTTCAGGCAGGCTTGGGATGTTGAGTTGGATGTGCCGGGCTTCTTTTGTCAGATGTGTTGGGCCTTGAATACACTTCGATGTCCGTAAAGTTCTATATAGAGGAGGGGAAAGGAGAGCGAAGTAAATGGAGTAGAGAGAGAATGCAACTATACCACCATTTGTTATGTAGAAGGTATTTACGATCAGATTGTGGTTGCCAACTATTTTCTAAGACAAGGTCCTTGAGTTGATCGGACGCTAGAGTCAGACATTCTTTTCAACGCATCGCCATAAGGTTTGACTTATTTATGGATTGGTTGAGGAAGTCGATCACATTTTTGTGATATAGGATTTGTTAGGCTAGGCTATGTTCTTTATGATTGAACATAACTAAATGAAACTGAATTGGATTGAAGTGTATTAACTGAACTGAACTGAACCGAATACTACATAACTGAACTGAAATACAATCTTAGTGATAAAGTATAAAGAACATGACCTTAGGGCTAATCCGAAATCTCATATTTCTATCATGGCATATTAAATAGTATTTCCAGTTCGATTTTTATTAAATATGCTATGAGCTTTTAATATATATTGCTAAATCTCGGACAAAATTATCAATATTTTTTTTTTGGTAAAATGGAAGGGCTAAGCCCCAGCAGCAGGAAAAAAGAAAAAGAAAGGCACGAAACAAAATAAGAAGAAACAAGTTCTAATTACGGATACAGCGAGGTGTGCCAATACCACATCGATCCGTAACAAGAATGTCCTGAAGACCTGATATTGATATCTGTGGCTAATAATTTTAAAAAAATTATTAGACAATTTTCAAAGTACTTCCAAAGTTACGAATTTTGGATATATTAATAGAATTATTGGTTTGGTGTAGCCAGCTTGAAATGTAAATCTGTGTACGTTAAACGTGCATTAATTAATCTTAATCAAGAGGAAGTTAATTAAATCAATCATTTTGAAATTAATCTTTATAAATTATATGATCTCATTGCTCAAGTCAGCACCAATTTATACTTCTATAATTTAATACTATGATACGGATTAATCTTCACACCCAAGTAATAATAATTTAAAGAAAGAAGAAGCGGAAAATAAAATAAAATCATAAAACATTGTAGGGTAAATAATGATTTTTTTACAACAGGGTAAATAATGATTTAATCATCAGAGATTTTACTTTATTTATTACTTAATTATAAAATTATTTAGTTTTTTCATTTCTAATTAGCTCGCATTTAAATAAAAAGACTAATTTAGATGTAAAAAGAGTGATTTCTAATTTCATATAAATTATGTATCTCTCCTAACTGAGGAAAAGTGCACAAATTTTGTGTACATATATTTGATAGGCAACAAGTTAATAGAAGGTAGGACTTGTTAAGTGACAAACACAAATGACTGCAAGTCGATTTTAGTTAATTTTAGTTATTTATATCCCTTCATTTTTTTAGAGAGATATATCATTTCACTTGTAGATACTAATTAAGATTCATCTTTTTGGCAAGATAAAGTTTATGAGAGTTCTTGTAATGAAAGTCTCAAGGTCCTCTGCCAAACTTTTGAAATAGGTAAATTTCAGGTCTTTTAGATTAACCGAAATTTCGTCCTCACTCATTTTATTGAACTTTTTAACTTTGAACTTAAAAATTCCAGGTCTCAACATTGAACTTAACTTTGATTGAACTTTTTATCCCTTATTTTAGTAAAACTCATTCGAAAATGTTACAAATCCTTTCTTTTGAAACACCAATATGAAAATACATAAATTTTCATCCACACTTGTTAGTATAAAAAGTTATACTAACAAAAAATACAAATATAAAAAAGTTCAAGGGAGGAGACGTAACTCCAGTATATATAGAGTCAGAAAAAACTCTAATATCACACAAGAACTTATAAAATAATTTACATATCGTTTCATCTATAAAGACTCCAATAACAATAACCCGAGTCAAATCTAGGTGAAGAGTACACATCCATCACTTCCTTATTTATTCATTCTACCCTATTGGCTTTGATTGATACCACTTCACATGCACTATTTTGCTATTAGTTGTAAATTGCAAAATCTTTATCTTTCCAAATTTCTAGAAGTCTCTCATTCCACATAATAAAGAAATAAACAAATTTCCACACCAAATAAAACAAAAATATACTACATTATTATGTTAGAAATCCCCAAAAATTATTCCTTCCACTTAAATTATTTGTATAAATTTGGACCATAACACTATCTATATATCCTTGGTCCTTTTTGTAGTATGTTCCATTATGCATCTCTTTTTCTTCCTTTTTCCTTTTCAATCATCAACATTCTAACGCGTTTATTTATGGTCAAGAGTCTACATGCCAAAGCAAGAAAGCTATGGCTATTTTTTAAGTGGTCACATACCACTCCCATTTACATCAAAATTCTTCATTACAATTAATGGTAGTGTTAGTTATATTCTGTATTTTAGATAATGTTGTAAATGAAGCCGATTCGTTGCCTAATCCCCTCCTAGGCGTTCAAAATATAAGAAATCCTGCTGATATTGGCGTCGGGTATTAAATAGTTATGTTAATACTGAATTATGTGAAGTTATGTAGAATAGTGAATTCAATAGAACACATGTTGGATGAGCATATATAGTGAACAAGTCCAACAGTAATTTTTTTTTGGATAAAATCAATAACAATGTTTCATGAGCAGAATGTGGTCTCACCAATGAATTGTTATGATGGGCCGCCGACTTGATTTGCTATTTTCTTAATTTAACATATCAATTTGGTTATGCTTTATGTATAGTACTAATATTTTGACATGTTGTACAAAAATTAAATAAAATAAATTACTTTGACATGTTAAAAGAATATTTAAACTAAGAGTTGAAATTTCATTTCAAAAGAACTGAGAGTTGAAATTGTAACATGATTTTTCACTTTAACGTCAAATCCTAACAATGAAACTAAAATATATATTCAAGCAAAATGAAAATAAATGCTACAAATTCTTACACCAACATTCCCAAATTTTACTGTAAGTTTGGGGTAACACACTATATGAACATCGGATCACATGTTATATATTATATTATTTTGGATTTTTAAAATAGTATTTGGGATTCATTTCCGGCATTTATAGAGTTGTTTTGGAGTTCATAATTACTAGAAATATGAAACTGTAGTTATATATAATAAAGGATTGCGGCATAAATTTATTGACTTCACATACACATACTACCTCATTTGTACAACAAATTTAAACAATAAAATCTCAAATTGATTTTAAGTTGATTTAAATTTCATATCTCAATGAAGCAACGAGAGTAAATTAAAGAAAGGAATAAGGTACCAAAATAGGTTTAACGTTTACAGAAAAGTATCAAAATAGGCCTAACATATAAAATGGAACCAAATTAGGCTCAACGTTTAGAAATGACACCAATTTAGGCTCAATGTTTACAAAAAAACACCATTTTAGACTTCTATGACGAAATTTGACACGTCATATATAAACAGTTGATGAAGATAATTTGTATGTTTCGCATAGTATGTATATACTGGAAGTAATATGATTAGCAGTGTAAGCTAGAGCGTCAAATTTCATTTCCGAGTTCTAATTTGGTACCTTTTTCTAACCTTGAGCCTAATTTAGTACCATTTTATACATTAAGCCTATTTTGATACTTTTTAACAAACGTTAAGCCTGTTTTAGTACCTTATCCCTTAAAGAAAAGTTGAATGATGTCATAGAAAATTGTGTGCGACATTTGAGAGTACCTTATGTGAACTGAATAAGAAGACGATGATCTAAAATGACAACCCTAGATAATGATCCCTCTTCGAAAATCAAGTTAGGAGAAAATGAACAATTGTTGCTTGGGGAAATAGGAAAGTGGACAGTAAGATTATTATTTTAAGTTAATGGACTGTATCTTTTATTTATAAGCTTATGTGTGCTAAATCACATGTCGTGTCACTATTCACTTGAACGACTATCACAGTTGTGATCACTTGCCCAAAAGCTTTTTGTTCTACATGCATCACGCGACATACATTCTCACTGGTATATATGTCAAATAAACTACTCTGTAGATGTACATGATGATAACAATAACACATGTCTCTAAATTGATTATTGTCATGGTCGTACCAAGTGTCTCAAGATATATTCCATGCTTTTTTTTAATGGAACGGTTGATGAGCAAAGATGTGATTGACCCTCATTCTAACTAGGTTGACACCCGAGACAAACACTACAAGAGGATAGAACCATCTTCTTAATTTTATTTTGTATTGGGTTAATATTTTTTTGACAGCTTATATTTAGTTAATATTGATATGTATATAAACTCTTTTTTTTTAGAAGATGTAAATAAACTTTTGAGTTAACTAAAGGAAAAGATAAATTAAAATGTCTAATCTTATATGGACACTATATAGTATTAGTTTTTTTAATATCCACATTTGTATTTATACAACAACCTTAATGAAAGTAACACTTATATTTTTTTTTTAAAAGAAAAGTAACACTTATATTAAATTTCTATAACCTTATAGAATTAGGTACTTTATTTTAAACTTTAGCCACCTATATAAAATACAAATCCATATTTTTCAACCCTTTCGTTTTCAAAATACCCCTTGCAATTTTCTTAAACCCATTTCATAATTTCATCTACTATATAAACCTCTCCCTCTCTCTAAACACCATCAGATTCCGCGTGCAAATGTATTTTCCATCACACTAATTAATCAAATCTCGACGGAATGAGAGACCGCCGGAGAAATTCCGACGAAATTCCGGCACCGGAATCAACAGATTCTAACTCCGGCGAAGAGTTTGTTGAAGTTACATTCGATTTACAAGATGACGACACTATAATCCTCCGTAGCGTGGAGCCCGCTACGGTTATAAATATCGAGGATGATATTGCAACTGCTGGATCAGAGACACCGGCGTCTACTTCAGCGTCGGTGTCTCGATCATCAACGATGATCAGGCGGAGCTCGTCCAACAAGTTTTTACAATTCTCGCACGAGCTGAAGGCGGAGGCCGTGGCGAAAGCAAGGCATTTTTCTCAGGAGTTGAAGGCGGAGTTGAGGAGGTTTTCGTGGAGCCATGGACAGGCGGCGAAGGTTTTATCTGCTCCGATGAGTAATAGTGGTGGCGGATTTGAATCGGCTTTGGCTGCTCGTGCTCTGAGAAAACAGCGAGCGCAGCTGGATCGGACGCGATCCAGCGCGCATAAGGCTTTGCGTGGATTGAAGTTTATTAGTAATAATAAAACGAATCGGGTTGATGCTTGGAATGAAGTTCAGAGTAATTTTGATAAGCTTGCCAAGGACGGTTATCTCTACCGCGCGGATTTTGCGCAATGCATAGGTTAGTAAAGCTCGAGCTGATAAGCAAAGTTAATAACATCTTTTAAGTTAATTTCTAACAGTAAATGAATTTCACATTTTGAATTTTGATTAATTTGTCTCTACCGTGCCCAGTTTTGCCTAATATATAGGCTGGTCGCCTTTTATATTAAGTTCTGACAGTAATCGATTAAAGAGTTTCACATTTTGAATTTTGATTAATTTGTTCTTATAATCTACGAATTGTGTTTCTTTTTTTCTCATTTTTGCACATTTGATCTTCAATTTTGAAGGAATGAGAGATTCCAAGGAGTTTGCACTCGAGTTGTTCGATGCATTAGGGAGGAGACGGAGATTGAAAGTTGAGAAGATTGGGAGAGATGAACTTTATGAATTTTGGTCGCAAATTACCGATCAGAGCTTCGATTCTCGTCTTCAGATCTTCTTTGACATGTACGCATTAAATTGGTTTGAGTGGTTAAAATTTTAAATTGGTCGTTAATTCTCGAGTTGGTGCTAACAAATCTTGGATGAGAGAGATGGGGAAAATTTAAATTAGAGCAGGGATAGAACTGTCTTATCCAGTGCCGGAATATTTTAAGAAATAAATTGCGTAATTTAGCCATCCTACAGTTGGTTAGTCGTAATCGTGAGTGATTAATTTTAGTATTTAATATATAATCCTTTTTTGTTGTGTTGTTTACAGGGTCGACAAGAATGAGGACGGTAGAATTACAGAAGAAGAAGTAAAAGAGGTAACAAAGAAATTGCATACAAATACTCACTTTTTTTTTTAATAATGAATTAAGTTCAGATTGTTTCAAGTTGTTAAAGTTCACTGGATCTCGATTTTTATTATTAAATCAACAGTCATTTCATAGTTAATCTGATTAGTCGGTTTGAATTTATTCATACACTTTATAGGTAGTCTCTTTTTCAATTAAATTTTTATAGAATCAAACCTGAAACCATAAGCATCTAGAGGCTCTTACCACCCGAGCAACTCTTGATTGGTACAAAAGTATTCTATAAGTCATAACTTTCTGATAATTTAGAATTAAACTAAGCTTAGTTATTTGGATTAATCAACCTTTTTAATTAACGTGCATGAATTAGCAACAATCCAGCTCCTGTCAGATTGTAGCAGAAATAAAATAAGTAAAGTGACTTTTCATTTCTTTTCTTAATTAGTGGTTTAAAGGCTACAGGTTGTATTTTTGGTTATATTAATCTATGGGTTGGCGAGGATTGGGTGACCATAATTCATGAAATTCCTATACTAACTACTCCATTAGAATTATTCATGTTTTAGTGCTTCTTTGTTTATGACGTTTCTTTCCCATGTTCTCAAGCATCTTATCTATCTAAAATTATTAGATATTCATTAATATTATTCAACAGATGGTAAATTTATGTTGACACATGGCTTCATGAATTTTCCGTTTACGACCTTATATTATCTGAAATCATCATACTTTCTAAAGTGGGGTTGGTAAGGGCTTTTTAGTCAAAATCATTTTCTTAATGTAAAAGTATTTTAAACAAAAAAGTATGATAATATAAAAATATCAACAGAGAATGGTGACCAGTTATTAGTCCCTGTTAGAATTTTCTCAATATGAAAATAATGTATGACTTGTTATTATTTGTTAAAATTTGCAGATTATTATGCTATAGCTTTTTTCTTTTGGTAATACTATAATTTGTTATTATTTGTTAAAATTTGTAGATTATTATGCTCAGTGCATCGGCAAACAAATTGTCACGGCTAAGAGAACAAGCAGAGGAATATGCAGCTTTGATCATGGAAGAGTTGGACCCTGAAAGACTAGGCTACATTGAGGTGGGTCTTTTTACTACGGTATACTCGTAATTCTTAACGATATAGTTGAAACAAATTTTACTCTAGTTACTCGTTTCAGTTTAAAATCTTTAGGTGATCTAAAATTTAAAATCAACGATAGCATTATAATGGTTTCATTTTCTTGTATTTAAGATTTGATCAATCATTAGCATTTTTCTTATCACAGATTTATTTAGTTAGTCTGATTTAATTATACTACTATTTAATTAAGACAAGAAAGGGACAACATTTTCGTTAAGACTGTTTCTTCTAGATTTCATTAGTTAGGCAACTAAACACCAAATTAATAATTGGGTAGTAACGTTGTTCAACTATATACCAAAGACATATATCAATTGAAAAACAGAGTAAAGAAATGGCAAAGTCTACAGAGGGTATAATTATAGTTTGGTCAAGTAATTTACGATTTGTATATGTTGAGAAATATTCCAGTTGCTGAACAGCTTTGAGTATATAAAAATTCTTACTTAAATACTTTTTAATTTCCCTTCACACAGTCAACATGTGTACAATATGCTGCAACTTAAACTACTAACTATAATGTCAATTGTGTCCAAAAAGTCAAAGTTGTTAGGTCAAGATAGAGGTTGAGCAATGTTGTTTTGGGGATAGGAGCAACAAAAACATTGATAAATTCTAGAATACTGGAGAGTAAAGTGAACTAGGAACTTCAGGCGCCATTCAAACAGTACTCATTTTGACATAAATTATAAATAATTAATAAAAGATCATTTTACTAACATCATTTCTATTTCTGTGGTCGGGTGTTCCATTGAAGCACCATTCAAACAATAATTGTTTAATAAAATTTATTTTTATGGTTAATAGTTCGAATCTTAACAATTCTATTTATTGATGAAATTCCAGCATATTTATTTAATTTCATGGGTTAATTTTTATCAAATATGTTTTTTTTTTTCAATTTCATAATTTTCCGTAAAAATACATAGAATGATTAAAGTGTTAAATTTATTCGAAATGAAAAGATTGAAATATATAAATACTAAACAATAAATTAGTTAAAAACACAGTCACTAATAAATTGTTTACAAAGTATACTGAAATGTAAGGGGCATTATTATTCACTAGAAATATATTTTAAAGGCATACACTCTTCTTCATGATTGATTATTTGACTAGTATCCTGCCACGTTTTGGACACATAGTTGGCTTTACATGTGAGCTAATTTTACTACGCATGCTGTATGTTCCTCAATGGGTAGATTGGTAGTGCAATTGACATGATCAAGATTCTTTTGTCGATTATGATATTATTTACTAGCTTGACTATTTTGTTACATAATTTATTTTGTGCCCATAACTATGTGCAGCTATGGCAACTAGAGACACTTCTTCTTCAAAAGGACACGTATCTAAGCTATAGTCAAGCACTAAGCTACACCAGCCAAGCCTTGAGTCAAAACTTACATGGATTAAGAAAGAGAGGCCCAATAAAAAGATTTAGCAAACAGTTAATATACTTCTTGCAAGAGAATTGGAGAAGGATTTGGGTACTGGCATTGTGGATCATGATAATGATTGCCCTATTCACATGGAAATTCTTCCAATACAAGCAAAAAAGTGCCTTTAAAGTTATGGGTTATTGCCTCCTAACAGCTAAAGGTGCAGCTGAGACATTGAAGCTCAACATGGCACTTATTCTCTTGCCAGTTTGTAGAAACACCATCACTTGGCTCAGGTCTACGCGGTTGGGGTACTGCATTCCCTTTGACGACAATATCAACTTTCACAAGGTAAATTCAGAGTTAATTACTGTTAACACAGTAAATGACATATCTGTGTCAATCCCTTAAATATATAGATTTTAAACAATTCTCAGTCCGTTATTAGATAGGCAGACTCATGGAAAGAGTCTCACTAGTCCAAATGAGACTATAAGAGAAGAGTAACTTCTACCATGGACCCTGAATAATTTCATGTCCCTTCAAGTGTTGCCGCGTTAGCAATGTATTAACAATTTTTAAATAGAGAAATAAACATATTTAAAATTTATTTGAAACTTCATTAAAACTATCTAATTAAGCTAAAATTGTCAAAAAAGAATCAGAAATAATTTTAAACTCACCATAAATAAAGCAATAAATTAAGAATTGAAAAAAAAATGTGTCAATAAAGGAAATTTTTTTTACCAGTTCTTCCTTTGTTAGTCTACGAGTTATTTTATACGTTTATTCTTGGGTCCCATAGAGGAGACTTTTAAAAAAAGTCAATATAACAGTTGATCTTGGGCATGAAATTGAATCATCTAAAGTTTAATTGTATTGATTAATGATTATCTCTTAGAATAATATGTATGAATCAGAGGCACTAACTTTACACGCAACAAAAGTTGACAAATGAACAGCTTCCATCCCATATATGTCCTGTACCCCACTGTAGTTATGCAGTACCTTCAGGAAGAATTTTAACCTCTGGTACTGCGTAACTACAGTGTTGCCAATGGTCAACTCGATAACCGTTGTGCAAACAACAGCGGATTTAGGAGGCGAGCACCTACTAATCGTTGAAAAATGATGAAAATTTTATAGAAATTTTAAAAGAAGCTTTAGTTTATATGAGTGGGTGGATTCTAGATCATTCAGTCGTGCAAATGAATTTTACTTGTCAAACTACAAAGGGATCAGGGTGTAATGTAAAACGAGATTAAAGGAAACTTAAATCCGCATTAAAATTTTAAAAGTGTTCACATTTGTTGCATGTGAGTAGCATTAATTGTTTAATAAATCTTTTTGTGAATAAAAAACATGGGCTTGTCTTTTTTTCTTAACTTGTGCCTGACCTTAAGTAGTAGTTTTTAAAATATGAAGCCTTTTTCATAGCTGGACTTGGCCCAGATCCCACATATATATGTTTTTGGTAGTCAATGCACACACATGGTTCATTTTCTAACTAGTTTAAAATGGATAATTTTAAACTATTCTAAGTGGAAAATAAATCACTTTAAACAAGTTTAGGGAGCTAAAGATATATGCAAGTTCAGGAAGTTAATTTGCTTTTTATGCCAAGTTGAAGGATCTAATGATGTATTAAGCTAATTTTTTACTAGTATTTACCTTTAAGAGTTTTTAAATGCAGCTGTAAATAGTAATATAACCTTTATTTATTTTTCAAGCATAAATTTTCCTCTTTTTTTAAATTCCTACCTAAAGAGTTTCTAGAATACACCTGGTGTACGGTGAAATTTTCTCCTTTCAAAGTTTCAGTTTGGCTATAAAACTACAGTTTCATTTTAAATTCCTATCGAAGTATATTATGATGCGAGATCAGATCAAGCTAAAGTGCAGGCTTTTCTTTTAATACTTTTTCAAATGCATATGAAGTAGCCATTAATAACACTAGGAAAATTTAATGAGAAAACATTAATAAGGTATTAGGAGTCTTACCTTAATGTGTTTTCTGTAAATAAATGAGACTAAGTTGATATGTATGTTTCTGTGCAGACTATAGCGGCAGCAATCGTAATCGGTGTCATTCTTCATGCTGGAAACCACCTTGCCTGTGATTTTCCAAGGCTTATAAATTCATCCGATGCATATTATAACAATTATTTGAGTGACGACTTTGGTGGACATAAACCATCCTATGCAAAATTGACTAGAGGAGTCGAGGGTGTGACTGGAATCTTGATGGTTATCTTCATGGCAATTGCATTTACACTTGCAACGAGATGGTTCAGGCGTAGTCTCATTAAGCTTCCGAAACCATTTGATAGACTCACTGGCTTTAATGCATTCTGGTATTCACACCACCTTTTTGTTATTGTCTACATCCTTCTCATCATACATGGCGTTTTCCTCTATCTAGTTCATGGATGGTACAAAAAGACGGTATAGTTCCGCATCTATTCATTTCCTTGCCAATTTCAAGAATTTTCTTTGAAGTAGTAGCTAACTTTTGAAGTTATTATTTCCATATGTCTTGCAGACATGGATGTATCTTGCTGTTCCTGTTTTACTATATGCTGGAGAACGAGCTCTGAGATCCTTTCGTTCTGGCTTCTACACTGTGCAGCTTCGGAAGGTTAGCATAATGTTTTCTATTTATTCTCGACGAACATATCTTTAAAGTAGATCTAGTGCCTTGCATAATAGACTATCAATTGAAATTGGAATTAAATTGATATGAGGTGTAAGAATTTGTATCTTAGACAACCAGTCACTTTCGGAAACTTGTTACTCTTGCTGAGATGTTCATTTTTTTTATCTTCAATTAAGGTTGCAATATACCCTGGAAATGTCCTCACATTGCAAATGTCGAAGCCACCTCAATTTCGATACAAAAGTGGACAGTACATGTTCGTACAATGCCCTGCTGTTTCTCCATTCGAGTGGTAAGCTCCTACCAATATTTCCTTATTCTAGATATTGAAGTAAGTTTATCACTCCCGCTATAACTGGAATATATGCTGCTAGCTTTTGGCGGTTATGTTTTGACCTCGTACAATGTCTTCTCTTAGAACCTTTGACATGATAACTTGTTGTTTTGTCACGGTTCTCTGATGAATAAACCACACTTATTTAATTTGTTGCTTTGGTAATTGATTGTGAAGATTTCATTTTTGTATCCAGGCACCCATTTTCCATCACCTCTGCTCCTGGTGATGACTACCTAAGCGTTCACATTCGACAACTTGGCGATTGGACTCAGGAACTTAAACGGGTATTTTCTGAGGCATGTGAACGTCCTTTGGCAGGAAAGAGTGGACTTTTGAGGGCTGACGAGACAACCAAAAAGAGGTACTGAATTTTTGTATCTTCCTTGTTCTGTTTCTTTCGCTAGCATTTCACGGCAGCATTTGTTAACATCCTTGTCTGCTGACAGTTTACCAAAGCTGTTAATAGATGGACCTTATGGTGCTCCAGCACAAGATTACGGAAAATATGACGTTCTGTTACTTGTTGGTCTCGGCATTGGAGCGACACCTTTCATCAGCATTTTAAAAGATTTGCTTAATAACATTGTCAGAATGGAAGAACAAGCCGTAAGCAACTAGAAACTTTAATATACATAGAAATTTCCCACTGGACTTTGAAAATTCTCATTTCTGGTTTTCGTTCAGGAATCAGTCTCGGATGTTAGTAGAACATCAGACTTGAGTATTGGAAGTAATGATGGTTCTAGTCACAGTAGAACTTCTCCAAAGCGTAAAAAGGCGCTAAAGACTACCAATGCTTACTTCTATTGGGTAACTAGAGAGCAAGGTTCTTTTGATTGGTTCAAAGGGGTCATGAATGAAGTCGCCGAGCTTGATCAAAGGGTACGACAATCTAACTTTAAATCAACTCATTTCTCGTTATTCTTAAGAAAGTTCACATCTTGTTAACAACTATTTTTTTCAATTACAGGGTGTAATTGAAATGCACAATTACTTAACTAGTGTTTACGAAGAAGGCGATGCTCGATCGACCCTCATTACCATGGTCCAAGCTCTAAACCATGCAAAGAATGGAGTAGATATTGTTTCTGGCACTAGGGTAAGATTAATATTATGGGATATTGACACATTAGTCATCCATCCCTAAACTGTTTTCGGTCTCGTGTTGGTTTTTTAGTTCATTCCGCCCTTCATATTCACTCTCCCAACATTTTCCGCAAACATTCAAAGCAGTTAGTTAGCATGTCTAAAAAGACAGATTAGTCTTTCTGTCAATATGTTATATCGATGGACTGGTGGCAAGAATCCTACTTCCAATATGTCGAAACTGAATCTTGCGACCAGTCCTTGCAACTGACATGGTGAGAATCTGAATTATCTTATGTGGAAGGTGTAAGACAGTCGGATTTGGACTGCGTTGAATGTTACAAAAGATGTTTGGCATTCCATTATGATTTACAGAACGAACTAAAAACACCAAAGATGGAAAGAGTTTCAAATGAACCATAAACAGAGAAATAGTTTATGGATTGATCACAAACGTGTCAACTATCAATATCCATCTATTTTGATCACCTCAGGAGTTTCATCGTCAACTATATTTTCTTGCTAACAGTAGCCTAATTGCCTCATCAGGTACGAACACATTTCGCAAGACCAAATTGGAAGAAGGTTCTATCCAAGTTAAGTTCAAAGCACTGCAATGCTAGGATAGGTTAGTGAATCTCTAATTACCTCTCAGTATAAAAACACAAATTTTTCATCTACTTATAAAATGTCAATGTTCTTTCTGAGCAGGAGTTTTTTACTGTGGGGCACCTGTCCTAGCGAAAGAGCTAAGCAAGCTCTGCTATGAATTCAACCAAAAAGGTTCCACCAAATTTGAGTTCCACAAAGAGCACTTCTAGAAAGGTATAGTAAGTCGGGTGGTGGCTAGAATTGTACAGTCTTGGGTGCAAAAGAGTAAATGACACGACTCTACATAGAAATCGATCAAGAGGACACGAGGAAGCAAAAATTATAG
This sequence comes from Euphorbia peplus, assembly GCA_028411795.1. Taxonomy (NCBI): domain Eukaryota; kingdom Viridiplantae; phylum Streptophyta; class Magnoliopsida; order Malpighiales; family Euphorbiaceae; genus Euphorbia; species Euphorbia peplus. The sequence goes on from CP110839.1 coordinate 32,438,395, forward strand.
GAAAAAGATACATGGATTTGAAATATTCAATATGCATATATCTAAAAGATTTAGTATATACAAGAAGCAAAGCCAGAAAAATTCTGGCCAATGAGATTGCTAGGGAACCTAGGGTCAATCTATAGGATGACACGTGGCTAGTGGAAGACCTAAAAGTGACTTGAAATATAGAGGAAGAGTGCATTACAGCTAAAAATGGAGAGTTGGACATACATGTAGTGGAAGTTGGAATATATGCAATGGACAGTTTTGAAACCGAATTGCTGTGCTCAAAATACGGATACAGACTCTCAACTATAGCGTTACTAATACTGTGATACTTAAATTTTATTTCAAGCGAACTTTGCGTTATACTAATATTAAAGTTCAAAAGGAAGAAATCCGGTAAAAAATTAATAAAATGATACACGGACAACAAAAGAGTTGGTGATGTTGAAAATTTATCCGGATTGTCACTTCATTAATTTTTTAAATCAAATCTTTTCCGGTTTTGAGCTTTGATATTAGTATAATTTAAAGCTTAAGGACTTTTATGTTACGGATACGGAGTACATTATTTTAGTAGCGTTATAATTCGGGGGTTCTAGATGTGTATTTTAACAGAGATGTTGGAGTAGTTTTTGTGGAGAAGGATGGGGAGATTAAATGGGCTTTTATTTACAATTTTACAAATATTTGAAAGTGGGCTTAGATCCAGGATCCATCCATTTAGTAAATATTAGATACATTATTAGATGAGCCCGTTAAATATAACTTGGTTACTTGCAATAAGGAAATTATGTAAATGATCACAGAATATTTTTATCCTCATTTTCTTTCTTTTTCTTTGAAATCTTCGTCAGAAAGATTTTATCATCATTATTAGATGAGTCCGTTAATTAATTATGCTAGGGATTGATTTTTGTACTGGTGGAAATTGTACACATTTGTTAATACCTTCATATATACAAAACTAAAATTAATAAATATTCTCTTGTTTTTGTCTTTTCTTAATTGATTTATCTTTTCATTTTTATAGGTAGTTTAATATTAATATGACAAAAAAAATTAATTATTTTTAAAGTGTTTGAGTAGTCACAAGCGAAGTCGGATTTCCAATCCATGTGTACTCTTTTAGTACTCTGGATAGTCAAGTGCACTCTAGATTCCAAACATCAACTCTATTAAAGAGTTGTGAAAAGGCTCGGGGATGTGTTCGAGCCAGAATTGTAACTGAGTTTTGAGATGTTTATGACCTTTAATCCTATAAATTAGAGCTCGTTAATAACTCGTCTATTGCCTCTACAACTGTTAAAGGGACTCGCTTATTATCTAGTTTTGCAATATGCTAGCAGATCACTATCCGGCCATGATCGCGGAATCCACAATGATAGCAAATTATGTAAAGAAGGCGCAATTTACCCAACATCTTTCCTGTTCAGGAAGATAATCTGTCATGAAACCACAATTCATAGTCAAACTTCAATTTATAATCATTTTATACAACCACGCATAATTAAGTTAATTGAAAATGTATATTGTTGTTTTCAATTGTAATTAGTTTTAATAAGTCAATTCTTTATAAGCATGAAGCTTGAGAGAGTCAATCCTTATGTTTCATAGCAATTAAGTAATTTGTTTCAAAATTAAAGTTGTTAATATGTCACAAGAAATTGTCAAGCTTATTGGTTGTTAGGTCTCTTGAGTAAATAACCAAACAGAATTTTACTAATAGCTATCATTTAGTAATATTTCAAAGCGTTTTTAGAGTACAATATTATTTGAAAAATATAATAGATGACAAGATGATATTTTTATTGTATAATAAAATAACACGAAACAATTTTTATAACGGTGGATTTGTACAAATCTATTTAGAGTATAATAAAATATACAAAGTTATATTTAGTACCGTACTTCATAAGTGTTCTAAAATCTCTTATTACACAATTCTTCTAATTAAGTAATATACTTGTGATATCTGTATATTAATTATGGAGTATATATTTTTGTTCATTTGACCAAGTTAGTATCTTCTTCTCTCTAAGGTAAAATAATATGTAATTATTTTGTACAATAAAAACAACGCTTAAACACCCTTTTGCCCTCCTATGGTATTCAAAATATTACCATTTGCCTCTTGTGATATTATTTCGTCATATTTGACTCATGTGGTATCTCAATTCGTCACGCTTAGTCCTTCAACGGATAGAAACATAAAAAATTTGTTATCTCTTGCCACATGTGAATATATAACGTAACAACTCAATTTGAAAAAATTTAATATTTTGCAAAGAATTTTAAACAAATTGACATGTCAATTGATAATACACTTAATTTTTTTAGTTAAAACTAAACAGTGATGTAGCATGTGCATGTGTCAAAATAGTACTCCATTTGTTCTTCAATGTTTGTCTTTTTTGGAAAGTGAATTTTTCCATAAATGTTTGTCGTTCTTGTCATTCATAGTAATAAGGATTAGTGTTTTGTCAATTATGCTCTTGTACTTACAGAGAATTGGCATCACGTTTAACAAATCGAACACGAACTTGCGAGCAGCTCTGGAGGGGTAATCCGCAGCAATCAAGGATACCACCCACCTCCGAGCGATCTAATCCCTTCCCGAGCAAACGATCAACCACTCCGTTTGCACTCGTTTCAATAATTACACCAGTCAAACCTTCTGTCAAGACCCATTGGAGAGCAATTTTTAGGCACAACGCCTTCGCCACCAACACCGGCCATCTCCCATAAATAGTTCGAGTCCAACATGAAAGAACATGCCTCGTATGATCACGACAAACCGCTCCAAAACCCAGGCAGCCAAGATTGACATTCGTGGCCACATCGATATTCAGTTTCACTATTCCCGCCGAAAGAGGCTGCCACCGGTTAACTGCTTGTCGAGCCTCCACCGAAATCCTCTCCCCACCTTGCAAGTTTTCCCGTTGGTAGTCGGCTAAGTAGATACTACAACTTCACATACTTTGCTTCGATGGAACTAATTGTTGGTTCCATAAATTTAATATTTTTTTCTCTTTCTCGTTAAATAACACATAAATGACTTTAATAGTAAAACATACAAAGAACTAAAGTTGCTAATTAAATATTATAGTGTTCGAAAATTAAGAATTGCATGTTATAGATGAAAGTTGTCTAGTCAGTCATAAACACTTAAAATTAAAAGTTCTGAATGTTTATCCAATTAGACGGACTAGCTCCATTTAAACACTTAAAATTCAGCATATCTTTTATTAGTCCCTCAATTAATTACTTTTTAGTCACTGAAAGTTCCAACAGTCCAACTATGGCAAAAGAAAAATAATCCACAAACAAATGTGTTGTAGTAAGATATTTTCCATCAAATTACATGCTTATCTATTTGAATTATCAATTAATTCCACGTGTGTCAAAACAGAAGTCGACTGACTTACATGTATAAAAATACGTACACTATACATCGGGAATACAAAGTATAACCGAGTACAATATTATGGCGGCGTCCCCACTATTTTTAAATATTCTCAATTTAACCCCAAAAGAATTATTCAATTTTACCGCGTAGCCGTCTTCTTCATCCCTTCCTTTTCCTTCTCCCACAAGGTTTCTCAATCAACACCGTATATATAAACATATACACGCACATATACTTAGCTCCAAATCAAAACTCTTATCGGCTTATTATTTAGCAACATTCTTTACGCGTTCTGTCAAATTCAGTCAATTCAGCAAATTCAGTTCAATAAGATGATGATGCCGGAAGATATTCAGAACGAACCGTTAGCATCATCCAAAATTAATCCCCGAAGCGACGACGTAGAGCTCGCCGGAATGAAGCGAAAACCGCCGCCTCACCGGCGTAAATCCAACAAATGTTTAGTCTATATCCTCTCCAGCTTCACAATTGCCTGCTTTATCCTCCTAATTTTCGCTCAATTTGTCCTCCGACCGGCGACTCCCGACGCGGAAATCAACTTCATACGAGCTGAAAACCTCACCTATACCAACAACAACTCGTCCTCTCCTTCCTTCAGCGTCACGCTATGGCCCGAGTTCAAGATCAAGAACCTGAGTTTCGGGCGGTTTACCTACGAAAACTCCACCGTGGCAGTGTTTTACGGGGAGTTCGGGGTCGGGGAGGCCACGTTGGTGGGCGGGCGGGTCGGGGGGAAGGGGACTAATTTTGTGAATGTTAAGGTAGGGGTGAAATCGAGGAGCGGTGATGGTGGTTCCGCTGACCGGAAATTGAGGAGTGATTTGGATTTGGGGGTTTTGAATTTGAGCTTTCAAGGGAAGATTAATGGAGAAGTTGATACTTTGGAGGTTTTCAAGAAGAGTAGAAGTGCTGTTGTGGATTGTAATATGAATCTTGATTTGGATACTAAGTCTATTATGGATTTGTTTTGTAATTCGTGAGGACTAATTACGATCTTTTTGAACGAGGGCTTGCGACGGAGGCGATTGAAACTGGACATCCTAACTAGGCTGAAAATCAAAGTCAAGTGAGGAATACTTATGTTTATTAGATGAGATTATGTATAGATAGATACATAAATAGGGTTCTTTGATGTCTTCCTGTGAATTGTTGAAGATTTTTGATTAATTTTTGGGTTATAGAGATTAATTTGATGTTAATATATGAAGTATGGAAATTATTCTTCATATGTGTGAATTATATAGTAGAGTTGGTTAGCAATTTTCATGGATAAATTTTTGTTATTTGAGAATTGATCAAATTATTCGTTCTTTGAATCTTTATTATTATGATTTCGAATTATTCGTTCAACATATATTAAATCTATGGTGACTTTTTATTTCTCGTTATATTGAGTTTGTTAGGAAATTGAGTTCCGCTTATATCGAGATTATAATAAAATTGCTTATGTTGAATCTATTGAGAAGGTATCATAACTTCCTCTCCGTTGTGATGAAGATAAAGTTTTAGGTATAGATAAAACTAACAATATTATTTTATGAATAATATAAAACTAATTTCTGACTTGGTAAACATAATTTTAAGAAGAATTTAAGTAAATTATAAGGAGTTTTTTATAATAAATCCAAATGTAAACTCGTAAGTTGTTGAGTAAGTGTATTTTGTACTTCTGAATTGTTTTTAGTGTCTTGATGTTTCTTCGTAATAATTTGATTTAAAAATTGTGAACTCGTGAGTTTAGTATATTAAAATGAGAGTAGTTGATGTTTTCTTTTCCTTTTTACTGAGTTATCATCCTTAATTATATGTTTTTCTTTTCCTTTTTAATGAGTTTAAAAATAAAAATAGTTAATATATTTTGAGAGTGGTGCTTATATAGTCAATGATGGATCAAATACAATTAGGTCAATCATCATTAGATCAAAATTTAAGGATAGAGATTAGATACTAATAAAACCACCAAACTAATCTCAACCCTTAAATTTTAATCTAACAATAATTGATCAAATTGTATTTCGTCAATCATTAACCATATGAGCACAACTATATATTTTGATTACGAAATAAATGTAACTACTCATGATGGATTGATGGGTTTAAGAGGTGTATACTTGAATTTACTTTCACATATATATTAATTAGTCTTATATTGACTGTGAATTTTCTTCAATTGCTTCATTAATTAAATACTTAATGGTAATCTTATAATATATTTGGCAGAGGTTGACATAAATTTCATGACTGCAATAAACATATTCTAGAATATATAAGAATGAAAAGTCTTTTGTGCATTTCAATTTTTTTATATTTCAAACTGTTATTATTTATTGTTTATTGCTTATATATATATATAGATTCCTTCAGAACAATAATGTTTATTTCCAACTAAATATTTGTGTTTTTTTATTTTTGCAATAAACACAACGAAAATTGTTCAATAACGAAAAGAAAAGAAAAAAGTAGAGTCCGGATCCTCTCCTGTTTTCAGCCAACAGAAGAGAATCCAAACTCAAGTAATATGTAATTTCCATTCCGAATAAAGGATAAATATTTATTTTTTTCGAAAAGGGAAAAGATAAATAATTAAAAAATCGAGTTAACTTAGTTTTCTTGCCATTATCTAAAACAAAAGGTAGCTTAAAAAACACAACTGGAAAGTGATGGAGAGTGTGGCGATTGTAGACACCAGAAGGGCATTAAGCTCCTTAAGAACTAAGGTATACATTATTATGTCAATTGAATACATAAACAAATTTCGGGATACTATATATCCCATAATTAATATATGGGCTCCAAATGCCTCATTGCAATTCGGTACTATTGGTCAATTTTGTGGCCGATAAAAGAAATACCAAGTAGATACAATAAAGTACTTTTTATTATTTTGCAAATAGGTGAATATAATAAAAATGAATTAAAATCAGGTGTTTTACAAAATTAGAAGATAGAAAAATTTAACTAACACCGTTTATAATATCAATAAGTCAAACAACATATACGGTCGAAATTGGGTGCTAGTAAGCGTGTGTTGGTTTAAGAGAGGCTAACTCAAGCTTAGACCGCTAAGAAAATCGTGAGAAAACAGTTGTAATCATCTCATTAAAAGTGATCAATATCTAAATATGACATTTAAGTAATGTCAACAAGTTAACATGTCATATTTTCAAATTAAGCCAACATACCAAGTAAAAAATGCTAACATCATCGTCACTAGAATTCTTCTTTTCTTTAAGAAATTTTTTTTTTAACTTTCTGAAAAAATTAATGGAAAAGTATATATTGATACTGATAGCAGCCAAACCCATATGAGAATCTTGTAAATTATGCAAAGAATTAAAGTTAATAGTTTCAAAATTAAAGTGATATACTATATGGTTTGAAATTAGGAAATGAATGATTAAAATGGTTTCTAGTTATAGCTAAGTTATTAGGTTACGGGTAGCTTCCAAGAAGCATAGATATACCCCAAAAATAACACTATATTAATGAATCAATGCCTTAAACAACTTTCTATACTCCATACATAATTATCAGATATCTCTAACTACCTTAAAAACACAAGAAACATACAATTATTTGTGGAAATTTGGCAGAAGCTTCATTATTTACTTGGTTCATTTTGTGTCTTTTCTAAATGGGTTTTCTTCTTCAATTTTAAGGAAAAATAAATTTCAGAAGCTCCTATTTATTAACCTCATGAGCTTCCAATTTAATTTACTTTTATACTATTTGATTATAAATCTCATGCACTAGTGACGAAAAGAATAACGAGACAAAGAATTGAAAAAAAATATACTTTTTCTTTACGTTATGTGAAAATCACTTGATTGTATAAGGTACTAAAATAATCTAATGAGATAGAAAAACTTGTTGATGCTTATCTTTTTACTTGTGTTTTAGGCCTTTTTGATTTTATTAGAAGTAATTTTGTGAGATAGAAACACTTTTTAAATTAAAGGAGTTATTTTGTTAAAATTTGGTTAAATCATGACAATTTTGGCTATTAACTTTTGTTATTTGTCTCAGGTTTCTACCTAGATCGACTTTCAAATTTTAAAAAGGATCTTAATCAATGTTTGAGTTTGTATTTCAAGCTTTCCGAAACACTATTACAAAAAGAAATCGAAATTCAATTTGGTCCTCAAATTAGTTAGTTTTGTGGAGCTGTAATTTGAAGAAATTTCAGCTTATAATTTGTCGACAAAACTGCAATAATCTTGGATATTCAAATTGGGTGATTCAAAAGTCCAAATCCAAGTAAATTTTAAGGGTTATTATTTTTCAGAAGAGTCTAGCTCAAGATAAGGTCGTTTTGGGTGTGAAAAGTTTAGTGCAAGCCGCCTGACAAAATCTATTTGGATTCAAAGTCTGCAATATGTCATTTACTTGGAGAAAATCTCTCCATTGAGGCTACTTTTGTTCTATAAAAAAAGTGAGAAGTGTAGAGTAGAGATCATTTTCTATCTTTTATCATTTAGTTTTCGTTCTTTTCTTTGATGTATTTCATAGTCGTGAGTAGCTACAAACTTTTATTCTAGTCAAAATTTATTAAGATTTGGTTGAATAAAATTGTGAAAATTGTTCTTCATTTGATTTCTCTTCTTGAGTGTTTGAATGTTTTCTATAATCTTGAGACTTATTTGATTTAAATATTAACGTCTTACTTCTATCGAATAAAATTCCATTTGGATCGTTAAAGTCGTTCATATTTTTAATCAATTCAATAAGGTGGAAAATCAATGCATTCGATGAAATTAAATCGTTTGAATTGCATTTGTGAAAATATTCAATCCATCTTAATTAATTCTATTCGAGTATTATTGGGTGGAAATGATGGTTTTTCTAATTTCTAAGATGTTTACAATCTAAATTTTAAGAGCTCATTTAGAATTGATTGGTAAATAAGATTTATTAGTGATCGATTCCTTTCTAAAGTACAAATAAGGAAAAATATTCATAACCATTTCATTCGAGAAAGAAATTTATATTTTTATTCGATGATCAATTAAATGGAACTAACACTGAATACTGAAATAGATGTTAACTAAAAAATTTCTCATCATCCGTCTTAAAATCTTTGTTTAATTGCTTTACTTTCGATTACTCAACACTGAATTTGAAATCCCTTTGTCTCTGAGTATCACAACTTTACTTACCAATTCTACAAAATCTTTAAAAATAGAAAACTATATTTGTTGGTTTCGACATCTAACAAAATTAGTTCTCTCAATGTACGCAATGGTATTAGTATCGTAATTAACAGTAACAGAGACCTGTATACATCTCATAATTAAGACTGTAAACGAGCAAAATCGAGCCTTGGCCTGCTCAGTCTCAGCCCGACGCAAATTTATCAAGCTCTTTGTTCACAAGCTGCGAGCTCATTTGATGTTCTCAAGCTAAGCTCTTTAATTATTCACAAGCCAGCAAACAATTCATTTCACGAGCCTGATATACTTAAGCTCTGATTAGCTCTAAATGAACCCGAGCCCAGCCAAAAAAATTCATTTCGCAGTTCACATGCAGAGGCATTTCGCAGTTCACATTCAGATATCCAATAGCCTTTTGTTTTTATGTTCAGTTTTTCTACCCTCCCACAGTCCCACTCTTCAATCCTAGCCGTTACATTTTTCTGTTTACCTTCCATTTAAATTATAAATTCTTATTTTATCTCCTTAAACTGTTAAGATTCATTCCCATCTCATATTTATTTATATATCTCATGTCAGAAACCAAATAACACTATGATAAATCTATATACATATTGTTAAAACTTGTTTTTAAATATTAAAAACTAATAATCAAGTTAATTCACTAGCTTTTATCGAGTTAGTTCATTTACTTGTTCACGAGCCTCTAATCCAACTTTCTCGCGAGCTTTCAAGCCGAGTTTTGGTATGCTCAAGCTCGTCGTTTACAAGCTGAGCATGAAATCATGCTCACAAGCGGTGTCGAGCCGAACGCTAAGTCGTTCATGAGCGGTTCGGCTCAGTAACAACCCTACTCATAAGTATTTGAAGACAGGCAAATAACAAAAAGGCAGTCCGTGGGCTTTGTTTTGGGCCGCCTTATAAAAAGTCTGTGGGCTTTTTGAGGGGAGTATGTGGGCCTCTTTTTAATAAATGGTTGTTATGTGCATCATGTGCATGTATGCTTATATTTTGTTGTCTAATAACTTTGTGTATATATGCTTATAATTATTTTCTACTAATTTGTGTATATTTGCACAAAAAAATCACTTGCTACATCACCTCGTTCAATGTAAATATTAGTTTATTCGCTCTTTGAGTAACGAAAACAATCACAATCATTGTTTGGTTAAAAAAACAAAACACAAGCACCATTTTGACAAAAGTTGCAAATACATGAATTTTTAGAAATTTACCATTTAAAATAAGACTAAAATACCCTTTGCCACGTCATCACATTTAACACCGGTAATGATTTATCCGCTTTTTAAATAACGGCGCTGAACACAATCCTTACTTTGTTAAAAAAATAAACATAAACACAATTTCACAAAATTGATAAACACGTAATTTTTTTAAAAAATTACCCAAAATATTTACTCACAAAAAAAGGAAGAAAAACTCTTCAAAAATATTGAAGTGAGGATGTACAACGTGTCACACATGTTTTACTGCCATAATGAAAAAAATGTTTAGTTTTTCAATTCACCTTGATTATCATTTGTTTTTCTTTCCTGTGACCGTGCTGATTAAAATTGCAGTAATGTTAAAGTGGTTCTTGAATGTCCAAATTGAATTTGGACATTGACCCTAAATTTAACAATTTCGTTCATATGTACATTAAAAACTAAACCCTAGACACTAAAAATTAAACCCTAGACCCTAAGTCATCGACCCTAGACACTAAAAACTAAACCGTAGACCTTAAATCATCAAACCTAGATACTAACATGTGACGTGCCATCGAATTATTAGTCCGGAGTATCACATCATCTAGGGTCGATGATTTAGGGTCTAGGGTTTAGTTTTTAGTGTCTAGGGTCGATGATTTAGGGTCTAGGGTTTAGTTTTTAGTGTCTAGGGTTTAATTTTTAATGTGAATATAATCGAAATTGTTAGATCTAATGGTCAATGTCCAAATTCAATTTGGACATTCAATGACCACTTGAACATTAATGTTAAAATTGAATGTGATATTTATAGTACTTTTTAATGTTTAAACGGATAGGAGTGGCTTAATTCAGTTTTACTCGTACAAATTGAAATAGAGTGAACATTTACACACAATTACCAAAATTCAATGAATAATTATGCATTTAACCCTAGATTTTACTTACAGTTAAAGGTTAGTTTAAGTTTAACATATTCTCTACACTGCAACCAGAACTACAACAGATTATGATACTTTACATGTCAAGACCCGATATGTACACCTCAATGGCGTAATATCTAAATTTATTATGGGTTAAAATCATCGTTATTTTATTGAACTTTGATATTTGCTTAGAATATTCACGCAACTTCAATCATCTCAATAAAGTCATTCAATTTTATTTTGTCTCAATTAAGTCATTTCGATCAACTCAATCACCAGAAAAATGACGTTGTTGCCACCTCATCGTAAGTCAACTTTCATTGTTGACCTTAACCATTACATGACATCCACCTAAACATTACATGTCATAATTTTTTAATAAAAAAATTTGAACATCAATTGATTATACATATGTGTTTATGTGGTTGTCATGTGACAATAAAAGTCAACGGTCACGACACTTTTTTTCATTATCTAATTTTTTTAAAATTTTTGGAATGATTTAATTGAAATATAAACAAAATTAAGTGATTTTATTGAGATAAATTAAATTTGAGTGATCGTTTTAAATATCTCCAGCGACAAACCAACCATGCATTTAATCACCCTTGAAAAATCTAGTCCAAGCTTCAATTTTCCTCCAACCATTTTCCTCCAAATTCCAGAAAATCCAAAATCAAACTTGTCTCAAAAAATAGTCACAGTCAACAGTCAACTCCGTCCTCATTGTGCATACGCGTGAAATTTCGTCGTAGAAAACAATTAACACTCTCATTGACGCATAACGTCAAACACTACATGACATAAATTCAATTCTTCATCCATTTATATTAAAATAACTTTCAATTCATCTAATAAAAATTTCACATATGAATCTTACCTCAATTTCAATCTCGTCCGGCCATGGCTGAAGAAGAAGAAGAAGCATCCGATCAAACCAAACCCTTCGCTCCAGCTTCAATATTCAAACCCCGTAGCGACGCCGACGAAGAAAAAGCTCTATCCGCCACAAATTTCAACTTCCGCCACCGAAACTGCCTCAAAATATGCGGTTGCACGACTGCCTTCATCTCAATCCTCGCTGTCGCAATCCTAATCCTGTCCTTCACAGTCTTTCACGTCAAACATCCAACTATCAACATCAACAAAATAATCCTGTCGCCGATTGATAATGGATCTCAATCGACGACACATTTGGCGTTTGTCGCTGATGTTTCGGTGAAAAATCCGAATGTTGCACCATTTAAATTCGGTAATGGAACGACCACTGTGTTCCACGGTGGTGATGTGATTGGAAGGGGAGTATCACCGGCTGGAGTGGCAAAGGCGTGGCAGACGGTGGAGGTGAATGTGACGGGGAATGTAAGTCGTTGGCAAATAAATTCTGCTACGACGTTAAAAATGGAGAGTAGCAGTGTGATTGGGGGAAAAGTGAAGATTTCGAAGATGATTAAGAAAGATTATAGGGTTGAAATAAATTGTAGTATTGTTTATGATTTGGAGAGCCGAGAAATTCAACATATTTGTAGATCACATTTTATTTGAATGTAACGTTATGGTTATCATCCGGGTGACTGGATTTAACTTATATGGATATATATTAAGGAAGAAAATCTGTTGTCCCGAACTTTCTATCCCATTTTCTCTCCCCTTTCAATTTTTGACATGTGTAAAAAAGATTCTAATATTTTTTTATTATACCCTAAATTGTTCCCGAATCAACCCGTCGTAGAATCTTTTTTACACATGTCAAAAATTAAAAGGAAAACAGGAAAATGGGATAGGAAGTTCGGGATAGCAGATTATTTTCCATATATTGAGCTTAATGTTTAGCGGTTAGAGCAATTTCAAATTTAATTAACGAAGGAAATACAATTCCAATATCATTGAATGTCAAGAACCTTAGAGGTAACAAGGCAACTAGGAATGAAATTGCTTATGAAAGAATAAGTTAAATATTAGACATACTGTATTATTTTATAGGTAGATTCGTCGAAATAGTTATACGTTTAAATTTGTATTTTATTTGTCTCTTTTTCTGGTAGATGTACCTTATTTGTCATTCGAGAATCTAGACATATTGTCTCACCTTTCGTGATTCGAGTTAATGGGTTAAAATGAGAAGCGCTGAATACGAGGGATAAAACTGAAAGAAGTGCCAACTTTAGAGGTCAGTAGAGACGTTAAGCTTTTCTTTTATTTAAAAGCAATTTTTTATGATTTTTATTATTAGGAAAAACAAATGCTGTATATGATGAGTAAAGACTAGAGAATATTATGAGGCAACCCATGTGATTTACTGGAGGTCCTAGAGAATATATTCCCATTTTACTGCAACAACAATACATGATTTTGGGCTTGCTGTTACTGTGGTGATTTTTTCTTTTTCCAGGATAGTGAATGGACCGGTAAAAACTAGCTAACTGACCAAGTTACAAAGTTATATTTGGGTTGCTCAAAGGTTAAAGATGCAGGCAAGTTATTTTTTATTTTTGGATAAAATAAATTTTGTATAGATTATTTTTTTAATGTTTTTTTTAAATCAATTGTTTTCTTTCTTCTGACTACACAACACGTAAATAATATTCAAATAGGAATTAAACCTCAATTTTTATAAAAGGATATTATAAACTCTACTATCATTTTGATTGGTATTAAAAAGACACTTTATGTTAATAAAGTACAAAGTTAGAAATACTACATCATCAAGTTCTATAGTTGAAGACTAAAGGAAATAGAGTTAGTCATTTTAGTTTAGCAATTGAATTAACTATTGGGTTTAAGATTTTAGATCAATTAATTTCATAACATGGTATCAAATTAAACTTCCTTGAATATCAAATAATTGAGAGTTAAAATTGTTTATTTATAAGTGGGATTAAAACACAATGTAGATTGATGTATATGTGTTGTGTGTGTCAGAGATTTGCGTAAAAGATGTCACAAAATTGTAACGTTCGTCTTAAACTCTCTTCAACCAGGAGTGACTATGGAGAGGGAGTAACAGGAGGATTAATGATTCAGACTTCCATTAAACTCTCTTCAACCAGGAGTGACTATGAGAGGGAGTAATAATCTGAAACCTATGAAATGGATAAATTCGGGAAGATATAAACGAAACGACATCAAATCTTCACGTCTAATCCATTCCAGAAGCTTCAGAAAATCTAACTCTCTTTCCAATTCCTCCAAATTTCAACCAAAGAAAGCAACAACTATATATGGAGAGGAAGGAATTATCGAGAGCCTATGAAATGGATAAAGTCGGGAAGATATGAACGAAACGACATCAAATCTCCCCGACTAATCCATTTCAGAAGCTTCTGAGAATCCAACTCCCTTTCCAATACCTCCAAATTTCAACCAAATAAAGGAGTGAGTATGGAGAGGGAGGAATAATCGGAAGCCTATGAAATGGATAAAGTCGGGAAGATATAAACAAAACGACATCAAATCTTCCTGGCTAATCCATTTCAGAAGCTTCTGAAAATCCAAACTCCCTTTACAATTCCTCCAAATTACTTTGTTTTTTTCTTTTTGCTCTTTGAACAACTACAAAGAAGAGGGAAGAAGGAGAACATATATATAGTATTTTGGGTGTATAGGTTAGTGAGACTCGTGCCAAATTTGCTAATGTGTGCCATACGCCTCATTTATTTACTGTTTTACTGAGGCCGAGTTTAATTTTCACTGTTTTTATTGAATGATTTTCTTTCTTCTAGTATTTCACTTTTACGTGAGACTCATGCATTATGTTGGTTGTCTTTCTTCACAATGTTTAATTTTGTTTTAATCAATTAAACAAAAAAGATTAAGCTCATAATTGAAGTGGAAATATTTTTTTTTATCATATCTCTAATGCAATCATTCAACCGAATGTCTACTAGAATGTTTTAATGGTGTATATGATACAAGCACACCTTAACATTTATTGAAATTCATTCAATAAAATGGATTGATTGATAGGATTCAAATCTTTAGCCACTTTGTTTAAAAAGCTTTGATAACATTTAAGCTAATTAATTAATATACTAAGACCAAAAATAGCTTTTATCATCAGGAACCTCAACAAGATAAAACAAGAAGAACAACAAGTTCAAAAAAAATATATCTCAAATTAATAAAAGTAAAGACTGCAATTGAAGAATGTTAGTGAAGTACAAGGACCATATTAGATATTTTCCCAATTTCAACTCCCAAGTCTGAACTTATTCAGTCCATGCTTCAGAACAGTGGAAACGTGTGTGTTCTGTTTAGTTCAATTTTCACGCATTCTACATTTTTTACCACTCACGTCTCATGGTAAAATTTCATTTTTTACTACAGTAAGTTAAGTTTGGTTTGACAGCTAAGGATCTCTAGTATTCTCATGAATGCCAAGAATATTTCAATAATAACTGGTCAAATATGGACAAAAAAATTTTATAACTACTAAGGATAAAAATAAATATAAACTATATTATTAATTTTAATTTTCAGTTATGGTTTGCTTCATTCGGTTAAGTAATGTGCTAGAGTCTATAGAATTGAAAAGTTTTGAGTTGGATTGATTCCGAGAACTTCAATATTTGTTGAATTAAAAACACATGGAGAGTTGGAGATGTGTTGTGCCCAATTCAAAAGCAACGGACATTCGCGTTAGTGTATGACTCAGAGATTAATATAAAAAATGTTGTTAGACTTAACTGTCTGCTCGAACTTTTGATTCAATCAAGATGATAACTCTATTTTGGACAAATACAAAAATATCAAAAAATAATAATTATATTTTCCACTTATAAAACATAGAATAAAATTGACTCACTTTGATGAAAAAATTAGTATCAAAACTTAACATGTATATGGTTTGTTTTTAAGTAAAAAATATATTGCAAAATGCATTTTTTGTACAATTAATCAAATTATCAATTTTTATCACATAGAAGAGAATATTATTGTCCAATTCTTTTCTAAATATTTTGCCGGTTAGGTCTTTAGAATTTAGGTGAAAGGTCAAAACAAAACTTGGACAGAAATGGATT
The DNA here is from genome assembly GCA_028411795.1 of Euphorbia peplus. Classification (NCBI taxonomy): domain Eukaryota; kingdom Viridiplantae; phylum Streptophyta; class Magnoliopsida; order Malpighiales; family Euphorbiaceae; genus Euphorbia; species Euphorbia peplus. The sequence continues at coordinate 32,454,115 of CP110839.1, forward strand.
CGTCCACGTTACCAGAAGGAACCATTTTCTTAACTTATGCAAATAAAATAATTCATTTACAGTCCTCCTTTTGCTTGAAAATATACCACAAAATTCATTTTCGAATAAGTAAAACCACACGACACTGTGTTATCTTTACAAAACATACCATAAAACTATGTGCATTTACGGATTGGGCTTTACCCCCCTAAAGCCCATCCCATTAAGAAGAAATCTCCTTACACTCACCCTAATCTCTCCCCTCTAAAACCCAACTTTATCACCATCTCATGTGATTTTCAGTTTTTTCTTATTTCTCATGTGTTATTAATTTTTTAATTTTGTGTTTTGAAACAAAATAGATTCCTCGGTGATGAAGAAAAAAAGATGACGAGTCCGATTAATCCATTATTTAAATCGTAACGACAAATCGAGACATTTGTCTGAGAGGAATTTTACTTTTAGTTTAGTGTGGTATTTGTTTTCATTTATTCATTTTTTTATAAAAGAAAATTTGAGGAATTGAAGAGATTAATACATAAAACCTTAATCAAATTCTAGTACCGAAAAGCTATATCCCATCCCCCGAGCGAGTTTCCCTTCGGGATTGCTATAATAGCAATCCATATAGCAACATCCTTGCTTATAAAATACTAAATTGAATGAGAGTGTTGTTATACATTTGCTATTTTAGCTATTCATATCGATGCTTTTCGATATATTGTACGTTGTTTACCTAGAATTCGGTTCAGTTTTTTCTATTTGTTGTAACATTGTTGTACTGAATTATAGAGTACAATGTATTATTGTTTTTTTATGTAACCGGAACAAATTTTTACTGAACAAACTAAATTTTGTATACTCAGTCTCTCCTATCGGATTCTTGATTTTTATACTATCCAACGGTCAATACAGCCTCAACTACTTCTTTCTGAATATATTGTTATGCTTGAAGACTTTATAGTATTCATAAGTATAATTCACATATCAAAGTTTTTTATTTAATTAGTATTTGCTCGTGTTCTGTTTTGACTAAACAGAATTATTGAGCAAATCATTGTAAATTCTGTCTAAACTAATAAAATAACAATGAAAAACAAAAGTTGAAGTGTCAATTTGATTTCAAAGTAGAAAATATAAAGAATTAAAATTGAACCAAATAATATGAAATTGTATAATTATAATCTCTTGTAGCGGCACTACACATCGATATTTAAGACTATTTCCAAGAAAGGATTAAACATTTTTCTAAGAACCAAAACCACTAAATTCAAATTAAGAAAATCTTGTAGGATTCAAAACTTAATTCTAATCATTGAGAATAGTTTTGCTACAATGAAATGGCAACAAGAAAGGCTCTTCAGGAAGAGCTGGTAAAGTTGTAGAATCATATAGTTCGACCAAATTGAAGTTCTATATTCGTTATTTAGAGTAACCAACCATCTTGTTATTTCAATTAAATTCGATTTGTTGCGGAGAGATATTGAATGAATACAAGGAAGAAAGAGATGACTTTTCTTTTTCCAGTTGCATCTTTGTCTTTTCAACATTTCTTGAAGAGTTAATTATTAGGATGACCTTTTCTAGAGGCCTTTATGTTTTTGACCATATTTTTACACATCCGAGAGCTTCGCATGAGCTCTTTTGCGAAGCAAAATTAGCTCCTTTGAAGCTTCCTGATACTGCTACAAAGATTTGCGGGAGCTAAAATGCTACTATATAGGAGTAGTCTGTGTAGAGTACCAGATGCTCAGTCCGGTCCTAATTACCTACAAAAAATGAGTTCATTAAAGTATAGATGAAAAGACGGATCTGGTAAATGAGGAAAGCACGACAGTGCTCCTATCGACTATTTCGATTTTCCAGCTAGGAATCCGTACTGAGATGGTATGCAGCTTTGGGGATTAACTTGAGATATGGAGGCATGCACACCTATGTGCGCAAGGAACCATTGGAAGAGTACATGACCTCATTATTTCGTATGGCTAAACGTTGCACTACCGTATATATTGTTCCACATTTGGTTTGGCAACGCATATAGGTATCGGACATAAACTTTGGGTCGACAAAATCTTCCCTGGAAACTGTGATGACCCTCCTGAGGAAAAGAATCTCCGAAGACCTCTAATCCTCACCCTACAAATGAATAAATAAACAATTCCAATTAATTTATAGAAACATATTCTAAGTCTAAGAAAATTACTTTTTCAATATGTTCTGTAATTGCCCTTGTAGTGTTCTTTTTAGTGTATTTATTCCTTGCTTAATTTCTGCAATGCTTAAGCATTACATTTGAAAAAAAGATTGAAACTGCCGAAGGATATTATTCCAATTCATTACTCAATAGGCTTATTTATGTTTTTGTAATGGGAATTTTGAATTGGGCCCATTGTGATCCACTGAGTTATTGGGCTTCTTACTATCTCTTAAATGTTGGATCTAAAATTTCAATTCTGAAAATGGTGTTTTGCTATGGTTTTGTTGCACTATTTGAAAACATCTTGTTTTGTTTGAATTAATTGGTATAATCCATTCATGTTCTTTTTTTTTGTTAAATAATCCATTCATGTTCTTAATCTCACTTGAAATATTATGTGTACCTTTTATTTATTATCAATCAATACTAGCTGTATATGATAAAATGTATTAGAAAAATCATAACTTTTGAGAATTTAAATAAAGAATGTTTTGTATTTTTTGTTGTGAAAAAACTATGGACCTATTTGGTTCAACTTGTCTATGCACCTTTACAAATATATCTACAAACTTATTATATGTAGGAACAATAATGTCTTAGTTCACTTCATGTAAAAATAAAAATGACATGAAATCATCCATGGAAAAGAGAGCCGAATCCCTTATCATAAGGTACAAAATTTTGAAATGTATTAGTACATAATAATGTAATTAGAAGACATGATGGAACTATAATTAGAGTCTCTAATGTGGTTCATGAATTTCATATTCCTATTAATTAAAATTAAAAGAATAATAAATTAATCGAGTGAAGGTGCATGAAACTAACCTATATAGTTTTCTTGTATTCTAACAAATCTTTGGAAAAACATTTTTACTTTTAACATGTTGGCATTTGAAGAGGGATCCTGTCTCATGTAATGTGTTTGGTTTTTTTTATGCTTTTGTGTCTTATTAGCGACGCCGGACTAACAGAAAGAACATTCATTCGAACATTTGCGTTTAGGGATCACATCATTTCTAGAGTAGTGGTGTCAGGATAGGAAAGTATAGAGAGAATGTTGTGGTGCTTATTAGTAAGATACAAAATTGTTCTCCTTAATTACCCTTAACTACTAATTAAGGATTATAGCTAATGGATCAATTATCGTGGGTCACATCATTCGTGTTGTTCTTTAAGAATTCCTTATTAACTAGATTGAATAAAGAGTTCTCCAAATCTCCTATAAATAACCAAATATATTTATACCTCAAGACACATACGTGCTACCAAACACATTATCTCTTGCATGTTGCAGTCGCAAATTTTCAAGCATGTTCTTTACTAATTCAATCATTAAGATGGATCGCCGATGAATGATCTTTCTTTAACCTAAGTTTCTCTTTGTTTGCAAATTACGTTAAACTTGATCAAAGATAAGACCAAATTAATCATGCGCTCTCAAAATTTATTAAAATTTTCCAAAATAACTTTTGAAGGTTAACCATATCCACAGTGAAAAAAAGTAACATACAATTACGGTCTTGCCCTTGGAATTGAGACAATAAGTAAACAGCCAATAAGAAGCATGCAGGGAGGAAAAGTCTATGAAGGGGGATTAGAAAATGCTTGGGGCATAAATTAAGCAGAATTGTGAATAGTTTAAAGTTAAAAAAAAGGTATTAAAGCAAATGGAAAGAATCTGAATTACTGACCAAAAGACCAAAACGACAAAAGCCTTTAATATAAAACGCAGCAGAAATAGTAATAGTAGCAGCGCTTTTGGAGGACCCAAGCATGTCATTAGGAGACATATGTAATCCCTCATGTAATTAATTGTCACTAACCTTTCTTTTAAAATAAAGGAGAAAGAAAAGCATTTGAGAAGCTCATGTTTTTGGTTTTTCTATTGTGTATTTAACTTTTTAATTTAATACTTTAAACTTCTATATTTAAATCTGCAATACTTGGGCACTATTCGGGGTTGTCGAGCATCTTCAAGAATTAATCGGAAAAACACAAAGTGCATCAATAATGTAGTAAAAGATTTTAAGCACTACTAGGGCAATAAAGCTTTCAAGGACTAGCCGGAAACAAATGAAAACAAGTGGCGTGAATACAAGTTGGAATGTCGATGAATCAATTTTATATCTAAGTGCATATAAACAAAAATGCTTTCAGAGAAGAAATTTCCATTTGTAGATTATGTATTTTGTATAAAATTTAAATGCGTTAATATAAATCTAACTAACTTTAAAATGTATGTCACAAGAATATGATTGTCTTATATATTCAAGTTGAACCGTGACACTGATAACATATTAACAAAATTCCAAATCGGCTCTCCTTATAAAAAAAATCCCAATAAATCCACTCAATTCTGAAGTCTGAGTACTTATGCGTCTTCTACAATAGAGACTATCAGCCATGACAACCAAATCCAAAATCTAATTCAAAGATATGGTTTTACTTTTTACAAGAATATTAGAACCTATCTATAGAGGTGAAACAAGAGAAGACAATGGGTAAAAAAGAAAAAGAAAAAGAAGACTGCTCTCTAGCTATCTATCTTTTTCTATCTAACTTTCTTCACCTCTTTTAAGAAATAAAAGAAAGTGAGAATTATAAAATCTCTTTTTTCACTGTTTTGATTTCTCCACTTTTCTCACTTCTCTGACCAGTAAAGACAAAGGCACACCCAATTCTTGCAGTCCTTTACTACTACTAACTCTTATTGGACCCATTAATAATCCAAATCTTTTCCCCACTTTCATATCTACTCATCACAAATATGGTATGTAATTATTGGATTTCTGATACTAACTATTGCGTCTATGAATCAACAATTGATACATAAAGAATGGTTAAATCAATTTAATGTGGGGGCCAAAACAAGAATGCAGTATCTTTCAAAAAAAATTAAAACCATTATCCCAATCCAAAAAATATAACATAACTAGAGTTGCAATTTTCTAAGGGCAGGACGAGCATCCCATCCCCGTCCTCATCACCGTTGAAAGAACGCAGATAAATCGTCTTCCGTTCTCATTCCTATAGATTTCTGGGTTTTCATGGAGATCCCCATAACCAACAAATGAAATAGTAAAATGTGCAAGGAACCATAAATTCTTACACTCAATTGATGCAGCGTGATAAACAAATCACGTTGAATAACACAGAAATGACACGAATGCCGCTAAAAAACATTAACTACTTGTTTTGAAACAAATTATATCGACAATTGGAATGGAACTTGAGACGTTAATATTAGAAAAGGATCATTAGCATAAGTAATACACTTAACAAAACTTTACCTATTTTAAATCGCAAAAGAAAAATAAATGGTTTAAAAGAACATTGCAAACCCGAAATATCCTTAAAATGTGTTTAAAGCCCTAAAGGTTAGAATCAGGCCGAAAAGGGACGCAAGTCATGGTGTAATTGTAGGTTTCGATTGTTGACCCATTTCTAATAGATATAAGGCCCGACAGTGCAAAAAAATCAAAAGTTATAATTCAATCAAATCTACAAATTTGCCATTGGATCATATTTATCCAAAATTGAGAATGCCATATTCTTCAACCACATCATCAATATCATCAATGATACGAAAACTTTTTCTTCATTAGTAGAAGGTTCAAAAATCCAATCATAGTGCCCATTCAATTGAAACAAACAATATCATGATTTTGAAACATAAATGTATTTCTGTATACATATCTAAGTGGATTCATTGAATGAAAATAATGGATCTCAAGATACATAAAGGTAATTTGAGAGAAAAAAAAAAGTGTAAATGTAATAAATATAAAGATGAAGCTTATATATAACACTAATTATAATCAAAATTCAAACATCTTTTCTCCTAAATTAGAAAAAAAAATCCTCCAAAATTACATATTTACATAACAGGATATGGGAGAGGATATAATTCCTAGATGGAATCAATTTTCTAAACAAAAACTGAAATATATTAACATAATTCAAATAATTTAAACCCAATTTTTAATTTCCCGCCCTTTGTTTTTCTGTTTGGGTTCAATTCTCAACTTTTCCTTCCTCTGCCGATTTTCTGGTCAATTCTAATGTTTTTTCATGGGAGGGATCGCTCACTGACCTAGATAAATCTGTCCAATCCAGTCAAAAATTTAAATAAATTGAAATTAATTTTAATTAAATTGATTAAGCTGTTAATGTTTAATTTAATTTAATGAACTACCTCGAGAAGCGTTGAATGATCTTTTGCAATGAAGAATGGCGCTTTGAATTCCATCCTGTTGCAGCAGCAACGAATCGTCTCTCCTTTCCACCGGCGCCGCCGCCACCGCTGATGACGCCGATCGGCTTTTCCCTAAATGCTTACACACAACTCTCAACCCCGCCGGAATATTCCCTTGCTTCACGCTCTTCACAGGCGCTTCCGCAACATCAGTCTCCGTGTTGCTTGCTACTTTTGGCGGCGGAGAAGTTTCTGTTACCACCGCCGCCGTCGCAGCCGCTGGTTTGACTCCAGACGCTAAGCTAAGCTGACCGGAGAATCTCAGCTTATCTCCGTAACGTTTCGAAACGCGAACGTACAGAGGCTTAACTTTCTTCAAATACTTCTGCATTACGTCTTTAGAGAAAAGTTTGTCGTCTGAAACGGCGGCGGATGAAACCGTTTCCTCCGCCGCTGAGAATTTTTGAGCTGCTCTGCTGTTATCTCTGGTAAACCGAGAGACCTTAGCCATTTCCTCGACTTTAAATTTCACGGTGAAGAACTTGTTCTGTTTTACGTCAGTAGATCCATCAGCCTGCTCCGTTTTCTCAACAGTGACGGGTTTTTCCGTCGCAGATTTCTTCAGTTTCAACATCAACACTCTCAATTTCGTCGCGGATTTCATGAACGGAACAGTTAACTGCTGCTTCAAATTAGCGTCTCCGCCGTTAATAATAACGGAATCAGGCTCAACCGGAACGAGTCTTCCTTTGAAAAATAAATCGTCTGAAGGAGAAACCGGTAAATTCTCATCCTCACGATCGTTACTTGAACCGGAGGACAACGTGAACTTGAACTCTCTCTCGCCCGTACATTCACCGTCATCGTCAGACTCAACGACGTCGTTTTCCTCCTCGAAACCGCCGTCATTCTCTTCTTTCGTATCTTCCACATCTTCTCCTGCTTCCTCGTCATCAGGTACGGAGAACTCCAGGTCAAAGAACGGACCGTCATCGTCATTGTCGTTATCATCATCTTCATCAGTGACAATAGGTTGGGGGACAGAGGTGAAAATAGTGGTGGCGCGTGATGTAAATACACCGCCACCAGAGCCACCTCCGGCGGCGGCAGCGGCAGACTTCCAGTACTTGAGAAGACTGAAAGATTCCATGGTTGGGAGAGCCAGAATAATGGAGGAGAAAGAAAAATATAGGAGAAGATGAAAATGGAGTACTGACAAACTGAAGAATGAGGGAGAAGAAAGGGAAAGTAAATAGTAAAATGGGCTTTTTTAGAGAGAGAAATAGGATAGAGAGAGAAAATAAGGGTAATGTTTTTGTTTTGCTCACTGTGTGCGTAGGTTAGTCATGTGTGCGCAGTCTGCTTTAGTCAGATATTCATATGTGTTTGGATAAATTTCATACTGGAGATTTTTTAATTACTTTTTTACTGTACCAAAATATTTCTTTTTTCTTATTTGCTTTCTAACTAAATGATACCTTATCTTTTCAGTTTATAGCTAATTTAATTTCTAAAATTAACATGGGAATGGACTTAGTTAGGGTTAAGTATTGATGAGGGATTTGAGATCTCGCCAGTCCATGTAACTGATCGATGAACTCGCACTTGATCGGTTTACATTCTGTCTTTCTAGCTAATGACACTGGTTTGTAAGATTCTTATTCGACTAATGTATGTTTCACCTTAACGTTATTAAGACTCGTGTTGGCCACAAAGCTGACGTATACCGAGTACAAATATTCTTTTAGACTTTCTTTCTCTACCTTCTTCTACTTTGGATTTTCTCTCTATAATATACTAATTTTGATTGTTAGAATGTGTTCAAGGGCCTATCCCGTATCACAAGAGGAGCCCGACAAGTTAAAATCAATTAACAACAATCATCCGATCAACTCATACATATCCACTTCATCCTTAAATATTTACAAAATTTTGCTAGATGTTTGCACCTTTGATAGCGGGATAGTTGGTCACAAAAATTATTTTCATTCAATCAAAAATTCAAACATTTGATTAAAGAAAAAAAAAAAAGACCTTTCAAAGCTCTATCACATGCCAGAGTTAAACATTTATTACCTTAATGGGCCATTAGATTGATCAAATTTAATGTTAGTGCTTAATTTTAGTTATTAATAATGACAAGTTTAGGTATTTGTTTATGCAATAACCACCTTATTAATTATGGGGCATGGAAGAAGTTGTGGGGTTGAAGTAGATATTTGGAGTTTTCCGGCGAGTACTCTCATGTGGATTAAATAGCAGGGGCCACATTGGCAAGTCAGAAGAAGTTGTGGGGCTAAACTGTAATTTAATTAAATAGTATTGCACGGAATGAAAATGAAAGGTCACATTATACACAGCAAAAACTGCCCTTAAAATGGCTATTTTGGACTTACCCAAATCCTTATTAGGGTCACGTGTCATACATGCAGATAAGGACCTCTCCTATTTTAATTGCCCCTATTTTTTTAAACAATACTCCATTATGAAAAGCTTTGACCTATTTGAATTATGATATTAATAATGGGTGAGCTTTGTGAACTTTCAAATAAATAATAGAGAATTTGAATAAGTGCCCATTACAAAAAGGTTTCTTGGTTTTAAATGTAGAACATTAGTTAGATACAACAAGATTTGTGTTACATCTTAAATTCCCAATTGAAGTACTATTTTATATTTTTATGTAGAGTTCAATAACCTTTAAAAAAATGCAGATTTTGCTTAAAAAAAAAAATGTAGATTTTAATAAGTTATCACACTATAAAACTTATTAAGAGATAATGTATAATAATCGAACTGAATTCAAGTGAATTGATTGAAGTAAATTTGATGAATTTGCTGAATTTAAGTAAAAATGAATAAAACCTAAAACACTATGTAAATATTAGTATTAGTTTTGCCTTAAACATTATTTGGCTTAATAGTCTAAAATTGGCTTGAAATTTTGATTAACTATTTAAATGTATAGTGTATTATTAGCTTCATAAATTTGGAGTAGAGCATGACTCGTTTTATTTGAGGCTTTTAATTATATTTCGAGAAAAATATGGATCAGAATCCAACTATAACAAATTCTTAGTGACTCGTATTATTTTATTTTTTTGATCAAATATCAAAAATTCATTAAAATCAAACAAACAAAATACAACACTGGGCAACTTGGCCCAACATCAAACAAAAGTCCAGAAATTACAAACTCAATTCCAAGGAGCCCAATTGAAATTATTACATAGAGCCTCGCAAGATACCCTTTAAATGTAAGCAAGTTATTTGGAATGAGTTTAAAAGATTAAGGATAATGTCATAAATTAAAATTACTTAGACCTTAACTATCAATTGAATCTTTTTATTCAACAATCAGTTCATTAATAATTTAATAAAGTATCAAATCCTTTGTAATTAAAAGTTCTTCAGTTCAATCATTTCCTTTTAAAAAATACGCTCTAAACCTTCTTGAGGCATCTCCCATAATGTATCAAACTATTATTCATGGTACATTGTCTACGTATACGAAATGAGAAAAAGATAGTTGAAATTATGATCTTCTAAGTATCACCATGAGTATGATGGTCTAATTTTCATTAATTTGATTTTGCAACCTTATGATGTATGAACAAAGGCTCATCTGATTTGTCATTATCCGATCCACTAACCATATTTAAATTGCTGATTGAGACATTCTTTAAGGATGTTCAAGTTTTTTTCTTTAAGATACCATGTATCATCGAAAATTATTTTGTAACTCCATTAGTGATTGATGAGAAAGTGAATTCTACAGTATGCCTGCATTATGGAGCTAGTTTGAACTTGTCTTTTCTTATAGATGTTATGAAAGCTAGACCGATAAAGTGGGGAGATAATTTAGAAAGTTAAGTAAATAAAGAGAGCGAGTTTTAAAAAACTTGTTTGTTATGGGGGTTAATGCGCAATGTTTAGATCGAACGGAGGTAAAAATACTCTTAACATAGGGTTGTAATGACGTTTAGGTCTTCCGAAACTTTGATATCTAGTTGTGTTCGTCTCTTAAAATGTTTCGACAGTTCTACGCTTTAACTTGAGCTTCATTGGCCTATTTACCATGCGGGCTTATGGCAGGGGTTTTAGGTCCATGTAGGTCTTATTGCTAATGATAACATTGTTGATAATATTGTTTATCCGTTGTGCTCACCTAGTCAATAACTGATCAAATATAATTTGGTCAATCACCATTAAATTATAATCTAAGGGTAGAGATTAAAACATAATAAAATCAATTAAAGACGACGGGTAGATACGAGACTATCTAGAGTATAATAAAAAAACAAAAAACACTATTTATATTTAAAGTAAAATATGTGATTTCATTAGGTTTTAGTCTCCACTCTTCAATTCTAATCTAATGGTGATTGAACAAATTTTATTTGGTCAGTTATCAACTAGGTGAACACCACTCTGTTTTTTTTTAAAAAATTTGTGAAATTGCAAATCCAATTTTACTAAAATAAAAATTTATATTTGTATGGAAGGGCTTGAGTTGGGCCTGATGTTGAGATTTTTAAATATAACCCAGCTTGGTCTAACCTTTGTTGGGATCAGGTAAGAACCTTTGTTGATAAGTTTGATGTAGCCTACCTAGTCTAACCCAACTCATAGATATTTTTCACAAGCAACACTTTTTCACCATTTAAATCTCACTACTAAATGTAAAAATAAGAGATTTAAACAAATAAACCAAAAATGACATTCTCCTAGATTTTCATTAATTAGTTAAATTTTGTTGGAGCAATTTGGAATCAAGTGTACATATCTTATTATTGATAAATGGATACATCAATTTGCCGTGGCAAATTGACATTATTTGAGATGTAAACCATACAAATAAGTTAAGCATGTGAATAAAAGAGAGTAAAAGGCCAAGGAAGTTGATAAAAAGTGATGTGTATCATGTGAGGAAAACATGTCATAATTAACAAAATAAATCACATAGTTGTTTTTTTTGAAGCACAAATCACATAGTTGTTAGTTGTTTAGACACAAATCCAATATATTGGAATTCATGATTTCAAAATGCTAAAAATTCATTTTGCTTGAAAATCTCAATCAATTTCTCTTCATTTTTAATGCAATATATTTATTTATGCTGTATCTCTTTACGACAGCTCATTAAATTTGATGTCAATTATTATTCGACACAATCCTCATTTTATCAAAAAACTAAACACAAACACTATTTTAACAAAATTGATAAACACATGAGTTTCTTTTCGAAAATTACCCTTATATTTTTGACATATATAATATCAGTAGGATTCTAGGTAGATATTATTCTGTGCAGTTATTATGTACCCAGAATAAGAAATATTTTTTTGTAACAATATTATTCTGTGCAGTTATTATATACAGATCATTACAAAAAAATTTATAAGCAAAATTTCAAATTCATTCATTTTTTTCTTTAATATGTTTCATTTGATATGTTTACAATATAATATTGTTACAAATTTTTGTTTATTTTATTTTTTTCTTTCTTTAAGCTCATAACAAAAATTAATTTTAAAATACTTTTTATTATTAATCTTAACTAAAATTTTAATATTTTATATATTTAAAGACAATATGTGCATTGCACGGGGTGAAGACTAGTATGAATCTAAAAGAACTAAGTTATTGTAGGTGTCGGCTATCCTCACTTGGTTTTAAACCAAGTATGTTTACTTTGTTTTTTAAGCCAATAACAACATAACACCTCAAATATTATGTATTAAATAATCTATTAATTTTTTGTTGCCTTTACCTGTTGAACCTGTAGGATTTACTTCCCACTTCACTCGGCATTCATCATGGGTGGGGAAGTTATATTTAAATAAACAAATACATGACAAGTGCCTAAGATATACTAAAAGTGTTGATTAACCTCTAAATTAATAAATATTCCTATTTAACTCAACAAAAAAGACATCATTTTACCAACCATTTCATTAAATGTTTTTTCTTTTTAAATTTTTACATAAAACGTTTAATTTACATTTCTAAAAAATAATCACAAACTTTTTCTTCGTGAATTCAAAAAGTAAATTTTATGTAAAGCTACTATTATTCAGATAATTTTGAATTTCATATAATAATTTTTATTTTACATAAATCTTATGTTGTGAAGTATAAATTTCGTACCCACCAAGCAATGTCTTGGTGGTTATTACATTCCACTAAGGAGTGTGAGGTCATGGGTTCGAATCCCATGATTGTAGAAAGTAGAAGCTCAAAAAAAAGTATAAATTTCGTAAAGTGAGCTTAATTTACGTAAAATGAAACTTAATTTATATAAAGTTGTTAGTTTACAAAAAAATTCTCCAACTTCATGAAAAAAATATAACTTGACATAACTATTCGATATAGATTACTTAAAGTGAGACCTATTTTATGTAAAATGAGGCTTAATTAACGTAAAATTCTTTTTTTTTTATATAAAAAATATCTAGAATCGCACGAAAATATCCAACTTCACGTAAATCTTACGTTGTTAAGTATAAGTTCCGTAAAGTGATACCTAAATTACGTAAAATGGAACTTAATTTACGTAAGGTTATTAGTTTAAAAAAATCTATAAATACCCGAAAAATCCTATTTTACTTTACGTAAGTTTCCTATTGTTAGGTATGAGTTTCGTAAAGTGATGCCTAATTTACATAAAATAAGACTTAATTTACGTAAAGTTGTTAACATACAAAAAATCTCCATATGCATCAAAAAATATAACTTTACGTAAATCTTATATTGTTAAGTCTTTTGTAAAATGAGACTTAATTTACATAAACTATATAAAAAAAACTCTAGTCACGAATAATTTCAAATTTACGTAAGTCTTTTGGTGTTAGGTATCAATTTCGTAAAGAGAGGCCTAATTTACATAAATGAGACTTAATTTACGTAAACTTGTTAATTTACAGAAAAAAAATCTGTAACTTAATGAAAAACAAATACAGCTTTACATAAATCTTTTTCTGTTAGATATAAGTTTTACAAAGTGAGACATAATTTACTTAAATTTGTTAGTTTACAAAAGAAGTTCTCTAACTTCACGAAAAATTCCAACTTTACGTCAAATTTTTTTCGTCAGGTATAAATTTCGTAAAATGAAACTGAAAAATATTTGTTATTTTATGTTAGTTTGATATATCTAATGGATTTTGTAAAATAATCAAACAATGGATATAGATGTAGGCCTGCATAGAGGCCCATTACCTGGAAGCCGAATCTTATTTGGGCCCAAGCTAGGGAGGTCTATGAACTAGTAGCTATAATTAAATAAAAAACATAGTAATACAACAACAACAACAAAGATATATGTCTGGATGTACATGTTACTAACCTGCAATACACGCTTTGAGAAGGCAGAAACTCAAGTTCAATAAACATCTCTACCTGAAAAATAGGAGTAATAATAATAATAATTACAAACCATACAATGAAACATGTTAAAATGGTAACTTTCATTAAGATTATTGTCAAGCAGAAAAAAGCCTTATTGCTACCAAAAACACAGGCTAGTACACAAAGAGTTCATCAAATTTCATAATAACAAAGTTGGAGATAGGTTTCAATGATGTTGCACTGCTAAACATTACATTTTTTGGGGCACCAAAGGATTATTTTGTCCAGATATCCCATCTTAGCCAACACAACTTGAACGAGAGAAATTGCCGCACATTGCATAAGCAAAACTGACTAAATTGAAACCTTGGAATCTCTTGAACTCAGCACTACAAAGCATTATAAAAATAATCTAAAGAACAAAAAATCATTGTTTCATACATATTCAAAACTAGTCTATGCTTTAAAAGGCCACCAAAATAGCTGACTCTACATTCCTCCGTAATAAAGATGGACCATGCTATTTAGGCTATGTATCAAATGCCGTCATAACTCTTTTGTTTTAGATAGTCTGGTTAGCATATATTTCAGCACAGAAAATACAGATCCCCAAAGTTTAAAGCATGGTCTAAATTGACTTGCCTTGGAAGAACTCATGGCAGCAGAATCAAGGAGGTTTGCGTACAAAGCACGATAGAATCGGTCGCTAACAATTTGGTTCTTGGAAGAGAGTTATCAAGAAGCATTAATGTCTGAACTCCTACATTAAAGTTATTTGAATGAACCTGCATAATTTTTAAAGATCAACAAAATTGTTCTATGATTTATAATGCCTATCAATAAGTAGCTATATTAGAAAAACAAAAATTCTTTGCAACTGCAAAACATAAAAGAACATACGATGTTACCAATCGGAAAAGAATTGGTGTTTGGACCTCAATGAAATATCATCAGCCTCGGTGCTTGAGACAAATGGAAATGCTCTGTTAACTCCCTAAACATGGCCACAGAATTGCAATCATGAGTTCTAAAGCATAGTTTTATAAACATGTAGCCGGAACTCCAATGAAAATCAGTCAAATAATTCAGCCTCTCAAAGTACAATAGCTTTCAAATAAAAAAGGAGATCTTTATGCTTACAGTTAAAAGAGCTGATAGAAGTCGTGAATCTAATTCAACATGAGATTCTGATGAATTGTCCATTTTATGCTCCTTTGGAGGCCCATCACCCTTTCTATTTTCTCCTTTGCCACTTTTTTCCTTCACTCGAGCGCTTTCAGCCTCAGTTATTAGTACCTGCAATTGTGATTTAAATTTGTTTTGGTTTTCAACAATATTATTATCTCAGAACTTGGAAGCACGATAAAAGTTCATCAATTCAATCAAATGGGCTAGTACGACAAAATTTTTAGCAAATAGGATATGAATTACATAAAGAAATAAGGTACAGATTTGTCATCCATATAGAAGATGCTGCGCGAATAAAAATTGTATTCATCGACCATTGGTACCTTAATGAGTGCAAAGTACACATCTATTAAGCGTTTTGCCGCTGCTGGTCCATCTTCCTTAATACTTAGATGAATTTGAGTCAAAAAGTTAACCTGCAAGGGCAGAAGGAAGTCTAATAAGGATTCTACTTCTGGAAAAACAAAAAGGATTCAACTTCAGCAATTAACGTCAAGATTGTTTTATAACATGAGAAAGTATGATCAACAAGACATACAGCATGGTACTTTGCTCTTAGTGTCAAATGAGGTCGAAAAAGGTAAGTGTCCACTTCATCAATCACCACAGCCTGTCCAAAGAAATGGCCAAGATAATCAACATAAGATCATAAAGATATACACACGCATACACTAAAAAATAAAAGATAAAAACTGAACCTTCATATTTGGGTGATCAGCTAAAAGGTTTGACAAGTAGAAGTCAGCATTGGAAGCACCCCTATTTTGAGGATCACCAAGCTGCAAATAATCAAATTGTCAACTTTGAAGGAGACCGCATTAACTAAAATCACTTCAGAGAACAAAATGAGGGCATTAAATATTCCAGAAGCAACAGTAACTTACTTTGTTGACAAGACCAACGAGCAATATGCGCTCCAGCTCAAGGTTCCTTTTCAACAGCGCATACATCGTCTAAAATCACAAACACCAACTGGTTAACTTTACCTCCAACATTGAAATTTATATTTCGGACAGAACAAATATTAGGAAGTGAATAAACAAGAAGTTAATAGAACATGAAAGCAGTCATGAGGATGTCACATCTAAATAAATGAGTAAAGGTTTACATTAAGGTGTGATAGCATTCATAACTCGCAAATGGAACCATAAGACAAACTGAGTGGTGACCAAGATGGTTTCGGCATGCCCCATCAAGTTTGACTAAATTACTTGGTTGGTGGGGATTACATGAAAAACCATAGAAAAGGAGTGACAAATATTCAGGGACGTTATAGAAATTGCCCAAATGTTTATAGGACAAGTAAACAAACCATTGTCATTGATCGTCTGGTCCTAATTCCTATTATATCTTAAGAACAAGGCTAATAGGACAGTTATGACTGCCCATAACATCTGGCACGATGTATGAATCATGCACTTTCTCCGCTATCGATTCCGACACCAGGAAGTAGTCAAGCCTCCAACCTATTTCACAATCGCATTCCAATTCCACTGACTAAATAAATATGCATTCAATCTCTTCAGTTCTAATAAATATGCTCAAATGGTTGGAGGATACCTTTGTTGGTTTTACGCCCACCATGTCTATAACCCCAGTAAGTATACCCTACAACGTTCGGATGCTGTTTTCTGAACGTATCCACAAATCCCCTCTACAAGAAGTTTTCCGTAAATGATTTATTTTCTTCTTCTGTAACAATTATATCCCTGCACGAATAACAATTATATCCCAAAAATTATGCACTCCATGCCCAAATTTGACGTCTCTCCAAAAACATACCTAACTTTCCAAGAAGATACAAAATTAGCAGAACAGAATTTAAGTAAGACTATTAAACAATAAGCTTCTTGTGTTGAAAAAATTATTTTATAATAGATGAAGAAAATCACTTCGAAAAATCATGTTCGTAAAAGTGTTTCAAATTAATGAAACTATTGTCGAAAATTAGATAGGTGATTGATTAAAGGGAGGCCTCTACAAATCAAAGGCGAAGTAAAATGGTTAATCAAATGTGCTTGACTAAATGTTAGTGCACACACCCGCGCACACACAAAAGCTCCACAAAAGCACGGGGATTCATAATACTTACAGCAGGGTTGAAAATATCTATCTCTTGATGAGCACAATTCAGATCGGCAGTCAAAATGACAAGTTTTGACTTTTCCAGCTCCTGCATTCATCCATACAAAGAAATTACAGGCATATCCCACTCAATGAAATACATATTAACCTATGTTATCAAGAGCTAAAGAAGAACAAATTATATGAGCGAAAAAGTATGGTGTTGGCTCTAAAATATAAAGAGCAGAAAGGAGAATTTGCGAAATCGACACGCTAGAAGCATTTTGGAGCTCAACAGAACTCAACAAGGCTCTAAGATAACAGGACAAAAAAAGAAAGAAAGAAAAAGCCAATAAAAGATTAGTCCACATAAAGAATCAAATAATTTTTTCGATGACTTCAGATATCTAAAAGATATCACATGAATCACAAACAACAAACAGAAGAAAGGCCGATCAATAATAGAAAGAAAACTAACATATAAAGCAACTATCAACTGAAAGTCAGGCTTACTTTCATGTAGTTGCTGAGAGAAAGATCCCATTCTGTAACTCTGTATGACTACATTTAAGAAATAAAGCCTTTGGATGAGTCAGATGATGAAACAAATCAATTGAAGAATGATGCAAGTCAGCGATGCTCCATTACCAGGCTTCTCAAGCCATCTCCAGAGTTAGGGACATATGCGCATATTAGATAAAACGAATCAAATTCTGCTGTCACAATTCGTCCCTCACTGTCGTGATCTGGTAAGCCTAGACCATAGCTCACCGAAAGTGGCTTGACCTGTCAAAAAAGTACTATGACTAACAAACTGCTGATACTGAAAACTACCAGACAAACAAAAGAAAATTTGCCAATCATATCTGACTATCCGTTCCTAACTACAACATTCAGATTTACACCCTGAGCTACTGGAATTCTTTTTCATTTCGGACGTGTTAGCAGTTCATGAAGTACCGAAAACATCTACTTGCTTTTGAGGCAAAATCTTTTCAAATATCGCGACTCCTGTGAATTACAAAGGCAAATCTTTTCAAATATCGCGACTCCTGTGAATTACAAAGGCAACCACACTATATTTGTACATGGTATTGAATGAAGTGGATGCAAACGAAATTCAATTCACACGTATTGTCTATATCCTTATTTCTCTTTCGGTTCACTCACTATTCAAACAACAAAGCATAAAATAGTTAAGGAATTGACAACTAAATGCATAAAAAAAGATGCTGCTCACCAACTTTAACTGATATAATATTCATATGAAGACAAATAAAGCAATTATTACATTCTACTAAGTTAACTTCAATACAAACATCTTGATATTTTGGGAACATGATGCTTCCATTCTATTATCAACACCTTCGCTCATCAAGACATCTCAGGACTACCCCAAATTTAAAATACAGACCAAGTACACACTTCAACGTCCCTTTTCAGTTCGATGCTTTAAGTAGCAACTCATTTATTCAAAATCATCTTTCTCCTATGGTCTTGATTTCCTATGATTGATTGAACACTCGACTCTCAATACAAGAAAGAAACTACAACTTGGAAGGTATATGATATATTTTCTTTTAGATTGAATTGATGTGTATATTAAATCCTCACATATTCTGGAGTAGTAGTCATATACTTGCAAATGCATGACCTCACGCTCACACACAAGTACTCCAGAGACACAAAGGATCAAGTATTCCCCTAAAACAGGAGAATTAACCTTCACGTACAGATAAAATCTGTAGGTGATAGCTCATCAGTAAGAGAATTTACTGGGAGATCAAGATAGGATAAGACAGTTTTCACGATTACAAGTAAGAAGCCCAGATTGCCTCAAATCTTTCTTAACCACATGATATAATGATAGAGAACTCAAAAAATATATCATAACAAAACTCACATACTGATATCTCCTGCGATAGCATTTGGTTGACTCGTTGTCATGGAGGTAACTTGGATCAAGCTGTAGTCAATCAATTAATAGTAGTAGCCTGCAAATAGAGTTGTTGAAAAAAAAAGAACAATATAAGGTGAAGATTTACAACCCCACTGCATATATTCCTGCCTTCCAAAAAAGAAGGATAAAAGTGCAAAAATTACAAAATACCAGATTTAAGCATACAAAACTAACCAGCAAAACAGTTTGATCAATTTTGAAAGGAAAGCCTTTTTTGGTCCTTGATAATAAAGATGTAACTACAGTTGGCAACAATTCCTCGGGCATTCTTGAATATCTGTTAGATGATCAAATGTCACACCGGAATACAACAGTGAGTACAAACAGTTTGTCAAGATCCAAGGGAATAAAAGAGAATACAGGGAAGCATAACATGCAGATCTAATAAACTACATGAGAATCTATAATAGCCCACAATCCAGCGTATAGTTACATCCAGACTCTGCTTAACCCAATTTTCCTTCATTTTCATTGTCAATTAATACAAAACAGGAAGTACGCAGATGATCCAAATAGATTAACCCAAAAAAATTCAAAATCAATTTGGGTAACCTATGTGAGCTGATAATTGAACTCAAAAGATGCCTTATCAGAACAAATATGACACCTTGTCATCAACTAAAACTAATAATACCTTCAGTAATACCAAGAAGAAAACATGTCTTGTACCTTTAAAGTTTAAAGCCCCATTTATCAAGCTTTAATTAAACATTTGTCTAAAGATATGTGTGCAATGACCACAACTATGGAGTTTCTTATGGGGGATTTAGGTGTTGAACAGCCTAAAGCTCACGGGGGTGTGGAGAGTCATAGACAACGTGGCTAACAACAATATTTTAGAACTCCACAAAATAACAGTTAAGCAAAGAGTTGTACAGTGGTGATAAGAATAATAATGCCACATTAGTACAAGGGAAGATTCAGAGCAACCCATAGGAAAGCTATATAAAGATTATGAGACTTTTTTTAAGAGAGATAAAATTCATATGGTGTAGATGCTATTAAGAGCATAAGAATCTTGAACAAGGATGGTAGCATTCCACTATAAGTTTCATGCTGAATCAACTAAAGAACACCTGCAATAGAAAGTATAGAAGCACACGTCATATGCCAGCAGCTGAGAAATAAACTGGAAACATCAAATAATAATTAGAAGTCGTGATAGCTCATCAATTTAAACAAGAGAATTTAAAGTGAAATTTTATGGCTTAATAAATGCAGCAGCAACGATATGATACAGCAGCGGGCACGAAATATTGGTATAGGCATAGCTGAGTTAGTATTCAACCTGTATTAAGCATACATGATTGATAAACCAGTTTGTAAATTCATCAACTAAGGAAGTAAATAATCAAACAATGCACATCCAAAACATGCATGTTACTTGTCAATTCCCTTTCCTAATCTGTAGCAGCAGCTAGGAGTTAATTATCCTCATAGCAAGTAGCTCACTGTTTTCATGTTCGATAAGAGATTGATGCATATATTTATGTACACATCTTATCCAAAAGTAGCATAATCAAATGTGACAAACATAAAACAGTCCAACCTGAAGTAAACCAAAGAGCACTTTAAACTGAAACTCAAAGACCCAAACATAAGTCATAGGAAAGAACTATTATCACCTAGCAGACTCTTACGGTTTTCCCCATAGTAGACCAGAAAATTGGTTGAAACGCTGACAAAATTCACAAGCGAAGAAACAACAAAATAATCACATTCAAAATCCATCAGCAAAGACATGTTTACACACTCATTGAAACTTGCAGCCAACAATGCATAGAGCAAAAACGGGGACAAAAAAAGGGAAAAGAACTCAACGTCATATTATCATTTCTAAGGAACAATGACACCATCCAATGGGAAGTCTATAGCAAGTCATTATGTAGCAGATACCACACCTGTCTCAAACGCAACAGCTGCAAAATCTTCCTTGTGTTAGGGTCCATGACATTGATACTGAAGTTTGTACACAAGAAACCATTACCCAACAGATCATACGAAAATTTTGAGAACTACAAAAACTAAAACAAAAAGCATACCCAAGAATCCTGATGATGAACAATAGCTTCAGTTCTGGAAGGACATACAATCCTCCAGCTGAATCAGCTCCATTTGCTAATAAATAAAAAACAGAAAGCCAAAACAAAAATGCTGAATAAAAAACAAATAAACAAAATCATGATCGAAATTAAATCATGTAACAGAAAGCAACCAGCTGATGATACTCCTTCACATACTTCTTAGCTCTGTTAAAAATCAGTTTAGCCTTATTATTTGAAGCTTCCAACGCCCGTTCTTCATTTCTCTTATACTTCATCAATGCAGATTCCAGCACGGTTTCAAATCCACAAAGTTTATATACCTAAATTTCAGACCAATTTAAATCAAGTTCTAAAGTAAAATAGTACAGTCAACAAAATCAACCTCTCAAACCATAATAATTGTGCTAAAGCGTTCAAATTCATGTAGATGAAACCCGTGCTTCTCCTTCCCTTGCCAGATCCTGGTCTGCCTGAAATCCTACACTCAAATTATTGGACGGGGAAAAGCGGCACTCGACATCTATCAAACAACACTAAGAACAAAGCAATACCATGACCTCGGGAGAAAGTAGTGATGATTCCCATGAAAATTCAGAGACAGGCTATATGATGTTTCATATATATACTCTGCTGCGGAGGGACGTTTTTCAAGTTTCAACCGAAGTTATGCCCATCTTTCATCAAACAAATTAGAATCACCATGAAACGGATATTCAGAGACGGGCTATATAATGCTAGTATATATTATATTGAGTTAGGGAGGAACAATTTTCATATTTCAATTGAACTCATCCTCATCTTCCATCAGGTAAATTAGAATCACGGGATAGTTCAACACGAAATAGATAATCAGAGACAGATTGTATAATGTAGTATATATTGTGTTAGGGAGGGACTCTTTTCAATTCCAACCGAAGTTACTTTTCAATTCCAACCGAAGTTAACCTGGTCTTTCATCAAGCAACTTAGAATCAGGGGACAGTTCATTCAACATGAAACGGACATTCAGAGATGGGCAATATAATGCTAGTATATACTGAGTTGGGGAGGGACAGCTTTCAACATGAAATAGATATTCAGAGACGAACTACATGTTGTTAAGGGAGGGACATGGACTCTTTTCAATTCCAATCAAAGTTACCCTTATCTTTCATCAAGCAAAATAGAATCTCGGGACAGCTCAACAGACACATATATTCAGAGACAGGGCAATATAATTTAGTACATTCTGTGTGTTAGGGGAGGGACTCTTTTCAAGTTTCAATTGAAGGGATACTTCAAAAAACAATGAAAATTTCAGATTTGGGGGAGAGACAGTATTCGAGTTTCAACAGAAGCAATTTGGGACTGTTCACAAGTTTCAATTGAACTTATCCTCATCAAGTAAATTAGAATCACGGGATAGGTTAACATGAAACATATATTTAGATTCGGGCTGTATAATGTAGCATGTACCATGTTAGGGACAGGATAGTTCAACATGAAATAGATATTCAGGGACAAACTACATATTGTAGTATATACTGTTAGGGAGAGACTATTTTCAATTCCAACCGAAATTCCCCTCATTTTTCATCAAGCAAATTAGAATCGCGGGACAACTCAACATAAAACAGATACTCAGACGGGGCAACATAATTCAGATTCTGTGTGTTAGGGTCAGGGACTCTTTTCAAGTTTCAATTGAAGGGATACTTCAAAAGACAATGAAAATTTCAGATATAGGGGGAGAGACACTTTTCAAGTTTCAACAGAAGTAATCCGGGACTTTTTTCAAGTTTCAATTGAACTTATCAGAGACAAACAGATACAGAGACGAACATTATGCAAATTTTCCGACGGACAATTCAACCGAATAATCCAGGACTGTTTTCAAGTTTCAGTTGAACTTATCAGAGACAAACAGATTCAGAGACAAACATCATCGAAATATTCCGACCGATAATAATATGGCAAAGTAAATATTAGAAACCCTAAATAGAGAAAAGGGACATATATCGAAACCCTATAATCATATGCAACAGAAATCGGAACGACAATAATAGATCGAAACCCTATATTCAGAGACGGGGCAATATAATTCAGTACATTCATGTATGTTAGGGGAGGGACTCAGAAGTTATCCTCATAAAGCAAATTAAAATCACAGGATACGACAACAAATCATTGAGAAATGGGAGGGACACGTTTCAACCGAACTTATCCTCATCTTCGATCAAATAATTAGAATCAGAACATGAAACATATATTTAGGCATGCATTGTATAATGTACTCTTTTCATTTCCAATAGTTCCAACATGAATCCGATATTCAGAGAGGGGCAATATAATATTCTGACTTAGCAACAGACAGTTTTTTATTTATCGAAACCCTAAATAGAGAAAAAGGACATTTATCGAAACCCTAGAATCAATTGGAACAGAAATGAGAGCGCATTCATAGGACAATAATTAATCCAAACTCAGTAAGAACGTACCATCATAACCACGATTTCATCTTCAACGCGTCTTTTACGCCCAAAATATTACAGAGGCACTCCGTAACCCTAAAATCAATTCGTTGCAGCATCTTGAAAGTCGCCGGAGAAAACACGCTGTGGAACTAGGTCTATTTATAACGGCAACTAAGCTTTATGGAAATAATGATGTCGGTGGAGTGTATTCTCTTTTCTAACCTTTACTTACACCGTCTTATATTGGCTTTAAATATAAGCAACCTCTTTAATATTTTTTTCTTTTTTCTTTTTCTTTAAAGGAATTATAAATTATAACTTAAACTATTAAATACTTCAAAATAAATCTATGAGTGTCATTTACCAAAAAAAAAAAATTGTTACACTAAAATCGGGTGTAGGCTATGATCACTTTTTCCCTTAACAAAGTGACCATAGAATATCCCCTAAAATCGTTATAAAAATATAAATACATATTTATGCTAAATATAAATAAATTTTAATGATTATTAATGTTTTTAAGATTAAGAGTGTAATTAAAAAGTTCAGTGTTCATATATATATTTAAAACAAATTATTCCAGGATAAAAACTTAAAGATCTATGCTTATGTTCTTGAAATATTCTATCTAAATTTGCATTCTTCTTATGCTCTCTTCTCCATTCTTTTCCTTTTCTAATTTTATGTTTACAATTATTAGAATCCTCTAATAATTTCTTCAAAAATTAAATATTTAGTCGTGTAAAATTTAATCAAGATTTAAAAAGGGATCAAACTTCAATTATTCTTTAGAAATGAATGGAAAATTCTATAATTACTTTATTTTGTACACCATAAAATCATAGCCTACACGAAAATGAAAAAAATAAATATTACAAGATTTTGATGGAAGAAAATATGTGTCTGGCATGGTTTTGGTGATAAAAGGAAAAAGAATAATTTTATTGAACAAGGTTGTCTTATTGAATTGATTTCACAGATCTCCAAGTTCCTATATGGGTTTTACTTGGGTCAGATTTAGTTTCTCCATCTATATGGCCTTTCTTGGCCCAAATATGGTTTACCCATCAAATTTTGGATCCTTCCTTACTAATTTTCTAGTGAGAGGATAGAATTGTATCCATTCCAAAATATTAGGAATCATTCAACTCGTGCATTACTAATATTATGATCCATGAACTTTGTTTTCCGATATAAAAACCTTAAATTCAACATGGGAGCCCAAAATTATTAGGGATTTGTAAAAATAGAGAATGATGACCTAAATAAGCATAAGTACGTCATTATCTCATCTTTATTCATGTCGAGTCTACAAAATAAGTATAGTTCAAGTATTAAGGTATCCATTGGAATGTTTAGCTAAGGTTTTAAACCTCGGTCTAGAACTAATCATATCCTATCATGTTAGTAGTATTATTGACATGTCAAGATTTGAATGGGCTCATACCAGTGTATAGTTTAGGATCACGTTGGTCTGAGACCGCACAAATTCCTTGTCTCTTTCCATGCATTTATTGAGCGGAAATCGAACCAGGAAGCTTTTTGACAAACTCAATCAACATAGTCAACTGAACTACAACTTGTAAATTTTATTAATTTTCATAATAAACACATTCTAGAACCTATATTACAAATTACAATCAAAACAAACTTTAATCGACTACTTTAAATTAGTCCTAACAAGCTTGAACCATTGAGTAGTAGGATCTTTCCCCCAATCTTTTTGACATTCATGATCAACATGAGTCAAAGTACACTTGTTTGTAACAATCTTTGAAGTGTATGGAGATTCTTTCTGAAGACACAAATGATTTCCTTGTTCATCTGTGGTTGCAATATGAAGCCTAGTTGAAGAAATTAGCTTCCATAAACTCATATTTTGAGTGCAATTAGATGAGATAATTGGGGATTTTCCTTCTCCAATTGCTTGAATACATAATTTAGTACCCTTTAATTTGATTGCACTTCCATTTCCTGCTTTTCCTGAGTACATAAAATGGTGTGGAACTTTGTTGCAAGTGCTTGAAAAAATTTCCTTTTTGTTGCCTATATGGATGCAACTCCCACTTTGTGGGTGAAAAATTATGTACGACTTGTAAAATTTTGATGCTGGATCTGCAAAATAAGTATAAGTTTACATATGAGAATGTAAAATTTTATTACCGATTCTTCTAAGGTTTCAGACACATTGGAACCATTGGTGTTAGTAGTACTAGTAGTGACATGACAAGATTTGAGCAATTACTAGTAATAGATCAATGTAGTTCAGGATCACACATATTTTGGCACCGTTTAGGTTCTACCATGTCAATAATGGTGTTTGTGTGAAAAGGTTTTGGATGGTCCCACACAATAGAACACAAGACAACACTTGTTAACACGTATCATTTTTAAACTAACGCAGCCCGTTAAAAAATAATCGATACCCAAAACTTCATTTTTCGGCAAATCCATCCGGACCCATTATAACAAACCCAAAAACATAAGAACAAAGTTAAAATCTTTACCTACATCATATGCTGATGCGTATCACTTTTAAACTAATTTAGCTCGTTATAAATCAAATATATACCCAAAAATTCATTTTACCCCAAGTCGACCCGGCCCATTATCCGAAACTCAAAAAAACATAAGAACAAAGTTAGAAACTTACCAATGTTAACTCTCTTAATAATCTCTAATCTATTCTGAAGCTCTACATTTCTCACACGATTCCATTGATAATCCATGATTCCAAAAGTCTCCTCCATCCCAATTTGATTCTCCCTAAAATAATAACTCCCTTGCAAACCCCACAAGCCCCAATCCAAGTCAAAATCCGTCACAAAACTCAACAAACAACTCAAATAATGGTCGTCCGCTTTGCTTAAGAGGCTTTGATCGAGCCCGAACTCGCCTAAGAAAAGCGGGACCGGGTTCACCTTAAGTGTCGGGGTGAACCCGGTTTTATTGATGAAATTTTTGGTCTTTGTGTGACAAACTTCGTTCAAAAACTTGACATCCCAATCCGTTTTGGACCCTGCACCCCATGAATACCAATGTGCATCGTAGACTAATTTGTTGTTGAAATTTGTGGGTAATGGTTTGGTTTTTAGGAATGATAAATCTGTTGCAAAGCTTAATCCTGAGACAAAGATTAATACTTTTGGGTTTGTTTTGTGGATTGCTGTTGCTCCTTTGAGTATGTACTTGTACCAGTTTTCGGAGTTCGATTTCGGGCCTCGGAGCTCGTTTCGGGTGCTTATCGCTATCACCTGAAAGAAATATTTTTACAAGTGTCAAAATGGTTATTTAACTTATTTGTTGCAATAATAATTTTGGGTTATGTTAGGAGAGCTTCATTTGGAAAACAAATAAATTAAATTAAATAAAAAATTAACTAAAATGGTAAATTATTATTTAGTCCTTATATTGTGACAAAGCATTTTCACAAAAACATCTCATGTTACCTAATACATTTCTCTTCAACAATATAGTCTCTCCGTATTAGTCCTCCGTAGAAAGACTAATCTGATATAGGATTAAACAATATATTAAATGAAAATATGAAGACTAATAAATTATTTATTCTTTTAAAGAACATAATTCAAATCAGTTCTATTTTCACCAGCATTGATTTTTATTTTCTTTTTTGAAAAAATTCATCAAAGCAAACCTCAAAGGTTATTATTAAAGAAAGATGCACATAAAAGGATACCATATTATTATTATTTTCAAATTTTAACCTAATTAAGATGAAATTAACTAAGTTAGTTTTAAGCCCATAAAAATAAAGTAAATCTGTTGAGATTTAACATTTCAATTTTTTTTAAAATTAAACTACATAATTGAAAATAATAAATAAGAGAAAATTAGGCTAAACACACAAAAGGATTCAACTTAAATTAACCATATTTTCTTAAAAATCTGTTATTTTTATCACCACCTTTTGAATTTGTTCTAAAACCATGCTTGAAATATGCAACATTAAAGAAATCAGGCACACAAAAGGGTTGAATTGTTATTTTAAAATGGATACCTAAATTTCACCTATTGTGAAAAGTCCTATAAACTTATTATTACCATTGAATTCTTGTTTGAAAACAAGTATATAAAACAATGTAAGAAATTAAATACAAAGTGAACGAAGGACTAAGAAAATAAGGGTCAAATTTTGCCCCAAATATTATTTGGAAAGTTCAATTTAATCCTTATTCTATAAAAAAAAAACTAATTTTGCTTCTAGACTCGAAACTTTAGTTCAATTTTGTTCTTGTAATATAAAATGTAGTTCAATTTTGTCCTATTTGAAGTAACTATAGACGAAGATGAACGACGAATTTCCTTGAGAAGGAGTAAAATCGAGCTAAAATTGTAGCAAAAGGGTAGTGTTGATGAATTTCAACGAAAAAATTTCCCGACTAATTTCAGACTGGTATCTAAAGAAAACTCGGGTCAATCCGATTAAACTGTTTGGATAGAATTGAAAAAAAAAAAATGCTTTCAGAAAAGTAAGACTGTTCTAAATATGAACTTTCAAATATCTAACGAACAATAGCGAATGATAAACAAAAACTGAATCAATCGGAGTCGAAAACAAATCAAATGAACATAATCCTTAACAACTTACTTGAGGTTTATTCTTAAAATTTTGAGCAACCTTAGTCAAACCAACAACCCACTCCAAAGGATCAAAATATTCATCCCCAAAAAACCCATTCCCATCATGTTCATTGCAACACCAAGTTGGTTTACTAACATGATTATCCAAAATGACCATAATACCCTTATTCCCAAGCTCCACAACAACACTTTCATAGGCCTCAACAAGTGTCTTCCCCAAAAGCCAAGGGTTATACTTGGCAATCCCTTCTTTAGCTGCATTTAAATTATAAGCATCTAAAGATTGAGACACTTTCATACTTGAAAATCTTGTCCACATGTATGTTGCATATGTGAATCTAACACAATTGTACTTCAATTCAGACAAGAATGAAACTAGTTTCTTCAATGGCTGCTCATTTAGACCTTCTGCCAACATTGTTTCAACATGGGATGGCCAGTTTACACACACTAGTTTGACCCTGTGGCCTGTTTTTTCATCTATGATCCATCTTCCTTTTGTTGATAATGGAAGAGATGATGAGATTTGAATTGATGAAGATAGGATGAAGATTGAGAGGAAGAGGGAGAGAATTGGGAATTTGGGTCCTTCCATTTTTTTTGTTTTGTTGAGTTGAGGTTTAGTGTTGTGTTTGGTGTGCCATATATATACACCTATTTACGGGGTAAATTACACTCGTGGTACCTCATTTGTGGGTATAATTTCTTTACAATCTTTTCCAAACTTTTTCCTTTTAAGTTGATTAACCTTTAACCACTCGAATAACGGGTTGATACTCTATTATAGAGTTCATAGAGACTTTAATTCCTTTAACTTTTAGGTTTTTAAGTCGTCTATGTATTGGTTTGGTTAGAAAACTGAACATGAGTATTTAAATGGATAGGTTTTATTGCTTAGAGAGAGAAATGGAATTGGAAATAGTTCGAAAAAGGCCTCGTGACTAGTGCTATTTGTAAATAAGGTTCATGAATCGGATTTTATGATACTCTGACCATTTGATTTTGACTGCAACATCGTCATTATTAACATTATTTACATTTTGTGAACTCATTTGGTAAGGTAGATACCTCAATTCATCATTTACACATTTTAAATTATGAAACTTTGTTTGTAAATAATGCAAACTACGCAGGTTTTTTCTCGTAATTTAGCCTTAGAAAGATGTGTTTTAAAAAAAATCAATTTAGAAAAGAAACTTGGAATGGGAGAAAGAGAATTGGAAGGGAAATCTGGGTCTGCCATAGCTGTTTTTTCTATTTATTCTTTTTTTTTTTTGGATAACTTTTTCTATTTATTCTTACAAGTGTATATAGTGTTATAGTTCAATGCATATGTCTACATATTTATGGGGTAAATCACATTTATGGTCCTTCAACTTTAGTTTACTTTATTTATGGTCACTGATTTTTGAAACTGAACTTAAAAGTGATCCGTGAATATTTATTAATATAAAAGTCTCTTAATAAAAGTGTTGCACAATTAAGAAATAACACAGTTTAAATTCACTTAAAATGCAATAACAAAATTTACAAGTGTGTAAAGTAATGATGCTAGTAATTGATCCAGACTTAACAAGACTAGGCTCTTCCCTTACACTTTTATGATGTTAGAGGTAAAATTCTCATAAAGTATTTTTGTATTGTATCACTTGATTCATCAATATAAAGATAAACATTAAATTCCATACTAAAACTACTAAAATCCAAGGAAATCCAAGATAATAAATAAGGGACTGAATATTTTTCGCAGCCCCAAAAATGGCAGCATTAACTAATTCCTCTACTTTCTTACCAAAATTGTGAAAAAAAGGGAATCCTATGGGATGAGCAAATATTGAAAAAATTGCTAATTTATCAATTCAATTAATAAGATCTTCTGCTACAATTACAACAAAATAAATGCCTTTTGCTGTAATAAAAAATAAATGCCTTGAAAAAAGGGGAGTAAAATATATTTGTAACCCCCTAAACTATAACTACTACTTACATTATAGTCCATAATTTCATTTCTTGTGATAAAAATTACTGAAACTTTACATTAACGTAATTTTAAACTCCAAATCAACAAATGTACGTAAAAAATATCAGTGAAATGGTAACCTAAACAATTTTTTTGACTATGTCATATAATCCATTTTCATCAGTGTCACGAAAAGTTTATAGGCAATACATACCATCCTAATTTTTATTTAATTAGAAAAACCATACATCTAATTGCACGTTATAAAATATTTGAGCTCAAAATATTTCAGAATCCTGATTCCATGACCGATAATGAATGTAAACATTTGCCAGTTTTTGTCCAACTATACCTTTCCATATTTTTTTTATAGTTCTAGCTAGGATGCAATTGTGATGGAGTTCACTCGATAATCCTAATTAATTTTCCCAATAGGGTGGGAATGACGAGAAAAATATATTTCAAATGTGGGAATGAGGACATCTTTCACACTTGTAAAGATCCTTATCCCCGCCAATAAAGATATAATGTAGAGATTATATTAAAAATATATTTTTATATGTGTTTACTGAGTGACAGAAGTCTCAATACAAAGTCTAAGATCAGATTAATTATACAGTCTCATATGAAAGTTATTTTTCTTGGCATAAGGTTAAAAATATACCCATTCTTTGTCACCATGGAGTGTTTCATTTCTATCGTTTAAAATTCATAATTGAGAGTTTGGTAACCGAGTCAAGATATAATTGAGTATCTGCTATTGATAAATATAAACGGTTCCGAATTTCGCTATAAATAACTCAAATAGTATTTTGTCAAGGATTCTTTGTTCTTATTCATATACAAAATTGATAGTTATTTGATGGTCATATTAGACATTCTCAATAAATTTGTTGATAAATTGAAAAATAGTTCGTGATACAAAATTTTACAGTCGACAATGTGGCAGCAAAACAGACCTTAATTGAAAATGTAGAACATAGATTTATATCATTCCATACGTTCGAAATAAATCTATAATTTTGAACTAAAAAAAAAAAAAAAAAAACACTTTTTCAAAAACATCAAGGTTCTATTTTGACCCTTGTCCAAAAAACATATTAGTTTCTCAGGCATAAGTTTAAATGGGCTCGAGCCCATAAGAAGAAGCCGTTTTTAGGTGTAAACTTGCAAGGCCCAGCCCAAACTGGCCCATTAAGAAGGCAAATAAGTAATGGGTATAGATTTTTTTTTTTTTTTTTTTTTTTTTTACTGGTGGCATAGATTCTCTTTAATGTGCATTTAATCCAAACAATAATTCTTTAATGCCCCATTGAAAACCTTCATTTGGAATTAACCAAATATAGACATTGGAATCATTTGTCATACCTATACCGATTTCAAATACCGTTAAAAATTAAAATAAAATATTTTGTTCGCATATTCTACACCAACTGTATAAAATTTGTGGCGTATTTGTTCTCGATGAGAAGTAACACACAAGTGGAATAGAATAACAAGTCATAACTGTGCAAACGGCCACTAATGACATTTGGAATTGAACTGACTAAGCAATATTAGGCTTCCAATTACACCCAGCAAAATTGTAACACATTTATGATGTTAGAAATACAACTGTTCGACCGACAATAATTAAGAGTATTTTTTGCACCGTACCCCTTAATTCATCGATATAAGCATGAAATTGCATATTAAAACTATAGATGATAAATAAGGAAGTGATTCCTTGTCTCATTATTTTTCACAGCCCAAAAATGGCATTCATTCATTAATTCCTCTATTTTCTTAACTAAAATGTGAGAAAAGGGAACAAATTGCTAATCTATGGTTGAATAAATCAGATCCTCTGCTAGAATTACAACAAAATAAATGCCACGACAAAAAACGAAGTAAAATACATCCATGACCACTAAACTATAACACTAATAACATTATAGTCCATGAATTCCATTTCTTGATATAAAATAAGTTTAGGAGCTGCAATGTTAATATTGCTATAGTTTAGGGGCTAACGATGTAATATACCTTGGAAAAAGTGAGAGGGCAACTTGGGCTTGTGAAAACTGCAGAAGAAGAACAAGTGTTTGCTTATTTAGCTTTCTTTTGGTCCGATACTCGAGCTCCCTGGATCTTAACGACAGGTTGGTCCTTCGCCTGAATGAGCTTTAGAAATGGATGGACATTGAGATCTCCCATAACCAGTTTTTGGCCAACGTCGAGTTCGCTTAGATCCACATCGATATATGGAGGGATGAAATCCGGCGGGCAAAGGAATTTGACCGTTCTCTTAATAATGTTCAAATAAGAACCTGCCCAGTGAGTATAGAGTAAATATACTTCGATTTTTGTGGAAACATATCACATCAAGATTCTAAACTTACAGCACAGTTTATTATGACACTAAAATGCCGAGCAGAAATGAGATTATAAGCTTCTATGAATCAGAGTCATTTGAGACGCAAGGGAGTCTTGGAGCTTTGGCATGTGCCTGAGCTATACAAGGCGCACTATAAGTAAAAAAACGCTGACTGGTATCTACTTTTCATCAAAACCCTATAAGATATGATAAATTCTAAAACCAAAACGCAATAGATACTAAATCATGACAATATTCTTAAGTGGGCATGCCTCTTATAACCACGGCTAGGAGCAGCTTGGCAGTCACCTAAGTGACACGGCCTGCCTTCTGGGCGCTAAGGCCCTCGGCCAAATGCCTTCCACACCTGGAGCCTGAAGGCATATGCCTTGACAATAATGCTAATAAGAATAATCTATGTCAAAGAGCAGACTGTTACTCGCCTCAGAAGAGATATCAAAGAGAGAAGCGAACAGATGTTTGTCATTGAAGACCAGTTAGTTTAGTCCAATGATGAGGTAGCCACATAGATATAGGGAAGTTTGTAACCATGTAATGTTATAGCAGTAGAATATCCTGGTTGATCCTTTACCTTTCAGGACTCAAGTTTATCCAGAATGGACGATCCAATCAGTTTTTGTAATTCCAAGTTGGGTATGTTATTTGTTAAAACTTATAATGGGTGAAAAGGGTTTAATAGGACGGAATATGCAATCCCAGATTAGCAACTAAGATCACTGGACGGCAAGGAATCCACTGCTATATGGCTTCACTAAGATAGGAACTACTATGCTCAAACCATTTTTGTTTAGGGAAAACGAGTAAGTGTATACAGACAGCATAACGTTGTTGCATAGGCAGTAAAGATATGTACTTTAAGATCCTATCCAAACACAAAGTATCACATTGAAAAACAAAAAAAAGTGTTCATGAATACACATTCCTCATTCACCAATTCAAGCAAACTCTAATACCAGTTATTGTCAATGCTGTGAGCATTTCACAGAGAGTAAATGGTATGGCATCAATTCTAGCCACATAATCGAACGTTTAAGCAATAGCTACAACAAATAAAAGTTGCAACACCAGGGTGTAGTCAACAAAAATACAGATTTCTTATTTGTTTTTAATGCAACGTAGCCTCAGAACTTTGAACCATGAAAAGGACAAGTGTACTCGAAATACAAATATGAGAGGAACTGGAAGAGTAGAAGCTCGAAAAAAACATTGGTAAGGTTAATTAGCAGTAGCTTTTGATAGAAAATGAGAAAGTGGTTGTAAGAGGGAGATGCTACAAGTGTGAAATTCAGGGAGAATTAGAAGCTAATCTCCTCTCACAATGACAAATGGGGAGACATATCTCGTTTCATTTCCGTAAAAAAACAGTTGTGAAGACTTTGGTTGAAAAAAGTTTAGCCTTTAGTGTAAAGATTAAAGAGTAACTTGACAACATTAGTTAGTATCACGAAATTCATGACAACAAGAAAGTCTATATCCCCACTAATTCCAATCAACCATATAGCCTAAAGTAATTAGAGATATCAACAAAGAAGGAACATGATGGGACTATCGATGCCCTTAGAAACTGTTAGAAACTTCAGCAGAAATGATAGTGTAGTATGCAAACTTCACAATTACGAGTACAAACTACATAGACTAAAAATTTCTGCTTTCTTTTCATTCTCCTAGTGTACGAAAGATGGTTCACATTTACACTGATTGAATACTTATATATACCCAAAGAAACCACATTTCATGAGATTAATCACATTTCTAGAATCTGAGTACTCCAACATTTTATTAAATTAAAAGCACTGATGCAAAGGGAATGACTAACCTTTCCTAAGTCCAGGAGAAACATCTTCTCCTCTGTAGAGAAGAGGAATATCAACCTTCAACAACGCATCAGAAGGTGCCCGTATGAAGGTCACATTGACCGGCACTTCAGAGATAGGGTGCAAATGAACCTGAAACAATTCAACCAAACTCAAACCTAACTTATTATCCAATCCTCACAACCTTCAATTCCAACATTTTCTCATATATTACATCATCTTAGGCTGGGCGCAGATTTGTTTAGACCGTACAAATGTGAATGTTTTTTTTATGGTATTTCATTCAATATAACATGTAAAAGATCCGTGTCCAGTCCAAATTCCATCATCCCACCCAAGCACACTATAAAGACTTAAAAATGTGAATCTTTTTCATCATCCTACCCAACTACACCATAAACACAAATGTGAATCAATTCAATATAATATCTAAAAGATCCGTGACCACTCCTACATCAGTACAAACTTAAATTGACATTGAATTAGAAGAATGAAACACTCACCAATCTGGGCAAGACCCGAACTTTCTCAATAATCTCAGCAGACTGAAACTCGGGGCGGACCTGAAGATCATAAAGGCGGGACAAAAAGAAAGATCTTCCATGCTTATTAACCAAATTCCTAATATGATTGGTCTGCACGGAAATGAGCCTTTTATTACCGCCATGCTGCCCATCTTCCTGCTCAAAAACAATGCTAGGAACTCTCCCAGCTTTCCTTTCTTTTGCCGCTATACTCTTCCCGGAGCTAGCCCTAGGAATTCCGATGATGGTTTCAATCGGCCCGGGTTTCGGAAATCCAGAAAGAGGGTCGGCGGCGGCGACCTCGATTACCGGCTCTTCCATCAGAGCAGCGGCGCTGGAGTAGCGGTGGAGGAAACGGTGGCCGGAGGTGGTGGCCGGAATGAGGCGGCGGAACCGATTCATCGTCGGAGAGGATGGGGTTGAAGAGAGGTTTTGGGGATTTTATTTTGTTAAATGGAGATGTTGATGGATTAGAAATATGGATGGTCCGGGTTCATGTCGGGTCGGGTATGGATGTTCCGCTTCATGACCCACCCAATGTAGTTTAATAGTTTTTTATTTTTGTTGAACTGTGCTCGTAGATTGGGTCTTGGACCTTAGGAGAGATAGTAATTGCAGTTGGAATCGGAATTGTTATACAATTATATAAATTGATGACTTCTTTAACTAAGTTTAACAAATTGATCAATTCTCATATAATCTAGCGAGTTCCATGGCTGCCCAAACTCATAAATCTCCAGCCACTTGGGAAATTGTTCTGGTAATTTCAATTGTGTTTTTGTTATGTTTATTAATAGTGTGGTATTTTATTCGAGATTTTAAGGAATTCGAAAAATCGATTTCCCTAATCAATTCAACCATGGTTTACCCTTTAAACATCTCTCATTCTTCTTCGTCGGAGTCTCACTTGACATCCAACTGAAACCTCTTGATAACCGTCAAAACATATACCCTTTTGACTTTTAAAGACATGGTTGTTTCTTCTACAACAGTGGAGAATTTATTTTTGACTTTGAGACGTTTGAGAAAGTTGTGGTGGAAAAAGAAGAATTTCAGGTGAGTCTCGCTTTTTTTATGTTCATCTTTTATATAAATCTATAACTGTTGTGAGATGACTTTGGTAAAAGTAGTGAATTGTGAGACGATAAAAGATAGAGTGCTCTCTTCCACCTCAAGCATTAGTTTTCGCGGAATCATTACTCGGTACTTTCACAGGAGGATTATCCCCATTCATCTGCAACAATATTCGTCTTCACGATTAATCTATCTCGTTAGTATCTCGTTAGTAAAGTTTGGAATTACTCTAATTTTTTTCTTCTATAAATTTAGGCAATCTTATTTAGGTTATTATTTACTTGGAAAATTTTGTGTTATGTTTTAATCTTTAGCGAAGTATAATTAAAAAATAAACTTTGATTTATCAACTGTATCTGAAATTGTTCTGTTTTGTTATGGTTCCATATGTATGATGACATGATGAATATTAATTGCAATTAAGCATGTGAGAAATTATGATAGGGTGGATATCAAGTGGAATATCCCGAGGATTAGATGAAAGTGAATTGTGACAGGCCAGTAAAGGTAATTTGGGGTATGCTTTTGCGGGATCAATTATTTGAGACAATAACCGATATGGGCTTAGTGGTTTTTGTTTAATCTCGGGATTTGTTCAACTGTCTTAGCTAAACCTTGGGGTTTATATATACTACGAGTTAAAGTTGTAGCTTGGTTTTCGACGTGTGATGATGGAGCCTCATACTTGGTTTCGGGTAGTGGTCTAACTTGTGTCTATTTCTCAAAGATCCCTTCTAAAACTCTTCTGAAACGACAATGTAGAATGTTCAGTTTCACGAAAGGAATAAAACCGCTAATTGGTTGACAAATTTCGCAAACACTCCAACCATGGATCATCATGAGGGTGATGGCCATCTAGAGGCTTCCAAAAAATCTTGAGCTTAGATTTGGTTGGTGCTGGATCCTCTCGAGTTGTGCAAATGTGGTTGGTTTTTATTCAATTTGTTCTTTTCTTACTTGAGGGATTTGTGTACAAGAGAGAAGAAGTGATATTTTACAAGATTCAAGAATACGACATAATGAATCCCACTTTAGGTTAAACTCAACATTTAGTTGAAATTAGACCTTTTATACCATTATTTTACATATTGATTTTAAGAATCGACTTGATTTCGGTCGAACCTAATGATCTTAACTAGTTAGGTTTTTATTATTATTAATGTCTATGTTTGCTCGTGGATTGGTTGAGTCATTTCATTGGTTTTGTTGATTCCATTGATTTTTTTCATACATCATACAGAGTTCGATGAACTGGCATTCCGAATTAATTAATGCAGGTTTAATGCATCGTTTAAACATACTTCGTAATTTTGCTCTAATTCTCACTTAACAGTCTACTAGAACTTCTGAAACGTCGTCACAACAAATATAATTCTTGCCCCCTAAATTTTGAGTTATGCAAAGGATTCTTTTTTTGCTAAACAAATGCGGCTCTTAGATCCCATATTTTTTGAAATCAAATGAAAATTTTCATTCTTTTCCACTTTAAACATTTACTTTCTACGTCGTAACCAGACAAAACTAAATGACTCCAAAATAAAAATTAAAAAATTACAAGTTTCTTAGAATATTATTTATCAAATCTATAATGAAAAGTTACATGCTATTGGAGTAGTCATATTACTAGATGCTTTTAATAATTAAAATGCGTATTTACAAGATAATGAACTCTAGTTTGAGTTGGAATTGGAACTCTTTTATACATAATAGATTCAATTTATTTTCATGGATTATCAATCTTTAATTCGGTTTAAGAATGGAAAGTCGAAAGGAATTATGTTTATTCGTACAGGATTCGTCATCCTCTTCCTTATTCTGTTCGGTGGTGCTATTGCATACCTGATATTACCTTATATCTCGTACAAACCCGAGTTCGAAAAGCCGACAATCCTAACCAATTTAGCCTTAATATACCCTTTTGACATCTCCGATGATTCTCACTTAACAGCCAACTGAAACATTTCAATCACTGCCCGGATAGAAGAAGATTCTTACCCATTGAGTTTCGAGGATGTGCAAGCTTATGTTTTGTTGAATAAGGATGTGGTTGTTTCTTCCGTGGCCGTAAAAGGTTTCTCTTTTAAATATGTGAAAGATAGTGTGCAAGACAAGGAGCTCCGATTGAACTTTGTTTCCTCTATTGTGCCTATCAATACAACGGTAGTCGAAAATGTGAATGATGAGAGGATAAGAGATGGAACTCTCAGTTTCTCCTTCGACATCAGGTCTTTGGTGACCATGAATCGTGGACACGGTAAAAATTTGGTGAAGTTAAAGCATGTAGAGGCGTTATGTGAGGATGTGAAGCTTGTTTTTGCAACTCGTTCTAATTCTTATTCTACTACTACACCAGTTGTTTCGATGGGAAATTCGTTCCCGATCCCCAGCAATAGTCATGTGAACAATTAGTTCTACAAGTTTTTTCATCTTTAAATTCAGGCGTATATCAATTTTTAAAATTATGTAGCTACATTAAAAATATGTTCTTTTTAAGAAATTGTGTATGCCAGAAAGAAATTTTACATTCTGTTTTTCTTATTTTTACAAATCTCACTAATTTGTTCTTTTTATATGACTTTTTATATTATTAATAATTTTTTGATAATCCACTGTAAACCCTCATCGAGGTCTGTGGTTTTCCCTGGCCTTGTGAGTGGGTAGACCTACCCTTAGCTAAACTTTCTCCCCCCAAAAAAAATAATTTTTTGATAATTTATTTCTCAAATTTACTCTTAGAAAGTATATTAGTATAAACAATTCTAATTAAGACATACTCCTAATTTAACAAGAAGTGAAATCTTTGTAAAGAAAAAAAAGACCCTCAAAGAGTAATACTGAGGATAAATTGGTCATAAGTAACTTAATTGAAAAGAACTGTAGATTTGTGGTGTTATAATCACTTTGATAAATTGATATTTGGCAAGGTCTTCTTCGGTTTGGCTATGGAACTCCGACGATCAATTTAGGCTTTGTTCTTTTTGACCAAACTTAATTTAATTGAAATTTTCTGAACTGAATTGAATTAATTTTTTTTTTATTGTTTAATGAATTTTGCTGCATTAATTTGTTGAACTTTATTGAATTGAAATTTGTAGAATCTATACTAAAAAAAAGGCCTTAGAATACTTGGTGTTACTCTTAGAAATTTATATTAGTGTACTAATTAAGACAGAATTTAATAAGAAGTAATCTGGAAAAAGAAGACCTTCCAAAAGGGTAAATTAAGGGTAAACTGGTAATAGTATTTTAATTGAAAGAATTGTAGATTTCTAGTGTATAATCACTTTTACATATTCATATTTGCCAAACTTGTATCTCTCGTTGATTGACTTGAGTGTTTTTGTGAGACGTTGTTAGTATGAAAACTTCAATGATCAAGTTAGAATACTTATTTTTATTCATTTTATGGTGTTAAATATTCAATATATTGTTAACTTGGAAAGCTAAATAGCCCTTGAAATGAAAACATTGTTTACAAAAGTAAATTTATTCCAAGGCGCATATCTACATATAAGGTGTATTTTCACTTTCACTTACAAAAGTACTAGGTTATATTGTTGTTGGACAAAAATACTCTTCCATTATTTTTCCCCTCATTCCTCTCATAAGTCAAAGCTGGAATCTAAAACTCAAAGTGTGATTGAACCAAATTTATCATTTCTGGTGATTTTGTGCGGTTTAGTTCACCAAATTCAGGTATGCAAAAATGAATATGGCCATATTCAGTTTTATATGTGATATCATATGAACTATTATAAGACCTGAGTAAAATCCTACACAAGGAAGTTATTCCAAGGATGTGTGCCATCCTCTTGTCACACACTTGTGGTCCGTCAAGAGCTGGATAGTGTGCCTAACACGTGAGAGATTCTAGAGCTCTGTCGCAGTACATAAATACTTCTTTAATTATAAATATAACTTTATTATTACTATATCCTAAATAGCTCCCGTAATTATTTTTTAAGTAAAATTTATAGTAAATAAGTTTAATCAATCCAAGCTCTTGAAACTGAGTATCCGATTTGAATTGACTTGAATGTGTGGGACGCTTAGATATTCAAAATCGAAATTATCCCCAAATATTTTTCGGACTAATGATCAATTTAAGGGAGTTTTCCGACAAATTTACCATAAAAATATAGTAAAAGTATGAATTATTCCTAAGATATAAAGTTTATACTTTGCCTCCATTCTGGTTTTGTTTGTTAAGATGCAGCTTCTCCATCAGACATTCGTTTCTTGATCTAAGGAACTGAAACTATTCATTAAGATTTTGAAATCAAACAACATGTTATATATAAAAAAACACACATTAACGTATTAATGTTAATATTCTTTCCTTAATTTTATACTTGAGCATAACAAATTCTTTTCTTCGACATTGAGTTTGAGATTTCTTCCAGCAACCTCAAGTCATAAATGCTCATGATCCTCTACTAGTCCGTTATCACATTCCAAATCGAAGGACAAATTTGAAACATGCATCCTGCTAATCAGCCTACTCGTCCGAGTGATGAAAATGACTTTAGTTTGAAGGACACCAATCCCCAACTCGGGGAGCGGTGGCCCGGTGGTGGTGCATTTGGAGGGAGAGGAGGAGGGTGGATGAATAATGAGCGATACGCGACTACTTACGACCTTGTTGAGCAGATGTCGTATCTATATGTTCGCGTTGTGAAGGCCAAAGATCTTCCTCCGAGCTCCATTACAGGAAGTTGTGATCCTTATGTGGAAGTTAAGCTCGGGAACTACAAGGGGAGGACAAAGCATTTCGAGAAGAGAATGAACCCCGAGTGGAACCAAGTCTTCGCGTTCTCGAAAGACCGGATTCAGTCATCAACATTGGAAGTCTTTGTCAAAGACA
This sequence comes from Euphorbia peplus, assembly GCA_028411795.1. Classification (NCBI taxonomy): domain Eukaryota; kingdom Viridiplantae; phylum Streptophyta; class Magnoliopsida; order Malpighiales; family Euphorbiaceae; genus Euphorbia; species Euphorbia peplus. The sequence goes on from CP110839.1 coordinate 32,494,764, forward strand.
AAGAAATGTTGGCGAGAGATGATTATCTCGGTAGAGTAATTTTCGACTTGAACGAAATTCCTACAAGAGTTCCACCTGATAGCCCACTGGCTCCTCAGTGGTATAGACTGGAGGATCGTCGTGGCCAAGGGAAGGTTCGGGGAGATATCATGGTTGCGGTTTGGATGGGGACACAGGCGGACGAAGCCTTTTCAGAAGCGTGGCAAGCAGATGCTTCCTCGGTCTATGGAGAAGGCGTTCTCAGCGTTAGATCAAAGGTATATGTATCACCGAAATTATGGTACTTAAGGGTCAATGTGATTGAAGCTCAAGATGTTGTGTCGAACGACAGAAGCCGCATCCCGGAAGTATTTGTAAAAGTTCAAGTTGGGAATCAAGTTCTTAAGACCAAGACATATCCAACTAGAACAACGAATCCGCTCTGGAACGAGGATTTGGTCTTTGTGGTTGCTGAGCCATTTGAAGAGCAGATGCAACTTACCATTGAGGACCACGTGCATCCTTCGAGAGACGATGTCTTGGGAAAGATAAACTTGCCACTCAATGTATTCGAGAAGCGGCTAGATCACAGGCCGGTTCATTCTCGATGGTTCAATTTGGAGAAATACGGGTTTGGTGTACTAGAGGCTGACAGGAGGAAAGAGCTCAAATTTGCTAGTAGAGTTCACGTAAGAGCGTGTCTTGAAGGCGGATACCATGTCCTCGACGAATCAACAATGTACATCAGCGATCAACGGCCAACAGCCAAGCAATTGTGGAAACAACCTGTAGGGATATTGGAAGTAGGCATATTGGGTGCACAAGGTCTTCTTCCAATGAAGATGAAAGACGCCAGAGGAAGCACAGACGCTTATTGTGTAGCTAAGTACGGTCAAAAGTGGGTTCGAACTCGTACAATTCTCGACACTTTTAATCCGAAATGGAACGAGCAATACACTTGGGAAGTCTATGATCCGTGCACAGTAATAACTTTAGGTGTTTTCGACAATTGCCATTTAGGAGGAGGCGAAAAACAGAACACTCCAAATACCTCAGATTCAAGGATTGGAAAAGTGAGAATTCGGTTGTCAACCTTAGAAGCTTTTCGTATCTACACGCATTCTCATCCGCTACTTGTTTTGCACAAGAATGGAGTAAAGAAAATGGGAGAACTTCAACTCGCCATCCGATTCACAACCCTGTCATTGGCCAACATGATATACGTGTATGGTCGTCCCTTGCTTCCGAAGATGCATTACTTGCATCCACTAACCGTGAATCAAGTAGACAATCTACGGTACCAAGCAATGAGTATTGTGGCAATGAGGCTTACTCGAGCCGAACCGCCTTTGAGAAAAGAGGTGGTGGAGTACATGTTAGATGTGGATTCTCACATGTGGAGTATGAGAAGAAGCAAAGCTAATTTCTTCAGAATAATGTCGCTTCTATCCGGCTTCTTCTCCATAAGCCGGTGGTTTGGTGACATTTGTGAATGGAAGAATCCGGTCACATCGGTACTAGTTCATATTCTGTTTCTGATACTGATTTGGTATCCCGAATTGATACTCCCAACTATCTTTCTCTACATGTTCCTTATTGGATTATGGAACTATAGGTTCCGGCCGAGGCATCCACCTCATATGGACACAAAACTATCTTGGGCAGAAGCTGTACACCCAGATGAACTTGATGAAGAATTCGACACATTTCCTACTTCTCGATCCCATGATCTCGTTCGGATGAGGTACGACAGGCTAAGAAGTGTCGCGGGAAGAATTCAAACCGTGGTAGGAGACATTGCCACGCAAGGGGAGCGGTTAGGATCTGTGCTTAGTTGGAGAGATCCTAGAGCGACCGGTCTTTTCGTTATGTTCTGTCTTTGTACAGCAGTCGTGCTTTACGTGACCCCGTTTAGAGTGGTGGCTCTCGTTACCGGACTATATTATATGCGACATCCCAAATTTCGTAGCAAGCTGCCCTCGGCGCCAAGCAATTTTTTCAAGAGATTGCCAGCAAGAACAGATAGCTTATTATAAGTAATTCCAATTTGTTTAGTTACACTGCTTTAATTTTTCTCCAACATGTTTCAACTAATAAAACATAAGATTGTGATTATTGTCTAAGAAGAAAAAGCTCAAAGATAACTATTACCCCTTGTTTTTTTAGGATGTCGCCCCTATAGTAAAAACTCATGTAAATGTTATATACTTTGCATGAAACGTCGTCGTTGAGGATACAATGGTACATAGCATATTCTTTTGAATGTTCTGTGTTCCCTCTTGTGCCATATCAGATCCAACGAAGCTAAAAATAGATTCCTTGGTGAATAACCAAGAATACCCTCACTCTTGCTCAAAACAAAGGCTTAAAAATATGGAAATATCTTCATCAAACAGGTTAAAAATGTCAAAGGGGAGAATGAAATTCCAAAATAAACTGCTGTAGACTACAGTTTATGAATTTAAAGGTCAAATACAAGAAATGTGAAGCTGAAAAGGATGATTTTGGGGGGCAAAATTGAGGTAATTCATTCTATCTCACTCTAGCGTTTTCATGTTTCGTATCCGTTTTCCAGTTATGTTTATTTAGAAATAACGTACACCTGAACTTCTATCTAGTTATGTTTCGGTTTCGTGTAACATAGGTTATGTTATAGTCGTTTGTGGATCTCTTGTTTGGGTTGTTTTTCATTCTAAGTTGTCATTTTTTAACGATTTTCTATTGGGCCAATTTGATTTTCCAGTACGTCCTTTTTTGAAATTTGTAGGATATGTTTGTGTCACATTCCGTAATGAGAAATAAAATAAAATTGGACACTCGTTTTCTAAGATGTAATGTGTTTTCAGAGTTTAACTGTTGTGGTTCATATTCGACCGAGGATTTTTCTTAGATTGTGTGATGTTTGGATGCAGTTTCTAAGTTTCTTAGAGAGAAAAAGTAGAAAGATTTAGGAGTATGAATTGAGATTTCTGATAGTAATTTTTAAAGATGAAGGGCTTGCTAAAATGCAATGAATGTTGCAAATGGACAATGGCTTTAATTGGGCCCATAAAGGGCCTTAGCTCTTGGGCTTTCTTACCCATTGGGCTCATATTGACTTTCCTCACTGAGATGAATTAGGCCCATATGGGCCTAGAGTGTATATGTGTGTAGTAGAGAGTTGATATTAGGAAGATTTAATTTTCTTTAAGGTGGATTTGATTAATTGGTTTGAGATTTATTGAAATCTCTCGTGATGAAAGTCTCTTGCATACATACCAACTCAAATTCTAGTTTAAGTGATTAGAGAGTTTTTCGTTGAGACCAACTTTAATTGGTAATTTAAATTATGTCTCTCTGATTTTTAGGGCTATGAGTTGCTTGACAATTTGATCATGATTTGACATCATGATAGGAAGTTTGAGCAAGGAGTGAGGAACTAGTCATGACTAGTAAGAATAATTTGAACCTCGCTTGAAATTTAGAGAGAAAGTTATCGTGTTATGTTAGTAAGGTGTATTTTCAAATTATATATAGACATGTTTTAAATCTATGAGATTCGAAAAACGAGAATTAAATCGAAAATGGAAAGTATCTATATTGCATTAAATGTAGTTTTTTTTTTTTATAGCGCATTAAATGTAGTTGTTACATCATGTATTAGAGTCAAATTTCTATATACATTAAGTTGGTTCGACGAAGTAACAAATATCAAGCATAAACTAGTGGTTATATAATAGCCTGGTTATTAGAAAGTTACGTTAGAGGAAAAAATGAACTAAAAATCATGTGCCAATGGAAATGGCCTAAAAGAACTAGATTAGTAGAGTGCATTTCCAACATATATAGACAAGTTATTGAAGTCAAGAGACATAAAATGAGATTCAAATTCAATGAACTAGACTTGGTAATATATTTGTGTTTATGTAGTGTTAGATTCAAATTCAATGAACTAAACTTGGCAACATATTCGTTTTTATGTAGTGTTAGATTCAAATTCAATGAACTAGACTTAGCAATATATTCGTGTTTATGTAGTGTTATATTTCAAGTTAGTGTTTTACCCAGACACGAACACGACATAAAAACATTTTCCTGTGGAAAATTCAAATCCAACACGATCTATAATTGACGCGAAAAACACAACATGATTTTTTAATTCTACAACCAACTATATGTTAAGGTGACTCGATCTCCTAACACGACACAACTTAGGCTTTGTTCTTTATGGCTGAATTTTATGAAACTGAAAATTACTGAACTCGTCTGATCTGAAAATTATTGAATTGAAATACATTTACTTAAGGGAAATTATTAAACTGAACTAATTTTAATGAATAAAATTACTAATAAGACATAAAGAACATAACTTATAGAAGAATCTATAAATAAGTAAATTGTAATTAAAGTTTTTGAGTCATTTCATGTTTCTCAAGTAACACGAGACGACTTAAAAATTACCAAATCATTCTTATACTGCATCACATTAACCTCAACACTAACATAAAAGAAAAAGAATCTTGTAGATTTCGTATCGTAAGTCTAATAATAATACTTCCTGCATCAAATTATAACTACTTTGGTCCTATTGATTAACATGTTTCCCTCATGATAAATACTTCTATTGCAAAAAGAATTGAGTGTAGGGTCAACAAAACAATGCTTTTTTTCCAATTCTTTTCTAATTATTTTACATATTAGGCTTGTTTTTTCAAATTACTACTACTATCCTATGAGTTTGAACTTCAATAATTATAAATTTCCATAATATCAAAATTAAAATAAATCTTCTATTTTTGTGGTTAGATTTGATTGGACAAGATCTGTGGGGTTCACAGGTTTGGTGATCTTGCATGTGCCCAGTGATGTGAAGTGATGGCCTTGATATTTATATGCTGCCTCCTTTCAACGGTTGATCATACATGGCAATCAAAATTACAGGTATCGGTTAACTTGTAAAACGATATGTTATAAAAGAAAGTGTGAGATCTTAAATTTAAATTTCAAAGTCGATAAAAATGAGACTAAAAATAAAAGAATAAATAAATATAATGTGTAGTTCAATTGTCACCTCACATGTAATGTGTGTAAAGAGATTATCATGCTAACCATACTCTTTACAAATACAGATATATATAAAAAATGAAAATTTATTTGAAAAACAATTTGAAGCTAATAATTTATGGTAAAAGAAAACATTGTAAAGCCTTATTTCAAATTATGAGAAATCTATCAATAAGTTTTAAGTTCTAATCTCATTCCTCACAAGTTTAATTATAAAATTATGTGAAATATAAATTTAAATAGAATAATGTTAACAATCCATTTTAAATGGATTAAAACAAAGAACACTTTGTCGCGTAAATACTCAAAATATAGAATTTGATTTAGATAGATCGTTGAACGTTCAAAATCTAATTTGTTCTGGACCAATTTTGAAAGTCTAACCATTTTACTGGCCAAGCAAATATTTTTTGTGTTTTGCTCATTTAGCAAAGAGGTTTACGTGGCTTCTAGATACCTTTTTAATTATTTCAAAAATGAAGCATATACTCTTTTCTCAACAACTTTACATTGAGCCTTTAATGCAATAATTATAATTATTAATACTATGATTATTTTAATAATGCACTGACCACCTAAATAAATGGATCTATTATACTGAAACTTTATTTTTAATCAGAAGTTGAATTTTCTTGTGTTGAATTAAGAATGATACTTATATTTCTAAAACATTTCATTTCAATTTTCTTTTGTTTGTTTTTCTTTTTTGGGAAGAAAACAATTTTCTTTTGAATTGAATAAACAAGATTGTTGTAGGGAAAAATTTCCTTTTAATAAATTAATTTTGAGATTTCTGAGTTTTGATGCTTCAAGTATATGGTTCATATTTTTTATATTTCCTTTAACAAACTAAAACCTCAGATTTTCTTTATGTAAGCGAAAATATAATATTTTAGTGATAATATTAAAGTCATAGACAATTATTATTTTGTCGTAAAATTTGACATGGTGAATTTTTTTCGTCAAATCGATATATTTTTTGATGTAACTAACTAGAAAATAATTAAAACATTGGAAAAGAAATAGAAATTTCAAAATAGTAGTGTAGCTAAATCATATTTTTGCTCTCAAGCGGTATAGTTGTGAAGTGAAAATAACGGTCTTGAAATTATATGAATTGTTTAAAACATATGTAAACAAAAAAAATTTAATCAAATATACCCTTTATTTTTATCTTTTTTTCTCAATTATAGTTTATCATTTTCATCAGAAAAGTGGTTGAATGATAATTTTATCTTAAACAAAGTAAGATCTTTATTGACTTTTGTACTTTTGTCAATTGATTTTAATGTAAACTATGAATCAAATTTATAGATATAATTCTTATAAGAAAAAATGTATAGATATAAAGCTTATGTCGACTGATCTATTTTTTTTTTCATTGAATCAGTTCCAATAGTCTAATGTTTTTTCTCTAGAGTTGGAAAACCCTTCGAAAGTTTTGAAAGAAATTAATTAGTTGAATTATATTTTTACAATTTTTTGACATCAAGAAAAAATAAGAATGAAGAATTCAATATTTTTTAAGGAAATGGTGGAATTCGATATAATTGTAAATTATATAAAAATTCACTTTTGAGTGGTTTTGTTCCGACAATTTAAAATAATTATATTTCAAATTTAACATTTTTTTAATATATTTGTTTTCCTTTCAAAATGTTCTGATAAAATAAATAAAGAAATATGTGTACAAAATCAAACTCGAATCAAACAGATTAAGATTAAACTATAATAAACTTGCATGGATCTACAAAGCAAACTTGTTCATTTTTAGCAAATCATCGAGTAAAAAGATTTCGAAATTAGTTACGCATTATTCCACTAGATATTCTTTCAATTTGAATACAGTGCATACATAAAAAAAATTAATATGAATATAACTTAATGCTGATATAACTTTCTAAAAAAATGTCAACGTAACTTAAATGAACATAAATAAAACATTTCCGATTTTAATGTTCATTTAATTACTCTTTACAATTTGGTTTTTTGAAGCAAACTTGAGAGAAATTTTATAAATGAAGCATTATTACATCAGTAGCTAGAAGAAGACTAATAACAGTCGATTCTTCAAACCAAGACACATGCATAGCGAAATTCAGGCGTCACTAGCAAGAGAATGAGCAACCTGATTAGCTGACCTTTTATTAAAGACAATTAATACATCACTACATTAAGTAAATAAACAACCATAAGACTTAATAACTACACCAACTCTAGAGTAGTGAGTGAGAGTGAAAAGCCCGACCCTTTGCAATTTGTTGTTTCACTATAAAATAAAATATTTAGTTCAATTAATAAAATATCCACCATCTTACTTAACACTAAAGTTTCTTTTATTTCCCAGCAAAAAATGTGTGACCAATCTTCTCATAACAAAACTTAATATGACAATCAAACGATCACTGTACATCCACGTGTCATAAATCCATTGGAACATCTCGGTCATATAGCACACTCTAGCATTACCGACGAGTTTCAATGTCAATAGTCAAAACACGAACCATCCTTGTACAGACACGTGTCTACACGCCGTCATTTAACAGATTTTTTCACTAACGGGGCGGAGATATCAAATCTAACCGCCGTTAAATCCTCGACCTTATAAAAATGTACTCATTCATCCATCTTTTTCCCACTTTGATTATCCGAACCTCCAGCTTCGTTTCCCGAACCTACCAACGCCTCAGATCACTTCCCAAATTTCAACGGCCACGATCAGCTCTCCGATTCGGCTACCGGTATAACAGAGGAAAAAAAATATCAGTGTTGAATATTTGTAGAAGTGAAAGGAAAAAAAAAAAAGAGCTCACGTTTCGAAACTCTGGTCTAGGGTTTAAGAGTTTGGATTTTACTGATCGGAGATGGCGGCGGAGCATCATCACAAGGAGGATACGTCCGGCGAGTCACTGTTAGATAAGATAACGGAGAAGTTTCACGGCCACGATTCGTCGTCGTCGTCGTCGGATTCTGATGATGATAAGAAATCTTCGTCGTTGAAATCGAAAATTTATCGCTTGTTTGGACGTGAGAAGCCTGTTCATCATGTTCTCGGCGGCGGTAAACGTATGTTTGTTTTGGCTTTTGCTTTCGTTTGATGTTGATTATGTTTGTTTGTTGTTGATTTTGCTGTTGAAGATGTAGATCTGGTTTATATGTTGATAGATCTGGTTTAATTAGCTGCTGCGTAGTTTCCGCTTACGAGAAAGTTCTGTGGTTTAGGCCTAAATGATATCGAATCGGTGTGGTAGTGTTTGATGTGGTTGATTTAGTTGAATTTAAGTGTGTTTCGTTGTGTGATCGGTAGGATTTAGTGCAGAAATGGAGGTGTTTATTAGTATAATATGCGAAAGTTGTTGCTTTTTGCTCGGTTTGTTGAGGTCTTACGGATAGTAATGCTGTTTAAGTTGGATACTCGAGGTTTAGCTCGTGAAGTCATTGTAGTTAGCTAGTTAAGACTATGATGAAGTTAAGTTAGATGTTTATGACGGGGAATTCTGATTTTATGCTATGTTGTAGTATAATATGCTTTAAGTTGTTCTTGTGTTTCGCGCTGTTTGTTGAGTTCTTACTGAAGTAACATTGTTTTACTTGGATACTTGAATTTTAGCTCGTCATGGAGTTTGTTGCTAGCAAGTTAAGGCTCTGATGGAGTTCCGCTAGATGGTTATTTTTCATTTGGAGTTCTGATTTTACTTTGGATGAAGTCGTCGTTGCTTTTTCCCCTGTTTGTAGTAGATATGCTTAAGTTTTGCGCTCTCCTGTGCTTGTTGACTTCTTCCTGTATACTTCTTACTTTAAGTACTACTGTTTGACTTGAGTACTTAGCTTGTCAATCATCGTCGATAGCAAGTTGAGACTCTGATGAAGTTCAACTGGATGTTCTTTTCACCAGATGTTCTGTTTGACTCAGAATTTGATGAAGTTCTGTCTTGAATTTGTTATATTTCTATTGTTGTAATTGTTTGATAATTCTGAATTTGTTGGATCTTGTGTTACCTGCTTATTTTTTATTTATGATTTTGTGTAGCTGCTGACATTTTCCTCTGGAGGAATAAGAAGGTATCAGGAGGAGTACTTGGTGGTGCAACTGCTGTGTGGGTTCTGTTTGAATTGATTGAGTATCATTTTCTTACTTTGATTTGCCATGGCTTAATCCTTTCTCTCGCAATACTGTTCTTGTGGTCCAATGCATCCACATTCATCAACAAGTAAGTTGTCTGATTGGGAGCTATTTAAATTCTAAAGAATCTGAGAGCGCATGCTTAATTAGGTCATTCTGTTGTAGGAGTCCCCCACGTATTCCAGAAGTCCATATCCCAGAAGAACCTATTCTTCAACTAGCAGCTGGACTTAGAATTGAGATCAATAGGGGTTTTTCTATCCTTAGGGATATTGCATCTGGAAGGGATCTGAAGAAGTTTCTATCTGTAAGTTGATTCTGCGTTTTGAAATTTCTTTTTCTAGAAGTTGATACTGCATGATATAATCAATTTAATCTTAAATCTATTGTGGATTCAGTAGACTACTTGTATTGGATTATTGATTATCTTTGGCATATTGCATTGCTCATTGTCCGATAACTGTGCTTGCTACCTAGTATGCATGGTAGGAAGGACTGGTTTTGAGAAAGCCTAGTCTTGTGCAGCATAAATAACCCATGTTGATTAGAACTTCAGTTGTGCTATGCGAATAATGTGATGCTTTGTTTGTTGCGCTCATGATGAGATTGCTTTGGTCTTCACAGTATGTTAATAATGCATGATATCGTGTTTCATCAGGTTATTGCTGGATTGTGGGTCTTGTCCGTTGTTGGAAGTTGGTGCAATTTCCTGAGCTTGTTCTATATGGGTATGTACTATGTAACTATTCATATGGTACAGTTAATAGATTATTCATGATTCTCATCCTGTTTCTGATACTTGAAATTACTCGTGGCTTTGCAGTATTTGTCCTATTGTTCACAGTGCCCGTTTTCTACGAGAAGTACGATGATAAGGTGGATGCCTTTGCTGAGAAAGCCATGTTTGAAATCAAGAAGCAATACAAAGTCTTTGATGCTAAGGTATTAAGTAAGATCCCAAAAGGTTCGTTGAGCAAGAAGAAGCTGTAGATGGAGTGGCTGTTATGTTGTTGTTACTATTAGAATTCTGACACAGAGAGATGGTACTTGTTTGTGATTGTGGAATTGTGAAACTGTTCAGTATGCTTTAAAACCCTGTTAATACTTTTGTTGTCTTAGGTGATGGGGTTCATATTGTGGATGAACAATGAAATTTATATACCTGCGTATTTCTACTTAGCTTGTGACATTATTCACAACGTAATAATTGGCTTGTAAATTCGGTTTCGCTTCTTTTTCCATGTCAAACTTATATTTTATTTGTTTTCAAGTTCCAACTTTTATATCCGGGTATGTTCAGTTACAACCAACCGGCAAGGAGGAATCAGGACACTCGGTTGCTATATGTAATTTGGGGCTCAAGTCTGAAAGTTCTGGTCAATGTGTAAAACTGATTGGGAAGTACGGAAGATAGTTAATTATTTAGTATAAAGAGTCATGTTGAGCGTCTGCTTTCTTCCTTTCTTTGATACATGCTAGAAATGTGGTTAGAATGTATACAAATGTAATCAAAGCGAATACTTTAGATCAAACAATGACACAGGATTATTTGGAAATCATTCCAGTCAATTTGTATTAAACAGATTAGAAGTTGGATGGTTGATTCTGAAGTGATCAGGTGTCACGTTGGACATATCCAACTTTCTTTCTTTGATATTGGTAGAAATGTAGTAGACACAAGGTGGAATATAGTTGTCAATCAATCGAGATGACATTATGTGAATCAAATAAAAATCTTGAATATTTACAAAGGAACAAAAGCATGTCCAAACTGCATACATAAGACCACATGAACTGGAATTATTTGGATACAATACACTGATCCGACACGCAGCTCGAGCTGCAATATCTAATATCTCTGGATTGATTGAGAAGGAACAAACAATCCAAAAATAACATGCCAAGCTTAAAAAAATGGTGAAAACAGAATCTTAATTAGAATACAATCCATCTCTAAATTGGCTGAATCTTCAATTCTGGAACGAAGCATTCTACCAAACACGTTCTACAATTATCCACACAAAAAAACACTAAATAATAATATTATCCGGAAAGGGCAGGTTCTTCCTTTTTCCCCTATCCCATACTGAGACGCCATCAAAAAAGGTATCGGAGTTTCCCCTATTCTTCCGAGCTTTGTGTTGAACTCGGGTTCTATTTTTAGTACTCACAAGAAGTAGGAAAGTTGCTGCTTTTTCCTCGATCCACCTTCTCCATACAGATCGTTCCACTGCTTCAACTCGCTCATTATGTTTCCCTCAGATGCAAAGCTCGGAGCAACCTGCACTTTGTCATGGTGTGTTATATAACAACCGTTTTTGAACTACAATTCTGGAATGCCGGGAAAAAAGGCTTTACCTGATTCTTTGCATGTTTGAAGTCTTCCATGTTTAATGGCCTGAGGATGATTACTCTCTCCCCATTGCCATCACTTGTTTCCACAGCTTGCCCGGAAGTTTGCGCTTCTGCAACTTTCTGCTTCTTTTCCTGCAAAATGGAGAGAAGAACTTCGATTGAGTTTATGTCTTCAAGTTGATGAAACAGATGATAACAGATGGTAATAAACTAAACTCACCAAATCCTTCAGTCTTTCTTGCTGTATTAACTCTCGAACAGGTCGATAAGCAGCTGTGGTGCAGAGGTTCTGTTCACAAATTGACATGATACACGGTTATTATAGAAGCCAAACAGTAAATATACTAGCCTAAGACAATATTCATAAGCAAACCAAAAAACACTGCAGCACTTTTCAAGTATACCTTCAGATCACTTCCTGTATAGCCTTCAGTAAGAGTAGCTAGCTCCTTGAAGTCAAGCCCCTCTTCGACCTTTTCTTTCGACAGGAGAGTTTTGAATATCATTTCCCTGTTTTCGGGGGAAGGAAGCCCAACCAAAATTCTGTGCATTGACATAGAGATGATCATTATGTGGTAGTCCGAGACTGTCAATGTGAAAGGCAAAAAATAAGTGACCAATGAAAGTACCTCCTCTCGAAACGCCTAATGATTGCTTCATCAAGGTCAAATGGCCGATTAGTTGCAGCGAGAACAAGAATGCGCTCGCCTTGCTTTGTCAGAAGTCCATCCCAATGCGTCATAAACTCGTTCTTTATCTTGCGCATGGCTTCATGCTCCCCAACTCTAGTTCGCTGGCCGAGCATGCTATCGACTTCATCAACGAAGATAATGGTCGGAGAAACCTTTCCTGCCAATGTAAACAATGCTCGGACATTCTTCTCATCCTCACCGAACCATTTTGAAGTTATAGTCGACATTGATACATTAATGAAGCTAGCACCGGCCTCCTTGGCGATAGCCTTGGCCATCATAGTCTTTCCCGTACCAGGCGGGCCGAATAGCAAGATTCCCCGACAAGGCTTTAGAAGTCCTCCTTTGAAAAGATCGGGTCTTCGCAGAGGAAGCATCACCAATTCCTGAAGTGATTCTTTGATCTCCTCCAACGCGCCAATGTCCGCAAAATTTACATTGATATCACTTGCCGGTATGACCTCTGGCCTTATGCGCTTCTCAAACTCATTGTCTGGGACAATTTCCTGTTTTCACTCAACTTTTAGTAACAATTCGGAAACTAACAACAGAAAATGGCCAACTTACCGGAGCTTTCGTTGCTGGTGCTAAGGACTTGTCAGCATCAGCTTTCACAGCTGCAGCCACTTTCTCTATTTCGGTTCTGGTTTCCGGTTTGGTGGCGGTGTCGACTTTTGTTTCGACATTTGCCCCAACCCCTCTGGTTTCCTATTACCAAAGAAAAACGGAATACTATTATTAGTTCCTGGCAATGCGGACCCTCGAGTTGAGTAAAATAAGCATACGAAACCTTCGATGATTCGACTTGAGCTTCCAACTTCAGTGTATCTTTCCCGGAACACTGGTTTTCCTGGAATAAGCTCAATCCATGGGATAAACTGTTTCAAATATAACAAAGTTAGTACATTGAGCATTCAGGATGAACCGATAAACACGACTCTCGAACCTTACTTACCTCTTAGAAGATATAATGAGTTTTCCGTTTCTATATTCGGGATCTTTGTTATTCATTAGATGATATGACACAGCGGAAACTACAATCTCTTCTATGTAGTTACTAAGGACCAATGTGTCCGTCATACATATGGTATCCAGCTCATCGCAATCAAGATCATTCGAAGACAGTACTTCCATGATGTGATTTTTGTTGTCCTGAACTTGAATTTTTTTCATATCGGCTTCGAGCTGTGTTTTCCAACTCATGAGATGGGATTCATCTTCGGGAGGCCTTATATCAATATTGTAAGGAAAAAGAGTGAGAAGCTTCTCGTCGAAATCTCCATTGTCGTTCGCCAAATCCACAATTTGTGAACCGAGGACAAGCACTGATCCAGATAGTTTCTTCAGCATCTTCTGGAACAGTGTGTATATCCTTGGCGATCTAGATAGTAGTGAATCAACATCACGAATGTATAGCACGATTGGACTGGCTTTAGAAACGTACATAAGCACCTGCACAATAATTTCGGAAAACAAAACAAGATTATTTGCTGACAAGCAAGAAAATCGAGATGAAATTCTCGTCCAATACCTTGTAAAGAGATTGTATGAAGAGCTTTTCGTCAAACGACCAACTGCTCGTACGCTTCAATGATTGAACTTTACAAAGGAAACGACAAAAGTTCGGTGAAATGACGAATTTAAAGTAATTAGAAAAATGAAGTATTCCAAAACATTTCGAGCGTAGAACCTGTATTCGAAGAGGCGGATTGTGCCATTAGGTTGCTTATATTAGTAGCGGAGGCATTTCGCCTCAGCTTAGGAGCTTCGGAAGAACCTTCTAGTCCCCTGAATAAGTCAATTAAGGTGAGATCTGAAGAAAGTCAGAAGACACAAAACAAAAAACATATCCTGCTGCACTACCTTAGAGAAATTTCGGCACTGCTAAATTGTCTTCGTAGACCTCCTGCCAAAGACGAAATCGGTTAGCATTATAAAAAAATGTTTCCGCCGTAAAACCAATACAGTCATCCTTAGGACTTCATCAGTAAAAATGAAAAGAACCAACTTTCATCGCCTCACCTTTTGGTCCTTCTTTCTGAGGACGACTCGAAAATGATCCCAGAAAGCCAGAAAGTCGCTCCATTGTCGATTCCGAATCACACCTCTTAAAAGGCTACAACAGAAACACATTGAAAGAAACTGATTCTTGGTATACAACATGAAGAAACAAGCAATTGATGCACCAAACAAGAACGGGATCGCTAGATAGACTTACGGCTTCTTTCATAGCAGTTCCATACTTGTTTTGAATCTGCAAGAAATAAACAACTGCATATCAGAGCGCAAAACACGAATTTGAACACTTCGCAACTGCAAGAACTCGGTCACTCACCTTAAGAGAGAAATCAACAACATCTATCAGCAGCAATTTCGTTTCGAAGTAATGAGCCAAGGCCTTGGCGAGCATTTGCTGGTAAAGTTCTGCGAGATTCAAAACAATGTGTCAAACTGATACTAATAACATTCTGGACTATGACGGAACATAGATTCGAGAAAACCTACCAGCAGGGCCTGAAAGCAAGATAGCTCGACTCGCCGGAGCAAGGTTCCTCGTGTATTTAGAAACTTCAGCATGTTTCAAGTGAACATAAGCAGCGCTAGTAAGCAATGCCCTGGTTTGCTCACTGTTAACATAAAATCAAACAACGATATCAGAAATCCCGGTTATAAACTTTTACGGGCCTAATCAAGATGGATGAAAACAGCATTCAAAATACCGTTTCAAATATAATTGATTCAGAACGTTTAGTGTATGATGACATCTAATACCAGTGTTCCAAATACCGGTATAAGTTGATTAAACGACATCTGACAGTTAGCCGGTGATTTAACTACCAGATAGCGTTTTGAACACCGGTTTCATTGGTATAAGTTGATTAAACGACATAGAACATTTAGCCGGTGACACTGGTTTCATCGGTATAAGTCGATTAAACGACATCTAACATTTAACCGGTGATTTAACTCCCGGATTATTTTCTTGTGAAACTAGTGTTTTGAATGCCAGTTTCATACACCATCTGACAATCCAAACATAAAAATTAGGTCCGGGAAGAATTTCAGCAGGACCTTACTCTATTTCTTAAATAAAAAACATTGCTCGATGGAAAAATTCAAACTAATGATAAACAAACATATTTTACGAGAAATTATGTGATCAACCTAATTTGAACAAGCAAGATTTTTCATCCTACATTGGTCAACTTCCGCAACTCGAGAATTTCTACCATTCTTTCAGAATAATACAACCAATCCCTACATTGCACGGATATCCCCTTAATGACGGATGTCATTTTCGGTATCGTTTTCTTATTCCGTGTTTGTTTACTAGTTATGTTACTTTCTCACCCATTTTTGTTACCGTGCAACATAGACAGATCTAACCATTACAATTACATACTAAAAGAATATTCTCATATTTCAATACATCATAAAAACAATCATATTATCAACAGAAAAACAAGAACTCATAACCGTTACCTACCAAATTCATTTGCTTTCCATAAAAACATAACAATATATCAAAAAACAAAATTACTCCACAGCCAAAAAACTCTTCGTATTCCAAATTTACACCAACCCAAAATCAAAACTCAATAAACCAATTTCATCAACACCAACATATATGTTGCCTGGACAGGGACACATACACAGGCTCAGAAAATGTTATTTCTAAAACAAAACACGGATACAAGGCACATAAAATGTTATTTCTAAAACAGAAACTTCATAAAATATCCTTAAAATGGAAAAGACACGGGTAGGGAGAAATTAAGAACCTGAGATAATAAGGAAACTGGTCAAAGGTGACACCACTTTCTCTACCATCAACAACTTGTCTAAGCAATTCTTGCTCAAAATTCTCAGCGGTTAAAGCACTATCAGAAGATTTACCCGTCCATTTACCCACTGTTTGCCCTGATGCTAACCCAAATCCTACCCCTACTCCAAGCCCAACACTCAAAGCAGATAAAAGTATCTGTTTTTGCTCCATTTTTTTACCCACCCAGTTAAAAAAAAAAACTAGAAAATTACCAAAAAGATGTCACCTTTATTCATGAAAAACTAAAAAAAAAAGATTGAATTTCTAGAGTAAAAATATGATCTTTGAAAACATTTTATTCATACCCAATTCCAAAACAAACTAAAACTATGATCTTTTAACTAGGTTTTCTTTTTTTTTCTTAAAGATGGGATCTTTGGGTGTCACCAAAAACTGAAAATTATGTGAAAGAAATAGTTTTTCTAGTGTAAAAATATGGTACTTGAAAACAGAGAAGAAATCTCGCAACTGGGTATTTCTTCTTCTTGAAAATTATGTGAAAAATATATGAAAAAGATGATCTTTTTGAAAAGAGAGGAGAAAATGGGTAAGTGGTTTTTATTTTTCTTGACAAAGATGGGATATTTTTTGTGTGATTCAGACAAGAAACCGAAAAAAACTACCGATTTATGCGATACACCTTAACCGTTTTGTGTGTTTTAATTCTCTCAAAGTTATTTCCTAAAAAGAAAAGTGAGATGTTAGTATGTGTTTGGTTGGTTTGTAATAGCGAAAGAAGTGGATCTGGTGGTGGTGGTGGTGGCGGTGGTGGTGGCGGCGGCGGGAAGAGGAGGAGGAGGAGTTCCCGCTTTTTTAGGAGGGATATGTTGGTATTTGTGAATTTTAAAGTAGAAAGGTGATGAGTATTGAAGAGGAGTGAGTGTACGTGTCAATGTTTGCATGGGGTTATGGTTCGGTTTCTGACAGTTCTAATAATAGAATACTATATTGAGTTTTATGAATTTTTGGAATTTAGGATCATATTATGAAATTGATGCATGCCTTTACATCTCCAATCCATTTAATTAGTATCAAATATTATTTTCTATCATTTTCTCTCATTATATTAGGTGTAGGTAATGGTAACTTTGTTTTTGAGTTACTTCGTTTGTAGTTTGATTTATTCACCATTAGATCACTTTTCACCCCATAATTTAATGGTGGACAAAACAAAGTAATGGTTACTTTGTCAAAAACAAAGTGACCATAGAATTTCCGATTATATTATATTAGTATTTTTACTTCAACTTATAACATCAATTCCTCCCTTCAATAATCAATAGATCCACTAAAATAATACTACAAAGAAAACAATTCAATCAGAGTACATATCTCATAGTTTCAAAATTATTCAAATATCTAAAAACAAAATAAAAAATATTATCTTAATTAATACTTGATGTTTCATATAGAAAAAGATATACCATTTAAATACAATGAATTTTTTCTTAACTTTATGCATCATTATGATAAAACCGGTTTAATGTTAGCGGGAGAGAAATTTGATATCAAATTTCCTTTTTAACATCAAGTCATGTAAATGATGGGTTGGAGATGCTTTTAATACATAATGAAAAAATTACTGACTTTCTAAGTGCATATCGACAATTTCCTATACTTGTTTAAAATATTATAATTAGCTCCTTCATTTCAAACGGCAAAATAAAATTGCATTTTAATAAGTATACCACGTTATGTAGTTCAAATGGTGTATATATCACTTTACACAAATAACATGTAAAAAATAAATAAATTAATAACTTTTTAAATCAAAATTTTCTATTATAGTGTTTCGTAAATATCAAAAGCAACTTTTTCTGACAGCGCTTTTTGGTTAAAAGCTGCTTTTACTAAAAACAGGCACACCCATGCTTTTGGAAAAAATTGATTTCTTAGCTTTTGCAGATAACAATTAATTTTAAAATTTGGACAAAAATATTCAAGAGTTTTAATATATATTACAACCAGAACTCCAAATAAAAGACTTGGAAAATTTTTTAGTCCCTATATTTGTATATGAATCACTAGTAAGTTCATCTATTTTCAAAAATTGATAAAAAATAAATCCTTAAAAATTGAAAAAAAATAATGTTAGAAATTTCGTTAAAAAATTTATGTTCTATTATGTCTTAAACCACCAATAGACATATTTCAAAACATTATTTACTAAATACTTATCAAACCGATTTTACTTCAACCACATATTTTTACTTTTCATTTTACCAAACGGTCTTCTGCTTTTTCCAACAACGTTTTTTCAAACAACACTTCTCTCTACATCTACAACACTTTTCAACAACTATCCAAAAACTAAGCCTATATTTCTCTACTTTTAAAAGTTCACTTTCTACAATCATGGAATTTAAACACATGACCTCACACTTCCTAATAAAATGTAATAACCACCAAAGCATGATTTGGTGGATCCTATACTTCTGTACTTAGAATTTAGAAATGCGCAAAACCATAATTTGGTTTTTTTTTATAAGAGAACAACATATTATGGAAAAATTACAAGAACCAAAACATAAGACTGACGAGATTGATCAGGGACAGGGGCAACTTGCATAGTGGAAGCTGCCTGCATCAGATATTTATAACAGCCATAAAATCAATCTTGACCTTTGAAAATTGGATCATAGGGCCATGATTTGATCCTAGTGATGGAAAAACAGTTAAATAAGTGATGTATGGTGTATGTTGAATATTTGACCTAATTAATGGATATATATCATATGTGAAATTAGTTTGCCCTTTGCTTGCTCCTCAATGGACCTTTTTTTTCTGCTTATTGCATTCATGTAGAACCCAACTTTGACGCCATTAAAAAACTATATACACTTTTGCTTAATTTTATTGCTAGTGAAAAGTGAATACTGACTTGGACAAAAACTACTTCTTGGGAAAGAGGAGAAGCAGATGAGAGGGCCACCCATAATATTATAAAACAAATTCTTTTCATTGAAGGATCATAAAAAATGATGAATTTTTGTTTCCAAAGTAAATAATTTTAAAGTTTTCCAGTTTTAGAAAACATACTTTTATGTTCTTATTCTTTTACATAACTGTTCTTTTTTTTTCTTGTCTATCATTTTTAGATTGCTAACGTAGCACATATTTTAATTATTTTTGAGAAATTTATGTTATTGGGAATGATAATGTGATTCTATTAAATCTTATATGTATGTTTATATCGAAATATAATAATTTTACAACTTTAAAAAAGTAGATAAATTATCAAAAGCTAAATAAAATAGAGACTTGAAAATGTGTTTTCAAATTAATAGGATAATTGAACAGTGTGTTATGTAACAATTTAGAGACTTTAAAACTATTTATTTTTTTTATTTAGGCATACATTTTGAGCTAATTGAACTTGATAAAAAAGTAGGGTGGGTTTCTAAAATTACGGTATCTCGTTAGCTTTGTGAACTTGCTTATTGTAAGTTATACCATTTTATACAAATTCAAATTAGGATGAATATAGCAATATAAGCAAGTTTGGGAGGTAGAGATAAGTCAATTTAAATAAATTAATGTGGCAAGTGAAACACACCAAGTAAGTCCAAAGAGCTAAGAAGACATTATAAAATTGTGAGAATTAACTTATTTTTTGAACCAAGCACAAGATTTTGTAATGTCAAGCTCAATAAATATTATAATACTTCACTTAATTTTGTGAAATAATGTTATATCCATAAGATGACGGTGATAGAGATGCATATATTGTTGTTGATGTGTGGCATATGAGAAAAAGTAGTGAGGAATGAAATAATTAGGATAACAGTAGGAGTTACCCGGGTTGAGAATGAGATTATAAAAATCAACTAAGATAGTTTGATCATATAAACATAAAGACGAGTAATGTGTCG
The DNA here is from genome assembly GCA_028411795.1 of Euphorbia peplus. Classification (NCBI taxonomy): domain Eukaryota; kingdom Viridiplantae; phylum Streptophyta; class Magnoliopsida; order Malpighiales; family Euphorbiaceae; genus Euphorbia; species Euphorbia peplus. The sequence goes on from CP110839.1 coordinate 32,514,654, forward strand.
GTTAGAAAGCTTGAAGAGTGAGAAAGAGAGAAAATGGCATGGGTAAGGAAAGCTTTAAGCAAACATGAAAGAGTGTGTTTGAATATAATATGAGTTTTTTTTACTGAAGATTGAGAAAAATATAGTGTCAAATGGAACGGAATGATGAAAAAGAATTTAATATGCTTATTTGGCTGCCAAACTTTATGCTTAGTTTGGGTGCCAAAAAAAGAAGGGGGGGGAGCAATTGCAGAGGCACGTGAAATTAAGAGGAGCTAAACTAGAGCCATACCATACATGTATTATTTATTTATGTAAATTATGTTATATTGAGAAGCTAAGCTAGAGCCATGTTTCAATCTTATCACAACTCTCTTTTTGCCACAGCTTTTATCTCTTTACTATTGTCTTTTCCAGTTTCACTCAATCCTTCCTTCTTCTAACTTTTACCCCCTCAGAATTAGGTCTCTATGACAATACAAAAATTGTGTTTCGCCCGTAAAATATCAGCTTTTAGTTCCAATAACATAATATTATAGGTTTTGCTATCAAAAAATGACATATTCCGATAAATAATAATATTTTAAGAAATTTTAATTTTTCAATTTTTATTTCGGGATTATTTAGATGGAGTTTGACGATGAGAGAGAAAGTCGTCATTTAGAGAAAGAAAGATTAAAAAATGATGATTTTGAAAAACCGTAAATGTGGTTATATGGTAAACATAATATTAAACAATTTTAATTCTTGAAAATTTTCACTTTCACGTCGTTAATATGGAGTTACAATTTTGAAGAAAAGTGTGAAATCTCATTCTTTTGTTTTGACAAAATTATTTGAAAATGAGTGAAATCATAAAAGAATATTCTTGAAATTTACCTTTGGCTCCGGATTTAAAAATGTGTTAATATAATGGTATGTTATTAGCTACATATGTTTTAGAAAATTACATGAAAAAACACTAACATCTTCACCTACTTTCAATGATTTTCGCCAAGTGCCACTCTATTTTCACCTCACTTTCACCTAATAGATAGTGTATATTGATTAATAACTAATTAAGTCTTAAGCCAGCAAAGTCAGGATGGCCGAGTGGTCTAAGGCGCCAGACTCAAGTTCTGGTCTTCGTAAGAGGGCGTGGGTTCAAATCCCACTTCTGACAATTTTTTTCAATCTTTATTCTTTAGTTTTCATGTTAGTTTTACTAATGGGCTTCCAATAAAATAAGGGCCCAATTAATCCCAACAATTTGGATTTCACAATTTTAATTTTAGCTAAATCTACTTTCTTTAGGTATCAATATAGTATGTAAATGATATTATAACCTCTCAACTATTGTATTTTTAAATTATGAAATTTTGAATTTCATTGATAGAAATTCAATTTTACATTATAATAACATTTAAAGTCTAGTTAAAAAGTATGCTAAACAATAAATGATGTATGTATGTGTGTATGCATGTATCATATGCGGATAAAATATAGATTTTACTACAATTTATGGCCCTATATAAAAAGAATTAACAGTATAATAAAACTTGTCCGTATCGTCATTTCGTTAAATTTTTAATGAAGTTTTGTTTATTTGGAGTTCAGCATGAAGTTCTAACATTTTTATGTTAAGATCCAAAGCGTGCAAAAGTCGGTACAGTTAACTAAACACACATGTTATAGTTGTGAGTTAACTATCAATAATCATGATTAGAGTTTAATCAGCATGTGTTACCAACTAAGCAATATGTACATAGGTCATGTATCATAATTCGAATCTTGAGTTCGAATCTCAAGATTGACAAAACATAATTTCTCAAAAATTTACAGCAAAAATAAAGTTTGTGATTTATGGAATAAAGAGTTACAATTTTGACAATCAAGATCTCAACGGGCCAAAAGGAATAATCTTTTTTTTTTTTTTTTCCATTCGTCCCTTCGTATAATTACAGACATTAAAAATATCCTGAACTACTTCTAACTCTGTCATTAACACTTCCCCTTCTGTTGCTGCAGCTATTTACCATTCTCGACACACCTCCGAACCCACATTGCGAAAGCAACAAGCTTTTCTCAAGGATTTCACGCCCCGAAATGGAATTCTAATCCACAATGCGATATGATCCTCTGATTTATCGTGTTTATCGACACGGTTCCGGAAGTTATTTCATTAAATCCAGGAACACAAAGCCATTCCAGAGGCTATGCAAAAGCATAGACGGCATCAAATTTCTCGACCTGGCGAAAATAACGCCCATCACGACCCCGAGAAAGATAAGTGGAAGCATTCTCTGTACATTGAAGTGCGCTAAGGCGAAGGCAACAGAACTGACTAGGATTGCGCACCAGACGGGCATGTACCGGGTTAATGAAGGGAGAAGGAAACCCCGGAAGACTATCTCTTCCCACACGGGAGCACAGACAGAAACCACTATTGCATATAGTGCCATTGCTATGGGGTCCCGAGCTGCTATCGACTGCTCGACGCTTGAGATCGTGACAGGTGTGGAGGGGAGGATGGGTAATAGGCTGAGGTTGAATTGGGAAAGCCGGTTGACTAAGGGAAACATGAAACATCCGAGAGCGACATCAAATATCCAGTTACCTTTCAAGCTAAATCTAAACCAATCTGATGTAAGGGGACGGAATCGAGATAAGCAGCGGTGAAGAATTGCAATTCCGGCAATGCCTTCTGTTACATCAGTCACGAGGCTGAACAAAGCTTGTCCTCTAAATGTTAGTGAATCTTTGTTAAAACCGGCCATGTGGGCTGCAAATGGGATCACCCAGGACCCTATGAACCAGAACGACACAACCCAGAGAATCATCACCTGTATTACAACTACATATTAGCATGTCCCGGAGATTGTTCTCGAGCATTAAGCAATAATGTAATTTGAATTCGCCGCGTATTATACACATAACTAGTTGAGACACGAGGAAATCAATGGCAGTAAAATTGTAAGTGATGGCTATTTGCACAATGTCTACACCAATTGCTATTCAGTAGGACAGTTACTTTTTAACACGAGAACACAATTTATAAGGACAACTCACTTGACATGACCCTTTTTACGAGATTTTCATTTTTGCTAATTGTGTGGAATATATAGAAACATGATACAATTATGATAGGATACCCTGTTTTGACACTACTATTCACTACTGCTCCTGCAAAGCTTCTAAGTATTAATAACTACGAAAGCATCCTAGATAAACCGACATAAAATAACAAAGAGGTGACGCTTGCCTGCATTATAGTCTCTGCTGTCCATGGTACAGTCCACTGGCTTCCAACTGCCTTGAGAACTACATCTGCAGCCTGAAACAAACATTAAATTTTCAGTTTAGATTACCAACCACGTAGATTTATAAGTGTCTTGCCATCAATATCGCCCAACCACCAAATTCTAGAACTGGACTAACCGAAACCTTTGAAATTATGACTAGAAAAAACTTCAAGGATATGAGAACTTCCGAAAGAAAATTCTTTTTTTTTTTTTCAACAGATCATACATGACAAAGTTTAAGCAGCAATTAGCAGAAGTGAACAATTAGTCCTTCAAATCTGCTAAGAGTCACAGAAACATAACCGAACATTACCATACCATGTTTAGTATTAAGTTCTGCAGGATACAATATCTGTATTTATGAGTCATCAGGAACAACATGTACGCTTGTCTAGTGCGAAAAAAAGCGTCTTCCATGGTGACATAACATGTCAACTCTTTGAAGTCAATCCATAACAAAAGAGCATTACTTTACAACAAGCTCATCACGAACCATAATAAGGCATCCTACGAGGACCATTACACCTAAACTCAACCGGAAGTTTACAATCTCTATCTAAAATATAACAACTCACTCAGCTGCCAGACCAGATTTAGTTTTACTTTTACTATGAGCAAGCACACAGAAACAGAAGTACAAATTCAGCTTATGATTAACTGTTCACAAACTTCTACGGCCGCAAAACAAACGATAACTAAAAAAACAAAACCGAAATACCTCTCGAACAGTCGATATCCAATCCCGTTTAACATCAGTTTTACTTTCAACTTCAGGCTTATGCACCAATTTCTCAGGCAAACACTGCTCAACCCCATCCGACTTCGGATCCACCGGACCAAAATCCTCATGTCGAAAACACGAAATCTTCCATTTCTACAACAATAAAAAAAATCCCAATTCATCAATCAAGCCAAAAACCAAAAAGAACCCATCTTTACACTAAAACACATAAAATTAAACAAAACCCAGATCAAAACTTACATGTTTAGATAATTTAGAATGGGATTCGAAGAGCCGGGTGGACCGGGACAGGAACCCGGGTCGATTGAGAACCCTAAATCGGGAAACGGAGGGGAGGGGAATGGGAGGCCATTGGGATAAGGAATGAGAGCAGGAAGAGCTCAGCATTGGGATGGGTTGATTGTAAGCATGACAAAGGAGTGAAGAATTAGGGATTCAATTGGGGAAATTGAAACCCTAATTTGGGGATTTGGGGGAAATTGAAATGTGGTTGTTGTTTCTATTTTTATTTAGACCGTCGGATGTTTGTTTGACAACGTGGATTTCATGCCCCTTTTATTTTGGAATTTTTGGTATGTCACCTGCTTTTTTTTTTTGTTTGTTTTTAAAGGTAAAATGCACAATCTAGCCATTGATTTATTAAAAATTTATGACGTTTGCTACTGACGTTTTATTTGGTGAATTCTCATCCTTATTATGTTTATTGGCATCCTTACATTTGTATTAATTAGCATTTTTTTAGTTTTAGTATCAATTCTTTATTTGAAAGAAAATAATTTTAACATTTAAGAATATAATCTCCTTTTAATTTTGATCAAAGAAGCACTAAATTTGTAGATTAATGGTTAAATACTGAGTGGCCAAATGTAATTAAATAAAACGTCAGTAGTCAAATTTATAAACTTTAAATATGACATGGCCCAAATAGTAATTTTCGCTTTTTTTTTCTTATAGATTTGGCAGATTTTCGACTCAAATACACCCTTTTTTTGATAAAAAATTAATTTTTTTTAATTTGTGTATATATTAGAATTCGAATCTAATATTTCATTCAAACAACTTAAGGCACTTAACCACTCAAATTTTTTATATTAATTTTGTAATAATTGAGTTGCAATAGTTGATCAAATTGCATGAAATTGTTACTAAATTTGTTTGAAATATTCTTCTATATACAATGAAGGGCTAGTAAAATACAAAAGGAAAAAAAAAAAACAAAGAAACAACATATAATTTTTTTAAAAAGAAAAAGTATAGTAGTCAAACAATAGTCATTATACCTGATTTTGTGATAAAATTGTTAAAAAAATTATAATTTTCTTACGCAAAAATATATATTGTTGGGTGTAGGCTATGGTCACTTTGTTTTTCCCTTACTTTGTCTACACTTTGTCTTTTTCACCATTGGATTAGCTTTTAACCCATGATCCAATGGTTGACAAAACAAGGTAATGGTTACTTTGTGAAAAACAAAATGACCATAGAATATCCCTTATTTTTGTAGAAACTTATTAAGTAAATTGTAATTTATAATTAATGGTTGAAATATATTAAACGGAACCGTTTCAAGTTTAATCCAATGTAAAATAATTTAACCCTTATTTTTTTTGTCAACTTTCATAACTATGAAAAATAACAAAATTTTAGTCCTAAATTAATTCAAAATTAGCTAATATAAACCACGATAGTGACGAGTAAATATTAACATAGTCCTTATCCTTTTTTAGAGGGATACTTACTTCTTTTATAAGTTATGAACATGTGTAGAAGACTATTTTGCCTTATACAAATAATTTAAACATTATGAAGTTATAATATACATATATAAAAGAAATTACAATTAAAAAAAAATAACATCAAATGGTGTCACGTTTCAATTATTAATTTGTTCTAGAAAATAATTTTAGTGAATTAATGGATTCACACACCAATAAATGAATAAATTATCTATGCTACAATACAATTTCTGAAGATAAATAAACATGTTTCGTGTGCATATAAAATCTAATTTAAAAATTAAAATTCGAAAAACTTGACAGAAAATATATAATTATTCTATTTATTTACTAATTAGCGTGATTCTCATTGTAGGAATTTTTTATTTGTCTCATCTAATTGGAAATTGTATAGAGTGACTTTTTATTTGTCTCATCTAAGTAATTGGAAGTTGGAAATTGTTTGCTAGTAAAATTTCTCTCAATTGTATAGAATAAAAGATAAAACCAAGTGATTGATTCCCTATATTTATTCTCAATTATAAACTTAAGACATCAAACCATAAAAACATTGCATAAATATTAAACTTGTAATCAAAGCATTTGACATAGTCACATTGCCTAGCATCAAGGTATCCATGATTGCTCTGGATTTAGACTTCATTCATCATTTATTACATCCTCGTAGGAATTGGATAAGCTTAGAATAGAGTACTCCTTCCATCCTTGGAAAGTTGTGTCATGTTTTAATGGTAATCTTGATAAAGCCGACGGACAAGAAAGGAAACACGTGCCACTCCATGCTAATTGTGTTGTATAATAAGAAAGTATGAACAATTGATTCGGAGGTAGGACGTTTTTTGTTTCAAGAGCATTCCTTTAAATACATTTTGACAATCAAATATAGTTAATTGGATAGAGAAATAAGTGAAAGTAATTGATAATAACTGTTTTAATATAGTTCATTCGCGACGAATGAATAAATGTCCCTGATAGTATCGGGCAAACATGAGCTAGATGAAGTTTGATTCCGTATTAGGTTATGTTTTAGGCTCAATTTTTTATGATTATAGCTGACAGTTGTTTCAGCTTGATTTCTGTTTGTATTAAACTTCAGCCTAATATGATATTCCTCATTTTAAGTAGCTTTGTCGCTGTCAAAACAAAAAGTAGCCTTGTCCTTTAAAATTTACGAATACAGACTCGAATTTTAAGGATACACGTTCGAACCTGAACAAAGTACCTTCAAACTAGTACACTCAAGGTCGAAAGTAAGGGAACAACCAAGTTGAATGTGCCCAGAAGGAATCATTTTTTCAAAGATGATTTTTGGGAATAAATAGAAACCAAAAACCGTCTTTCATATTCCTTATAAAACGAACATTAAAGAGTGAATCGGTGTAGAAGAAAGTAGAGAAAAATCTAGGAGTAGTACAGAGAAACCATAAGCTTAACGGGGTTAGTTGCTGTAAAGATCTAAAACATTTCAAGAAATAGCCAAAAGAGTTAACAAATTTGAATGGGCACAGGCATTGCACAGATGAACGGTCGGGCAGCACGGTATACTTGCCCAAACTCAATAAACACAGTATGTCTGGTTTTTATTTATAATTAACGTGGCAGAAATGCGTTAGCCGTGTTTTTACCACGCGACACATCCTAAGCCACAAAAAATTAACGTCATTGTCCAACGTAGTGTTTAAAACAAAACAAACAGAAACTATTATGACTTCAGAATTGGAAAACTCTTACAAAATTCCAACACAAATTTGACAAATGAATCACCAGAAAAACTTTCTGTTTGCAAGCAAATCTTAAAATCCTTCCATCACTGAGATCTCCACTATTCTTGTTTCTGTGTGTTCCTTCAAACTTGGACTAAGTTCAAGTCCAAGATCACTGATTAATCCCGGAAAACCTCGTCAAAACAGACAAAAACTGCAGTTTCTGCAACCAAAATTCACATTCCGAGGAAGAAATCAAGAACAAGATTGTTCTAAATATAGTAGTTCATCCCTACCTTAATCAAAGAGATATGGGGAATATCCAAGATCACACCAGGAGACCGGCAATTTTTACGCAGGAACGAGTAGAAAATGTTGATCAGAAACCTCTTCAAGAATGGCGAATTCCATTTCGCCTTAACGTATGAGTGGCCTATTACATACGCTACCCCAGCTTGCTTAGCTTGAAGAAGCTCCAAGAGCTCATCCTTTACTTGTGAATCCTTGTAGTCTTCCTCCGAAAGCTTCAAATGGATTTGCCGCCTATTCCGGAGTTGGGGCGACTCGAGCTGATAAATAGACCTTAATTTCTGCAATGCAGTTGATCTACTACTGCTACTTACTAGAACCGAAGCACTCCAATTGCTATTTGTTATATCCCTTTCGGGTTCTTGAATAACAAATCTCTTCCCGAACTTTTCGGAAGTCCGTACAACCGCCATTCGGTTATCTAAAGGCCCATCCAGGCCTCCCCCGAGACCTTCAGCTTCCATTTGAATGAACTCCGCGATGCTCATCACCAGGGCATTTTCAGTATCGTACTCGTTTTCCTTTCCTTGCACATCTTTGTACCCGTTCCGGACAATACATCGGTATATCCGGTATGATTTCGGGCCAATCCGGCCTATAAGATACCGTTCCTTTTCGGGGACGTACGGAACGGGAACGACCTTGTGACATACAAATACCACGATTTGGTAAAACGCTGGTAAATTCGTTAGGAAATGGGAAAACGAGGCTGGGACTCCACTTGCTAACTCCGTGTAGATAAGACCAATCCCGGGAACCCTAACGATACCAAGATCAGAACCCAGCGTAAGGATCCATTTCATGTTCATTTTGTTGTGGAGATCATATAAATATTTCTTCCTCCTACCGTACTGCCAAACGAACATAATGAACATAGTAACAGCAGAGAGCACGATGGCAACCCATCCGCCCTTTGGGATTCTTACGCACAAAGACGATAGAAAGATCATCTCTATTGTTCCAAAGGCGAAAAAGAATGCAATCGCAATGGCAATATTCTTATGCAATATGAATTTGATCACCAGTGACATCAAACTTGTATTCACGAATATAATAGCCATGCACGCAAACCCTGAAATTGAAGGCGCAATAAATTTGCCAAGTAAAAAACGATTATGGCAGTGGCATTAGAATTAATTAAGGAAGATGACTAGATATATAAGCAGTTCGGTTGTAGAAGAAACTACTGACCGTAAGCATTTCCTATGCGAGTTACGTCTTGAAAGCCGATTGTGACAGCCAGACACAGAATCATTTGTATCCAGTTTATCTCCGGTATGTATATTTGACGATCAAGCCAATTTGGTTTGTGCACGATCTTCACACGAGGGAAACATCCATAAGCTAGGCATTGTTTGACAGTTGCAAATGTAGCAGATACTACAGCTTGGCTGGCAACAACAGCAGCTAAAATTGAAATCACCAGAACCGGCCAGAAAACGGACTCTGCAAACATAAGACAAAAGTAATTTGTTTAAACAGTAACAATTACGAAATTTCAGGGTAAATTATTTCTATGGCACTTGAAATTTAGTGTGTTTCACACATTTTGGTACCTGAACTTCATTTTTGCACTTAAAAAGTACGAGTGACCTAACACTAAATTCAGGTACCATGCATGTAATGTACCCAAATATTTCATCACAAAGTTTTAAAAGATAAAAAAAGGCGATCAGCTTGCGGTCATAATTCAAATCCTTGATTATATGAAGCACCATTAGTCATCAGAAAGCTATTATAAATGGGTGTTTATATGCATTAACTAAACTGCTTTAAAAGCCTAAGATCACAAGTAATGTAAAACTTCACGCAGGTAAATGCGGCGAAACCGGAGAAAGTATAACATATTCAACATGAATACTTGGAAATTCACCTGGAATTGAAGAATAGAAACTCATTGACACTAAAGAGAAGTTTTTTGAAAGAAATGCCGCCTGCCCCATGTACTGCAACACTAAACATGGGTATACAAAACTAAATGCAACCTGCACAAGAAAAAAGTTTAGGTAAAGAATGAAGTTGAAGAAGCGGATTGTATTTACCGTGCTGATTGCACATACCCTTATTGATGAAGCCGAGAACTGGCCAAGGTCTGCATACATAACTTCAGTTCCTGGAGTTAAGATAAAAGATTAAAAATGAGTTCAGTAGGAAAAATACTCGGCGAAAATCGAAAATTCAAATTTCATTACCAGTAATACATAAAAGCACTCCTCCCAGAGAAATCCAACCATCTATTCCAGTGTCTCTAAAGAACTTGTATATATAATACGGAGAAAAAGCGCGGTATACTCCTTTATTCCAGTGTATCACATTGTAGGCACCGACAATGGCGAGAGACAATAACCATATAGTCACAACAGGAGCAAATGTAAATGCAACCTTGTGTGTTCCCTGATATTGCAGAACGAAAAGGCCGATTAACAGAACACAGGTAACGAGAACCACCATTCCTGCAGGTATAAGTATTAGCATATTGGAAGGTAAAAAAGGAAAAGCTTTGTCTCATTTCAGAGGATTACTCACCCTGATGTAAATCCTTGACACGAACACTCAGCCCTTCAACCGAGGAAAGAACTGAAAAGAACAGGAATCTGTTATCACTGAAACACAAGTATAAAATTCAGCAGTCAAACAATGTTGAAGTGCAGAAAGTCATTAATCTAATACTTACTAGAAATTGCCGGTGTAAGAACACCCATTATGAGAACCATGCTAGCGCCAAACAAGGTAACGAGAAGCAAAGCCATTTTTGTTTTCTTCCTTCTCTCGGTAGACTTTTTAGATTGAGAGGAAGAGGAAGACAAAGTTCTAGTAAGTTGGCTTTCGCCATGATATGTCGAAAGCTCTTCATCTGCTGCTTGTTGATTAGGGAGCAATGAAAATCTCGCCTTCCGGCAAAGAAGTGAATACAGAGCAAATATCCCTCCTGGAAGAAGTTCAAAAGCATAAATACATATATATGCACATGATAGGTCAAGACTCCAGTAATCAGCATTCAGCACATACCTTCGCTATTATCACTCACACTCAACATGAAAACAGCATACTTGAACAAGGAAAAAATTGTCAAAGTCCAAAAAATCAAGGAAAAAGCACCAAGAACCGTGTCTTCACTTTGATAACGGCGAAGCTTCCCCGCAAATATACCATTATAAACATAGAGTGGTGAAGTGCTCAAGTCGCCAAACACCAAGCCAAAACTTTGATATGCTAACAGAAGCACATGTTTTCCTCTAGTTGTACTTTCCACCTGTTCAGAAAGTAAAACAAATACTAAACTCAACCAATCCCCATATAATTTGATTGAATTATCATCTCTTAGACTGCTTAATAAGGAGGGTAATTGACACATCCATGATCGATCTTTAAACTATTTTTCTTTTAATGGCAGATTTGAATCTATTTCCGGTTTTTTAGTGTTTTTAGTTCAATCCGCCAGTGATAATAGCGTTGGAAAGATTGTTCCGCATATTAAAAGTATATGAAATAATAGCTTTAGTTAGGACAGTAGAAGATTAAAAAGAATTCTGCAACCAACAAAGGGAAAGAACCATCTGCTGTTTTCCACCGGAAGCCGGTTATGAAACGGTTGTGAATAGGCTGTGTCTGTTCACGAACTAATGTGACTATTCAACTTGCTACTGAATTTGTCACGTGCTAGAAAAGTAATAGAGATTAAGAATGATCAAGTTATGGGTTGTTGGTGGATAGTGGCTTGACGAACTAACTTATGTTCCCTATCAAATTACACTGCATATAATTTTTCCACTCTTCTTGAGGAACTCTTACATTTGCTCAAGCCTAAAATCATTCACGGTATAGCTAATCCTAGAGGAACATGCCATCATATCCAACAGCAACATAGTAGAGACAATAATTCCTTAATAACACAACAATTATGTTCTGCAAAGGCATTGTTATTCTGTTGTATTCTATTTCCGTCAATTTTGCCCAGACACTCCATTTAGTAGCCCACATATATGTGCTGTGTCCATTTGGTTTTTGTTTATATTTATAGAGTGCCTCATGAAGATTATACTTTTGAGAGAATGTTTCCCGAATACGTGTCCATGTACATTTTCCGTGCCCATGCAACACACAACATAGAATGTCGTATCTTATTGAGTGAACCAAAACACACTAAAACATAGTTTCAAATTCACTATAAATAGAGAAACAGTTTATCAATTGACAACACAAATGACAATTACTCTAATTGGGAAAGGTTCCAACTGCAATGAACAAATAGAAGAAACCACAAAAATATCATCTTTAGTGGAAACATTATTACTTTACCGATTCAACCAAAAGGCTCGGCTATGGTTTATATATTAATCTTTGATGAAACACCCCTCGTGAATGCTTCTTAGACTTGAAGCGAGCACAACAGAGGCTGATCCCACAAAGTGTTTTTAATTCGCCAATAAATGGGTTGCCAGGACTTCGAGTTCAAGACCTTTCGGTCGCAGAGGATCTAATTCCAATTCTAAGTTACCTAACCAATAGAATCAAAAGTTGCTCGATTATGTTTTATATATTAATCTCTGACACACGCAAATGCCTATAGAGGACCTTTCGGTCCCAAAGGCTCTAATACAATGAATTTACTTAACCAATTGAACCAAAAGCTCGAGGGTCAGTTATGATTTATATATTAATCTAGACACACTCAAGATACACAACAGAGCTTGTTACTAAACGGATTGAACGAAAAGCTCGAGCTGATAATTGAGTGATCTGAAGTGAGAGTGACCCATCAAACCCAATGAATGAAATAAACCAAATTGAAAAAAGCAATGACGTACCATTTCTATTTCTATGATTCCGCTTGATTAGCTGATCATCAGATATATGAAATCAATCTGTCAAGGATGATATGGATATATGGAGACTTTAACATGTGCTACTTGTTCTTCATACCGAAAATGGATTTTTTTATTTTTCTTTTCAGTTTTTTTGTTGGGTTTGATCTGAAATATTTAATTTGCACCAAGGATTTTCAGTTAGCCGCGACTCATTTATTAATCGCTCTCATTGAGGTGTCTATGGGGAGATTTTCTGAGGGGCTTCCGGTTAAGGGCCGGTGTTTTCCCACACCGGGAGCCCAAGAGATTGTCTCGTCTATGGGCTGATTCGACTCGAGAATTTGAAAATTTTCAGAATTGTATACGTTCGTTTGACTCAGTGGAATAGCTATTTATTTTTGGATCATTTTAGTTAAGTATTCGGTTTGGGTCTAGAATACTCGTCATATCTACTCAAAATACTGAACATTTAAAAATCTTCAAAATTTATATTTATAATGTCAAACAATACATTTTTCAAAAACCGTCAACAATATGATTTTATTTGATTCGATTCTATAAAGAAGAAAAAAAATCATCACACTCAATACAATGTAGCTCATATATTGTGTCCAAAAGAGCAAAAATATATGGAAAAATTGCAGGTTTCTCGTAACAATTACAGATTTTCGATGAAATTTTTCAGATTTATAACAAAATTTAACATATGTGAACATGATTTTACAAATTTCTGACAAATTTATTATTAAAAATAATCTTTTTTTAACGATTTTCTCAAGTTGAGAGAGATGTAAACACAACTTATCAGAGTGATTTCAACGGGTAAGATGACCGAAACCATACTAAACCCGATGAAAAAGTTGCATTAACTGTCAAATGACAATCGTGTTGGATATTGGCAAATAACAACACATACTAAACCCAAATGATACAATCGCCAAAAAGTTGTTTGTTTAAAACTAGTGTTTTGAATAACAATTTCACGGTCCTCTAACACAATTAAAACAACGAGGACATTCTTTAACGTGTTATCTATATATACCAGAACAAGAACTGAAATAGCTAGAGCAACAACAAACTTAACATTACACAAAACCAGATGCTAAAACTTGTAACTGTAGTACTTATTGTATCCACAGATAACTCAAGTTAACAAGAACTTCAATTAGAATATACATACAAGTGGCCACATGGATTTACTAAACTCATACAAATCAATACAAGATTCTCTTGAACCATTAAGAAAAACCAGCAGCCAAATTCTCAAGATTTCATGATGCACCAGTTGATCTAGATCAAAGTTGTCAACTGTCAATCGGTCCGGATACCGCCCATAAAAGTTCTAGGGTCAGGGCAGTTTCCGGTAAACTGAGCCTGCGAGAAGTCAAACCCGGGGTTCTGCACAAAACAAACAAACTAATTTCATTACAACAGATCATTATCCATGAGCTTAAGATTCTGGTAACATTTTCATTCAACTGACACATAAACAACAACCATGTTTTTATATTTATATAATATAGATTCTATTCTACATAATTTCAATTATAAATTTGTAATACAGAATGTAAACAAACAACGAGTGAATTCGACGCAAAATTGAGGTAACCATGTTGCATCCGACTGATTAGTCACAATCACAAGAAGCAAATTGGAATGAGAAACCATCGTCGTATTTTCTCAAGCCAATAATATATGGGAAAATCACATGATATATGACTTGTGCAAGCAGTAACGCGAGTGAAGTTAGCACAACTCAAAATGCAAGAAAGCAACAAAAAATTGAAGAGGAAGCAGACATCGGGAACTCAATCATAAATAGATATTGGGAGATGTTGTTTCTAAAACAGTCTTCAAAACATAGCAAGGTATAGGAAACTGAAATGCACACCAAATGCGGAAAAGCTACTAAATAGGAGTTTCCGTAGCATAGAGACTCTTTTGGATTGCGTTAATATTACTGGGCTGTGTTATATTTTGACTAGCTTTCAAGTTTCATAATAAAGAGAAGATCTTCTGTGATATTGTACTTTGCATATTCGTCAAGAAAAAAGTGGCCTTCCAGGCTGGTCAAAAGTAAAACACGCCACAATTTTAGCTAATGGACCAAATGTGATTGATTTATTGATATACGTCGATCAGTGAGTCAATGCCATAAAATAATAGGCTAGGGAGCAAACAAAAGAAGCTTTTAATTGGCCAGGAAACATTTTTATCAGGAAGGGTAAATATTGCTTTAAGCCAAAGAGAAAAAAGATAAGACTGAAACTACTACGAGAAATTGTCATGTGAATAACCATGTGAAAAAAACATCTATTGAATGAAATAGCACGACTGTAAGCCTTCATCCCCACGAGCCAAATGCAGCACTCCCAGCAAGCTTATTATGCACCAAAAGTTAAAGCACCTAATGATCTAATTTATAGCACACTAAGGCAAGTAAGAGTTAATCACCTCTTCCTGAAATCTCTGAAGCATGAGACGCTTCTGTTCAATATCAGTCGCGTAAGGATCCAACTGACCCTGCCCTGAAATTGGAGAAGCCCATGTCTGACCCTTTTCCCTTTTTTCCAGAGTTATGTGCATTATATCATCCTCTGCAACCATAAAAACCCCGAATTACCATGGAACCCGAAGAGCCTAATTGGATTGCAGATTCTAATTTCAACAGAACATGATATTTTCACATTGAGAGTAGCTTAAACACGAGGAATACAACAGAAAATTAACAGGAAACAGTAGGAGAGGAAGAAGAGAAATAAATAAAGTACCTAATGTCCAAAAAGAAGAGTCGGTCTTTACGGGGTTGGAGAGGTCATGCTGAAATCCGGAAACAAAAAATTGCATCCATATCAATCAAGAAAAATTGGAGTGAGAAATAAAAAAGTTAAGAGAAAACTTACATTGAGGTAAGGAGGGTTTCCTTTGATCCCAACTTCAACATGTTTGGATTGAATTTTGCAGTAAAGCTGCTTCGGATGAACATTTGGAGGTAAATTTATGTACATGTTTACCTCTTCTAAGGTTTGATCCCATTCAAATACGGACTGGCCTAACCACACAGATAAAAACAAAGTTAATATCAAATCCACAGGCGAGAAAAGACCAAACAAGTTCAGATAGAAACCGTTGTGGACGAAACTGTGGCGCTTCTCTGGAGCCAATTTCTCGGCCATTGTTGTTTTCCTCTACACTTTCTTATTGCGGAATTTGGTTATTTCTGAAATCCCTTCTTAAAGCTTATATTTGATTTCCCGAATTTGTAAAGGTTCGCTTTGTTCAGTGGCAGATCCAAAAACAAAAGCGAACTGCAAATAAACAAAAAAAACTTAAGCAATACTTCAAAGTATTTAAAAAATGAACATGAACAACATAAGATGCAACTTTTTTTTTTTTTTTGAAGACACCATCATAGGCTACATTGATCTGCAGAAGCTTTGTATCAATAGCACTACTGATTATGAAAGAAGAACTACACTAGTATGCCGATGACTTCAGGTAGTTTGATGGAGTTGTAAGCATAGCTATTAAAGGCTCATGGCGCAAGGGGGCTCCTAGAGCCATGGCGAATGGCGCACTTATGGCGCGCGCCAGAGCAGCACATAGCGCACTAGCACAAATGCAAGATTCCTATACAAGGATCTAGAAAATTTGGCTTAATTCTCCACGTTGCAACCTTTAATTTTTGCATTAGATGGTTTCCATGCATTCTTCTCCCTGTTTCTTCAGTTCCATTGAGATTTTCATAAGCTTTTTGCAATTGCATATGCATTCTATATGCAAGAGTCCAATAAAAGACAGCTTGTTCACTATGGCACGCCTTGAGTAACTAGTCCCTGGCGCTCTTGGCGTGCGCCATAGACATTGCCTACCATGGCAAAAAAATGGCGCCATGGGCTGCACCGTGGCATGGCCATTAATAACTATGGTTGTAAGATTGGTAAATGTGTAGTGTTATTTCCATTGAAATAGAAACAGTATAGTAAAAATCGCTAGTCGCTACTTAGGTGGCCAGGTACGGAACTAGTCGGTGACAAGTCAGCTCCTAGACGGGGCCTACGTGTTACAGTCAGTTCAAATCAGATTCTCAATTTTGACCGCCGAGACGGCCAGGTAGACTTCGTTTATAAAAGTATGTAGATTCATCTATAGAAAGCAATTGGTGAAATTTTTTTCTCAGAGTTCAATATAATTAAACAAATCAAATAATCCAAAATCGCAAAACCCTAACCTGCGGGATTCCTCCGCCGGTGGTGGTGGTTTCCGGTGATGTGTCCGTCCGGCCGGCGACTCTCTGATCTGTCTTTATCACTCAGCTCGATACCTGACCTCTAGTTTCCTCTCTAGACATTCTTTCTTCTATGATATATCATATTGGTTAAAATGTCCAAAATGGTCCTTTTAATTAAATTTTTTTGAGATAAGTATCAAGCTTATTCGGGAAGCATCAATAGGGCTGTAAACAAGCAAGCGGTCCGGAGCCTTGACCTGCTCGAGCTCGGATCGGAAGAATGTTAATGAGTTCAAAATTTTGTTCAAACGCGGCTCAAAATGTTGTTCAAGTTCAAAATGTTGCTTTAATGTGACGTTCGAATGTAAATAGCAATAATTAAATTTTAATATCTATCGAATTGTACAATTATTATTTTATACAATGACACTTCACATGCTAGACTAATTTTCTTTAACTCATAAGCGTCATATTATATTCGGAAAACATTCATGTGGCACGTATATAGTGATTTTTAGTTTCTACATGAATTTCTTCGAATTGCTATGCAGCTTGTATATGTTGACAAGTTAATAGAAATTGATCTTCAAATGTTAATTGTACTGTCATAAACGTAGACATAAATGTTTGAGTCAAATTGATTGGTTACCGATAATAATGAGGTTCCGTCCTGTGGCCGGTTTGGCTGATTTTTCAATGGATACTTGAGTTTTTCTCAACCCGATAGCATTATTTCGACACAGGTTTTCCTGTTCCTGGAAAATTCGGGTGGATATGTACAGACCCGGCTACATTTTAAGCCAATACAACATTGTTGTAC
This sequence comes from Euphorbia peplus, assembly GCA_028411795.1. Taxonomy (NCBI): domain Eukaryota; kingdom Viridiplantae; phylum Streptophyta; class Magnoliopsida; order Malpighiales; family Euphorbiaceae; genus Euphorbia; species Euphorbia peplus. The sequence goes on from CP110839.1 coordinate 32,532,263, forward strand.
CTCTATTAAGTTGAAAGATACATCTTTTAAATTGGAAATTTTATCAGTTTTCCTACAATTTTAAATTCAGTTTTATTGTTTCCTCATTGAAATAGATGAAAAATTATAGATTGGGCCGGACTGGTCCTGGCCCGGCCAAGAATTACTCGAGATAGTACATTCAAATAGGCATCAATATATATGGTGAAGATGATGACAAAGTAAAAAACAGCTACAAGCATAGTATAGTTAGTAGAATAAGTGAATTCATATTCATCAATGCACATGGTTTCATGTGTAAAGATATGATACATTTCAAGCTCTATTTCTGCGTGCATCGGCCGAGCACGACAGACGACTAAGTATGTCATACAGTAGTGCTTGCCGAATGATTTGCAGCCACGCCTAATGTGGTAAACAAATCGTAATTTCAATATAAAACCAAACAAATCGAAATAGCAGTCGTAGTATTTATTAAGACCCAGCAGAAAGCGTGAGTCTTTAGGCCTTACGCCGCCTATTTGGGGCGAAGTCCGGGTTGCCTTTTCTCATCATGGTTGCAAATTCTTCATAGTTGATTCTTCCATCCTGCAAGAAAGAAAGAACAGCAATGTATTATGTTTATAGCAAATGACGTTCAGAGCAAAACCAAAAGAAGAAAAAATTATATAAATATACGTTGTCAGTGTCGACTTCAGCAATGATCTCCTTTATTGTTCTGGCATCGCCCATATTGTACTTCGTGAGAGCCTTCTCCAACTCTTCCACGGTGATGTACCTAAAATGAGAAACAGGAAAGAATGAATTGAAAGAAAAGTATGAGGATGCATGTTTCTAGTAGCACGGATGTTCGAAAGTGATTACCCGCTCTTGTCCCCGTCAAAATATTCAAAGGCCGTGAATAAGTGGTCCTCTTTTTCAATTCTATTCAAATGCATAGTAGCTGTAATGAACTCAATATAGTCAATTGTTCCATTTCCATCCACATCAGCCTGAAAAACCAGTCAAGTATATGGGAAAAAGTTACCGAAATAGCAGAAAAAACATCCAGTTATAACGGAGTACTACTTTCCATTTGGGAGAAGCGACACATCGGAATGGGAGCAAGCAAAGTCCAGAAAGATGGTTTAGTCATAAAACCGAAGAAGGTAATATTCAACTATTTTAAAGAAAAATATTACTCGTCACGTCTTTATATGTCACAGACGAACGCCAATTCTTGATATCCTTTTCTAAATCCTAACTGAACAGGGATAAAGAACATCGAATGACTTCAAGAGTTTATATCCGTATTTCAGTTGCCTCTGGAGTATTCAGCGAAAACGGGATAAAGATGAAAAGATTAGAGGTCTTACAGCTTCCAATAACTGTTCGACTTCAGCCTCGGTTAGCTTGGTGCCTAGATGTGGAATACCAGCTTTCAACTCTTCAAGAGTGACTGTTCCACTGTTATCTGTGTCCATAGATTTGAACATCTCCTTTAAGCCCATAATTTCTTCCTCAGATAGATTTTCTGCAATTACCTGGAAGTAAAGAAAAAGAAGAATATTCACTATAATATTATTTACAGCTACAAATGCTACCATGGTATGTTTGAGCTTGATCAGGGTTGTCGATTACTCGACACAAACTATGCATAAGAAGAAACATCTCACCTTCAAAGCTACTTTTTTAAGTTTGTTCATTGCTCTGAATTGTTTCATTCTGCTCATAACACCAACATCAAGAGGTTTATCAGAAGCTTCACCGTCTTCTCGAATCCATGGATGTTCTGCAAAGCATTTTCAGTCTTGTCAAGCAACATACATTCTTCATTTACTGAATTCGAACTTTTGAGTGAGATTTAAGATAAGACAAACTCGAATAGTGATCCAAAAATGTTCAATATCATAACATTTTGACAAATCTCAACATCAGCCAATAAAAGAAGCCAAACGCATTTTGTCCATTGCACAAGTATGAACTAGATAGATTCTATCGAAAATAAAACTTACCTAGGACTTGAGCAGCAGTCAGTCGCTCCTTAGGATCAGACTTTAGCATCTTCTTCACAAGATCTTTAGCACTGTTGGATAATGAAGGCCATGGATCTGAAACAAAATCAATATGTCCTCGGAGAACAGCATCAAAGATTCCCCTTTCAGTCTCTGTATATGCATAAGAACCAGAACTCTGTGAGGAAGACGAAGAAAACAAAGTGAAATGAAACGCATGCCAACTGAGCCATCTTTTTCACATATGCTATCAAGTGCCTCCGAAAATGGAGTTCAAGTATAAACTTATAGTTGATACTGTATCATAGAAGCTTAGTGCCCACTTCGTGATCCTTTTGGTAGCTCTTTGTTGTGGTTTTTACTCCAAACAATAGATTTAAAATCAACTGATATCAACCAACAGCACCAAAAAGCTAACAACAAGCGTAAAAAAGAACAACTGAACCAATGACATCCTTAATTAACGATAAGAAAAAAGATTTGGTCCACTATCTAGCCCAGAAAAGGTTGCCACTACATCAAATATATCGAAAGACTATGACAGCCATCAATGTTTCAAATATTATTTATTCCTCAAATAAGTCAAAACGAACCTACCTCCCCAAAATGGCGGGACACCACTTAGAAGAATATAAAGTACAACCCCAGCACTCCAAACGTCACACTCAGCTCCATATTTTCGACGTAATACTTCAGGAGCAACATAGTATGCACTTCCAACAAGATCCTTGAAAACATCACCTGTAGTCATAAATAGACCATCACCGGCATCTTAAAAGATGATTGTAGTAAAAAAATTGATATATATAGCGTCAAATAGGGAAAGAAATCAAGTTCAAAATTTAAAGAAAAGGTTCTATATACGAACAGGTCAAAGTTCCTGTTAAAACAAACCAATCTTTGTGCTATAATAAAAATACGAAAAATTAAGAAGTGCAAAAGAACATAGCATGATGAACTCCAATAATTTCACACCCAAATCAAAAGGACCGTTAACGAGACCAAAATTTCTTGGTCTTAACGTTCGAGAAAGAGAGACAAAACAAACATAGTATCTTCTCGCTCTTTCCTTATCAATCCTGTAGCAGAGTTTTATCTAGATTCTCTCGATTAAGTGCTATTTGTAATCATGCATTTTAGCACCGTCATCATGCACATGCTCGGACATAGTAAGGTTTTTACCATGGGTTGCCACATCATTATCATGTTATGTAATCTGTACATTCCGCATAACTATTCAATAATGGTAAAAATCAATGAAAATTATAATCGTGTCAAGCATGTCGTGTCTGAGGCTTCACACAAATGGCCTAAGAACAAAATCTAACCAAGGAAAGAACCAATACACAGGCACTTCGAATAACAACTGTAGATTCTCCATACAACCATCAAGAAGACTAAAAAATGGATGAAATCAAGTAAACATTCCCGCATTATCCTAATCAACAACAGTATCAATCATCAACAGCCTGAAACTTCATCAATGAATTCATCTATTGAGCTTTCACACATAAAAGAACTCAACTATATCGATGGCTCGTAAATTCATCTATTGATCTTGTTTTTCTCATACTGAAACAAAATTCAATCCTTCATAAAACAGCTTTCACTCATAAAAGAACTCAACTATATCAATGGCTCATGAATTCATCCACTGTTCTTGTTTTTCTAATCCTACTTACAAGTTTCAAATCGAAGCTAAACAAGATTATACCTGTCTTAAAAAACACAGAGAGCCCAAAATCAGTAGCTTTCAGAGGAGAATCTTCATCCTTATTCAACAAAAGGAAGTTCTCCGGTTTCAGATCTCTGTGCATAACTCCCATAGAATGACAATCACGCACAACAGTCACCATCTGCCTAGTCAAATTTGCCGCTGCTCTCTCCGAATAATGCCCCTTCGCAATAATCCGATCAAATAACTCTCCTCCGGCGCAAAGCTCCATTATCAGATTCACCGATTTGTTATCTTCATAAGCTCCCTTCAGCTCCACAATATTCCTATCACATTTACCCCCAAATTTCAAATCAGAACCGCATTTATCATTCAAACTCATAATTGTTACAGATTGATATAGAAAGTGTCGTTAGGCTTAACTATCACCTCGAGCTTATCATTCACACTCAAAATTGTCAGAGATTTAATATAAAAAATGTCATTAGCCTTAACTATCAGCTCAAGCCTAACAATATACAATGTTACTTAAGCGAAGCGATTGATTTAAAAGCTTGAGCTGATAATTAAGGTTGACATCATTTATATTAATCTCCGACAACAAAAAATAATCAAAATGTCACAAAATCACATAGATTTTTCACCTGTAACCCGTCAAATGATGCATGATCTGAACCTCGCGTCGTATATCCTCAAGATCCTCCTTATGAACAAGTCTCCTCGTCGCGATTGATTTACACGCGAACGTCTGTTTCGTCTCCTTATGCGTAACAAGATACGTCACGCCGAACTGTCCGCGACCTAGCTCCTTGCCGAACGAATAGACGGCGCGGACGTCCTCCATCGGACGGCCAAGGACACGGCCGACGCCGTTAGTCTTGGCGCCGACAGTGTGCGGCGGAGGATGACGGCTGTGAGGAGACGCGCCGGAAGGATGGACATTTATGCCCTTGGAGCTGCCGGAGGAGCCGTCGGCGGATGACGGAGCGCCGCTGCATTTACCCATTTTGGAGATTGGAGGAGAGAAATGGAATGGTAAAATTTAAAAAATAACCGTGTTTTGCGGTGGTATGTACGGATTTTGGGTGGTGATTTTTGCTATAAATGGTAACTTTTTTTAGGGGGTAATTAATGGGTGATTAAGATGAGGTTTTGGCTATTTGTAGACCATTTTTATTGCTAGGGTCTACATTTGTTTGATCAAGTTTGTTGGGTTTTTGTTTAATTTATTGTTTGGGTTTTTAATGATTTGTGTTCATTATATCTCACTTTTGACTTTTATTTTAGGTGTTTTTAATATTGCAATTGTTATATAGAAAAATAATTTTGGCAATTGGCATCATTATTTTATATGAAGCTTAGATAATAGAATATGATGATTGGTTCAAACATTGCCTCAAAGGATTAAGTTAAGTTTTGTTGAAAGAAAACATTAAAAACAATTTTTTTGGAAGAATAATTATCTTTTTTTATAAACCTCTATACGAGTAGTTACACTTTAAAATAATAAATTATGAATCTCGATATGAGTAGTTGCACTTCAAAATCACATTATATATATAATGATTACACATAAGTTTATGTTGGACAATTTTATTTTACGTTTATTACAGATTACATATTTTTTAAGATTGCTCGTTGATATTTAATACGTTACATATGCTGAATATATTTAAAAAAAATTAAAAAGTTTCCAAAAGAGCTCAATAATACTATTTCTTTACTCTTCATGAAACAACCGTTCGATAAACGTTCTATGATTCTATTTGTTTACTAAATATTTAACTTTAAAACCATTTTACAAGTTTTTAACATGGTTATTTAAATAAGTTCAAATGGTGCAATGAGTTTTCAAAAGTTTAAGATACTTTTTACATTCGAATATAATGTATGAAAAGTAAAGATTTGTATGATGCGTATTTTGCCAATAAACTAAGAAAAATATTGAATGAAACATTTGATTGAATAAAAACTACAATTGGAAGTTTGGAAATAGATAGGAAGGTATAATGAGCCATCATTATCACACAAAGAAAATTATTTTTCCTATCATACAAAATGTTTAGGTACAAAGACAGCCTACAAAATTGAAAAGTAATAATAATAGTTGTGGAAAGTTCATATCCAAACTTTTATAGTTAATTTTAAACCATTGTATGGTCCAATAGAATCATGGCTGATGGTGATGGCCCAAACCAAATATTATATTTTAATATTTAGTAGATAAATAATATGCGACCCTTAAACTTGGTAAAAAAATCATTTTACCCCTTAACTTTTGGGACGTCCTATCAGTCCACTCAACTTGTGGAAAGTGATACATTTAGCCACCTCAATTTATATAAAATGACGAACTTAGTCTCTCATGTCTCATGTGGCGCTGATGTGGCAAAATATTAAAATGAAGAGAGAGCGGAGGATGACAAAGAATAAGAAAAATATTAAAAAAAAAACCCTTAAATTTTATTTTTTATTTTTTCCATCTCCATCTTCTTTCTTTTTTTTCAATAAAAAAATTCAAAGAACACTCCGGCACCCGATTCTGAAATTATGGATTCCAGTCGTTGGAGCGGAATTCTAAAATTTCAAATTTCGTTCACTGGAATTTGGTCGCCAAATTCTGAAATTCCAAAATCGCTCGCTGAATTGTGGATTTATGGGGATTTAGAAAATTAAAGAATCAATTGTGTAAGAATTAATTTTGTAATTTTTAGGTAAGTGTATGAAAATGAGCTATGTGTATCACTTATCACAAGTTGAAAATGCTAATAAAACGTTTTGAGAGTTAGTGAAATTATTTTTTTGCCAAACAAAGAAGTTGCATATTGAATACGCCTATTTTTTCATTTTATTTTTTAGGTATATATAGGCAGTAGTATGATTTATCCCATAAACTTCTTTTTATATTATTAAACAATTATAGAAACAAAAAAAATTAAGGAGCTGCGTCTGCCGGGAGTCGAACCCGGGTCTATTGCTTGGAAGGCAATTATCCTAACCGTTGGACTACAAACGCATTTGTGTTGACAATAATTCCGTTTTGAAATATACCTGTTAAACAATAAAACCTTAAATTAACTATTAGTTACTTCTATACAAGATTTTTCATGTGAGGACCCAAAAAGAAAAGAAAAAAGAGAGCATATTTTTCACTTCCAATTCCAGAAAAATGAATTCATCCAAAGATTTCAAGATTCAAACTAAATGATATATTGTGAGATATCATTTCAATTTGAATTCAGCTATTGCAATTTGATTTATTAAAATTTATGAAAGAAATTGATTATGTCTTGTAAAAAGTAGATTATCATAAAGAGAATTAAATTTTTTTGTTGGAAACGAAAATAATTTGATGATTTGAATAAGAAGTAGTGATCAACATCTACATATTTAGGATTCTTGTGCAAGTTGTGTTAGGCAAATGAAGGCCCGAACTGAGTTCTTTTTGCGTAAGGAAAGATCCTTGATTCCATTTTAACGATTAAGTTAGAATGAGAAGTGGATAAGAAAGTAAAAATGTGTATTCATCAACTCCATTACACAAATTGTATGCTAGCTTTATTTGTTAAACTTAATCATCCATTGATATATATAGTCATATGTAGCACTCAACTAGTCATAAAAATTCAAAAAATAAACTAATTATGACATATATGTGTACAAAATAACATTACCAATATTATTTGTTAATGTCTTAATGTTTTTATTATATCTTCTATGCATAGAAGTTATTTAATAGCCAAATTTAACTAAAGATGTCTTATAATAAATTTCAATCAATTGTAAACAAAATAACTAATGTGTAAGATAGGCCTCCATTTGCTTTTTCTCTAACTACTATATGCTTAAATTTTATTTATCATCCACTTGAAGATCTATATCTTCTATGCTATTTGATTTTCCTTGTTGGAAGAGAAAAAAACACATGAAAAATTAAAATTGCAAGAAGACAAAATTAGATTTCATTCGGACATCCACTAAATCTACTGGACCTCAGGCCCACTATGTAATATTTCCCATATGGTGGATCTTAGATCCATATGGTCCATTACTAAACAAATTAGAAACTATTATTATTTGGTATTTATATTATGAAATAAATATGTGATTATTTGCTAAATCAAATTTCAGGTGTTTGGTTAATACAATTTTATAAACTAATTATGTGTGCTTTTTCCAAATTCTCAATTTATGTTTTTTATGTACTATGTTCAAGGCCGGATCCAAATGTAAACTTGATATAAACACTTATTTGTTGCCAAAAAACTTTTAATTTTTTTTTATAGAATTTAGCGCTCGTGAACACTTTATTATTCAGTTTTAAATCCATGGCCAACTATATTTGTATGAAATTTTAAGGTTATAATCATTGTGAAACTAAATCAAATGGTTTTAGAAATTACATTTTTTTCTGTAATATATAATTTTCTTACAAGATAATAATATTTAAATAATATCGCTTTTTTTATGGTTACTTTATTTTTTACAAAGTAACAACTATCTCATTAGATAAAGGTAGTAAATTTTGATCCAATGGTGTGATGAAGGCAAAGTAATGGTTACTTCAAAGTGACTATACTCTACACCTAAATAATAATAATAAATAATAATAGTAATAATAATAATAGTTTTTGCATCATCACTTTATATCTTTGAATATGTTCTTCACATTGAAGTTCTGGAATCTCCTCAAATATTTGCCTCAGTGATCACAATCAATTTCTATACATATGCTGAATTATTCATTTCCAATACATAATAATAATAAATATTCTAAAAATAATATAATTATTCCAACCACACGTTGTGACATTGGCACACAAAATTTCATTTATGGAAAAATTTAGAGTGATCTTGTAGTGGTTGATATCAGGGTTATTTAAGACAAAAAAAATTTGTATATTTTAATTTATAAATAAAAAAGTATGTATTCCAGAAGGCTATAGAACTTCTCGTCATTTAGGCTTCAAGTATTGAAAAATAACAACAAACACATGGTAAAAGTTTTAATTAATTAATAAAATTTTGGGTAAAGTTAAAAAAAAATTATGTGGTTTCATTTTTTTTTTTTGCAGGAAAGAAGATTGTGGAATATTTTTTTTCAAACACAAAATTGTGGTTTTCACATTTTAGCAAAATAAGGACTTTTTTTCATTAACGCTCTTAAAATCACCGTTCACGACTTAACAAAAGATATATTCCAAAATAAAATGATATTTTAAGAAACTTTAATTTTTCAAATTTTTTATTTCGTGATCATTTAGATGGTGTTCAGTGAGGAGAGAGAAAGACAACGTTTAGAGAGATAAAAAAAAACGATAATTTTCGAAAACTAAAAATGTGGTACCGTAGTAAATATAGTGTTAAACAACTTTAAATCTTGAAAAATTTTCATTTTAAGGTCGTTAATAATGAGTTTTATAACGTTTAACTAAAATGTAATTTTTTTAGAAAAAGTGTAAAAGCACAATCTTGTATTTGCAAAATAAATTACACATATCTTTTCCCGCAAAAAAGTGAAACCACATAGTTTTTTTTGAATTTTACCCTAAAATTTATTAATGGAATTAGACTATATATACATCAAGAGCACCTTCCTTTTAAAACATAAAAGTTAAAGGCTTAAATACTTTGTTAACCCCTAAAGTTGGCAACTTTTTCCAGTTTAACCTTTTATGTTATTCGCTTCCCATTTTAACCCCTCAACTCAAAACAACAAGTCACTTTAACCCCTTGGTCCTATGTGGCGCCTACGTGGCAAGAGCAAGAGAGTGGAGGGGCAAATTTGAAATTTTTTTCATTTTTGTAAATTACAAAATGACCCTTAAATGTTATTTTTCTTTCTTTTTCATCTATTCTTTTTCTTCTTCTTCTTCTTCTTCTTCTTCTTCTTCTTCTCCTTTCTTTTTTTTTTTTCAATTCCAAATTTTCCCAGATTTCTGGAATTCTAGAAATTTGGAAATTTCCAGATTTCTGGAATTCTAGAAATTTGAAAATTTCAGGAATTTTACAGAATTTTGGAAATTTTTCCAGAAATTCCAGAATTCTGGAAATTTCTGCAATTTTTCTAGAAATTCCAAAATTCTGGAATTCTAGAAATTTGGAAATTTCTGGAAATTTTTCCAGAAATTCCAGATTTCTGGAATTCTAGAAATTTGGAAATTTTTGGAATTTTAAAGGCCATGTTTTGAAATTCCAGGAATTCTAGAAATTTGGAAATTTCTGGAATTTTTCCAGAAATTTGGAAATTTTCAGATTTCAGGAAAAATTTCCAAAATCCGGAAAGAAGGATTTGGAAAAAAAAAGAAAGAAGAAAAATAATAATGAGGGACAGAAAAAAAAGAAAAGTATCAAGGGTGAAAACAATATTTTACCAGAGAGTGTATTACACTCTCCTTAGGTGCAATTGGTCATGTGTCGAAAAGGGTTAAAGTGATCTGTTTTTTTGAATTGAGGGGTTAAAATGGGTAGCGAAGAACATAAAAGGTTAAACTGAAAAAAATTGTTAACTTTAATTTCTGGAATTCTAGAAATTTGGAAATTTCCAGATTTCTGGAATTCTAGAAATTTGAAAATTTCAGGAATTTTACAGAATTTTGGAAATTTTTCCAGAAATTCCAGAATTCTGGAAATTTCTGCAATTTTTCTAGAAATTCCAAAATTCTGGAATTCTAGAAATTTGGAAATTTCTGGAAATTTTTCCAGAAATTCCAGATTTCTGGAATTCTAGAAATTTGGAAATTTTTGGAATTTTAAAGGCCATGTTTTGAAATTCCAGGAATTCTAGAAATTTGGAAATTTCTGGAATTTTTCCAGAAATTTGGAAATTTTCAGATTTCAGGAAAAATTTCCAAAATCCGGAAAGAAGGATTTGGAAAAAAAAAGAAAGAAGAAAAATAATAATGAGGGACAGAAAAAAAAGAAAAGTATCAAGGGTGAAAACAATATTTTACCAGAGAGTGTATTACACTCTCCTTAGGTGCAATTGGTCATGTGTCGAAAAGGGTTAAAGTGATCTGTTTTTTTGAATTGAGGGGTTAAAATGGGTAGCGAAGAACATAAAAGGTTAAACTGAAAAAAATTGTTAACTTTAATTTCTGGAATTCTAGAAATTTGGAAATTTCCAGATTTCTGGAATTCTAGAAATTTGAAAATTTCAGGAATTTTACAGAATTTTGGAAATTTTTCCAGAAATTCCAGAATTCTGGAAATTTCTGCAATTTTTCTAGAAATTCCAAAATTCTGGAATTCTAGAAATTTGGAAATTTCTGGAAATTTTTCCAGAAATTCCAGATTTCTGGAATTCTAGAAATTTGGAAATTTTTGGAATTTTAAAGGCCATGTTTTGAAATTCCAGGAATTCTAGAAATTTGGAAATTTCTGGAATTTTTCCAGAAATTTGGAAATTTTCAGATTTCAGGAAAAATTTCCAAAATCCGGAAAGAAGGATTTGGAAAAAAAAAGAAAGAAGAAAAATAATAATGAGGGACAGAAAAAAAAGAAAAGTATCAAGGGTGAAAACAATATTTTACCAGAGAGTGTATTACACTCTCCTTAGGTGCAATTGGTCATGTGTCGAAAAGGGTTAAAGTGATCTGTTTTTTTGAATTGAGGGGTTAAAATGGGTAGCGAAGAACATAAAAGGTTAAACTGAAAAAAATTGTTAACTTTAATTTCTGGAATTCTAGAAATTTGGAAATTTCCAGATTTCTGGAATTCTAGAAATTTGAAAATTTCAGGAATTTTACAGAATTTTGGAAATTTTTCCAGAAATTCCAGAATTCTGGAAATTTCTGCAATTTTTCTAGAAATTCCAAAATTCTGGAATTCTAGAAATTTGGAAATTTCTGGAAATTTTTCCAGAAATTCCAGATTTCTGGAATTCTAGAAATTTGGAAATTTTTGGAATTTTAAAGGCCATGTTTTGAAATTCCAGGAATTCTAGAAATTTGGAAATTTCTGGAATTTTTCCAGAAATTTGGAAATTTTCAGATTTCAGGAAAAATTTCCAAAATCCGGAAAGAAGGATTTGGAAAAAAAAAGAAAGAAGAAAAATAATAATGAGGGACAGAAAAAAAAGAAAAGTATCAAGGGTGAAAACAATATTTTACCAGAGAGTGTATTACACTCTCCTTAGGTGCAATTGGTCATGTGTCGAAAAGGGTTAAAGTGATCTGTTTTTTTGAATTGAGGGGTTAAAATGGGTAGCGAAGAACATAAAAGGTTAAACTGAAAAAAATTGTTAACTTTAGGGGTTAGTGGGGTAGTTTAGCCAAAATTAAAATTACACAATTGTGCTTACGTTAAGTATGAAAGGAAATCCTTCCACCTTTGGAGTGATTCGAATTTATGACCTCCATGATCATAGGTAGAGTCTTTAACCACTAGACTATAACCTTCACCGCCATCAAGAGCACCATAACTTGGTCTAAAAAGTTTTTCTTTTAGTACGTACTTTCTTAGCTATAAATAAGGCTCCATATGTTTAATTATACCTTATATAAACCCTTGCATGAAACTTTTCACCATGATATTTTTAAGGAGCACTGTACTCTAGAAGCAACATTAATCTAAATTTTTTGCGCAAAGTGACCATAGAATACCCCAACAAATTAATATAATGTTTAGAGCAATAATGTTATGATAATTAATTCCGTCAAAAAATTACATTAATTGATTAATCTTAAAATAATTTCATTATTTATACACATGAATGTACGTGAATATGATTGTTGCATATTGAACATTTAATCACATATAATTCACAGAAATTCAAGGCATTTATTCCTGGAAATAAGAAAAAGAAAAGATAGTGATAGAGTTAATTGAGAAACATTGGCATGGAGAATATTAATGGCATATATAAACATAATCTCCTGATGTCACTAAAAAGCATATACTTGACAAAATTGATCAATTCAACATGTATCTTTTTTAAATAAAAAATTCAGCAGATATATCAGATTTATATTTAGAAACAATAATAGAAAGTTTTATAAATAATAATAATTGAAAAGTTTTATATCCATGGTACTACAATAACAATTACCATAACAACAATTAGATTAATGTCTAATAGTTCACTTTTAAATATATTATTAATTATTATGTTGACTTTTTCAAATTTATAATAACTAACACTATTTGTCAGAGTAACTATGGAGGCTAATACTCATTAAAAAAGTATTGTTTGCATGAATAAACTTAAAAAATAACCGGCTACTGGTCATCTAAAAATTTCTTTTAATAAATTATTCAATATGTACATTTGGAGCTTGTTGCCATGATTCACTGAAATTCAGTCTTTTGTCGATTCGATTCGTAATTGGAGCTCGTAAGAACCCTTTCAATACATCTCTCTAAGTTTTTTTTTTTTTTTTGTATATTACTATTCAAGTTCACGATATACAACTTAAACTGGTTGAGATCATTATTAAAAATAGTATTATGAATGTCTTCAGAAGACATAGATATCGTATCAATAAGGATGTCAGTAGTCTTGAGAACTGCTATTTACTGACGAATCATCCAATTAACAACACGATTTCATCAATATATTATCGAGTAGCGACAAATCTAGGAAGGAATGAGGGTCTAAGCACCATTACTGATTGTCGAAAAATACTCAAAAACTCTGTAAAAACTTTATAAGAAAACATTATAATCACGGGCGTATGTAGGGGGCTTGAGACCCGGCCCCGAAAACCACTTCTACCAGAAATGGTTTCCGTTTCCCCATTTGCTAAAACCACCCTTGTAATGAGTGGTTTCAGTATGAGTTTGAGAAATTTACTAGTAAAACCTAGTTTTCGATGATAAATTCGTCTCAAATAATATTGAGAATGTCAAATTTCATCGGATCTGTAACAAAATTTGTCTTTTTCACTCTTTATGATAAAATGCATGAGCTATGTAAGAGAAATTTTTACTTTGAAAAAAAGTTAACTATTACCTAGTTGTAACATCGGCTTCTCGGCATTCTAACTCTAAATTTACTATTGAGTATAAAAGTAATCAAAAAATATTAACCAAACACTTACGGTGTAGGCTATGGTGACTTTGTTTTTGAGTTACTTTGTTTGTACTTTGCTTTATTCACCATTAGATCACTTTTCACCCCATGATCTAATGGTGGACAAAACAAAGTAATGGTGACTTTGTTTACCATAGAATTTCCCACCACTTATATATGCCACATGCTCCTAATACTCATTGATATAAACAAATGCCGCTTGATTGCCTAAGCCAGGTATTCAAAATCGAGACGATTCAGATCGATTGGACTGCCTAAATCCGTCTAAACACTTAAAATCTATTTATCCACATGTAAATTTTCCGACTAAGCGATTAGTCTGAAAGATCGTCAGTTGCGCTACTAGCGCCTGACGTCTTTTACAACGTAGGTCTATCAATGAATCCTCGACCCTCCCTCGGATACAACCAACTACTTTCTCAAGTAGCAAGTTAACGTAGTGAGAGAAAATTGCATGTCCAAGTCCATGCAATTTTTATAGATTCTAATTCCCAATCCATGCATCACCATTATTGATTTTTAAAGCATCTTTTTATCTCCTAAGCACCATGTTTAGTTCCATCTTCTCTTCTATTATTGTAATTTATCCTGACTACACATATTTTTCTTTTTCCTACTTGCATTTTTCACATCCTAATTACTTTTCTTTTCCCCCCTTTAAATCACCCTCCATTTTTCTCAAATACTTCATCATTTTTTCACACACAAAACAAGTCTTCTTTCCACAAAAACTCCTCTTCAGTAGCGTTTTTTGTATTCTGTGATTTTTGTTTCCGCGCAGTATAGGTACGATAAGTTCCAAGATTGAACTAGAGTTCATAATTCTCGATTGGAGAATAATGAATGGGAAAAAGGGTTCATTTGCTATCAACATTCCGCCGGAGCCAATGGTAGCTTCAAATACGAAATCAAAGCTGGCGGAGGCCGAAAAAGGAGATGGAATTGTGGGGTTTTTGGCTTCATTTAAGGGTTGGATTTGGAGAGTGTGGGAATTTGGGAGAGAAGATACAAATAGAATTATATTTGCATTCAAAGTTGGACTTGCTGTTCTTCTTGTGTCTTTGCTTATACTATTTAGAGCTCCTTATGATATTTTTGGGACTAATATCATTTGGTCTATACTTACTGTTGCCATCATGTTCGAGTATACCGTTGGTACGACCCGCTTGATTCTTCTTTCTATAGTTGTTTTCTTCGTTAAAACACTCGAAATAGTAGATATGGACATGTTTGGTTAGGATTAAGAAAGAATGCAACTATTTTAGAAGAAAAATGAGCTGATGTCTTTCAGCTACTAGCAACAGTAAACAACAGCCGACTAACAACAATAACGAACAAGAAACAACCAAACCAAACATACAATTTAAAGTGATATAGCTAAAAGAACCTTAAATATCTTCTTTTTTTTTGTTCTTTTGGTTATTACTTCTAACATATTTCTACACACGAATGTGACAAACTTATGACCATTTATGTTATAATTTCAGGTGCGACATTCAATCGAGGGTTCAATCGAGCACTCGGAAGCTTGCTTGCCGGGATATTAGCTATAGCTGTTGCTCAATTAGCTCTATGGAGTGGCAGTGTTGCTGAGCCTATCATCATTGGAATTAGCATCTTTTTCATCGGTAATAACTAAATTCTCAACGAGAAGACTATCGCCATTTAACTTTACTTAAAACGCCACATGGATAACACGCCATCAAAATTTTACCACGCTTTTCCGAATGCAACAATTGACTAGTGAATTTTATTAATGCAGGGGCAATAACATCATTTATGAAACAATGGCCATCACTAGTACCATATGAGTATGGATTTAGAGTGATACTTTTCACATACTGTTTGATCATAATATCCGGTTACCGGATGGGAAACCCGCTCAGAACTTCCATGGATCGGTTATACTCGATCGCAATCGGAGGGTTTGTAGCGGTTTTTGTGAATGTGCTTGTTTTTCCTATTTGGGCTGGGGAGCAACTCCATAAGGAATTAGTCAACAATTTTCACTCTGTTGCTGACTCTCTTGAAGGTAAATATAGAAATGAATAAGGGTTATATTAGTCTTTCAACTTGAAATTTCGAGTAAGTTTAGTTCAAAATGAAGTTTAGGTATCAATTTAGTACATAATGTTGTTTTTCTATCAAGTTAGTCTAAAAGTGACGCTTATCGGTAATAATTCTATTCGTTAACATAAGTTAATATCGAGTTTTATCTCTTAATGAATTCAGAATGCGTGAAGAAATATTTAGATGATGATGGATTAGATCATCCGGAGTTTTCTACGACGGTAATGGATGAGTTTCCAGATGAACCAGCCTACAAGAAATGCAAAAGCACTTTGAATTCCTCGGCAAAACTCGAATCCTTGGTAAGACTTTTCTTAAATGTTTCTTAACTATGTTGCACGAACACTCCTCTAGTCTTCTGTATTAGCGTTTTAAAGATTTGCATCTGTATCCTTATCCGTTTAAAGGCCATGTTTTGAAAACAACGTGTCCATTCCCGTGTCCGTAAAAGTGTTGTTAATGGGTTTTTGGTGGTTTGATTTTGAAGGCAATAGCAGCAAAATGGGAGCCACCGCATGGCAGGTTTCAACACTTCTTCTATCCATGGTCTGAATATGTGAAAGTTGGGGCAGTTTTGAGATATTGTGCCTATGAAGTTATGGCACTTCATGGTGTCCTTCATTCCGAGATTCAGGTACTTCTTTCATTTCGAGTCATGTTAAACCTAACTTTTCATTAACGGTTCCATTAGATATGTAACATATTCATCATGAAGTGATGCACAGTACAAGTCACATAACAAGTAAGATGAAACGATGTCATCGACTAGGGAGCTGAGTTCATTTTCGAGTAATCATATTCGCAGTTTCCCGACTACTAGAAACAAAAATGGAATAGCTGCAACTATTTAATTTGTAAAAACAAAGAGCTAACCATTTAACTCTTATTTCTTCTATTATTCAAAAAATAAAACAAAAATACTAATCTAAAAATGATTAACACGGACATTCATGTAACATCTTCAACCGTAAAGTTTGTCGATTTTAGGTCACTTGTTGTGACAAAAGTTAAATAGCAAGGAATTTGTTGTTACAAAATAAAGAACACGTCAACATCACTATCGACATTGTCATCTTTAAAATAGTTTAGAATCAATTAATCTTGGAGTGTAAATCATAATTTTTCGTTCTCTCCGCGTATATTGAGTGTGTTGGTTGTCAAATAGCAGAATGTTTCCATATGCAAACATATATATACATAATTGATGAAACATGGTATATTCTTAAGCAGAATTAGATCCTATTTGCAACTAAATATGCTAGCAACTGAGGAATCTTTCAAACACTAAACTAGATTTATCATGGAACAATAATACAATAGCTTAAAGGGAATTAAAGAATTATGCTTAAGCATTTATGCCTTCCATTATTGAGTAATTATTAAGTCATTACTTAATCATCTATATCGCTCGTATTTCGATGCTTATATACGAGTGAATATAAAACATCATGAGACCTCTGATCTTTTGCAGGCGCCTTTCAACCTCCGTGTAGCATTCCAAACAGAAATCAACGATGCAGCAACCGAAGCAGCAGACTTGTTGAGGAGCCTAGGCAAAGATGTAAACAATATGAGGAGAAACCTCAAGGCAGTGCTATTAAATCGGGTTCATAGTTCAGCAGAACGGTTACAACGCGCTATAGACTTACATTCATATCTCCTCATACCCAATTTTGATCCGGTGGACAGCCAATCGAAACAGCTTACGAAGCTGTCTCGTGGTCCCTCAGGCATCCCGGGTGATTTCTTGAATCAGTTACCAGAGGAGGTTGATAGTGCAATGAAGGATGTTCATGTGGACTTGACAGTCAGTCAAAGCACTACAGTTTCGGGAACTATGGTTCTTGGACAACCTGTGGAATCATACCATGAGATGATGAGGAAGCAGTCAAGGAGGATGTATTCGTGGCCGTCAAGGGAAGTTGATGCTTACGAAGAAGAAGGGGGTGTTCCGGGGGACTTTGTGCCCCGAATGAAGGCGTTGGAGAGCACGGCGGCATTATCACTCGCCACGTTTACATCATTGCTTATCGAGTTTGTTGCTAGGCTTGATCACTTAGTTGAAGCTGTTGATAAGTTGTCGAAAATGGCCAAGTTCAAGTATGAGATTGTATAGAGGAATATGCAGATTTTGATATGATTTACTCCTGAAAAATAACAGGAAGAAAAGAAGATCTGAAAGTTGTAATCACCTGAAAATTTCCTATTATTGAAAACTAATTTTTTTGTTTGTAATGTTCAATTATGATCTACATTAATAAATATTTCCTATTATTTTCGCTTAACTTTTTATTATTGTATACTTGAAAAAGAAAAATGAATGGATAAGAAACTCTTGAAGAAATATTTGGGGATGTATCTCATATAATGCCCGGATCGTTTGGCCATTCATGGAAGTCGGAACGTATCTATTGAATAATTTTGGTACCTTAACTGCTATAGCTACAGACACAGTCTTCGTTCACTAAGACATCGATAACCACATCGTTTGGTTAGTAACTTTCTTGAATTTCTGGGCCAAATGCATCGCCATCGAATGCCTCTTATTACCTACCTGGCACCTTGTATATAGTTAATTAATTTACTGAATTAAGTTATTTGATCAAGATGTTCGGTGTCCAAATCTTAAAACCTTCATCGATCCAAGTCTAAAGATCAAATGCAGACATCAAGATCAAACCGAAAAAGTTGCAACCCTATAATCAAAATTTAGCCGAAAAATGGGCTTACTTATGCTTACGGTCCTCAAATTCCAATCAAAGTGACGATATAAGGAAAAGAAGTCGCACGACAAAAAGTAAAACTCATTCCATTTATTATAGTTGAAAGATCATAGGTGTAGTTAACCCTGGAGAAACGAATAAATCAAACTGAAAACGGAAAATCAACCCCTCATTCATGTACGGAAGGCAAAGACCGATGTATAAATAAGGGAATGGGTACACATAGAGCAATAGTAAAGATGAGATACATCTAAAAATATTTATTAATGCCAGAATGTTTGACAAACTGACAGGCAATAACCTGCATCTGCAAATTCTGCATACACAACCAACTGCTTAACATATATAATAGATATTTACAATGAACATCTCCAAAAACCGACTCGACGCTAACAAATTTCTAACTGATTTTCCAAATTATCACACAACGGTGGTCTAAGCTCTTGTACTTTTCTTGCCACTAAATGAATGAGAACAAGCTACATAACACCAACAGATTCAAGCCACCAATAATGTAGAGGGCATAAGAACCCGAGCAAACTTCATCCTCTCCGGATTTCAAATCGGAAACACAAAGAGGAAGGAAAGGAATAACTGAACCTTATATCCAGCTTTGAGGCATCATACGGGATTTTCTAGGCTGCGATGAATCGCCAGCTATGGCTTGCTTGCTGCTTCCGGAACCACCGCCCAACAAGGCCATCAAGCTGCCACCGTGGACCCTGCCTTCTGGTACGAAGACGGGTACCGGTAATACGGGTGCTTCCTGAACAGGCATATGAGTGTTTGGAAATCCGAAATGTTTGAAATCAGCAGCTTTGCTTGAGGAAGCCATCATCGTGGCAATATCAAGATTCATGTCGTCAACGGCGGTAATTTCTTTTGTTCTCTCGGCTTGGCTAACTTTAGGATCATGGACCATAGCCCCCAAAGTGGCACCACCGTGAACCCTCTTATCCTGCACCAAGCCACTATGGAGTGCACAGAGACCTGTCTTCCCCCTTGCAAATGAATTACAAGGGCCACTAGTTTGGACACCATATTCTGATCCGGGATGGCCCCACGAGCACCTCTTCCCACCACCATGTGCCTTGCAGAAATCAGTACTTCCCTGAGCACTCTTCCCACAGCCTTCAGATTTGCATCTTTTACCACCACCGTGACGGACACAATAATCCGTTCGTCCTCTTGCACTCTTAGTACAGTCGGGTATAGCGCACCTCTTACCACCACCATGTGCCACGCAGAAATTAGTTCCTCCATGGACACTCTTCGTACACATTCCACCACCTTGGAAGGCACACCTTTTGCCTCCTCCATGACCCTTACAGAAAGGTGTGCTCCCTTCAGCACCCTTGGTACACCCCAGAGCAGTGCAGCGTTTTCCCCCACCGTGTGCTTTGCAGAACATTGTACTACCTTGTGCCCCTTTGGTACACCCTGTAGCTTGGCACCGGCGACCACCTCCATGAGAAATGCAGAGGCCGGAGAGGCCTTCTGCACTTTTCGTGCAATTTTCCTTCTGACATCTCTTCCCACCACCGTGCCGAATGCACAACCCGGATTTCCCTCTTGCTGCCCGAGTGCAACCATCACGACTGCATCTCCGTCCACCACCATGGGCAATACAATAATCTGTACGCCCTTCCGCACTTTTGGTGCAACCAAGGAATTCACATCGTCTTCCACCTCCGTGGGCTTTGCAGTACACTGTTCGTCCCTCAGCTCCCTTGTGGCAACCCTGTTTTTGACACCTCCTGCCACCACCATGGGAGATGCAACGACCGGAAGCACCTCTGGCTCCCTTTCCACAACCCTCAATCTGACACAACTTGGATACAACGTTGCGTTGTTGGTGGTGGTGGTGTGGCTGTCGGGGCTGTGTTATCCCAGAAGTACAGGTGACTGAACTTTTTGGTGTTGTTATTACACTAGATGAGAGGTCCGGAATGATTGAAGTTGGATCAGAAATTCTTGGAGTCTGATTGAGGAAAAAACTCGCCTCTTTGCTCTGTGAAGCAGCGAATGCAATACTGGTTTTCCAACTACATGTTGATCCTTCATCCACATTGGAAACCCCGCCAAATGCAAAAGGCATCTCCATGCTGAATTCCAGTGGAGTAGAGCCTGGAAATACATTAGTAATACCCGATTCTGAAGGCCCAGTAGAAAGACTCAGCTCCAGGTCAACTTTCCGCTTAAGATTTGAAGTAGCAGATTTCTTTGGGCTATGCATCTTCTCATTGCCAAGATGGAGGGAAAAATCCAATTCAAGATCCATTGACGACTCCTCATCGGTTTCTTTTGCGGAAGACATTGTTGTGCAAGCAGTTGCGGAACTTCCCTTACTGTCTGAGGAACTAGATGAGCGTCCCAACCCGAGAGATAACGAAGAGCCGACATGTTGGCCCGTGGATCCGTCAATCAAATTATTCCATTTCCGTTTGATTCCCTTTGAAGGAGGCAAGCAAGTGATAGAAGAACCAGGGGAATCAAGACGTAAGTCGGTATCTGCACAGTATTCAGGCACAACTCCTCCAACTTGCATTGGACTGACCAAGATCTTGAATGCATTTGAGGGATAATTAGCAGCAAATCCCGAGTTCTGGAACTTGTTCTCCATGAAACAGTGACTACAATCAAAATTGAACTCCAAACCTATAAACAACTAATGAACAGACACCTGACTTCTGGGGTTAATAAAATTAGCTACAAAACTAGGGTTAGATTAGATGTCTAACAAGGACATCGGACCCCCGCTTACAAATCCTGAAGTATCGCAACGATCCATTTTGTTGTAAATTTAAAACAAACTTGCTGATTACTAGCAACAGATGAAGATGACTCCTCGTAGCAATAAACCGTTCATTCCAAAAAACCTGCAGCCAACCATCCTGTTTCAAAAGTTAAAACAAAAAGAGTAAGAATTTCGTAGTAAGTATAACAAAAGTGGGATGAAAGAAAGTTGAACGCACCTTTGATCATACGCCAAAAGTAGATGAAGAACTAAATGCAAGCATCAAAAACATACTGGCAACTTGAAATCTAGGAAAGGAAAGCCACGGGTCAGAAAATGAGAATCCAATATGGCAATACAAAAACCAGACATGAGCATGCACATATTAGCTGCTAGGTCAATCAAGCATGCGGAGAGTACACTATGGAGAAGAAATTCACAATTTCTTCGAGCATACATATATCATTGATACCTCGTCTAAAGTACTTAGAAAAAAAACAGAGGAAGCTGATGCAAACAACAATTCTATTTTGAATCTTTATGTAGTTAGCAACCAATCAGAAGTACAAAATTCATTAAGACAGATGCATTGACCAATAGATGGGAAAAGCGACATAAGTATCATTCTGTTCTGTTTAACCACCATAGATAGGAAATCACAAATATAGATATAAAAAGTGGTCCATATAAACAGTTCTTGATTGATCTGGATAAGATCTGGCCTTGGAATTATAGCCTGAATTTATTTACTTTTCGTTCTTATATTCTTTTCCTTCCATCTTGCCAACTCAAACATACACTAGACTGTATGAAATGTTTACCCTACATTATGGATAATTCCACTTCTTTTTTCAGATATTAAACTGCAACAATGATAGCTAAACGAAAATTAAATAGCAACTTAAACAGGGGCTTAGCTAGAGGGGGGCCGGGCCCCCAGCCCCCGGAACCACACTGGAGGTGCTTTTGGTCCACTCATCCGCTGAGACTACCCCTATGATAAGTGGTTTCGGCCCCCAGTTTCAAAAATTTACTAGAAAAGCTGATTTTGAAAGATAAATTTGTCAGAAATCTATATAACAGTGTCAAAATAGGTAAAATTTAGTACAAAATCTGAAAATTCCATCGAAAATCTGCAATTTTCTTCAAAAAACTCATACTTTTTTCAGAAAAAATTCCTGGGTGTAAAATCGGCCCCAGAGATTTCAATCCTGGATTCGCCACTAAACTTATATATTGAATTAAATACAGAAAGAATTCACAGGCTAAACTTAATCTCCTAAAACATGTATTACATACAATAGCAAATCAAAGTTCAACGAAAACTTAACTAAAAACATCACTCACTCCATAAAAACATGAGTCTTCAAAAACAGTAGAAACAGAGCTAAAAAAAAGATCTGATCAATATAAAAAACCATAAAAGAAAAGAAAAATCAAAAGTGATTTACTCTAAAAACGAAGAACGCCTTGACCACCTAAGAGCTCAAAATGAAGACTTCAACTAGACTGATCAGACTGCCTAGGTGCTCAAAATCCGACTACTCCCAGACTAGGCTCGTGAGGTCCTCAGCGCGGTTTTTAATACCCGTCTAAAACTAAGCATCGAAACAGAGTCTTCAAACCTCAAAGCAAAAGAAAAACAAAAATATCTCTCTATGAAAAAAAAAACATAATGTGAACAAAATTTATTGGGGAATAAAACTTGAAGACTACCATTTTCGGCAAAAACAAATACGAAAAAATCAAATCACGGCAATACCAAAGAAAGCTCATTCATCACAAAACGAAACTTTAAGAAAAAAATTCACATCTATAACCCCTGAATTCCCAGTTATCTCCTAACAAAACGAAGATAAGCGACAGTAAAAACCAGAAAATTCACTGTAAAAATCAGAAAATTCGAGTCCCTAAATCACACCCCCACAATATCTCAATACACCAAACCATAATTCAATCAAAATTATGGTATCCCATCAATACCCAGTTGCCAAACAACATTAAAAACCTCAAATTCCCATTAAAAAGCTGCAATTTTTACTATATTCCACCAAAATTGATAAAAAATTACATATAAAAATCAGTTTTTTACCTGTTAATTCGGTCCAATCCGGTGAAAAAAACAATTGGGTGACGGTAAATGGATGAAAAGAAGGGAAATTTAGGGCGGCGGCGGCGGGAGAGGCGGAGATGAGGCGAAGAGATAGAGGGAAAAAATAAATTGGGAAGAAAATATGATGGGGAGAGAGTGTGTGTGTGTGAGAAATAACGAATGGGAGGGAGAGTGCTTGCACGTGTTGAAAACAGTGGGGACGCACGTGCCAATACGGTGGGGTTTTTTTAGCACTAATTATTTATTAGGTTAAAGTAGAGAAAGGGACACATTCAGAGGCATTTGCGGGGCGAACGTAGGTTAGTTTAGCATTTTGTCAAGAATATCGTGAGATTAAATGAAAGAAAAGTATAGAAATTTTTGTTGTAGGTTGAGTAATTTGCAAAAGAAGTGGTTATTGATGGGCTAATAGAAGTCTTGGACGATGCAAATAGCAGTTTTTATAGGTTTTATATGCGTTCTAAGAAAGCTAGAAACAAATTTTAGACTACTACCTCTGTCTGGTGGAAGAGCTAGATCAATTGGTATTATCGTAATCATTTCTTCGAGTAACATATAATTTAGTTTTGATGACTGAAATGACTTTCTTAGAAAGATTGCGTAACGCTAGATCTCTTCAGGATTCCTTCCATTTCACCTTTTATTCCGAGTAGATTGAACGCAACGAGTTACAGCCGCATCGGCAATGACAACATCATCACCAAGGCTACAAGGGAATGAATGGAATGGGCAGAGATCCGGATTTACTTTTTTTCCAATCGAAGTAACTACGCCTTAATCGAAGCCTTAGTTATAGTTTAGATTACGAGTGAACTATTGCTCTGATTAGTTTTGACATTTCGTTTTGTGATTTAAATTTAAGAGTTTTTCAAAAACTAATATTATAGATTACATATTTTGAGTTTGTGGCTTGAATTACAACATTAACTTTTTTTAACAATATTAATATTTCGGAACATAATTTGAAGTGCAAACTACAAATAGCATATATGGACAACTTAACACTATATGATAGTTGTAAAAGAAAGAAAAAAACACTATATGATACTCCCTCCGGTCCATATTATTTGTCACATTTAAATAAAAAGTCTTGTTTCATATTATTTGTCATGTTATGTTTCCAATGTAAACTTTTCCCACAATTTGTATGTTAGCTTTCCAATGTAAATTTTTCCCTCTTAATTAATAAGGGTATTCTAGTCCAATTTACATATATTTAATGCAAACCAATCATTTCCTTAATATCCGTGATTTAGTCAAATGTAACAAATAATATGAACCGGAGGGAGTAGTAGATCACCCAAAAAAAATACTACTATATGATAGCCTATTTATTGGGGAAAAAGAATGATTTACTTTCTTTTGTTTTTAAATAAAAATGATTTACTTTTTTATTTTATATTTTAAAATTATTGGTTTCTTTGTCAGAAAATGTTTTTGGTCACGCTGTTTAAGGCAACTGATCTGGCACTTGCACTTTCTCACACCTGGCACAATGGAGTTTTTGGTAACATATTAAAAATTTGAATTAAGGAATAAATTTAGTTTCTCAACAAAAAAAAAAGGAATAAATTTAGTTTAATTATTATTTAATATTTTTGGGTAATTTTGAAGGTTTGCAGCGACATGTTTAATCCGTAGCTGCATTAAATTAATTCACGTTTATTGAATTTAAAGTACTTTATTAGATGAGACAATTGACACAAGATTTTAGAATATTTCAAATTTAATTCACGAAGATTATTTTCTCGGTACATAGTTCACTTAAATGTTGAATTTTTAAATGTGATCGATAGTTTCATGTCAGCTCTAGTAGTCACTAGCTCTTCTATACATGTCATTGGCATTGTCAATACTCATAAATTTTAAATAATGTGATTATTGAAATTAATTAGATAGACCAGAAAAAGTTATTGTGTGGTATTTAAAACTTTGAAATATTTCTAGTGCAGTATTTTACGCGTTAACTCTGATTAACATGAAATTTATACTCCTAAAATGTAGAATAATAGTACTAAGTTTGATTATACGAAATTCAATATGTATTAATTAATGGAATGAGGACGAAATTACGGGTGGATTCATAATATTATAAATATGGGTAGACAAAAGAAAAAGAAGGAGATTACAGTAATTAATAAATTTTGTTTTTGGTAACAAATTAATACTAATAATTAAATTACCAAAAAGGACAGGATTCATAGTGTAAATGGTGACGAAACGGTGAGCAATTCGAGGGCATATAAAGTAGAAGGTGGCGCGTGGGGGAAGATCAGAGATGGGACCCACTTATTGGCCACCAACTTCAACACGTAAAAGAGAGGGGTGACGTCATGATTTTCTATTAAACGGCAGCGGCTCGTCACCGTTCGTTGTGCTCATATGGGTCCACACCCACGCGCTTATGACTCATACTCGCGCTTTTTGGGCCCCACTTGACCTCTCAATTCCCGTTGCGCCACCTCTTCAGCGGCGGTTAGCGGTTTCACTTATCAACTCCCACCAGCCGACAAATGTTTTTAATGTTGCTTGTTTTTTAACCACTCTCATGCTCGACACATGTTCTTCAATCTCTAATGCCAAGTGGTGACGTACGTTTAATTAGTGTTCTTAAGTTACTAAAAGCTTGAACTGATTGTAAAATCAACAATATCTTTTATAATAATATTTGAGATATCCTTTCAACTCAAATATTCCTTCAATTTAAAGCATGCACAATCCATCGTATATATTTTTAATTTACTAGTAAATGGAGTTGTCAGAATTCAAACTCATTATTTCGATTACAGAAGCTTTGATACCATGTTACTTAACCAAAAGTTCGAGCTAATAGTTAATGCTAGTATCTTTTATATTAATATATCTGACAGATGTTTGAAAACTGATGACAAATTTGTCAAAAAAACTAGTTAGGAGTAAGTCGAATCTTAAGTGTTTAGACAAATCTATACGGTTCAAACAGTTCATATTGGATTCTCGATGTTGAGCGCTTAGGCTGAGTCTTGACAGTCGGAGGTACCTTAGTGTTTTACTTCTAATTTATTTTGGCTAATTCGGGATGAAAAGTTTAACCTTAAAGCTAAAATCTCATAGAAATGGTTGTTGATTTTTTCCGAGAATAATATTTAACATTCGTTGAGAAAACACTAGATTG
This sequence comes from Euphorbia peplus, assembly GCA_028411795.1. NCBI lineage: Eukaryota > Viridiplantae > Streptophyta > Magnoliopsida > Malpighiales > Euphorbiaceae > Euphorbia > Euphorbia peplus. The sequence goes on from CP110839.1 coordinate 32,558,741, forward strand.
ATGGTTTTCTGTAAATAACGTATGATTTTCCTTAAGAATGGTGATTAAATTTCTCTGAAGTGAAATTTGTACATATAATGATGATTGAATTTCTAATGTTACAATGTAGGGAACTTGTTATTCCTACAAACACTACAATACTAAAATCAATAACATATTAACTACTCTACCTTTTTTTGTGCTACAATGTACTTTTAAAAAAAAAAAAACCAGGAGATATATTAAGAAGCATAATTTATGTGATTATATCTATTAAATTATTTGTATCTATAAGACATAAGGTGGACAGTTATTATATAAATGAGAATTATATTAAGACGTATGATCAGAGATCACTGATAGAGATCACTGATAGGAAGCAAAAGAAAATTGCTTCAAATATTACTCTTTTTTTGGGTACATGTTTCGAATATTACTAGGTACACTTGGTGAAGTTCAAATTTGAGTAAGATGATATGGATGCATAAAATAAATATCAATATCTATTAGAACATTGGGTCAAATATTCCAAAATAAAAATATAGGCTTATGATGAGCTATATTTGAATTTTATAAAATACAATAAAAGGTCACAAATTCTTTTAGCACGAATTACAATTTTATAATATTGCAACCTTAACACGCATGTAAAATTTCCATTTTTGAAATTTTATGGAATCACGTATATAATTTGAGCAATGAGTTCACATCTCTTTGATAATACATATTCTAATTCTAGCAAGTGGTTTAATTAGATAATGTATCTATTTTTGCCCATGCAATTAAAGAAATAACAAAACATAATTAATCTTGCCAGATATTATGGTCATATTTGATAGACAAATGTGAAAAGAATAACAATCTTAATTGTTAATTATTGTTTATCTACTTGATGTTTGCAATCACTCGGATGAAAATTTTATGACAATATATTTATAAGTTCAAAATCGATAAATAATAAAATGAATAATCTTAGAATGATAGTTTAGAGAAATAAATTCATTTTATAACTTGTGGCGTGCTTGCATCTTGATCTGTTCTTATGCTAGAAAAGCAGCAACTATGAATCCATGTGTGACATATCTATTCCAGTTAGATTTACCAATCCAAGCTCATCCCGATCCAAGCTCGCTTATTTTTTGAGCAAAGTTTGGATTCAAACACAGTCCGACTTGCCTGATTGATATTATTGAATGGAATTATATATTTGTTTTCAAGTGAACATTTATAAGTTGAACTTGGCTTCTACATGAGTCTAGTTGGACCAAACCTATAATTTAACAATTGTTTAGGTTAAATTTGAATTAAATGTTTTCAGACAAAAAAACAAAAAAACTTATACGTATTCACCAGTTCAGTCCAGTTCAATTTATAAGCATGTTTATCGTGTATCAATTTATTTCGGAAAATTCTCCATTTCTAATTGCAGTAGAGTAGATCTCCGACATAGACGGAAAATTCTCATCATCTTAACAATCCTAAGACCAACGTGTTTTTAACGCCAAATACATGTGAAACAAAATCTGCAAGTAGGAAAGTGATTAAGGTTCTAAATAGTGATGTTTGAATAAAGATGAAGATTTGGGTGATGTTCATGTGCAAAAATTGTACTAAATACAGGAAAATATATATTTAAAAAAATCCCAAAGTACCACAATAGATATTTAAAAATAAAAAAGAGTGGTGCTCGTAAATTTCTAACCTGTATAAAGGTCAAATTTATACCAAAATAATTTTAAAAAATAATTAAAAGTCAAAAGAATTTGATTCCATTCGTATGAAAACCTTATCATTTGATCTCCCCACCATAGGATTATGCCACGTAATGAATAATGGCCGTCCGATCATTGATCCACTCGCATATTTGGTCCCCTCTTAAAAAAGTAACATTTTCTTTAACCCTATAAGAACAAATAAAAGGAATTATTTTCCATCAATCTATTTTTTTAGTCAACATAATATTGGATGGTGGAGGGTACTAAGTGCTTATGTTCTTCAATTTTCTTTTGATAAATTTCTAGAAAAAATTTAGATGAACATATATTCATTTTTTCTCAAAAGATTTTATTGCTAGAAAGGAAATCAATTTTACCGTGCGCAAAGAAATTGTATAAAGAGTTTACTATATCAACATTTTGAAATATATTTATGTGCAACATTTTTAGACAGTTCTCCGCCAAGAAAGAATGTGCATATCGAGCTGACTAAAAATGTTATGATCCAATTCAATATTTTAATCCTAGATTCGCCACTAATTTATTTTGACCACTTATCACTACATTTTCTACCATCAAATGTTAAACGTTTATAAGCTTTTAATATTATAATTTTGCGCTTTAAGTTTTTAATTACACTCTAAATAAATAGGCTTAATATATACACAACACAACCTTCTGAACTTGTTTCAAATTTTTCAATCTCTTTATGAATTTTTAAAAATTAAAATGATCCTCTACATTGTTTAAAAATTCTAAGTAGCCCCCGAGTTTCATAAATAGAAGACCATTGGACGAACCATCATGTACAAAGTGCGACAATATTTTTAAAATATTGTAATAACTATTGTACAATTCACAGATGTCGCACGATGTCTTATTATACACCATTATGAATTTGATATAGCTCATGTAAACATTTAATATGATCATCTCTATACGAATACTTACGGAGTGAGTTCCTATACTAATTTGGGTGTAATTTTTTTTAGAGGTCATAATCCTTGTTAAAATAAAAGCAATAGTAATTTTGGTGATTACCAGGATATGCTATAAAAATATATTGATATTGACATATTAGGGCAAAAGAATATGCCTTGTAATATTCGTCTTCTTAATTTTCTTTTTGCTGTTGCCACGTCTAATTTTTAATTTCTTTTTATGTGACTAGGAACAATCATTTTCATTTCAACAACTAATCGAAATATATTATTTAACTAGTTTGCAATTTCCACCATCATTATTAAAAATAATTAATTATTTGAATGTTGCATAAACGTTTTCTATTAGTTTCAATTGGGCATAATTGCAAAAAGGCCCCACAAAATCTTCTTTCCAACATCAGAAAGGCCACCTTTTGTTTTATTTAATTTTTTCATACTGATTCTAATTTTCAAATTATATAATTATTAACTTAAACTAATACAATTGCAAACAAAATTTAATTCATCATTCCAGTTAACAAAAATTTTAAGATTATTAAGGATGATATGATTCTTACTCCTAACAATACGGATCCAACAAATTCTATCTCACTATGAATTTAAGTCAGAATTTGGATAAAAAATTAATTTTCAAGCTCAACTTGCACAACACAATTATTGAAAGAACAAAGTAAATCACCAACAAAGTAACCATAACCTTCGACTTACAGATATATATATTTAGTAATTCATATTACTCAAAGATAAATAATAATTTATTTGACATTGAATAGTATGGAATATGTTTTAGGCAAGATTACAAAATTTTGGGCATAATGTCCAAAGACACATAAATAGAAAAATCCCAAACTTAGACTAAACTATATTATCTCCATATTTATTAATACCTTCTTAGTAGAAAAAGCATAAAGCCAAATGGTTTGATGGTGAAATAATAACCAATGAAGAAAGTGGGCAAATGTACCAAGAAAACAAAGAAAAGAAAGGGCAAAAGTGGGGTTTGTGTTATCTTTCTAAGTCTTAAATGATTTGATTCTCAAATAAAGTTTCTTCATGGATGGGCATGACTGTGCCACGCATGCCCTTTTTTGCCACCTATTCTTCTCCACCCTTTAATTTGTGTCAATTTCTTACCCCACATCGCAAAAACTACTAAATATCTCGTATTGCTTAATTAGAAAGACGTACTATGATAAATACAGACATTCGTTGCATCTATAAAATAAATTTCCACTATTTTTAAGAGATTGAGAGGGTGAATCCAATTTTTAAGAGTTAAGACGGGTCAGCACCATCCTTAATAAGGATGGTTTCGGCAGCCGAGAGGCATAGTTGGCCCCTAGGACACATATTTACTTTGCTTCTGTATATGTATGTGAAGGTTTTTCGTTAGAGATAAATCTTGTTTATAGGACTTCATATGGATATTTATTTCATGCTTCTGTTTGTGACAGAATGTGTTTCACCAACATCAAAATATTCTCTCTTTATATACATGAGATAAACCTTTTCTTCAAAGATTATTTCGAACGGAGTTAAACATTTTTATGTAAATATCTAAGTTTTCTATTTCATGCTAGGTTGTTATGGATATGTATTTCATAAAAGAAAGCATCTGTATAAGTTCAACGACCATATGAGCGTGAGACTCTGTTAAACAACCGCTCGAAAAAAATGTAAGCTGCCGAATAAAGGCTACAGCAATAATTTGTTACAAAAGTAGCTTAGCAATGGAAGTGGGTGCTATGCTAGTTACAAGGCTTAAGAAATACATACAAAAATACATGATGAAGAAGAAAATGGGCTTATTTTCTAACCTTTTAACTCACAATCTCAAACACAGTAATAGCCGCAAAGACTAAAAAAAGAACGCCTCCAGTGTACGCAATAACCTGATGACATCGATAAAAAGAAATCAACAACACAGTAAAACTTGTCCGGTCATCACTAAATAATCTTTAAAAAACATTTCCGTTGATTTGAACTTAGAAGTCACACTAACGTAAAGTTCAAGTACCAGAATGTTAATAGCGCTATATACCGTTACACAAACTCATCAAAATCATATCAAAATAAGAAAATGTGCAATAAAGAAATAGGTCCACTAAATTAGGTATTATATTCCAAGGGGAAAAAAATCCAATGGGATACAATGTATATGGTTTTTTGATCTTGTTGGTCCAATTATGGCACTTTTATATGCTAAACATGTGAGAATGAAAAATTTCATTTTACCATAAAAAAAGTCAAAGATAAGATGACAGGATTCAATGTATTTTTAGAGTGATATTTTTGAATTTTGATTGAAGATAATGTTTGTTTTTATTACCTTTTCTGATAAGAATGTCCCAAGTAAAGAACCTCCCAATACAGCTATCTGCAGAAGTTACATTTCCAAATCAGTAAAAACAATTTATTTACATGTCAATATGTGGAAGAAATGGGATAAATTAGCAGAATTTGTAAGAGAAATACAGTTTCAAGGGTTAATTACATCTATTATCCTCAAACTATCAGAAAATGAATAAAATTTCCATAGTTTGTTAATTTTTAACGAGAAACCCCTCTCGCTGTTTGACTTTTGTTTCTTCTGTTGACATTTTGAACAGAATAAGTAAACCCGTATGACGGAGGAGTCACGTGGATTTCTCGTTACAGATTAGTTAAGTTATGACAATTTCGTTTAATTTCTGATAATTGGAGGATCAGGAGTGTAATTAACCAATATTGTGAAAAATCAGTGTTAGGATGGTGTGTAGAGCAAAGAGTTACCAATGTTGCAACACCATGGCCAGCTAGGGATCCTCCGATGACACCGAGAGGCGAAGAAGCTGCTGCAAGGGCTGCACATAAGAGTGGCAAACTTCAGATGAGGAATATGAAGTGTCTGTTTGGTTCTCCTTATATAATGCGTTTGCTCAAAATCGAAAAATAACCAATGACAGCTACTTTAGAAGGAAAATAAGCTAACATGTGTACTAGTCACAACAAACAACAATAATCAGATCAAATGGCTCCAAATGATCGTTCGGTTCTCGTTTTTATAATTCTTTTTTCAGTTTTACTCTAATTTGTTTGGTTAGGATTGGAAAACTGACTCGTACTAGCTACTTTCAGAGAAAAACTAACTAACAACTAAGAACAACAAGTTGAAACGTTAACAACCGAACCAAACAAGCTGTAAAATTTAATCAAAGAGTTAGAATTCATTCAGACTAAATGCTCTTGCAAAATCTAGATACAAAGTTCGTTCAGGATTTAGAATCAGTTGCCGGTAGCTCGTTTAGAATAACATCGAGTACTATCTACCAATTACTCGCAACAACAAACAACATGACATCAACAACCGAGCCAGATACTGATACGCCCTAACGTTTAATCAAAAAGTTAGAACTTGATTAGACTAAGTGCCCGTTTGGTTTTCATTTCTGCTGTTTTACTTCAAAAAATTGAAATAGAGTAGAGCGCATGATTAGAGAAACAAATGATGGTGGCTAACTGGAAGGAAAATTGGTTAATATCTACCACTTATCAGCAACGAACAGACAACTAACAACAACAATAACGGTAAACAGCAACAACTGAATCAAACAGACTATAAAAAATTTCCCCAACAACCCGAAAAGTATACGAGTTGATATATATAACTTCTGAGTCAAGTAACTGACCTATAGTTGAGAAAAATGATTTATCACCCCATTCAGCAACAAAAACTAAGAGGAAAGTGCTGATGATTGTGCTAGCTGCTGCTAAAATCCCAGCTCCATTTCCCGCAAACTCTGAAACCGCTATCTCCGCCTGCCACGTGCATCAATGTGCGATTGAATTACCGCTTTCAACATGAAAAAGTTGTATTACTAAATAAGATTATATAGTGAAAATGGAGTTTACCTCCTTTTGTTCATCCTCTGCTTTTAGACCATCACTTGAACTAGCATCAATCAATGTTGAAATCCCAAAATATACCTGAATTTAACAAAATTACATTGTTCTGCAGCTTATTTCTATGGTTTTTCGTATATAGAGAAACATGATTATAAAAAATTTACCAGAAGGCAAACTGCAGCAATATCATCCACAGGCAAATCAGTCTCACCCAATCTGCAAACAGGTCCCCGGAATTTCAAAACCGAACATAAAAGCTCTGAACTTTGCCCTACTTACACAAAAGCCCCTTACGTTTGCATACCCTGATAGCGGGTAACATCAATTGTGGAGCTGATGAGAATGATATTTTAAGTAGCTTTGGTTCTTGAACTTTTTGGTTTTGGGATCATTTAGTTGTGTTTGTTAGGAGAGAGTTTACAGAGAGAAATCTCTGGCATAAAAAATCGAGGTTTCAAACAACTTTATGTCTTGGAGTTTTCCATTTTGAGATTGTTAACATTCATTTTGAGGTTGTTACTATCAAAAAGGGCTTTTGTGTAAGTAAAAAGGGCGAAGTTCAGGGGCTATAAAGAAACTACGACCACATTTGATGGATTTACCATAAAAAATTACCTGAATGGAAGGATTTCATCGACATAGTGAAAAGTTCTTCCAAGAGCAACAGATATGACGGTCATTGCCCTGCAATAACATAAGAATATGTTTCAGAAACGGTCATTGGGAAACGTTATTTACATAGCTAAGAAGCGGATTTGACATGTGAAAACGCTACTGAGAAAAGCTTCCGTGCAACACAAGTCAATTATCTTTCCATGAAAACAAAACATTTGTTCTTTGCAACATTCAAAATTTTCTTATCATAAACTTAAGAATGCAAAGGACATCTAAATCACCATTCTTGAGCAGGAAAACATACGCAAGTGCACCAAACGTCCCAACGAAAACAGTGGCAGCAGAATTCCTAGCTGCTAGAAGAGCCTGCAGATGATAAAAAAAAATCGAGAAAAAAATGAGGCTTGCGTTCAAAAAATCAATCTTCATTGTGTTTCACTATGTTATTCTTACCGCTATGAAAAAGGTCTTGTCTCCCAGTTCTGAGAAAAAAATCAGCAAGAATGCCTACACCAACAGAAAAAAAATGTGAATCAAGAACTCGGGAATGTTTGATAAAAGAGTGGTAAATCGCACCGATAATCACTTGTGTTTGGACAATATCTCACAAAGGTTCATTTCATATCGATGAAATAGCTCATCTTTGAATTTTGTACAATTAAAGTCACTTTGAACATTTTGAAGCATTTTTCTTGCCAGAGATGCTGACTAGGACGCTTAGACAATTCGAATAGTGCCATGTGGGGAGAGTGTGGGATGAGGTTAGTTTTCTTGCTAGATTCACGAGGTTAAATAAAGGCTACACATAACATTTGTGTGGTTTGTTTGAATTGACTAAGCACCCAGTTAGTGTCTGAGTTGTTTTATTGACACAAAATGAACTTTAGTGACTGTTGTCCACATGTAAGTGATCGTTGGCGCGATGTACGACGATAAAAGAGTAAGCGGTTATGATTTAAGTTATGCTAGCATGATAAAAATGGCAGTCATATAAGTTACAGGGAGATTCTCCTAACTGAAGCAAAACCTGTGCTAATATCACCAAGGTCCCCCAGATACGGATTCAACTGCAATCCTAAGTCTGTCCCGGCTAATGCCTGTTGAGAGCCTTGGAATGTAAGATACCCGAAAAGAAGTGCAAACTTCAGCAGACCACCGTGTGATATAGCAGACGCCACCACTTCATCTGAGACATGAGTATTATCCTTAGCTGGCATTGATTCTCTGCTTGTTAGACTCTTCGGAAAATCATTCTGTAAAGACGGGAAACATAATCAATGCATTTCCAGTGAAGACCAAACACACGAAAAGGCAGGAATTTATCATCAGAAAGTTGTATCTATGTATAAATATGCAGAATAAGCCTTGCACATTAGCATCTAAAACTGAGAAATTGAACAGTTATTAGGAATTAGATCGGTTGTTGATTATAACAAAGTTTGATACAACAGTAAGGAAATCTCATACATTTTTCAAGTCTCTAACTCTCAAATCCCATGATTACACATACTTCGGAAGCACAAGTTCCGAAACTCAAATTGCAACTAAATAAGTAATTAACCCTTGCTAATATAGGCCTACACATATAATCATGATTTCCCTGGGAAAAGTTTTCAATTCCTAATTTAATTAGGAAAAACCAAGCTACATTGGATTCTACACAAACCTCGTTCTTTATCATCACTTACATTCGGAACCAGACGCAAATGTCCTTGAATTTTTTCCTTTATTAAAATAAAATTCGCTTATAAAGTAAACAACCTCAAAATAACCGATGACAAACTCAAAATGGAAAAATCATAGAATCAAAGTCATTTCTCCTAAACCGGAATATCGATTTTCAAAAATACCATTTTTACATAGATTTATCCCTCTAAACGACCAATGTCTTTCTCCTAAACAAACAACACGTAAATGAACTCGAAACAAAACAGAAAAAGAAAGAAAAGAAAGGGATACAAGAAACTTTACAAGGCTATCATCTTCATTCTTGAAAACCAATGGCAGAAAATGACTCTCATCAACTTGGTTCTTCCTCCATTTTCTTGAATATCTGCCCATCAAAATATTTTTATTGAAAAGAAACTCAAACTTAAAATCATCATCTTCTTCTTTTCTTACTAAATGGGGCAATGTGAACACAATTCTTCTTAGATTGAGCCACCTTGAAGCGAGAGGATTGCCTCACACTCATTACCATATAGCTAGACAATATGAGATATGTAACACCACTCACGGCCAAGAATATACATCTGCAACGTGAAGTTTGCATGACATGACATCTTCAGAGGTGACGCCAACAATGGGCTTCCCAATATTTAACTAGTAGGCTCTGATACCATCTTACATTATTAAATGTTTAGTCACCGATATAGCTAGCCAATGTGCATACTTAACAATTATGCTCAACGTTTAATACAAAATTACCAAAAAGCAAGAATTACCTGGAGAAAATAAGACATGGATATCCAAAAGAAAGATGGGAGCTTCTTCTATTCTTGGAAAGAGAATTGAAAGAAAACAAGGTAAAACGGTGTCGTTGAGGGAGTAAATGTGGCCTTAAAGCTGATTCTGAGAGAGTTAAGCTCTGCATTTTTTTTTATGGCTAAACTGTTGCTCTCTTGATTTTTCTGGTTCATATTGACAGTATTAATGATAAAAGAGTTTGATGGATAAGCTACTTGTCATCTATGGCCACAAATATTACTCTCCTTGTTTTGGGCCCAAAAAGGCTTTCTTATTGGGCTGAGTTGGGCTTGGAGTATTAAAAAATGGTAGGCATTTAGTAAGGCGACTGAGTACTTTCAAAGTCTAGTTGAAGTATATGCTCGGGGATTAGTCGAGAGTCTCCATTTTAAGCGCCAAGGATAGGTCTAGGCGATCAAGGCGTCATTCGTGTAAAATAGTGATGGAGCTATACCGTCGTCATAAATCAACATGATTTTGTTGTACGAAAAAAATATGAATAATGTGAAACTTCTCAAAATTTGTAGTAACCTATGAGTGCTTCTCACAAGATTAATCGAGCAAGGAAAAGTTATATCCTTAAACCGTCAAATATAGGAAAGCTTCCAAATTATCGGATTCAATAGTAATATTTTGAATCTCCATATTCATGGCTAAGCGCAGTCATTAGTAGAACGCCCACTCTGTTTGAAATGAGTTGCCAATATTAACCTTTCAAATAAAGTTGACAACCTAATCCTAAACACTTGATCTAGTCAAACCTCAAACTATCATATAGTTGGACAAAGAGCGAAAACCGTCTATATAATACATGTTTTACTATTAAATTAGAGTAAAAAAAGTATTGATATTTGAATAAAAACTTAGAGATCTTATAATCATTTATCTCTAACGACATTGTATTAAATGAGTTTTTTCCCCTTTGGATAATTTGTAGGTATATGCACAGTTAATGCTTATTTCTACATTGTAAAATTGCTTCAAATTTTTTAAAGTATGAAGCCCTTGTTTCATTAAGGAATACTAATGTCATAGAACTTCAATTTTGAACGCAAAAACCATCCAACTCGAGGAAAATTTCATTCATCGTCATACAACTTTGGACTAGATATTATTCAACGTTTCTTTGACTGGTTTTTCGTAACAAGAATCTCCAGATAAAACCACCTGACAATCATAAACGTTTCCTTTTTCTCAAAGCAACTATAAAGAGTTCTTAAAATATGCTTCCACATAATAGTAAATGCAATAGGGACAATAGAACAAGCCAAAATCAATAAGAAAAGATTCCTACCTATCATATAAGATTCAACAGAATCTCCTATTGAATGACATAACAGAATGAATGATCAAATCACACTTGAGAGGTTTTTTGTTTTTTTCTGTGTTTTGAATGAAAGAGGGTTGCTAAGTAAAGCCGTGATCGCCCCTCATCCTAACTAGGTGGACACCAGAGACCGAACACGACAAAAGCAAAGAACGACCACACTTGAGAGTTCAAATAATAGATTAAGCAGAATAATTATTCTGTTACAAGGAACTAAAAGTCTAAAACTTAAACTCACTTGTAATGGGATTGAATTCTAGTATTAGCAGTAGACAATTATGTTAAGAAATGATTTCCACTTCTGATCCTGAGGAATGCTAAGCTGTAATAAAAAAAAATTCTGAACAAATAGTCAACAGTACCAAATGCCTAGCTCTTGAACATGTTGAGGTTGATTTCTAGCGCCTCAACATGCCGAATCTGCTTCATGATCTCATCAACCAATTTTGCGTAGTCATCAGAACTGATACGATCTGATTCTAAAACGTACAAATCCAAAATAGCATGAAGTGAGCAAGGCAAGTTCATAAATTTAACACGTGTAACACCCACGTTTCCCTGCATTATCAGCATCTCGAGATTAGGACATGAAATTTCTAGGTCATGACACTCCTCACAAAAATCATCGACAAGAATGTTTTTCAAACGTTGAGAAGCAATAACAACCGCCCCTTCAGTGCCACAATAGTGTAATTCTAAGCATTCAAGCAAAGGGCTACCGGATAAAACATTCTCTATCGCTTGATTACCCATCTCACAATGTTCTAAATGCAAACTCTTAAGAGATTTCCAATTCACTTTCACTTTCGGCATAACATCACAAGCACATATCTTCATTTTAACCAATGAGGAATTGTTGAAAAGAAATTCTGGCAATGGATACTTGACCTCCAAATCCACATTAGCACTGTCACAATCCAAAATGAGCTCCTTCACATCTTTTCTGGCAGCAAAGTGAATCCACAACGTCAATCTAGAATCCAGGTACGCCAAAGGGATATGTTTGGAGTCGATAGCAAATTTTTCTGCATTCAATTAATTACAAAGAATTAGCATATTAAATAAAATCGATCAATGTTTGACAGACATTACCGTTAGAAACGAAGTTTAGGATTGGGACATCATGAGTCCATTTACGCTGCCACGTCCTACACGAGTCACTCTTAAAGGCATCTTTTGTCGATGGCAAAAAGGAGATGATCCGATGAATGAGATCATCAGGCAAACCGCCTATGCAGTCTCCAACCTCCTTGGAGGATGATAGAATCTTCAAACATATATGGAATTTGTATTCAGAAGCAAGCATATAATAATTGGAATTAAAATGCTATTATACAAAACTTTCAATGAGCTAAACTTACCTGCATCAACCAACACCCGATTTCTAGCTTCTCAACATGCTCAACCTGCCGAAGACTGTGCTGAACCAAATTTATAGTCTCATCGTGATTCATATCGTGTAGCTTGCGGAAGTAAAAATCTAAAGTAGCATAAACTGAAGACGTCAAATCCATTAATTCAAGAGATGTAAACCAGACTAGACCGGATATTCTCAATCTCTCAAGATTAGGACATGAAATTCCAATGACACTACATTTGTAGTCAGCTCCATCAATAATAAGAGTTTTCAAACTATTGGACGCAATAAGAAGACGTGCATTCATACGACAGCTGCATAATTCCAAGTATTCAAGCATAGGACTACCGGATAAAACATTCTCAATCGCTTTATCTTCAATGCCACACGAATATAAACGCAAACTCTTGATACATCCCCAATTCACATTCTCAATAGGCGTAAAATGACAATAACGTAGCTCCAGTGTTACCAATGAAGAATTATTGAAAAGAAAATTCGGCAACAAGTTAAGTTTGGGGAGGTTAGCGAAATACACAATGAGCTCCTTTACATGTTTTGACACAGCATAACGGATCCACAAGAAATATCGATCGGTTCGGTTCGGTTTTTGAACACCCCTAACGGTGCATAAGAACTCTTTGTGTGCAGTGCAAAAAAGCCCAGTGCTTGGGTTGCAGCTGCCTTTTCGTCCAATACTCCTGTTCTAACACTGATATTTCGAACCCTTGGCTCATCATCAGATAACACACCGCCAAAACCATTATCATATTCATCATCAGGTTCATCAATGTCAACTGCAAAACCATCATCGAGATTGCAGGATGAGAATGCCAGGGGTACTACATGAGGAAGATACTGCACATGAACATATGAGGTTTCAGATGAATACAACGCTAAAAAAAGTTTATAGATTCATTTCAAATAAATACTAATTAACCTGTGTAAAGCCATAGTGTCAATAACTTCTGCAGCAGCTCGATCTGGATTAAGATCAACATCTTCATCAGCATCGGTTGACTCTGCTAGCAAAGGGCACATCACTTGCAGAATGGGGATGGCCAGCTTATACTTTTTCAGGAAATTGGCATTGTACTTTGCCAACCATGAAATAGGGTGCAATACTTTCCTCATGAAGTTCGTATAGATCTTTATGTGGCATCTAAACTAGTTTGGAAATAATATTAGAGCTCCATTGAATCCAAAATTATTTAATTTTGCTTAAATAGAAAGAAAAAGCATATGCTTCGGCTGTATAGTAGGACTGAATCATTTGTAGATTTGCTTCGGCTTTTGAGAAGACCGATGCCAAAAATATGAACATTTGCTTCGCCCGTCTTTAAAGATCGAAGCAAATAATTAACTTTTTGCTTCGGCCACTGGTCGAAGCAAATAATCTTTCTGCTTCGGCTTATAACAAAAGGCCGAACCAAATGTTAATAAAATTTCTATTTGCTTCGCGTTTATTGTTGGGCCGAAGTACATGAGTCCATTACAAAAAATAAAAACGCACGCGCTTCTTTATTATTCTTTTCTTGGTTCTCCTATTATTTTCTCCATCTGTATACTCCGGCCACCACGCCTCTCTTCTCTTCACTGTTATCATCTCATCGTACTTTTGCTTTCTTCTTTCTCGTTGTTTTTGAAATCGGCGCAGCTCAGTTGAGTCCTGAGTGACTCGTGAATTTCAATTTTTTCAAAATTTTGGGGTTTTCCAAAATTGGGGGATGGAATGGGAGGAAATCGGATTGGATTTAATTTCAGTTGTTCCAATTTCTCGTCTCTTATGCTGTTTGAAAGGGTTTGGGAAGGCAATCTGTGAAATTGCGTAATTTGGAAGTCATGTCGTGAATTTGAATTTCAACTTTTGTGTTTTGTTTTGTTGGTTTTTGTGAAACGATATGAGGAACTTGGAATTGGCTGAGCTTATGAGCTAGTTTTGAGTAAGAATTTGAGTTTGATTTCTTCTGTCTTTTATTCTCTATCTTGTTTTTGAGCTGCCAATAGTTGCTATGCATTGATCCACGAGCTTCAGTTTCGTAATTTATTTCACTGTCGAGCTGCGAATTTAGAAAAATGCAGTGAATCACTATTAGTTCTGTAATCTGTATTTTCCAATTAGTTCTGTTTCAGTTGGGAAATTCATATTAGCTTTGGGAAATTTACACTTGATAACCAAAAGCTTTGTTTCAAATGTGTTCCCACGATTTGGAAAAAGATGGGTACGCTTGAAGCGCTCCTCACCATTGAATCTATTTTGGTGCTTCAAGTTCCTAAGAAAATTGGTATCTTCTCCACTCTATTCATTTTTAAAATGTAGACATAATTTTTGCAAACTTTAATGTTGGATTTGTGTTTCTATTACATGGTCTAGTGGATTCTCATACTCAATTGACAAATAATTCGATCTTTTGAAGTAATTTGGTGCAAGACTTAGTTTCATGTTGCGAGATTGAAGACCTTATTAATTCAAATGTAAACGATCCATCACCACGTTGATTTTTGACTTAACTATTCATCTGAATTGCATTTGAAGCATTGCAGGTATACCCGTTACACACACAAACACCAGTAGTATTCTGTTTTAAAGGTGTATATACATCTCTTTACATTTGAAGATTTACAAAATAACCGCTCTGATTCTTTGTACCTTGTCAAATTCTACAGATCTCAACTGGAAAAAGCAACCAAAGAAGGGGTTGAAGCTCCAAGGTAGAAGCAAAAAATTACAGCAGCAGATAGGTTTTGAACTAAGTGAATCTTCTCAGTTGTCATTGCAGAATGTATTTTCTTTCTTCTCATAGTCTTGTGGCTTTAGTTCTTGTTATGTGTCGCAATGGTGTGCTTTTTGGACTTGAAACGGGTTATCCTAAAATCATTTTTTGATGGTGATTCTTCTATCATCATCATTATCACCATCAACATGAACAATTCTGAGAAAATTCTGTCATGTGACAATTAATGTTATAATCTCTGATATTCTGCAATGGCTAAGGGTTACCGGAAAATTTCTTTTCAGCTACCTAAATAGGTCTTGGAACTAGGAAGCTCACCTGTATCTACAAAAGTCCTTTCTTATGTTTTTCTGGGGTAGAAAGTTTGTATTGGTACTTGAAGGTAACTGTTTGAGAAAACTTTTATTACATCTTTGCTTTCCTCAGGATCAGAAATCCATCTGATTTCTTAATGTAATAACTTTCTTGAGCTCATATTGCAAGTTGAACCAGTAAATTCTTTCTTTGATGATTTTGAGGTTGTCTTCCACCAAGTAGGAGTGTTGAAAGAGGACACTATGATGATAATAACGCTACAACGGTTACATCAAATGAGTTATTTCTGTAAATCGTGTATCATGTCAAAAGTTGGCATATGTGCAGACAAGGTTTATAAGGGTGGTTTGAAGTCCCCTTTTTTTTTTTAATTCCCTCCTCCCCATATGCCGGTGATTGTCTTCTACAAAGTTAGCTACATTTGTTCATAAAAGGAAATGATGTATGACTTTGTTCCTGTTTAGTTCTCTTCTTCGTAAGGGTTTTCTCAAATTCCGAATAGTAGAATCAATGTGTTTGATTATGATTGGGAAACAACTATTCCTAGCTGTTCTAAGAAGAAAATTAGTCAATTGTAATAGGGTTGAAGTATAAACTCTGTAACCATAAAAACTTTACTTCTGATATAAAAAATGATGCAATTTATTCCGAATGTTGGCGAATTAGATGAATTTTAAGGGTTACTGATGAAACTTTCTTCCATGTCATGAATCTTGTTGTATCACTATCATATTCTCACTTATCAATAATGGATCACAAGTGTAAATTACATGTACAAAAATAAATAATTATCGTATGATTCAATCTATTAGAAACAAACTTTAATTCTTAACGCTAAAACCATCCAACTTCATACAAGATTTCATTCTCCGTCATACAACTTTTAACTAGGTTTTTCATTCGTTGTCCTTTTGACTGGTTTTTGTAATAAATATTCGCCGGATATTATTACCGTTGTGACAGTCTTAAAAACTAAATGCAACATGCCAAAGCAATAAGAAAAGACATTTAAATATTGTTCCTATTGAATCAAAGACAGAGTTATAAGGCATGGCTTCAAACCCAGTAGGTATAGATCACACAACATAATGAATGATCAAATCAAACTACTCAACAAGAAGAACAAGAACAAGAATTATAACAACACTTGAGAGTTGTTTTTTTTAATTAAAAGCTAAGGCAAGCCGACTCTTTAAGAATGGACATTCCAACTGGGTTGACACCCTCGAAACAAAACAATAACACTTAAGAGTTCAATAAACTAAAAAGTCTAAAACTTCACTTGAAATGAGATTAAACTCTAATATTAGCACTAGATAGTTATACTAAGAAATCACGTGGACTTCCGGTCCGGAGAAATACAAAGATGTAGTACAAAATTCAGGAACAGTTACCTTCAAGAACAAGTAGTCAAATGCAACATTTCTAAAGATTCAACCTCCTGAGCTTGAATTCTAGCCCCTGAACATGCTGAATCTGCTTCATGATCTCATCAACCGAATTCGCATAGTCATCAGAACTGATACTATCCGATTCTAAAACGTACAAATCCAAAGTAGCATTAACTGAAGAAGGCAAGTTCATAAATTTAAGACGTGGAGAACACAAGTTTCCCTGCATTATCAGCATCTCAAGATTAGGACATGAAATATCGCCAGGACACTCCATGCCTAAATCGTGGTTGTAGATAAGAATTTTTTTGAAATGCTGAGAAGCAATAACAACTGCCCCTTCAATGTTACAATATTGCAATTCTAAGCATTCAAGCAAAGGGCTGCCGGATAAAAAATTCTCTATCGCTTTATCTTCAGTGCCACACAAATATAAATGCAAACTCTTGATACATCCCCAATTGACTTTCTCAACCTTCATAAAAAGACAATAATGTAGCTTCAGTGTTACCAATGAAGAATTGTTGAAAAGAAAATTGGGCAATGAATTGCCGTAGACGACATCGAAATTCACACTGAGCTCCTTAACATCTTTTGGCGTAGCATAACGGATCCACGAATCAAAGTTAGGAAATTTGTCAACCCAGCTGAAATCGCTTAAATTGATGGAAATTTGTTTGTGGTTTTTCACGTAAAATATCTATGCTGATTTTATCATGTTAGGAGTTAGTCAAATATTTTAGTTTCTATGCAATACCAAACTTGAATAACCAATATCAAATTTGATCCTCAATTTCTTAACAGGATACATTTGAAGGTCATGTGTAAGAAACTGTTGACAAATTTCTCAAGAAGATTGAATCTGCTGTTGAGCACTTCACACTTAGATTTCATTATTGTTTCCTAATTCTTATCATGGTTGTTCGGATATGAACCGGACCGGCTGGTCGAAATCGAGCTGGCCAAATCTTTGGTCCAGATGGTGATGCGTTTTGCATCCTTCAACTAATCGGAATGAACCGTGGTCAATCCTTTGGCCCAACGTTTGAACCTGAAACCGTGCTCAGCCTTTTCTCTCCAAAAATAAATGGATTCATATTGTTTGTTTATATGGTTTTATGTGTATTCTTCTTAAAGAAAACAAAACTTCATTTAGATAGTGGTGATTAGAATCTCCAAAATTGGTAAAAGTCGACACGGTACAATTTGGTTCAGTTTTGAGAAAAAAAGTCAATTGTTCAATTCGTTTTGATAGTTTTTATTTGCGTATTCGATTCCGTTCTAGAATCTCTGACACATATATCCGGAAATATTAGATATTTAAAAATCTCCAAAATTGTATTTATAAAATTTGATGTACATTTCGGTCAGGTCTTAAAGTAAAAGTCAACGGTTTAATAAAGTTTCAAATCTTTTTACGGATATTCAGTTCAGTTCAGTTCAAGAATCTACGAGATTCACACTCCCTAATCACGACATATGATAAAGATAGTTAAACAACACTATGAGTCTCCAATCTTAATTAAATATTGAATCTTTAGTTAACACGGTCAGCATTATATAAAATCATGTAATGATATATAAATTATGATAATTAATGATTTGATAACTTTGTTGATGTATGAAACGGGTAAATTACACCAGCAGTAACTGAACTACATCCACTTTCCCAAATTGGTGACCAAACAAAATTTTGTCTCAAATTGGTACCCAAAGTATAAGTGACCTCCCAACTAAGTACACATTACCTCCTATAACCGGTTAACACGTGGTCAATGCTCGGTCAACGCTGGTCAAAACAAGTTTGACCACATTTTTGTTGACCATTTTGACCATTCTGTACTAAAATGACCAAATTGACCCTATATTTTCTTCTTCCTCACAACAACTTCTCTCTCCCATCTTCCATAACTCCTCCACTATAACTCATTCTCCTTCTCTCACCTCCCCCTTTTTCTTTCTTTCTTCTTTTTCTTTTTTTCCTTCTTTTTCTTCTTTATCCTTCTTCTCTTTCTTCTTCTTTTTTCTTTCTTCTTCTTCTTTCCTTTTTTTTCTTTCTCTTCTTTTTTTTCTTTCTTCTTCTTCTCTTTCTTCTTACTTTTTCTTTCTTCTTATTTCGCTTACTTCCAGATCCGGCGGAATTTGGAATTTTCCAGATTCCGGCCGGTTTTGGAACGGACGCCGGAATCCGTCCGTTCCAGAACGGGTCGGAATTTGGAAAATTTCAGATTCCGCCGGAATCTTGGTGGTGAAAGAAGGGGGAAGAAGAAAGAGGAGGAGAGAAGAAGAAAGAAAAAGAAAAAGAAAAGGAAGGAGAGAAGAAGAAGAAGAAGAAGAAGAGAGAAAAATAAGGAGAGAAGAAAAAAAAAATGGAGATGAGAGAAAATGAGGAGAGAGGGAGGAGGAAGAAGGAGGAAGGGTTAAATTAGTAATTTTGCAATGAATAATTATTTGGGCTCCAAAAACTTGGTCAAAATTGCATTGACCGGCGTTGACTTCGCGTTGACCGTGGGGTGACTGGTTGTAGAAGGTGATTTGGACTTAAATGGGAGGTCACGTATACTTTGGGTATCAGGTTGGGACTTTTGTTTGGGCACCAGTTTGGGAAAGTGGATATAGTTCAGGTACCGCTGGTGTAATTTACCATGTATGAAACTATTGTATATATGTCATGAATTAAAAGCTCTTACTTATTTTATATTTTTCCTTAATTTCAACAAAATTCGTTTCCGTTCAGTCTCATTAAGTTCGTTCAATTCAACCAATTTCAGTTCAGCAAAATTCATTTTTTTATTCAGCCAAATTCAGTTCACTCCAGTTTCATTCAGTTCAATTATAAAAAAACCAAGCACTTAGAGTCCTAATTAGTATCTAATGTTTTAAAATATATTTTTTCCAACTCGTAGCTACACACTAATACTAATTTAGTTAGAATACAAACTACTAATTAAAAAGAATTAAAGAGACAACAAACTATCAATCTTTTTTATTATAAATAGCCTTTCAACATTTTTATACACATGTATTTTCTCAATTAATTTACCTTGAATTCAACAATGTCAGTTATTCGTAAAACTCAAACCCCAGAAGACCAATATTTTTATGTAACCTTTATTTTGGGGTTATTATCTGGTGTTATAATATCGCATTTGTTTATTGTGATGCCTGATGACTCGCAGAAGTTCAAGGTACCGATATTTGAAATCAATTCGGCTATAGTCTATCCTTACGACATGTCTTATAATTTTTTCGCGGATTCTCCTTCTTTAACCGCGAATTGGAACCTTTCAATCACGGTCAAAACTCAAGACTCTTTCATTCTTGAAGATGTGAAAGGTTCCATTTGGTTGAAGAATGTGCTCGTCTCTTCTACCGCGGTGGAGGGTTTCTCTCTCAACGTGACGGGAAAGCAGGAGTCGGTAGAGAAGAAGTTTCAAGTGAATCTCGTCTCCTCTGGTGTGCCTATCAATCATAGTATGTGGAAAGTTTTGCATGGTGAGAGGGATAAGGAAAATGCTCTCACTTTTTCCTTCAACCTCAGTTATGTCGGAACCATGAGACTTAGACGCTTCAAGATAAGGAAGATCATAAAGCATGTGAATGTGTTATGTGATGTGAAGGTTGTGTTTGTTAATAGTTTTACTACTACACCGGCTACTTCCATCGGAGCGGGAGGACCATTCATCTGCAACAATATTCGTCTCTAAGATTAGTTATTTTTTTCGTGGATTTTTATTTCTTTCTATAACTTGAGTGGTAGTGTTAAACTCTTCTTTTTGATTGAATTGAACTTAAGTAGTGACTGAATGTCTAATAAATTTTACTTTGAACTGAATTTCTTAGTTATAGTAATCAAATCACTATTCTAACCAAAAGCATCATCAACTAATGATGTTTTCTTAATTGCTCATGGATGGATAGATACATTTTATTTTATTTTAAAAATAGATACTATTAACTTTTTTTGGTCTATAAGGGATCGCGGTGAATAATTACATTAGCAGATTGTTTGCATCTCCATTGAAATTAATATATTGATCAAACATTAACAATGATTTGGTTGTTTCTACTAAAATAGTAATACGAAATTTATCTTTTAAATTAACAGGACCAATGACTCCCGATCATAAAAAAAGTTTTCATGTGAATCTCGTTTCTTGCTATGTACACTTCAACCAAACTGTAGTGGAAATTGAGTGAATACGAGAAGAATCTCTCATTTTGAAGTTCAGTTATGTCGGAACCATAAGAAAGGTCGGAGATATCTATTGTTTGGGAAGAAGTCGAAAAGAGTACAACAAATGGATGTGTTATGCGAGAATTTGAAAGTCGTTTTTGTTTTATAATTATGCTTTACATCCAATCATTTCCACTCATGCAACAATAATTCATTGCTAGCATTAGTTTATTTCTCTTATAAAGGTTCGAAATCTACGAAAGGAAGTTTGAATCTTTAAATTCAGCAGATTTAGCTGTCCATAGTCTACCCCCGAGCTTTTAAGTTCTAGGTATGTTCGTGGAGCATGAGATGAGATTGTCCATCTCCCCTCTGTTTATTATTGACGTAATTTCTGATGACTTCTCATAATAACACATGAGATGAGATTGTCCATCTCCGAAAAGAAATTGTTATTAGATCTCTCTTATATATATGGTCTTAATCAAAATACCAAACTGATGCTTTAGTATTTTGTTCGAAATCAATGCAGCGTTAGTCTATCCTTTTGACATCTCATATTATTCTTCCTCGAAGTCTCACCATGTAACCGCCAAGTGGAACTTTTCAATGACTATCAAAACGAGAGATTCTTACCCTTTGATGTTTGAAAACGTGAAAGGTACCATTCAGTTGAAGAATGTGGTTGTTTGTTCTGCAACGGTAGAGAATTTATCTTTCAGAGAGACGAAAAAGTGGCCTTATGAAGTCAAGAAGTTTTAAGTGAATCTCGTTTCCTCTCATGTAGATATTAATCATAATGTAGTAGAAGCTGTAAATGGTGAGAGGCTAAGATCAGACAGAGCTCTCACTTCCTCTTTCAACTTTAGTTCTCTCTGAACCATGAATCACTGGACATTGCAAGAATTGGGAGAACATAAAGCATGTGATTCTGTTTCCGTTACGCGAGGATTTGAAGGTGGTCTTCATTAATAATTCTGCCACTACACGCAATACTTCCATCGGAGGCCATTCCACAACAATATTCGTCTCCACAGTTAGGATTTATATTCACCCTTGTTGAGCTCAGAATTCTAGAAATTTTCCTCTGTTAATGTTTGTAAGATCCATTAAATTTAAAACCAGCAACAACTATCTGGCACGGAGTCTTCGACTAATCTAAGCTCAATATTACAATAAAATTTGAATTTTTTTATCAAGGGAATGTGGAGAAGATACCATTTTGAGTAGAACTGTTCGATGACCAAGTACAAATTATCCAGCTTTTCTTCATTGTCTAAAGAACACTGCCAATCTGCAAACACAGTTTAGTTTATTCGTCTCAGAATGCGTAAATTCATTTTTCAAATACTAGTAATGGGATTGAATTCTAATATTGAGCTGTAAAATGTTAGCTCCAGATAGCCAATATAGTAAGAAATCATATGTATTTCGGATGTGAACGATGTAATAATAACAGTAGAAAAAGTATCAAACAGTTACCTTTGAGAACCGATACAGATTTCTAGCTCTTCAGCCTCCTCAACTCAAATTGTAGCTCCTCAACATGCGGGATCTGCTTTATGGTCTCCTCAACAGAGTTCATGCATTCATTAGGACCGGTATCATCTGATTCTACGATGTAGAAATCCATAGCAGCATGAAGTGAAGAAGGCAAGTTCGTCAATTTAAGACGTGTGGAACCCACGTCTCCCTTCACTATCAAGCTCTCAAGATTAGGGCATGAAATTTCTAGGAGAGGACAGCTCTCGAATTCCTCTACAATAAATGTTTTCAAATTCTGAGAAGTAACAACAAGCACCCCTTGAAAGCCACAATAGCGTAATTCTAAGCTTTCAAGCAAAGGACTACCAGATAAGACATGCTCAATCGCTTGATCACCCAACTCGGAATGTTCCAAATGCAAACTCTTTAGAGATCCCCAATTTACTTTCTCATTTGGCGTAAAATCACAAGCACATATCATCAATTTAACCAATGAAGAATTGTTGAACAGAAATTGTGGTAACATGTACTCGTGCCCAGAATCAACATTAGCACCATCACAATCTAAAATCATCTCCTTTACACATTTTTTGGCAGCAAAACGAATCCATAACGACAATCTAGAATCCAAGCGCACCAAAGGGATACCTTCTGAGTAGATGACAAATTTCTCTGTATTCCAACAATCACAAATCAGTATACTGTCAAGCAAATTGATAAATTATCCATTAAGATTGACTTACCGTTGGAAACAAAGTTTCGGATTGGTACATCATTCCAACTACGCTGCCCCATCCTGAATTGGTCACTCTTAAAGGCGTCTTTTGTTGATGGAAAAAACGAGATAATCCGTTCAATGAAAAAATCCGGAAAGCCACCTATGCAGTCTCCTTCCTCCTCGAAGGATGACAGCATCTTCAAACATAAATATGGCAATGAATATTCAGAAACAATCAAAACAACATTCAATGAGACTAATTTCTAATACTAAACAGTAAAATATTTGCTCAAAAACTTACCTCCATCAACCAACCCCCAATTTCTAGCTTCTCAACATGCTGAACCTGCAGAAGTGTCTCCCGGACCATCTTAGCGCGTTGATCATAACTCATATACTCATCACTGGATTTGTAATGCTCAAAGAAAAAATCTAAAGTAACATAAGCCGAAGACCGCAAATTCATTAACTTAAGCAATCTAAACCACACAAGACCCGAAATTCTCAATCTCTCAAGATTCGGACATGAAATTTCAATGAAACTCCATCTACAATCAACCGACTCCAAAATAAGCGTCTTCAAACTCTTCGAGGCAATAACAAACTCATCAACCACAATACAAGCGCGTAATTCCAAGTATTCAAGCAGAGGACTCAACGATAAAACATACTCAATCCCGTCTCTAATATCCAACGCACAATCATATAAACACAAAATCTTGAGAGACCCCCAATTTACTACGCTACTCGCCATAACATCACAATAAGATAACTTGAGTTTAACCAATGAAGAACAGGTGAAAACATAATCCGGCAAGAAATACTGGCTGAGGTCTTCGTTGAGAAGCGCGGTGAGCTCCTTCACATGTTTATCGATAGCAAAATATATCCACTTGTCCAAATTGATAAATTTTCCAACCGTAGAGTAACGTTTGAATTTGATTTCAAATTTATCAATATTAGTGGAGGAATCGTGGCGATTTAGGGTTTTGTCGATGAAATTGTTGAATCTAACGAGACATGTACCGTCATTCGAAACGAATTTGAGAACGGGGACATGAGTCCATTGATACTGCCAGGATTTGGATAAAAGGATGGTGTTGATTAGATCGGTAACCGGAATGAAGGAGAGGATCCAGTGAATCAGGAAATCCGGTAAGGCGGTAATGCGGTCGGGTTCTTGTTCGGGTTTGAGTCTTTTGATTCGGGTTTGGGGATCCGCCATGGAAGCTCCACCAGTTCCCGCCATATTCAATTTTAAAGTAGTGGGAAGCTCTGAGATTAGGGTAATAGGAAATGAAAATATATAGAAGCTTATTGGGCCTTGGGCCTCTTTTATGGAAGGGATTAGCTTACTGGGCCTCTTTTATGGGAAAGTTTATTGGGGCCTGGGCCTCTTCTACAATGCAAAATTCAAGCCTTCTCTACCATGCTTCTGTAAGTTTCGAGTTTCGTGTCGTATTTCATGTCAAAGTTCCTCAAGCATAACTCGATTTAAGAATTTTCGTGTCATAATTGTGTTAGCCTATTCGAATTCTCGTCGTGTTTTTAGGTTACATGTAATTTTATTATAGACATATATTTATACTAAATTTTAAAAATCTATGAGGATATGATGTTATTTTCAAGTATTTGGTGTTATTTTGAGATTTGTTTGATAACATTAACTATTTGAACACTCATAATTTCATCATATAGAAAAAGTATCTACTAACTATAAAGAAGATTTTCTAACAGAAAACAACGATCATAAACTAGTTTAAGAAAAATCGATGGCTGATTTTGTTGAGAGCGAAGAATTTGTGGTTTGACACGGAGAAAGATAAAATGGGAGATGATGAATTTTTTTGTTTAGTTATTCCTCCAATATAAACACTAAATGAAGTGAAGACCAACTTGTATATAAATTTTTTGAATCAATTTCGTGTTTTCCGGATTGACAATAATGACTTGAAAATTAGCGTGTCATTTCGTATGGTGCTCTTTTAAATATATTTAATTGTTACCTTTTCCAGCTTCATTCATTCTTATTCATTGTTACCTCCGAATGTGTCTTCTAGCAAGTATACTAGGTACAAGTAATAAAATGATAAGTAGATTATCGTCTCCACAGGGATTGAGATGAAAAGATTAATTGAAAAGACCTATGGAACAGTCTGTTTACGTGACTGGTAACATAAAAAGGGTTGATTTGAGGTTGATTGACTATTATCTACTGTAATGAACTTCACTAAAAACAGATCTGAAGATTAAAAGATGGGAAATAATGATGATTGATAACAATATATTAAAAGGAACAAGCTAAACACAGCGGGGAACTGGCATTGCAACCTCCCTTCTCTCCTTTCTTAACTCATGAATGTTTATAACTATTCTGTCAAGGTCTCTACTTTAAGCTAACTTGGTTCAAATGGTCATATCCCCAAATTACTAAGTATTACTCACACCCTAAAGGCCTTTCAGGATGCTTTACTACTTGATTAAGCACGAAGTAACATCTCATTTACATGAGAACCCTTGATACACATCATTCAACTGTTCATATCAGATGTATATGTTTATATGAAGAACAAGCACACATAAAAGCAATGGTCATTTCGGTTATGCATACTGTAACAGGGTGTTTAAGACCTGAAATCTACAGAACTCCATTAAACACAGAAAAGAAACAACATTCATCCATTAATTAAAGAGATAAGGAGACTTACAACACCAGCCCAAAGGCTGGTTTAGCTCGTAGAGAGTACTACTCACACATGGCGAGTATCAAAACATTAACTACAATGAACTCCATTAAAGGAGCTTCAACTACTGAAACTAGAGAATTAAAGATACTAAGAAAATGATAAGGTAGGAGATGATACTTCTCTCCTCAGAATTGTTCTACTTAAACCCAAAAAGTAATAATAAAATACTACTTAAAAGTACTATAGGTACACTGTTCCAGCTAATAAAGCAAAGCTACTTATATTACAGCTGTTAAAACATCTCTTCTTGCAAGACAAGAGACTCCTTTCTGGCTGGCTAACATCACTTCAAACTGCAACACTCTCTCTCCCAAGCTGCCGGCACTTTTACCCCTCCTTTCTTCTGATGTGACTTCTACTTTTCACTCAGGCAGGCTGCTTTTCAGCAAATATCCCTTTGATGGCTCTTTAAACTGAAAATTTCATTGTTAGACCCACAAAATATACAATTAAGGTCTAATTGGCCCCTAAATACATGAATAATTAACCATATAACATAGTCAAATTCGAGCTTATCATTCATGTATAGTGTGCTCTTTTAATTTTATAATAATTATGTGATTTTTGTTACCATTCTAATCCAATAAATTTTTTTCTTATATTTCATGACAAAAAATTTATTCCTATTCAGAGTTTGGACGGTCTAATGGACATAGAAAGTTATCGTAAAACATGCAAGTCACAGTTGAGAATTAACTATTAATTTAAAACATTTAAGCAAAATAAATTAATAATCTCTAGAATGTTGTAGAAAAATCTAGCTAGTTTGAGAAGAATTAAACATTTGAATAATCTAGATATAAGATGAAAAGAGAAGAATAATCTAGAACTAAAGTATGTAGATTGTGCTAGAATGTTTCCACCACCAACATAAATTAGTATAAATAAAAGAATTAAAACCGTACCATTGTGACATTTATCGATCTCTTTGTTGAACCCCCTTAATTGTCACTTTTTCGTAATCAATTCTTAGCCTGGTATCCCAAAAATGAAATTCCAATTCAACAATCCAACTAATTACCAACTTAAGAAAAATTTGATTAGATAGGAAAAACTATTTGTCATACAGTTTAAGAAAAAGTTGATTAGATTAGAATGTGAATAAAAATCTCATCATTAGTTGTGATTGTTATGAAATCAAATAATGCTCCTGAGAGCGCTTTAGATTTTTCCTATCATATAGATATTGATGACAACAAACAGAAGATGTAAATCACAAGAACAAAATGAACTAACGGTGAAAAAGGACAAAAATTCGCTACTATAACAGAATCGATTAATGGATACACTTGCATTTTAAAGAAAAAAAAAACTTGTAAACTTACTTAAAAGCTAATAAATATAATTATAAACTAATGATGGTGATGGATATTGATGCAGGTGAATGGGAATGATCCTTCGATGTAAGGATCGTTGTTAGCAAAAACGACGTTAAAATTCTCGCATAACACGACCACATGTTGTACTTTCTCCGATTTCTTCACGTACCATAAAATAATCTTATCTTCATTAATGGTCCCTAGATAACTGAAGTTGAAGGAGAAAGAGAGAGATCCGTCTCGTATTCCCCCAACGTTCACATCTTGGTTAATAGGTACATTAGAAGAAGCGAGATTCACGCGAAGATTCTTTTCATCTCCATAGTCCCCTAACGGTTTTGTATTCCTAAAAGATAAATTCTGGATGTAGGTAGAAGAAACAACCACGTTATTCAACAAAACAGAAGCTTTCACATCTTCGCATTTCAATGCCGACGAATCTGTTGTCTTGATGGTGATTGAGATGTCCCAGTAGGCTGTTAAGTGAGAATCAGAGAGGTTGAAAGAGTTGACAGAGGCGGAGTTGAGTTTAAATGTCGGTACCGGAAACTTTGGTAGGGTTATCAAAGCTACCGCGATCACTATGAATGCAACTAAGATCATCAAAAGAATGCAACACGAAATGAAACCTTTAAAATGATAACAGAAAGTTTTTTCTGTGTTGGTCATGGTGCTGTGATAAATCAACTCGATTAATTCAATTGGAATAATAATATGGTTTAGTTTCAACCTATATATAATAAAAAAAAAATAATCATCCTAAAGAGTGTCTCACAAATCAGGAACCAAGGGATAAAAAAATAATATTAATATTAAGTGAATAATTTAAAAGTTCTTAAGTTTTTACATAACACACTATTTAAATTTATTATTTTCAAAAACACATTATAGTGTCTCCATCTTTTATTGTAATTAACTTTTTGATCATTTAGTTAATTGTTTTTAGATTTATAATTGTTCTTTTCCGGCATGAGCAGACAAAGAGAACATAACATTATCACATAATCATTTTGTATGACATTATACATATTTTGAAAGTTAAAATTCTTTACAATGAATATCTCAAAAACATATTGTGTTATGTAAAATTTGTGAACTTTTTAAACTATTTACCCTAATATTAATTTACTAGTTTCAATCCGAAACGATAAATTGGAATTTAGACTCTAACTAAGAATAAATTATTTGATCTTACAATTTAAGAGAAAAATATTCAGATTAGAATGGCAGCAAAAGTCTCATCATTGACCGTAATTGTAATATAGTAATAGTAATAGCAATAAAATAAAATTCTTAATTAATTCAATCTTAATATATAAAAGTTCTTATACTAAGATTTTGAGTTTTATATAAATAACTAATTAAATATATATATATATATATATATATAAGAATTATTAATTTGTCAATATTAAAATTGTATTGGTCAAAGTAGTATGTGATATTCAATTATTGGTATGGTGTACCACGTTATTATGAGAAAATTTAGAGTACTTTCGGAGTATGATGCTCCTTTCTTTTTATTATAATGATGTGATAGTTATGAGAAAGTTTAGAGCGCTTCGAGAGGTGTTTTATAATGCTCTTTGAAAATATAAAGGACAACTTGGTGATTAAAGTAGGAGAGATTCTATTGTACACCCGGTATAGGGATGTTACACCGAACCAATAAATTATTGACGTATATATCACTTCAACCGATAAGATATTTGTACGGCGTAATTAATATTATACTTTTTAGTTAATTATTTATATAAAATTTTAGATTCTAAAATACAAACTCTAGACCATAGAAAATGAATCTTCTCTAAATTATAAACTTAAAATCCTAACATCTATGATATTTGATGTGTTGTATTCACTTAGTTGTTAGTTCGGTACAAATGACGTGGTACGCCAGAATATATTATGTAAGTTCTCCTAAAGAAATATGTACTCATGAGCGCTCTAAAATCTCTCGATTGTTACCATTCTAATCAATTTTTTCCCAAGTTGGATGACAAAAAATTGATTCCTAAGTAGATTGTGGAATTGGAATTATTTTCTTTTTCCCGTTTGAAACTAGTACAATAATTATTCTTATTAACTATATATGTGTGTGTATTTTTTTGAGATATATGTGTGTTTGTTGAAACTAAACTTTCTTTCGTTTTTTTTTTATTTCCGATTGAGTTAAACTTGTTTCTCATAGCCATGGCATATGGAGAACTTATTTCTAGGTGTTTTCTTCTTATGTTTTTCGTAACTTTGGGAATCGCTTTTGGAATAATTGTGAGCATTTCCATGTACGTGAACCGGTTAACGTTTCCCAAAACGACATTTCAAATTGATTCAGCTTTGTTGAATTCGTTTAACATCTCTGATTCTCACTTAACAGCCAACTGGAACTTCTCAATTACAGTTAAGAAAACAGATTCTTCGGCATTGAATTGCGAAAAGGTGGAAGTTTCTCTATTGTTGAATGATGTCGTTGTTTCTTCTATGCCGGTCCAAGATTTATCTTTCAAAGAGAAAGATGCTGATGAAAAAACTTTCAAAGTGAATCTCACTTCTTCTGATGTACTAGTGAACGGAACCGAATCACTATCTTTATCTTTAAACATCAGTTATTTAGGAACCATGAAGGAACAAGATTTCGGAGATTTATGGTTTACGAAGAAGTCGGAAAAAGTACAACATGTGGTAATGTTATGCGAGAATTTGAAGGTCGTTTCCGTCAGTAATTATTTTTCCTTGCAGGCATCATTTCCATTCATGTGCAACAAAACTCATAGTTTTTCTCTATTTTAAGCTTTGAATTATAAGAGTTAATTTTTCAGTATTTTAGTTAAGGTGAGTTCATCATTAATCTTTATTATATACATATTAATCCATTTTGTTTTGGTTAATTACTGGGAAAATTTTGTATTCTGCTTTTATTTTATTTAGTTGGTAACAATTCAATCACTCAGTTCAAAGTTATCATAATTTATTTTCCACCAATTAAATGTCGATGCTGTATACCAAATTCAAAGACATTATAATGGTCCCCTATCCCCTCACTTTAAAGAACAAATTGGGCTTTGTTCTTTATGCCTTGTTAATAATCGATTTCAGTTCATTTTAGTACTATTCAGTTCAATAATTTTCCTTCAGTAAATGCACTTCAGTTCAATTCAGTAAATTGCAGTCATAAAGAACATGGTTCAAGTAGTCACTTGAACTTGTAATTTTATTTCACTTAGCCCGCTCAATTCGTCAAATGTAACACAATTTGTCCCTTTCGTGCTGACGTGGTATACATTTAATTGTTATTGTTATCTAATATTACATGTTATTATGCCACGTAAAAGAAGTGGCAAAAATATGTTACATTTGGCAAAAATACATTTAATTGGGGATGTTGAATCTGATTCCTATTAGAAATATAAAATAAAAAGAAAAAAGCAAATCCAAATCTAATTAGGTTTCTTACAAGTTAATTAATATTCTTTGAAATATTGACGATCTATGCTTATATATATATGTAGATTGAAACTAAAGTATGATCATTGAATTAAGCCATGGCCAAAACAGCTGCATGTATTTCGTATGCGGTATTGTTTGCAACTTTCCTTGTTTGTGTGGGGGGGATCTTGGCTGTAGTTGTGACATTAGCGATTTCTTCCGACAAACCAAGTTTTCCGATACTCGAATTTCAAATTAACTCAGCCTTCGTAAACCCTTTCAACGTCTCGAATTCTCACTTAACAGCCTACTGGGACTTCTCAATCATAATCAAGAAAATTGATACTTCTCCGCCATTGATTTGCCAAGATGTGAAAGCTTCTGTTTCCTTG
Organism: Euphorbia peplus; assembly: GCA_028411795.1. Lineage (NCBI taxonomy): Eukaryota > Viridiplantae > Streptophyta > Magnoliopsida > Malpighiales > Euphorbiaceae > Euphorbia > Euphorbia peplus. The sequence continues at coordinate 32,589,734 of CP110839.1, forward strand.
AATAATGTGCTTGTTTCTTCTACACAGCTTCAAAATTTATCTTTTAGTGATACGTACTTGGGGAACTCGAGGTGGTACGGGGTCGCAGATGAGAAGAATTTTCAGGTGAATTTTGTTTCTTCTGGTGTACCTATTAACCAAACGTCTATAGAAGATGGAATACGAGACGGATTTTTCACTTTGTCCTTCAACTTTAGCTATACAGGAAGCATGAAAGTTGACAAGCGCAGTTCGGAGAAAGTGAAAGATGTGACTGTGTTATGCGAGAATTTGAAGGTTGCTTCTATTAATAATTATAGTTACATTCAAGGATCATTCCCACTAAAATGTGCCATTCATAACCACCAGTAGTTTATAATTATCTTTCTTGTAAAGCTTTGCATTTTTCTACAATTATTTCATTAATTTAATTTCAGGTGTATTTATGTCGATCAATTTTGTTCTAGTTAAATTTCAACTGTTGTTTATTGTTATTGTTAGTTGTTAAATATTTGACCCTCTCACGAAAATAATGTTTGGGCTTAAAGCATAACAACACAAGTTTATCATACCATGTGTTTTTTTATCGTGTCTCCAACCATATTTTGTATGTTTGAAATTTACTGAAATTACTGAATTGAACTGAACTGAATTTACTAATAGCATAAAGAATACGGCCTTAGCACTTGAACTTCTACTTGTTTTTTTTTTCTTTTTCTTTTCTTATTATTCTTTGAATTTGGTCTAGAAAAATGATATCACTTAAATGGAGAAATTCACTATTTAAAGCATGTATGATTGAACAACATCAAACTGAATAGCATGTCAAATCGAATTATAACCAAGCTGGAATAGCTAGTTCAACAATGCCTTTAGAGTGTTAAACCTTTTTTCTATTATCAGACATAAATTTCTATGCGTCTTTAGGCGGTGCCTAGGCGGCCATGAAGTGATTCCTAGTTAGACTTGGAATTCAAATTTTTTTCATTATCATCGAAACTAATTAACATAAATAATGAAACATAGATAAGAGTTCATTTACATTATTGGTCATGTGAAGAGACACATCATTATCTAATAATTGGTCATTATAATTTCATTTTTAGAACTTTTAGCTCACTCAACGTTACAAGTTTTTCTTTTCATAGTGGAGTAGGCCCAGTTAGCTTCATATAACAAGTAAAATTCGAAAATTACGGCTGTTCATTCTCATTGCCCTAGTTAGCAGTTGGAGAAATTTTAAATGCTTCTGGAGTATCGATGATGTGGTACTCTGCACTAATAATTTGATGACATCCTACCTAAGTTAGTATTTAAGGGTCGATGATTTAGGGTCTAAGATTAATTTTTAGAATCTAGGGTTTTTATTCTAGGGTGTAGAATTTTATATAAATTAATAACACGTCGTGTTCGAGGAGTATATTAAAATCTCATAGCAGTCTCCTAGTAGTCGCAGCTTCTGACTGCCTGTTAATGGTGGAAGTCGGTGGAGGTTCCATGGCGGGAACTGAAGAAAATAAGAGAATCAAATCCAGCGAAGAAGAAGAAAGAGAAGAAAGTTCTTTACCAGATTTCCTGATTCACCACATTCTCTCCTTCCTTCCGGCAACCGATTTAGTCAAGACTTCGCTTTTATCCAATTCTTGGAACTGTCAATGGACTCATGTCCCTGTTCTCAAATTCCATAGCAAAGCTCACATGTCTTACAAACTTTTTTCCAGTTTTATTGACAAAACCCTAATATTCCATGGTTGCTCCAACATCCACAAATTCAAAATCAAGCTAAGCTTTAACACCATTTTTCGTAACTTGAAAGCTTGGATCCGTTTTGCTGTCAGAAAACATGTAAAGGAGCTCACTTTGAATATCGAGAAGGACTGCGGTCACTTCTGGTTGCCGATATGTGTTTTCAACCATTCTTCTTTGGTTAAACTTAAGTTATTTCGAACCTTTCTTAAGCCATTCCGGGAAGTACATTGGGGATCTATCAAGAGTTTGCGTTTATATTCTTGTCTACTGGGAATGGAAGCGATTGAGAATGTTTTATCTGGTAGTCCTGTGCTTGAATACTTAGAATTACGCAACTTCCGTGCTAAAAGATATTCTGATTTATCCGATGTGTTTCTTGTTATTGCCTCTAAAAGTTTGAAAACTCTGATTTTGGATGGCGTTAAGAGCCGATATAGTGTGCTCGAAATTTCATGTCCTGTTCTTGAGAGATTGAGGGTTTCACGCAAGGTGCAGTTTAGGTCTCTGAAACTGATGAATTTACCGTCTTCAGTTTATGCTACTTTAGACTTTTACTACAAGTTAGAGTCTGGAAACGAGTCAGAGTCTGAGCCAGAGTATGAAGATGAGACAGAGGTTGAAGACTATATGAGCCATGATGAATGCATAAATATGGTACAGCAGACTCTTCGGCAGTTTGACCATGTTCAGAAGCTAGAAGTTGGGCGTTGGTTGATGGAGGTAAGTTTAATCCGGTCTCATTGTAAGTTGTTTTCTCATAGCAGATGAATTATAGCATTTCAAAATTGCATGATTATGTAACTGTTTGTGCATACTTATCAGTGGCTAAGGCTTTGGCACACAAGGCACCAAATTAAGCTATGAAGTCGAATTTGCAGTCGTTGTCCTTATGGTGACGTCATGGCTCAGTTTTGAGAGCCGCACAATGGCGCGCCATTGTGACACTAACTAGTGTTTTATTAGTATTTGTTATATGGTTAATTAGCACCATCAAATTAGAAACAATCTTATGGTCCAAAATGAGTTTATTGAACAAGATTTTGATAATGTTTGATAAGGAGAGTGATTCTACTGAAAATAAATAACAAATTTGGATAGTTTTGAGGAGGATTAGCTATATTGATTGCAGTTTGATTATAAAATACATCATGTTGTTTTGCAAGTTTATTGTCATTTTTAGTTTTATAATTTTTTTTGGTCGGTACGCCTTGTGTCCCTCTAGCACGTCACACGGCTCTAGGACCCTAGAGTTCCTCCATTTTCCATTGGTAACTACGTGTTTGTGAATATCCATTGCCAAATGCCATTTTGTTTGAAGATTCTGTCATCCTTGTGAAGACAACATAGGTGGCTTGCATTGTGAGAAACATATCTATATGCATCTCTTAACATTTGAAGATTTACAAAATCATCGGTGTTATTCTTTCTATCTTATGAAATTGTACAGGTCTCATCTGGAAAGATCAACCCACACTATAAGCAATGAAGTTAGATAACAGATGATTTATCCAAGACAGAAGCAAATTACATCAGGGTTCCGTTTCCAAGATAGTCTTATCAATTTGAAGCTCGTGGACATGGGAATGAGATGGAGTTTGCACTTGGAGAATGTTCTCAGTTGTCATTGAAGAAGGTATTTTTCTATCTTGAAGTTTGGTGGCTGAAGCTCTTGCTATGTTCGACTCTTGCAACATTTTATCCCCAATTTTAAGGTGATTCTTTTATTGTCATCGACAACAACAATTCTGAATTTTTTTGTCATGTGTCGATTAATGTTATTATCTCCGGGCTAAGGGTTACCAGAATTTCTTTTTAGTTAGTTAAAGGTTTCTTAATATAACTGTCTAGAGCTAATATTTTACAGCCAATATTATAATTCAATGCTATTTCAAGTTTAATATCTTAGTTCCTTTGAGTGCTTGTTTCTGTTTTATTGTCATTTGTTGTTAGGAACTCGTCGATGTTAATTGTGGTTTTTTAAATAACAGTTATTTCTTAATACTAACCAAACGCTTTACGAGTGGAGTTTTATACACATATTTTCTATTATATTCTCAAATATATGGGTGTGAGCTAATTTAGTCTCCATATACAAATATTACAATTTCAGGCCAAAATGAGTTACATGCTTAATTGATGGAAGTTGGGATATCCTATCAATGTATTGTTAGCTGTAGCCCTACAATATGAGCTCTTAGTTACTCATTGCTGAATTTTAGAGGATTTAGTGTGTACTACAATTTTTATAAATTGTATTGACTGGAATTATATTCGAAGTAATGTTTCAATTCTGGTCAGTCGTTTTCTCATTTTTGGACGTGAAATTTTATGAATTAAACACTTGCATTAATTGACAGGTTTTTAAATGAAAGGGGTTCTTAAATGACATTGTGAAAGTAAAATTTCATATTCACAATTTTCTGTAATTTCCTCTAAGTGCAATCATATTGGGCCTCTTTTGGACGAAACTAAGAGGCATTTTCTAAATTGTTCAGAATGATAAAAATGAAATACAAGTTAAAAAAAAGCAACAATACCATCTTGCCAATTAATTTACCAAGAAACATGAGCAATGGAAATTTCGATGACACGGTACATTATTTGCCATGAATGACAGTTTTAAACTTGTATTTCGTTTCGACTTCTCAAAATAATTTAGAGGACGTCGTTTAGTTCCTGCAAAATTGGGGCATATTTTACTAATTTTAACAGGTCGGTAAATGTCACCAAATCATACTTCTAAGATCAAATACCTGAACACATTTTATGTGTCAGGAACTATTAAAAAAAGAAATATTAGAAGCAATCATTTGCAATACCTGAAAATTATTAAGTAGCAACTACCAAGGACAACATCTCTACTTAAACATTCCAAAACTAAACTGTAATCAATGGCTGATCAAAAAATTCAAGAAATTCAGTTCAAGAAGTTTCCGATATATTAAATCGCCAAAGAAGAAGATCAAGATCGAATTAGTTCCTTACCGGATTCCGTGCTTCATCGCATCCTCTCCTTCCTTCTGGCAACCGATTTACCCAAGACTTCGGTTTTATCTAAATGGTGGAACAATCAATGGACTCATGTCCCTGTTTTGAAATTTGCTCCCGATGATGGTGAATGAAAATTGCATCAAAATTGAGGGTGATGTCCTTGTAGCGACGCCATGCCATGGAGCGTCATTGTTACACTTGTGCACGAAGTAGTGTTTTATTGATATTTGTTATATAGTTAATTAGGAGCATCAAATTACAAAAAATCTTAAGGTACAATATGAGTTTGTTGAACCAGAACTTGATTGTGTTTTAGTAATCATAATCAAGGTAAAAGATCCATCACCATCATATGGATCTTTTACGTTTCAAGTAATAGTATTTTGAAAGACCTTATTACTTGCAACGTAAAAGATCCATCACCATCGTGATTTTGGACTTAACGATCCCTCTGAATTTGCATTAAAAGCACTGCAGATATACCCATTACCCACAAACACCAGTAGTATTTTGTTTTAAAGTTGTTTATGCATTTTCTTAACATTTGAAGGTTTACAAAATAACCGGTGTGATTTTTTGTACCTTGTGAATTGTACCGATCTCAACTGGAAAAATTAACCAAACAAGGCACTGAAGCTCCAAGACAGACAGAAGCAAATTACAGGAGCAGAAAGTCATATTTGAAGCTCAAGTGGTTTTCAGTAATTGTTAATATTTTTTGCCAAAAAAGAAGAAATTATAATCAAATCACACATTTTTGTTATCCCATCAATCAGACTCTTACCAAATTGCACATTTCTACTCTTCTTGTATTGAATAAGGTTGTTTTTGCATGATAGTTTTGTTCTGTTCTGAATGAATCTGCTCAGTTTGCTCTTATTCTGGTTCCATTTTTTAAGATTGTAACTTGCTTGCTTCTTTATTTGATGGTTGTGAGTTTGTGTTTTTAGAAAATTGGCTTAATCATTTAGCTCATAATTTATCCAAGTAGGCGTGCCAAAGCGAATTGTCATGTCATAGTCATATTATCCAATCCATAAGATCCACATGATTAAATATCATACGAATGAAACAAAGTCGCAAAGGTCGTGTCTAGCAGGTTGTCTCGGTAGATTGCTGTATTGTGTCATCACTAGTCGGAATCTGACATCATTGTGGCCAAGGCCTCTCTCAAGATTGGGAAGTCTATTGTCCTGGGTATGTTCTATTTTTTAGGCACTGCAGGTGATTGATTATGTCCTTGGTATATTCTTATTATGGTTCGTGACCTATAATATGTCGGTGTTTGACCCCGACCTATGGTTTGGTAATAGCTACCCTTTGACCAATCAAAATTAATGAAAAACCATGCCTATTTGGCAGGAACTGAAAGACATTATCTGAAGTTTGGAGAAGTTGAAATGAAATACATGAAGGTCTATATCATTCATCTGAATGTACAAAAGAGACCCAATAAACTGCAAAACAAGCCCGCACATAAGAGGAAATTAATTTAATTTGGACCCTCACTTGTATAGATTAGACTCTAAAAGAAGCCCAATATGTTTTCAATTGTGTTCATTTGGGCCTTTTTACGTGAAAACAAGAAACAAATTCTTTGATTATTATTATTATTATTGTTGTTTTATCCAAAATGGTCTTAATTGTTTAAATTTAAAATTTGGACTAGATTGATTAAATCACCTTTGTGCTCAGAATTCAAAATGTCCACGAATATCCCCATTAGGTTTCAAAAGATACTCAAGCGAACATCTAATGCTTTTTATTACATTAGATGGAAGTATTAATGAGTTTATCTCTTTTCTCAATTTCGTTCCTAATTTTGGTATGTCTTTCTCATAAAATTTTCAATTTTGTTGACTAAGCCTTAATTCTATAATTGCTCCAATATCGACAAACTCGTTATTAATTTAAGAGGGTTTTTTTACAGCTAATGAATCTTCAGACTTAGATTTGCAGATCGATTTTGCTGTGGGAAAAGATTTCAAGGAGCTGATTGTGAAGCTCATTGATGAATTAGGAATCTATAACAAATTCTATTTAATTTGACACACATTTTGTTTCAAAAAAACTGGAAAAAAAACATCATTTCATTTAAAATTATTCCGTATATTAAAAAGTATTGTGCATTAATGGACGGTTGAGAACCTTTAAAATTTAATCGGAATAATATCCAGAGATGATTTAAAGGCTAATTGAATTTGAGCATCTAAAATTCTAAACAATTTTGTAGATCTAATTGGAGTCCCCATTTTAGGAAAAGTTTAGCTAAGGAAAAGTTTAGCAAACCACAAACCTCGAAGAGGATTTACAATGGAGTTTACAAATTGCTTACCAATAAGAGCTAAATTTTGACGAAGCGAAAACTCGAAACTTAAACCTTTAAAGTAGAAGATGAAGTGCCTTACCACTTGGACCAATTTTAGCTGCATTTAAAACACTAGAATTACGTAACTTGATTAAATAGTGTTCGAAGAAAACAAACAAAAAACTCTCTCTCAAACTCTCAGCACGCGGCAACCAAACGGCGTCATATCCACTCCACTAAACGACAAAACCCTTTTCATCCAAAAGCATATCCCACCCTATGATCCCCATGCTTAACCCTAGTCAAACTCCTATCTAACCACAGTTATCTCCACCCCCTTCTAATCCCTCCACGTGTCCTCATCCAACGGCTCACACTCACTTCCCCAACCCATTCACCGCCTCACCCGCCTATATAAACCCCCTCAGATCTGCCAAAACCCTAGCAGTTACAATCTTCCCCGATCATAAAAAAATCCCCAAATCTCAAATCTCTTTTCTGATCTAATGGCTAACCCTAAAGTCTTCTTCGACATGTCCGTCGGCGGATCTCCGGCCGGCAGAATCGTGATGGAGCTCTACGCCGATACGGTCCCCCGTACCGCCGACAACTTCCGTGCTCTCTGCACCGGCGAGAAAGGCACCGGCAAGAGCGGGAAGCCTCTCCATTACAAAGGCTCCTCGTTCCACCGTGTGATCCCGGGGTTCATGTGTCAAGGCGGTGACTTCACTGCCGGAAACGGCACTGGAGGAGAATCCATCTATGGAGCTAAGTTCGCTGATGAGAACTTCGTGAGGAAGCATACCGGCGCCGGGGTTCTTTCCATGGCGAATGCTGGCCCCGGGACCAATGGATCTCAGTTCTTTATCTGTACTGCTAAGACCGAGTGGCTCGATGGGAAACATGTTGTGTTTGGTCAGGTTGTTGAGGGGATGGATGTTGTGAAGGCGATCGAGAAGGTTGGATCGAGCTCTGGGAGGACTTCGAAGCCTGTTGTGGTTGCTGATTGTGGACAGCTTTGAGTGACTGGAGATCGGGTAGATCCTGTGTTTAGTATGGACAGGATTGGGTGCTTAGGTTTTCGATCGTTGTCGTTTTTATTTTTATGGTATTATGGGTGTTGAATGTTTGGGGTTTTGGTATGTTCTTGAGTCTTTTACTTTTATGTGTTAATGGATCTTGAACTACCTTAAATAAGATAGGCTTTTTTCTTAGTCAAATCTCTATCTTTATTATATCCTGATCTTTTTTATATCTTGATCTCTATTTTTAATGGTTGGATATTGAGAATGTGAATTGGGGATCTGTTTTGAGTTTGCGTTTTGATCGATTCAAGTTTGTGTTGAGATGTGGAACATAATGTGAGTTATTGAGAATGGTATATCTGGTCTGTGTGATTACTTTGAATCATCTTTCTGTTATATGTTTGGAGAGCTGGTTATTGCCTCGTGAAAGTTTGAAAGCCCTTATTTTTGGATGGAGTGTTTTGATCGTTTTGAGTTAATGTTGAGATGTGGAAGACAGTGTGATTGAGAATGTTATTTGAATCTTCTTCCTGTTGGTTAGTGCCTTGTAAAAGTTTGAAAACCCCAATTTTTTGAAGTTCGTGCTGAATGCTGAGTGCTTTGAGATAACTAGTAGATAACAGTTAATTTTCCTTCATGAAGCTCTTTAGTTATTAGTTTAGCTTATTGTTGTAGGAGTGTCATAGGATGTTGTCTTGTGGTAGTAATGTTGTCTGATCCATGTGATCTGTGTGTAAATTGTCGCGGATTGTCAGTGTCAAGCAGGTTGTCCTGGAAAATTGTCGCGGATTGTCAGTGTCAAGCGGGCTGTCATGGTAAATGTGGATAGAGTTTGTGCTGAATGTATAGTGCTTGATATAGCTGGTAGATAACAGTTGAATTTCCTTCCAAAAGCTCTTTAGTTATTAGTTTTAGTTTAGCTTATTGTTCTGGTATAATCTTGCTCACTATGCTCTCATTTGCTACTCTCTTATGTTATTTTGAGTTGGTGTGTGTTATACGCATAAATGTTATTGTTCTGGTATTATCTTGTCGTAGTCATATTATCTTATACATGTTATCCACATAAATGATGACACAGGGGTTGAGTCAAGCGGATTGTCATGGTAAATTGTTGCGGATTGTCAGTGTCAAGTGGGGTTGTCATTGTAAATGGTTGCGTATTGTCATTGTAACTAGTTTGATGTTTGTTTGGTTCTTTTTGTTTTCTTTACTCCAAATAGTAGTAACTAAGAGGTTATTATACAAATATGTAGGACTTACACAAGATACAAACTAAAATCTTTGTCCTTGGTACATTATTTGGCAAGTCGTGTGATTGCTAAATTAGTCTCTTAGTTTCTTACAAATAGACGCAAATTCTATTACTTTTGATATGTCGTGAGCTAAATGTTACCAAAATATAGATGCAAATTCTAGTACTTTTGATACGTTATGAGTTGAATGTTATCAAATTATAGGTTAAGGTGCAAATTATATGGACGTATTGTGAAGACGAAAATTCTGAAACAAAATCATATACAAATGATCTTAGTAAAGGGCTAAAGACAAAAAATCTCTTTCGAATGGCAAATAAGTAGAGGGGGCTAAACAACAAAAATGATGCGTCTAGAGAGCACGGCGTAATCATTCTTTTATTTTATTTTTTTCAAATGACCACACTTCAGAAAGCACGGGAGTAGTTGACCTCTCATGAAAATATCTTACCACTCTTTTGCATTTGATTTAAATGATATAGTCAGTTTTCCAAATCTATATGAACATATCAAAACGTTAAAGGATTTGAGATATTTGAGGGTAATTGGAATTTTTGATTTAAATAATATAGTCAATTTCTCAAATCTATCACATAACACCAAAATATTAAAATTTTTGAGATATTTGAGGTAATGTTGGAATTTTTGAGAATGAGTGCTAAGTTGAGCGTTTATCTCAAAAATTCGTAAACAGAACCCAATATTTGGATATTTAGAAAAAATAAATTCAAACCGTTGATTTTTATTAATGCAATAATAGAAATGTTTGATATCAATGTGTTAATCAAATATATGAATAAAAAGATTGAGAATGGATCATTGACTTTCAATTCTGGAGATTTTTACATACTCACCCCTTGAGAGCAAACCATTTCACCCTCTGCTCTATAGTCACAGCTTTTGACTGCTAGTTTATGGCGGGAAATGGTGGAGCTTCCATGGCGGAAAGCGAGGGCAACAAAATTGGGATCTGCAATTCAGAAAACGTTAGCAAAAAAATCAAAATTCGAAACTAGTCTCATTCGAAGTTGTTTTAGGTTCAGTTTCCTGTCTGAGTATTCATTGCCATAACGTTTGTAGATCCTATCATCCTCCAAAGAGGACGGAGACTGCATAGGTAGGTTGCCTAATGATCTCATTCATCGGATTATCTCCTTTTTTCCATCAGCAAAAGACGCCTTTAAGAGTGACTTTTACAAGACGTGGTAGTGTAAATGGGCAGATGTGTTACAATATACTAACATTATGTTACTAACATTATGTTTGTTTGGATAATACATTAATTTGATTGATACAATATACTGATTCTCTGTGATTGCAATACAGAGAAATTTGTTATTGACTCCAAAGATATCCCTTTGGCGTACCTGGATCCTAGATTGTCGTTGTGGATTCATTTCGCTGCTAGAAAGGATGTAAAGGAGCTCATTTTGGATTGTGACGGTACTAAAGTTGAATCTGCCCGTGAATATCCCTTGCCACAATCTCTTTTCAACAATTCTTCATTGGTTAATGTAAAGATTTCTGCTTGTGATTTTACGCCAAAAGGGAAAGTAAAATTGGGAATCTCTTTAAGAGTTTGCATTTAGATGATTCGGAGTTTGGTGTTCAAGCAATTGAGCATGTTTTGTAAGGTAGTCCGTTGCTTGAATGCTTAGAATTACACTGTTGTGGCTTTGAAGCGAAGAATGTTGTTGCTTCTGAGCGTTTGAAAACATTAATTTTAGATGGATTTAGCAAGTGTTGTCTCCTGGGAATTTCATGTCCTAATTTGGAGAGATTGAAAATTTGGGGAAACATGGGTTTTACATCTCTTAAATCGATGAACTTGCCTTCTTCACTTCATGCTACTTTGGATATTTACGTCTTAGAGGATACCAGTGTTGATGAATGTGTGAATATAGTTGAATGTATCATGAAGCCGATTCAGCATGTTGCTGAACTAGAAATGGTGTTGAGCAGGTTTAGGAGCTAGAAATCTGATATTGGTTTTTGAAGGTAACCGTTTGAGAAATTTTTTTATTACATTTTTGCATTCGTCAAGACCAATTTGCAACTGCATTCTCGACCCAACAAACTGTTTCACAGATTGGAGGTATTCCCAACACGATGAAGAAAAGCTCGAAAATTTACGCTTGATAACCAAAAGCTTTGTTTCAAATGTGTTCCCACGATTTGGAAAAAGATGGGTACGCTTGAAGCGCTCCTCACCATTGAATCTATTTTGGTGCTTCAAGTTCCTAAGAAAATTGGTATCTTCTCCTCACCATTGAATCTATTTGTGTTTCTCTTAAGTGGTCTAGTGGTCTCATACTCAATTGACAAAAGATTCGATCTTTTGAAGTAATTTGGTGCAAGTCTTGATTGCTGGATAGTTATTTCTTGCTGCTCTCGTTGAATCTTACTTGCTTAGCGCTTATTTTTGTTCACTATTAGAGATAGTGAAACTCTTTAGAAAATTGGCTAACTATTTAGCATATAAGTTATCCGAGGCTTGTGAGGGTGGTTGGGATGGAATTATATTAGTAAGATGGATATCATGTGCGACAACGAAATTCCAGAAATTGTTAGACAACTTACTTTGACGCTTCAAAGCTCTTGCTACGTTTAGAGGAGAAAATCCTTGTTTGTTTCCACTTTTCACATCTTATGTTTGCTGTTTTGGTCCGAAAGGAGAATAATCCATGTTTGGTTAGATATAGAAAACCACATTCGGTTGTTGTTTTAGAAGGAATGAGTTCCTGTTTCTATCCGCTGCAACAAAATACTGCATTTTCCAACCAAATCTGTCGTATGCTTCAACGTAAACACAGAAAAGGCTCCATGCTCTTTGTGTTTCCCTCACGTTTTACTGTTTGAAATTGAGCGGCTTAGTGCAACGTTTAGGTTAGATAGTCTTTAATTTATTGTTGTTTTGAACGAATCTTGCTCACTTTGCTCTATTTTGGTTTTATTTTTGAAGATAGTAACTTGCTTGCTTCTTTCTTGGATGATTGTGAGTTTGTGGTTGTTAGAAAACTGGCTAACAATTTAGCTCTTCGGTTATCCAAATAGGAGTGTCAAAGCGAGTTATCATGTTATCCTATCCATATGATCCACATGACTAAAAATTTATCAGGAGACATACCATCAATTCGAACGAATTAGAGAACAGGGACAAGAGTCCATTGCAAATTCCACCATTTGGATAAAACCGAGGTTTGAGTAAATTGGTTGCCAGAAGGAAGGATAGGATGTGTTGAATTACAAAATCCGGTAAGGAACTGATTCGATCTTGTTCCTCAGTTTCCAACATGGAAAGCTCCAATGGTTTCTGCCATTCCAGGAAGGAAAAAAATCAAGTAAGTTATGACGAAATATACCGTCTTGTTCTCTTATTTTCAGAGAGACAAGCATTGTTTAGAAAAATGACACCTAGAAAGGATAATCAATTCAATCAACTAGTATAATTGTCTTTACGTTTGCTCTGCACTAACCCTTCTTAATTGGGTCTTCATCTTCATAATTACTGACTATATATGAAGTGGTCTTTTCCTTTTCCTCTCCATTTTGTATAGGTTTTTCTATACAATGTTCTGTAGTGGATTTAAATATACTTCCACATACGACTAACTTATTAAATAAAAGTGATTACATTAGGAGCCAAGAGAGAATAGACAAAAATATGACTCTCAGGCCAATAAGTAAGATTAGCGTGTTATCGAGCTGCTTTAGCTAAGCAATGAGCATCTGCGACTTTGAAGTATCAATTTTGGTTTCATTTTAAGTTTTGGTAAACAAATCTGACGCCTTTACTTGCACTATCATGCATATTACATTCAACATATGTTTACTATGTCAAAACATGTAAATAATCTCCACCCGTGACATATGTTATCTTGTTATTGTTTAAAACTCTTAGACCTATGTTATATCTGCTATTTGTTAGCCTCTAGGGTGGCGTGACGGTAACTAGCTAATGTTTTTAGCTAGACATCTCAGGTTCGAAACTTGGGGGAGGTAGATTAAAAAACTAAAGGTGTCAAAATATGTATTAAGATTTTGTCCACCCTCCTACCTTTTAAGAGAAAAAAAAAAGAATATTTGCTATCTGTTACTGTTATAAATATAGAAGTTATGTAATTTTCTTTCTGAAACAACTAGTGCTTCTCAATCAGAATCAAACATGATTATTCTAAAGCTTGGAATAGGAGAAAAAACCTTACCAAGAAGATAACTAAATGAGAACTAAATGAGGACAAAGTCATAGATTGTTTCATATGTTATGGGTAAATTTACACTCCCCAAAAAATAAAGAGCAAATTTCATCCTTATAGGTTAAAGCTAATGAATAAACAAAATATAAAAGGTGAAAACACAAACAAAATATGTATCGTAATAAAGAACCCATCCACTGATCATAACAACTATTGTTCGATCTTGTGGAGGGCGTGAGCTCCTCTGAAGTTTCCAGAAATAAATTTATAAAACTAAAATAAAATAGAATTCCATAACAGCAATACTTTAACATGAAATGGCAGAGATTTCCTAAAAGCATCAAGTGCTATCTTACCGCAAATCCCATTAACGGTTCAAATAACTTTGCAAAGATTGGTGCAAAATGAACACCCTTGGATTTTGCAAACGCAGGAAGAATGTCTGACACTGCATCCATAAACACTTCATCATGTTCAATATCATCAGCATCATCAATATCACTATCATTATCTGATTGCTGACAAGCAGATTCTTCTTTAAGCAACACCAAAGTTGCATCAACAAGTTGAGAAATATCTGGAATAAGAACAAGTTAGAATACAGAAGCCTCAAAATTGTTGTATGAATAGGAAAAGAGAAAACCTTTTTCATCAAGAAAATGAAGCAACTAAGAGAACCACTTACAAGGTTCAACAGCTACGCTAATACAAGCTTGAGCAACAACTTCCTTGTCATCATCTTCAGTCATAGTCTTTAAATAAATATGCATCACACCATCTGCAAATTGTAAAGAGATGATAAATTAGAGCTTTTAGAAGAAAAAGATTATCACAGTTCGAAAATTAGAGATGTATGCCACAATAAGTTATGTTCTCACCAAGAACTTCCCTTGCCTTTGCTGGTCCATCCTGTGAAAACAAGAAGCAAAGTTCTTATCAATTTAATGCAACAATCATCCAGCAATAGAAACCTACTAAAGGGGCATGTGTAGCTAGCCACCCAACAGGACCGACTCATTTAGAGCAAAGTTTTAAGTTATACAAAACTATAATCAAGAAACGGTTTTACTTTCGCAATCTATATGTCAATTTTACAAGACTAATATTACTTAATAAAGAGAAGACTTGCCAAGCCTAACACACAAAGCTTAGTTACCAAGGGCCATGAAGTAACAGGGTTCGGGGGAAAAGAATTACAACACAAAAATTTGATTCTAACTTACATCTTAAACCAATAATTGCTTGCAGCCAGACGTCTTCATAAAAATACACTGAATGCCTCATCAAAATCTTTAATGACTCCTCAAAATAGCTTAGAATAATTAAAGAACTCCAAAAGCAAAGAAAAAGAAGTATTTACATCGGTTCGGTTCGGTTTTTGAACACCCCTAACGGTGCATAAGAACTCTTTGTGTGCAGTGCAAAAAAGCCCAGTGCTTGAGTTGCAGCTGCCTTTTCGTCCAATACTCCTGTTCTAACACTGATATTTCGAACCATTGGCTCATCATGAGCTTCATAATCAGATAACACACCGCCAAAACCATTATCATATTCATCATCAGGTTCATCAATGTCAACTGCAGAACCATCATCGAGATTGTAGGATGAGAATGCCAGGGGTACTACATGAGGAAGATACTGCACATGAACATATGAGGTTTCAGATGAATACAACGCTAAAAAAATTTTATAGATTCATTTTAAATAAATACTAATTAACCTGTGTAAAGCCATAGTGTCAATAACTTCTGCAGCAGCTCGATCTGGATTAAGATCAACATCTTCATCAGCATCGGTTGACTCTGCTAGCAAAGGGCACATCACTTGCAAAATGGGGATGCCCAGCTTATACTTTTTCAGGGAATTGGCATTGTACTTTGCCAACCATGAAATAATCTGAATAGCCTAATATTATGAATGCATAGGAGGTAAGCTAATGAATAAACAAAATATAAAAGGTGAAAACACAAACAAAATATTTATCGTCATAAAGAACCCATCCACTGATCATAACAATTCTATTCCTCTTCAGGAAATTTTTAAGAAATCGAAAAGACTTAATTTGATGATGCTACCTGATGACGGGTATTGGGTTCCAAATTTTGACTAGAACAAACTTCAAGCGAGAACTGCACAATGGATTTAACTGAATCTCCAAGAAGAGCAGTTGGAGATTCAATCAGCTCATCAAATATTTCAAAAGCAATAACAACAATATCCTCCTCTCCAGAGCCAAGACATTGACGTGCTACATTTAGAATTGCTCGGAATGAACTGCCGAAACTTCACCTGTGTAGATGTCACTAAAATCAATGCCAAGAAGTTCTGCTAAAGTCCTGCAGTATTCAAGAATCATCCTGAACAGAGAAATAGGGTGCAATACTTTCCTCACGACTGATGTTCGTATAGATCTTTAGAGCTCTATTGAATCCAAAATTATTTAATTTTGCTTAAATAGAAAAAAAAAGCATATGCTTCGGCTGTATAGAAGGACTGAAGCATTTGTAGAGTTGCTTCGGCTTATGAGCAGACCGATGCCAAAAATATGAACATTTGCTTCGCCTATCTTCAAAGAACGAAGCAAATAATTAACTTTTTGCTTCGGCCTTTGATCGAAGCAAATAAACTTTCTGCTTCGGCCCATAACAAAAGGCCGAACCAAATGTTAATAAAATTTCTTTTTGCTTCGCGTTTACTGTTGGGCTGAAGTACGCGAGTCCATTACAAAAAAATAAAAACGCACGAGCTTCTTCTATTATTCTATTCTTCGTTCTCCTGTTATTTTCTCCATTTGTATACTCCGGCCACCACGCCTCTCTTCTCTTCACACGTTGTATGGTAATCATCTCATCGTACTTTTGCTTTCTTCTTCCTCGTCGTTTTTGGAATCGCTGCAGCTCAGTTGAGTCCTGAGTGACTCGTGAATTTCAATTTTTTGTCAAAATTTTGGGGTTTTACAAAATTGGGGGATGGGATGGGAGGAAATCGGATTGGATTTAATTTCAGTTGTTCCTATTTCTCGTCTTTTATGCGGTTTGAAAGGGTTTGTGAAGGCAATCAGTGAAATTGTGTAATTTGGAAGTCATGTCGTGAATTTGAATTTCAACTTTTGTGTTTTGTTTTGTTGGTTTTTGTGAAACGATATGAGGAACTTGGAATTGGCTGAGCTTATGAGCTCGTTTTGAGTAAGAATTTGAGTTTGATTTCTTCTATCTTTTATTCTCTATCTTGTTTTTGAGCTGCCAATAGTTGCTATGCATTGATCCACGAGCTTCAGTTTCGTAATTTATTTCACTGTCGAGCTGCGAATTTAGAAAAATGCAGTAAATCACTATTAATGGCATTGATAGTTTAGTTTTGTAATCTGTATTTTCCAATTAGTTCTGTTTCAGTTGGGAAATTGATATTAGCTTTGGGAAATTTACACTTGATAACCAAAAGCTTTGTTTCAAATGTGATCCCGCGATTTGGAAAAAGATGGGTACGCTTGAAGCGCTCCTCACCATTGAATCTATTTTGGTGCTTCAAGTTCCTAAGAAAATTGGTATCTTCTCCTCTTTACTCATTTTTAAAATGTGACATAATTTTTGCAAACTTTAATGTTGGATTTGTGTTTCTCTTAAGTGGTCTAGTGGATTCTCATACTCTATTGACAAATGATTCGAACTTTTGAAGTAATTTGGTGCAAGACTTCATTGCTGGATAGTTATTTCTTGCTGCTCTCATTGAATCTTACTCACTTAGCGCTTATTTTTGTTCACTATTAGAAAATTGGCTAACTATTTAGCATATAAGTCATCCGAGGCTTGTGAGGGTGGTTGGGATGGAATTATATTATGTGCGACAAAGTAATTCCAGGAATTGTTAGACAACTTACTTTGACGCTTCAAAGCTCTTGCTACGTTTAGAGGAGAAAATCCTTGTTTGTTTCCACTTTTCACATCTTATGTTTGCTGTTTTGGTCCGGAAGGAGAATAATCCATGTTTTGTTAGATATAGAAAACCACATTCAGTTGTTGTTTTAGAAGGAATGAGTTCCTGTTTCTATCCGCTGCAAGAAAATACTGCATTTTCCAACCAAATCTATTGTATGCTTCAACGTAAACAAAGAAAAGGCTCCATGCTCTTTGTGTTTCCCTTACGTTATACTGTTTGAAATTGAGCGGCTTAGTGCAACGTTTAGGTTAGATAGTCTTTAATTTATTGTTGCTTTGAACGAATCTTGCTCACTTTGCTCTATTCTGGTTTTATTTTTGAAGATAGTAACTTGCTTGCTTCTTTCTTGGATGATTGTGAGTTTGTGTTTGTCAGAAAACTGGCTAACAATTAAGCTCTTTGGTTATCCAAATTGGAGTGTCAAAGCTGAGTTATCATGTCATATTTATGTTATCCTATCCATATGATCCACATGACTGGAAATTTATCAGGAGACCTACCATCAACTCGAACGAATTTGAGAACAGGGACATGAGTCCATTGCAATTTCCACCATTTGGATAAAACCGAGGTTTGAGTAAATTGGTAAGGAACTGATTCGATCTTGTTCCTCAGTTTCCAACATGGAATCTCCAACGGTTCTGCCATTCCGGGAAGGAAAAAATCAAGTAAATTATGACGAAATATACCGTCTTGTTCTCTTATTTTCAGAGAGACAAGCATTGTTTAGAAAAGTGACACCTAGAAAGGATAATCAATTCAATCAACTAGTATAATTGTCTTTACTTTTTCTCTGCACTAACCCTTCTTAATTGAGTCTTCATCTTCATAATTACTGACTATATATGAAGTGGTCTTTTCCTCTTCCTCTCCATTTTGTATAGGTTTTTCTATACAATGTTCTGTAGTGGATTTAAATATACTTGCACATACGACTAACTTATTAGAAGCCAAGAGAGAATAGACAAAAATATGACTCTCAGGCCAATAAGTAAGATTAGCGTGTTATCAAGCTGCTTTAGCTAAGCAATGAGCATCTGTGACTTTGAAGTATCAATTTTGGTTTCATTTTAAGTTTTGGTAAACAAATCTGACGCCTTTACTTGCACTATCATGCATATTACATTCAACATATGTTTACTATGCCAAAACATGCAAATAATCTCCACCCGTGACATATGTTATCATGTTATTGTTTAAAACTCTTAGAGCTATTTTATATCTGCTATTTGTTAGCCTCTAGGGTGGCGTGACGGTAACTAGCTAATGTTTTTAGCTAGACATCTCAGATTCAAAACTTGGGGGAGGTAGATTAAAAAAATAAAGGTGTCAAAAAATGTATTGAGATTTTGTCCACCCTCCTACCCTTTTAAGAGAAAAATAAAAGAATATCTGCTATGTTATAGAAGTTATGTAATTTTCTTTCTGAAACAACTAGTGTTTCTCAATCAGAATCAAACATGATTATTCTAAAGCATGGAATAGGAAAAAAACCTTACCAAGAAGATAACTAAATGAGGACAAAGTCATAGATTGTTTCATATGTTATGTGTAAATTTACACTCCCCAAAAAATAAAGAGCAAATTTCATCCTTATAGGTTAAAGCCTCTAGTGTACACTAGAGTCCACACATTTGTCTAAAGCGTCATTTTCAAAGTAAAATTTTCACAATAATTTTAACAAATAAGTAATAGAAGTCCTCAAACTAAAAAGAACTGCTAACAAACTGGAAAGAAACTTTGCCGTTGCAGAACATAGGAGTTAATAACATTAATTGTTTCACATATCCTAATGTTTCTGATGACATTGACAATAGAAGAATCACCTACAAAGATGACTCAGGGAAAGCCTGTTTTGAACCCAAAAAGTACACCATTTCGCATAGTAAAAGCATCAGCGACCATACTTCAAGAAAGGAAAATACCATCTGAATTAAACAAACCGAGAACATTCGTCAAGTGCAAAATCCAACTTATTCCCATGTCAGGGAGCTTCAAATAAGACCATCTTGAAACGGAACGCTGCTGTAATTTTCTTCTATCTTGGATAAATCACTCGTTATCTTCATTGTTTAAAGCATTCTTTGGTTGACCTTTCCAGATGAAATCTCTACAATTTCACAAGATAACAAAGAAACAAACCGATTATTTTGCAACATGAAAGCAAGTTTTAAATATGATTATCGCAATGCAACCCACCTATGCTGTTATTAATGGATATGATAGAATCTTCGAAAATTATGACATTTGGCAATGGATATTCAAAATAACACGGTTATCAATCGCATACTAATGTGATAGAGGGTCCTGGAGCGATGAAGCATGTCAAGCGCCAAAGGGACTGTTACCTCTGGATGTGTCTTCTAGTAAGTATACTAGGTACAAGTAATAAAATGATAAGTAGATTATCGTCTCCACAGGGATTGAGATGAAAAGATTAATTGAAAAGACCTATGGAACAGTCTGTTTACGTGACTTGTAGCATAAAAAGGGTTTGATTTGAGATTGGTTCACTATTATCTACTGTAATGAACTTCACTAAAAACGGATCTGAAGATTAAAAGATGGAAAATGATGATTTAACACAATATATTAAAAGGAACAAGCTAAACACAGCGGGGAACTGGCATTGCAACCTCCCTTCTCTCATTTCTTAACTCATGAATGTTTATAACTATTCTGTCAAGGTCTCTACTTTAAGCTAACTTGGTTCAAATGGTCATATCCCCAAATTACTAAGTATTACTCACACCCTAAAGGCCTTTCAGGATGCTTTACTACTTGATTAAGCACGAAGTAACATCTCATTTGCATGAGAACCCTTGATACACATCATTCAACTGTTCATATCAGATGCATATGTTTATATAAAGAACAAGCATACATAAAAGCAATGGTCATGTCGGTTATGCATACTGTAACAGGCTGGTTAAGACCTGAAATCTACAGAACTTTATTAAACACCAAATAGAAACAACATTCATTCATTAATTAAAGAGATAAGGAGACTTACAACACCAGCCCAAAGGCTGGTTTAGCTCGTAAAGAGTACTACTCACACATGGCGAGTATCAAAACAACAATAACTACAAGGAACTCCATTAAAGGAGCTCAACTACCAGAAATCTAAAGTTAATACTCTGAAGAAAGATGAAGATGAGAGATGATGATATGATATCCGAGATATCTCTCTCCTCAGAATTGTTCTCTACTTAATACCCAAAAAGCAACTAATAAAATACTACTTAAAAGTACTCTAGGTACACTGTTCCAGCTAATAAAGCAAAGCTACTTATATTACAGCTGTTAAAGCATCTCTTCTTGCAAGACAAGAGACTTATTTTTGAACGGCAAACATCACTTCAAACTGCAACACTCTCTCTCCCAAGCTGCCGGCACTTTTACCCCTCCTTCCTTCTGATGTGACTTCTACTGTTCACTCAGGCAGGCTGCTTTTCAGCAAATATCCCTTTGATGGCTCTTTAAACTGAAAATATCATTGTTAGACCTACAAAATATACAATTAAGGTCTAATTGGCCCCTAAATACATGAATAATCAACCATATACATAGTCAAATTCGAGCTTATCAGGGACACAAAGAGCGGCGACCAAAAAGCAATTATAAAACTAGAAATTTCATTAAACTTACAAAAGAACATGAGGATTATAAACTCAAAAGAACTTGCAATGAGACCGAATTTGTAAGATTAGACTTACCTCCATACCATCAACCAGCTCCCAATTTCTAGCTTCTCAACATGCTCAACCTGCCGAAGAGTCTGCTGGACCAAATTTATGCAGTGTCATCATGACTTATTTCATTTTCTTCCATATCCTCTATGTCGATGTAAAAATCTAAAGTAGCATGAATCGAAGATGGTAATTTGGCAGTTTAAGAGATTTAACAGTCACATGATCTGAAACCCTCAATCTCTCAAGATTAGGACATGAAATTTCAATGCTACGGATTCCGTAGTCAACAACATCAACCAAAAGAGTTTTCAATCTTTTAGAGGCAAAAAGAACCTCTCTTGTAAATATTTGGCAATTGCGTAATTCTAAGTATTCAAGAAGAGGACTACCAGATAAAGCATTTTCAATAGCTCCATTATGCATTATACAATCATATAAGCGCAAACTCTTAACAGATCCCCAATGTACTTTCCCAGACGGCATAAAAAAAAAGTGAGATAACTTAACCAAGGAAGAATTATTGAAAACAAATTTCGGCAACATCAAGTAATTTAACGAAGTAGATATCTTCAGAATGATACATATTAAGAATGAGCTCCTTAACATATTTTCTGACAGCAAAACAGATCCACAAACTTAAGCTAGGAAAAGTGTAGCCATGCTTATGGGATATCCTTAGTTTGAGTTTGAATTTGTGGAGATTGGAGCAATCATGGAGAAGTAGGGTTCTGTCAACGAAACTGGAAAATTTATCAGGAAATGTATCATCAATTAGAACAAATTTGAGAACAGGGACATGAATCCATTGCATATTCCACCATTTGGATAAAAGCGAGGTCTTGAGTAAATCGGTTGCTGGAAGGAATGAGAGGATGTGGGGAACCAGGATGTCTGGTAAGGAACTTATTCGATCTTCTTCTTCTTCTTCTTCTTCTTCTTCTTCTTCGCCAGATTTGATTCTCTTGTTTCCTGCCATGGAAGCTCCACCAATTTTTTTTTGTTTTCAGAACCCGACCAAGTGAATTTGAAGCTTATAAAAGGCCCAGTGAAAATATTTCGTAGCTAATTGATAATGTTTATAAAGATTATTTATTAAAGTTTTTTTGACAGAATTTATTTATTAAATATGAATTTGCATGAACGTTGGCAAGTGATGGATTGAGATTAGGAATTTGAGTTGTTGACAAAAACAAAATGTCTTTCTTGAATGTGAAAAAACTGTAGTTTTATAGTCATTTTATGATGTCTATCGTAACTAACCCAAAATGCTATTTACATAAAACTCACCAATCATATTAAATGTTACATCACCCGTCCCATAATATTTATGCTAATGGGCCTAATATTGTTTCTAACAATTGCCCGACAGAAGATGAAGACAATCGTCAACATGTAGAAGGTGAGATGGGAAATTCCTCCCATGAAAATAAATCATTGGAGTGTTAACCAGATGAGAGAGCAGGCGATTGAAGAAATCCTCTACGATGCCCAAAAGAGTTGGAGATAAATTTAAGGATCTCTTTATAGGACAAAAAAGAGAACATGAAAAGTAACCCACATAGGAACCTAAAATCATAATGGATAAGTGTGCACGAGGAAAGAATTTTAAGAATCCAAAAGTCTCTAGAATTGCCAAAAGGAAATTCCAATCTTGTGTATCAAACGCTTTCCGGATGTCAATTTTCAGAACCATAGCACCCCTAAAACATTTTTTTTTCAAGCATGCATACTAAAGAGTATACGTTTTTCGTAGTTAAAGTTTTTTTTTTTAGAAAAGTAATGAATATTCACATAAAGTATTTTGTTTGTCGGACAAAGAATTTGTTGTTGCCATTAATCATTGAAAGCATAACATATTAAAGTTTTCTGCGTACACCAAGTTTGACTTAAACGACTTGAGACTCTTAACTAATTAAGTCAATCTTAATTAGTGAAAGCACAATATTTTAGGAGTGGGACTTTATATAACATTCCTCACAACAACGACTACACCATTCGTAACTCTCAAAACATAGCCCAACCTACCAACCCCAATTTATCACATTGTGCAACATCGACGTTAAACTTGAAAGTGCCAAGCAGAGTGGGAGTCCAAATCGTAGACCCCGGAGGATTGTGAGCAGCAATGCAATGCCCCGCTAGTTAATAGACATTCCAAATAAATTTATCAAAATAGTAAACATTTTAGCTACTTGGGAGTTTTTAATTTCTTATGATTATTATCTCTACATGATAAACTTATTAATCAATTGTTGACAGTTTAATAGATTTTTGTCCACTATATAACAAACTTAAGTGTAAATATATGAAAAATGAATACAATAATGATAAAACCAGTCTATTCACTTTTTTACCCCAATTGTAAATATTAGACATAATTTTGTACCATTTCTTACTTTAAGAGTAAATTTGCACTTTCCAAAACGCTGAGGGCGAATTTCATCTTTATCCCTGCCACAATGGTGCAATATACATTTGATGGGTTAAACCGCAATTGGGTTAAACAATGAAGTCCACATTTTTATCTCCAATAGCATAATTGAAGCAAAAATTTCAGAATAACTTCACAAATTAAGTAATAAAAATGGTAGCTGTAAAAGAAATGCTTAGTTGAGTATATTATTTTTTTCTTTTTTGGATGATCGAAATTTGTAAAAAGACATTCACAGTCAGAATTAACAATTATGAAACAAGACTCCCTCAATCACTAAATTAAAGCACACTGTCTAGAAAAGAAGAAGCTATTGATGACAATAAATAGAAGCATCACCTTCAAAGATGATTTTAGCAAAAACCATTTGAAGAGCAAAAAGTACACATTAGCGCGAAGCTAGCGCTTTATCCACATGACAAAACCGCGAGAAGAAGGAAATACCTTCTGCAATGACAACCAAGAACATTCACCGAGTGCAATATCCACCTTATTTCCATGTCCAAGAGCTTCAAATAGGACTATCTTTTCCAACTATCTTGGAAACGGTGCCTGCTGTAATTTGCTTCTCTATCTTACATTCTTACTTCATTGCTTAAAACATTCTTTGCTTGATCTTTCCAGATGAGATCTATACAATTTCACAAGATACAAAGAATCACATCGATTATTTTGTAAATTTTCAAATGTTACGAGATGCATATACAACATACTAATATATGGTGTGCGTGTATAATGGGTCTATCTGCAACTCTCCAAATGCAAATTCAGATAGTTTTACATATGATTCTTCCAATGCAAGCCACCTGTGTTGCGTTCATGGGGATGACAGAATCTTCAAACACAATGCCATTTGGCAATGGATATTCACAAACACATAGTTATCAATGGCGAATGGAGCACTAAGGCGCTAGGGTAAGGCGCACCGACCAAACAAACCAATAAACAAGAAATGACAATATGCTTACAAAACATGGATTTTAAACAAAAACAATCAATATTTAAGCCAATCCCTTATCTTAATTAATCGTAAAAAAATTTTAACATTCAATTAAACCCATATTTTGAATTGTTCAACTAAAAGTAAATTATATTGAGTGTAGTTAATTCTCTTCAACACTATCCATTTTCATCACTATCACATCTAAACATCGTAAAGATCTGTTTCAATAAAGTCATTTTGGACCCTAAGATTGTTTCTAATGTTTGAATTAACCATATAAAAAATACTAATAAAACAGTATTTAGTGCACAAGTGTCACAATGGCGCGTGCCTTTAAAAACTGAGCCATGGCGCACCTGTAATTTCTACTTCATGGCTCAAAGCCTGGTGCCATATATGCGCCATGGCACGTCATTGTCTGCCAGGGCTCAGTTTTTAAAGGCGTCGCGATTGATAACTATGCACAAACAGTTATACAATCGTGCAATTTTCAAATGCTATTATTCATATGTTGCGAGGTAATCAAACTTGAAGCAACTTACAATGAGATAGAATTTGTAATATTAAACATACCTCCAACATCCGACGCCCCATTAACTTCTAGCTTTTCAACATGCTGAACCTGCCGAAGAGTCTGCTGGACCAAATTTATGCAGCCATCATGACTCATATTGTGCTCGTCTCCCAAAAAATCTAAAGTAGCATGAACTGAAGACGGCAAATTCGTCAGTTTAAGAGATGTAAAATTGAACCAACCTGAAACCCTCAATCTCACAAGATTAGGACATGAAATATCAATGCCACTGCAATGGAATCCAATTTCAGCCAAAATAAGAGTTTTCAACCTTTTAGAGGCAATAACAAGCTTAAACTCCATCATATCACAGTCGCGTAATCTTAAGTATTCAAGCAGAGGACTACCCGATAAAACATTTGCAATCTTTCGCCCATCCACTTTACAATAATCTAAGCTCAAACTCTTAACAGATTCCCAATTTACTTTCTGAAACTGCATAAAAATAAATCCAGATAACTTAAGTTTAACCAACGAAGAATTATCGAAAATAAAACGCGGCAACGAGAAGTAAGTGGTGTATCTGCGCATATTCAGATTGATCTCCTTTACATGTTTTCTCATAGCAAAATGGATCCACAAACCCAAGCTAGGAAAAGGGTAGTGATGCATAGCGGATAACCTTATTTTGATTTTGAATTTGTGGAGATTAGAGCAATCATGTATCATTAGGGTTTTGTCAATGAACTCGAAAAATTTATCAGGAGACATACGAGCTTTCGGAACGAATTTGAGAACAGGAACATGAGTCCATTGATTGTTCCACCATTTGGATAAAACCGAGGTCTTAGGTAAATCGGTTGCTGGAAGCAATGAGAGGATGTGCTGAATCAGGAAATCCGGTAAGGAACTAATTCGATCTTCTTTTTCTTCTTTGCCGGATTTGATTCTCTTATTTCCTTCGGTTCCGGCCATGGAAGATCCAAGGGAACTACTAGGGCAAATAGAATGGACGAGCGTTTTATACTTTTTTTCTATGGCGGGTTGGGGCTCTGAAAACACTCCGACAATTAAGTCAGTAAGAAATTTAGATTACCAAATGCTTACCAAACTCTAACTATTGATCTCGTTTTCTCAACTCTCTAGCAATTGTACAAATTCACATTCTAATGAAAATAACTTTTTAAGCAAGATCAAATCTAAATCTTATTTTTCATTTAATTAGCTAACTGAACATGTATAATTGCAAATTTAATAATGTGACAATAGTGAAGACAAACATATACTTGAATAGAATCTATCTAGTTTAATCTATCTATTTGGATTGGACCTGACAATATTGATTGTCAAACTTCCTTACATATTCCGTTATCTGGTCGAGAACATGTATTACTGCATTGATCAAGCATCTATTATTGAGACTCACACTTGACGTGATGGGATAATCTTATGCCTAATGAGAAAGTAAATTGGAAATCTATCAAGAGTTTGTGTTTATATAGCTGTGAATTGGAAAAAGGAGCACTTGAGAATGTTTTAACCGGTAGTCCTCTGCTTGAATACTTTGAATTATGTAGTTGTGACTTAAATTGGTTTGGAGGGATCGTTATTGCGTCTGAAAATTTTAAAACTTGAAATTTCATGTCATAATCTTGAGAGATTGAGAATATCAGGTCAGGCATGCATGGTTTACATCTCCTCTTAAATTAGTGAATTTTCCGTCTTCAGTGTATGCTACTTTATATTTTTACGACAGCAGCGACCAACTAAACACGCCTTTGAGAGTGACCTTTACAAAACGTTGCAGCATAAATGGACTGATGTCCCATCCCTCAACTTTGTTGATAAAGGTATTTTTGTTGGATATATATAGTTCATCAATTTTATTGACAATGTACTGATTTTCTATGATTGCTTGAATGTAGAGAAATTTGTTATCGACTCCAAAGATATCCCTTTGGTGAACCTGGATCCTAGGTTGTCCTTGTGGATCCGTTTTGCTGCCAGAAAAGATGTAAAGGAGCTCATTTTGGATTGTGTTTGTTCTAATGTGAAATCGGGGGATGGGTACCTATTGCCGCAATTTATTTTCAAGAATTCTTCATTGGTTAAAATGAAGATATGTTGTAGTGATTTCATGCTGAATAGGAAAGTGAATTGGGAATCTCTTAAAAGTTTGTATTTAGAACATTTTGAGTTGAGTAATCAAGCAATTGAGCATATTTCATCCTACAGTCCTTTGCTCGATAGCTTAATATTATACTGTTGTGGCTATGGAGGGGAGCTTGTCATTGCTTCTCAACATTTGAAAACATTTCTTCTAGACGGTTTTTGCAAGAGCTGTGATCTCGTCGAAATTTCATGTGCTAATCTTGAGAGCTTGATATATTGTCCAAATTCAAGAGATTTCTTGACTTTTTTCGATTGAATGTGGTATCTTTTTCGTATATTTGTTTTTTGATCTCAAATTTTTCTCCATTTTTCGGAGGGTTGAGAGATTTAGAAAAGAAGTTTAAGAGAAAGTACCAGTGATAAGGGCAAAATTTGAAAAGTGAGATGTAGTTCAAAAAAACTAGATTGTAAATAGCAAGACACACAATCTTTTCGTAAAAAACAATACAAAGATGAATTAATGTAAAACAAAGGTTTAAATCATAGTCAGCTTGCTAAACTAGTCCATTTGGTCAATTTGTCCTCCGAATTTAAAGGATGACCTATTTGTCTCCTTAACTATTTAAAAGCGTATATATTATATTTTCCTATTTTATATACGAGTATAACGAAAATAAATTTTGTCCCAATGTTATGCACGCACTAGAATATGAACTTTGTATAGGATACGTAACATTTGGAGCTACACTCTTGGGCTCCGGGAGTTAGAAACACCCCCCATCAGGATGGTGCCATGTGGCCCAAAAATCACTTTTGTGCCACATGGCACCATCCTGATGGGAGGTGTTTCAAAACACCCGGAGCCCCCCAGTAAATTCCTAACATTTGAATGTAGACTAAATGTTGTGTCATTGTTTAACATAGAAAGACTTAAATGCCTCAATATTAGAAAATAGTTAAACGAACGACTTACAATCAACTTCACATACGCTTGTTCTTATGTGAAAGCTTCGTTATTTTTGGTTGAATGAACTGAATGAAACTGAATTGAATTTGCTGAACAAAGAAATTTTTTTGCTAAACTGAATTTAACTGAATTTTACTGAAATTAAGTAAAAAAAAACAGGGCTGAAGTCAATATTTTGTCGTGTGCTTAACAGTGAGTCAAAATTATTTTCCTTATACTCACAACAGAAGGCTAATAGACATACCTTCAAATAGTTAAGAGAGCAAATAGATTGATCCTTAAGTTTTGAGAGCAAAATGACCAAAATGGAAAAATTTAAGGGGTTAAATATAATTTAATTAATTGCCTAAAACATATATTAATAGTTTTTTGCGAGTCACTATTTATTTTGAAAGTATTTCTCTTATTTTGCAGCTCAATTAATATCTCATCAATGAGTTGCTTGATTGTCTCTTAGCATTAATAAGAAAATATTAAATAAGGAATATATACAAGGTAATAAAATAACATTTTTCCTTCTATTTTTTCTCACCCTTAAATACTATGAAATCTCAAAAAATCCAAAATATTTGTTTTTCAAATACAAAAAAAGTTTCAAAATTTTAAATCTTGTGCTTAAAGAGGAAGCATACATTTGTTATATAAGAAATCCAATCTCTCTATTGTTTTTTTAACACGAACGAGATTGTTCTTCTCATTTTTCACCATCAATGGATACTCAACGAAAATTTGTTATTCGTTTCATAACAATTTTATTATCGTTATTCCCCCAATCTCTATGTGAAGCTGCAACAGCAAAGTCCCCATCTCCGTCCCCAGCTCCGTCTCCAGTTCCATCATCAAATTCGACCTCGATTCCTCCCTTAGTGAAAGAATTGTGTGCGAAAACCGCAGCCTCCGAACCGTTTTGTATCAAATCCCTTATATCCAATAAGGGATCTTGGCAAGCAAAAAACTTCAAGGACCTCACTATAATCTTTGTATAATCTGGTAGAAGGCATGCTTATCATATCCAAAAGTACATTGATGGTTTGGCCAAAAAGAAAGGCACAACACCCGAATCGAAAAAAGCCCTAGACGAGTGTGCATCTGAATATGACAGTATGTTTGAAAGTTCTGATACTATACTTCTCAGCATCAAAGATGGTGGCTATGATGACGCCAGTAATGATATTATGCTTTGGTTTGATAATGTTAATATGTGTAAATTTGCATTTTCTAATGCCAAAATCGATCCCAAAGGAATTTCAGACGCCATGGATGTTACAACCTAGTATTTCATAAACATTGGTGCTACCTTCACTGATATTCTTTCAAAAAGTTTGCTGTGATTTTTCGAATTTTTTAATTTCGTTCAGATTTCTAAATTCGTCAAGGTTTCTGTTTCAGTTATAAAGACTTCAATAATATATGATGGGAAAGTTTTGTTTTGTTTGTGAATCGATTCTTATTTAATTACCTATGAGTTTTCAAGTATATAACTTTTTTTTCTGAAAGATCTCAAGTATTTAAACTTTATAATTCAGTTGAATTATAAATTAATGAATGTTTATTTTGATTATGGATCATAATGGGTTATATGCTTTATGCTACATTCAACATCACAGCCACAATAATCACTCTAATCTCTATAGTTATCTATTTTCACAAATATCAAGACGGTAAAAGATAAAATTCCAAGATATAAGCACATGAAAATCTTTTACTCCTCCATTCTATCCATCATAATCAAAATAAAATCTCTAATTGGTATCGTACAAACCAAAG
Organism: Euphorbia peplus; assembly: GCA_028411795.1. Lineage (NCBI taxonomy): Eukaryota > Viridiplantae > Streptophyta > Magnoliopsida > Malpighiales > Euphorbiaceae > Euphorbia > Euphorbia peplus. The sequence continues at coordinate 32,619,603 of CP110839.1, forward strand.
ATCTCATGGTCCTTCAATGCATCCTTAGAAGATAGCTAGATAAGATCACATTCAATATTTAGATAATAAGTTGGGGGTCCTATGAATAAAACTGTAAAACTATAGCTTTGCAATTTGAGCCTCACACAACGAAAACGTAAAATTGTACCTTTTCCATTCCATGATCGCTAAACACACATAGTATATATATATATATATATATAAAGCCCGAAGTTACCTTTAATATTGAATTAGATTATACATAATCTTCACGTAATCTTTATAAACATACTTTCATAGTTAACACAAAAAATTAACTCTCGATTGCTCAAGAACTACCACATCCGTGCATATATTATAACTTAACCAAATAAGGGGAAACAATCATATAAATGAGCTACATTTCTATGACAGCATATATTTCGAAGATGGGAGGTAAAAAATGGGACTCCGAAACAGACATTACAAGCCTTGGTTAACTAATGAGTTAAATGGTTATAACACAAACTCACAATAATAAAAGAAAGAAGTAACAACTTATGTCTTGAATAACAGATTAAAAGAAAAGATTCATCAAGAGAAGCAATAAGTTGAATCAAATTAGTTCAAGAGATTGAATTATTTTCAGATTCTGCTACACGAAGTATTCGCTAAACCGCAAAATTCCCAATAGTTTAACAGAAAAGAAACACAATTCACCATTAAAATTTGCAAAAACGGACGCTACGTTTTAACAACGGGTACATAAGGTGGTGAAGATATCATTTCCTTACAAACTTCAACTAATCAATTCAATCCAGCGACCAGCAGCTTATACCCAACGTTTCCAACTGTGATTTTTATCTATGACCCATTCCTACTTAAGCCATAGATAGATCACACTTTTAGCTAAAATAACATAAGTAAATTTCATTTACAGCCTCAGTAATATTAACTTTTTTTATAATTCATCCCAGATTTCTCGAGAGTCTAGGTTCATTAGGCACCATTCAAGTGAATCACCTCTCAATTGAAATTTTCTACATGCACTAGAATTCCAAATCCGAGACCGAACTTCAGCAGCTTAAGACCCTAAATTAATCAAGTCAACCTTAATTGGTACCCCAGTAATTTGAGTATAACTTTTTCTTTGCTGGCAAAAAATATTTACTTGAAAAAAGAAACACACACACACTCACACACGCACACACAAGAAAGGTCTTTTGTAGATGCATGGTGAGCTTCCTAGTAACAAGAAATATTAACTAACTGACCCTTAGCCAATGTATAATATGGAGATAATAACATAAGACAAAATATTTTCAGAATTGTTAATGTTGTTGATGACAAAAGAAAAACCGCCTTCAAGACGATTTTGGGATATAACCCGTTTCAAGCCCATAAAGTACAGCATTGCAGATAGCAAGAGCTTCAGCCACTAAAACTAATTCAGGAAAGGAAAATACCTTCTGCAATGACAACCGAAAACATTTGCCAAGTGCAAAATCCACCTCCTTCCCATGTGCAGGAGCTTCAAATATGACTATCTGCTGCTGTAATTTGCTTCTATCTTGGAGCTTCAATGCCTTCTTTGGTTGATCTTTCCAGGTGAGATATCTAGAATTTCACAAGGTACAAAGAATCACACCGGTTATTTTGTAAATCTTCAAACTTAGACTCACATGTAAAAAGACTAGATTATAATATTATTTCTAGACAGTGATATTAGGAAATTAGGTGGATTTCTGATCCTGAGGAATGCAAAGATGTAGAAGAATTTCACAAATAGTTACCTTCAAGAACCAATACCGGATTTCAGGCTCCTGCACCTGCAAATGCACCTGCTCAACTCAATATATAGCTCCTCAACATGCAGAATCGGCTTCACGTTCTCATTAACTAAATTTACGCAGTCATCAGGACTGATATCATGTGATTCACAGAAGTAAAACTTCAAAGTAGCATGAAGCAGAGAAGGCAAGTCCATCAATTTAAGAGATGCAGAACCCAAGTCTCGCCAAATTTTCAAGCTCTCAAGATTATGACATGAAATTTCCAGGAGATCACAGTTCTTGTAGGCTTCCATTAGAATCAACGTTTTCAAATGCTTAGATGTAACAACAACCACCCCTTCAAAGCTACAATAAACTAACTCTAAGAATTCAAGCAAAGGACTACCAGATAAAACATTCTCAATCGCTTGATTGGACAACGAACAATTATATAACCGCAAACTCTTAAGAGATACCCAATTCACTTTCTCTTTCGGCATAAATTTACCAGCACCTATCTCCATCTTAACCAATGACGAATTGTTGAAAAGATATTGTGGCAATGGATACTCAAATTTCATATCAGCACAGTCCAAAATAAGCTCCTTTACACCTTTTTTAGCAGCGAACCGAATCCACAACGACAATTTAGGATCCAGATACACCAAAGGGATATCTTTGGAATTGATACGAAATTTCTCTGTATTCAAGGAATCATAGAGAATTAGTACTCCCTCTATTTCATAATAGATTTATTTCTAGGGAAGTTTTTTATTTCATAACATCATTTTCATGTAATAGACAATATTAATTAATTCTTACCAAATGCCGTTATTTAAGCTAAACGATTCATTAATCTTAACTCTTGTGTGAATGCCTAAAACGACTTTTAATATGAAAAAGATAGAGTACACTATTATTGTCAATCAAATTGATGATTTACATGAAAAGACATACCATTGGAAACAAACTCCAGGATTGCTGCATCAGTCCATTCATTTCTCCAGCTCTGGTAGCTGTCACTGGTGGTTTTTACTGATGGAAAAAAGGAGATGATCCGGTGAATGAAAGAATCTGGCAAACCACCTATGCAATCTCCATCGTCCATAGAGGATGATAGCATCTTCAAACATAATGACAATGAATATTCAGAAAAGAAATTAACCATAAAACAACTTTGCTAAAATAATGAAGTTTTTCTCCAAAACTTACCTCCAACATCCAACGCCCAATTTCTAGCTTGTCAACATGCTGAACCTGCAGAAGAGTCTGCTGGACCAATTTTATGCAGTCATCATGATTCATATCGTCTCCATATTCGTTTTCATCTCCAGACTCTAACTCGTAGAAAAAATCTAAAGTAGCATAAACTGAAGACGGCAAATTCTCTAATTTCAGAGATTCAAAAAACGCTAGACCTGATAACCTCAATCTCTAAACATTGGGACATGAAATTTCGATGTTCTTGGAGGAGGTGCCAAATCCATCCACAATAAGAGTTGTCAAAGTTTTAGATGTAATAACGAGTGGTGCATCATACGTATCACAGCTTTGTAATTCCAAGTATTCAAGAAGAGGACTACCGGATAAAACATCCTCTCTTCATTTCCAACCATACAATCATCTAAATGCAAACTCTTGAGAGATTCCCAATGTACTCTCTTTTTCGGCTGAAAATTAAATGCAATTAAATTCAATTTAACCAACAAAGAACTCTTCAAAATAAAGCGCGGCGACAAGAACATTTTGGCGCCATCCCTGCACCCCACAATGAGCTCCTTTACATGTTTTCTCATAGCATAACGGATCCATGAACTCAATTTATGAACTTTGCGAACCGAGAAACAGATATATATGACGAATTTGTCGATATTGGAGCAATTATTGAAGCATACTTCCATTTCTGAGGCTCCTCATGAAGTTCATTAGAATGAAATTTAAGAATCTTCTTACCATCACTAATTGCAGGAGGAACAAACTTGAGAACATTTTTCTCAGCTCGCAATCGATTCCTGGAGACCACATCAACCCACTCAGTTCGTTGGGGCCGAATTAAATCATAAGGATCAAGTTCTTCTAGATGTTCAACCTTATCTGGACTCATATCTCCAATCGCCGATGGTAAAAGTGTAGTTCCTGGAGCAGAATTAGTGGAACACTCACCATGTAAAAGAGGCACCTCAATACACATCTCCTCCCCTTCATCAGATCCAGACTCTACCAGAACCTCGTCGTAATCAATCATATTCTTCTCATCGGAGATAGAAACAGCCTTCCCCTTCAATGGTGAAGACCGTTGATCATCTCCCCTGCCCTTCACATTGCCCGGCTTCTTCTTCGATCTCCTCGCCATGGAGAACGGCGTATAATAGCTATTGCTATTATCGTGAGCCGAGAGAAAGAAGAGAACACCGAGAGAAAAAGTTCTTTATCAGAAGTAATTGCTCGAGCAAGTGTACTTCCATATTGTTTCATGTTTGGTCACTCTGCCTGTTTATTTCTCCAACCAGAGAATTTTCTTCTTCCTTGTACTTGTTTGTGTTATTGTAAATTCTTCCAATTGTCCTTTATGTTGGGAAGATTGTCTTGTTTGCCGATTAATTTGTGTGAAATCCAAAAGAAGTTGAAGATGAATGGATATAAGGTATAAAAGAAATACTTTGTAGGTACTATTTAGGCATAATATTAGAGCTATGTTTGATTATTGTGACAAATTGTAAAGGAGGTGCATTATAGGTGCAATTTGGAAATAATATTAGAGCTCCATTCAATCGAAAATTATTTAATTTTGCTTAAACAGAAAAAAATGCATATGCTTCGGCTTTATAGGAGGACTGAATCATTTGCCCATTTGCTTCGGCTTCCGGAATGCCCGATGCCAAAAATATGAACATTTGCTTCGGGTTACTATAAAGAGCGAAGCAAATATTTTACCTTTTGCTTCGGCTTAAGGCGAAGCAAATAATCTTTCTGCTTTGGTCTTTAATAAAAGGCCGAACCAAAAGTTAATAAAATTATTATTCGCTTCGTGCTTGCTGTTGGGCCGAAGTACATGAGTCCATTACAAAATAAGAACGCGCGGCTTCTCCTATTATTTTTTTTTTCGTTGTCCTATTATTTTCTCCACCACGCCTCTCTTCTCTTCACACATTGTATGGTAATCATTTGTACTTTGGCTTTCTTCTTTTTCGTCGTTTTTGGAATTGACCCAGCTCAGTTGAGTCCTGAGTGACTCGTGAATTTCAATTTTTTCCAAGGTTTGGGGTTTTCCAAAATTGGGGAATGGGATGGAAGGAAATCGGCTTGGATTTAGTTTCAGTTGTTCCTATTTCTCGTCTTTTATGTTGTTTGAAAGGGTTTGGGAAGGCAATCGGTGAAATTGCGTAATTTGGAACTCATGTCGTGAATTTGAATTTCAACTTTTGTGTATTCTTTTCTTGGTTTTTGTGAAACGATCCGAGGAACTTGGAATTGGCTGAGCTTATGAGTTCGTTTTGAGTAAGAATTTGAGTTTGATTTCTTCTGTCTTTTATTCTCTATCTTGTTTTTGAGCTGCCAATAGTTGCTACGCATTGATCCACGAGCTTCAGTTTCGTAATTTATTTTACTGTCAAGCTGCAAATTTAGAAAATTGCAGTAAATCACTGTTAGTTCTGTAATCTGTATTTTCCAATTAGTTCTGTTTCAGTTGGGAAATTGATATTAGGTTTGTCAATTTGTTGGTATTAGAACTTGAAAGAGATGCTTCGGGTGGAAAAGGAATGTTTCTTACTTCTAAGCTGCTCGACTAGCTTGGATTTTACAAGTGTTGGATAAGTTTCATTTCTCACATCTCAAAATAACTAAAAGCTGAGGGAATCGTTGATCAAATTAATTTGGATTATGTGTTTTATATATCACTATCATGATTTTTTTGCTTGGACACATTTATTGTCTACAAGTTGTTTGATCTATTGTGTCATTGATGCCATTTTCCTTTTTAATAATAGGATATGATTTCAAGGAGTTTTTTGTTTACATACGAATCAAAAAAAAAGGGGGGAAGAAAGAAGATGGAGTGCCTCTTTTGATTTTCCAGGTCGAAAGGTTACTGCTAAACAGGTTTGATCACAAACTCTCCATATATCCCCTTTTAAGTATCATTTTTTAAATTGGTATGCATTTTTTTTTACGGACGAACAAGTCTATGTTTGATTTGGCTCAAATTTGTTTCTCCTCTTTGATAGGATTTTAATCTATAAAGATCAAACCAGGTATTTCTTTCAAAAGAATTTCAATATAGCCATATTGGGATTAAGACTAATGATTCTTAGCTATTTGAGATTGAGATTAATGATTGTTTCCAGTGAAATTTTTGCAACTATGTTTCTATAATTTGATTATGTATTGACTGGATTGGTGGAACATAATTTTGGGCACTGTTTGATTTTCATAAGTTTTACACATAGCGTACATATGGGTGTGAGTCGTGTGACCACTGTTTGATTTTGATAAGATTTACACATAGCGTACATATGGCTGTAACTTCTCTTGAGGCATATGCCCCAACCTCTTGTGCCATAACGGAGCATCATCTGTGCTAGTCTTTACTACAAAAGATCCTTCAACTTTACTGGCATCAAAAGATTCATCGCTAAGAAAATATAATCCCTGCCTTAAATTACCAATAAGGAACTAATTCGATCTTCTTTTTCTTCTTTGCCGGATTTGATTCTCTTATTTCATACGGTTCCCGCCATGGAAGATCCAACGGGACTACAAAAGGGCAAACAGAATGGACGAACATTTTATACTTTTTTTTTTTTTTATCAATAAGAAATATTATCAGCAACCAAAAAATGCAGCACCCCTTACAACAGAAAACAGGGGAGGAAAAGAATACAAAAAAAAAAAAACCACTCCCAAAAACAACTCATCATGACTAGCTTATCCACAAAAAAAACAAGAAAAGAACCAACAAACTTACACCCAGTCACCCCAACGTCCATTTGCACTACCCTTGTAAGTTAAAGCTTTCATCTTCATATAGAGAACAATGCTACAGATAACTTCAGAGCAGTGAAACGGAGTGCCTTGCTTTAGATGTCGATTTCGAGCAAGCCAGATGTGGTAAACAGTTGCAGTAAATGCTACTCTTCTGATTATGGCCAGAACAGTTCTACCCATGGCTTTCCTGCACAACCAACTAACAACGCGCCGCCAATGCCATCCCGATATAGCAGGCATACATTTTGCAGCAACACTCAACCATACAGGCTTAGTTACATCACATTGAAAAAACAGATGGCTGATTGTTTCATCTGCTTTACCACACAAACAACAAAGTTTATCTGGCGTACAATTCATTTTGAAGAGTCGAGCTTTGACCAGCAATCTATTATGCAAAGCTAACCATGCAATAAAGCTGCATCTAGGTATGAAACCCGGCCCCAAATAACCTTTTGGTTCTTCTTCCTCAGGTCTTGCCATGCCAAAGAAACAGTATATTCTCCAGAAATATGAAAAGGCCAAGATATTCAAGAATTGATGCAAGCCTTGCAACATTTTAAAATTGTGTCTGGATTACAGGTTAATGAGTCCAAGAGCCAAGTTTTTCTGAGCAAAGCCATTCCTGAGGATATCAGAAATTTGATTTTAAATGAGTCTGGGTTCTCCGAGGGTGTTTTCCAATTAAATATTTAGGGGTACCTCTTATTTCGAGTAGACTCAGTAAATCTGATTGTATGGATTTGGTTTGTCGGGTGACTAAGAGGATAGACTCTTGGGGAGCAAAGCATTTGTCATATGCTGGGAGGTTACAAATGGTTGTGTCGGTTCTTCGAAGCCTCCATGTGTACTGGGCTTCAATGTTTATCATACCTGTTTCAATTATTTAAGAGGTTGATCAAAAGTGTAAAAATTTCTTGTGGAGTGCTACTAGTACAGGGTTTCGAGGAGCCCTTGTTTCATGGAAAAATGTCTGTAAACCAAAGATGGAGGGTGGCTTGGGTGTCCCAGATATTTCAGAATGGAACCGAGGCGCAGTAGGGCGTTTATTGTGGGATATTCTTACAGCAAAGGAGACTTTATGGGCCAAGTGGGTGATAGAAAACAAACTTAAAAAGTTAAGTTTTTGGGGTTTAACTAAAACAATGGAGGCTAGTTGGAGTTGGAGGAAGTTGCTTCAACTTAGAAATGTCTTTTGGAGGAAATTCCAGTATGTATTAGGCAATGGAAAATCTTTTTCCTTTTGGTCAGATTCCTGGATAAATGGGAAGAGCTTACGTGAACTCTTTCCTACCATAAATATTGCAGATACTGATGTTCCCAGATGGTGCAAAATTTCAGATGTTTGGAGGAATGGAAGATGGAATCTTCCTGATCCTTCTGATACTCTAACTGAAGCAGCTTGGGCCCTGGTGCGTATGCAAGAAACTAATGATTTGAATGACAATATACTTTTTTTGTTGAACCGATGGGCCTGGCCTTATCGACGGTTTCGTTACACATTAGTCACAACTTGTGTGATGATAAATTGGACTCAAATGTGCTCTAGATTGGGTGGGCCGAAATAATGCGCTTCTCCGGGGAAAAATGGCTAATGCGCTTCTCCGGGGAAAAATGGCCGGCTCGAGTTCGGGGAACACTCAGACAATTAAGTCATTAAGAAATTTAGAGAGATAAAGTGAATAATAAATAATTAAGAGATTTAAGCAAGTATTTCACACCCATGCTCCTAGACATTAATATTATCATTTTCCCTTTTCTCGTCTCTCCTACCATCAATGGACCTCTGAGAACTCCAATCCCTTTGAGAGTTGTTTTAAGTTTAATTTTCTCTTAAGAAATGAATACTAGCATTTGAATTCTTATTTAATCCTTTGTGAATAACTGTTGCCGCTATATTTGAAGATGCTATCACACTCGGAGGAAGATGGAGACTGTTTAGGTGGCTTGCCATATTCTTTTGTTTACCGGATCATCTCGTTTTTTCCATCAACTAAACACGCCTGAGTAACCTTTACGAAACGTTGCACCATAAATGGACTGATGTCCCATCCCTAAGTTTTGTTGATAAAGGTATTTTTGTTGGATTGTTCTGTAAAACTTATTTAATTAACACTAAGCTCAAACTTGTACAAGCAAGTTTAATCTCTTGCACACACTATAACTCACGCCACTCAAACTCTCATGGATTTGCTGCAGACTTTCTATTATGCTCTCACTCTTTCATTTTTTATTTTTTTACACAAAACACTCACAACAGCACCTATTTATACTAAGCTTAATTGAGTTTCCACCACAATTTATGTTGACACTTAACACAAATTAAAACCATACATTCACAACCATAAACTTGTAAACATAATAGCCACACCATGTTTATCTAAAAATCTAGATATTTTGATAGAGTTTTGTAGATTAATCTAGAAGATTGATGCTGTAAATTTAATACTCCCCCTCAGCATCAACTCTCAATATCTCGTTCTTCCTTACCATTCCAAGCTGCCTTCTGAAGTCATCAAACTTTGCACCAGTAAGCCCTTTCGTAAATATGTCAGCAACTTGATCTTCAGTCTTCACGTACTGCATCTTGATGTCTCCACGTAAGACCTTCTCTCGTACGAAGTGATAATGCACCTCCACATGCTTAGTTCTCGCATGGAACATTGGATTCTCAGACAGATGAATAGCTAACTGATTATCACAATATAACTGCACTGAGTAATCAACGGGCTGATGAAGATCCTTCATAAGTTGTATCAGCCAGGTACATTCCTGAGCTGCAGTGGCTGCTGCTCTGTACTCTGCTTCGGTACTCGACAAAGAAACTGTAGGTTGTCTCTTGCTGCACCAAGATACAGGTCCCGATCCGAGACTAAACACATAACCTGTAGTCGAACGCCTTGTGTCGTGATCTCCTGCGAAATCAGCATCACAATATCCACGCACCTCACTCTTCCCTCCTTTCTTGTACAATACACCATAATCCATGGTACCTCTCACATATCGAAGAATTCTTCGGATAGCTTCTAAATGAGGCTTCTTCGGATTCTGCATAAATCGACTTACCATACTTACTCCATATGATATGTCTGGCCTAGTAAGAGTGAGATAGATTAGGCTTCCAACGAGGTGTCTGTACATGGTAGTGTCCTCCAAGTCCTTTCCTTCAGAAGAACATAACTTTGTGTGCACCTCTACTGGAGTTCTAATAGGCTTGCACTCTAACATCCCAACCTTCTCCAAGAGATCCTTAGCATACTTGTGCTGACACAAGAATAATCCTTCCTTCGTGCGTTCAACTTCGAGACCAAGGAAATGATTTAACTCTCCCAATGATTTCATTTGGAAACGTACTGATAAGTTTGCTCTGACTTGATCGATCTCAGCAACATCATTGCCTGTGATAATTAGATCATCAACATAAACCAATATTATTGCCACCTTTTCACCTTGGACTTTCACGAACAAGCTAGAATCAGCTGGTGCCATCATGTAACCACTTTGAATTAGGAACTCCGCAATCTTCCCGTACCATGCTCTCGGTGCTTGCTTTAATCCATACAGGGCCTTTTTCAACTTGCATACATAATTCGGTTGAGCCTTGCTTTCGAACCCTTGAGGTTGATCCATGTATATCTCTCGATCCAACTCGCCATGTAAGAAGGCATTCTTCACATCCATCTGCCACAACTTCCAATCTTTAATAGCTGCAAGTGCTAGTAGAACACGTACTGTGGTGATCTTAGCAACTGGACTAAATGTCTCATCATAGTCCAAGCCATACTTTTGTGAGAATCCTCGAGCCACCAATCGAGCTTTGTATCTTTCGACTGATCCATCAGGGCGTTGCTTTACTTTATAGACCCATTTACAGGAAATAGGTTTCACATCTTTGGGTTTGGGAACTAAATCCCAAGTCTCATTCTGATTCAAGGCATCTATTTCTTCTTGCATAGCCTTTATTCCTGACTTGAGGATGCATCTTCGTATGTCATAGGCTCCTTTGCAACTTCTTCCACCACTGCTGCATTACCGTACTTAGGATTGACTCTCCTTTTTCTTGTTGATTTTCGCACTAGTGGTTGATGCTCCTCTGTTGCTTTATCATCATTGTCATCAGTCTCCTCGAGCTGATTTGGCCGTTCTTCTTCGGGTGTTTGATGATGTACTCCAGTGCGCCATGGAGAATGAGTCTTCTGAGGTGACTTGCTCCCAGTGCTTTCTTCTGTTGATTCTTCCTCTTGAGTAGTTTCTTCTGTGATCTTATCCTTTTCAAGTCTTTCTTGTAATTTCTCAATTTGTTTTGAATCTGGGAGAACAACTTCATGAGGGGACCACCAAGATGAAGCTTCGTCAAATACCACGTTTCTTGAAGTATAACATCTTCCTGTTGTTGGATCACAACACTTCCACCCTTTTCTTTGATTGTCATAGCCCACGAAGATGCATCTTATAGCTTTCTTATCGAATTTACTGCGCAAATGATCAGGAACAAATACATAACATACGCAGCCAAAAACTCGAAAGTGACTTACTGTGGGTTTGATCTTCCATAGCTTCTCGAAGGGTGAAATGAATCCAAGTGGTGCTTGTGGTAGTCTGTTGATAATGTCTGCAGTTGTCTTCATACATTCTGCCCAGAATTGAGGTTGAACATTCTTTGCATGTAACATGCTTCTGCATATCTCAGCAAGATGTCTATTTTTCCTTTCTGCTACTCCATTTTGCTGTGGAGTATTTGGACAAGTCAACTGTCTTCGAATCTTGCAATCTTGCAAGTATCTTGAGAACTCATGTGAGGTGAACTCTCCTCCATTATCAGTACGAAAACATTGGATCTTTTGATCAAGCTCCTTCTCGACCTTCTCTTTGAACTCTTTGAACTTACTGAACGCCTCTGATTTATTCTTCATAAAGTACACCCATACAAACCTTGAGAAGTCATCAATAAAAGTTATCATATATTGATGACCGCTGATTGATGGTTGCTTCACACGACCGAACACATCAGAATGCACCAACTCGAGCGGCTCCCTTGCTCGATATTGAGAATCTTCATACGGCAACTGATGTGCTTTCCCAAATTGGCATCCAGCACATACAATATCTTCTCGAACATCAAGTTGTGGAAGTCCATTGAGCATCGACTTCATCATCATCACCTTCAACTTGTGATAGCTCACGTGTCCGAGGCGTGCGTGCCACAGATCGGCTGTCTCGTTCTTCCTGGCTTTCTCTACATATGCTGTTTGTGCTGACATTACATAGACAGACTCCAATTTTCTTCCCTCCATGAGTGGTGTGCTCGTCGGCTTCAAGCTTCGATACACCTTCACGTCGTTTGGACCAAATACAACATAGTTGCCTGACGATGTTAGTTGTGAAACTGATATTAAGTTCTTTGTCATTCCAGGTACATGGAATACATTCTCCAATTGCACTTCTTTAGAGTTGTATCGAGGCACGACCAATGTCTTACCGACATGTGTGATTGGTAGTTTTGAGTTGTTTGCAGTGACAACAACTCGCTCCCCTTTATACTCTGACATGCTCCATAATTTCTCCTTGTCTCCAGTCATATGATTAGAGCATCCAGAATCCACTATCCAATCATCATTATAATTAATAAATTTATTACTTACAGTGGTAAGTGCTAACTCTTCTTGTACATCTGCTTCGGAGGGCACAAGTGTTTCACATGTCATTGATTCTACAATTACACAAGAGGCCTGGAAGTCCCAATCTTCTTCTCCTTCATCTTGACAGTGTGTGGATGTTGCGACATTTCCTTCTGCTTTCTTGTATCGACAATCACGAGCATAGTGACCACTTTTGCCACAATTGTAACATTGATTGTTCTTGTGCCGTTGTGCCTTCTGGTCTGCTTGGTTATGGTTGTGGTGAGCTCCCCCTTGGTGCCAACCTCCTCCTTGTTGTCTTTTCTGCCATCGTTGTTGTTTGAACCTTCCGCCATATCTCGATCTCGCACTGTTTGGATCCTTGCTCCTTTTATTGCTAAAAAGAGCTTTGTCTTCATCTTTAATTGAGACTTTAGACATTTGTTTGTCTAGAGCCTCTTGATTAGCCAATATATTTTCTAATTCATTTAAACTTGGCTCTTTGGCCCATCCACGGATTGCTGTGACAAGTGCGTTAAATTCGGGACGCAATCCATGGACTATAATCCTTCTAACTCTTGTTTCTGTGATTTTATTTTCTGGATCCAACTTCGAAATTTCTTTACATAAAGCTTTAACTTTAGTAAAGTAATCACTTACAGTCATGTCTCCCTGCGAGATTGACAATAACTCATTTTCGAGCTGTTGGAGTTTGGCGTCGTTCGTTCTTGCGAATAATCCAGCAAGAGTATCCCATGCTTCCTTGGGGGTCTTCGCATCCTTGATGCGCTGCAGCAAATCGTCCTCCACCGATATCGATAAAACATACATCGCTTTACCACACTTGACCTTCCACTTTTTGAGGTCATTTTGTTCCGCCGGAGGTGTTGTGTCATTTCCTCCAACCGTCTCCCATAGGTCTTGCCCGAGCAGGTAAAACTGCATACGTGTACTCCAAGTACTATAGTTGTTATTGTTAAGTTTCTCCAGAGTGCTTACTGAGGTAGCCATATCAGCCATAATAACTTGATAATCTACTTTGATCAACCAAGTAAAATTGGTCGTCGATCAATAACGTTCACAGTCCCGAACTGTGCGCTAGCAACACCTCGTACCGCAACAATCCCAGATCGCGAACAACTTTGCACTCGATAACTGGTCCCTGACCGCTTGCTCGAACCCGACTAACTACGGTCCCTGACCGCCCGCTCTGATACCAGATGTAAAACTTATTTAATTAACACTAAGCTCAAACTTGTACAAGCAAGTTTAATCTCTTGCACACACTATAACTCACGCCACTCAAACTCTCATGGATTTGCTGCAGACTTTCTATTATGCTCTCACTCTTTCATTTTTTATTTTTTTACACAAAACACTCACAACAGCACCTATTTATACTAAGCTTAATTGAGTTTCCACCACAATTTATGTTGACACTTAACACAAATTAAAACCATACATTCACAACCATAAACTTGTAAACATAATAGCCACACCATGTTTATCTAAAAATCTAGATATTTTGATAGAGTTTTGTAGATTAATCTAGAAGATTGATGCTGTAAATTTAATATGTTCATCAATTTTATTGACAATGTACTGATTTTCTATGATTGGTTGAATGTAGAGAAATTTGTTATCGACTCCAAAGATATCCCTTTGGTGAACCTGGATCCTAGGCTGTCCTTGTGGATCCGTTTTGCTGCCAGAAAAGATGTAAAGGAGCTCATATTGGATCGTGTTTGTTCTAATGTGAAATCGGGGAATGCGTACCTATTGCTGCAATTTCTTTTCAACAATTCTTCATTGGTTAAAATGAAGATATGTTCTATAGTGATTTCATGCTGAATAGGAAAGTGAATTGGGAGTCTCTTAAAAGCAATTGAGCATATTTCATCCGGCAGTCCTTTGCTTGATAGCTTAATATTATACTGTTGTGGCTATGGAGGGGAGCTTGTCATTGCTTCTCAACATTTGAAAACATTTATTCTAGACGGTTTTTGCAAGAGCTGTGATCTCGTCGAAATTTCACGTGCTAATCTTGAGAGCTTGATATTGTCCAAATTCAAGAGATTTCTTTACTTTTTTCGATTGAATGTGGTACTTTTTTCGTAATCTTTGTTTTTGGATCTCAAATTTTTCTCCATTTTTCCGTGATTGCTAATTAGCGAGAAAGAGAGTTGATAGAATTTAGAAAAGAGTTTAAGAGAAAGTATAAGTGATAAGAGAAAAATTAGAAAAATGAGATGTGCATCGAAAAAAACTGGATTATAAATAGCAAGACACATAATCTTTTCGTAAAAAACAATACAAAGATGAACTAATGTAAAACAAAGGTTTAAATCATACTCAGCTCGCTAAACTAATCCATTTTGGTCAGTTTGTCCTTCGAAGAGACGACCTATTTGTCTTCTTAACTATTTAAAAGTGTCTATTATTATATTTTCATATTTTATATATGAGTATAACGAAAATAAACTTTGTCCCAATATTATGCACGCGCTAGAATATTGACTTTGCATATGACATGTGACGTTTGAATGTAGACTAAATATCGTGTCGTCGTTTAACATAGAAAGACCTAAATGCCTCAATATTAGAAAATAGTTACACGAACGACTTACAATTAACTTCACATATGTTTGTCCTTATGTAAAGGCTCCGTTCTTTTTGACTGAACTGAACTAAATGAAATTGAATTGAACTGAATTTGCTGAATGAAAAAAGAATTTTGCTGAGCTGACTGAATAAAATCGAACTGAACTGAATTTTGCTGTCAAAAAGAACAGGGCTGAAGTCAATATTTTATCGTGTGCTTAACACTGAGTCAAAATGATTTTCGTTATAATCAAAATAGAATGCCAATAGACACACCTTCAAATAGTTAAAAGAGCAAATAGATTAATCCTTAAATTTTGAGAGCAAAATGACTAAAATAGAAAAATTTAAGGGGTTAGATATGATTTAATTGCCTAAAACAAATAATAATAGTTTTTTGCGAATCACAATTTATTTTGCAGCTCAATTAATATCTCATCAATCAGTTGCTTGATTGCCTCTTAGCATTAATAAGAAAAAGTTAAATGAGTATATATCATATAGTAATAAAATAACTTTTTTCCTTTTATTTTTTCTCACCCTTATATACTATGAAATCTCAAAAAATCCAAAATGGTTATAACACAAACTCACAATAATGAAAGAGAGAAGTAACAACTTATGTCTTGAATAACAGATTAAAAATAAACTGAAGTGGGTAAAGATTCATCAAGAGAAGCAATAAGTTGAATCAAATTAGTTCAAGAGATTGAATTATTTTCAGATTCTGCTACACTAAATATTCCCTAAACCGCAAAATTCCCAATAGTTTAACACAAAAGAAACACAATTCACCATTAAAATTTGCAAAAACGGACGCTAAGTTTTAACAACGGGTACGTAAGGTGGTGAAGATATCATTTCCTTACAAACTTCAACTAATCAATTCGATCCAGCAACCAGTAGCTTATACCCAACGTTTTCAACTGTGATTTTTATCTATGACCCATTCCTACTTAAGCCATAGATCATAATTTTAGCTAAAAAACATAAGTAAAGCAAAATTTTATTTACAGCCTCAGTATTAGTGTAAACTTTTTTTATAATTCATCCCAGATTTCTCGAGAGTCTAGGTTCATTAGGCACCGTTCAAGTGAATCAGCTCTCAATTGAAATTTTCTACATGCACTAGAATTCCGAATCCGAGACCTAACTTAAGCAGCTTACGACCCTAAATTAATTAAGTCAACCTTAATTGGTACCCAGTAATTTGAGTATAACTTTTTCTTTTCTGGCAAAAGATATTTACTTGAAAAAAAAAACACACACACAGGCACACACAAGAAAGGTCTTTTGTAGATACATGGTGAGGTTCCTAGTAACAAGAAATATTAACTAACTGACCCTTAGCCAATGTATAATATGGAGATAATAACATAAGACAAAATATTTTCAGAATTGTTAATGTTGTTGATGACAAAAGAAAAACCGCCTTCAACACGATTTTGGGATATAACCCGTATCAAGCCCATAAAGTACAGCATTGCAGATAGCAAGAGCTTCAGCCACTAAAACTAATTCGGGAAAGGAAAATACCTTATGCAATGACAACCGAGAACATTTGCCAAGTGCAAAATCCACCTCCTTCCCATGTGCAGGAGCTTCAAATATGACTATCTGCTGCTGTAATTTGCTTCTATCTTGGAGCTTCAATGCCTTCTTTGGTTGATCTTTCCAAGTTAGATATCTAGAATTTCACAAGGTACAAAGAATCACAGCGGTTATTTTGTAAATCTTCAAACTTAGACTCACATGTAAAAAAAGACTAGATTATAATATTATTTCTAGACAGTGATATTAGGAAATTAGGTGGATTTCTGATCCTGAGGAATGCAAAGATGTAGAAGAATTTCTCAAATAGTTACCTTCAAGAACAAATACCGGATTTCAGGCTCCTGCACCTGCAAATGCACCTGCTGAACTCAATATCTAGCTCCTCGACATGCAGAATCGGCTTCACGTTATCATTAACAAAATTTATGCAGTCATCAGGACTGATATCATGTGATTCACAGATGTAAAACTTCAAAGTAGCATGAAGCAGAGAAGGCAAGTCCATCAATTTAAGAGATGCAGAACCCAAGTCTCGCCAAATTTTCAAGCTCTCAAGATTATGACATGAAATTTCCAGGAGATCACAGTTCTTGTAGGCTTCCATTAGAATCAACGTTTTCAAATGCTTAGATGTAACAACAACCGCCCCTTCAAAGCTACAATAAACTAATTCTAAGAATTCAAGCAAAGGACTACCAGATAAAACATTCTCAATCGCTTGATTGGACAACGAACAATTATATAACCGCAAACTCTTAAGAGATACCCAATTCACTTTCTCTTTCAGCATAAATTTACCAGCACCTATCTCCATCTTAACCAATGACGAATTGTTGAAAAGATATTGTGGCAATGGATACTCAAATTTTATATCAGCACAGTCCAAAATAAGCTCCTTTACACCTTTTTTGGCAGCGAACCAAATCCACAACGACAATTTAGGATCCAGATGCACCAAAGGGATAGCTTTGGAATTGATACGAAATTTCTCTGTATTCAAGGAATCATAGAAAATTAGTACTCCCTCTATTTCATAATAGATTTATTTCTAGGGAATCATAACATCATTTTCGTGTAATAGACAATATTAATTAATTCTTACCAAATGCCGTTATTTAAGCTAAACGATTCATTAATCTTAACTCTTGTGTGAATGCCTAAAACGGCTTTTAATATGAAAAAGATAGAGTACACTATTATTGTCAATCAAATTGTTGATGCTCTTAGGAACATGCCTCAAACATGGCTTCATTTCATGATCACGTAAGTTGCTATTTCACTTTTAAATTTCATATCCTTCAAAAAAATATATAAAAAGTTATTCAAAAATCAAAAGTCACATAGATATGCTGCAATTCAGTTTTTGTTCGTGTACTAATTGTGTTGATAAGCTTTGCTTCACTGAACCTCATGGTTTGAACAAATTTTGGTGGGAATCTATTCATACTAAAATGCGATCAATCATATAGGATGAAATGCACATATGGCACTGAACTATATGCTCTGCTAACATTGTCATCAAACTCTATATTGTAAGGATATAGAAGTATGAATCAACGAAAATAGCTCTGCGTTAATGGAATCAGTTGTTATTTTAAAAAAAAATCGCCTCATTTGCAGTACAGCTTAACTGCTATGGCTTCTTCTTCCATTAATTTCTCCCTGCAGAATTCTATTAGCGACGGATTCCTCATATATAACTGGTTAGTTTTAAATTCCAATTTCCCATGCAAAACCATGTTCTTGTGTTCCTTAAATTTGAGGGTTGTTGGATTATGTCAGTTGTTAATTCAATTCGTTCAAGTAAGATACTGTAGTAATATGACTTTGTGTTTCACTTATATTTTTCTTTTTGTGAAGTTTAATCTATATCGATTTCCAAATATGCATATAGCTTTCTGAGCAATGGATAGAATTTAAACCATTGCTTTGATGAATTGTATGGCTGCTGTATTCATCATTCTCTATCAAGTACAGAACTTGCATGAAAATTATAGCAATGGTTTAAGGAAAAGTAATAGTACTAAGGAAAATATGCTCAGCCTGTTCTGAGAGACCACTGACAAAGATTTCTCTCTTCTGACTGTTGATTTGCAACCCAGAAACCTCTCCAAAATTTCTCATTACAGCAAGAAGTTCATCAACAGAATCACTACTAGCTTTACAAAAAAGAAACAAATCATCAGCAAAACATAGGTGACTGATTTTGAGTTTCTTACAGCCCCAGTGGTAACCAAAATTAGCTGATAAAGAAGAATGAAACAACCTGGACATATAATCCATAGCAAGAACGAAAAGCAGCAGTGATAATGGGTCACCTTGCCTTAAACCTTTCTTTCCCTGAAAAAACCCATGTAAACCCCCATTGAGAGAAATGGAATAAGAAGTCGATCGCACACATCGCATAATCCAGACAATAAATTTGGCGGGGAAAAGCAAACCATGTAAGACTTCCTCAACAAAATCCCAAGCCACGCTATCATATGCCTTCCTTAGATCTATCTTTAAAGCACAATTTGCCTTGGGACTTCGCCTGTGATAATTACGAACCAATTCATGAGCAATAAAGATGTTATCTATAATCATTCTCCCATGTATAAAGGCACATTGATTCTTGGCAATCAACCTCGGCAAAATTGAACTCAAACGTGCTCACAAAACTTTAGAAATTATTTTACACAAAACAGTACAGCAAGAAATAGGCCTAAAGTCATTGAGATGCTCAGCATTAGGCTTTTTAGGAATAACTACCAGAATCGCGCAAGAAATCTGTTTCAGAAGTTTACCCGTTGAGAAGAACTCCTGAACAGCTTGACAAATCTCATTACCTACAATTCCCCAAGTTTTCTTAAAGAAGAAACTATTAAACCCATCTAATCCAGGACTCTTCTCACTGTCAATACTCCATAAAGCTCTCTTGGTTTCGTCATTACTAACAGGCGCAATCAAACTATCAGAATCCTCCCTCGAAAGAACTGCACCGGCTTGAAACACAACAGGATCACAATGACTCCTATTATCCGAGGATCCCAATAAAGACTTGTAAAAATCAACCATTGCTTTCCCGATTTCATCAAAATCAGTGAAGACTTGACCGTGAGCATCTTGAATCCGCAAAATCCTTTTTAGGGCACTTCTGATTTTAAATTGTTTAAAAAAAGACTCCTCTGCACTCAACAAACGTTTAAGATTAATCATAAGAGCTCTCTCCTCATACAGTAAATGCTAATTGAAAGGATCAAGTTGAAGATTACGGGTCTGCTCAACTAGGTATTTTTGTTGCTTCACCCTATCAGAAATATTGCTCTAAGAAGTCTGATTCAACTGTACACAAAGGTGCTTAATACGCTTCAGTTTTTGCCAAATTCTAAACATCGTACACCCATTAATAGAACTCTCCCATACAGATTGAACCATAGACATAAAATCAGGATGATCAGCCCACATGTTATAGATACGAAACAAACCTTTCTTAGGAGACAGTAAAACAGGATCTAATCCAGAGATAATGAGAGGAGAATGATCCGGCGAACTGGAAGGAAGAACATCCACAAAAGAATGAGGAAAAAGGTCCAACCAAGCCGCATTACACAAGGTTCTATCCAATTTACTCCAAATACACCTAATATTAGAGCTATGTTTGATTATTGTGACAAATTGAGAAGGAGGTGAATTGTAGGTGCAAGTTGGAAATAATATTAGAGCTCCATTCATTCCAAAATTGTTTAATTTTGCTGAAATAGGAAAAAAAGCATATGCTTCGGCTGTATAGAAGGACTGAATTATTTGCCGATTTGCTTCGGCTTCTGAGCAGACCGATGCCAAAACTATCAACATTGGCTTCGGCTTCTAAAACGAACGAAGCAAATACTTAACCTTTTGCTTCGGCTTTAAGTCGAAGCAAATAAGCTTTCTGCTTCGGTTGTTAACAAAAGGCCGAACTAAATGTTAATAAAATATCTATTTGCTTCGGGCTTACTGCTGGGCCGAAGTACATGAGTCCATTACAAAAAATAGAAACGCGCGCGCTACTCCTATTATTCCTTTTCTTCGTTCTCCTATTATTTTCTCCCTCTGTATACTCCAGCCACGTTATATGGTAATCATCTCATCATACTTTTGGTTTCTTCTTTCTCATCGTTTTTGGAATCGCCGCAGCTCAGTTGAGTCTTGAGTGACTCGTGAATTTCAATTTTTTCAAAATTTGGGGTTTTCCAAAATTTGCTGGTATTATAACTTGAATGAGATGCTTCGGGTGGAAAAGGAATGTTTCTTACTTCTAAATATGCATATAGCTTTCTGAGCAATGGATAGAATTTAAACCATTGCTTTGATAATTTGTATGGCTGATGTATTCATCATTCTCTATCAAGTACAGAACTTGCATGAAAATTATAGCAACAAACTCAAAGGGAATTGTAGAATTGTTGGATTCTTTACTAATTAGATTAACCCTATTCTGGCAGTGTTATCTTGTATTCTCTTTTTCAACCATGAAGTGTGTAAGTCGCGCATCCCTTTTCTTTCTCACTGTTGGTACCCCTATGAGTTGATACAATAAATTTGTATAGTTCATCATTTGATTAAATTGTTAAATGGATTGTCTTTTTTATTAGGACCGTAACATTAGTATAATGTTTGGGTCCGGTCTTGATGAAAATGTAATAATGCTTTTTTTACTTCATATCTGTCATGTTTGCTGTCCAATTTTATGGTTAATGTTGTGAATTGGAGGACAGTGATGACCAATTAAGTGGCATAGGGGAAGAAGGTATATAAACATCCTGATTTGTTTTAATAATAATAATTTTATTTACCTCAACTATTTTGATATGATTTGGTTTCCTCATCTTTCAGCTCTCTTTTTAATGGTGAATACAAATTACAAAAACCAGAGGAATGCAAGAGGTAATGTTTCATTTTCTCTTTTTCCACATTAACATATATAGATCTTCCGTCTCGAAAAATCAATTGATTATCAAATCAAACCTGATTGGATATGTTATTTTGTTTGGGGTTCGAGGTCAAAGTCGAACCAGTATCCAAACACCTCGTTGATTCAGTTTGAGGGTGTAAACACGAAGGCTTTTCTCGTTAAGTGAAGTTGCTAATAATATTAAAACTAAGTTGGAAATGATGAAGGAGAGAGGTGGATCACACTTGCTAGGGACTTAATACATATGTTGAACCAAACATGGAAGGAAATTGCATACTCTTCATAAGACATGGTGGCAAATAGCATATTGATTGAGTTATCTAATAACTGAAAAACTGTTTTCACCCTTCTATGTTGAACTAAAAGTTATGGTCTATGAATTAGTAGATTCTGCGGCAGCCACAAGCAGAGGCCAGAACATTAACTAACTATCAGACCTCTTCTCCAGTGATCGATCATCTTTGCATCGTCGATCCATCTCAGTAAGCCTGCCTTTGAGCATGTGAACAACCCACTAATATGCTCCAACTCCGGTGACGAATTCTTCAGAACTTCAATTGTGCTCCGATGTGTTCTTCGACTTGAGTGAGTTTAATTTCTATTTATGGTAAACTCTGTATGTTTTGATGAAGCAATATGATCTCAGCATTTCTAGATTTTATTCCTAGTTTGCTCAAATTTAAAATATTACTGAGTTATTTGATAGTTGTTGAATGTTAGGTGCTCATAGTATAATTCTGAAACTGTATTTTTTATGGATAGGAGAAAGTTGTGTTTGTAGCCTAGAGGTTGTTCTACATAGTTGAGAAAAATTCGAGTTGATTAGCTTATCCGTGCCTCCTCTAATGGCTTTATTTGCTCAAGTAATTTTAGGTCGACAGTTCACAGATCAACGTGATGCATAGTTTCTTATCTTGATTAAATTCACAAATTTAGCTACTTTACAATCAAATTTACCGTCTTTCAGGTATTATCCCAGACATGTTTCTTCTATTCAATTTTATTCATTTCAAATTGAAAGTTGCTGCATAATTATCCACCGCTGAATTCTAATTTCATTTTTGGTTTCCTGCAGTTTTGTTTTTGGATGTATGCTGCTCTGGAATGTCCTGCTCGTTCTGTGAGCTTCTTTCTTTTTTAAATGGCCCTCTCGCTGTCATCTATGCAGGTACCTGGCTTTTTTTTAGTACTTCCATATTGTTTCATGTTTGGTCACTCTGCCTGTTTATTTCTCCAACCAGAGTATTTTCTTCTTCCTTGTTCTAGTTTGTGCTGTTGTAAATTCTTCCAATTGGCCTTTATGTCGGGAAGATTGTCTTGTTTGCCGATTCATTTGTTTCAGGTTTCATAGGAAGCGTTCACAAATTGGGAATAGTTGAGTGTTCCTATAAGTACGTTTTCCTTAATCGTGGAATCCATTCAATTGTATTTGCATTTATGGTGAGGCAATTTTACTGTGTTTGTGATGATATATAATGTATAAGACTACTTTTCGTACAAGGTTTTGCAAAAAGCCACCTATAAGTTTAGAATGTTGATAGGGCAAGGTGCTTTTTGTCATGTTTATAAAGCTGAGATGTCAACCAGCAAGGGTGTTGCAGTTAAGGTGCTTGCAACTGATACTAAGCAATGGGTGAAAGAGTACTCTTTGAGGTATTATTAACATTGCCACCTCTTACATTTAACCAATATGATCAGAGAAATAAATAAGAAGAGTTTTGAACTTATCTAGGATAACTGATAATTGGATCATGATTTTGCTAATTGATAATTGATTTTGCATCAAAAGTAGGTTGTATAGCTGAAACTATGTTAAATTGAAAAGGAGTTTTATGATAAATGGATATAAATAATATTTGAGCTCCATTCAATCCAAAATTGTTATTTATTTTAAATAAAAGAAAATAAGCATATGCTATACATTTTGCTCGGGGGGCAATGCAACACCTATGTTCATTTGCTTAGATTCCATTCGCTTCGGCCTTTTCCAAAACCCGAAGCAAAACACACACCTTTCACTTCCGTCTTTCGTAATGTCCGAAGTAACAAACCTTTTGCTTCGGCCAATGTCCGAAGCATGTATAGCTTGCATCGAGACCTTTTGCTTCAAATCCCATTCGTTAAATTGATCAGCTTCAGTATCTTCGAATCCATTCAGGGGTTTCAAATTGTCTTCTATAGTAAGCTCTCGACAATAAGCTTCGGTTGACCATCGAAACTGCTGATTTTTCCTTCACAGTAAGCTTCTCATCTGTGTCTTCCCTTTTTCTTGCTTCTCTTCAATGTTTTTCATACACAAGTTTATCTAAATTGTCAGTGCCATTAAGATTTATTTTTTGTACTCGGTACTTCCAATGCGCTTTCTTTTGATTTCACTGAATTGGAGAAGTTTATATTAGGTTGCTAGAAGGAGAAAGCATTGGCTATGTTTATCATGAAATCATGTGCATCCAGTCTTCATTTATATCTTTTGTTTCTTGAGGTCACAAGAGCATGCAGATCTATTTTCGAAGCCAAAAATCATCACACAATACTGAGGTCCAGAAAGAGCTGGTGAGATTGCAAAAGAAAAGGTAAACTATCTATCATAATTATGTGTGTGTTAAATTTGCTGGAATTTATGAGTCACTTTTCAGGAAAATCAAGCATTCAAAATTTCAGTGGCAGAAGGCTATTATCCATTTTCAATGCTATCAAATTTAATGGAAACAACGCAACATACTACAGTAACAGGGCTGCAACATATCTTGAGCTGGAGAGGTAACACGTGTTGCAAGAAGATCACCACATCGACTAATAAATTTTATGGATGCTTAATGTTTTGCTTTTTGGATTTGCAGTTTTCTTCAAGCTCAAGATGATTGTGCAAAAGCTATAAGCCTCGCTAAGTAGGTAACTTGAACCTAGATTTATAGATGGTTCAGGTATCCCGATGTCTTATTTTCTGTTTAGTTGTTGTCAACAATCATGATGGTTCATACTTATGTGGTTAAATTTGCATTTGAAGATAGAGATTTTGGCTTTTTGGATAATCTGGCAAACATTTTGTTTCAATTTTATCCTATTACCTTGGATTTTGAGACGACAAAGTTCAAGTGTTCTAATGCATTTTGATCATGAAAAATTTATGTGTACAGCTTGTAGAACCTTTTGCTAGTTTTATTATATACCAATAACACTGATTCTATATCGAAAAAAAATAAATTCAGGTATTCTTAGAAATTTAAAAACGCAGAAATGTCAAAATGCTACAAAAACATACCTTTGTCAATTTAACTTACAAATTCGCAAATGTCAAGAGAATGCAATTGAATTCCATGACACGAACGAACAATGTTTAGATTGCGCTGAACATAATTAATTAAGAAATACAATCGAATCATAATAAATCTAGTGAAAGGTAATTACATCCATGGTCCCTCATTGTGCTCTCTGGATTTCAGAACCAGATTTTAGAACCTAGAGCTGGAAAGAGAAATATGAGGTGAGGGTACATCAACAAATCCTTCGAACATCTGGAGAGCCATCTTCATTGAAGGTCTTGTTGAAGGATTCTCTTGAGTACACCAAATTGCCATACTTATCAGCGGATTGAGCCAACTTATCCAATTTCTTGACTGCAATAACGTTATCCGAATCAGACTTTAAGATGCCTTTGTAAACAACAGCAGAAGAACCTCTGCCAATTTCTTCCCTGAAATCATTTGTTGCTTCCCCCAGTTCCTTGTAACTGAACATGTGCAGATTGGTTTCTGCAAGCACTGAAATGGAACTAGTTCGCTTGAATTTCTGTTGCGAAACAGGAAAGTAATCGAGCAAATCATTATGAGGAGTAACGCGTTTTTAACAAGGGAAGCACGTAATGATCCTACTTGGATTGACTCATGATCCCTCTTCTTTGTAGACATAGGATCTTTTCGGACTCTTATGAGCTTTTACATTACCACTTTCGAATCGCCGTTTCCAAGAGGCATTCTTTTCTTCCAACATATACCGTCATAATATATAAATGGCAGCAGCACAGAAGCAATCTCGTAAGCACAAAGTTGTACATTCTGCTTCACTATAATTTGGCAGACACTCATAGTCTCCGCGTCCCCAATTCACATTTTGAAGTTCATATATATCTTCAAGGTTAGCAGATTCATCAATGCCACAGCCTACATGAAAATTTGGTTTTCACCCTTGAAATTGGTTATTTTCGTCTATAAATGAATACCCAGGCGCGCATTTACAAGTTGGCTTTATATCCGCACAATTCCAAGATGATCAGATATAGCAGAACATATATCTTGAGGAATATACTGCACAATTGACCAGCGTTGATCACTCAACGTGGTTCCCCTAGAATGCAAGTAGACAGTGAAAAACTCCGGTATGATCAAGTGTTGCTCGATAATAGCTTGCAGCTATACTAGGTGCTATATTCTGATATTTCCACGGGAGTGTCTTCTTGAGGCTCTCGTCGTTCCTGTCCATCAAGTAGATATCGGAAGATGATTCGTTCAAAACGAGAACAGGTTTAGAATTGTTGCTAGAATTCTCAATGCTCAAATAAGATGTGTATTCTAATTCGGTTGGCCAGGCAAGAGGGTTGAGTCTTAGATCACCTTCATTCCAA
Organism: Euphorbia peplus; assembly: GCA_028411795.1. Taxonomy (NCBI): domain Eukaryota; kingdom Viridiplantae; phylum Streptophyta; class Magnoliopsida; order Malpighiales; family Euphorbiaceae; genus Euphorbia; species Euphorbia peplus. The sequence continues at coordinate 32,645,649 of CP110839.1, forward strand.
AAGGCTTGAACCTTCCCCTCGAGTAGTTAGTGTCCAAGAATCTCGAAACAAAACGGTGTTTGATAAGCTCGAATTTGACTATGTATATGATTGATTATTCATGTATTTAGGGGCCAATTAGACTATATTGTATATACTTTGGTGTCTAATAATTGTATTTTCAGTTTTAAGAGAGCTTCAAGGACATTTTGCTGAGAAAGCAGCCTGCCAGAGTGCCTGAGTGAACAGTAGAGGTCACATCAGAAGAAAGGAGGGGTAAAAGTGCCGGCAGCTTGGGAGAGAGAGTGTTGCAGTAGAAGTGATGTTTTGCCGTTCAAAAGGAGTCTCTTGTTTTGCTTGAGGAGATGTTTTAACAGCTGTAATTAAAGTAGTTTTGCTTTTGCTAGCTGGAACTTGTACTAGTGTACTTTAAACTAGTATTTTATTAGTAGCTTTTTGGGTTTAAGTAGAGAACAATTCTGAGGAGAGATTATCATCTCCTACATTATCATAACTTTTAGTATCTTTAATTTCTTAGATTCAGTAGTTGAGCTTCTTTAATGGAGTTCGTTGTAGTTAATGTTTTGATACTCGCCATGTGTGAGTAGTACTCTCTACGAGCTAAACCAGCCTTTGGGCTGGTGTTGTAAGTCTCCTTATCTCTTTAATTAATGAATGAATGTTATTTCTATTTGGTGTTTAATGAGGTTCTGTAGATTTCAGGTCTTAAACTGCCTGTTACAGTATGCATAACCGACATGACCATTGCTTTTATGTATGCTTGTTCCTTATATAAACATATACATCTGATATGAACAGTTGAATGATGTGTATCAAGGGTTCTCATGTAAATGAGATGTTACTTCGTGCTTAATCAAGTAGTAAAGCATCCTGAAAGGCCTTTAGGGTGTGAGTAATACTTAGTAATTTGGGGATATGACCATTTGAACCAAGTTAGCTTAAAGTAGAGACCTTGACAGAATAGTTATAAACATTCATGAGTTAAGAAAGGAGAGAAGGGAGGTTGCAATGCCAGTTCCCCGCTGTGTTTAGCTTGTTCCTTTTAATATCTCGTTATAAATCATCTTTGACCATCATTTACTTTTTTAGATCTGTCATTAGTAGAGTTTCTTAGTTCAGATAACAATCAATCAACCTCAAATCCATATTTTTAGTGTTACTTGCTACGTAAACAGACTGTTCCATAGGTCTTTTCAGTAATCTTTTCATCTCAATCCCTGTGGAGACGATAATCTACTTATCATTTTATTACTTGTACCTAGTATACTTGCTAGAGAGTCCATTTTAGAGGTAACAAGTTTTTGGCGCCGTTGCCGGGGATTGAAAATAAAAAGTTTACTTGAAATTTTTCTGTGAAATAGTGTGTTTTGATCTGTGTGTTCATGGTGTAGCCACAGGGTGTTCCTATTCCTGTAGTCCATGCGAAGAGCAGGGCTGCAGCCTCTTCCAGTTGATCCTGAGATAGAAAGAACTTGTAGAGCTAATCGTAGAACAGCTCGTCGAGTTCAGCAAAGAGAAAGGAGAGGAATGGAAGAAGAAATACCTGTTGGTGGTAACAATGACGGTAACAGACAAGGAAACAATGGTGCCCACAACAACAACAACAATGAAAGAAATAATGGAGGAAACAACCTCGAAGATGAGGGTGAGAACCATCACCCAGCTGTGATGAGAATCAGAGATTATTCAAGACCTACTACAGAAGGTCATTCCTCATGTATCGCCCTTCCACCTTTTGGGCCTGGAAACAACCCTTTGGAAGTGAAGCACTCTATGATCCAAATGCTCCTCTCATTTCAATTTGGAGGATATCAAAATGAAGATCCTAATGCTCACATCCAGGATTTTGTGACCTTGTGTAACACCTTTCGATCTAATCGAGGAGTTACTGATGATACAATAAGGCTGACCCTGTTCCCTTGGTCCTTGAAAGATAAAGCAAAGAGTTGGATGAAGAATCTCCAACCACACTCCATCAGAACTTGGGAGGAAATGGCAAGAATCTTTTTGATGAAGTACTTCCCTCCAAGACAAGCAATCAAGCTCAGGAATGAGGTTTCTCATTTTTCACAAGAAGATGGTGAATCTTTGGCAGAAGCGTGGGAAAGGTATAAGGAGCTGTTGAGAAGAGTACCAAATCATGGTATACCTATGTGGATGCAGGTTCAAAACTTCTACAATGGAGTTCAGAACATCTACAAGATGCAGATTGAATCAGTTGCTAATGGCAATCCTGAAGATTTAGAGCCACAAGCTCTCTACGATCTTATTGAGAGGGTGGTCAACACAAGTTACAACTGGCACTCAGTGGGAACTGATGGAAGGAAGCAAGCTACTATTCCAGGAACAGAAGTGATCTCCAAATTGATCACAAACCAATTTGAACAGCTTGCTCGACAGATTGGCAAGCTCAATGTGTCATCCATCAACAGTGAACCCCCATTTGGGGAAGAGTGTAGTTTTTGTGGAGGTCCCCATCGAAATATCAATTGCACAGGTACCAGGAGAGACTCAGACAACCAGGAGCAGTGTGATTATGCAGGTTACAACCAAAGAAATCCACCAAACCCTTATTCCAACACCTACAACTCTAACACTCGAAATCACCCAAACTTCTCATGGTCACAACCAAATGATCAGCAGGAGAGACCTCAGTACAATCAAGAGAGACCTCAGTACAATCAGGAGAGACCGCGGTACAATCAGGAAAGACCTCAGTACCAGAATGATAGACCTCAATATCAACAAGTTCAGAGAGGTCACTACCAGCAGAACAATCAGAGCTCTTACAAGCAGCCTGTGCATACCAAGGAAGAGGAGGAGCCAGATTTCAAAACTCTGGTGACACAATTCATGAAGCAGACTCAATCAACAATGAAGAGTCTTGAGACTCAAGTTCACCAGTTGGCTGCTTCATCCTCCAACTCGAAAGGGAAATCAACTTTACCAAGCAACACTGAACCTAACCCAAGGGAGAATGTGATGTCTATCACTCTCAGGTGTGGTAAGGAAATTTCTAACCCTAATGAGATCAAAAAGTTTGTTGGTGATGCAGGTACTTCTAAAGAGACTGAAGCTGAAAAGGAACAAGCTGTTCCAATAAAAGAAAAGCCAATTGCAAAGGCTAAGGAGCCTGTTCTTGTGCAGGAGGAACCTGTGGAGAAGTATGTTCCACCTCCTCCTTATCAACCACCAGCACCTTATCCCGGAGCCTTGGTAGATGAGAAACTAGAAAAAAGGCACTCAAAGATCCTTGATACTTTGAGGAAACTTCACATTAATCTTCCTTTCTTGGAAGCTCTTAATCAGATGCCTAATTATACCAAATTCTTGAAAGATATTCTGTCTAACAAGACCAAGCTCGAGAATGTGGCATGTGTGCAACTCAACAGAGACTGTTCCTCGATTTTGATGAACAGGCAGCCACTTCCTAAAAAGATGAAGGATCCAGGGAGTTTTTCTATCCCTTGTTCTATTGGAGAATTACATGTTGAGAATGCTCTTTGTGATCTTGGTGCTAGCATAAACTTGATTCCATATTCATTATATCAGAAATTAGGAATAGGAGAACCCCAACCAACTCGAATGTCTATCCAACTAGCTGATAGATCAGTTTGTTACCCTAGGGGTATAGTTGAGGATGTCCTAGTTAAGGTAGGAAAGTTCATACTGCCTGCAGATTTCGTAGTAATGGATATAGCTGAAGATATGCATGTTCCAATTATCCTAGGGAGACCTTTCTTAGCCACTGGTAGTGCTGTGTTCAAAGTGAAAGATAAAGAGTTAAGTTTGGAAGTGAATGGTGATAAGGTTGTTTTTAAAATGAATGAAATGCTGATGAGACCTGTTGATTTTGATGTTTGCTATTTTATAGATGTTTGTCCTAACCCGACTAACTTGCAGGAAACTCCAAAAGATGTTTTGCAGGTTGTTCTAGAAGAAGAGTTAAACACATGTGATGAAACAGGCTGTTCTCTTGAAAAACCAGATTTATCACCCATTCCACCAAACTCAAATGACCTTTCCACCACAGAACCACCCTTTTTACCAAATCAATCCATTTCCACTCCAGAACTCAAACCTTTACCATCACATTTGGAGTATGCTTTCCTTAAACCACCAAATGGCCGGCCGGTTATCATTTCATCGCAATTAACTCCGGACCAGAAAAGCCAGCTTTTAACCATCCTTAAACAAAACCAGGAGGCTATAGCTTGGACAATTGGTGACATCAAAGGAATCAGCCCTACTATGTGTGTGCATAGGATTCTAATGGAGGAGGATTACAAACCTTGTGTTCAACCACAGAGGAGGCTTAATCCGGTCATGGGAGATGTGGTCAGAAAAGAGGTTGTCAAGTTGCTTGAAGCTGGGATCATCTATCCCATTTCAGATAGCAAATGGACAAGTCCAGTGCAGGTTGTTCCGAAGAAAGGGGGCACAACAGTTGTAAAGAATGAGAGGAATGAGTTGATTCCAACAAGAATGATCACAGGGTGGAGGGTATGTGTTGACTACCGAAAGCTTAATGATGCCACAAGGAAAGATCATTTTCCTTTGCCATTTGTGGATCAAATGTTGGAGAGACTTGCTGGTTATGCCTTTTATTGTTTCTTAGATGGCTACTCAGGCTATAACCAAATTCCAATCTTCTCCGAGGATCAAGAAAAGACCACCTTCACTTGTCCTTACGGGACATTTGCCTACAGAAGAATGCCATTTGGTCTTTGTAACGCACCAGCTACATTCCAACGGTGTATGATGGCCATCTTTCATGACATGATTGAGAAGGCAGTAGAGATCTTCATGGATGATTTCTCAGTCTATGGGAAGTCATTTGAAGGCTGTTTGAAGAATCTAGAGGCTGTTTTGGTTCGATGCAGAGAGACCAATCTTGTGTTGAACTGGGAGAAGTGCCACTTCATGGTGACTGAAGGTGTGGTGCTTGGGCACAAAATTTCAGAGAAAGGGATAGAAGTTGACAAAGCCAAGGTCGAAGTTATTGAAAAGCTGGCTGTTCCTACCACAGTCAAGGATGTTAGAAGCTTTCTGGGGCATGCAGGCTTCTACAGGAGATTCATAAAAGACTTCTCCAAGATTGCTCTTCCACTTTCAGCATTACTCCATAAGGATGCTGAGTTTGAATTTGGAGCAGACTGCATCAGAGCCTTTGACATCTTGAAGGAACAACTCATCAACTCACCAATTTTGATTGCACCTAACTGGGAGCAACCTTTTGAGTTGATGTGTGATGCAAGTGACACTTGTGTGGGAGCTGTTTTGGGTCAGAAGGTTAACAAGAAGTTCCAACCCATTTTCTATGCCAGCAAGACCTTGAATGATGCTCAGAGAAACTATACAACTACAGAGAAAGAGCTTCTTGCTGTGGTTTATGCCTTTGACAAGTTTAGATCCTATTTGGTCTTGTCAAAAGTGGTAGTCTTCACTGACCATGCTGCTTTGAGACACCTCTTTGCTAAGAAAGATGCCAAGCCAAGACTGCTCCGATGGTTGCTACTTCTTCAGGAGTTTGATTTGGAGATCAGAGACAAGAAAGGCATTGAAAATGTTGCTGCAGATCATCTCTCTAGAATAGCAGGGGGAGACCAACAGGAACAACCTGAGATCAGGGATATCTTTCCCGATGAGAGGTTATATTCAGCTTCGAATGTTCCATGGTTTGCTCACATTGCTAATTTCCTTGCAGGATCATATAAACCTTTTAAAATGTCCACTAACCAAAAGAGAAAGTTCTATGCTGAAATTAAATATTATTTTTGGGAGGAACCATATCTTTTCAGGTTATGTGCAGATCAAATTATAAGAAGGTGTGTGACCCAGGAGGAAGGAGAGCTCATTCTTCATCATTGCCATTCACAAGAATCTGGAGGACATCATGGTGCTAGTAGAACAGCCTCTAAGGTGTTCCAAGCAGGCTTCTTCTGGCCTACCATATTCAAAGATGCTCATAAATTTGTGAAGGAATGTGATGAGTGCCAAAGGTCAGGTAACATTTCTGCCAGGAATTCTATGCCCTTGAACAACATAGTTGTTTGTGAAATTTTTGATGTGTGGGGCATAGATTTCATGGGACCCTTTCCATCTTCTAAAAAGAATAAGTATATCCTAGTGGCAGTTGACTATGTAAGTAAATGGGTGGAGGCTATTCCAAGCCCCACAAATGATGCTAGGGTGGTAGTAAGATTCCTAAAAAGGCTGTTTGCCCGATTTGGAGTACCCCGTGCCATAATCAGTGATAATGGCACTCATTTTTGCAATAAGCTTTTTGAAAAGCTCTTGAGTAAATTTGGGGTCACACACAAGCTTGCTACCCCTTACCATCCACAAACAAGTGGTCAAGTGGAAGTTTCCAATAGAGAGATCAAGAGAATTCTAGAGAAGACTGTTAGCACCTCTAGGAAAGATTGGGCAGAAAAACTAGAGCCTGCTTTGTGGGCATATAGGACTGCTTTCAAAACACCTATAGGCATGTCTCCTTTTAGATTGTTGTATGGAAAAAGCTGTCATTTGCCTGTTGAGATGGAACATAAGGCCCTTTGGGCATTAACTTTTCTTAATTTTGAGGAACAGGCTACAGGTGAACAAAGAAGGCTGCAGCTAAATGAGCTGGAAGAGTTTAGGCTGTTTTCTTTTGAAAATGCAGTGAAATACAAAGAAAAGACCAAAACTTGGCATGACAAGAGAATTAAGAAGAAGGAATTCCAAGAGGGACAACAAGTCCTCTTGTATAATTCAAGGTTAAGGTTATTCCCTGGAAAATTGAAATCCAGGTGGAGTGGACCTTTTCAAGTGAGCAAGGTGTTCCCTTATGGTGCAGTAGAGATCTTTTTGCATGGGGAACAACCTTTCAGGGTTAATGGCCAAAGGCTAAAACCTTATCTTGCTCACGATGTGGAGAGAGTGGTTGAAGTTCACCACTTCTATGACCCACCATAAGCTTAAAATGGGACTTGTGTCAACTGCAAACACCAATTGCAGTGCCCTAAAGGGGTGAAATTTAGTATAATCTAGCTAGTTTTTGTTTTCAAGTTGTTAATTTTAGTTAATTTATTTTTAGACTTTTTGTGAAGTGTCCAGTTAATTTTGCAAGCTGTTAAATTCAAATTTTATTTTAAGCAAATGTTTAAACTTTTGTTCTCTTTCCATAGAGCTAAAAGTTTGAATTTTTACTTAGGAAAATAAAATTTGGGGGTCATCTCTGTGGTAATACATTGTGAGTTTGTGACTTAGTTATTTTTGAAATAAAAAGTGAGTTACCGTGGTAAAGGATTTTAAATTGAATCTGAAAATGAGAAGAGTAAGTTGTCAAATCATGCTTAGTGCTTATTTTCTAACCGTTGATGAAGAGTAAAAGAGGGCTTAATGGTTAAAATTATAACCGTTTGAGAGATGAGAGAGGTCTAATCCACCAGTGGTAAACTTTCTCTCTCCCACGCCCCTCAACTGTTCATAACTCCTCTCTCTCCTGCTTTTTCGGTTCCCAAAAATCTGCCACAACTACTTCCTTTTTCAAACCGTCACAATCACCTCCTTTTAGCTATAAAATAATGCCAAGGATATCAGTTGTCCTTTTCCAATCCAAACACTTAGCCGGATTTTCTTCTCTCTAACTTTCTCACATTTCACTTTCTCTTTAAGTTCAAACTTTTTGCAGAATGAAAACTCGTGGTGGTGTTGTGATCAAACAAGAGCAAGGTGTAAAGAGGGCTGCAAATCGAAACAAGGGCAACACATCAAGTTCAGTGATGGTTATTCCGGATGAAAAACTCGTCAAGAAGCTTTCCAAATTTTCTGACCTAACTGACCAGGAGACATTTGAGTCCATCGCTGACATTCCGTTTGGATCTCCACGGAGTGTATGTTGGGATTCACTCAAGCGGTTGGGATTAGCCGATTCTGTTAAGGAGCATGTAGACCGAGGAGGATTTCAACCTTTCTTCGAAATGGAGGAGCCATCGTACAAGGAACTCACTCTGGAGTTCTTGTCCACCTTCAAGGTTGATCCGAAAATCACCAACCCAGATGCTGCCTTTCACTTTCAATTCAGGCTCATGGGACATCATCAAAACCCTTCTCTCAACACCTTCAATGTCTTGCTAGGGTGTGTGCCTGATGATGAGGCTGCCATCGAGGAATACTCCCATTTCCTCACAGCCACTCCTAAGGATTTCGATCCTCATGTGTTCTGGAGGCAGATATCTGGAGAAGCCCACTTTGATAGCAAGCTGGCACGGGGTTCTTCCATTCTGGAATATCCTATGCGGATTCTGCACAAGTTGGTCTCTGGCACAATCTTTGCCAGAGAAAATCAAGCTAATGTCACTTTGCTTGACCTCACTGCTTTGTGGAGTATGGTGACCGGAAGGAGATTGAATTTGGGACACTATCTGGGAGAGTATTTGCTGGGCTACCATAGCAAGAAGTTGAATGGAATCTACTGTGGGAATTTGGTGACCAGAATTGCGGAGGCCATAGGGGTTTTCAAGCCCGATGATCGATCCAGGCTTACTTTATCATGCCATCCTGACCCCATGAACTTTCGAACCCTTCAATATATGGGTTATTGCAAGCAAGTGAACAAGAAATGGGTGTTAGTGAGTGAGATTGATGTGGCTGCAAAGTCTGAAACCCGGAAGCGAAAGCTTGAGATTCCGGTAGAACCCTTGGTAATTGAGGATGGAGGTGAAGAGGATGATGAACCAAAGGATGCTGCCTACTACCGCAAGTGTTTGAGCCTGAACAATGAAGAGATGTATATTCAGTTGAAAGCTCAGAGTCGAAAGTCTGCCAAGTTGGAGCAAGAGGTTGCTTTGCTAAAGAAAGCAATTGAGGATCTGGAGAAGTCTGTTGCATGGCTTCATGGCCACATGGAGATCCAGAGGAACCTTTCTGAATTTCCCATCCAACATAGGTTCAATGAGGAGACCCTCCGTTATGAACCGGAATTTCATGATCGTTCCACTCCAGCAATCTTTCGCAGACCTCTGAACTTAAACAATACTGCTGGCAAGGATAGTGAGCTCCAGGAGAGTGAAGCCAAGGAAAGTGAGGCTCGAGGAAGTGAGGTTCAAGGAGATAATACTGCTGCCACTCCACCCAAGGACCCAGAGGCTGTGACCTCTGAGCGTAATCCTGTTACTCCCGAGTAACAGTCTGTTCCGGTTCCCTCCTTCTGTTGGTACCCCTTGATCTCTGCTATTTACTTTTGTTTGAATATATATATATTGTTGTACTTGCTGCTGCCCTGTGCTCTTCTTGTTTTATGTCATCCCTTACAGACATTGAGGACAATGTCTCTCTCTAATTTGGGGGTGGGGTAAAACTTGATTGAATAAACTGAAAATTGAAAATGCCATGCCTGCTTTGACTCGAACAAAATGTGTAGCATGATGAATTGAGCCCAGAAATTGAACAAATTTTGCTGAAAATGTGAATAATAGCTTAAATACTAAAGAGGAAACTCTGAAGTTAAACTTGCTAAATTGTATACCATAGTCAAAACCCCAGTTGTCCCCAATGTAAATATTGTCTGTAATATAGTTGTTTATAGTTAGTTTGTAATTAGTTTTATGTTAAAATGTTAAAGTGTGAGGCTGTTTCTTGTTGAGGAACAGCCTGTGTCTGTATATAGTGTTAGTTATCTTCCGTGTTTACAACAGCTTAGTTAGAATGAAAAGTTGCTTAAAATGCAGAAATTTGCCTTTCAACCTACAACCAAAGATTGCACACTTGTACCTTAATCAAAATGTGTGGTGAACCTTTATTGACTGAAGTTTGAAAAAGAAAGAAGGTTCAAAAGTTTTTAAGTTGAAAGTCAAAATTCAAGTGAAATAAGCAATTTAGAACCTGTAAACCCTTTTTGCAAAGCCCATTTCATGAAAGGTAGAGCCTGCTGCATCCACAAATGCATTTAGGAGATGAATGAGAGGGCTAAGTTCAAAGAAGTCTTAGGCAGGGTTTGCTTTGGTCACCAAATTGATAACTTAACTTCCAAACTTACTTATCTAATCTGGTTGCCCAAATTTTCGTAAGGAAACTAAGGAAAAGCATAGGAAGATGAAGGCACTAGAATTCACAACTTTTACACTCTCAAATAGCCTACCAGTGCATTGCACCCTTGTTTTAGGTTATCCAACTTGAGCCTTAACCATTTCTTTGTTTACACACATTATTTGAAGCCAATTCCCTTCACTTTGATTCCAAATACCCTTGTTTGAATTACATGTCTAAAGAACACACTGCTTTGCAGTCTAAAAGAGCTTAACTTGAAAATAATTTTGTTAATGTAGATTCTCCAAGGATGAGGAAAATACAAGTGTTGACTGAATAAAATGAAAAAAAAAAGAAAGAAAAGAAAAAATTGAAAAATTGAAGAAAATCTCAAAGAAATTCTTCGGAAAAAAAAAATAATAATAAATAAAGTCTTTTTATTTCTGAGGTTGCACATTGTGGCTTTAGGATTGAAAATTGGAATTGCTCCTGTTTTAATGTTGTGTAAATTTTTGATTTGTTTTGTGCCTAAGTTGTGAAACAGGCTGTTTTGAGTAGTTGTTGATTGTAAATAACCAGGAAAGGCTGGGAAAGAAATGAAAATGTTGGAAAGAGCTTAATTGATAAATAATGACATGACTCCACACATTGTAAAAAGCCATTTCACTTCCATACCTTGAACCCTAGCCTAACATTATAACCCTGGAAAGACCTTTTGACTATGCTTAGTACTTGTCTAATTGTGAAAGTTTGGACCAATAAGCAAGGTCACATCCTAAGGATTAACTGAACTTAGCTGAGGAGTGTATTCTAAAGCATCTTAGGAACCCTGTTTATGGTAATCTAGTTACCATAGGAGAGCTGAGTGCAAATACTCCTTAGTGAGGTAATAAGGGCAGAACAGGTTGTTCACTTGAATGTTGAAGTTTGACTTAAAGCCTTGAGAACTTTCTGGGAACTTAAAATGGAATAATTGGTAAAGTCTAACCACATTAAGAAACAAGCTCCTGTGTGCCTAATCTAGGGATGAAAAGGTTGAAGGGCATTTTAATTGAAAAAGCTGTTGAATGTTGTAGTTGTCTAGGATTTCTGTCTTGTATAAACTGTTTTACTCTCTTTATTCTATCCTTTCTTTAGTCTTAAATTCGAGTCTGTCTAGTTAGTTTTTCCTTTTTGTCTTTGCTTGGGGACAAGCAAAAGCTTAATTTGGGGGTGTTTGATAAGCTCGAATTTGACTATGTATATGATTGATTATTCATGTATTTAGGGGCCAATTAGACTATATTGTATATACTTTGGTGTCTAATAATTGTATTTTCAGTTTTAAGAGAGCTTCAAGGACATTTTGCTGAGAAAGCAGCCTGCCAGAGTGCCTGAGTGAACAGTAGAGGTCACATCAGAAGAAAGGAGGGGTAAAAGTGCCGGCAGCTTGGGAGAGAGAGTGTTGCAGTAGAAGTGATGTTTTGCCGTTCAAAAGGAGTCTCTTGTTTTGCTTGAGGAGATGTTTTAACAGCTGTAATTAAAGTAGTTTTGCTTTTGCTAGCTGGAACTTGTACTAGTGTACTTTAAACTAGTATTTTATTAGTAGCTTTTTGGGTTTAAGTAGAGAACAATTCTGAGGAGAGATTATCATCTCCTACATTATCATAACTTTTAGTATCTTTAATTTCTTAGATTCAGTAGTTGAGCTTCTTTAATGGAGTTCGTTGTAGTTAATGTTTTGATACTCGCCATGTGTGAGTAGTACTCTCTACGAGCTAAACCAGCCTTTGGGCTGGTGTTGTAAGTCTCCTTATCTCTTTAATTAATGAATGAATGTTATTTCTATTTGGTGTTTAATGAGGTTCTGTAGATTTCAGGTCTTAAACTGCCTGTTACAGTATGCATAACCGACATGACCATTGCTTTTATGTATGCTTGTTCCTTATATAAACATATACATCTGATATGAACAGTTGAATGATGTGTATCAAGGGTTCTCATGTAAATGAGATGTTACTTCGTGCTTAATCAAGTAGTAAAGCATCCTGAAAGGCCTTTAGGGTGTGAGTAATACTTAGTAATTTGGGGATATGACCATTTGAACCAAGTTAGCTTAAAGTAGAGACCTTGACAGAATAGTTATAAACATTCATGAGTTAAGAAAGGAGAGAAGGGAGGTTGCAATGCCAGTTCCCCGCTGTGTTTAGCTTGTTCCTTTTAATATCTCGTTATAAATCATCTTTGACCATCATTTACTTTTTTAGATCTGTCATTAGTAGAGTTTCTTAGTTCAGATAACAATCAATCAACCTCAAATCCATATTTTTAGTGTTACTTGCTACGTAAACAGACTGTTCCATAGGTCTTTTCAGTAATCTTTTCATCTCAATCCCTGTGGAGACGATAATCTACTTATCATTTTATTACTTGTACCTAGTATACTTGCTAGAGAGTCCATTTTAGAGGTAACAGTGTTCAGTTTCAATGTTTGAGAAGGCAAGATGGTGTCTCTAGGATCATTGAAACTCTCCCGTAGATTAACAAAATCGCTATCAGCAAGAACAAAGTTGCCTGTATCCAACATGGAACCAGGACAAACAGTTGAAGTTTGGTTGAGCTGTTGATTCCATATCAGACGGCCATTAGGATCATTAAGAGTTTGATTGGTTCCAGTAATCTTGACCGTGGATCCTTAAGACACTGGATTATGGTTCTTTGCATACCGGAGGATTGTTTTTTCAGGAATTTTGTGAAATCAGATCGAGAGTAAGAAGAGGTTAACTGTGTATGAGAGTTTCTGAAAACCGAAAGCAAAGTCTCCATGATTATAGAGACAAATTGAAAAGGAGGTGAATTGTATTACGATATTACAGCAGCAGTCCACTCCTGAAACTACTTCTTCGTCCGATAACACACCCATCCTCACTTCTTCCGATATTAACTCAGAATCACCTACAACACCTCAAGATAACACACCACCCGAGTCATTACCACCTCACCATCACCCCATGGTTACTCGATCTCAAGTTGGGACTCATAAACCTAATCCAAAGTACGCCCTTGTTGTGGATGTTGGACATGATATTCCTCGTATCCCAATGAACATTAAAGCTGCACTTCGCCATGAAGGATGGAAATCAGCAATGGATGAAGAAATGGAAGCTCTTCATCAGAACAAAACCTGGAAACTTGTTCCACGTACTGCTGATATGCATCTCATTGAGTGTAGATGGGTTCTTAAGCCAAAACTTAAACCAGATGGAACTCTTGATCGACTTAAAGCACGTCTCGTTGCTAAAGGTTATAATCAGATAGATGGTGTTGATTATACAGAGACATTCCCACCTTATTACGATATTACAGCAGCAGTCCACTCCTGAAATTAAGCAGCTAGAGCAGGATGGGGATCAATCACAATAAATGACAGAGATACGTTTGACTTAATAGGCAGATATCAATCCAAATAATATCTTAATAATCCCTTTGATTGTGACAGAGTCTGAACCCAATATTCCTATTAAGTCAAACGTATCTCTGTCATTTATTGTGATTGATCCCCATCCTGCTCTAGCTGCTTAATTTCAGGAGTGGACTGCTGCTGTAATATCGTAATAATAGGTACAATTTGGAAATAATATTAGAACTCCATTGAATCCAAAACTATTTAATTTTGCTAAAATAGAAAAAACATCATATGCTTCGGCTGTGCAGGAGGACTGAATCATTTGTAGATTTGCTTCGGCTTCTAAGAAGACCGATGCCAAAAATATGAACATTTGCTTCGACTATCTTTAAAGAACGAAGCAAATGATTAACCTTTTGCTTCGGCCTTTTATCGAAGCAAATAATCTTATGAGCTTATTGAACCAAATAATCTTATGAGCTTATCGAAGCAAATGATTAACCATTTGCTTCAACTACTGTAATCTACTATTCGTTTTTTTTGTTCTCCTATTATTTTCTCCATCTGTATACTCCGGTCACCACGCCTCTCTTCTCTTCACTGTAATCATCTCATCGTACTTTTGCTGACGGTTTTTGTGAAACGATATGAGGAACTTGGAATTGGCTGAGCTTATGAGGTCGTTTTGAGTAAGAATTTGAGTTTGATTTCTTCTGTCTTTTATTCTCTATCTTGTTTTTGAGCTGCCAATAGTTGCTATGCATTGATCCACGAGCTTCAGTTTCGTAATTTATTCCACTGTCGAGCTGGGAATTTAGAAAAATGCAGTAAATGTTTCTTACTTCTAAGCTGCTCGACTAGCTTGGATTTTACAAGCGTTGGATAAGTTTCATTTCTCACATCTATCTATATAATAAAAGGTGTGCATGGCTTCTCAATCCAATTTAGTGCTTTAATTTTTTTCAATTTTGCTGTAAGACCCCATTCAAACGACGTCACACACTTAACCGACCTACCCAACCCTTCATTTCCTACCATTTCCCCCTTTCTCTTTCCTTTTCTCAACAATTCTCTGGTACACAACCCTAACCTCTGCGCCGTCGATGGGATTTGCTCCATCTCCATTGACCGCTGTTCCAAGTTCATCCTTGCCGTTTGCTATTAGTCTTTCTCTTTGCTCTTTTCGGCAGTGTTCTTCATCGTCTGGGAGGGTTATTTCATGAGATTGGGTTATCTTATTTAAGATGAATTGAATTAGTGATATTTTTTTTATTTAGGGACAGAAGGCTCAGTTCTCAGTTTTGATTTTGTTATTTGCGGCGGTATTGTGTTGTGTACTTAAGGTGTTTGTTGAAATGCTTCACTAAAATATTCAGTTTTGTTAATTGGGATATTGTATTCTATGTAGTTAACTTGAGGTATTTGTTTAAATGCGCAATCTATCTGCAGAACTAGCACGAAGAAGAATACTCATTAATCATATCTCAGATGCATGTAAGTTCAAATTAGTAGTCCCTGTCAAATTATTCACTTCTGCTCTTACCCTTTTTCTTGATCTCTGAATTCTTTTAGATCCAATATTGCATTTATTCGCTTTTGATAGTTTGCTCTATTTTGGCTTCTTATTACTTTTGGAATACGACTACATTATTATATTACATTTCATGGAAAACTACTCAGTAGCTATTTATTTAGCTTGAGCAGATGAGTTCAACAAATAAATGCAGTTGTATTTTGATTCTCTTTTCGCAGTATTGTGTTGTTGAGCATGAGAAATCTTCATCCTTGCTAAATTATTTTTTTCTTTTGGTAGTTTTTCAATTCAATTATCATGGAGTCTTGACATGTGAGTTGTCTACATATGTGTACTTCTAGAGTTTGTGTTGTTTTCAATAGAAGTATTATATTGCAATGTTTATTCTTATCTCATTTTACCTATAGTTTGAAGCAAATAGTGAAGGGCATCTTGCAACTTGAAGTTTGGGGAAGAACTTCAAATTTGTAATTCAGATAATATCTACATAGTGTTCTTTATTGAAAGCTTTTGGATAAAAGATTTAGTTTAATGGCAAAAGCTTGAAGAAGGATAAAAGATTTAGTTTAATGACAAAAGCTTGAACAAATTAGTAGATTACAGTAGTTGTGAATATTTATAATTAGAATGCCAACCTATTGAACAAGTGATAAAAATAAGATATTATTATTTGCAATTTGAATTATGAGAAATAATTGTCCAAAGCAAAGCGAGGGTTTCTTCTAGTTCAATAATGTTCCTGATACATGATTGTGGTTTCATTTTTTGCAAAAGGAGACATGTGATTTACAAAATTTACAATTAAAAGAATTTCATTTAAAGTGTTAGTATTTGATGACATGTCATATTGATTTTGATGATGTGTCATGTTGACATGTTGACTTTGATGACGTGACATAATAAAATATTATTTTTTTGATGACGTGGATGGTTGACTTGATGATATGGCAAATGTTGTGAGTTAATTTTCTTTATTTGTCAAATATATAAACCACATGTCTTCTTTTGCAAAAAATGAAGCCACATTCCTCTATTTGCAAAATATTGAAACTACAAGGGTTTTATGTAAACTTTCCCCTTTATTTTATAGAAAGCCGAGTAAAATTGTACTAATGAGACTACAAAAAGGTTGCGGTGATGCGTGGAGAGGGACAAGGAGAGAGAAATTGTTTTCTTTTTCATTAAAACTATAGGAGTTAACAATAAACTATTTCCTTAACGCTTTGAGTAGGTTATGGATTGATTATCTAGCTCATGCAAAAAAATTTACATCTCTCACTTGTTCGAGAGGTTTGAACTCATTTCTATTCTTGTACTACTAAAATAGTTTGTGTGACCGGAGAATAACACCTTTGATACTATATACTTATTGGAGATATGTAGCATCTTCACAAACATGTAAGAAAACTAATAGATAAAGAGAAGTTGAAAGAGTGCATTGGATTAGAGATGGCAAGGGAGGTATTTCTAGAAACCATTCTAGCTAAAATTGATTATTACTCTTGTATAGTTAGAACTATTTAAAGGATAGTAAGCATTACAATTAGCATTATTACTCTTGTATAGTTAGAACTATTTATAGGATAGTAGGCATAACAATTTGGACATTTCTAGACAAGAAATAATAAGTCTTGTCTTCTTATCGTACTTTTAACAGTTAAATAATCCCAATGTAATTTAATTATTTTGAAGTAAGATTCACAATAAATGATATTTATGATGAAGAAAATCGCAATTCAAAATAAATGGATTCAAAGCTCTCTTGCTACATGCTACATGGATTGAATTAACAATCCTTCCCCAGATATATACTTTTGTTTATTGAGTATGGATCATAACGGGTTAATATCTACATCCCAAGATATAAGCACATGAAAATACTTTACTCCTCTATACTCTCCATCATAATCAAAATCAAATCTCTAGTTGGTACTGTACAAACCAATGATATCATGGCTCTTCCATGAATCCTCAGAAGATAGCTAGATAAGGTCACATTCAATCATTTAATTAATAAGTTGAGGGTCCCATAAATAATACTGGATAAAGCATTCTGAATCTCTTTATTTCCTAAAGTACAATTATCTAAATGCAAATTCTTGAGAGATTCCCAATTTACTTTCGGTTTCGGCTGAAAATCATGAAGTAAATGTGTAGCTTCAAAGGTAATTTACATTCACAAGAGATTCTACCAAGAATCATCATGTTCCTCACAAGGATGGAAATGAGGATTCACAATCTAGACAACGATGAGTGAAATGAAAAAATAACAAAAAAAAAAAAGAAAAAATTCTTTACAATAAAGGTGGAAATTTTTATAGAAGAGGTAATGTGGAGAGCGGAAGATGGTAACAAAAATAGGCCTCTTAACAAGCCTATAAAGATGTCAATTTCTAACAAAACAAGGTTGATGAAAATTTGCTCAACACGACCTTTAGATGTTAGAAGACAATCATGATTTTGATATCATGTATAGCTAACCAAAAGAAATTACAATTGGGAGAACCAACAAAACTTAGTGAAGCAACATAGTTTTCACAATAATGGTGGAAATGTTTGCTGTACATGGGACTTATTGTTTTAGAACGTGAACCAAACAAACACTCATAACTTATTTGCTGTACATGTTATATCGTTCGTTGTTGTTGATAACTTTAAAAGTTGGCCAACTTTCTTTCTAAAGTAACTATAAACAGTTGTTTCACAATCCTAATTAACCAAAAGAAATTACAATTTGGAGAACGAGAACCAACAAAAGTCAGTCACACATCGAAGTTTTCAGAATAATGGTGGATTTTTTTACAGAAGATAGCTAATGTAGAGTGAGGGAGGGGCAAGAAATGTCAATTTCCAACACAATAAGAAGGTTATAGCCACAATCCGTTTGACACGACCTTTATAGCATGATTATGATCTTTGAATCATTTATATCATATATAATATGGAGTATATATAACATATAACACAGTTATGACACTAAACTCAGTTTTGACACTTCTATTTGGTTAAGTGATAAGGCAAATGGTTAGCCTATTTCCTAATCAACACAAACAAACTCACAATCACCAAAAAGAAGCATGGGATTTATTATCATCAAAAACCAAAAGAAAATAAAAGCAGAATCATTGAGAGAAGCAATAAGTATCTTGCACCAAATTAGTTCAAGATTCCACTAACTAAGCCACTTAACTTCCACAGTAGAACTTAAAGAAGCACAAAATTACTATTAAAATTTTGAAAAAGCATATCTACGTATTAACAATGGCAATACGGAGAAGATATCTTTTGCATAAGAACCTCAAGGAGCTTTAAGTATACCCATATTCTTCCAACTCTTAGAAACACATTTCAGAACATGCTTTTCATGATCAAGTATAAACTTTCCGGCTTTTCTTCATGGGCTTTGGAATACCTCCAATCTGCAAACACACTTTGTTTGGGTCAAGAATGCAGTTGCAAATTGGTCATTCCAAAAATAAAATAAAATAAAATCAGAAGGCCATGACCATGAATATTCAGAACTTATACACAAGGAACTAAAACTTAAACTCACTTGTAATGAGTTTAGGTTCTAATATTAGTTCTAGACAATGATATTAGGAAATCAGGTGAATTTCTGATCCTGAGGAATGCAAAGATGTAAACGAATTCCTCAAAAAAATTACCTTCAAGAACCAATACCGGATTTCTTGCTCCTGCACCTGCACATGCACCTGCTCAACTCAATTTCTAGCTCCTGAATTGGCTTAACGTTCTCATTAACTAAATTTACGCAGTCATCAAGACTGATATCATGTGATTCACAGAGGTAAAACTTCAAAGTAGCATGAACTGAAGCAGGCAAATCCATCAATTTAAGAGATGTAGAATCCAAGTCTCGCCAAATTTTCAAGCTCTCAAGATTATGACATGAAATTTCCAGGAGATCACAGTTCCTGTAGGCTTCCATTAGAACCAACGTTTTCAAATGCTTAGATGTAACAACAACCGCCCCTTCAAAGCTACAATAAACTAACTCTAAGAATTCAAGCAAAGGACTACCAGATAAAACATTCTCAATCGCTTGATTGGACAACGAACAATTATATAACTGCAAACTCTTAAGAGATACCCAATTCACAATCGCTTGATTGGGCCGAAGTACATGAGTCCATTACAAAAAATAGAAACGCGCGCGCTACTCCTATTATTCCTTTTCTTCGTTCTCCTATTATTTTCTCCCTCTGTATACTCCAGCCACGTTATATGGTAATCATCTCATCATACTTTTGGTTTCTTCTTTCTCATCGTTTTTGGAATCGCCGCAGCTCAGTTGAGTCTTGAGTGACTCGTGAATTTCAATTTTTTCAAAATTTGGGGTTTTCCAAAATTTGCTGGTATTATAACTTGAATGAGATGCTTCGGGTGGAAAAGGAATGTTTCTTACTTCT
Organism: Euphorbia peplus; assembly: GCA_028411795.1. Lineage (NCBI taxonomy): Eukaryota > Viridiplantae > Streptophyta > Magnoliopsida > Malpighiales > Euphorbiaceae > Euphorbia > Euphorbia peplus. The sequence continues at coordinate 32,665,009 of CP110839.1, forward strand.
AAATATGCATATAGCTTTCTGAGCAATGGATAGAATTTAAACCATTGCTTTGATAATTTGTATGGCTGATGTATTCATCATTCTCTATCAAGTACAGAACTTGCATGAAAATTATAGCAACAAACTCAAAGGGAATTGTAGAATTGTTGGATTCTTTACTAATTAGATTAACCCTATTCTGGCAGTGTTATCTTGTATTCTCTTTTTCAACCATGAAGTGTGTAAGTCGCGCATCCCTTTTCTTTCTCACTGTTGGTACCCCTATGAGTTGATACAATAGTTAAATTTGTATAGTTCATCATTTGATTAAATTGTTAAATGGATTGTCTTTTTTATTAGGATCGTAACATCAGTATAATATTTGGGTCTGGTCTTGATGAAAATGTAATAATGCTTTTTTTACTTCATATTTGTCATGTTTGCTGTCCAATTTTGTGGTTAATGTTGTGAATAGGAGGACAGTGATGACCAATTAAGTGGCATAGGGGAAGAAGGTATATAAACATCCTGATTTCAAGCTTTAAAATGCAAGACCTTGTTATAATATTTTAGTAGAGCCTGTTTTCTGATTATTTGGTGTAAGAGAGGGTTCAGTATTAGAAGTGCAATAGTAGGTTTAGCTTAATTTCTAAATCCATAGTAATGTGTTTTTTTAGAACTCTTACTTAACCTAAATTTACTGGTTGTTGTGTTGTTCATCTTCTGTATGTTTCGGAGATGGATTGGAAACTCAGACGGGCTTGTTATCAGATTTCTTCTTGATGTTGGTATGAATACGATTCTATTTTATTAGTAGTTGACATTCCTAAACTTAGACTGTCTTTCTCTTAATGCATATATTATATTTTGTATTTTTCCACTCCCTCTGCTATTCTGTATATGTATCTGTGTTCATATCTCTTCTGTTGAGAACTTCAGATTTCGATTGAGGCAGCTAATATATTGAGCCGTCCCACATTTTCGAGTTTTAACCCTAGTCGATCACCAAGAGTGAGTCCTCGTTTTTTGGTTTGTTATCGGTGAATTGAGTTAAAATCTCAAATGCTTGTGTTAATGATGGAGTGATTTAGTATTCGTTTCCTTTATTATTAGGGCATCCAGGGTTAAGAGAAGTTGCTAATAATATTAAAACTAAGTTGGAAATGATGAAGGAGAGGGGTGGATCACACTTAATAGGGACTTAATATATATGTTGAACCAAACATGAAAGGAAATTGCATACTTTGAGTAGGTTATAGATTGATTATCCGGCTCATGCAATATTTCTTACATCTCTCGCTCACTCGAGAGGATTGAACTAATTTCCATTCTTACTCTAAAATAGTTTGTGTGACCGACGAATAACACCTTTGTTACTATACACTTACTGGAGATATGCTATTATGTAGCATCTCTACAAACATGTAACAAAACTAATGGATAAAATGAAGTTGCAAGAGTGCATTGGATTAAGGTAGGTATTTCTAGAGACCATTCTAGCTAAAATTGATTATTACTCTTGTATAGTTAGAACTATTTATAGGATAGTAGGCATAACAATTTGGACATTTCTAGACAAGAAATAATAAGTGCTTCTTATCGTACTTTTAACAGTTAAATAACCTCAATGTAATTTAATTATTTTGAAGTAAGATTCACAATAGATGATATTTATGATGAAGAAAATCGCAATTCAAAATAAATGGATTCAAAACTCTCCTACTACATGCTACATGGATCGAATTAACAATCCTTCCCCAGATATATAGTTTTGCTTATTAAGTATGGATCGTAACGGGCTAATATGCTTTATGTTACATTCTAAGATATAAGCACATGAAAATATTTTACTCCTCCATACTATCCATCATAATCAAAATCAAATCTCTAGTTGGTACTGTCAAACCAATGATCTCATGGCTCTTCCATGAATCCTCAAAAGATAGCTAGATAAGGTCACATTCATCATTTAAATAATAAGTTGAGGGTCCCATAAATAATACTCATAAAGCATTCTGAATCTCTTTATTTCCTACCCTACACAATCATCTGAATGCAAACTCTTGAGAGATTCTCAATTTACTTTCGGTTTCGGCTAAATGTGTAGCTTCAAAGGTAATTTACATTCACAAGAGAATCTATCAAGAATCATCATGTTCCTCACAAGGATGGAGAAGGGAGAAATAATATTTACTTCGTTTTGTAAAATGGAAATTAGGATTCACAATCTAGACAGCGATGAGGATGGGAACAAGATAAGTAGTTCGTCTTGCCAAACCAACAGATTCTATTTTATTGTTTGGAGTGAAAAGGAAAAATAAAACTACCCTTCGAAAATCAAACAGACACTTAGTCATGCATTTCATTCTTTACAATAATGGTGGAAATTTGTATAGAAGAGAGACAATGTGGAGAGGGGAAGATGGTAACAGAAATAAGCCTCCAAACCACCCTAACAAGACCATAAAGATTTCAATTTCTAACAAAACAAGGTTGATGAAAATTCGCTCGACACGACCTTTAGATGTTAGAAGACAATCATGATTTTGATATCATGTATAGCTAACCAAAAGAAATTACAATTGGGAGAACCAACAAAACTTAGTCAAGCAACATAGTTTTCACAATAATGGTGGAAATGTTTTCACATGGTTTTTATATGTGGTTTAAAACTTTCGAATGTTAGTAATTAGAGCCAATCATGCAATATGTGAATTTTCGCTCATAGATAATGGTAAATTTTGTCTTAGGAGCTCGTTTTAGATCTAATATACTATAGTAGTATAAACTTTCGACAGAGTTGTAGTTTAAATGTTGAGAGTTATGATTGATTAATATTTTGCTACATTATTTTACTCTTAAATAATATTTTGTATTTATTAAACAATATACATCACTTAAATGACACATTAGATTACAAAAGCGTTAGATGTTATTAGAACGGCCACAAACTTTTGAGATCTAGTTCAAAAACAAGTATTGAGCATCTAGTGGGGTCAAAACGGTTTCATCGCTATATGGGATATGAACATAATAAAATGTATATCATAAGATATACAGTAGAACCATTATATAACAATACTCTAAATAAAAATAACCTCCAATCTTAATTGCAATCTCTATTTTGTAACCATTCAATAGTTGGCCTCTTATTCCTAAAAACATATCCACGATAACCACCCGACACTAAACGGGTCGGCACATATAGGCCCTTTTGGGCCCGGCCCACTTTATGTCCAGCCCATACATGACTTCATATTTATATTTCTTCTCCTATTCTATCTTCTCTTTATATTGAGTGGAAAAACAGCCGGCGAAGATTTCCGACGCTCCTCCGTCGCCTGTAAGTTAAAATCTCCGCCCTTCTATTAGATTTTCCGACGACCCTTTACAAGATTACATTATTAGCATCGAAAAATCATTTTATTCTCAATAATTAGCTCGTCTTTAATGTATTTTAGCTCGTAAATTGCTACTTTCAGTTTCTGTAAGTTCAATGGTTTAAAGTTATTGTTTCTAGGTAATCAATCAATAGATACTTTGTTCTTCAAATTGAGCTAATGGGTTTGCAATTTGTTGATTCAATTTTTCGTTTTCGGGTAAAGATTTGATTTTTGCGAGTTGTGAAAATGTAGGGTTTTGGAGGTAAATGAGTGGATAATCAGTTATACATTGAAGATTTGTTGATAGATGTCGACTTGTGTTCGTCCAAGCCCCTGCAGACCTGCTCTGCCCAACCGAATTTTGCCCCAATCACACCAACGACTGCTCGTGCCATGTGTTTTATCCGTTGGTGTTGGTAAAAATGTTACAAGATCTTTGAAATTTGATGTTCATGGTCCAAATTGTGCCCGATGTGGACCTGTATTGAAACAGACGCGATCTGGGAAATACCTAAAGTGTGCGCCTGTTTGCTTGATGGGTGGCAAAGGGAAGTCTGAAGGAGGCAACAAAGAGGTAAGAGATTTCGTGTGTTAATCTCCATATTGCTTACGTGACGGTTACTACAGAATGATAGTTCGTGTTTCCATATGTTAGCTCGTAAATTGTTACTTTATGTGAATGCAATTTGTTGTAAGAGGTTCAACTCTTTTCATAAACTGCCGCAAAATTCTGTTTCGGCTTGGCCTGTTTTTTGTTGCACTATTTTAATGTAGCTGAACATGTGCATCAAGTTATATGTTTTGTTTAGCAAGGATTAGATGTGACTATTGCTTGGATTAGTGGTTCTTAAACTTGTTTACGGTACACCTGAAGTAACCAAATTGGATTAGTTTGGCTTTGGTATCTACAAATTCAAAAACAATGTAATGTAAAATGTGGAAAATTGTTCAAATTAAATGTTCTATAATTTACCCTAACCATTTTTATCTCGGACCATATCCTCTTCTGTCTATACACTCACACAGCCAAAAAGTCAAAAGTATCCCCTGAAAACTGGAACTCTGAATCAAAATGAACTTCATTTCATTCTTTTTAGGGACCATCTTGATTATGGTTTGTGATTGTTCTAAAACTAAAAGGCCGGTCATTTTCGTATCACAATTTACCCTAACTATGTTGAAGCTTTAGATTGCTGTCCTTGTAGTTACTCAAGCTGTATATTGGGGATTGGATATAAAGTTGTCTTTGACTACACAACAAAGATCTTTTAAGCACTATTCTGATGAAACCTTATATCTTCACCACCAACTAGGTTCTTAACCTGTTTACTACTGACTCTCGGAACAGATTAGTATGTATCTCTTTGGCAAATTTACATCCTAAGGTCTGTAGATCCTGTTCACTTTAGTATTTCAGCAGCTGTATGTCAAGATGTTTGTCCTTCAAAAGAAATCTTATATGCATGCACAATGTCCTTCATCTGCCAAATTTCCTTTATCTGAATGAATCACTTGTGTGCTGAATTAAATTCTTTTCGCCAGTAAAAAGAACACTATGATCCTCAAGTTCATCTTTTATTTTTCGCAAGTAAGATATTATATTTCATGATCTGGAAAAGAGATATTTATTTGCATGACAGGGATTTCCTTGGTCTCTTGACAAAGTCATGGAAAATTTCAAGGGAAAATCAGTAGAGGATGTGTTACGACAACAGATTGAAAAGGAAGAATTTTACGATGGAGGGAGGGGAAACAACCCACCCCGTGGTGGCGGCGGCGGTGGCGGCAAGGGGGACGGCTTTGGTGAATCTGAAGATGAAGGTCTTAAAGGAATATTGGATGAAACTTTGCAAGTAACATTAGCTACCATTGGTTTCATCTTTCTGGTAATAAATTGTTAACTGAATACGTTCAGAAAACGAATTTTTCTTTTACAATAATCTTTGTTTGTGTTGTTGCAATATATTATCGATTTGACGTGAAATGGTTTCAACATACTGCAGTACGTTTACATAATCTATGGTGAGGAGTTGACTCTTTTAGCAAAGGACTACCTGAAGTATGTTCTTAAAGGAAGTAAAAGTATCCGGTTGCAAAAAGTGATGGACAAGTGGAAAAGGTTCTTTAGGGAAATGAGCGAGCCGAAGGAGGTAGACAAGTTCTGGCTAGAAAAAGCGATTATCAACACTTCAACTGGATATGACAGCCCTGAGAAGTACCGGCAAATTGTTCGGAGTTTGTCAGCTGCATCTAGAGCAGATGAGTAATCCATGTCCTATTGTTCCTTGAGATAATAGATTAGAATCAACATTCGTTAGGCACCGGGAGCTTTGGTTTCTTATTGGTTGGCTTGTAATGGAGCAGTTTTGTATAGAATTCAAGTAGAAACTCAGTCCGAATATTTACGATTTTACGATGATATAATTCTCGAGTTCAGCTAATCTGTTTTATCTTTAATAAGAACCTTGTTCTGCGATTTCATGTTGAATGTCTACAACGGGAATGAAAAGAATTGAGGTTGCAAATATTATGGGAATTCGCCTATTGTCTCTCCATGGGTTTGGATGGGAAATTGGTTACTCCCAAAATGAGACGGGACTGAAATAGCTCTGGCTCACTCCACGGGAATTTACAAATGTACTTTTTGCATCAAAAAATTTGTAGTCTATAAACTTTTAGATGCTAATTTTCATATTTGTAAAATTTTTTTATCAGATAAGTTTACTGATGCGTTTACAGTTATATTTGCATAATATGAAAGAAATTAAATTTTACTAAGGAAAATATTAACTGATAATATCAGAAGGGAAGTGCACATAAGTTAGGTTCTATGTAAATTCAACTGACTCCTCACTCGGGCATTCCTATCCTTCCTATCCCGGTGCTATCTACTCCAAACCAGGTCGCTACAATTTACCAAAAGAGGCGTGCGTCTAGCTAGGTTCTTTGTAAATACAACCGACTCATGCACCAAAACATGAGATTCTCACTTGGGAGCTCGTTACTTTGCAAATAGCAATCTGGTTGTGAATCCGCAATAATGGCTTTCGCAGCCTCCATAATGTGCTATTCCGCCCGTACTTGAGAGGATTGGCGGCATTACTTCAATCATGGAACGGCCACATTAGCCACCTCTAGAAGTTAGCTGCTATTCTACAATCTAGTTGCGGTGGATAGACTTATCTTTCCCAAATTCTTGGGAGCATATTTGAGAACAAGCATTTGGTGATCATTGTAAAAAAAATCCAGCATTGTCTTCAGAATAACTGTGAACCCAGTTTATGGGCTCAAGATGCCGTTGTAAACCGGTTACTCAAATCAGTTACATTCAAGAATCAATACCAGAATTCTGGCTCTTCAACCTGCTGAGCTTGACTTGTAGCTCCTCAACATGTAGAGCTTGTTCCATGGTCTCCTCAAGCAAATTCATGCACTCACCGGGACTAATAATATCATACGATTCTAAGATGTACAAATTCAAAGTAGCATGAAGTGAAGAAAGCAAGTCCATCAATTTAAGCCATGTAGAATACATGTTTCCCTTGATTTTCAGGCTCTCGAGCTTAGGACATGAAATTTCCAAGCGATGACAATGTATAATTAGTTAATATTAAGTTCATGTTTGTTAGGAAAAGAACGATGAGAATGCAAAAGTAAAACGTAGTGCTCATAAACCTTAAAAGTTTAAACTAACCAATAAACACAAAGAAAAAGTTTCCATTTGAGTTTGTGTATTTTCACTCTAACGTGAATTGCTCGTGAAAGCCCAATAACCGATGTACAATGTTTTCACTCAGTAGAAAGCCATCTAACCATCAAAATTGAGAATCTAATTTGAATCTACAAAACCGTCTAGACCCGTATAGGCTTTGAAAATCTGACTAGTTTCCTGACTAGTCCTCATAGGTCTCCGTCCGCCCTTCTAATACACTGCCAGCCACACAACTGACCAAGTATCTCATTCAATAAGGTCTTTTTAATAAGGGCTAAAGCGCAAAACTAAGAACGTTTTTAGTTTATCCCTTATAATAAACTATCATCATCAAGGTAACTTTATAAGGAATAATCAACACGAGCAACACGAACATTAAAGATGCAGTAACTTTCTCTATCTAGTTTTAATTTTAGACTTCATCATTATCAATCTAAACAATTTTTACTAACTTTGGCATCGGAGTGTACTTTAAAGCCCATCCCAACCAAGATCAAACGCAGAAGATCATGTCAATGATCAAGCATTTGTGCCAGACCAAATGATATATACACATTAATATAACTAAGAATTTAAGAGGAAATAACATTAATCTAAATCTTCACCAATATTCATTTGATTCTCCTACTACCTTACTCAAGGCCTATTTGGTTAGCTTTACATATCTAATCCACTGTTTGCTGTGAGAGTTAACTGACTTTCCTTCCGTAATAGGCCATTAAAGCGTTGTTTCTAAATTATAACGAAATTGTCGTATTCTACAGTTCAAATTGGAAAAGCGAAAAGAAACTACAACACGGAGAACCAAACTGATGACACAATAATATTGCCTTCATATATTGACATGACCTTTCCACTTGACATAACATAATATATAAAGACAATCCGCTTGACATAACTCTAACTCTATGAACACGATTATGATCTTTGTCATTTACGTGGAACATGGAAACCATATAACACAATCATGACACTCCGAGATGGTTAACTAATGAGCTAAATTGGTTAGCCGAGTTTCTAACAAATCGAACACAAATTCACAATCATCAAAAATAGAAACAAAAGAAGAGCGAGTTGGTAAATTCATTGAGAGCAGTAATAACTATCTGGCAATCAAGTCTTGCAACATATTAGTTCAAGAGATCGAATCATTTGTCAATAGAGAATCAATCTAAACTAACCTAAGCATACACTAAACCTTTTAAGTTCCAAGAGTAAAATTCAAAAGAAAAACAAAATTTCCAACAATGGATAACGTGGAGAAGAACAATTTCCTAAGGAGACATTTATGAACAAACGTCTGGTGATCAAGTATAAATCTTCCAGCTTTTCTTCATCGTCTTCGGACTACCTCCAAACTGCAAACAAAGTTGCCATATATACATTCAGAAATCGTGATTTAATTATTAAATGTTCAAATACAGTTATCTGCTACAAAGAACTAATACATAATGTGATTGAATTATATATGGGTTTATCTGTAAAATATCATCTCCAATCAGTTATATTTCTTGAGGAATGCAAAGATGTAATAAAATATTTCTCAAACAGTTACCTTCAAGAACTGATATTATACGATTCTCAAACAGTTACTGGGATTCTCACTCATCAACCTCTTCAAGCTCGATATTTAGCTGCTCAATATGAAGAATCTGCTCCCTAATCTCCTCAACCAACTTCACGCGGCCTTCGGGACTGATATTATCTGTTTTTAAGACGTATAAATCTAGTGTAGCATGAAGAGAAGAAGGCAAGTTCATCAATTTAAGACATGTAGACCCCACGTTTCCCCTTATTCTCAAGCTCTCAAGAATAGGAGATAAAACTACTAGGAGAGGACATTTGTTCCCAAATTCTTCTATGCGACATGTTTTCAAATGCTCCGAAACAATAACCACTGAATCACGAAAGCCACAAGAGCGTAATTCTAAGCATTCAAGCAAAGGAGCACCAGATAAAACTTTCCTGATCACTTTATTACTCAACTCGCAGTATTCTAACTCCAAACTCTTAAGAGATTCCCAGTTCACATTCCCCTTTGGTATAAACTCGCTAGCACAAATCTTTATTTTAACAAATGTAGAATTGTTAAAAAGAAATTGCGGCAATGGATACTCTTCCCCCGTTTCCACATTAGTAACATCACAATCCAAAATCAGCTCTTGTACATAGTTTCGGACAGCGTAAAGAATCCACAAGGATAATCTAGGATCCAGAAGCATCAAAGGGATATCTTTGGAGTCGACAACAAATTTCTCTGCATTTGAGCAATCGCAAATAATTAGTATATTGTCCATCAAATGATCAAATTGTTGAATTAGCAAACAAACATACCGTTGGAAACAAATTCGAAGACTGGGACATCGGTCCATGTACGTTCCCAAGTATTGTAAAGATCCCTTTCAAAGCCGTCTTTTATTGTTGGATAAAAGAATATGACCCGCTCAATGATAGAATCTGTCAAGTAACCTAAGCAATGTCCACCCACCTTAGAGGATGATAGAACCTTCAAACATAACGACAATGAATATCAAGAAAAGATTACATAAAGATTCAAGGAAATTAAATTAAACTTAAAGTAACTATCAACGAGACTGAAACTCACCTCTATAAACCAACGCCCGATTTCGAGTCTCTCAACATGCTCAACCTGTCCAAGAGTCTGCTTGACCAAATTCACACAATCATGAACACCCATCTCGCCTTCAAGTTCCACATCCAAGTACATCTCATCGAAGTAAAAATCCAAAGTAGCATAAACTGAAGACGGCAAATCCACCAACTTAAGAGACGTAAACCACACCACACCCGAAATCCTCAACCTCTCAAGATTAGGACACGAAATTCTAATAACTTCTTCACAAAAACAGCTCGCTCCATCCAAAATAACCGTCTTCAAACTTCTAGACACGATACTCAGCTTAGTAAACTTATTACATTCCTCTAATTCCAAGTGTTCAAGCATAGGACTACCGGACAAAACACTCTCAATCTTTCCATCTTGCACATCACACGTAAACAAACGCAAAATCTTAAGAGATCTCCAATGTACATCCTCAACACGAACAAAATTACACGTACGTAACTTCAATTTAACCAATCTAGCATTGTTGAAAAGAAACAGCGGTAACTCGAAAAGCTCCACGTGGCGATGATCATTGAAATTCACAGTCAGCTCCTTCACATTTCGTCTCACGGCAAATTGAATCCACGAATTTAAGTCGGGAGGATAGAAATCCGTCTGTAATGATTTTAACTTGACAACGAATTTGTCGATATTGGAGGAATCATAAAGAATTAGGGTTTTATCGATGAAATTGTAAAATTTATCGGGAGAGGTACCGCGGAGATGAACGAATTTGAGAACAGGGACATGAGTCCATTGATGCTGGAAAGATTTGGAAAGAATGAGAGTCTTGACTAGATCGGTCGCCGGAAGACGGGAGAGGATCCGCTGAATCAGGACATCCGGTAAGGCGGTGAATCGATCTTCTTGTTCGTCGGAGTAGGAGTATTTGAGTCGTTTGATTAGGGGTTCTGAATCGGTTTCCGCCATGGAAGGTTTAGGAGTTCCCGCCATTATCAAGAAGTTGAATTTGAGATTTAGGTCAAAATCGTGATTTGTAATTATTATTTGAAGGTTATTGTGCCTCTTTTATAGGTGACGTTACAATATAAGCGGTTTCATTATCCATAAAATCATACATTTTATTCGTAGACCGAGTAAGGTCGTATTTTTTATGATTAAACTATAAAAACGTTAGGTGATAATTGAATGGCCGGTGTGCTTTGAGAATTTGTTAGTGATTGAAATCAGACACTCGATTTCGAATGTCTAGGCAGAGCTTAAGCCAGACGGCATTCGTTTACAATAGTATTAACGTCATACATACACAGTTGATGGAAATGATTTGTCTGTTTCTCGAACAATAAGCATATGTTGAAGGTAATATGACTGACAATAAACTGTGTTATGAACATTGAGTCAAATTAATATCATTTAGACATTAACTCTAAATTGATACTTTTCTACAGTCGTAAGCCTATTTTGATTCATTATACCCTAATGTAAATAATAATTAGAAAAACTGTATTTTGATTAATTTCAACATTGAGGGGAAAAACACAGTCTACCACTCTAGCTTCAATCTATTCAAGAAAAGTAGAAAACATTATCTAATACGTGTTTTGGAAGAAATGAGCAGATCATTGGCTGTAATTTTCGGACAACCTGAAATATCTAGAGCACAGCTTCCTGGAATCCAACAACGTGTCTGCCCACCGCAAAATCTCTTCAACTCCGGCAGATTTCGTAACCGCAAGGTGCGTAAGCTGGACAGGAAGCAACACTCCTTTTTAGCCATACTGCTTTCTTTTTCTTCTTCTTCTGAAGATGATGCAAATATTTCCTCGATTCGAGGACAGTTCATGACATACAACCGCTTCAGGTTTTTCATGTTTCACAGGACAGGCGCAGGAAATACCCTCTTGATCCTTGGACACTCGCGTATGACAAACCTTGTAAGATTTGAGAAGCACGAGCCATACGGTACACCTCTGTCTTTCCGGATAAGGACGTTCAAGTTTTCCAATCTGTATAAATCCATGTACGGATGTTTTCGAGTAGAGCTAGGTCCGGGAAAGACGGTGAAAACAACGCCTCTATTCCATGACATTTCTTGAGTGAAATGTGTTTGAGTTTAGATACGCCTTTGATTTCGAGAAAAGTCACATAATCCGAGGCATTTATGAATTACTAACTCTTGGAAGTAATTTTGGAGATCGGTTTCGCTTATATCGGAGTTATAAAAACCAACCTTACTTCAATGATCTTTATCCAAATAAAATTCATCATCATCATCAAACAAGCTATGAACAGATCCGGTGACAGTGTAAGGATTGTACTTCTGGCGTCCTGCGACTTGAACCTCTAGTACTAGTGGTGGTCGCGATCTTGTTTCATTTTCCTTATACCATTTCAGAAGTAAAAGATACCTGTTGAGCTCCAGTACATCAGAAAATCCACAAACCAACATTTCCAGCCTGCTCAAGCAGGCGGATTCCTCTCCATCGACTAACCATATTTAGCTCATAATTAGGTCCGGACTGGAATTACTGAATTGACGTGAAGTGTATTTGGTGAAGGGAATTACTAAACTGAAATTACTGAATTTAAGTAAAAAGAACATGAATTTTTTAGAAAATTACTTTTTCTTTTTTCTGAAAACTATAGAAAATCTACTTTATTTATAAATTTATTTATTTGTGAACTTACTTTTATGTTTAATTTCATTAGCAGTACTTGATACATGAATATGAAAATGATTGCAATCAATTTATCAATTTAATTGGATAATTAAGATCAATCTTATCATTAGCTAACCAAAAGCAAAAAATGATTGTTTTCAAAACAACTCAACTAATTTATTGACTTACTTTACTAATGAGGTACTAATTGGTCTAATTATGTCAATTATTTGGATTAGAATGTGCATATAAATGGAGATGGGTTTAGTTCTTTAATTGTAGAAACCGTAGTAGTACTATTTTATCAAATTAAATTCCATAGTTCCTAAGATCCTTCTAAGTATATATGTTAGAGGAGGTCGGTGTCTGGTGAATCCTCTTTGGTACCAAAATCAGATGATATTCCAAGGAATATCAAACAAATATAGAATATGTGACTTAGTTAAGACACACTTTCACAGGTGATCACTAGAAGTTTGTTGTTGGAGGGTTGTGCTATAGTGATTCAATGTCCATGTTGCAAGGCGTAACTGGTGCTCGACCTCCGAACTGTAATGATGAAAAGGAGGCGTGTTTGTCCGCTAAGGGTTGTCTCTACTACAGTTGTCCGAGTAGATTCGGAGACTCTTTTTGCTTCCTAGTACTCGAGTCTTATATCAATAATGGGTGTCCATTCATGTGGCTGAGAGGTACAACCATTACCATGTGAGCCTACCGTGTTGTTCTTTCTTGATCCGACGGTTTCTCTTTATTACTTCAAGCTAAATGTTTAGATTTCCTCATATGAGGAGTTGATCTACAAGAGTATTTTGAAATATTATGTTTCTATTCCGATATCAATAAAGTGTATTTAAAAAAAATGCATTTTAATATATATATTTCCTGAAGTGTGAGTACGAAGGCAATATCATTATCAAAAAAGAATTGTCGTTCTCAAACGAACAACTACCAAAGCTTTATGTCCAAGACTCATAATTACATTTGCATGCATATATATCAATTATGGACTGGCCAACCATATGTTTCTATAAGGAGTAATATTAGCTTTAAAGTTTTGATGCTATTTACAGTAATAAACATGTTTATTTATCGAGCTGTAAAGAGTTTGGATCGGATTAATTATGACTTTTAGACAAATAAAAACTGATAAACAACTATTCATAGTTAATTTAACTTAATTATGACTGGGATGTGGTGAATTTAAGCTCCACTTTAATAAAATAATACCAATTTAGGTATCAATAAGAATTTAACGTTGATTTGTACTATCAATCATACTACTTCCAGTGTTTATGGTTATTGTGTCAAAACAAGAAAATCATCTTCATCAATTGTATTTGTATGACACGTCAAATTTTGTTACCGAGGCTTTTAATTTACTATTTTGTAAACTTCGGGTCTAAATTTATATTATTTTCTAAACGTTAAGCCTAAATTGATAACATTTTATATGTAAAGTCTAAATTGATACCTTTCGAAAATCTTAAATCTATTTTAGTACGTTATCCTTATAAAATTATAGTCATGCGTACAACTTAAACTCGTGAATCAAGGTTAATGTTTAAGATTTAAGGGAAGGAGTGACAACTAAGTCCATGACTATCAAATCATGTTTCTATCGTTGGGCAAACCTTTATAGACTTGAAATATCACTCTTCAATATAAATGAAAAGGAGAATTTAATAGACCAATAATCATAAAAGTCAATAAAAAAATCTCATTAATGAAAGTCTTTCTGAGCAAAGAAAAATTCTCTTTAACTTAAGAGATTAAGAAAAAAAAACACATTGTCTATCAAGACGAAACATAACTAAAGACACACGTACACACACAAAAGCACAATTAGGTCCTCCAAAACAATCACAAAGGAACATTTAGGTCCTCCACTTGATAATAAACCTTAATTGGATACATCATACATAGATTACCAACATTCATACAACTTAATATCAATGCGAAGCCTAAAATAAACTTCACCTTCAAATGCATCCGTCATCAATGTCGCGATCCCTCTCGCCATGAAAAAATCTCCGGTACCTCCGATAACCGAAACATCCCTAGTCTTATTCATCAATGGATCCGCCCCGGCAAATGTTATGCTTCCTCTATGCTTAGTTGAGTTGAAAACAAATGAGAAACCAAGCCAAGCCGTAAAAATATCTTGCTTGTCATAAACATAAATCCCTTGAGCGCGACCAATTGGCCTCGAATGTAGATTGTTGTCTAAAGTTATCGGATCATCAAAAACCACCAAGTCCCCGAAATGGTTTTTCCCGGCCAAGATTGTCTTGTTACCCCATGCAGGAGCTCCAATTATCGCGGCAGTTGCATTTTTCAAGTTTTTCCCGTTATAAATAATGTCGTGAAAGTAAAACACTAATCTCTTGCAAGGGGTTCGAGTTCGAGTTCGAGCTCGAATTCCTCGGGGTGGTGATCCTGAGGAACTATTAGATAGGATGAAGAGGAGGAGGAGAGTCAAAATGAGCTTGTTACCATACATTTTTGAAAACTTATTTGCAAAATGGCAAGTGAAAAATTGGTTATTTATATGTCCTTTATATAGGGACATTTTTGGATTACGGAAATATTTTCTCTAGGTTGTAATAATGGTAAAATGAGCCTTTAATCTTGGCTTTAAAGTCATTATTGCTGGTGGAAATTAAAATTTGGTTCACGGCCTGGCAGCCTGTCACTGCTAACTTTGAGTCTACGGAAAAAAAAAAAAAAGCATTAATATGCTAAGAAAGTGGTCACCAAATGGTACCACTTTGGGAAATTTATTTCTGAATTGTATATTTGATATATTTTTTAAAAAAAAAAACTTGTAATTGTAAGCCTTGTTCTTTTTAAGTTATATTAAGCACATTTGAACACAATTTCATTTCAGTTTAGTCAAAAAGAACAGGGCCTAACTGTTTATGAATCCATTAGAAAAATTTTTTAGAATAGGTCGGGTTAAGTAATAGTTTCGTCCAATCAAATTGTAACGATCCGGTTCTGAATGCGTAGAGTCAGGGTAAGAAATGAGCGGCTTTGGATGTTGATGGTGACATGAATGAACAAAACCTTTCATCCAAAATAGAGAGGCGATGATTTGAGTTTATAATTAAGATGTGCCTCCCATACATGAATGTTGCATTGTAAAAGCCATACAGCCTAATAGTGATGGATTTGGGCTAGAGATTTTTGTAACTAAGATGTGTAGCCAATACATGTATTATTGACCTTGAGTAGCCCGAGCACAAACCCAACTCAGCCAAAACCAAATCTCAAGTCTAGTTCAGTGTAGTCCAGCCAACGCATGAGCAAGTCTCAGAGGCGGATCTCTTGGGGGCTTCGGCCAACGCATGAGCAAAGCTCTCAGGGGCGGATACAATGGGGGCTTAGGCCTCAATTCTCTCGCTACCAGAATGACTCCTATCAAGAGTTTCCTAAGTAATTATTTGAGCATCATCATTCCAGGTTTTCCAGCACATTTTTGCTCACTAATCGTATAAGGTACCGAGTGTCTCATTTTTTTTTTTATAGGATTATGCTCGTTTTGTTATTTTGATTTATTTATTGCTGTCCTTGCTAAAAGCCCATTGAAACCTTTATGTCCATATTATATCAACATAAATGGCCCAAATCCCTTCTTAATGAATGAGCAGGCCCAAACAGAAGCAGAGCAGCCATATTATATTCTAATTTTTCTTGTTAAATACAAATATACTTTTTATCGGAAAGGAATAATAAATATACTTTTTTATGATAATACTGAATATATATCATATATATACAAATTTTCTTTTCTTTTTCCTTTTTAAAATATATCCTGTTATTTATTTTTTAAGAAAGGTTTGGATATCCTTTCAAAAAAAAAAAAGTTTGGATATCAAAAGGTTAAAAATTTTAAATTCATTTCACGGGTTATAACACGATTTACAAAAACAGATAAAAAATGATATAAAAGGTTGACATATAATCATATCATGTATAACATATTTGTAAATGACATAAGATGATTATATAATACAATGATCAAAATATCACCTTCACTATTTTATATAAATAATATCCATTGATTATTAACTTATATATATAAACATTAAGCAACAAAGTACAGTGAATAATGATGTAGATACATCAAACAACACTTCATTCGACACATATAAAATTAAAAATAAAGATTAATTAAAACTCAAATTTTTTAAAGCCACACAAAATTTAATCTTACCAACACTCGTAAAATTTAATATCGACCTTGAGTCTGAAATAAACTTCACCTTCAAAAGCATCAGTCATAATAGTAGCAATTCCACGATGCATGAAAAAATCTCCAGTACCTCCAACGACCGAAATATCCCTTGATTTCATCATAATCGGGTCGGCTCCAACAAAGTTTATGGTACCTTGATGTTGTGTTGAGTTGAGCACAAATGAGAACCCTAACCAAGCAGTGAACGTATTTTTTGTGTCGTAAATGTACAAACCTTGTGCCCTACCAACTGGAGATGAATGAAGATTGATGTCTAAAGTTATCGGATCATCAAACACAACCAAATTACCAAAATGGTTTTGGGGTGCTAAGATTGTTAAATTAGCACCTTGTGGTGCTCCAACGATTGCTGAAGTGGCATTATTGGAATTATAGCCATTGTAAAGTATGTCATGGAAATAGAGGACTAGTTCTTTGCAAGGTTTGTAATTTTTTGGTTTCATGGTTTGATGAGTTGAAGAGAAGAGAGCAAGAAAAATGGAGATGAAAATAAGTGTTTTCATGCTTGAATTCATTTTGTTTTCTATGGAGGAAGAAAAATGAGGAGAAATAGATTAGGTTTTGATGAATGGAATAGAGGGTGCAAATCTTTATATAAAGAAAATTTCTAGGGTGTTAGTTATGTGGAAGTTTTGTTAGGGGTAGTGACGTATTTAGGATTCACGAGTAGGGTGTTGAGTTGCTCTATGTTGATCTATTAGTGAAGTATAAAAAGTTAAAAGCTTCCTCCTATATGGATAAATCTAATGAGAAATTACGGACGAGTAAGCATCTACTGGTCGTCAGTGAACGTTGAAAAGTTTATAGAAATTATATACACGAGTTTGAATATGTGTAGAAACACCTATAAATATAAATTTAA
Organism: Euphorbia peplus; assembly: GCA_028411795.1. NCBI lineage: Eukaryota > Viridiplantae > Streptophyta > Magnoliopsida > Malpighiales > Euphorbiaceae > Euphorbia > Euphorbia peplus. The sequence continues at coordinate 32,682,450 of CP110839.1, forward strand.
CACCTATATAAGCACCTCCTACTAGTGAATCATATATGGATCCATCATTAACTACTTATACAATTTTTATAGAATTTCGAGTATTTTTCAAGGATTAGTGAATGTTGGATCAAGCCCTCCTAACTAGTCCCTCTTGGATCTGTTTAACTCTTGTGCTTATCAATTTTTATCAAAAAGATGTCTGTGTTTATTTTTTTGACAAATCAAAGATTGTGTTTATCTCCGTTAACCAAAAAGCAGAAAAATCATTAACAGTGTAAAATGTGATGACGTGGCAATGATATTTTTGGTCTTAATTTATGAGTTATAATATAAAAAAACTCATTTTTCACACTTTTAAAGTTCTAAGCATATGAATGTTTAAAATTTTTATCAATAAATAAAAACCAAAAACTCATGATCACATCATCTCATTTAACACCGTTAATAATTTTTACACTTTTTGAGTAACGGTTATAAACATAATCCTCATTGTGTCAAAAAAGTAAACACAAACATCTTTTTAACAAAATCGATAAACACATGAATTTTTTTCGAAAATTACCCTTAAACTTTTACTTATCAGAAAAACCTTTCACCTATTGGCTATTACTGAAAAAACAAGCCTAATTTTCAGGTATAATAATTGCTATTGCCAAATGAGTTTGACTTAAATTGAATTGAGAGCTAAGATGGCACTATATTTGTCAATTAGACTTTGCTTTTTCCTTTGTAAATGGCACCTACTTCCTGTCCTAACTTGTTGGATCATTAATTCTTTAACCCCATTTTAGTACGTAACTGACTCTCTGGTTTGATAGTCTAAATTAGGTTGTACAAAAATTCTATATATAGCCACAATATGAGACATAATTCTATCTGTTTTTGAGCTATAAAATTTCATGTCAACCGAAATGATAATGGACATACATTGTATTTTAACTCAATGATATTTTCAATGTGTTACATTGAAAATTTCAAGCTTGACCCTACCTAGAACTTTTTGAAATTGACATTTATTTCACTTGAATACTTAAGTTTGTACGTAGTCATTTATATCTGGTTTTTACATACACTAGTATATAGCCCGTGCGTTGCACGGGTAAACTTACTTATATATAGAAATTTCAAATCTTTAACTAAAAATTTTAAAATATTCTTAAAATTGCAATTGAAAGTAAATTTGAATGATTTTATTTATTATATGCATATTATTAAAATAAGTTATTGAATTATGGGCTAAAATAATAAATTGAATGTTTTGCAATTCTTTTGAATAATTATAATTTTTTATATGCCAAGTCACCTATAAATATAGTTGAACATCAGCTTGGTAAAATATTAACAACTATGTTACGTACAATATAAGGTTTTTCTGTTTCGTTTTTAGATCATATATTACTTTAATGTTTATGAAATGGAAGAGAATGCATCGACCATATTTTATTGTTCCTAATTTTTGTGTTTATTTTACAAACTAATTATTACTTTTTTTATTCCATCATAGTGGTATAAAATTTAATCCAATTAATAGTGATAAGAAAATTTGATTTCACCATATAAAACAATTATGATAAATAATTATATTTTCATCGAACTATATTTTAACAATAATATATATCCAAGCTAATATTATAATTTTAATTTTTATGGTACACTTTGTAATTAGACATTGCATATATGAGAAAGATACGATGGTCTTAAATCTAAATCGTTATTTTATTTATTCAACTTAGGGAAAACTTGTAAAGTCTCTAAATTACTCATAAAAAGCTTAGTTGAACAAAATTTTCATCAAATACGATTTTAACATCACTTGCTTCATATTTGGCGCTCCTCCCTCACTCCTTAAGACTGCATTAAGTTAACCAAATCAATTAGAAAACACCATCTTCTCTTTCATCGCTAAAAATTGAGATTGAATCCAAATTTGAAACTTATAGAAGACTCTCAAGATTCTAGGACTAATCGCCTCTTTAATTGCATGCAAGGATTAAGGTCATTGGTCTATCCTGCTTTTGAGCCAATTTGAATTATCTCAAAATCTTTTTAGTCACCTCTAAATATCAAATATAATTCTCCCGAGGTAAAAATAGTCACAATTAGTCATGATGAAAGCTAAATCTAGAAATCTTACAAATAATTTAGAAATAGACGGGGATGATAAAAGCAGTAATTGAAGAAAGAAAAAGAAAACTAAGCATTCAAATTCCATAGAAACTCACAACACATATGAAAAAACATGTATATGTATTAGTAGGTGTTTCAGTAAACCAAATAGTGACAAAGAAAATATTACCATATGTTTCTTCTCACTAAAATGACAGCCTCAATATACAACCTTTATGTGCTCTTGAAATGAAGACCAACAATAGCAATAAGTATCACCACTCTTTCTTATTATTACGAAGCCACCATCATCTTGATATAAGGTTCAAGACCCAAATGAATAGTTTATATAGAAAAGTTCTATTAGTGTTTAAGTGATGAAAGAGCACTTATTAAAACGTTAAGAAAATGAAGGGTCATGTTATGTTAATTATGAAAGCAAGAGTTACAATCTTTTGGACATTAATATCTTGTTTCAATGCATTTAAATTTTTGTAATTTAGATAGAATATATATTTAAAAATTGTTAAAAATGTGAAAAAATGTGGTGTTGACACCTCATCTTTTGATGAGGTGGATGATTGTGGTGAAGGAAAATGAGCTCCTCTTTTATATAGATATATAGATTTTACCACATTAATCATATGTAGCGCCGACATGGCAAAAAAAAGAAAAAGAGAGAACGGGTGAAATTTTTAATGGAGAATTGCAAAAATACTCCACTATTTTGAACTTTTTTTCCTCTTCTTTCTTTTTTTCTTTCTCTCTTTTAGGAATTTCAGAAAATTGGAATTCTAGATTTTTTTGAAATTTAAGATTTTCGGAATTCCAAATTTTTATAATTTTAGATTTTTCTGGAATTCTGTAATTCAAGAAAATCTGAAATTTCGAAAATCTAGATTATGGAATTCCATAAATGGAATTCTAAAATTCATTGAATAAAAAAAGGAGAAAAGCAAAAAAAAAGAAAAGAAGAAGAAGATAGTTGGAGAAGTTTTAATTTTGATTTAGAAAGACGAATAATCGAAGAAAAGAAAACAAAAGAAGAAAATAACTTTTTTCGGCGAGTTTGTTATACTCTTCGGAGTGAATCTGACTATTACTCAAAAAGGATCCAAGTGGAGCATCTTCTATGAGTTGGATTGTTCAAGTTGGAAGCACCAAATATAAAAGAGTTAAGTGAAAAGATGTATCAACTTCACCACCGATCTGAAAAAAGGTTAAGCCAACAATTTAATTAGTGGATATTTTTTTTGTTGGAAGAGTAGTGATGTTTGTTTTTGCTTTTGAAGACGATTTTAGAATTTTGAAAGGAAAGACAAAAACTTTGTTAATATGAAACAACCTTAGTTACATCAGAGATGATACATGATTTAATATAATCATGCATTCAGTCCTAATTAGAGGGATTAGCTAAGTCAAAAGACGTTTTAGCCAGTACATCTGCAACTCTATTAACATTAGGGGGAATAAAAGATAAGTTAAAACACGAACAATGTTGAGCGAGCTTCCGACATGTAGTCTCGATTATTACTATATATATAAAAAAAACAGAAAGTAATTTCAGCAGTAGTCTCGATTTTACTATATAAATAAATATGTATTAGTATTAATATAATTCAACATCACATATATAGTATAGTTAATCCTGTTTTACTAACATGATTGAATTCTTATTTTATTTATTACATAATGACAAAAGATGAAGAAACTAAGATAAGAATTCACTCATATTTTCATTTCTCATCCTAAAACTAAAATTAAAATTCTTTACCAGCAAACATAAAATTTAATATTCATTTTAAGTCGATAATACGGGTCACCTTCATCAGCATCAGTCATAAGAGTGACAATCCCTCGGTGCATGAAAAAGTCTCCGGTCCCTCCAACGATCGGCATATCCCTCGATTCCATTGAAACCACATCCACTCCGGAAAAGGATATGGTACCTTGATATTGTGTGCTATTAAAAACAATTGAGAATCCCATCCAAGCCCTCAAGATAGTTTTTCCGGTATAAATGTATGTACCTTGCGCTCTACCAACCGGAGTGGAATGAAGATTGTTGTCTAAAGTTATCGGATCATCGAAAGCCGCCATGTCACCAAATCGGAACGGGCGCGTCAATGTTGTTAAATTAGTCCCGTCCGGGGCGCCAATAAGGGTAGAAGTGGCATTATCGGAATTGTGGCCATTGTAAATTATGTCATGGTAATAGACTACTAGTTCTTTGCATGGTTTTTTCTCTTTCATGCTTTGAACATTTGAAGAAGATGCAAGAAAAATGGAGAAGTATAAGAAGAACACAAGTGTCTTCTTGCTTGAACTCATCATCATTGAGTTTTGAAAGGAGTTGATAAAAGATTGCATGGTTCAAGTTGTTTATATAAGTGAAATTTATTGGATGTTAATTAATTATGTGGGGCTCATTTTCAGCTTTAGCAACGTGATTAGGGAGGAATTATGTAGCCATATTGTACATACTACATCAATTATTAGAAGAAAAAAACGTCTTAGTATATCATAAATAATCCTTTCATTAACCTTTTCCCCAAAAAATCCTTTCATTAACCATTTTACTCTTATATTTTTTAAATTGCTATTTAAAAGCACTTTAAAATTTTCTCGTGTATAAATATACGACTGGTTCGAAAATGTATTTCGATTGTTGCTTCAACATACAATACAAGAATTCTGGCTTGTTGTGGCAACTAATTTTGTCAAAATATGCCTTATTTTTGTCATAAGAAACATTATGTGACAAAATATTTTCTCGCCACGTTAGTCACAAGAAGTCCGTCTTAATAAGTTTTTAGTGACAAAATTTGGATTCCTCGCAATAAAATAATACTTATTGCTACAATAATACTTTGTCATTAGTGTAGCTTTTTGACGACTATTTTGTCATAATATAACCCTTTTTGTCACAATATTTTATAGTGAAATACTCATAGAACAAAATATATTGTGACTAGTTAGAATATTGTAACAAATATGATGTTATCACAATAACTATATTGTGATGAAATAGATATTGTAACAATTTCATTGATATTGCAACATTTTGTGAAGCAATAAATCTAATCAAAATTTAATTTGTCAAAAGAAAGAAAAGAAAAACAAATTGTACAATATATATAATAGCTAAGAGAATATTAAATATTTAGAATTTATTTTTATATTTAATGGAAAAAGAATTACAAACATGTCTGGAAACAACAATTTAAAGATTTCGTAACTGGCAATACTAATAACTAAGTCAGCTAACATTATAACTAATAAACATTGACAAATAACTACTTAAGCTAACACTAAACTCTAACTGACAATTTATTGTTACACCAATAACTGTACGGGGATACCAGCAGACACCTGTAGGATGAAAGACCAATATTTCAAGGCTGCTAACTCAAGCAACATGATGGCGGAAGGCATGATTTGTGAGAGGCATCTGATGCAGTAGGAGGCTTGAATTGTTACATGGAAACTCATCTTGAAGCTCATTCTTTACAGTTTACATGTGAAATATTACAAAGTAAATAACATGAAAAGTCAAATTGAAGAAAAGAATTCATACTTGTTCCTGTTGACATGTTCATGACTTTGAGTTGGATCACCTGAATTCTATTAACTTTCTCAACTATCGCTAGACATATTCACTACTCACAGGTCATTCTCTATCCCAAAAACATTGGGAAAAGATCCCTTAGTATATCAAGCATGTGAATCACCACCTCTCCTTTTACGATAATTCGCAGCAAAGTCGGACCACACTTCCAAACATCCTCATGAGAATATTTAACTGGAACAAAGGATGTCTTCAGTCTACACTTCCAAACATCCCTTAGTAAAAATTCTTTCAAAAGCCACCGCCGCCACAGAGCAACAACACAATTATAACTGGAACAACTAGCTATTGAGATCTGAACACATCCTTTGTTCCCCTGTTTTCTCTGAACAAACAAAATAAGAGAGTAGTCGCCGAATTGAGACAGAAACATTGATTCAGGAGAAAATGAAAAGAAACAAGCAAGTTGGAAAGGAGAGTGGGCAGGAGACGTGGTGAAAATTTGAGATATCATTTCTCTATTTTTTTATTTTTTTTTATCTTTATCTACTTTCATAATCAAAATTTATAATATTAGACCTTTAAGAAAAACCATTACTTATACTTTAAGCTGATTCAATATTTTGACAAAAACCAATTTTGTCTCAATTTGGATTTGAAAATTTCACTTATTTTTACTAAATATAAATTTGTCACAATAAATAAAATAAAATAAATTTTGTGATAAACACTGTTTTTACATGTGAATATTTCTCACAATAATGCTGAGTTTATTCTTGTCAAATTATATATTATCTATTGTGACAAAAAAGATTTGCAATAAAATCTTTGTATATGTGAAATCGTGACAAAGATACTTTTATGAGAAAGATGTTCGTCACATTTATAATCCGACGAATGTTAATGGCGACAAAATGTCAGACAAATTTTTTTTGTCACGATATCTATTAATTTGTACTTTGTTGTGATAAAATATTTGACAAAATAACTTTTCGTCACAATTTAATAACCTTTTTTTACATGGTTTTACTAATTGAAATTTTGTCGCAATAAGTGTATTAATTTTGACAAAAAAAAATGTCTCAAAACAAAATTTTGTCACAATATTGCATATTTCTTGTAGTGATAATATTGACTTTTTTTTTTTTTTTGTCCAATGAACACATCTGAATTTTTTTACTCAAGTTTATAAGTTGATGATACCACGTATATAGATTGGACGAATTTTCTTTTCAGTTAGTACATAGCTTTCCTCAATGAGATATTTATTTAATTGTCATTATTAATAATGTCCACTCATTAAATGGGAAAAACTAATTCAGGTCCATGGAGCTAATTAGGGCAGGATCTCAAAGACAATACTTTAATATTTGGTCCATTTGTTATAATGCCTAGTTAGTAGCAAAGCCCCTACCTTACTCTTTTCGGATATAGCACCTTCAAAGTTTAGAGTAAATACCTTTTTGATCCTCGTAGCATATAAAATATTGGCATTTGATTTGTATTTGAAAAATGGAAACTTTTAGCTGAACAATCTCCGGTAACGACGCCAAAAACTTGTTTCCCTAAAATGTGACTCTATCAAGTGCACTAGGTACAAGTAATAAAATGATAAGTAAATTATTGTCTCCATAAGAATTGTCGCAATAAAAACCTCTAATTCTGTCACCAAACAGTTTATTTAGGTAACAAACAACATGTTCTTAAACGTTGCGGTTGATTTTCTATGATTAACTAAATGAAAATAAACTAAATTAAACAAATTTAATAGTATAGAAGATGGAAAATAAAGATGATTTTTCACGCAAGATCTAAAGGAACATGCCATGCTTAGCACGAATCTAGTGATTTCAGCCTCACTTCTCTTACTTAACCATGAATTTTAGATAATGAGTTAAGGTATCTACGTAAAGTTCACTTGATTCAAATGGTCATATCCTCAAAATTCTAAGCATTACTAACATCTCAATGGCCTTCAAGACGTGTTTTTAACTTGCATAATCACGAAGTAGCATCTCATTTGCATGAAAACCCTCGATATATATCAGTCAAATGGTCATATCAGATATACATATCAGTTATACATGTCTATATGAAGAACAAGTGAATATAAAAGTAAAGGTCATGTAATTTATAAACATTGAAACAACTTGTTAAGACCTAAAACCTAAGGAAGTTCATTAAACGCACCATTAAAAGCTAACATTCATTCGTAAATAAGATAGAGAGGCTTATAACCATCAGCCCTGAGCTGACCTAGCCCGTGAGAATACTCCTCAAGTATGGTGAGCAATAAATCTATAATATTACAATAACTCCTCATTAATGGAGGAGAAGCTATGAAATCTAGAGGTTGAAGATGAAGTTCAAATATGAGATCTAAAAATAATGACCTGATAAGTTATATCTTCTCTACTAACAGTTATAGTCAAATTTGTGCACGTTAGTCCTCCTCCTCTTTCGATTACGGGACTGTGTTATTTATAAAATGTAGTCCTCTAAATAATATCTATTTAAATCGATTTGTATAAGAGAAAAAATCTGCTGTCCCCAAATTGGTGTCCCCAACCATGTCCCACTCACACAAAATTAATTAAAATAATTAAAATTAATAAATCATGTGGGCTCCACTTACCTCCCACATAAAAAAACTGAATTTATGTGAGTGGGACATGGTTGGGGACACCAATTTGGGGACAACAGATTTTTTTCCTTTGTATAATTGTCGCCCCCTTAATTATAGAGTTTGTATACTGTATATATACTAGGTACCAATCAATAAGAACTCTCAAGAGTTCAAACTCTATTAGAAACTTACAAAAAACTTTCACCTATTGGCTATTACTAAAAAAGCAAGCTAATTTTCAGGTGTAATATTTGCTATTACCAAATGAGTTTTGACTTAAATTATCAACTATCAATCAATTTGACTTTAAAACATCTACTTCCTTTCCTAATTTGCTGGATCCAAAAAGATATCACTTTTTACAGCCTACTTTTGCCGAACTACAGTCCATTTTGACAAATTTGCACTTTTCATTACGGAGAAGTCACAAAAGATAAAATTGGGAAAATTTACAACCCACTTTTTAACTCGTACATTAAAAATTCGAAATTTGAGATGTCGAATGACCCAACGAATCTGAAATAGAACAATGACGATTAATCATTAGAAAACGAGGTACTCGAACGCTAAAAATAATATTTAATTTTACTTTTTTTTGGAGAAAACGGCCTCCCATAGGCGAAACGGCCATGTGGGCCATTTCTCTCTAGGCCGTTCGCCGTTTCTCCCTATGGAGGAACGGCCTAAGGGGCCGTTTTGCCCTAAAAAGGGCATCTAATGACCGAAAAATGTCCACTTTTTGAAATTTTGATCAAATTAACTATTTTTGAATTTGTTTTCATACTTTATTCGTGTTTTTGTCCATAATCGAGAGCAATAAGTGTGATTTTGAAGTTGAAAAAGAGGTTATCGAGAGGTTTTAGAATTTCAAAATCAAGAAGGAAGTTATGACAAGGGTATTTTGAGAAAAAGTTATGACAAGGTTAATCTATTTTCTTTAAATCTAAGTTCTGAAATTTGTGATAATTTTAAGAATTCCAAATATCATCGGCTTTTGGAATTCTAGACTTTCCAAAAATTTTATGGTCTGAAAAATCAGGAATTTGGAGTTCCCAATTTTCGGGAATTTATATTTATTGAGTTGAAAAGGTAAAATATGGAAAAAAAAATGGACAACTTTGAGGGGAAAAGTTAAGGAGGACGTGAAGGGAAGTTGTTTGTGATAAGCCTCCAGGAAAAAAAAAACAACTGTATAAGGTATGAAATGTGATCAAAGGAAGACAAACCTTGTTTAATGTGTAGAGGTTGGCATAATAGTAATAGGAAAAATATGAAAAAGGCATGATTAAAGACATTGGTCCATTGAGCTGGGGTAGACATGTGCTTTGTAAGGTGTCTTTTGGGCTTGCTTTTATCACCAACCAAATCCAGTCCAACAACCTGAGAATGCAGTGAAATTCCAAGTCAAAATATGCAATAGAGAACCAAAAAGTGACACCAATGTATTCCAAGATCATTGCTTTTACCTGCTGCATGTAAATACATCAAATAAATTTGCTTATTAAGAGAAGTGAGAGGGTTGTTGATTGAGCAACTAAAGAACAAGAAGCATAATAAGCACGTATATATAAAACTTACAACAGTTTCGTTAGTATGCAAATATGTAGTATCAAGCTTAGAAATGTCCGTCATATTATCTTCTTCATCTGATCCCTCAATACTTACAAAGGCACTTGCACTCGCAATGGGAGACATTGGAGAAGTCGGTCTAATTATACTCCACTTCTTTTAGGAAGACCAACAGTTTTTCCTATAAAAGAAGATGCCACATTTAATCAGAAAAAAAAACCATAACTGCTCACTCTCACAAAAAAACTAAGGCTAAACTGAGTACAACCGAAATCCAATGAAGAGAGAAACACCGTAACAACTATATAGCATTCACAAAAAGGTACAACTGTTAACAAGTTTATGTCTCGGTAGAGATAATGTGTTTGGTCATAAAATCCAAAATGGACTTCATGTGAACCTCAGACTTGTTCTTATCAGTTCTAACTATGGATTCCCAAATGACCTCTGTCCGGATGAAAATGCTCTAAGAAGCTGCTACTACCCCAAGTATCATAACAGAGGATTCACCACATCACCACATCAACCTGTTTCTACTATTAGATTGAAAGTTGCTTCTGGGGGCTCAAAGAAACTACTTTCACTTGCTGCAAATATTTTATCATCCAACAGAAAGTTTTTCTCAAATCAAAAACAAAAATGGGAGGAAAAGGAAAAATTAAAGCCAGGAAAAACCCTTGTGTTCTTCCTAAGTACCCCATGATACAATCATGGAAGACCAACATAAAAAATGCTACAAAAATCCACAACAGTAGAACCCTCAGCAGTTACCAATCACACTACACCATTTCACAAATTCCACTTAATAGAAATTGAACAAAACAGTCCAAAATCAACATCAACTCCGTCAATTCTTACAGTCCAAAATCAACATCAACTCCGTCAATTCAATCAAGAAAAATGAAGGCTATACTATGGCATTCACAAAAATGTACAACAGCTAACAAGTTTATATCTTGGTAGAAATAGTGTGTTTGGTCATAAAATGCAACAATGGACTTCATGTGAACCTCAAATATTGTTCTTATCGGTTCCTAGCTCTGGATTCCCAAATGACCTTAGCGTGGATGAAAATGCTCTAAGCAGCTAGTTCTACCCCCAAGTATCATAAGAGAGCACCACATCACAACATCAACCTGTTTCTACTATTACATTAAAAGTTGCTTCATGTTTTGGGGGTTCAAAAAACACTATTTCCAATTGCTGCAATTATTTTATCATCCCCCCAGCAGACGGTGTTTCTCAAATCAAACAGAAAAGGGAGGAAAAAACAAATTAAAGCCAGGAAAATCCCCTATGTTATTCCTAAACAGCCCATGATATGATCATGAAAGACCAACATAAAAAATGCTACTCAAAATCCAACAGTAGAACCCTCAACAGCTACCAATTAGAACCTAACATACATCCCTCAATTCAAACAAACTTTCATCACTACCTTCAGTAAGAGTATGAAGCCTTGGCAATCCCGCCCGAGTCCCATCAACACACAAACCATTCCGCTTCTCATCTCCCTCCACTCCAGAAACCGCCGGGACATCGGGAAGAGACCCCGAGCGTGCCGATAATACCTCCCTATCTTCCTTCTGCCACCGTGCTTCTTCAAATGCTGAGGCGACTCGACATCGGAGTCACCATCTCTTCCACCCTCCACCGTCTTGGCGAACTCCAACAACTTATTTAGGGTTTTCCGGTGCATATAATACCCCAAAATGGCCACTAAGGGAGCTCTGACTACCGCCGCCATAGCTAGATGTACTGTATAAGCATCCATAGAGGAGCAAAGTATGATAAACTCTTTAACGCAGGCTAATTGAAATATTAAGGACTAGTACAAACAGAAGGCAGTCAATACCTAGAGAAGCAATCTTAAGTCTTGCAAAAGTTTCATGCTCTGGCTCTTTCCTGAGAATATCAGCTGCAATTGGATCAGGCTGAACACCGTGCAAGTCCCCAGATACACTATGGGAAAGAATCATGCTCGATGCAGGTATAGGAAACTGCTCCCCATTGGGAGTGAAATAAATGTGTTCGCCTCCCTGCACAAGAGGTTCAAAAATAACAACACAAAGCATCAAAATATGCAACAGAGAATCAAAAAATGACAGCCATGTTCTCCATGATCACTACTTTAACATGCTGCATGTAAATATGTCAAAGAGATTTGCTCATCTAGAGAAGTGAGAGGGTTGTCGATAGAGCAACTAAAGAACAAGTACAATAAAGCATGTATAAACTTATAACAGTTCTGTCAGTATGAAAATATGCAGTATCAAGCTTAGAACTGTCAGTCATATTATCTTCTTCATCTGATCCCTCAACACTTTCAAAGGCATTCGCACTTGCAACAGGAGATTTTGGAGAAGTTGGTCTAATAGTACTTCCACTTCTCTTAGGAAGACTGCCAGCTTTGCGTATAAAGAAAAAGATGCCACATTTAATGAAAAAGAAATATTAGGCTACACTGAGTATAACTGAAATCCAATGAAGAGAAAGATGCCCTAACAACTATATGGCATTCACAAGAATGTACGACTCTTAACAAGTTAAGTGTTCGGTTATAAAGTTCCGAAATGGATTTCATGTGAACACCAATTTGTTCTTGTAAAGTGACAAGTCCTTGCTTTTGATTCCCAAATGGTTTTTGTTTGGATGAAAATGCTCTAAGAAGCTAGTTCTACCCCAAGTATCATAACAGAGGATTCACCAAATCACCACACGAACCTGTTTCTACCATTAGATTGGAGGTTGCTTTGAGTTATGGGGCTCAAAAAATACTAGAAAGGGTGGAAAAGCAGAAATTAAAGCCAGGAAAATCCGCTATATTCCGCCTAAATATCCCATGATATGATCATGGAAATCCAACATCATCATTACTGAAGCAAAAATGCTACAAAAATCCACAACAGTAGAACGATTAACATTTACCAATTAGAACACACCACTTCACAAATTCCCCCCAATAGAACACATCACTTCACAAATTCCCTACAATCATTTCCCATAAAATCCACCAAAACAATCTAAAAACCCCTCATTTCCCATAATCAGGTTCTTTCCTCAACTTTGACTTGATAAACCTTAAAAGATGTTTCTGATTCATGCATGCTGAATGATGAACATGTGAATCAACTTTTCGAACATTGTAGAAGTCATGATGAGGAGCACTTTTCTAAGCAAGGAACTCCCTATCGGCATTAAGCATCAAATGAAGGTTGAACTTACTGAAAAATGTTAAAAAATGTATGTTATCACATCCACTAGGAGCAAGCTTTCAATGTAACTAACCAAAGGACTAAGTCCAGGGATATATACTTGTTCTAGGAGATTCAACCGATGATGGCATAAAGTTCTGATATTTCCAACTGCAATAACTCCAAGTATGTGGTGCAAATCAGTGAAGAAAGTTGTTGCATCAGCCACAGGAAAGAGTTCTTCCTTAGCTGTAGAAGATAGCACAGTAGAATTAGCAACCAACGGGACAGTAAAAATAGGACAATTATCCGTCAAATCATAAATTGATCATATATTTCAAGGCACCAACGGGACACTAAAAATGGGACAAGGCAAGCAAAACGACAGTAAAAACAGGACAATTTTCCGTCAAATCGTAAATTGTCAAGGCACCAACGGGACAGTAAAAACGGGACAAGGCAACCAACGGGACAGTAAAAACGGGACAAGGCAACCAACAGGACAATTATCCGTCAAACCGTAAATTGATCATATATTTCAAGGCACCAACGGGACAGTAAAAACGGGACAAGGCAACCAACGAGGCAGTAAAAATGGGACAAGGAAACCAAAAGGACAGTAAAAACAGGACAATTATCCGTCAAATCGTAAATTGATCATATATTTCAAGGCACCAACGGGACAGTAAAAACGGGACAATTATCCGTCAAATCGTATATTGATCATATATTTCAAGGCACCAACGGGACAGTAAAAACGAGACAAGGCAACCAACGGGACAGTAAAAAGGGACAATAAGTCGTAAATTGATCATATATTTCAAGGCAACCAACGGGACAGTAAAAAGGGAAAATAAGTCGTAAATTGATCATATATTTCAAGGCAACCAACGGGACAGTAAAAAGGGACAATTATCCGTCAACTCGTAAATTGATCATATATTTCAACGCACCAACGGGACAGTAAAAACGAGACAAGGCAACCAACGGAACAGTAAAATGGGACAATTATCCGTCAACTCGTAAATTGATCATATATTTCCAGGCAACCAACAGGACTGTAAAAAGGGAAAAGGCATCCAACAGGAAAGTAAAAAGGGACAAGGCAACCAACGCGACAAGGCAACCAACGAGACAGAACAAGTCATCCAACGGAACAGTAAAAAGGGACAAGGCAACCAACGCGACAAGGCAACCAACGAGACAGAACAAGTCATCCAACGGAACAGTAAAAAGGGACAAGGCAACCAACGAGGCAGTAAAAACGGGACAAGACAACCAACAGGACAGTTAAAAGGGACAACGCAACCAGCGGGACAGTAAAAAGGGACAAGGCATCCAACAACACAGTTAAAAGGGACAAGACATTCAACGGGACAGTAAAGAGGGACAAGGCATCCAACAGGACACTAGAAAGGGGCAAAGCATCAAAAGGGACAGTAAAAATAGGACAAGGCAACCAACGTGACAGTAAAAACGGGACAATTATCCGTCAAATCGTAAATTGATCATATATTTCCAGGCAACCAACAGGACAGTATAAACGGGACAAGGCAACCAATGAGACAGTATAAACAGGACAATTATCCGTCAAATCGTATATTAATCATATATTTCAAGGCACCAACAGAACAGTAAAAACGAGACAAGGGAACCAACGGGACTGTAAAAACGGGACAAGGGAACCAACGGGACTGTAAAAATGGGACAATTGTCCGTCAAATCGTAAATTGATCATATATTTCAAGGCACCAATGGGACAATAAAAACGGGACAAGGGAACCAACGGGATAGCAAAAACGGGACAATTATCTGTCAACTCATAAAATGATCATATATTTTCAAGCAACCAACGGGACAGTAAAAAGGGACAAGGCAACCAACGGGACAGTAAAAAGGGACAAGGCAACCAACGGGACAGTAAAAACGGGACAAGGCATCCAACGAAGCAGTAAAAACGGGACAAGGCAACCAACGGGACAGTAAAAAGGGACAAGCCTCCAATGGGACACTAGAAAGGGACAAGGCATCCAACGGGACACTAGAAAGGGACAAGGCATCCAACGCGACACTAGAAAGGGTCAGTAAAAACAGGAAAAGGCATCCAACAGGACAAGGCAACCAATGTGATAGTAAAAACAGGACAATTATCCATCAAATCGTAACTTGATCATATATTTCCAGGCAACCAACAGGACACTACAAAACGGGACAAGGCAACCAACGAGACAGTAAAAACGAAACAATTATTCGTGAAATCGTAAATTGATGATAGGATAAAGCAGGGACATAAGGGATATAGTGTGTGTCATAAAGGGACTCTTTTCAAGTTCTAATTGAAGTTATCCTCATCTTTCACGAGCAAATTATAATAATCTCAGGTTACGAGATAGTTCAACATTATATTCAGAGACATGTTAAATTACGTGACGAATCAGGCGACATTATACAGACTCTAGGACCCAGCAACCGAAAATAATTCCACAGGGTAAATATCGCAAACCCTAAATAGAGAAAAAAGGGCGAAATAAAATTGTCGAAACCCTAGAATCATTTGGAACAGAAATCAGAGTTGGTTCGACACCATAAGAAAAAATTGATCCAAACCAACAATATAAAAGACAAGTAAATACGCACCACAAAATCAATCAATCGGAGAATCTCGAATACACCCACAAAATCAGAGGCAACATTTTAAATTCCGTAACCCTAAATCGGTCCATTTCGGAATCCACCCTCAAAATCACAGGCGCAAGATTTTGAATTCCATAACCCCAAAATCGCATCTTGAATTCACCACAGAGGCAAAATTTTACATTGCGCGTAACCCACAAAATGAAGCGTTGGAATTAAGTCTGTCTGTCTTTTATTTATATAGGCTCAAATATTATGTCGGTCATATAGAAATAAAACCTTAATAAAACTTTTATTTTTTAAAATTAATTAAATTGCACTTTTAAAATAGCATTAGTATGAGTCCCGTGTGCATAGCCAAAACAAAGAAATAATTCATAATGATCGTAGTAAATTATATCAAATTATTTTTAGAGATTATTGAAAGAACACTTTTAATTAGTAAATTATTCTTAAAACACATAATTGCAGAGCTTATGAAGCATGTTGAGCAAATTATAGATTTGCTCATTTTGTTACAATAATATGGTCTCTCATAAAATTTCTAAATATAACGTTTTACAAGCCATTACTTTGACATTAACAATAAAAAATGAACTATAGTTGTACATAAAAAAAACACTTTAAATAAACTAAATCGTAATAAGGCTGCATAGTGAGGCCCTGTTCTTTTTAACTAATTTCATCAAAATTCGATTCAATTCAACAAAATTCAGCAAATTCAATTTAGCCATAAAGAACGGGCCTTATACGCCTCAAAAGGAAATGAAATAAAATGAAAGAAGATAGTGATAGTCATGTATATGATACACATGACAAAACAAAATATTTTTCGCAAGCCTTGTCTAGCTATAAACTAAACTCAAGATTCATCTCCCAGTATGGAAATTGAGAAATTAAATTGTACAAATATGAAAAACAAACAATCAGTATAATATCAATTGATAAGCTAAACCTTTTTCCATTGTTGCCAAACTAAATTGAAATTCAACCAATTAGTTAGATATGAAATTTTACCATGATGTGCACCCAACTTTTTAACTCCAAGTGACCTGCACATATATTTTCATAATCATTGAGTAAATAGAATAGCAATATCATAGAGTTCATTTTAAGAAATTTGAAGGCCTTTTAGTTTTTTTACCAGTTCAACATAGATGACACAATACTCTATTGCAATGACTGGTTTTTGTTCGTTAAATCTGCGTGCAAGACCTGAAAGTAGAAAACCAAAGGCGCTATATTAATTTTCTGAAATTCAATTATGCAATAAACTGACCGTAAGGAATAGAAAAACAACGCGGGCATCAATAGTTAAAAGAATGCGAAAAAGGAAAGGAAAGAGTGGAGTTACACAGGTGAAGAAAAGGCATTAAACAATCAATTTGTCAATTGAAGACCCAAATTTGAAGTTTCTAACCTGGTAACTTGATTGAATTCAAATACATGTTTGAAAATCATAATCTACAACTATAAAATAATAGGAAAAATGCAAACATTTAAGGAACACGGACATCAAAAAGATTTAACTGACTGTATGATATCAAAAATATGTAAAATTAATCTTGCAACATTCACCTTAAAATTTTGCTCAATATCCACGTATATCAGACCGACCACCCACCGACCAGTAGAGATTAGGCTATAGATTCCACAACTTAGATTGGAACATTGGTATAGCAGTAGTGGATAGATGATATGAGAAATCAAATGTCCAACTCAGAACTCATTCGTAATGTGATAAAGGTTGAACATTGTTCATGTAGCTGGATTGGTCGTTGGATGTGTATAGCTTTTATATTCGCAACCTAACTCATATATCCACCTTACTCTTATCCAAGGTATTGCATTTTTGTTTCTTCATTAGGGCGTTTCCTTGCTACATACAAAAACTGGATTTAACTCACAACACACAAAAACAAAAGTTCCTCGTAGATTTGATCTTTGCTCACCGTACACGCTTTGGTGGATGTATTAATTTGGCTAACAGCAGTTAGTACGTGACATATATTTTTTTATGTGAAATATTTAATAAAATAATAATTGAATCTGAAAATAATGAATAAACTATTGAAAATTTATTCAAAAGATTCAAAGTTGCTGACTTGTATCACAAAATTTGCGAAGCAGAGACAGTAGATGAACCACTATTTTCCTTTTTTTGTTGGATCTTTGTTTAAATTATTTTAGAAATAGAAATTCTTACTTAATGCAATCTTTCTGTTCAAATAATTAATTAGTTGAAGGTTGACAAGCGAAGAAACTAGTGTTCCATACATTCTTCTTCTTGACAAAAAATAAAATAAAATTATGAGAAAGTATAATTATAAGCCTCTAATGAAATTTATTTGCGGATTTAGTAATCCAAGTTGTTTGAAATTTGAATATTTTTCTTTTTGCAAGGATCCTTTTAATATTACAAATTCAGTTTGGTTACTAACAATTTGGTGATTGATCCATTATGTCTGGTTTGTCATTCTCATTTAGAGGACAAAATAAAGTGGTTCGCGTTAAATTTCGGAATTTTTATGTTTTTAAGCTGTGAAATTTAAGGTAGTATTTGCACTTTAATGTTTTCTAAACTTGAAGCGTGTACTAAACAGGTTCACCTTATCATGTATTGAATTTGATTAATAGACGAAAATTACTAAGATCCAAATCTTGAACTACCATAAAGGCTCTAATATCAATTCAAAGAACAAATCATCTAAAATTGATGTTGACTCAAATCTTTCATTGAATAATTTTGTTGATAACATACATTTAAATTCAAGACCAAATTACAACGAATTAAAAATCAACTCATAAACTAATAACAATCAACAATTAAATGTCAAGCTTAAAACAATTCCAATCAGAAAAAGGAAATATTCACTCATTTCCCACATTTTGTTCTCGAAAATGCTCATACCAATTTGAAACTCCCCCAACATAATCTCGCATGCACATGTTCATTGAGAATCTTATTTCGGTAAACTACTTATAACACTCGTACAACTTAATATCCATCTTGAGCCGAAAATATGCAATACCTTCGGTAGCAACAGTTCGAATAGTAGCAATCCCTCTTGACATAAAGAAGTCTCCAGTACCTCCAACCACAGCAAGATCTCTAGCACTTTGGTCCATGAAATCCGCACCCATAATCTGAAGTGTTCCTTTATGTTGAGTCGAGTTAAACACCAAAGTAAATGAAAACCAGGCATTGTAGTCTGTTTTCTTGTCGTAGAAGTAAAACCCTTGTGCCCTGGCAACCGGAGGAGAATGAAAATTCTCGTCTTCTGTTACAGGATCGTCGAAAACGACCATCATCCCGAAGATGTAGTCACCGAGTTTTGTAGCATTCGTGACTCGGGCGGACGTTGAGTTTGCTACATCTATTCCATCAAAGATTTTGTCATGGTAATAAAGGACAAATTGCTTGCAAGGTTTTGTTGGGTTTAGTGATTTTCTATAGGATTGTACTGATTGAGATAGGACAAGGAAGCAAATAACAAATAAACATGAGTTTATTGTAATGTTCTTCATCATGATTAGAGGAGATTGAAATGGTTTTGTTTAGAGGAGATTGAAAGGGTTTTGTGCTAAATTGAATCATATGCATTAGGCTTATATAAGGAAACAAATCTACATGGGGAGTTTTTTTTGGGGGATTTTATATTCTCAACATTATTTTTCTTCCTTTTTTTTGCCATGTTGTTTAAGTTGCAACCATTAATCCTAGTATTCATGAACTAAAAAAATAAAAATCACAACTTGTGACTTAAAAATTGAGGATTAGGTTGTTCTTGATTAAAGAGACGAGGGATTGAGTACAACCACTCTCCAACTTCCATTTCACCACCATTATTAATACTTTTTGCATGGTCAACTAATTGAGAGTATAAAGTGTTTTTCTTTTACTATCGGATTTTTTTATCCTAGTTTATAATGCTAAGGAAAAGTTTAAATCAAAAGTTTAAATTCACTCAATAACATTTTTTTTTTATTAATTTTTGACATAATTTTATACTCGACATTGAAGCGTGCATAATATAAGCTCATTATGACATATGTTTTTAATTTAACAAAAAATAAAGTTTGTTAAAATTTGATATTTATATAAACTTATGGGTCTGGTTATGTGCCTTGCTTGAAAAAGCCCGTGACACTTGTGACAGGCTTAACAAAGAAAATCTAATTTCTATCCAGTCCAGCCTAGATTCACTAAAGATCACCTAGTTTTTTTAGCCAAGAGTTGCATAAAAATAGCATGGATATGTCTAGTCCGACCCGACCTGTCTTGCCTTCCTAATGTTAATGTATAAATTATATAAATTTAGTTAATAATTTGGTATGGAAATATCTATTAAATCTTAAATCTAGATATAAAACTTATGTTTTATTAACTAAAGTTATATATTACATTTTTAAATAGATTTATATAAATTAGGTTGGGTTTTAATTTTTAAGTCTGAAACTGACTTGAGCTCACTTAAATTATCTGTGAAATATGTTGGGCTTGAGCTAAGCAATTTAATTAGTTAAAAGCTCGATAGGTCCAGCCCAGACAATAGACATGTCTATATTTTTTTGTTTCTATTATCTTTTTTGTTTATCATCTAAATATAGACATTTAGATAACTTAATTAGGAATATTCTTTGTATAAGAAGACTCGGGGTTGAAGTAAAATCTAGTACCAAAATTTATTAAGGGACGACAGTATTCATCAGTGCATTGCTGTAGCCTCGGAGGGAGTCAATTTACTTAACAAACGTTGTTTTGGTGGTAATCTTGCCATGAAAATTGACATTAAGAAAGCGTTTG
Organism: Euphorbia peplus; assembly: GCA_028411795.1. Taxonomy (NCBI): domain Eukaryota; kingdom Viridiplantae; phylum Streptophyta; class Magnoliopsida; order Malpighiales; family Euphorbiaceae; genus Euphorbia; species Euphorbia peplus. Next base: position 32,702,936 of record CP110839.1, read on the forward strand.
ATACTCTTGATTGGAATTTTTTATTGGCTGTTCTCGACGCTTTTGGGTTTTCTCTTCAGTTTAGAGATTGGATTTTGACTTTCCTTTCTTCAGCTAGAATTTCTGTCATGACTCCTACAGGGCCACAAGGATACTTTGCTTGTTCTCGGGGGGTTCGTCAAGGAGATCCTCTTTCCCCCATTCTCTTTGGAATAGCTGAGGATTTCTTAAGTCGACTGCTAAGTAATATGGTTCAGCAGAGAACTCTTGTACCAATGTCTTATACAAAACACTCTAATTTTCCGACGCACTTGTTATATGCGGATGATGTTTTGATTTTTTGCGCAGCTAATGTCAGGAATATTACGGCAATCGATGAAGCTTTAACTCATTATGGCGCTTTATCAGGACAATTGGTTAATTGGCAAAAATCAGCAGTGTATTTTGGGGACACGGTCACTCCTGCTAGGCGCCTTCGCCTCTCTGCAATTACAGGAATCAGAACTGGGCAGTTGCCGTTCAATTACCTGGGTGTTCCTCTTTTTGTTGGAGTTCCTCGTACAATTCATCTTCGACCGCTGGCAGATAATCTAATTTCTTCTTTTTCAAAGTGGAAAGGGAAGCTCTTAACTATGGCAGGGAGGCTGATCCTTGTCAATTCGGTTATCACAAGTTGTCTAGTCCATTCTTTCATTGTCTATAAATGGCCTTGCTCACTAATTAATTACATTACCCGGTGTATGCGCAATTTTATTTGGACAGGTTCGATTGATGAAAGAAAGCTTGTTACGGTCCCTTGGCACATTTGCACTCGAAGTTTGAAGGAAGGAGGCATTTGCGTTAAGAATCTTTCTCAAATGAATCAAGCTCTTCTAGGCAAAATTGCTTGGGGAATTATCTCGTCCAATTCAGTTTGGTTCCAGTTGCTTAGATCCCGATTTTTACATAAATCGGATACTCCTCGGCTAATCTTACCGAACTCTTCTATTTGGAGCTCGATTAAGAGTGCTTACCATCTTCTTCGTTCTCATAGTGTTTGGATTCTCGGAGCCACCTCACGTCTTAATTTCTGGACTTCGGAATGGTTATCTCCCACAGTTGCACAACAGTTGCACATTTCTGAGGCTGATCAGCGCCGTCTAACTGATAAAGTGGACGACTTTCTTCAGGTTGATTCGTGGATAAATCTGCCCCCCTCCACCATTCTTATACACGACCAAATTTCTGCAATTTCTCGAAGTAGAACTGAAACAGATATTTGTCTATGGAAGCCAGCTTATAATGGAATTTTTACAGTTAAATTGTTCTATAATTGGATGAATGTTATCCCGTCTCGTCCCCCAGGCTATCGCCTAATTTGGCATGTTACTATTCCTCCATCTCACTCTTTTGTTTGTTGGAGGGCTCTTGCAGGTTGTTTGCCAACTCATGATATTCTCTCTCGCAAAGGAATCCCTCTTGTTTCGAGATGTGCTTTTTGTCTCTGTAATTCTGAATCTGCAGATCATATTTTTGTCAATTGTTTCTTTGTGCAACAGTTTTGGAATGGTATTTCTAGCCTGTTTGGTCGGACAATTAATGTCACTGGTTCGGTTAAAAATTTAATTATTGACGCTGCCAATCAACGTTTCAGTTCTCAGTTGCAACGACTTTGGAATGGTGCTATTGTTCACGGCATATGGGTAATGTGGTTTACCCGAAATCAATGTATTTTTGAAGAAGAGAGACCGAATATTCACCTTTGCTTTCGTCGCCTTTGGCCTCTAATCCGAAGTATTGACAGTTTAAATAACTGTACTATTTGGAATTCTACGGTTGAGAACGGCATTTTGGATACGTTAGGTCTTCGACCTCGGCTTCATAGGGCTCCCCGTATTCTTCATGTCAAATGGTTAACTCCTCCTCGGGGATGGTGGAAAGTTAATACAGATGCTTCGGTTTTGGGTTCCCAGGGTCCTGCAGGATGTGGCGGAATCTTTCGCGATTTCAACGGATACTCGATTGGTAGTTTTGCTTTTTCTTTTACTTGTTCTTTTGCGCATATTGCGGAGCTTAAGGCTGCCATTTTTGCGATTCAAACAGCTAAACGAAAGGGTTGGATTAGGCTTTGGATTGAGAGCGACTCGACTTATGTGGTCTGTCTTCTCAAATCTAGAAGTGAAACGGTTCCTTGGATTGTTAGACATGAATGGCTTGAATGTCTCCATATTATGTCTTCTATGCAGATTGTTGCTACCCATATCTATCGAGAAGGCAATCAAGTCGCGGATGCCCTTGCAAATTTTGGTCGGATGAGTTTAGATTTAGTTTGGTGGGATACTTTCCCTTCTTTTTGTACTAGTTTTTTTGCTGATAATTTCAGCGGATGTGTCTTGTATCGGTTTACTTAATCTTTTGTACTCTTTTATTTTTTATTATATTTTGGGTTTTGGTGCGTGGCTTCGTGCTTTGGGGTGCCAACCTAGTTGAGATTCTGAGTCTTAGTCATTCCCGATCCCCAGTTCTTATTAAAAAAAAATCTAGTACCAAAAGCACCAACAAACAAAATAAAAATTACTCCAAAACTAACAATCAAATGTTAAATTTAACACATCAAATTTCCAACAAATACTTATTGAGGAAAAGGAAACTTGTACCCATTTCCCAGATTTTTTAACTAGAATTCAGGTGTAAATTTGGGCAAGTTATTACGGAAACAGGTCAACAATTGAAGCAGTCGCGTCAACGAAATTGATACTGCTCGAAATGACGTCGTGGAAGTAAAACCACATTTTGTTGCAATGTGTGCGATAAAAATTTTGCCGTACCCATAGGTTGAAGATACAACTAGTAACATTATAAACAAGAAAATTATATTAAAAGTTCTTTATCTCATTTTATTTTTCTTTATATTTTCTATGAGAACAAATTAAAAAAAATTCAGAAATGATAATTTTCTTCAATCTCGGTCCCGGCAGCTCGCCGGCAAGACGATCAATGAGACCCAGGTAGAATCCGGTTTGGATCCTATTATACAATTACATGTATGGTCCGTATTAATAATATTACTTCATAAATTTATACTTTCATATCTCAAATCTTTAATCTGAAATGTAAAATTTATTTTTCTCTAATTAAAGCCATGGTGTAGGCTATAGTGACTTTGTTTTTGAGTTACTTTGTTTGTACTTTACTTTATTCACCATTAGATCACTTTTCACCCCATGATCTAATGGTGGACAAAACAAAGTAATGGTTACTTTGTCAAAAACAAAGTGACCATAGAATTTTCCCTAAAGCCATATATTTTGTTTTAGATGATTAGCTTAATAATATTTTTCTCTAATAAATTATTAATAGGTCGGGCTGGGCTCGGCCTAAGCACTTTTTGTCAAAACTCGACATATCTACCAAAGAACTTGGGGGTTGAAGTGAAATCGACTGCCAAATTAAAGGACCAAATTTAGAATTTTATTATTGATTTTAGAAACAATACTACAAGCTTTGACTTGAAACACATCAATCCACAAACTAAGAATCAAATTTTTACATGTTTAAAACATCAAATTTCCAACAAATAATTCCCAACATTAAAAGGAAAAAGCCACCCATTTCCCACCCTTTATTTTTCAAAATGATCACACCAATTCGAAATATTATTCCAATATCCCCTCTCTTGCATATTTATTTCTAACATGAAAGAGTTAGAATCCGTATCTGAGTTACTTATTATAACACTCATATAACTTAATATCTAACTTAAGGCGATAATAGAAAAAACCCTCTTGAGCAACTTGTCGAACAGTAACAAACCCTCTCGACATGAGGAAGTCTCCGGTCCCTCCAACCACAGCAAGATCTCGAACGTCCTGGTCCATGAGATCTGCACCCATAATTTGAAGTGTTCCTTTGTGTTTTACCGAGTCAAATACCAAAGAGAACGAAATCATGTTAGTGTAGTTTGTTTTCTTGTCGTAGAAGTAAAACCCTTGTGCCGTAGCAACTGGAGGAGATTGAAAGTTCTCATCTTCCGTGACTGGATCGTTGAAAACGATCATCATCCCGAATAGGTAGTCACCGAGTTTTGTAGCATTTGCGACTCGAATAGCCGTGGCGTTTTCTACACCTATATTTATTCCATCAAAGGTGGTTTCATGGAAATAGAGGACAAATTCCTTGCAAGGTTTCGATAGTTTTAGTGTTTTTCTATAGGATTGTGCAGATTGAGATAAGAGTAGGAAGAAAATAACAAAGAAACATGATTTTATTGCAATGCTTTTCATCATGATTAGAAGAGATTGAAATGGTTTTGTGTTGAGTTGAAATCATGCATTCCTGCTTAGGTTTATATAAGGACAAAAATTTACGAAAAAAATAAAAAATAAAGACAAAAAATAAAAAACATTGTGAGGTGTTCCATCTTTTCAAGTTTTATGTATTGAGTCTCCAATTTTGTTGAGTTTGACAAACTGAACCCTCACCTTTTCTAATTGTATCAATTGGGTCCTTAATTGTTGAGATAGCACTGAACATACAATTTTGACAAAAATGTGTTAACCATATATATGTAGAAAATACCGCTCAGATGAATGTCATCAATCTCATCATGTAAAAAGTATATATTTCCATCAAAAATTCGCAGAGTGCGTGAAAATTCTTGTCCAAATTCAATAGCAGCCGGCTTATTTTTTTCCTCATTCGAAGATCATCGGTTAGAGAGACCAACTCGTTTACTCCTGAAAATGAATTTCGGTTCTCTCCCGGTTGGTTGAATCGTAGGTACAATGATTTAAAACTTTATTGACAAGTTTTTCGTAATTCAAAATAGTTCTTTTCTATAATTTATCACCTACAAAATTATGTTTTCTTTTCTCTGGAAAATCAAACAACATTTCTGAAATTTTTGTTACAACATTTTGATACTTGATATGATATCTGTTTAATTAGTTCATAAGAGTATCTTCCTCCACAGTAACAATAATTCCCTTTTGCAAGTGGTTTGTACTTCTATGGGTGGAAGATCATGGGAAAAAAATTTCGTTAACAATGTAAGAATTGAATCATGGGCCTTTAACTAAAGGTAGAAGGTTTATTTTTCTTGGTAACAGGTGAAAGGTTCATTGATATTATCTAATATGGCTAGAGAGTTTTTATTTAAATATATTTTCCATTGATGTTCTTAAATGATTAGTTGTCCCATGTGTTCAATGTTTAATGTGTGAAATTATAATTCATTAACAAAATAATAGTCTCAGAGAAGATTTAGAAGATCAAGCATCTTTAAAAAGAAAAATAAGAGTAGGAAGCTAAAAAGACAAGATTGATCATTTTAGAAATGCTAGTTTTCAAGAATAAAAGAACAAAACCATATCTTATGCCTTAAAAACTCAGGATTAGGTTGATTTTAGATAAAAGAATTGGAGATTGAGTACAACCACTCTTCCAACTTCCATTTAATACACCACTCTCTCCACCATAATTGATTAGATCCATAATTGGTAGCATAAAAAGTCAATTTCTTCCCATTATTTTCTGATTAATCAGTTCTCAGCTGTTTCGAGGGGTTCCTAAGAGTTAATCGTGAGTCGTCTGAGTACTTCCGTGAGTCGTGGCAGGGCACTTGAATACACTCCGACAATGAAGTTAGTTTAGTTATACAAACAAAGTCCAAAGTAATTAAGTGTAGAGAGTCTTTAAAGCATCATTCATTACGTTTTTTTTTTTGTATTTATAAGCATTGGGTGTATGCCAACTATAAGACTTTGAGTGTGCTCTAATAACCTCTATGTCGATCACTGAACTGTCTTTAAGTGTCTGGACCAACTCACGTTGTATTAAGTTTATTATTACATTCAATTTATATCAACAAGTTTAGATTTTCATTTCATTAATAAAATTTAAGATTTTGTGGTAAGTTTAGGGAATTGAGGTTGCAAGGCTGCTTTTTGAATTTAGGGTAAATTACAAAAACATGACCTGTGATTTCAAGTTTTTACAAAAACATGACCTGTGGTTTCAATTTAGTAAAAAAAATACATGTGGTTTACAACGTTATCAAAATTAAGGAAAATCAACTAACACCGTTAAGTGTGCTGACGTGGCATGGGTAAAATGGTCCAAAAATTATGGTGGCAAAATAAAAGCTCGGGTAATTCAAGTTTTTACAAAAAAAGGACTTGTGGTTTCAAGTTTTTATAAAAACATGACCTGTGGTTTCAATTTAGTAAAAAAAAATACCTGTGGTTTACAACGCTATCAAAATTAATGGAAAAAGCTACTAACATCGTGGTCACGTCAGTACACTTAACAGTGTTAGTAGCTTTTCTTTAACTTTGGTAACGTCGTAAACCACAATGTTAGTAGCTTTTCCTTAATTTTGCTAATGTCGTAAACCACATGTATTTTTTTTTAGTAAATTGAAATCACAGGTCATGTTTTTGTAAAAACTTGAAACCACAAGTCCTTTTTTTGTAAAAACTTGAATTACCCGAACTTTTATTTTGCCACCATAATTTTTGGACCATTTTGCCCATGCCACGTCAGCACACTTAACGGTGTTAGTTGATTTTCCTTAATTTTGATAACGTTGTAAACCACAGGTATTTTTTTTACTAAATTGAAACCACAGGTCATGTTTTTGTAAAAACTTGAAACCACAGATCATGTTTTTGTAATTTACCCTTGAATTTATTGAATTCAAATATCGCAATTACGACTAGGGGCTTATTGGCTTAGGCCCAACAGGCCCAAGTACTTCGAACCCATAAAAGACCCATCTTGTTATTCACAAAAGATTTCAACTAGACAAGAAAAAAAAAATGGCTAAACGAAATGTTTAAGCAAAAAATTTTTTACCCTTTGCACTTTTAGACTTATCAATATTTATTAGTGATTAATTTCAGTTTAGTTTAGTAGCTTTCAGTTTAGTTCAAATCAGTGATTTACAGTTGTTTTTCAGTGATAAAGAATAAGTTTAACTGCTAAATTCTGATACGACAATACAATTTACCAGAGATAACATACTCACGATTCATTTAGTACGATTGTTACCTTTTTTTTCATTTTTATCATACATGCCATTAGAACACAGTTTACAGTAAACTGTGTTGAATATATAATTCATTAGCTATCCATTTAAGATTTACTGAACTAAACCCAATAATCGCTATATTTGTCCAAATAAAATAAATTGCACATAAAATAATTCATAGAAAGTGTCAAATTTTACTTCAGTAAAAATAAATTACTATTTTATAAATCCAGCTAGTAGAAATTTATAATTTATACTATTTAGAGTTAAAAAAAAAATACCTTAACAAATAAAATAGACTCCCCTTGATTCCAATTGAAAATGAAAATGGGATACATATGATCAAGATGAAATTAAAATTAAAATAATACAGAAACATGTAGATAAGTTTATAGAAATGAAGTTTCATAAATACATAACTTAAATTTGATTCATTTTATTAACGCTTCTACTTCAAATTAGAAAATACTTACCAACATTGATAAAATTTAATATCCATCTTCACTCTAAAGTACCAAAGACCCTCAAATGAATCGGTTAACAGAGTCGCAATTCCGGTATGCATGAAAAAATCTCCAGTACCTCCGACAACCGAAACATCCCTCAACGGATTACCCCAAATCGGATCCGCTCCCATGAGATTGATAGTGCCCTTAAGATTTGTGCTATTAAACACTAATGAAAAACTAATCCAAGAATTAGGGGCGTTTTTGTCAACATAAAAATAGAAACCTTGTGCTCTACCAATAGGAGGAGAATTTAAATTATTGTCCTCCGTAATAGGATTGTTAAATACTATTATGTTTCCAAATCGGAAATCGGGTGCAAATGTGGTTAAGTCATTACCAGCTGGAGCTGCCACAATTGAAGCAGTCGCGTTATCAGCATTTGCACCGCTGGACACGATGTCGTGGAAGTAAACCACCATTTGCTTGCAAGGTTCGCGGTGTTTATTGACATGGCCATAGGTTGAAGATACAGAAAATAAAATCAAGAACAAGAAAAACAAATTGAAATTTCTTCTTGAACTCATTTTTTTTCCTGTAATTTGCTATGAGAAAAAATTAGAAGAAATTGATAATTTAGGGTATTAATTCAATACTTTTATATAAGGAATTACTAACTAAAAGAAGACTTGAAAAAGGATTTTTTATTTTTTTTTGGTTTTCTTGAAAAAAAAGAAAGAAAAAGGAAGTCAATTACGTATTTTTTTAGTTCAGAATTCATGTGATGCATTTTTAAAAAATAAATTAAATTACTTGCTAGATCAAGTTCGTTGACCCAAGAAAGAATTATGGAACTTGTTGAGTTAATTGAAGTGGATTTCAAACAAAATAATATTTGGATGTAGAGTTTTGGGTGCTTTTTATGGTTACTTTGAAGTAATCCAATGGTGATAATTGAAAAAGTAATGGTTACTTTGTTTTTTACAAAGTTATCATAAAAAAAAGGAAGAGTTTTGACGTGGTATTGTAGATAAATAGGAGTATTATTTAATATTTGATATCATCTTTTGATTTGTAGGTTAATTAACATTAACTATCTAAACATCCATAATTTCATTCTATACCAAGAACATTTATATATCATCCACAAATTACTTTATTTGAGAGGAAACGATGATCGTAAATCTGTTTAAAAGAAAATGAAGGTCAATTTCGTTGAGAGTGAAGCAATTTGTGGTTTGACGCAAAGAATGATGATAGTACAAGAAGGAATGAATGTTTGTTGGTTAAATACTTCTCCAATTCGATCTAAATGAATTAAAAAGAAATTTGTAATAAAAACAAATTTGTAAATACAAATTTCGGGTCGATTTCGTATTTTTCATTAACACAAATTTGACCTAATATATACAAGCACTTACAACCACTTAATTCATCCAATTTTTCTGACATCTTTCCTTTTCTTATTAAAAGAAGGAAAAATGAACATGTAATATCCAAACATTTTAATTAGGATGGCACTTCCGAACACTCAACCACCGTATACCGAAGTCAACTTATTTTCATATTTATATTAGGATATTTTATGCTTCACATTTTATTTTGTATAAAACTTATTGAATAATAACATGATAAGTTATCATTGAATCTCACAGATGTTCATCTCTTAACGAACTCTATGGTTTATTTAAATTTTTTTTAACGAATTAACATAATTCAAAATAAATTGACCAATAAAAAATTACACAGTAGCTCCTATAATTAAAATTTTAGTGTGGCAAGATTTGTGACTAGGTAACATAAAAAAAAAGAACTTTAATTTCTATAGCAGTGTGACTATTATGTAATCTTGATTTTACCATTCAACAGAATATTAAAATCCTACCAGCATTCATAAAATTTAATGTTCACTTTAAGTCAGATGATACGAGTTAACTTCTTCACCATCATTCATAAGAGTGACAATCCCTCGGTGCATGAAAAAGTCTCCAGTCCCTCCAACGATCGGCGTATCCCTCGTTTTAATCGAAATCAGTTCGGCTCCGGCAAAGGATATGGTACCTTGATATTGTGTGCTATTCAACACAATTGAAAACCCATCCAATCCCTCAAGATATTTTTTCCGGTATAAACGTACATAACTTGTGCTCTACCAACTGGAGGGGACAGAAGATTGTTGTCTAAAGTTATCGGGTCGTCGAAAGCCGCCATGTCACCGAATCGGAATGGGCGCGCCAAAGTTGTTAAATTAGCTCCATACGGGGCGGCGATAAGGGTAGCAGTGGTATTGTCCGAATTGTGGCCATTGTAAATTATGTCATGGTAATAGACTACTAGTTCTTTGCATGGTGTTTGCATTTTCATGCTTTGAACATTTGAAGAAAATGCAAGAAAAATGGAGAAGAATAAGAACACAAGTGTTTTCTTGCTTGAACTCATCATCGTCATCATCACTGAGTTTTGATGAATGGATAAGAGATTCAATTGTTTATATATAAGTGACATTTGTTGGATGTTAATTAATTATGTGGGGCTCATTTTCTGTTTTAGCAATGTGAATTTAGGAGTGAGCAAAGATTATTGATACCCGATATAATATATCGGTAAGTTCGACCATTTAATTATTTCGTAAGATAGTTTAGTTATCGGTATATATTGGCTAGCTGATGTTTAAAAAGTTTTAGTCTAACCGAAAATCCAACTATATGAATATATTTAGCTTTTAACTTCAATATTAATTTCATCCACCTTGATGCTCTAAAGTTTGGTTCAATTCATAAGAAAATCTCTTATCTCCATTATATGTATTCGGTACTTTTATGACTTTATAAAGAAAAACACTATATAAGTTAGTTATACAAAAAATTTATAATTTTTTCAATTAATAGATAGCTTTTCTCAATTGGATATATTTCTATAATTGTAATTGTTTCTGATTCCGTAATACACGTGGTTAACATCCACTTGATCTTTAACCATTAGTATCTTCCATCTCATATACAATAGTTTAAATACACTTTTATAACTTCAGTCATCATGTTTAAATATGTGCATCACTCAAATAATTTTCATGATGTTACTAATGTTTAGGTATAAGGTAACCTCCATCCAAGTAACTTTCATCTTAAAAGGCTATAAATAGCTTTTTATTTAATTTTACATGGTTTGAATTTTTAGAGATAGAAGTAGAGTGGTCATTATTATCTAAACTAATGGGAAAGTTAATTAAGCTAGTTAGTCCACGGAACTAGTTCGTTAGGGCAAGATTTCAAAGGCCAGACTTTAAGATTTGGCTTATTTGTTATTACGCCTACTTAGTAACAAAGCCCAACCTTAGAGTCCTCCTTAAAAGTTTGGGATTAAACACATTAACTTTTATGAGTATTCACTTTTTAGGCTCGGTTCCTTTTGGCTGAACTGAACTGAATGAAACTGAATTAATTAAATTGAATTTGCTGAACGAAAAAGAAATTTTGCTGAAATGAATAAAACTGAATTTTACTGAAATTAAGTGAAAAAGAACAAGGTTTTACAATTATGAGATTTGAACTCATAACTTCACACTCCTTAGGCTTTATTTGGGAAGAGGGTCGAGGAGGGTTATAATAAAGTAAAGTTTAAATACTAACCCATGTTTGAGAAGAAAGGTTTTTAAGAGGGTATCGGTTATTAAGGTTTTCTGGGAGGTTTTTTGTTTTAAATCTCAACACTCCAAATTGGAGTATTAGAAAAGGTTGGATATAAAACCGTGAAAACTTTTCCCTAACCTTTATTTATTAACCCATCATACACCTCATCCAAACATAGTAGAATGTAATAACCACCATTATATTGTTTAGTGGGTGAATTAAACACATTTATTAAGATTTAGAATATTGACATTTCATCGATGTAATACTATTTCATCATATTTGTCTCTTTTATCATTTTAATTCATACATACTTGGTCATTAAATGGCGGTATCGGTAAAATAACATTTTCATTATCACTTGTCATCACTTGTCAATATAGCATGTGATTTTGAAGCTTGAACGAAAATTGAAGTATATTAACAAATGGCATCCCAAATTTTGCTTAATTTATGAATTTTTGATGAATTTATAAAATGCAGATTATATAATAAGATTTTGTTCTTTTTTACTCAACAAAATTGAACTGAACCGAACCAAATGAAATGAATTATTGGCTAAATATTTCATGAATTTTGTTGAATTGAAGTGAACTGCGAACGTCTAAGTTTGGGCCATACAATTTACATAAATACCAATTGGGCCTACCTTAAATCTGGCCCATAGACAACAAAACTGAGAAATTTATGGAAACCAAAACCGAGAAATTTTATTCATGAAACACAACTTTCAAGATCTGAACTGAACACTATTAAATTGAACCGAACTAAACTGAATTGAAATAAATTACTGATAACGCATAAAGAACAGGGCCAGGGACACGGAAACGCTACTGAATAGACATACTTAATAACATTCATACAACTTAACATCCATTTTAAGCCGAAAATAAAAATCACCCTGGAAATCATCAGTTCGAACCGTAACAATCCCTCTAGCCATGAAAAAATCTCCTGTCCCTCCAACAACTGAAAAATCTCTAGTCTTTTCAGTCATCAAATCTGCCCCCATTACATTAATAGTCCCTTTTTGCTTAGTTGAATTGAATACCAAAGTAAAGGCAAACCAAGCAGTATAAGTAGACATTTTGTCATAAAAATACAGCCCTTCTGCTCGGGCCACCGGGGGCGATGAAAGGCGGTTGTTTTCAGTCATCGGGTCGTCAAAAACGACCATCATACCGAAATTGAAGTTGCTAGTTGGTTGAGTTGATGCAGCAGATGTTGCATTTGATTTATCTGTACCATTGAAGAGGATGTCATGGTAATATAGTGTGAATTGGTTACATGGTTTTCGGGGTTTTGTTGATTCCTTCTGGGATGAAATTGATTGAGATATGAGGAGGTTGAAGAAGAGGAAAATGAAAATAAATTTCATTGCTCTAGAAATTGTTTTGAGTAATTAGTATTAGCTTATATATGGTGTATATATAGAGATTTATGTCATGTGTCGAATATTAATCAAGGGAGAATCATTTAAAAGTGTGGAATACACTGTTGGGCTAACTATCAATTTCAACTTTTAGTTTAATTGGGTTTTTTGATATTGTATCAGAACCTTTACGACCAAAAGATCTTGATTTCAAGTCATGACAACCCCATTTACTAATGAATTACAAATACATGATATAATATGAGTCTATATTATACACTCTTCAAATCCAAGAGGCATTCATGTGAGTCGTGTGTCAGAAATCAATTTAAAAGATGGCAATAGGTTCCTCGACAGATAACTATTTGTCTACAAAGTTTTTTTTTTTTTTTTTTTTGCAAGTGAATCACTCTCAAGTTTAAGATCGCATTAAAGAATTTTAAGCTATGTTGCACGGACATGAAAACAAACATGGAGAAGAGCGTAAATATACATCGGTTCTTATATGTTAGACAATCTTTCTTTTTCAAATGTCTCTCCAGAATAAGTTAGACTCAGATAGTTTTAGGTCATATTTTAAGTGCGCGACAATTTTCCCGTTAAAATGCCAATTAGAATTTAGAATACCAAATTGATATTTTATTGAAAGTTACAAATTAACTTCTATTTTCTTCCCCTAACTACTACTTAATATAGTAAGGATATATGATGCATAGTACAAAATTCTATGACTCAAAACATTAACTAATCTTTGGCTTTTCTTAATTTAGGCCATTCTCAATATCCTTTCTTGATTTATATCATCCTACATTGACTAACACATGAAGTCAAAACGGCAATGTTTACAAAACAATAGCTCCAAAGTTTTCAGTACATCAAAGGCCTCATAAATTTAAGCCAAAGCCCAAAAAGCCCGTAGGGAGGCCCATTGATCTCGATTCAGCCCAACCTACCCAAAGCCCATGGAACTAGAAGGAAAGCCCACAGAGCCCTATCCAACCAACCAGAGAAAAGCCCGTGAAATCCAAATGGAAGCCCACAGAGCCCCATCCAACCCGACCTATGAATAGATATAGTTATGGACTATACCAATTGAGAGAGTCGCATTAAAATTTCATTCATTATTTGGATTATATTTTACAATTTACAAGATTTTTTGACAGAACTTAAAATTAAAAGTGTAAAAAAAAAAAAGAACTGAAATTTCGTAGAAGAAGTTGGGTAAAAACTTCAACTCTCCTTATTCTTAATTCTTTTATTTTCTTCTTCATTTTCCCTTTCCGAAATCTTCCGATTCTGATTCTGATTCCGATTTCAATTCTGTCGATACTTGGACGATCTTTCTATCGTGTATACATAAACTTAAACCTTAATCATGCATATATTTACAATACTACCCGGTTTCTGATTCATCCCCCGGAAACTCTCCAACTTTTGTGGAACTAGTTTGACCTTGTGATGAAGCAGAAGCCATTGAACTATCATACTGCTTCACAACAAGAACAGAAGCAGAAGTTGTAAGATCATGAGATGTCAAAAGGTTCCCGGCAGGGCCTAGTTCCGGACACTCGATTTTAACTGTCAATGCAGCAGCTGCTGGTCCCATTGGTGTCCGGCCGACCAGGAACAGATTGCAGTTGCTAACTTCTATAACTGCTTCAATAATTTCTGGATAACTATTCACTATTCTACTCTCAAACCTGACTTCTTTTTCATCTGATGTCGCTTTCCGGAACTCGGATAGGACCTGTTTGTCGGATTCTGTTGAAGTGTAGGATTCGTCAGTTATGTCGAGTTTGAGCTCATGTGTTGCTAGTTCACTGCCTGCTGTGAAGTGAATGACGTTTAAAGTGATTCCAGGATGCTCAGCCATTCTCGCGCCATACGCAAGTGCTTCACGATCATCGTTTCCCCCGAAGAATAAGACTGTTATAGTGGAGGAAACGTTGCTTGCAGCTACATGTGCACCTCCGCCGAGCCCGCGGTCAACTAAGATCCCAACAGAACATGGAGCTGTGTCGAGGACTCGCTGATTGACCCAGCGAAATTCGTTTCGAGTAGTTTCTAACGAACCGTCTAACCTCTGATGTTTGTGGAACGGAAGGATGATCATTGCAGCCCTTTTTCGTTCCGCAAGGGTGCAGATATCCTCGTGCATACTGTGCATTGCGGAGATTGCTGTCATCGGACGGATAACCACGTGGCTTAGCTGGCTGAATGCTTCAAAAGCAACCACGACTTGATTGGAATCGGACTTCTGAAGTTTGTTCCAAAAGGGAAGTCCGTTCTTTCTCGCTTTATGGACCATAAGGATTGCAGATGTTCTCTCGGAGAGCTCCATGAGATGTAGAGCATAAACCCCGAGTCCTTGCCTCTTCCCTGTTCCCCGTGAGGCCTCGATGACATTAATCATTGTGGGGATGTTACTGTAACTATGGAAACATGTGAGAATCCGAAGCTGACTCTCCGGGTCTTTCCTCTCTATTGTTCTGTGCTTATATTCGCCTTTCAATGCTTGTTTAGCCGGCTTGTAGATTGCTATGACTAATGGTGTAGTAATGAATGTCGTGAAGATTGCCATCAGAACGCAGATAGCAAATGTTTGATCGTTGAGAACCTGCGAAAAAACGGATGTTAATGGTAAATTATATCGAATTTAATGAGAAATTATTTCTATTACATAGAATAGGAATGGAAATTTACCTTTCTATCTTTGCCAATGTTGAGCACAATCAGCTCCACCAAGCCTTTCGTGTTCATCAAGAATCCGAGAGCTAAAGCTTCCTGGAATGGGATTCTGCACATGAGCGAGACAGCAACCGTGCCTACAACCTTCCCGAAACAGGCTGTACTTATGATCAAAACTAGTAACCCCCATGATTGAGCTCCGTGAATTGTGGCTACATCAGTCTTGAGTCCGCTAGATACAAAATATAATGGAAGGAAAAGACCAGATACAAGATCTTCAACCTTTTCCACTAGAGCGTCTGCAAAATGTCCGTCTTTCGGGATTAGCACCCCGACAACAAAGGCACCAAACAAGGCATGAATTCCAATTGCGTCTGTGCAAAATCCTGCTGCCAAAACAGTGCCTAATGTAGCACAGACATACAGCTCATTTACGGGCTCGCCTTCAGGACATCGATGAGCCATCCATCGAAAAACACGAGGGATAATAAGAATGCACAAGATAATGAACCCAGATCCCGACAAAAGCACCCATAAAGATGTGAGAGGAGACTGGCCGGAACCTGAAAGAGCTATGGCAAGAGCAAGTAAAATCCATGCTGCTATGTCATTTACAGCTGCTGCTGACATCGCCATTCGACCAACATCAGTAGTTAGAAGCTTCAGTTCCGCCAAAATACGAGCCAACACAGGGAAAGCAGTGATAGAAAGTGCCACCCCCATGAATACGAGAAGCGGAGCTTGCTTTACACCTTCTGAGATGGTTTGTCGAAGGATGACTGATACTCCGATTCCTAATACAAATGGCAAGCTGATTCCAGCAAGAGCTATGCATAATGCCTTTTTCCCCGTACGGCGAAGAGACTTCGGATCTAACTCAAGGCCTACAAGGAACAGGAAGAAGAGCAGACCGAGATTGGCTAAAGTATCCAAAACTGTGAGGCTTTTGGCAGGGAAAATCCTGTTGAGATATGCCGTGTTCCGACCCAAAGCTGACGGTCCCAGCAGTATACCACCCTATTCAAACATTAGGTCCAGTAAGTCAGTCCGAAATCATTTATATATTCTTACGAATTGTAACATTATGGAAGGAATATACGGTCGAAAGCAGCGTGAAAACAACAAGTATCCATTTCTAAACTATTCGTGTTGTTTGAAGTTCCGCCCGTGATATTGACGTGCCGAAGTTTTTTCACAGACATTCAAAGTAGTACACGTGCAAGTTCAACTTTCAGATTGTTTCAGATGTTTGCAAAAAATCTTTGGCACGTCAATATCACGGGCGGATCAAACTAAAACCAACAAATCGGAAATTGTTTCAAATCAACAAAACTAATTCGGAAATAGTTTCATTATCGACGACAAATGTGTCAATATCTCAGTAGAATCACGAATGAATTAAGTATGCGTAACGAAACTATTATTCTAGATGGTTCCGATTAGTCAGTTCGAGTTAATTACACGCCGCAAAGTCAAAGTTTCCATTACAGAAACAGAAAACACTAGTCCTAGTGTATTTTGCTCTATTAAGAAAGTGATATGAAGAGTCTGGATACAGTTTGACTAATTAAATGAAAAAGTCAAAATGTTGGAACCAACTAGACATTTTACAAGTTGGCAAATATGTAATCACTTATTTTGACATTGTGTATGTATTTGTAGTTTTTTCAACAGACAGTCATCATCAAAAAAGGCTAGAAAGAAACTTCACATCATTTTCAACTATAGATGTTAATGGACTTGTTGATGGGCTTGTTGAAGCCCGCCCATTATAGAAACATTATTGGGGTGAACCGGGACGAGCACCGGTCCAGCATAACCAGATGTTGACACGTCAACCCAACATCTGGATAGTCGGACTAGTCCTGGTCTTGAACCACTATAGAGTTACTTTTGTAAAAGAGACTCGAACTTGGAAGTTAGGACATGGCAAATGAAACGATGATGAACATAAACGAAATTAAGGAGAGGGCAATAAGAACATACAATAATCTCAGCGATGACACGTGGTTGTCTCAATGGCTTGAGAAGAAAAGCGAGAAGACGAGTAAACACAAGCACTAGCACAATCTGAACAATGGCTAGAGGCAATGCATAATCCAGTGGATGATCCCCTTGAAACACCCCGTCTGATGTTGCTTTCATCGGTTTCGGACATGATATATTCGTAGCCATTTTTCTTCCTTTTCTCTTGCACGAGGTAGAGTAAATTCCCTGCAAGAAAAATTAGTATTTATAAATTTTGTTCGACCGTTGTTGAATATCAATAGAAAAATTCATTGAAAACTCGTAATTTTAAGCTGAAATTTTACCATAAAGGTAAAATTGAGTTATTTTTTACTATTGAGTAATTTTGAAGGACCAAAACTATTATTTTGCCATGTATATTATCATGCATTAGATTAATTATATATAAGATCTTAATAATAGTGACCTAATTTTATTTAATTTTATATAGACATATAAAAAGAGGGCAACGAAAAGTGAAAGGGAAGGTGATGAATCTACACACGTGTTAGATTACAATTTCTAGGAATCTAAAACTTATGACTTTTGTATTAGAAAAATAAAAATAATTAAAAGGTGGAGTTGTCATGATTAAGTTGCTTATATGACTAATTATGAAGGGTATTAAAGCATCTAACCCAAAAGTTTAAACTTAATTCTTTCTATTACTGTTTAAAAACATATATTAATTTTCACTAAGGAATTAAAAATGCAAAAGAAGAAAACTTAAGTTAAAATTGAAGAACATTAACCTTAAAATTGTTTGAATAAATAAACATTAACTATTGACGAATTCAAACCGAAAAGTAGAAGAATAAAAGTTGTTCATTTAGTATTAAAATTCTCATAGATTCTCATACTAAGACCTAAACAACCTCAACCCAAGAACCAATAGTTTAAAAAAATATCATTTTCATATTTCCACTAGTTTTAAGATGAAAAATTAAGAGTTATTAGAGTGGTTGTATATTTTGGTCACAGTCAAGAGAGAGGCTATTTTATTAGTAAAACATAAAATTCAAGTGACATAATTTTCAACTTTTGAAGTTTAGGACCAACAATGAGAGTAAGAGCAAATTTTAGCAGCCTTGAATTAATTAACCATATTATAAACTTAAACTAAATATTAGAATAAATATTCCATATGGAATATAATATAATCATTCCATGTTCCACATATTTTATGAACCAAATATAACCTTTCAGGCTTTCAAGAATCTCAAAACTAAACTAAAAAAAAGAAAACAAATTTAGTACTACTAACTTTTTTTATGTAAAAAAAATATATTAATATTCTCATTGTGATGGTGAAAAATATCATATGTCACATCAATATTATGGCCAATTTTTTTCCCAAAAACTCAAAAGGTTTAAAGCTCAATTGGGTTGCTCTGGTGTGAAACTACAAATCACACATTGGACCTAAGAATAGTGTCCAAGTACACCACTAGTAAATTATTTGGGGCCAAAGTTGAAAATATTAAATACTTATATTTCTAAAAGTACAATTTTACTATCTTAAATTATCTATTAGTTTTACTAATTTTTTTACTTAGTCTAATTATCTATCTATTTTTTAAACATCATGTATACCAGCTATCCTCACAATGAACATAACAACACTAATAATGTTGAGGTCTAAAGATATGAATTAAAAAATAGCCTAACTAAGTATAGTTATATGTTTCTTATTCCTTCTATCAAAATATCATCCTTTAACAACAACCTCAATGAAATGTTAAATATCATCTACTTGTAAAAGTTCTTTTTTCTTGGAAGTATATTTTACTTTCAAGTTCTTTCACTTAAAATATAAATTAATGCCAAGAAACAAAAAGATTTTTCTTGCCTATAGTGTCATAAACTCATATTTCCAACGTTGAATAATCAAGTTAAGTAAGAGACACATAGTAGTACACGTGTCCTGTAAAACTAGTTTACATCTATGGTAATATTTAAAAAAGTATTAATAATAGAAACATAAAATAATAACTTAATAATAATCAGTGAAGTTATAATAAAGCTTCATTTATTAAGATCATAAAGACCAACATATCTTACGCAAGAAAATCTTGAATATGAAACATCTCAGCACTTTCTTTCAAAAGAGAAAATAAAATCAAACTTTTTAAGCTAATTATTTTCCCACAAAAAGAAAAAACCTCTGAAAATACCAACTTGAAGAAAAATAAAATATAATAAAAAATTCATTTATACCATAAAAAGTTCAATATTCAAATTCAATACGATAGCTTCAGCCATCACTTGACCATCATGGCCAAAATTCTACCGTCCAATTAATATCGTCCATTTTTTTATTGTTTATCGAGAAATTTTAGAGTACTCTTAAAAAAATATATTACGTGTTATCAATAACGGGTGAAGTGATGATATACATCAGTTATATGGTCGGGTGTATTACATCAGACGTAAAAGAATTTCCATACAAGAACAACAAAAGTATGAACTTTGAATCACCATAGAAATGCAAAGTTGGAAGCTTTTTCTGCACATATGTATATCAATGGAAGAAAAATAAAATGTAAGCTTTTAATTAATTAATTAATTACCTGAGTAATGAAGGGTAGAGTTGAGTTGGCTAGTAATGGAAGAAATGGGAGAGCTTATTCAGAATTAATGGAGAAGATTGAAAATCTGCCATTAAAGATGAGTCTGATTAATTTCACTTGAATTTCACAAAGAAAGAGAGTTTCACTTGAATTTCACAAAGAAAAATGGGAGAAAGAGAGTGAAAAAAGAAGCATTGGGTTTGAAGAAAAAAGGTCCCTAATTTCCCCCCTATTTATAGGACCGCCCCGCAGGATTCCACCATTTCCCACTACTCTTTAAACTATAATCCTACACATTTTTTTAATTAGTTAATTAATTTTTAAGGATAATTATTAAACAGGATGAGGTATGAAAATAGGATAAAGTATTATCTGATCCTCCATCTTTCTAAAGTTAAAATATTTGCTTTTTATTTAGGGTAAATTTTAAATAAGTTCACTGTGTGCAAATAAAGGACATAGTTTGCTTTCGAGCAAATAAATGACTGTGATTTACATTATTTGCAGAATTAAGGAAATGAGCGATTTTGTGTTGACATGAACGAAGAAATTTTTAGTCCAGAAAAACTTTCTGACGATTGAGCATAGCTCTTACATAACCGGTCAAAAGTTGAAAAAATATTTGGTCAAAAAATGTTCTCGTTTACATCAACAAAATCGATCATTTCCTTAATTCTGCAAACAAAGCAAATCATGATCCTTTATTTGCTTAAAAACAAACCACATTCATTTATCTGCAAAATTATGACAAATAAGATACTCCCTTTGATTAAGGGAGACCGAATTTTGTGATGTAAAAGTCAAACTAGAAAACCCTGTGCATGAGGAGTATGATTGAGGCTGTCGAGGAAAAGAAGAATTTTGTCCGCCATTGGAGTTGGTTCAGCCTCGGTTTCCATGCCCATAGTGACTGCTAGGGTTTCAGTTGGACATGAGTGAAGTCGATGTGGGGAGAAGTACCCATAGTACCGCACTGGAAATTTTTCATCAAGTTCTTGCAAAATTTGATCAATTAAGTCATTTACAATCAAAAAATATTGATAAGTGGCTAAAGATCCTAAACCGATTTATTAAATATGTAGAAACATCATCAGTTTTTTGCATCAAGTTCTGCAATTGAGCTCTCAGATTTCGAATCTGAGACCGAGCACCTAAAGAATGAGTGATGCGCAAGCGAGTCCGTGCTTTTAGAGCAGTAATCTTGATCAATATATATATACGATTTTTTTAAAATGTGCTCAAAGAGCACACATTAAGCTATATTATTGTATACAATAACATTTAATGTTATTATCTTAATATTTATTATCTTTCTAATTAAGGTAGAAAATTATAGGGATGAAAGAGAATCTCACTAATTGAGGAAAGATAATAAATATTCGGATAATATCATTAAATGTTATTATGTACAATAATATAACTTAATGTGTGCTCTTTGGGTACATTTTAGAAAAACCCACATACTATTTAAGGTTGTTAACTGATATGTTAACAAAGTGTAAATTTTAATACTATGTTGTCAAATCTAAAATCCAGACCATCATATATTAACAGAAATGTAAAGTTTAGAGGATACAAGTGTAAATTGACTTCTTCTTTTTTCCTTTATCCATATCATTATTGAAGACGTGTTTAGAATCCGTGTCATTTTTCAATAATTTTAGGTCAATACAAAATTAAGAAAGATTTATAATATTTTCACCATAAATTTTCTGTAGAAACTATTTTTCTTTTATCATATTCTTGTATAATCTTATTTTCTTTAAATATATTTATTCGTTTAACTTAAGCAGCAATTTTTTTTCAAAATATATTTGAATGAAGCATGAGATCTCCTATCATGGCCTGTGTAAATGATTGGACGGTTTACTAATTGTTTAATATTCACTAATGTCAACAAATATAAACTAGGGTTATCCACATAAATATGTTTAATGAAATTATATGATTAATGAGATAATATAAGAAAACTATAAAGTCAAACGAAAAAAATATTGCATAAATTTCAAGTTATTCTGTTCCAAACTTGTGGTAAAAAGATCAATGATATGCGGAAGTCAGCATTTATCAATTGGATAATACATTTCTTTAGGTTTTGAAAGTAATAATTAATTACTGATAAATAATAATTACAATATGAATTGCGGAGTATATTATTAATGGTTAATTTTCTGTAAAAATTTATGTGTTTATTAATTTTGTGATTGTATTTATTGTTTTGACAATATAAAAATTGTGTTTATGTTCATTATTCAAAAGGCGAAAAATTTAATAACGGTGTTAAATGTGATGACGTGATAAAGAGTATTTTGACCTTAGTTTATTGGTTATGTCATAAAAGCTCATTTCTCACACTTTAAGTTGTAAATGCTTGAATGTTTTAGGAAATTTTGTAAATGCTTGAATGTTTTAGGAAATTACCAATAAATATAAAACTGAAAAGCTCTTGTCACACCATCACATTTAACACGTCAATGAGTTTTCCGCTTTTTGGGTAACGATGATAACACAATCCTCTTTTTGTCAAAAAAGCTAAACACAAACACTTTTTTGACAAAATCGATAAACACAAGGTTTTTTTAGAAAATTACTCTTTAATTAACGTTGGAGTGAGGATGTAGAAACACATTAATTTGAGTGTTTACTATGGTTACTTTTTTTGCTTTTTTCACCATTAGATCACATGTCATATCCCACTAATCTAATAGTGATAATGGGTAAAATAATAGTTACTTTATAAAAAAACAAAATAAGCATAGAAAAACTTTATTAATTTGTTTTGGTATCAAAAGAAGTCTAGCCTACTTACTGTTAAGGCCAAAACAAATTACAGATTTCGACAGCATTTTACAGCAAAATTTACAGATTGTTTATCAATAAAAGTTAGACTTTAACTAAACGTCGAATCAAATCTCAAACCTTTTGAACAAAAGATAAATTAATGTGTAACCACTTGAACCAATTAATACATTACTTTGTGCCCTAGAGAGAATTTAGAGCGTTCTTAATACTATACCTTTAAAAATATAGAGCTAAACAGCCTACTACTAGTGTTATCTCGGAGTAAAATAAAAAATACAATTTTTTTTTTATAACTAAGAAGCGCATGTATTTGTTTATAAATTATAATATCATAATTTTTATAAATGATATGTAGAATATGAATCATAGTTGATTCATTGACAAAGAAAATGAACTATTATTGATGATAAGTTGAATTGTAATTATTTTATCAATTTTTGGTTATTTAATAGAATTCTTAACAATTTTTAACAAGTCAAAATGTTTTATGATAAGTATTATATTCATAATTATTTGGTTTAAGTATATTTTTCTATATAAACGAAACAACCTATCTAGGATTCATTGTATACATAGCTTATCACTCGAATATTCATTAATAGTTACATCATAAATAAATATCTTATTATCAATTATACATCATAATAAAAAGAATTAGTAAAAACTAAAAATAAATGAAATCCCAACTTCTAATTTCACTAATTAATTTAATAAAACTATTACTTGGTGCATGATTTTCTAATTTTTTCTTAAATGAACAATATTTTTTCTTAAGAAAAATAATATTATTTTTATATAGGGATAAAGTACCAAAATAGACTTAACGTTTGCAAAAAAGTATTAAAATAGGCTTAACGTATAAAATTGTACTAAATTAGTTTTAACATTTAGAAAATGGTACCAATATAAAACCCAATAATGGAATTTAACACTTCGACTTACACTATTAATCGTATTATTTTCAATTGATACCCGTCAACTAAAATGTTTAAGGATATGAGATTTTAAGAGTATAGTACTCAGCTAGAGACTTTTCTTATTGAATATATTTTCAATTAGTTTTTTTCTTAATATGTGATCCATATACTTGGAGGAAGTGTATCTGTTGCTTACTGAGGAATATTTCACAGCTATTTCTCCTTTGAACCATATCGAGCTGGATATATTCATGTGTCAAACTTTAATAATTTATACTTAATACTCTTGGAATTAAAATAAAATTAACCTCAAATAAGTCTTCAAGCCTTGAAAAAGAGCTATAAAATTCGATTGTCACAAAATAGCTCTTGTAACACTTTCATCGAAATTCAAATTATGTTGTTATTAGTCATTATATATAGGTAGAGCAATACGTAAGCATTTCGTAGTTAAATTTCTCTACGTTTTGAGATATTTCTCGATTCTACACTGCAAAATTAAACTACTCCTCTTCCTAAACTCTTTTGGCACGTAACAAAAGAGAAGGTGTGAATCATAAGTCATTGCCCAAAACTTGCATTTTGTATAGATAATAATAAAGCTATTTTGAGCCTAAATTATCGAGTTAATAAAACTTGCATTTCTTGTGATGTAAACACGTCATTCAAGCCTAATGCATAATAATAATAATAATAATAATAATAATAATAATAATAATAATAATAATAATAATAATAATAATAAAAGAATTTCCTTAAGGGTGTATAATGTTGATATCATTTTATGTGAAATCATTAAAATTAAAAGGATAAAATAAAATTTGGATTCCCAATTCCATTGCAAAAGAGGTTTTCCAAGCTTATTGGGCGGTGCATCTCATGTACTAATTCTACCAAAAAAAAATTTACCATACTAATTAAATATGATAAAAAAAATTGTGGTGTGTTATCCGAGATTACGGCATTATTTATCCAACTCAAATAAAAATTAGTTGTATTAATTTATATGTGACATATGATTTGAGGAAAATGGATAAGACTCGGTTTAACACTCTGTGGCCTGAAAGGTAATGTTTTAGCCTTAATTGATATTTCTATTTTTTTCGTGTGCCTCAATTGAAGTAAAAACAGTCATATTTTCGAAGACCTTACGTTCTCACACGATCAGAGAGTATTTGCATGGAGTTAGTATATATGATGCAAAAGTTGTGGCTGAAAATCTTCAAAATGGTGTTTTGTCATGCTCTTTGCGCATTTACCATTATGTAAATTGAAGATATAATTTGCCCGAAATCTATATTTATTTCATGTAATATTTCTTCTGTTATGAATGAAAGTGATAGGATTGCACATACTTTAACATGTTGGGCTAGACATTTTAGTTCATATTTATTTCTTATCAAAAATTGTCCTGCAATTACAACACTTCAAAAAGGTAACTAGTAGTTTTACTGTATAGTCAAATAAATACGCAATGATAAGAATTCTATACTCTCTGATCTAATAATTGTTAATTTTAGTGAAAAAAATTTAACTATTGGTGTATTTATATGATTATATTTGAAATTATTGTATAAATTGCTAAAGTATATGATTTATTAATTAAAATTGCTTCTTGACTTTGCCCTATACACATCACCACCACATATCTGTTGCCATGAACCACTTAGTAGCATACACGTGTTGAACATATTTCTAATTTATCAATAATTAATTGTAATAATTTGATTAAATTATATTTTAGGATTTTATTGACCGTTCAACAGGTTATTTTGTATCATATATGTCATACAAGATAAACTGTCCACCTATTTCTTTTTTTTTTAAAGGTGAAAACCAAATTTATAAATTTGTATAATAGTAAGAGAACTATAAAGTATTAACTCGATTCAAACATACTTTGTAGAGATGACATTTTGCTTATGTGTCCAAGTACCAATTTTATTTTCTTTTGAAAGATGTCCAAGTATCAATTATTTTTCTTTTTAAACTTATTAAGTATGCTTCATCTTTTATTACCCAAATTAGTACCACCATTATATTTGTCCATTATATATATTATGGTTAAATGTAAATACAATGTATTATTACTATTAACTCATTAACTTGTTGTCAACAAAAAAAAGAAACTCCTTAACTTTTTTTATTTCCAAAGAAACTTTGTTAATTTCATTTATTTATTTATTTGATGCACCATATATTATCTTATTTTACTAAGGAACCTATTAGTCTTATTAACATTAAAAAACCTATTATTGGCATCATCAACATATGTCTAAAACTGCAAACTTGGTGTTTTATATGCATATTTTTAGGTGCGAGAGGAGTGTGGTATCTCATATAAAAATATATGGATAATAAAATATTTATAAGAGTCTGAGAATCCTCTCCCTTCAAATGCTTTTAGAGCTAACCTATTAAACTTAGGCCCCGTTTGGTAAAGCGTTTCGTGGGAGCATATAGCGTTTCGTAAGAGTATATTGCATTTTTGTTCCAATATGCTCACAAATAGGTGTTTGGTTATATTTTTGGAACTACAGCATTTAGAGTTTTGGAACCAAAACGGAGCGTTTCGTGAAAAGCTCCAATTTGGAGCTTTTCGTGAAACGCTAGTTTGTATTTTAAACCACAAGTAGACTTTGACAAAACTACCCCAACTTATTTTTTTAATTTATATTATTATTAATTTATATTGGTAAATAGTATACCCGTATAAGTCTTTTCACATGTCAACATCAACTGTTTTTATAATTCTTCCAAACACTAATTATCCAACAACTATTAGCAAACAGCAACAGCTAACCGCAACAGCTAACAGCAACCGCAACACCAAACGGAGTCTTAATTTAAGATTCTTAAAAATAAATGTTTTGAAGGAACTCAAACTTCAATATCTTAAATGTTTAATACAAAATTTTCTTATTTTGCATATTCTATTATTTCCATTATTATCTCAATTTTTATTTTTATTTAAAATCGTATAGCATATTTAAAATTATTGAATCCTTTTCTAAAGTGCCTTAAGGTTTTAGATAATATTAAGTTCCTCCACAAAAAAAAAGATAATATTAAGTCCCTTTACTTAATTTTGTAATTATTAATTATTATTATTATTATTATATATACTCTAAATTCCATCAATACAACTTCAATTATGATGCTACCTTTTAAATTTATTTCCATATCCCTCTCATATATGTAATTAAAATTTTAACTTTTTTCAAGTGATTAAATCATATATTATAACAATTATTGTAATTAATCACATCCTCAAAAACCATATTTTATTAAACGTTTTCCATTTCCATGCAATTACATTGCCTCCATGTCATATCAATTAGAGGATAAAATCTCCACCTACATAATAAAAGGTGAAAAATCTTATCCATGTAATCGTGGAAATGTTAATTATGGAGGTGACATTTTCTTGATGTGTCAACAATACGATAGTTCTTTTCTTTTCTTTTTCTTAAATTATCATTCACATAATCTTTTGGTATCCTAATTATAACGCATCATTAATTTTCTATCTTCAAGTAATATGTTTTGGATGTTTGTAGTAAGCATAACACATTAGTGATGACGCAGAGGAAGAGTTTCTGTAAAGCTTGTCATCCAGTCAACAACTCGGTTTTCCTCACAATAGGAAAGAACAACACAAATCTCCGAGTTTCTAGCCTTAATAGCCTTCTGATCAATAATCCAAGCATGACGATGGTGTATATTCGAAGAATGATTCATAAATCTCGCAACTACCTGAGAGTGCGACTTTGAGAGTTCCTTATCAAAATTTTGATGCCCTTCTACAAAGTTAAAATCAGCCCACAGTGGGATGCTGTTTGGAAGTGCATATGGCCACAAAAGATTTGTTGCTTTATGTGGATCAACGGAAAAGGTAAACTCCTGACTAATACAAAGGAAGCATTGCCACCTCATTGGCAATGACTTATGTGTTTTGTGCAATATTCACTGGGAGTTTATTACTCACGTCCTGAGGGACTGCCCATTCGCCAAGAGTGTTTAGTTAAATCTCTTGCCTGAGGCTGATTCCTCTCTTTTTACCTCAATGGATGCAACTCAGTGGTTCCTTCGATGCCTTAGCAGTAAATCTTGTTTCGGGATAACTGGTGCATCTTCTTTGTTGTGACTTGTTGGACTCTATGAAATCAAAGGAATTAATCTGTTTATCTTCCAAGTTAAGCACTTTCAGGTTAGAGAAACGGTCAGTTATATAGCTACCTTAATGAACCACATTGTTCGAAGCAACCTATTGGCCAGCCGAAACCTAGGTCGGGAAACTATGGCCAAGGAAGATTGCCTGATTGGCTGGAAATGCCCACCTCTGTTATGGGTTAAGCTCAACTCTGACGATGTTGTTAAAGGAAGCAACTTTTGAGCTTCAACAGGAGGGCTCATCCGAGATTGCAATGGGAACTAGATTGAAAGCTTTGCTCGAATATTGGCATTTGTCTAGTGATTTACTAGTCATGTACTAGTCAAATCGCGAAGAAAACCACCTGTAGAGGCCCATCCCGGGTTTCCTCTATAAGCACCATCAATATTGAGCTTGACGTAATCACTATTGGGAGGCTATGTGGTACATTTTATTTTCTTTCATTATTGATCGGTAGATTCGTTAACATTACTAAGTAAGACCAATTTTATAATGTGGTTTTTACGTAGCATCTACAATGAGTTTAACTGTCAAATTTCATTCAAAAGTACTAATATTTGATATGTTATTCAAAATCAAATATTTTTGCGTTAAGAAATGAAGTTTTGTGACATTGTTTTTTCACTTTCTATAGTTATAGGACTAAGCGTAACTAACCCAAAAGAATATTCAAAGAATATTCTAAAATTATTCCCAAATTAATTAATACATATAATCTAATCAATATTACTATATCCTTTGGAAGTGTTGAAGTGCTCATATGGACTATCAATTTTAAATTAAAATGAAGTTGTTTAAAGTCATTATATCACATTTCAATAATTCATACTTTTTAATTGATGGTAAAAATAAGAGCCACAAATTGGTTCATCATCCTACTCAATGCTTATACCAATTACAAAGCTGAAAATGATGTTCATAAATGTAATGTACTTTTTACATATGAAAATGATGTAAACAATAAAGTTGCTAATTTAAATTTATAAATAAATAAATAATATTACCTAACTAATAGTTTGCTTTTCTTGTAGTGAGAAGATCAAATAAAAACTATATGCCTTTTTTAATCACATATAATGCTTTGGGGTATTTGGCAATTTTACTACACACTTTAAATTAAGCTTAAGGAGGGATTATTTCCTCCCTAACTTATTCAAAATGTCTGATATGATGAACCCTAAGTGTTTTGGTTATGTCCAAACGTTTCAGAAGATGAAAATGAAAATTAACTTGTATACTTTTCAATGTTGACTAACAATTTTCGTTAAGTTATTATAAGTTTTCTCAGCAGATGCTGAATGAAGAATTCCTGCTTGCCTATTGAACTCAGAAGATTAAAGAAGCTGAAGACAGAAGTACTTTCTCAGAAGCTGGATGAACCGCTCTGAAGTCTTGATTGTCTGCCTAAAACTTTTATCAGAAGTTCTCTTTTGCAAACAGAAGACTAAGGTTGTTTTAGTTCAGAAGCTCTAAGAAGGAAAACGGACATCAGAAGTTCGTTATCACGGGTTTGGTTAAGCATTTAATGCTTTGTCAGTTGCATTTAATGCAAGGCGCCAAAAGTTCAAAAAGCTGTTTGAAGGACGCGCCTGTTCACAACAAACAAAACCTGCTCTCTTATCGTTTCCCTCTAAATCAATCTTCAAGTTCAGTCAACTCCATCACCTTTATTTTAATCCCATACCGGATTAGATTAAAGTACAAAGTTGACAGAGTTGAGTGTTTTGAGACCGTTTGAAGAAGTTGACAAGATTAACGGCTACTTTCATCCTTGTCATCCTTGAAGATTCAAATATCCTCAACGGTTATCTACTCAACACTATAAATAGTAGCAAAGCTCCACTGCATCAACTACGTGTGTGATCATAGAGCAAAAATCTCAACGCACTGTTATATTCAAGAAAACAGAGCACACTTTCCATTCTCAATCTTTTCTTAGCTTAGACTTTGTAATTGTGAGAGAGTGAAGAAAAACAAGTTCATAATAGAAATCTTGTAAACTGAGATCGGTTGTGATCTTCAGTTAGATTTAAAAGAGAGAAATCTAGTTGAGATTTGAGTTGGGTGAGAAATCCAGAAAACAGAGTATTGTTGTTCTGGTGAAAATCCTTTAACTCATTTTAGGCTAGTCAGAACTAAGTGAGAAATTAGCTTAAGTTCTGTTGATGTAAAGGAGCTTCTGAACTTGCCATAAAAGTTCTGAATAGTGGATTTATAAAATCTCTGGAGGCTGCGACCTCAGAGGACAAGACGTAGTCACAGGAATTCTGTGGCGAACTTGGATAAATTGAACTGTTCATCAGGACCTCCTGAATCTCTTTCTCCCTTCTTTATACTTGTTAATTGCTTCTGTGTACTTGTATCATATTTAGTGCTGAAACAGATTTCCTCTTAAAAATCACAAGTCTGTGTTCAGAAGACTGTCCAGAAGTTCTTTACTCAGAACTTCTGTTGCTGAAAAGATAAAACCTGTCTTAAAGCAGATTATCCCTCAGAGGCTACTTCAATAAGCTTGCCTCTGACTCTGAGGATTATTGACTCTGAAAATTGAATTTTCATTAAAAGTTTGAAAATATCAGTTTTCATTTGAAACACCTATTCACCCCCCTCTAGGTGATTCTGATCTTGTTAGGGCCAACAAGTGGTATCAGAGCGAAGGTCACTTCGTATATTTACTAAAAAGATCTAACAATCTAAGTGTAAGATCCTATCAGAATCAATAGAGATGGCTAGTAGACACCAGCCTGAGAATTCTTCTCACTTCATTGTCCCAGAGGGATCCTCTACAACTAGACCTCCATTATTCAATGGTGACAATTACTCCTACTGGAAAAAGAGAATGATGTATTTCATTCAAGCTCAGAACATGAGTGCTTGGTTTGTCATCACAGATGGAGATTTCATTCCCACCAGAATGGAACCAGGTCTAGGGAATGTTATTATCCCTCAGAAAGAATATTCAGATGAAATTCTGAAAAAGCTCCAAACAAATGCTTCAGCAATAAATATGTTGCATTGTGCACTTACAGCCACTGAATATAACAAAGTTTCTTCTTGTGAAACTGCACAGGATATATGGAACAAGCTGGAAGTCACATATGAAGGAACAGGAAAAGTGAAGCAGTCCAAAGTCAACCAACTCATGAGAGAATATGAGTTATTTGAAATGCTTGACAAAGAATCTATTTCAGAAATGAATTCTAGATTCACCAAGATAGTCAATGACTTAAAGAGTTTGGGCAGAGACATTGAAGAGTCTGAAAGAGTGAAGAAGATTGTCAGAAGCTTACCAAGGTCTTGGCAAGCCAAGAAGACTGCCATTGAAGAAGTTCAGGACTTGAGCTTTTATTTGTATGATGAACTCATTGGGTCTCTAATCACCCATGAGATGGCACTAAAAAATCATGACCTAAGAGAAAGGTCAGAAGGAAAGAGACAAGTAGTCCTGAAGGCAGAGTCTTCTGAAGAATCATCAGAAGATGAAGAACTGGCTATGCTGACCAGGAAGTTCAAGAAGGCCTTTAGAAAAGGCAGAGGTGGAAACTACAAGAAGCCTTTCAGGAGCTTTGACAAGAAAACTCCTGATTCTGGTGAAAAGTTCAAGAGAGATCCAAACAAGCCCATTGTGTGCTATGGATGTCAGCAACCTGGGCACATTAAGCCTAACTGCCCAGAGCTGAAGAAAGATAAGAAAAAGTTCAAGAAAGCTATGCTGGCTGCTTGGTCAGACTCTGAGACCAGCAGTGATCCTGAAGAGAAGGAAGAGCAAGCCCAGATATGTTTCATGGCTATTGATGAGCCATCCTCTGAAGATGTCACAGGAGAAACTTCCGCACCTCCTGAAGCAAACTATGACTCCGAGGTAAACATATCCTCTGAACAAAATATCTTTGATTCTCTTGAAGAATTGTACAGCATGTTCAAGTACCTAAAAAGGAAGTTGGACAAAAGCGAGGCTGACAAATTTCTTAGGTTTACTCAAGTCTATGCTGATATGAAAATATTGGAAGATAAACTAAGTAAACAATTCAGTTCTTCCTCCGATGACTCAAAAGTCAAAGGTAAAGAAAAACTGCCTCTGAGGAATGATAAACCTCAGAAGAAGAAATCTGTCACTCCCTCTCTTCTGAAAGAGATCTCTTCTCCTCCTGAAGTGGGAACCTCTAAGAGTGCTAATGCCTCTGAAGAAGTAGTACCTTCCCAGAAGAAGAAGAATGCTCCTAAGAAGCAAAGGGAAAGATCCAAGAATCCTCCTTCTTGCAAGTTGTGTAAGAAAGATGGACATTGGTTGAAAGATTGCAAGTACCACATTAAGAACCTCTTGCAATCTGAAGTATCAGAAAAACCTGTAGAAGCTAAATCTAACTCTGAAGGACCCAATAAGGATTGGGTACCTGTCACTAATTGATTGTGTTGCAGGTTGCTCTGAGTGCTCCATCAATGTCAAAGCTGTGGTACATTGACAGTGGGTGCTCAAGGCATATGACAGGTGATGAAAAGGCATTCATCACATTTGTACCTAAAAGAGGTGGTAAAGTCAGCTTTGGAGATGCTCAGAAAGGAAGAATTCTTGGTTCTGGATCCATTGGAACCAATCCTCCGATCGAAGATGTCTCCCTAGTCAGAGGTCTGAAATTCAATCTCCTGAGTGTTGCACAATTGTGTGATAAAGGTAGAGATGTTGTCTTCAGCTCCTCTGGATGTAAAATCTTGGACAGTAAGTCAAGGGAAGTTATTCTAACTGCTCCTAGAGTTGAAAATGTTTTCATGCTGAATCTTGAGAATCTTTGCAAAAATATATGCTTGATGTCCAAAGAGGATACCTCCTGGCTCTGGCATAGAAGACTTGCTCATGTTAGCATGGATCTTCTGGCCAAAGTAGCTAGATATCAATTGGTTGAGGGTCTGCCTGAAATTAGTTTTAAAAAGAATCATTTATGCAATGCTTGCCAATCTGGTAAACAATCCAGAAGCTCTTTTAAAACTAAGAAAGTCATTTCAACTAAAAGACCTTTGGAATTACTTCATATGGATCTTTTTGGTCCTGTTCAACCAATGAGCATGGGTGGAAAGAAGTATGCATTTGTCATAGTAGATGACTATTCAAGATTCACTTGGGTCATCTTGCTCTCTAGCAAAGATGAATCACTTGGATGTTTCTCAGTTCTGATTAAGAAACTTGAGAATGAAAGGAATGAAAAGGTAGTCCATATCAGAAGTGATAATGGTGGAGAATTCAAGAATTTTAAGTTTGAAGAATTCTGTGAAATCAAAGGCATTGATCATAACTTCTCTGCTCCCAGAACTCCTCAACAAAATGGGGTAGTTGAAAGGAAGAATAGAACTCTGGTTGAAATAGCCAGAACCATGATCAATGAAAGAAGGCTTCCAAAGTACTTTTGGGGAGAAGCTGTTAACACAGCTTGTTATGTTCTGAATAGAGTGCTAATCAGAAGCATTCTGAACAAGACCCCTTATGAACTCTGGAAAGGTCGAAAGCCTAAAATAGGTTATTTCAGAACCTTTGGTTGTGAGTGCTATGTTTTGAATACAAAAGAATATCTTTCAAAGTTTGATTCAAAGGCAGATGAGGCCATTTTTCTTGGTTACTCAACAAATAGTAAAGCATATAGGGTTTTTAATAAGAGGACTCAAACCTTAGATGAATCCATTCATGTAAAGTTTGATGAGACTAACCCTGCAGATAGTAAAGCCTCTGAAGAAGATGAAGTTCAAGCTCCTGAAATATCATCTCCTCCTGTTGAAGATGTTATTCCTAAAGCTGCTGAAGTTGATTCTCCTGTTGAACATGTTCCAGAAGAACATCCAACTACAGAAGTTAACTCTCTTCCAGAAGATGCTCCCATATATGATTCAGCAAATGATGAACAGGTTTCAGAAGACTCATTGGATTTACCAAGAGAAGTTAGAGCTCATAGGAATCATTCCTTAGAGAATATCATTGACTCTGTTCATAATCATGTCATGACCAGAGCTCAGCTCAGAAGATATATGGGGAATGTGGCTTTTGTGTCACTTCTGGAACCCAAGGACTTCTATGAAGCAGCTGATGATGACTCCTGGTTAATGGCAATGCAAGAAGAACTTGACCAGTTCAAAAGGTCAGAAGTTTGGATTTTAGTTCCCAGACCTAACAACAAGAAGGTTGTTGGTACAAGATGGGTTCTGAAAAACAAGCTTGATGAATTTGGAAATGTTGTGAGGAACAAGGCTAGACTTGTTGCTCAAGGTTACAGTCAGCAATAAGGCATAGATTATGGTGAAACTTTTGCCCCTGTTGCAAGATTAGAAGCCATTAGAATCTTATGTGCTTTTGCATCATACAAAGGTTTCAAGCTTTTTCAAATGGATGTGAAAAGTGCATTCCTGAATGGTTACATTGATGAGGAAGTCTATGTGTCTCAACCTCCTGGTTTTGAAGATCCTAAGTTTCCTGATCATGTGTACAAGCTAAAGAAAGCCTTGTATGGACTGAAACAAGCTCCCAGAGCTTGGTATGAGAGACTGACAAAGTTCCTTCTGTCTAAAGGATTTGTCAGAGGCTGTGTTTATACAACTCTGTTCACTCTGAAGAAGAACAAGGATATCCTTATAGCTCAGGTATATGTTGATGATATTATATTTAGTGCTACTAATGAATCTTTGTGCAGAGAGTTCAGTAACCACATGAAGGCTGAGTTTGAGATGTCTATGATGGGAGAATTAACCTTCTTCTTAGGACTTCAGATCAAGCAAAGTAATGATGGTGTGTTTATCAATCAAGCCAAGTACACTAGAGAAGTGCTGAAGAAATTTGGCATGATGGACTCTAATGCTGTTGATATTCCAATGGATGTCAGCAAAGACATTGATGATGAAGAGAAAGCTGGTAAACCTGTAGATATAAAAACCTACAGAGGTATGATTGGTTCTCTTTTATACCTAACAGCCAGCAGGCCAGATATACATTTTGCTGTGTGTTTTTGTGCTAGATATCAATCAAAGCCAAGAGAAATTCATGATGTTGCTGTCAAGAGAATTCTCAGATATCTTAAAGGCACACCAGAAGCTGGTTTGTGGTATCCCTGTAGTTCTGATTTCACTCCTATAGGATACACAGACTCTGACTATGGTAGAGATAAATTGAAAAGGGTCAGCACTTCCGGTGGTTGTCACTTTCTGGGGGAGTGCCTAGTCTCCTGGCATAGCAAGAAGCAAACCTCTGTGGCCCTCTCAACTGCTGAAGCTGAGTATGTTGCTGCTGGAAGTTGTGTTTCTCAGATGCTCTGGATAAAGCAACAAATTGCTGACTATGGAGTCATCCCTGGAACAATTACAATCTACTGTGATAACAAGAGTGCTATTGATCTTTCAAAGAATCCTATTCAGCACAGCAGGATGAAGCATGTTCATATTAGGCATCACTTTCTGAGAGATCATGTTCTGAAGAAGGATATTATCATTACTCATGTTCCCTCTGAAGAGAATCTTGCTGACATGTTTACTAAGCCTCTGGCTGGTATGGCTTTCAGCAACTTACGAGAAGGCATTGGTATGACTTACCCTCTTCAATAACTTAGATTTATTGTCTCTGAGTATCTTAAAGTGCTTGATCGTTTAAGATAATTAAGTTATAATAAATTCTAATCATGATTTGACTTGAAAGCATGCGTTATCTACTGCTTATTACGGCGCTGTTCTGTGGTTAACAGTTATCTGTTCCCTTTTAAACGGTGTGAAGTTACTTTTTGAATTGGAACGGTTTCTGTGTTTGGGTATAAATAGGGGTTTTCCATACTTAGAAGTTTTTTACTTTCATTTTCTTTGCCATTAGAATTTCCATAGCTTTTTCTGTGTTCTCATCTTTCTCAGAAATCTTAACCTAATTTCTCATTCCCTCAAATGGCTCAAGAAATCACTGTCACTCACATCTTTTCCGATGATGCACGAAAGAAAGTTAGTCAATCTAGGGTTTTTACCTCTAGATTTCTAGATGACGAAGTCAAATCGACTGAACCTATCTCTCTTTGGCTTAGTGCTCAAAATTGGAATTCTTTCGTATCTCTCGAAGAATTCATCTACCCTAACTTAGTTTCAGAATTTTATAAGAATCTCCATTTCTTTTCTAATGAGGAGGATGTGCTTCATTCTGTGGTCGGGGAAGTTGAAATTGAAGTCAGCAGGGCTTCCATTTCTCAAGTGATAGGAATTGATGATGAAGGAATCATCATTGGAGATGATGGTTCAGCAGAAGGGTTTTCAGAAGCCAACTGGGCTAGGCCAGATCTAAGTGCCAAGGAAACTTATGCCACCTGGTTGAGTCAGCACCAGAGGTGGGCACATTATTTGACTACGAATGTCTTTCTTCCAAAGGCTGGAGGAGTCAACTGTGTTTCCAACAGAGAAAGGGTATTTATGTGGCATCTGGTCCACCTGAAGAAGATAAATTTGCCTGCCATGCTGATAAGGCAGATGAAGAATGTAACTACTGTGAGTGCATTAGCTTATGGCTCACTCCTGACAAGGTTGTTTGAGGCAGCCTCTGTTGTTATGTCAGGAGAAGGTGTTACTAGTAGGAGTACGGTTCTGAAGATGCATACCTTCAGAAACCTCAGTTTTGATGTTACTCCAAAGAAGAATGAGAAGGGCTCCTCTGTGAGTATTGCTCAGAAGGAGATTATGGATGCAACAGTTCAGAAAGGAAAGAATGCTGCCAAGAAGGGCAAAGGAAAGAAAGGATCAAGCAAGTTGGTCCTGAATGTTGAGAAGGTTGCTGTCTCAGAACCTCTTCCCACGTTGGTTCAAACAAAGATCAATGTTGAACCTTCTGGCAAGATTGTTGCTGAGAAGCCAAAGGATGTCCTTGAGAAAGAAGCTCAGGATGCTGAGGAAGCACGCCTTGTTGAGAAAGAGAAGGCTGCTGAAGCTGAAAAAGTTGCAAGAGTTGTGGCTCTTGCTGAAGAGAAAAGGAAGAAGAAAGAAGCTGAAGATAAGTTAGCTGCTGAGCGTGAAATCGCTGCAAAGGCTAAGGCCGATGCCAAACTTTTAGAAAGTGCTGCTAATCTTGAGGGTGCTGAGTTCTCCAAGGTAGGTGAGACTTCAGAGGAAGAGGATAATGTTGCTCTATCCTCTCGAATTGCTGAGACTGTCACTCTCACTACCAGAATTGGGAAGAAGGCTGTGGCAAAACGAAGGGTTCTGAAAAAGAAGGACTTCGTTATTGCTCCAAGTGCTGAATTGGAGGAACCTGCTGCTCAGGAATCAGACCCTGCTGCTCAGGAACCAGAAGCTGCTGATAAAGGGCTGTCAGAGACTTCTGATGAAGAGGATGTTGAAGCTCCTCTGATTGAAGAGCTATCTGAGGTGAGTGAACCAGAAGATGAAGAGGTTCTTGAAGGGGCTAAACATTTTGTTGAGAATGTTGACAATGAAAACTTCATTGACAATGTTCTTCTGAATCAAGGAAGAAACCCTGGTGAAAGGGATGCCTCAGAAACGCTGTTCAGGATGGCTCATTTATATGCTGAGCCGATCTCAACCTTTGATCCTAATGCCTCTGAACAGGTTATCTCATCTCCTGTTTTTACTCCTCATCCATCTCCTTCACTTCCTTCTGTCGCAGAAGTAAGTGAATCTCAGAATTCCATTCCTCTGACAACTTCAACATCTGAGGTTGTCCCTCCTCCATCTACTCTTCCTTCTGGATCCTATTCAGAAGTGAATCTGTCCTCTGGACCAATTTTCACAGACTCCATTTCTACTTCCACTACTTCTTCTTTATCATCTTTTGCTGTTTTTCCATCAATTGGAATTACTGCTCCTCCTCCTTCCATACCTCTGTCCATACCTTTTTCAATACCTTCAACTTTACCTTCCTGTACAAATTCTTTTTCCTCCTCCTCTCCACAAACTTTCTCCTCTCCTCAAACTTCTGTCCCTCCTCTTTCAACCTCTGGACATACACCTCCTGTGTGTGATCCCTTAACTACCTCCTCCACTCCTTCAGGTTTTGCTGGATTGTCATCCAATTATGACTTTCTACGCAAACACTTGAATCGTGAAGATCTGGATAACAGGTTTGGAAGTTTTGGCTTCATGGGCAGAGCTTCTGGTTTTTCCAAAGCTGGAGGTGCCCCAAGTGTTGAAGAGTTGAGAAGAATGGGTCAGAGTGGCTCAGATGACCTGCTGAATAGGTTTGCTGGTTTAGGACAAAGGAGCTCTGCTGCTGACATGTATGCTCAGGGCATTGTGCTGCAAGAATTACACTCTCTGAAAGCTCAGAACCTGCAGCTCATGACCATGCTCCAAATGCAGGATCCTTCTGTGTATATACGCAACCTCTCTACACTTCATCTAGCTACTTATGATGAGCTGTATAAATTAAGGGAATTAGCTCTGACCCTTCCCTCTCTGGATAATATTGCTCTTGCTTCTTCTCTGAAGGTCAATGAAAATTTGGAAATATTGACAGAAGAAGT
The DNA here is from genome assembly GCA_028411795.1 of Euphorbia peplus. Classification (NCBI taxonomy): domain Eukaryota; kingdom Viridiplantae; phylum Streptophyta; class Magnoliopsida; order Malpighiales; family Euphorbiaceae; genus Euphorbia; species Euphorbia peplus. The sequence continues at coordinate 32,741,007 of CP110839.1, forward strand.
CAAGGAAGCAAACGAGCATTATGAGGCTCATGAGAAGATGCTTCCTAGTAAGATTGAAGACCTGCAAAGTACTGCAAATCACATTTTGAGAGAAGTGAAATCTTCTGCTCAAGGTTCTTCATCTTCAGGAGCTGCCAAGATTGTATATGACATCACTCCTGATCTCAACAACCGACTCTCCAACATTGAGTCTGCTGTATCTGCTCAGAATGCACAGATTGCTGAGCTCACTGAACTCCTGAAAGTTATGCATAATCAAGCTCGTGAACAAGAGAAGACTCTTCACAATTGTTATAGGTTTGTTCGAGGACAGACTTATCTTCAGAATGAGCATCTCACGGCTGCTGTGTATGCTAACAACAGGCTGATCAAGCTCCTTCTGGAAGATGTTCAGAAACAGAGACCTATGTCTGGTCAGACCTTCGATCATATGAAGACCATTGATGATGACTTCAGAAGAAGAATGGATTTGATCAATACTGTGCGACCAACTCCTGTGCAATATCAGACTGCTCTGAATGTTCAACAAAAATTGAAGTCTCAGGGAGCTCTTGGTGTTGCTATTGGTTCTGGTCAAACGGGGGAGAAGTCTGGTCAGAAGAGATCAAGTGCTGCTGGAGGTTCCAGTGTTGTTCCTCCTCCTCAGAAGAAATCTAGGAACTTGTAATCGTTTAGGACTTAAGCTTCTTAGCTAGGTTCTGGGTTGGGTAGTCTATGTCTTAGGACTTTTTCTGCTCCTCTGATTATCTTGTTTCCTATGTTATCTTCTGAATGATCTTATATACACTGAAACTTTTTGATATACTGTCTTGCATAACTGACTTCTTATTTCTTGCTTCTGTTTTGCTTTAGCTCAGTAAATTACACTTCATTATATCTAACAACTTGATCTTAAGTCTTATTAAGTTTATACAGATTGCTGAAGTTCACCATTTATACTAAAATGGGGGAGTTAATTTACTCAGAAGTAATGAAATATTTGCATCAGGAAGTCACTCTCTAATCCTCATGTTTCTCTTTTACCTTCTGACCACGGTTTGTCCATAACCAAAATGGGGGAGAATGATGAACCCTAAGTGTTTTGGTTATGTCCAAACGTTTCAGAAGATGAAAATGAAAATTAACTTGTATACTTTTCAATGTTGACTAACAATTTTCGTTAAGTTATTATAAGTTTTCTCAGCAGATGCTGAATGAAGAATTCCTGCTTGCCTATTGAACTCAGAAGATTAAAGAAGCTGAAGACAGAAGTACTTTCTCAGAAGCTGGATGAACCGCTCTGAAGTCTTGATTGTCTGCCTAAAACTTTTATCAGAAGTTCTCTTTTGCAAACAGAAGACTAAGGTTGTTTTAGTTCAGAAGCTCTAAGAAGGAAAACGGACATCAGAAGTTCGTTATCACGGGTTTGGTTAAGCATTTAATGCTTTGTCAGTTGCATTTAATGCAAGGCGCCAAAAGTTCAAAAAGCTGTTTGAAGGACGCGCCTGTTCACAACAAACAAAACCTGCTCTCTTATCGTTTCCCTCTAAATCAATCTTCAAGTTCAGTCAACTCCATCACCTTTATTTTAATCCCATACCGGATTAGATTAAAGTACAAAGTTGACAGAGTTGAGTGTTTTGAGACCGTTTGAAGAAGTTGACAAGATTAACGGCTACTTTCATCCTTGTCATCCTTGAAGATTCAAATATCCTCAACGGTTATCTACTCAACACTATAAATAGTAGCAAAGCTCCACTGCATCAACTACGTGTGTGATCATAGAGCAAAAATCTCAACGCACTGTTATATTCAAGAAAACAGAGCACACTTTCCATTCTCAATCTTTTCTTAGCTTAGACTTTGTAATTGTGAGAGAGTGAAGAAAAACAAGTTCATAATAGAAATCTTGTAAACTGAGATCGGTTGTGATCTTCAGTTAGATTTAAAAGAGAGAAATCTAGTTGAGATTTGAGTTGGGTGAGAAATCCAGAAAACAGAGTATTGTTGTTCTGGTGAAAATCCTTTAACTCATTTTAGGCTAGTCAGAACTAAGTGAGAAATTAGCTTAAGTTCTGTTGATGTAAAGGAGCTTCTGAACTTGCCATAAAAGTTCTGAATAGTGGATTTATAAAATCTCTGGAGGCTGCGACCTCAGAGGACAAGACGTAGTCACAGGAATTCTGTGGCGAACTTGGATAAATTGAACTGTTCATCAGGACCTCCTGAATCTCTTTCTCCCTTCTTTATACTTGTTAATTGCTTCTGTGTTCTTGTATCATATTTAGTGCTGAAACAGATTTCCTCTTAAAAATCACAAGTCTGTGTTCAGAAGACTGTGTTCAGAAGACTGTCCAGAAGTTCTTTACTCAGAACTTCTGTTGCTGAAAAGATAAAACCTGTCTTAAAGCAGATTATCCCTCAGAGGCTACTTCAATAAGATTGCCTCTGACTCTGAGGATTATTGACTCTGAAAATTGAATTTTCATTAAAAGTTTGAAAATATCAGTTTTCATTTGAAACACCTATTCACCCCCCTCTAGGTGATTCTGATCTTGTTAGGGCCAACATGATATTTACTTGTTGAACTGTTATTAATTGGGGGCAGATGGAAGTGAGAGAAAAAAGTGTAAATGATACAAGTAGTTATTATTCGGCAAAAATAATTGGTCACACGAATTTAAAATTTGTGCATTTGGTCATTAACTTTTTATTTGGTCGCATTTGATCGTGTTTAGCCATTTAATTACCAATTTAATGAAATTTTACCATTATTTGATCAAAATTGAATGAAGATAAATATGTTAAACATTAAATTTTCTCTATCTCAAATAAGAAAAAATCATTCTAACACTAAAAATGGCAAAATAACACAAATGTATGAATGTCATTAAACATAATAAGGGTGAGAGTTTACCACATTACAAAGGTGAGTGGCCAAATGTGTCAAAATAAAAGGTCAACGGTCACATTCACAAATTTTGAATAGGTCGATAGCCGAATTGTGTCTTTTGCCTTCTTCTTTCTCTCTTATAATTATGTGGAGTATTTTTGTAATCTCTTTTCATTCATCTCAAATTTATCTTTCCCCCTAACAAGTTCCAACTAATCTCACCAATCCATTTTCATCTCATTCTACGATTTTTCATCTCATTTCCTTCTATTTCCACTCCATCTCAACCTCAATTCTTACTAAAGCCCCGTAAATAGATAATTTATGTAACTAGATATATTATCAATGATTACATTCTATATCAATTGGTTTTAGCCTAATTGATACACTCACCAATGTGTGAGTAGGAACTCCATAGTTCGAATCTTTTTCCTTACAAATTTATAAGAAAAACGATCGCATTCTATAATATTTTAATATAAAAAGTAATATTTACGACCCTTCGAATATATGTACAGTTATCTTACCAAAACTGTTTTTTAAATAAATATTTAAGTTTAATATTGCATTGTTTAGATAACAAATGTATCCTATGTATGGTTATTAATTTGTTTTTTGGTTAACTTTTGGTTATTACCAGATTGATTTCATATTTTCGGAGATTATAAAATATATTGTTTGACCTTAATTATTAGCTCAAGTTCTCAGTTCAATCGGTTTACTAACATGACGTTGGGCTTTAGCCCATATGAATTCTTTTTTGTTTAAAAGTTCATATCCTTCCTTTTTATTCACATTGCTTACAAATTGGGATTCTTAAGTGTTTATAACCAGGTTTGTGTAGGGGTGTGCCTCAAGGGATACCCCACTTTTGTAAAGGGGAGAAGATCTACTTGACCACCACACACGCACACGGACCGAACCGGGCTGGTGTGGTGTGGATTTATATTTATTTTTGATAGATATTTCAGTTTTCATTTTAAATTTTTGAATTGGCCTTTAGGAGGCTTGGTAAACAATCACTTCTCTGATTTCTCTCCCGTTTAATGCTAATTACTTACCAGATTTTTCTCCCGTTGAATGCTCCACGATTTTAGAGCTTCAACATCTCTTTTTTGAGTATTAAAGTAGTTTGCTTGATACACATGATTTTTCTTACAAACCCTAATTCTGAAACAAAGCAAATTGAGTGTATTCATAGCGGTTCTGTACTGTGCAATACAGAATCGTATTACATAATTAAGAGGGCTGTTTTATCCTGGAGACGACCGAAATTTACATTGCTTGCACTCTAAGGGAAGATCCGCGAACGTCTTAAAGAGAACAACCTAGTACGCGACTCAGTCCAGTTTTTGTTCGACGTTTTTGTGTCCCGTTTCCAACACATGATATCAGAGTTTTTGTGATAGAAAGGTCCTGAGTTTGAATCTTGATAACTCCATTTATTTGTGAATTAAAAACACATGGTGGGTTGCGGTTGTGTTGTGCACGCTTCAAGCTCAAAGCACATTCACCTAAGAGGATGTGTCAGAGATTAATATATAACATGTTGGTAAACTTTAACTATCTACTCGAACTTTTGGTTCAGTCGATTATGTAGTACACAACCCAATAATTGAAACACACAAAATAATGGTTATTTTGTATAAATAGAGTAGCCACAAAAAATGCCGCAATTTTAATATTTATAAGATTAAACATGTAAAAACTCAAAAACTATATTTTGAATGTGAACTCACATAGAATTATTATTGTTGTAGTTTTTATTTTACATCACTTTCATCATCAATATTATTGTCACTATTCTACTAAAATTCTTATACTTGAATTCTAACAAAATGTTCAACATGTGAACTCAAAGAGAATTATTAATTTATTATTGTTGCTGTTTTTACGAAAGAAGTATTATTCTTCTTATATATTATTGTTATTAATGAATTGATAAACATGTTTTTAATGAATTTATCTTAAACAAGCAAGCAATAGAATCTTTTCTCAAGCTGATAGATTCTTAGACTTTTATCCAAATTCTATGTTGATATATTTGGCGGAAGGAAAAACCAATTTTGACTTTACTAAGCAATTTTAATATAATATACGAGCCAATCAAAACAAGACATTTCATCAACACCAAGTGAAGAAAATCATGCCCAATAAAAATTGTCATCATAAAGAAAATAAGAACTTTGAAGTTGATTTATTAAACTATAGCTTATAATAGATTTACTTTATTTGAAACTATTTTGTTTATAAAAGCACGAGCCTATTGTAAAATTTTAATAAAAGATTAATGTTAGTGTCGACACATTGTCTTAGAAAAAATAGTTATTGGACACACCATTGCTCGGTTGTAAAATATTCAACGTCTTAAACTAACAATAAAAAAACACTATATATGATGAGGAGTTTGAGATTCAAACCTAAATCCATGAACTTCACTCAAACTGCCGCCTCATCCTAGACAAACAGTAAGACCAAAGAAGTCGAACACCTCAAGTGGACTCCTAATATTGTTTAAGGAACAAGCCGAAACTATCTTTCCACACAATGAGCATCCGACTCTCATATTCGATGTTTCAAGTAACTTCGCACGTACAGACTCTACATCTCTACAAGATAAACCCAGTCATCCTCGCCAATAAAGACCCCTAATAAATAAATATTGGTACAATTATACAATCTTTTTATTTATCTCTCTCTATAATTTGTTAGAGAGAGATCTCAACGCCCGACCCAAGCACATAACTAAGACCGATGTTATAATCATAAGCCCACTATAATTATTTGTATCTGACTTTATCAGTATACCATATTTAGTTTAGATGTAAAATTAAAACGAAAAAGTATTATTACTACTATTTGGTTAATACATGTCACTAATAAAACCTTAGATTTTTTATTGGAAAACTATCAACTACATTTGTAAAGTTCAATAGTATTTTTTTGAAATATATAGATTTTATAGTTATAATGTCCAAACACTTGAATTTCAGTAATTATGCTTTCAAAAAAAGAAATTCAGTAATTATTGTTTTAACATATAATCTTTTTGCTAAATTTATTTTAAAAGAAAATTATAAAGAACTCATAACTTTAAATTATTTTCAGCTTTATCGAACACTAATAATAAACTTAAAATATTTTGATCACGAGAAAGAAACATAAATTTTTAAGTTCTGTAAAAAAATTCAAAACTTCGATTACATTGTAAAAGTTCATGAGATAATTGTACAATTCAAACTAAATTAACAATTAATGTCTGGCACGAGACAGAATTTGAAAGTATAATAATATTAATAATTTTTTAGTTCAGTCAACTTACATATATAATTATAAAAATATCTCTTGCGCGAGAATATGCAGATAAATATGAATATTATTTTATTTTTTAGAGAAAAATATATTATTATGCAATGACATTCAAAACATAAATATGAATTCAATTTTATGCACCTATCATCAAACATTGAAGTTTCGTTGAAGTTTAAATAAATAATAAAATAAGAGTGAAAAAAAAAGTGATAACGTATCTTGTTTACTGAAATTCAATTGAATGATAAATTGGAAATTCTTCCTTCCATCACTTGACTGTTGATACAAAGTCATCTTTCTTATAGTGTTGAGAATACCCTAATGACAATGAAATAGTTTAGATAAAGAGCAAAGCAATCGTAAAAGAAGAAAGAGATATTTGTGTATAATGTATTATGTTAGAGGTTTTATTTATATGGTATCAAAGCAATTTATTACACGTAATACTATACAACTGAATATTCGTGTACAAAGTATATTTTAGTAACAAATCATGGCAGAAGTTTGGAGTACCACGTTATCGTGCTCCAGAAATATACTAAAATCTCTCCAAGATGTAATAAACTTGATCTTTGAAATACCAAATGTTTGGATTGAGAAGTTATTGGTAATTAGGAAGAGAAAAAGAAAAAAAACGTATAATTTTATTTGTGGAATTTCTCCCTATAAAAAGTAAAAGTTGGTAGACCAATCATCATCAATGCATCATTCATGGACCAAAATTTTTATGATCCAAGTGGCCAAATACGTGTCCCATTTGGCATTAGCAGCTGAAAAAGTCAACCTCATCCCATGCAATGCAACTAAGACTTTTTGGGAGTGGAGTGAGTTTTAAAGGATGAATTCGAGACCTTAGGATTCAGGAACACACTTAATTTTCAGAACGTAAATTTGCGTTTTGATTCGGGGTTCGCATTTAAGAGTTCGCGTTATGTCAACCTCAAAAATGAATCTCGTACTTTAAGAAGATTCTCTTTTGAATGTGAACTCTCGAATGAGACCACGACGTTATGTTTTTGAATTTGTACACGGATCTTTTAATTGATGTGCTAATATAATCAAACCCATAAATACATTATATGTTAGGTCAATTCATCGAGATGCTATTAAAACTAGCTATGAATTCTAATTAATGCTAGAACTCAATCACAATCAATTCGCATTATGAAATTAGTTCATACTTTTGCAAAGGAACTCAAGAATGGTGCATGTTATCGGAATAAAATGTATTTTGAGGTTTTGATATATTTTTATCAATTTTGATAGCATGTTATTAATGTCCAAAATTAATATAAATAATGTCGTTGAGATATAATTATCAGGTTAAACTTTTAGTTCAAGCAGTTCTTCGTTAATATATTGTCAGAGATTAATAACATATTATTGGATTTAATTATCAGTTCGAGCTTTTGATTCAATTAGTTAAGTAACATAGTACTAAAGCCTCTATGATCGAAAGGTTCTGAGGTCGAATCTCGACAACCCCGTGTATCCGGGAATTAAAAACACATAGTGGGTTGGCTTGTTTGTGCACGCTTCAAGTGCAAGGCATTCGCATGAGGGAGTATGTTAGAAATTAATATAAAACATATTGTTGGGAATTATCTATCAGCTCGAACTTTTGGTTCAGTCGGTTAAGTAACATATATCAGATGCATGGTTGATTAATCCCTGCTGAAATAGCTTCACACATCAAATGAATTGAGCGTAGAGAACGTTAAATGTGCCACATTGCTAACTTAAAAAGCTAGATGTATAACTCTTTAAATAGACAAAGCAATCGTATCTCGTTGGTACCTATTCAGGTTCATTACGCATTTGTTAATAAGATATATATCATAGAATTGTAACTGTGAATAATACTGTCAAGCTTCAAGGTGAGATAGAAATTAATATAAAAAATACTATATATCAATCTAACTGTATGTAGTTCAAGCAGTTTCACAACCAAAAGTGTGTGAAAATATAAATAGGCTACCCATATTGTAATGCATACTTTGATTTCATCAAATTAATATATAAGAAATTAAAAATCATATTATTGATGACAACCATTTAAAGTTAACAATGAAAATAAACTAATTAAGCAACTGGATTTTGATGACAACCATCCGAAGTTTGTCAACTTTAACCTTTTGGTATAAAGAAAAGAGGAAATAGGTGCATTAGTTAGATTCTTCCTACACAATAAAATTAAAATGTCACTTGCAATTAACAATATGATCTAGCAAAAGATTCTCTAGAAATGATTGATGAAGTTTTCTTCAAATATTTATATATTAAAATGAATTTATAAAATTTCGTTAGACTTTAACTATCAGTGTGATCTGTTAGTCTAACTAATTCGTTGACATGATATTAAACTGCATATAACCAAGTGATACCGGGTATAATGCACGATCATAAATAGTGTAGTGTTTACTAATTATTCCTCAACGTAGATAACAAAATATAAATTACTATTAAATTTTGAATTTTTCATGTACAAAATTGAAATTCACATATCAAAGTATGAATAAAATAGATCTAACTAATGTTATTATCATTTGTATAATATTTTTATATTATATTATTATATGTAAAATATAGTTTACTATTTAAAATTTTGAATTTTTAATATATTCAAATTTTTTTTCTTAAAAACTTTTTCATCATTTGAATATTTTATTAAATTTTGCTTTTGACATTGGGACGTTTACCTTTTTCTCCCCAAGTTTTTATTTTAAACCATGAAGATGAAGCATTATTTTTGGCAGTCCGTTTTCAAGAATTCAAAGCCCATTATCTTAGACTTAAGCCCACAACAGAATAGCCCATTAGCTCAACCTAAGCCCAAATTTGAATATAGTCAAGTTCATGATTGGAAATGGAAAAGGACTTGTACTCAAATAGTCCCCAAACTTTTAATACTTTTCACCTACCCTTTCTTTGTACCAAATCAGGTTAAAATTACTAACTGTAAAATTTTTAATTTTTTCTTAAATTTCAGTAACATTTGTGAAAAAATTCTATGGGTCTAGTGGAGTGATGGTTAGAGAAGAATAAATGACCATGTCTTGGAAGGGATTTAACCCGAAGAAAGAATTCAAAGGTAAATTGAAAGTTAAAAATTAGTGTTACCGAATTGTTCTGATTTGGAATGAAAATAAATAAAATATTCAGGATAAATAAAATAGTTTACGGTTTTGAATCATTTTATTCAAATATTCGGAATAATTTATAAATAAATCTCCAAATTTAAAAATCTCTAAAGTTGCAATTGTATAAATCAATAGTAAAATTTGATTCATCCTAAAGAAGAATTCAGACGTTTCAAATCTTTTTATTTTCATATTGGATTCGATTCAAAAATCTTCAAGGTACATATTCTTAGCTTTAACTTCAGTATTAACTTCATCCACCTTGATGCTCTAAAGCTAGTTGAATTCATAAGAAAATCTCTTATCTCAGTTACTCCATACAATCATTTGAAAGACGTACATTAACTATCAGCCCCCTGCTGTCACTTTTAGCTCTACTATAAATTAAAATTATAAATATAATCTTATACTTTTTAAATTAAATGAGCCAAAAACACAATTTTACTATTATTTTCGCTCAAATCTTTCTTATTTATTGAACTAAAAATTACTGAATTAAAGTCCATTTACGGAAAGAAAATTACTAAAATCAACTAATAGACGACATTACCATTCCTTTTTACCATCCCTAAATCTCAAACTACCTAAGAAACTATCCGTGAAGAAAAGGCGGGTGAGCCAACTAAATGCATGACAGGTAAGCCAAAAAAAACTATCTTGTCTTGTCTCTTTCCGCCATGGATGCCACCAAAAAAAACCTTGAACAAAAAACCCAAATTAAAAAGTTACTCCCTCCCAATCCTAATTTCACCTTCATCTCCAAAACCCATTTCCAAAACCCCAAAAAGCAACCACCTTTGAGTATGGAAGAGAGAGATTGATTAAAAAAATGAAAAGTGAAGCAGAAAAGTTGGAACATTTGGGACAAAAGTTGAAGAAAGCAATAATGGTGGGGACTAAAAGGACCCCATTTGCTTCCACTCCTGTTATTCATTGGAAGCTGCAACCTAGTGCGCATTTTAGCATCACCCAGGAAGAAGAGGAGGAGCCAAAGTTTTATTCTTTTTGCCATCATAATAATAGAACCTCTGCTAGAAAGCTTGCTGCTGTTGTTTGGGAGTTTCAGCATTATCTGCCTCTTGCTAAGATGCACCGGAGTGTGCAGAATAATGGCAGCCGGCGTCATCAGAATGGTGATTCGGGTGGCGGTGAGGTTAGGCTGCGCCGCCACCAGAATCGGAGGAGTGTTGTTGTCAAGGATAAAAGTCTTGATCTTTCTCACTTTTTGGCTGATCCTTCTGCTAGTGAGGTATTTTCGGGTTTGGATTTGGGGTTTTTGGATTGTTTAGGGTTTTGATTTTATGTATTTGATTTGTTTTGTTGCCTTTTTGTTGTTCAATTATTTGATTAGGACCATTGGTGGATAATTAGGGGCATAGAAGAGTGAGTTATAGTTGTGTCATAATCGTGTTGTGTGTTTTATATGTTACATGTGATTAGTAATCGTGTCAAATGTGTCGTGTACTATTGGTGGCTAATACGGGTACAAAAGAGTGAGTTATAGTCGTGTCATGATTGTGTCATAATTGTGTTATGTGTTCACGTGATTAGTAGTCGTGTTAAATTTGTTGTGTCGAATGATTGATAAGGCGATCGGGGGACTTAGCACCCCGAAAACTCTATGGAAGCTTTATCGTGTCATAGTCGTGTTATGTGTTTTACATATTCCACGTGATTAGTAATCGTGTCAAATGTGTTGTGTTGAATGACTGTTAGGCGATCGGGGACCTAGCACCCTGAAAAACTCTATGGAAGCCATGTACAAAGCGATAAGTTTCTACAGAAGCACACGAGATTATCAATTATTGAGCATTTATGGATCACTAGATAGCAACCCCAAGCATCTGGTTTTGTGAATCCTGGATCCATCACTGATTGTGTTTGTGGATTATCTCTGTAAATTGTATTGTCGTGATAGGATTGGTATCCCTGTATTGTGTTGATGGGTCCATTTGTTTGTTCCTGAATTATTGGAGAGGTTTAGATGGTGGAGTTCATTCATATTAGGTGAAGTTTCTTATCAATGATCCATGCTTTGAAGATTCTCTGTTGTGAAATGAAGTCTGATTTTGATCGCCTAGGCGGTCCAAATCGGATTTATCCCTGACTAGTCCTTCGAAGGTCCTAGATGGCCCTACTAGCGCCTGGCACCTTTTATTACATTGCTTTTGTTATGCTGATGTAATTTTTATGTCTCTATCAAGATTGATATGGTGTCATCATGTCATTTGTTTTGTTCATGTATTGGATAGATTATACTGACAATGACTGAATTTTCGGATTTATTTCACAAAAGATCTCTGAAATTCATTTTTCTTTTAATAAAATCATTAAGTTTCACATCTGTTTCAATTCAAGGCATTCTGTCCAACGCGCATAAAACTCAACAGAATATTGATATGGGATAACTGCCAACTACGCCTATGGTTGACAAGGATATGGTTCAGGACGTGCCATGTGACTGCCACACGTCTGTTAAGTCAGCTGTAAAGGTCAAATATCAATGTGTATTGTGAATGTGTGTTGCTTAGTTGGCATATGAACCTCCGGTGAGCTCTGATTCAGCTGTGTTCCTTGAGTTGCATTCTAGTTAATATCTATATGATTTTGGTTGACTTCTCAGTTTGTCTTGAGTGTTTCGGCTTCTTAATGAGACTTCGAGCTTGTGTGGTTCAGTTGTTGTTGCTTACTATTTGCTGCTTGTTATTGCTTGTAGATTTAGTACAGCCGAAATTCACTCGAAAATAGCTATGAGTCTATGACGTTGAGTAGAATAACAACAACGAGCCATAAAAAGGACCACCAAACCGACACATTGCTGAGTGAGGCACAACGCCTATGATTCTTAACCTTGTGCCAGTGACTTCTGTTAATGTTAAATAGATCACATAGCAAACCCCTAGAATAACCAGTTCCATATCTTGATATTTCTCTACTCATCGATACTTAAGTCGGTATTCGGTTATTTTGTATTGGATTCAAGTGTTATTTCTTGCCTCTTATATGTTTGTTTTATTTCTTAATCAGCCAGAGAGTGCAAGCAGTTTGCGAAGACACATTGCTGCATCACTGATTCAGCATCATAGATCAATCGAGAGAAGTAATCGGGCTCTACAGCCTGTATCTCCGGCAAGTTATGGCAGTTCCATGGAGGTATAGTTTACTTCTCGCTTTCAGTAATTCATAAAGGGTCAATTCAGGTTGCAAGTTTGATTGTTTTAGGTATCAACTTGCCTAAAGTGATGCTTCAAGTTGTCAAAATTTCACTTGCTCTACGACGTGGAATTTAGGAGGTTAATCATGTCGCTTTAAGCAACTTTAAAGAACGACTTGATAGTGTTTCAAGTTGGAGAGGTTATTAGACTTTCTCGACAAACTTGGGGGACTACTGATGTATTAAGGCACGGAAATTGATTCTGTTAGCCAAGTTGATGGCCAAACTAACTCTATCCGATCTCAGTCCTCCTATTATCTACCATGGGAATATCTTTTTGAATCTTCTATGTAAATGAAACATTTTGTCCTCATCGTTCCTTCCTCACTATTAGGCGTGCCAAAATGGATTATCGTGTTAGTCTACGAATGCAAATGACACAAACTGGTAATCGGGTCAAATAGGTCGGATCAAGCGGATTATCTATGTAAATCGGGTTTGTCGTGTCAGAATTTACTAGCTCTACTCATAATGTCATGTCTTTCTCATATAGGTGGCACCTTATAATCATGCAGTTACACCTTCTAGCTCACTGGATTTTAAGGGAAGGATCGGCGAATCGCAGTACGGTCTCAAAACATCAACTGAACTGCTAAAGGTATTGAATAGAATATGGAGTCTGGAAGAGCAACATGCTTCTAATATGTCGTTGATAAAGGCCTTGAAAACGGAGCTGGATCATGCACGCGTGAGGATCAAAGAGCTTCTTCGGGATCAGCAAGCCGATCGCCACGATATGGATGGTTTAATGAAACAAATTGCTGAGGATAAACTAGTCCGGAAGAGCAAAGAACAGGATCGGTTACATGCTGCTGTTCAGTCTCTCAGGGATGAAATTGAAGACGAAAGGAAGTTGAGGAGACGGTCCGAGAGCCTGCACAGGAAACTAGCTCGGGAACTTACTGAAGTAAAATCTTCGCTTGCTAATGCTGCGAGAGAGGCAGAGAAAGAGAGGAAATCGAGAAAGTTGTTGGAAGATCTATGTGATGAATTTGCCAAGGGAATTAAAGACTATGAAGAGGAAATGCACGCTCTTAAACCGAAGTCGGAGAAGGATTGGGCTGGAAAGGCGGATGATGATCGTCTAATCCTTCATATATCTGAGTCGTGGTTGGACGAGCGAATGCAAATGAGGGTAGAAGAAGCTCAGCACTGTTTTGCTGATAACAGTTCAATAGTGGATAAATTAGGCTTTGAAATCGAGACTTTTCTTAAAGCGAAACGAATGGCTTCTTCTAAGGTTGCCGATAATAAACCGCCAAGGGAACGACGGAATTCGATGGAATCTGTCCCTCTCAATGAGGCGGTAAGTGCACCTCAGGCTGCAGGCGATGATGAGGATTCTGCAAGCAGTGACTCGCACTGTTTTGAGCTTAACAAACCGAATGCTGCTGAATATTTTATACGTCGAGACGAAGCTATAGATGCCCACATTGATGAACCAATCATCAAATCTAGTCAAATGAAGAAAAAGTCTGCATCGAACGAACGGAATCGACGTCCAAATCCAAGCATGCAAGTTAAATTTGAAGAACAGATGAGTACAGCAATAGTTCCGAATGGGAACAAGAGGTCTCAAGTGGCGGAAATAGAAGAGGTGAAAGCAATTGAAGGGAACCCGACAGAGATGAGTATTTCCAGGAAGTCGGAAAATTGTGATACTCCTGAAGGAGGCACTGTTGAAAGAAAGGTGAAAACCGATGAAATCCACGGGTTGAACCCGAATTATGTGATTGATAATTTGATAAGAAGTCATATTTCATCATCACAGCATCTCGAGGACAATGCTGGCGAGGCTTCGACTAGCTACCCAACCCGGAGAAACGCTAGTCCAGTCCGCCAGTGGATGGCGAAACTCACCACCCCGGAGCTTGACGTCTCAGAATCTTCTACTAAACTGCCTCAGAACTCGAAGGAACACACTTTGAAGTCGAAGCTTCTTGAAGCACGATCAAAGGGTCAGCGATCTCGGTTAAAACTCTTCAGAGGTTCGTCTTAGACTGTTCGGGAAACAGGCTGTTTCGTTCTTGTCGCAGGATCAGAAATTCGGAATCAAGAGGTGATATTTTGTGAATATTGACCACACATTTCCATGAATATGAATGTTACTTTGAATTGCTCTTTTTTGTTTCTGTGATTTTAAATCTGATTTTGTATATGATTATAGATGCTTGGATAAGAGAAATGTCAAGAATTATAGCAATTTTGAGTAATTAATTTCAGAGTTTTGTTCTTGTTTTAATATTAATAAATTAATACAATATTTTAAAATTAGTAGACCAGGTTGATCTTATTGATTGTATTAAACAATAAAACTTCTACAGGATGAAGTTATTTGTATAACAATTAAAAAGTTATTTATATTATATAAAGCATTTTTATATAAATGTTTTATTGTAACTGTCCACGGCTCGATAAACGCTCAGCTTGCCTAAGCCTTCATCCCACCTTGGGCTGGGTTTTGATAAGAAAAATTTCATTTAAGCCCAATTTAGCTCGGGCTTGATAAATCGTGCCTATTTGTGGTCGGGTTTAGATTGCCGAAAAAAAGAATAGGCCAGTCGGGCTCCACCCGCCTTACTAATATTAACTTATAAATTTATACTTTTACATATTAAATCTTTGAATTAGCATATGAAAAAAATTTATTAGTTAAAGTTATATATTATTTTTTATACGAATAAACATAGATTTTTTTTATTATTATTATTAAATTTGAACCGGGCCTGGTCAGAGCACACCTGAATTAATAATAGGTTAAGCTGGGTTTGGGCTATACAATTTTAGTCAAAACTCCAATAGCTCCGGCCCAAAGCTGATCAGTTCGATCCATGAACATGTATAATTTTTATGAGTCCTATGTATGATTTAATTCTTTTTTTTTTCAAGGGAGGATTTTTAATTCTTAATTTTTCTATCAAAAAATCATAAATTCTTGAAAATTAACAACTCCAACATTATATCTCGTTTGATAAAGATTCTTTGGGTAAAGTACAAATAAAATAAAAATTGTGATTTTCATCATTTGCAAATGAAATCTTGTGGTTTAAAATTGTATAAAGGAAAGTGTGTGGTTTGCATTATTAACAAATAAAATTCCAAAATATTCAGTGTTAAAAAAGATGATGTTATAGTAAAAAAGACGGATCTGGAGATTTACAGAGCTTTAATATAAAAGAAAAGACTTAGTTTGTAATCTCCGAAAGTGCTTAAATTTTGAAGAAGGAATTCCAACAACCGCTCTGTACCGTATTGGAAACACGAGGACTATTTGAAGTTTGTGTATTTACTTTTATTTGTACGTTTTATATATTCTATGTTTTCTGCTTATAGTCTTTCTTTTTCTTAATACTCGAACATTTCTTCTTAAAACGGATTAATTTAACCCCATATATAAGTAGGACTCCCACCCACAACATGTTGCCATCAGAAGTAGAACTCCACATTTATTTTTGTAGAATATTGTTATTGAGCAACTCGAAAGAGATTTGTTAACCATGAAAAATTTAGCTCAAATGTAGGATGCATATCATTAACAATTTAAGTTGGAAAACAAAAATAAGATATGTACGAAACACATATTCAGCAACAAGAAGGAAAAAGATTAAATTAGAGGAAGGAACTCCATAATATTTGGCGGCTTTACAAATGTGTTGAAATTAATGGAGACTCATTATTTCGGTAAATAATTTATTTGGACAGAAAAGAAATATGTAAAATTAGCTTTTAATAACAACTTTTAAGATATTTTTACACTTTATTCAATATGACACAATGAATCATTTGATTAAAATATATAAGATATACTTTTTATTGTATAGTCATATCAAAGAAAGTACCAATTAGTGGCATTTGTGAATTACTATTTCTAGCTTTTCTGGAAACCTAAAAATGTGGGCAATCTAGTACATGTTTTTGCTTACAAATTTTATTTAGGAATATGCATCTTTTTTTTAAAAAAAATAAATAAAAAGATTTAGACATGAATATTATTATATTTTGGTTCTGTTGGGATGATAAAGAATAATCTTTCTGTTACTCATTTCTCTGCTACATCAAACAGTTACTGCCACCATTGTTACTTTCTTGTCATTTCCATCAATAAATCAATATTTTTATTTAAAAAGTTAAACACAGTTTTTGAATTTTAATCAGGATGTTAGAGGTTAATCGGATGTTCGAGTATTTTTAGAGACTAATTGAGGATTGATCGAGAAACTAGTCTGGTATAAATTGGATTTTGAGCTTTTTGGCTTTTCAGATCAAACACTCGACTTTTTATTGCCTAGACAACCAATTACCTTTGTTTATAATAGTGATTTTTCTTTTATATTTGAAGTTATATATGTGTACACATTTAAATTTATTGCATCAATTTGATGTATCGCATATGGAATAAGTGATGATAAGATAGAAAAACCCGAACAAGGAGTGTAAGAGATGACGATGTGATAAGAATGAATTGAATCTCCCATAAAAAAAATAGCAAGAAGAAAGTAGAAGCTTAATATGGTACGATGCATGTAACATCCAAACTCAATATCATGCAGATATTGTCCGTTCTGACGTAAATCTGTCACTAGTGGACCGCATGAGTTTAGAACTCGTCATACATGTATCGGATCCACATCTCACTGATAATTTTAAGTGAACCCCTCTATTTTCTTGATGTGAAATTCAGTTCATTCATATTGTCGTAGCCATCCCTCATTACATGTCTTCTAATCCCAACGCCACCCACTCTGATTGGATCATTACAAGCCCACAAGCTTTCGTTTTGTTCGTCTCCAAAACACACATTGTAAGTAGAGAGTTTGCTCAGATACCATAATATACATCCAAGCCCAAATCATGCAAATATAGTATGTTCTGATAAACGCGTCATACATGCATGTATTTGATCCACAACTCACTTAAGATCCTCAGACATCCCCTCTTTATTTCTATGTGGAATTCAGTTCATCATGCCCCTTCGCCATCCTTTACGGTTGCTCCTTATACAAGTCTTTCTACCACAACATCACCTACCATAAACGAATTATTACAATGTGTATTTAATGTACATGCGACCCTTTGTCTCGGCCATTGTATATAGCATGTGCTCGCCCTAGGCATAAGGGACAATGACGACCTGACATCATCCTCACCTTCCTCTGGCTTACACTAGTCGTCTGCTCTCAGGGTTCCAAACACAACCGTGGCAATTGAACACAAGAGTTGCACCATGACACGTTTTTAAAGCCGTGCGCCACAAGACGTTGAATTTGAACAACACCAAACAATATGAAATTTTGTAACGAAATGAATTGCAAAAAATAGAATTCCAAATTGAGATATTGTTCCACAACTTGGAAGAAAAAACAATGCGAAAAATATAAGGATACAGTAGACCATACAATTAATAGAATGCATGTGATGCAGCAGAATAAAGCTCATCATGACAAGAACAAGAAGATGGGATTTGGTATATATGATGTAACAAATAGTAAAAAAAAAGGAATATTCATAATTAATATAGAGAACATTAAAAAACCCAATAATGACAATAAATAAATAATTAAAGATTCAATTTTCTTGTTCGCCCGTCAATGATGGGAGTTGTCACTTGTTCTGCAATTTTTCGTTCTTTTTTAGGTAGAATTTTAAGAATAAATTTCAATTAGAGTTACTAACATGGAAATTCATTGAATTTTGTTTATATAACCAATTGAGAAATTGGAAGATTAACAGTTGATTCTTGTTAGGTTTTCTCTCGTATTGAAAAATTCAGACATTAATATAAAAACTTATTCTTAAACGTTAATTAGAGGTAAATAAAAAAACCTACTCTTGGTTTTAACTCCATGAATAGATTTTTATATTAATTTTTGATAGAAAATAGTTATCTAGTTTACGATCTAAAGATCAAATCAACAAAACATTTTAGACTGATGACTGAAAATAAAAGAGAGAGTGATTAATTGTGCATACCTACAAATTGGTAAGTAATTGCTTTTATAATGTCTATTATTACAAAGCCGGTTGGGCATGCTAGGATTTGATGGTGTCCGCTCTTGTCATGTTATAAGTCTCGTTTGTGTCCAATCTTTTGCCATATCAACACATTTGATATGACACATGATTGGGTGAGACTAGCTCTGGTCTCGACCCATGATAGAATCACTCTGTAATAAATGTACATAAAATGTTTGGCTTTGGTTTATTGAAGTTGAGCAGGGTCCCTTTTTATGTACGTGATTGTTAGTTAAATATAAGTTTTTTCACTTCAAAAGTTTGTATAAATTGCATGTGTTTTAATGAAGATGTACAATAATATCTATATGGCTGATGCCAACAATTTTTTTCTTATTGTGTTGTGCCTTATTATTTGAACTAAATTGAACTTATCTAACTGAATTGAATTGAATATTACTAAACTAAACTGAATTGAAGTGCATTTACTGAAGGAAAATTATTGAACTGAATTGGATACTACTGAACTGAACTTATATAAATTACTGATAAAACATAAAGAACAAGGCTTTAATCATAAGAGAACTCGGAGATTCTTATTGATATACATCAATGGAGGTCTAATAACTTTTAGCTTTATGAAATGTATGAACTCTAAAACTAGAGGTTGCTGGCTGTCACCAATAAAAGACTAAAATCCAAGCTAAGCTAAGTATGAATACAACTCTAGTTACATTGTCAATTCATATCATATCATACTAATTTCCTTTTGAAATATTAAAAAAAAAAACATGTCAATTCTTTTATTTAATTTTAAAAAATAAATAAGCAATTTCGCTTACATTAAATAATAAAAGAAAATTTTACTTTTAATGTGCTTCGAAGTCAGAATATTCGTAAACTTTCAATCACACATCTTAATAGTCATAATATAAAACGTTCATGAAGGCCTTCTCCCAATGGAGCATTGACCTCCTCATATACCTATTTGACTTTTCCAATTTGTTAGTTTCTTTCCATAAATCTTAACTTTATCAAAAACGATGTCTCTTAATTTTTGATATTCAATATTTTTTAGAATACAAAGTATAATTTCGTATGAACCTTAGAATACGAAATGATGGCTTTTAATATGCAACTTTTTTTTTTTTTAATTAAAATATGCAACTTTTGAATGCTAATTTATTAATCAATTTACTTGATATAACCCGAACTTTCCTAGTCAAAAAATGATTTAATCAACAATATTTTTCTTTTTCCAAAATAGAAACTTCTAGGAAACAAGTGATTAAATTTGACAGAATGTTACTAGTGTACAATAAATTAAGATAGTGGATCGATATGTGTTTGAGAATTAATGGAATGTTTAATTATGAGTCATTAATCTTAGTGTTTTAAAATACAAATAACCAAATTTCTGTAGGTTTTTTTTTTCACATCTATACATATATTATCATAAAATAATAGGCAAATTAAATAGTTTTGAAATGACCAATAAAATCGAATCATGTCTGATTGTCTCCGACTCTCTGAATTGATATGAAAACTCCCTTCCAACAATTATAACATCAAACTGAAAGACGTACATTATTGGTCCAGCATTTTTCATTAATAAGTAAATAAGAAATGTAATAAAAATAAAAATAAAATAATTGATGCTATAATTTTATCATTTGTTTTTTAGCATGATTTTTAGGAGCAGAAAATTAAGGTGTGCATGTTCCCTTAGCAAAATTATATAGGCAAATTTAACATATATTAATATTATTATCTATAATAATGGAAACATAACAAGGACTTGTGAAAATAGCTGGAATGTTGTAGTATTTGTCAACTAAAGTGCTCAAAAAGAAAACCCTAGAACATTAATTATACTTATGTTGTCTCCAGAATCTTTATATTTTATTTTATACAAATTAAATAATTATTTTGATTTGTCATTAATCCAATGTACTTAGGCTTTAGCCGCTCCAATATGCTAATTAAAAATATATATTTAGTTTTTCTGATAGCCCTTATTTTATTTTGTAGAAAAAGAAGAAGAAGAGAAAACGTGTTAACTATGAGAAATTAAAGAAAGAAAGTTAAACAAATTAAATGAATTCAAATGAGTACCAAATTACTAATATTTATTCTTATGACCAATTAAGAATGTACCAAATTACTAAAAAGTATCCCCTACAAGCTATTAATAGGGAATTGAAACTAAGTACAGTTTATGCATTATTTTAAGCTCTAATTAAGTACATTCCATGTTTAATAAAATATAATTTACAAACTTCTTTTGAATTAAAAAAATGAAACTTTTTTTTGGAGAACATATGCAAAAGGCAAGTGATTGGAGTTTCCATAGTGTAAGGGATTGGTAGGATGGTTGTTCTATATGGAAACAATAAAGAAAAATAAATTCAAAGAATATGAATATCTTTAATATTTTTTGTTATTAATTTGAAAAGAAGTATACTCATAGTAATTTAATTCTCGTGACCAGCGATCTAACCAATAGTGCTTTTACAGTTTAGTTTTAATTATTTATTTAATCAATAAAAAAGTAAAAATGTGTTAGTAATACTATTGGATGAGTTTATAACTACATGTTCTTGACTTTAATTTTTTTTTCCATTGTAAAATAGTTATTGTACGAAATAGTTATTCATATTTATATCAAAATTAATTTCATACTTAGTTATGATTTAGATCACCATATTCCATCAACTACACACATAAATAAATATTCTTAAATTTATTCCTTCGTATTATATTACATGAAATACCTATTATATTCAATTCCACACCTAAACACCACTTAAAGCTTTGATTGAGAGGAATTTTGGAGGGGTTAGGAATGAAATGGAAAGGAAGGGAAGGAACTTTCAAACCATTGAAAACACATACCCTCCTCACCTCCTTCCCAATCAAACCTAAGGGAGCATGTTATGAATTCTCACTTTCCGTCGTCGTTATTAGAGTTATCATAGGTAGAGCGACACATGAGCCCTCTCGTAAGTCTCTTAATCTTCTAAAAGGCTTTCTCTTGTCAAAGAATCGATTGAACTAAAAGTTTAAGGTAATAGTTAAGGTTAAAAGATGCCTTTTATATTAAATTCTACATCCCTTATGTAAATATATTTTGGACTTGAAACTTCCACAACACTTATATATCCCACTATATGTTCTTTATTCACCAACAAATAAGGTTGCCAAGATTTACCCAATACCGTTAGATTACGTGACTTTTGATACCATATCAATAAACTGAATGAAAAGTTAGAATGATCTACTTTTTTACACCAATTTCAGACATAATCATTTCCTCCTGTAAACTATGGTAAGCAAAAATATTGCAATCTTTTTTTATAAAAAAAGAATATAGAATAAGTTTGTTGTGTAGCTTTGACATTCAGCTATATAAATCCATTTCCTCCACTCTTAAATCCATAAGATGCATGAGTCAGCCATAGCTAGTGAGAAGCTCTTCTACAAATTGAGATCATCTTTCTCTCTCTTCATCTTCAACCTTCTTTGCTGATCTCTCCATCTCTCTTAAATCCTAAATAGTTTTATTTTGGTTTGTCATTCTGATTTGTTCTTACCTCGAATCATTTTGGGATTAAGGGTTTGTTGTTATCGCATTAATTTTGTTATGTTCTTAATTAATTAGTAGTTAATTAAGAGAGCTTTCTTCAGTCCACTCATGGAATGGTAATATGATTTAATTAGCTGCCGACTCATTCATCCAAATATTGAGTTTAAAAATGAAGAAATTAACTCAGTAAATGAGTGAATGAAGCGGGAGACAGATTGAATCTTATGCTTTCTGTACTTGGACTGAAGGGAGCTCCCTTATTATTATTATTCCTTAATTTATTGATTAGTTAATTACCAAAAATTAATTGATTAGTTAAATTAATATTCCTCTACAACAAATTATATTATATATATTATTTTTTGTGTTTAATTTGTTCCTTAATCTCAAGGTTAATGCCAGCCACTATAATGCAGCTGAGGTAATATTTATCATGGATTTTTTTTATAACAAATTCTGCAATAAAATTCTTGAAATTGTTTGATTTGTTAGAGATAAATTTAGATTTTGAGTTGTTGAAAGAAATTATCATTTGTTTAATAATCTTTTACTTTAATTTAATTTAATTAATCAAAGAACCTTGAAAGCTTATCTTTATATATTCCTGTAGTAATGGTTATCCATTTTTGTTATGATTTTTCTCTATTTATATATTTATGTTTATCTTGTTTGTCTGATTTTGTGACCTAAAAAGTGAGCTATTATATCTCTATGTATGTATGTATGTATGTATGTTATTCATAGCTAGCTAGCTAGCTTATCTTCAAGATATTCTACTGTTACAATTTTGTAGCTATTATAATTTTTCTAACTTGTTTGAGTAAATATATATGTCAAAACGGTGGGAGGTGTAGGATTTAATACTTATAGCTTCGAGTAGTGAGAATAGCACTTTAATGCTTAAATCAGTAAATAATAAGAAGGAATTATTAGGTAGTTAGGGTTTTTTTAACTAATGGTGAATTTTATGTCTCTCACAATTTTCTCGTTTGAAATATGTATAATATAAATTCACTTGCCGTGTTTAGATTTCATAATAGAGGAAACTATTAAGAGTTTATGTAATGTTGATTAACAAAAAACTAAAACTGATATATTAGGAGTGTCCTTATAGCACTGTTCGTAAACCCGAGTTGCCCCCTCTAGGCGTTCAAAGTCGAAAATTCAATTTGATTCTATTTAACTGCCTAGATCCGTCTAGATGCTCAAAATCTTCCCAACGAATCCTTAATTGGTCTTCGAAAGTCTGACCAACACCGAACATCTTTTACTACACTTACTTAAAGTTAGCATCATATGTGATTTTGCAGCTTGAAGTGAAAGAAACAGATAGATTAAGAAAGAAAAGTAGCAGCTTTTTTGAGGGTTTGTTGGAAGAAGAAGTTTGATCCTCGACATGAACATCTTGGGGTGTGATCTTGAAGTGGTCTGCAACAAGTTCCTAGAACCAACCCTAAAAAATGTCTGTCCCTCCTTTTTTTTGGTTCAATTACCCAAATATCCTCTTCTCTATCTCTTCTCATTTTCCAGGCGGTGCTTCACTCATTTATTATTCTTTAGTACTAATTTTTAATTTGTAATAATAACTTAATTGCTGTTAATTTGTTTGATTACTTCTAATTAATCTCAGCTCATGTAAGTATCAAAGGTTTTAACTAATTTCATTACTACTACTGTTTTTTTTAGAGACATGGAAATTACTATTGTTATTTATATATAGTTTGTTCTATTATTTTGATTTTTTGGATTTAGTGTCACTTTTGCCCTAAGATGACAGGAGAGATAGATATTCTTATTGTACAAATTAAACGATACAATGTTATTACTTTGGTTAAAATAACATTTCGAATAATTTATCAAAAAAAAGAAAAACATTTCGAATATATCATATTTTTCACGGTTCTATCGGCGATTTTCATGTAAAATTGAGTTAGAATTTGGACTGTTATGTTATTGTTTGTTTTTGTTTCGAAAGAGTAAAGTTCGTAAAAGAAAGTAGTTTCTACTATGAATAATTGTTCATTAATCAGTATGAGAGAATATAAAAATGTGAAACTTTTATAATGTTTAACTAAGATTATATTGTGTTAAGATTGAACTTAATTACAAAGAGAAAAAATTAATAAGCCCTACCAAATTGGTACTATTGGAGGAACTAACAAGCCCTAAAAAAATATAATAATAAGCCCAAGCAAATTTGTAAGAATTGATATTTGTCCTCCTCCATTTGGGGTTGGTACTTACCTAGGACTAGCAAATTCCAATTTAGTTAAAAAATATTAGACGTTATAAGTCAAATTTTTAGTGTTTATATGAATTTGAAGTTTTAATTAGTTTAGTTAGATTTCAATTTTAAACATTCAATTCAATCTTAAACTCTTGATTGTTTTCTTGACTATTGTATTCTTTAGCTGATAAAAGAACGTTTTGAAAACGTGCTAGCTAGTTAGACCTAGATGAACATATACTTAACTTATTATTTTTTGTGATGTCGACATTAAATTTATTAATTTCTTCAATCTGTATTTTTCTTGGACAACCTTAACTAAATGGGGATATAAATCTTTTTGGGTTTTGTGAATAATTGTACTTCCATAGATCCGTGCTTACCTAATAGTATGTCTTTTTTAAAAGCAAAATTCCACTAATGAAGATCCTCAATGTAGAGATGAAGAAAACAAAAATTTTATATTAATTTGAATAAAATATGAAACTTAAGTTCTTTCATTTTAAATAACTCAATAAATTCCCTTTCAAATAAAAAAACTCAATAAATTGAATATTAATCCTCTCTTTTTTATAAGGATTGGTATTTCTGAGAGATATGGTAAATAATTGTTTGTTTCTTGAGAATTTTTTATATAGATCTGATCAATGAAAAAAGAAAAACATATCACCTAGCTTGAAAATTATACAGTTATATGAGTCGAGTTAATAAGAACTGAGCTATATTAAAACTATATAAGAAGAACTTCAAATCAATTTGACATCCACGTATAAACATTAACATATCAAAATTTATTACGCAAGGCTATAATTACACTCTTTCGCAAATATTAAGGTTTTATTGACGTTATTTTATATATACGAGCTAAATTTGTACGTTTACATCAATTTTATTTTGGTGAATTATCCGAAAATTTGAATGATTGGGAACTGCTGTTCCCTGAAACCCTAGTGGGAAAAAGATGGAAAACAAGAAATTATAAAGCAACAAGCAAAGAATGGGTCTATATGGCTATTTATGTAAACAAACAAAAGTTGAATTGTCCCAGCTGGTTACCCATTTGAATGAATGACAAGTGACACTATCTAGAATCTCGATATGTTGATGTGGAAGAAAAATCTAAGGTCCACTCCATAAAAATTCAAATCAAGAAATGTGACTATAACCAAATAGGAGAGATTGAGTGGTAGCTAATGGAGCTAGTGTTCAAATTCTAGTTTGGGCACGGAAAATCCTTCAATTCTCAGGCCATATTCTTATTCAATGAAGTGCATACAAGTCAATGAACAAAGATTCAGTATGAATGTGAATATGACTTAAATGTGTTGTTGCAGTTGTATGGACCCTTTCAAGGATGATATGTGTTTAAAAATGCAAGTTGAGGAGTTAGTTGCAATATCTCTAATTTGAAGCGATCAAATACAGTTTATGAACAACTTAGAGGGGCTGTAAATGTATTATGTATTCAACCTCAATAATAACAATACATGAATCATTTTGGGTTCAAGTAACAAAACCCATAAAATGAAACCTTAAATTAGACCCACATGAGCACACGAATGTCAAAGCACAATCGGTCATCGAAAATCACTCCTTATAGTAAACTGAACAAAACTGAACTGGGGGATTAACTAAATCCCTAATGAATTTTTCTAAATTTACTATAGTAAACTGAATTTTACTTAATTTCAGTAAAAAGATGGGCCATTACACCCAAAGAGATGAAAGTTTGTGCATCTTTTTCAATCCACAAACGATGTCGTTTGCATTGGGTAGGCCTTTTTTTTCAAGCCCAGCCCATTATGTGGAGATGATAATAAGAAGGATAAGGTACTCTTTCATCTAAAAAATAAGGCACAGAAAAACATTTTTGTAGACTTTTTTTGTTGTTATTGAGAGCTCAAAAGTTGAGCAAGAATGTTAGAAATTTTTGAAGTTGGACCTTGTGAAAGTGCCTATCAAATGGGTTTTTCAATAGGTGAAAGATTTTGTAATGTGATAAAAAGCAGATTATCCAATGATTTAATTCTTCAAAATCAGCTTCTCCCCTTTGCTCAGAGCTCAAAATCTCAGCCATTGATCAAGCTTCTGATGGACAACAACAGAAAGAAATTTCCTAAGTATTGGGATGAGCTTTTGGGGACTGCACAAGGCAGTGGTGTGCCTTTTCTTGATGTAATTATTATCATTTTCTTGTATTGTAATCCGAGGTTGAGTTAGGTTGCGTGGATGTAGTAAAAGACGTTAGGCGCTAGTTAGGTGGCCAAGAATTATTGAAGATTAGTAATAGACATGTCAGATTTTGGTAGGAGAGATCAGACAGTCTAGTCGAGGGCCTAGGCTGTCTTCGGTTACAACAATGGATGCACGGGTACGTGTGTTGCACCTTATGCAAAGAGGAGTGCACCACTAGATGGAAAGAGGAGTGCACGAGTAGGTTCGTTGCACTTCTTGAAACCGAAAGCCATTCCTACAGGGATGGTTACAGACAACCTTCGCCTAGGAAGAGGGCTAGTGCAGTTGCTCTTGCATGCATGGGGGTAGCCAGAGGCCCCTCCCATCGGAACCGCCCTTATCAAGGATGGTTCATACCACCTATATGTCCCTTAAAGATTCATGTATCTACCATTGCTTGCATTATTACTTATCCTATCTCTGCCATTGCATGGATAGAGGGGCTGTGGATGGATACATTGCAACTTCTGCAACAGAATCCACCTATCGTTACATATCCCGAATTCGGGATCCTAGCTCTGCCACTATTTATAACAATCGTTTCGCTTAAACTAAATTTATCTAATTTGTTCGTGTTGCAGGTGATGTTACTCAATTTCAGGAAGGAAATACTTCCATTTGTTCCAAAAACTTCAGAAAACTGGGAAATTGAAGAAATTTCAGATGACTGTTCATCAGTTCTTGTGGTTAGAGATGACATGGCAACTGCAGCACACAACGAGGATGCAAATGTTGCCCTAGTTGATCACACGTATATGTTCCAAAACTAATCATGTTTTTTAGTACTTAATTGTGGTAATTAAGGTTAACGATTCAATTCTAATTCTAATTATGTTTTTGGAGTTTGAGATTGCAGCTATCTAGTGAAGGCAACTATGTCAAATGGACTCTCTTTTGTAGGGTATACATATGCCGGAGAGCTTCCCAGTTGTGCGTTTGGGTTCAACGATTATGGACTGGTAAAGACTCTTTTTTGGTTGGCGAGATAGGAGGATCTTTGTATCTTCACTGTTGTTTAGAGTTAAATTAAGTCAAATGCACCAATTCTTAGCGTTAGATTCTAAGCTATGTCGTGACATCTCCACTAATGTTATATCGGCAACAGAAACAATAGACCAAGTGGAGTTAGATTCCGAGTATGTCGAGTCATCTCCATTAACGTCAAGTCAGCGACAGAAACACTCCAATTCTGGTCTATTTCCCAACATGTGAGAATTTTGAGACATATCTATCAGTGGCAACTTATATTGTCGTCTTTTAGAATTTCACCACGTAGCTTGAATCCATAGCCAAATCATGTAACGCTAGTTGCCAACATAAACTTCACTAGTAAAATAAAATTATGGCACAAATTGAAGCTTAATGGAGATATCACAAAGAGTGTTGTATCATAATCTTGTTACACAATTCATATATACTCCACATGATCAACAAAAACTATAATTATGTCAAACTAGTCGTGTCAAGTGAGTTATCTCCATACATCCTATTGTCGTAACTGTATCAAAATTTGACATCCTTACAGGCATTTACACTGAATTCAGTACCGCCATCGGAGACCGAAATATTGGGCGGAGGAATTGGAAGAAACTTCATCTCCAGAGACCTCCTTGAAGCTACAAGCATTGATGATGCACTGAATGTAACTAGAACTTCTAAACAATCACTCAGCTTTCTCTCAAATTACAGTCAACAATGGAGTTTGATAACTTATCTTTATTCTCTTCTCAGAGAATACATTCGTCAGATGTTTCGGTAGGGCACAGTTACAACCTCATCGATGTAAGATCAAGGAAGATTTTGAATGTTGAAACTGCATCCAGGAACCGAGTTTCAGTTCACCAGATTGGAACTTCACCATTCTTCCATGCAAACATGTATCTCCACCTTCAAGTTGACCAGGTAAGAAGGCATTTGGAACTTGAGGCTCTGTGTAACCGGGAGACACTGAGAGGCTAGTTTGCCCACAGGCTAACTGCCTACTTCAGATCTTTCAATGTCACATTCAGTTATTGTCTTATCGATCAATTATAGTTGCGTACATTAGGGCCCTAGTTAATAGCGTGGTTAGTTGCCAAAAGAGGCACGTATAATTACCGATTGTGATGTTCACATCTAGCTGCCTCGTCAATCAAGGACACTATGAGTGCAATTATAGTTGATCAAAGGGCTTAATTTGACAAATTGAAAAAAGATCAAGGTTCAATTGCATAAAATCGAAATCATGAGGCCTTGGGGATTTTTTTCCGAATCTTATTGGTTACGGTGAAAAGTACATTAAATTTGCAGTCTTACAACTATTAGAAATAAAACATAAATACCACACTCTTATTAAGAAACTTTTCAGTTTCACCTATGGTCATTCTGTCCGAAACCAACAAATACATTTGCCGGAGGAAGTAAAAAACGATAGCTTTTAACCTTTAAAAGCATGGTGAACATAAACAAGAAAACAACCTCAAAACAAGCTATACTTTGATTCAACACAGATTTTCAATTGAATAACTTATGAATTAATGGAAGAAGTAAAAATGCTTATCTTCTTTCACAGGTACAAGATGACAACTCGATAACGAGGCAACAAAGAGCAAAATTGCTACCAAAAAAATCAAAAGAAGACTTCCTATCACTTCTTGGCAACATGGAAGATAAAAAATATCCAATTTACATGACAGGTAGCTAATCAAAACAACTATTTAAACTGTCCTCCTCATCAATAATCTGTAATTATGTACCTCTTTTGGCATTGTTTTCAGGTCCAACATTGCACACACTTTGCACGGCTGTGATCGATCTTGATGACCAAACGCTATCGATTATTGAGGGAAATCCGAAGAATGGAAAAGCTTCCTACATTTTCTCCATATTTGCCAAGGAGTAGAAGATATCACCATAAGAGGTATACTTGATTGGTTTTTATACAGGTTCATAGAGGCCTAGAATATGGCCGTCGATGCATCGGATAGCTGCTACCTGATTGGAGTAATTTGTGTGACATAATATTAAACTGTTGTTACGAGATTAGGAAATGTTTTTGCAGAAATCTAGATATAAGTGAAGGTTTAGCATTACCTTTCCGTGAATTTCATGTTTAATTGGACCGTCAAGCTCGGCACCTAAGGCCATAAGTTTTTTCACTGACGTATTAATATCTGCTACTGTGAATGATAGCATAGGAGAATAACCTCTCTGTACAACATGGTCGCTGTAAAAAATGTGTTAGATGAAGCTGAGCTGAGAGGTGTCAATTTACACGGACAATACAATTTACAGAGACAACCTAACGAACACGACACGATTATATCATACACAAATCATACAGAACTAATAAATAATATAAAACCCAAATTGATATCCTTAAACCAAACTATCCAAGAGAACAACACTTCTTTCCACATACAACTACAAATGCAAAGAGAATTTCTTGTAACCCTCTCAGAAATGAAACAAACTCGTAATTACGACACATGATTGCATATTGCTACAGCGTAATCAAACTACAGAATAAACTTGGATTACTTACAAGCTCTCCTATCTTAGTTGCATAAAAAAATTCAACTTAAGTGTAAGATGCATTACATGATGTAACTACTTGCATTTTCCTCCCGATTAGCACACATACCATCACTAGTAATGCATATAAATATGTGGCATCCTAACACGTCCAAAAGAGTCTAATAAGCCATTCGAATTTGGAAAAGTCCAATTATTCCCTTGAAGTTGCTTAAAGTGATATGTTTAACCCCCAAAGCCCTACGAGGCAGAGCAATAGGGGATTTAAGCAAATTCAGTAGATTAATAGTCCGGTCTAAGCAAATCAATCGATACTTTTTAGTTTTTCAAATCAAGACGACAAATACACATATATTAGCTAGAAATTTAATAACATCGTGTTCTAATATATGTACCGTTAATATTAAAGCGTGTGATTTCCAATGTACAATCAACAAAGGACAATTTGAAGCATCAATCCAACATACTTGACAATGAAACTGTAACGGCTATTTTGACATGCTATGAGACCACTGAGTGATTAAGCAAGCAAAGAAATGCAGAAATTCCGTAACAGTAACAATCTTAGCAGGCAAATGTCCACAATCTAATTGTTCTGGCTTCAAATATCATCAAACATCACAATCCCCACAGAGTTCAAGCAAAGCAGAATTAGCATTAGCCAAATTTACTCTTTCAATCTCATATTACTTGAATTCTCAAATTGAAGTAAGGGGATACGTTACAAATTCAACCCTGTGACCTTTTGGGAGTCTGGATTTAACCTCTACGGTAAAAAACAATGCAAACCTTAAGCCTATCGTCTAGCAAACGACACGATTTCAAGTCTCGTTAACAAAGGAAGTGTTGTTTTTCCTGTGCGCTCCAACCTCCATCATTTTGGCCATACAATAAGGATCTTCTATCAATTAAAAAAACTCATCTTCTCTTAATGAAACTGCCTATGGAACTTGAAATAGCACGGTCTAAGCATAATAATGTCTCAGCATTGCAGTATTTCGTTACATGTAGGCTAAACCCACTCTCATAATAACCATAGAGCTAAATTTGACTTATCCTGAAAATCATATACTGTTCTCCGAGTTCTTATAGACATATCATCAACCGCAAACAAGACACTGAAAAATAGAAGCACATAAAGAAAATCACTCAGCAATCACCCAATTTCACTCATTCAAAGGCAGGGGCATAGCTAGAGGGGGGCCTAGGGGGCTTTTGGTCCTCCCATCCATTGAAACTGCCCCTACAATAAGTAGTTCCGGCCCCCCAGTTTCAAAAATTTACTAGAGAAGTTGATTTTCGATGATTAATTGTCAGAAATTTGTAAAATAGTGTCGAAATAGATAAAAAAGTTCGTCGAAAATCTGAAATTTTCATAAAAATCAGCAATTTTCTTCCAAAAATTCGTATTTTTTTTCCATCTTTTCGACAAAAATGCACAATTTACATGGAATTTTTCACTCTGTGAGATTTTTTCGATACCCGGATGTAAAAAATCACCTACGCCCACACATTTCAACCCCGGATTTGCCACTGTTCAAAGGTCTCAAATTACTTTAACTCACAAATCAAAACAAGCATATTGTTCTCCAAGTTTTATAAACATATATCATCACCAACATCTTTTATAATAATCTCTAACAAACCACTCATCAGAATGCCAGTTCACCACGACTCAAACTCAGCACATTAATGCCAGGTCTCGAACCCAGGACCTTTTGGTCTCAGGGGCTCTAATACCACGTTTCTTTTACCAAAAGCTTGAATAGTTAAGGCCAACAACAACTTTTATATTAGTCTCTAACATATCACTCAAGCGAATGCCCGTTTGCCACGACTCAAATTCAGCACATTTCAATGCCAGGTCTCGAACCCATAACCTTATGGTCACAGGGGCTCTGATATCGCATTTCTTAACCAAAAGCTCGAGCTAATAGTTAATCCCAACGACATTTTTACATTAATCTCCGACCCGGACAAAAAATAGAAGCAAAGGCAGAAACTTTACCGGGGAGATTTCAACAGGGCAAGCTTAAGTGCCCCAGATTGAAGCTCAGCCCACCTCAGAGTACATACATTGACAGTCAAATCCAATCCTTGTGAGTAAAATCTAGCTGCTTTCGGCACATCCTTGTGTAGCTGTAGAACCCATCTAAACGACGCCGTTACTGCCCCTCCTGCTCCCATTAATGACCAATTCCTCAATTGGGTAATTGAAAATTTCAGAAAATAAGCTCAGATGGCTCAAATTGGGGTCAATTTTAACCTAATTTATGAACTATTTGGGGTCCATTTTGAGGCACGATGATGTATTTGCCGCCTGAACTGTTTGTAAGTGTGTTTATTGTGCTATGGTTTGAATATAATGGCAACAATTTTGACCTGACGTTAGTCACTTAACATAAGAACAAGTGTAAGTAAAGTGTGGTATAAGTCGTCAGCTTAATTCCTTTTTAATATTTAAGACGTTTTAATATTTTTTTGTTAAATATTGACATGACTTTATAGTCTTCAATTAAATGTGTTTTATATGTGAAGTTAATATTCTGACGAATGTTTAACACTTAGTTAAAATTTCTATTATACTTTAAACGCAGGTGTTAAATAGACACATTTTTAGATAATGGAGATTAATAGAAGTAAATTGGTTAAAATGTTTCCGTTGTTTTCTTATTTTCGTAACACCAATTTGAAAGTTAAAGAAAGTATAATGTTTACTTCTATTGACCTTCAATAAATATTTTAAGAAACTTCTAAACGAGTTTAATTGAAAAGATTACATTTTATTACATCGATTAATTTCCATGTGATTATTTGTACAAAAGTAAATTTCATAATTATTTATTTGAAATTATGCCAATTTTAGATTATAGTTTTTCCATTTCCAATAACCATCACTTCATATCATCATCTCTCAACGAACAGTCCAGTGTTTAAACAGCTACATTTCTAGTAACTACCCACCCAAAAATCGTATATTTACCAAACCGCCATCATCCCCTCCAAAAATTTCTAGGGTTTTTTTCAATTTTTCCATCTCAACCGTCTAATTTCAATCCCCAAACCCTAGAAATCGCTCCTTTATCTGATCTGAGCTGACCCTTTGATGAAATGGGCATATGAGAGTATTAACCCTAAACTTATTCGAACCTAGAACGACGATCATGGAGTCGGATTACTCTCCTAGCTCCCTTGATTCCCCTACTTCTGACCCTGATTTTGCCTTTGCGTTTAATGATAGCAATTTCTCAGATAGGGTTTTGAAGATCGAGATCGTGAATGATTTTGTTGAGGTCAAGAATGATGGAGATGCATGTACTAGTATTGCTGATTGGGCCAGGAATCGGAAGAGACGGCGTGAGGATGTCAAGAAGGATCATGGTAGGTTTTGTTTCTTTTGTTTTGGAATTTTTGTTTTCATATGATATAATTGAACCCTTGTTGTTGAAATTGAGTATGGTGATAGGGAATTTGTGGCGGTCCGGGGGAGAATTTTGTGTGATTTTGTGATAATGTTGGGTTTGGGGATTTGTATTGAGTTTTTGGTGGTTGGAATTTTTTTGTCATTTGGGAGTATGATGATGTAATTGAACCCTAGTTGTTGAAATTGAGTGTGCGGGTGTGGAATTTGTGGCGGTCCGGGGGAGAATTTTGTGTGATTTTGTAATAATGTTGAGGTTTGAGGCATTTGGGGGTGTGATGATATAATTGAATCCTAGTTGTTGAAATTGAGTGTGCGGACTGGGGAAGAATTTTGTGTGATTTTGTAATTGTGTTTAGTTTGAGTGGTACGAGTTTATTAGGAATTGAGGAAAATATGGTGGTAGATAGAATGGCGGGAGAAGATTTATGTCGCCTACATGACTTGAGCTTTGCGGTCCATGTTTGCCGACCCCGAATCATTTCAGACTAAGGTTTTGTTGTTGTTGAGGTTTGGGATTTGTGATGAGTTTTTGCTGGTCGGTATTTATGTTTCTGTTATTGATTCTGTTTTTCGTTGTGGTTTTAACAATTGAGAGTTTCGTGCAAAGT
The DNA here is from genome assembly GCA_028411795.1 of Euphorbia peplus. Taxonomy (NCBI): domain Eukaryota; kingdom Viridiplantae; phylum Streptophyta; class Magnoliopsida; order Malpighiales; family Euphorbiaceae; genus Euphorbia; species Euphorbia peplus. The sequence continues at coordinate 32,775,090 of CP110839.1, forward strand.
GAGGAGCAGATAATAGCTGTAATATCCCAGATAATAAGTTACGAATTTTTTTGCGGTCCGGGGAAGAATTTTGTATGATTTTGTAATTGCATTGACGTTTGGGGATTTGGGAGTATGATGATATAATTGAACCCTAGTTGTTGAAATTGAGTATGACGATATGAAATTTGTTGCATCCAGGGAAGAATTTTGTGTGGTTTTGTGATAATGTCGAGGTTTGGGGATTTGTGTTGAGTTTTTGCTGGTTGAGATTTATGTTTTTGTTATTGATTCTGTTCAAATTTTTTTGTTGTTGTTCTGGTTTTAGCAAATGAGAGTTTTGTGCAAAGTGAGGAGCAGATAATAAGCTGTAATATGCCAGATACGGAAGATGTCGTAGTCTATGAGAATCAGGATGAAGAACCAATGGCAATGATCGAAGAAGCTCCGGTTGATGTTATTTTGAATAAGACTCATCTAGGTATGTAATTTCATGTTATTATTAAATGAGTTTTAAGTATGGTTTTGTCGCGTAATTATACATGGCTGAATTTAGAGGTGTCAATTTCGGACACGATTCACCTAGACAACCCTGTTGACACGACTTGTTGGACACGATAGTCATTTCTAGTGCATGTGTCCTGTAATTACACGAGATGATATGTTGATTCTCTGTTGTTTGTGCAGATGATGGTGTTACTGCAAGAGAGAGTAATGATGCATCGTGGAACATGGATTGTTCAAGTGTTATTAGAGTAAAGACCCTTCACATTAGTTCTCCAATATTGGCAGCTAAGAGCCCCTTTTTCTACAAGGTGAAGGGATAACCCGTGTTTTGAACTGGCTTTTATACATTTGTCGTTTTGTGGAACTTTATGTATTTCTATTGTTTCTCGCAGTTGTTTTCAACTGGGATGAGTAATTCAGAGCAGCGGCATGTGACTCTAAGAATACCAGCCTCCGGTGAATATTTATACTTTTCTCTTCCTTTTAGCATTTCGAATCATCAATTCAGTTTATTGGTTATTTTTACGTGAAAATTTTGATCCAGAAAACCTTCTTTCTTGATGTGAAACTGTGAAGAATTATACTCCATTGATCATCAATGGGCCCCATAAGTCAACATAGGGATGATAATTTTTGGCACGATAATGGGATTAGAGAGATGACCCGTCTAACATGATAAGATTTACATGATTATGCTTTTTCCTTTTCCATTTATATTATTTATTATCATATCGTACATATTGATAACATAACACAATTCTAACATGATAATTTGAATTGCCATCCCTAATTTGACGTAATAGTGATTATTTATTTTAAAATAGACATAAATTAACTTGCTACCGGGTTGTCTCTGAGCAGAAGAAGCAGCACTCATGGACCTTCTAAATTTTATGTATAGTAATAGCCTATCCACAACTACACCTACTTCTTTGTTGGATTTGCTAATGGCTGCTGACAAATTTGAGGTAGCCTCGTGCATGAGATATTGCAGCAGGATGTTGCGAAATGTACCCATGACCTGTGAATCTGCCTTGCTGTACTTGGAGTTGCCTTCTACCATTTTAATGGCCGAAGCAGTTCAGCCACTGACAGATGCAGCAAAGCAGTTTCTTGCTGCACGATACAAGGACATAAGCAAGTGAGTTACTTCTGTGTTTGTTAAATGGTAATCCCCATTAGAACATAAGACCATGTTTTGGGTGGGTTGGATACTGGATTTGGATTTTGGATACATTAAGTACTTATACGTAAATAGATATGACGAGCTTAGTGGTGGTAGTTGTATACACGACCCAACAATATAACAATAACACGAAACCAACACAATTCACTCAGTTAGGCTTTGATTGGATGAAGGATCTTGGGGGTTAGAAAGGGTTAACATGAAACTTAGTTCTATTTTATGAAGGTTATTCTTAAGCCTTTCATGCATTTGCTTTACTAACCTCCCAAAACCTTTACCATTAGTGTGTTTTTTCATTTTTGGGTTGACTTACAAATTTTTGGGTTATGTTAAAGTTTGACTTACAAACTTGAAAATCACATGAATAGTTCAAATTATTATTTTTTATTATATCTTCTCATGGTTTTACATGTCACCTCAGCAGAGGAAATATAATTACAATGGGCCAACAAACATGGCTTGAACCTCTCATATTTTCATATGTAATCCCTAATAGAGATAGATGATAGTAAAGTTATCCTTGTCACTTGCGAACACATTATCCGACTTGTGAACACATTACATGAATCCAATATAATATCAACGGCTGAGAGGTTAGTTAAGTTGGTTTTTGGTCAAACTTGTGGATAGTCAAGGTTAACTTGCTAATCCAAGGCATTTTTTTTAAAAAAAATATTGCTATATCCTCGTATAATTTTAAATGTCACCATTAAGAGGTGTAGTAAAATTACATGTGGCATTGGCCCATGAAACGACATGGACCCGATTGGGCTGACACGATTATGAAATGAAATTTTGATTACACGAAAAACCATCCTTAATCTATGAGCTTGTAATTGAGCCTTTTTTGTTTGCGCTTTACTTGTTTCTATCTTCTGGAACCATGAACTTATTTAGTGTTCTGCTTCTGTTTTTAGGTTCCAAGAAGAAGTCCTTAAGTTGCCGTTGGCTGGTTTTGAGGCAGTTTTATCTAGTGACGATCTCCAAGTAGCAGCAGAAGATACTGTGCATGATATTGTCCTCAAATGGGCACGTGTACATTATCCCAAATTGGAGGAACGAAAGGAGATTCTAACCTCAAGACTTGGTCGACTTATACGCTTCCCATTCATGACCTGTCGAAAACTGAAGAAGGCTTTAGTTTGCCACGACTTCGATTCCGAATTTGCATCTAAAGTTGTGCTGGAAGCTCTTTTTTTCAAAGGGGAAACACCATATCGGCAACGTACTCTTGCCGCAGAGGAGGCCAGTACAAATCGCCGGTTTGTGGAGCGGAGCTACAAGTACCGGCCTGTCAAAGTGGTAGAGTTTGAACATCCTCGCCAGCAATGCATAGTCTACCTAGACCTGAAGCGCGAGGAGTGTGCCCATCTTTTTCCAGCTGGCCGGGTTTATTCTCAAGCGTTCCACCTGGGTGGTCAGGGGTTTTTCTTGTCTGCTCACTGCAACATGGACCAACAAAGCTCGTTTCATTGTTTTGGATTGTTTTTGGGGATGCAAGAGAAAGGATCCGTAAGTTTCGCTGTGGATTACGAATTCTCGGCAAGGTCAAAGCCGACTGAGGAGTATGTGAGTAAGTACAAAGGGAACTATACTTTCACTGGAGGCAAAGCTGTTGGTTATAGAAACCTATGTGGAATTCCGTGGACTGCCTTCATGGCAGATGATAGCCTTTACTTTATCAATGGTATTCTCCATCTCAGGGCAGAGCTTACAATAAGACAATCAACTTGATCTTCCTCTTCATTATTATCTTTTTCCGCTCATTCTCGGGTTCGGTATGTACATTTTTAGTTCCTGAATATGTCTTCATGATGATCTTTTTCACTCAGTTTGTACATTTTCTGTTCCTGAATTGGTTATTTGTTGGATGGGTTCCAGCAGCCAAATTGCTCTTATTGCTGTCGAGATGGGATATATGTTTAAGAACTAACCCGGGTTGCTCTATATATACAGAACTGAACAGCTAAAACATCCATGGATTCGCCTTTTCTTATTTCTTTTCGTTTTCCCCTGTTTTCTTTAAGCTTTGCAAGCTTCAACAATGATAGAAGATGAATACTAATTTGCTTTCTGGTGGTAGCTGCAGTTTCTCTCCATATGTGTTGTTTAGAATTCGAGTCTTCTTGAGAACAAACTTGGCGGTAATAGGTCACCACATATGTGTTTCCATTGGTACATTTAGCCATAATAAATCAATTCGGGTCTTCCTTTCCAGATTTCAAATAACTTTTGGCTCTAAAGTTGGGTGGCATAAGCAGTTTACTCTAAAGTTAAGTATCATCAATCCAGCCTTTTTAAACCATTTGTGATTAAATTAGCTAAACTCGACACGGATCAGCATAAGGAAGTAATAGCTTTTAAACAAGTACAAAATATGTATCGACACGTGTTACCTAGATGTGAAGAGAGTCAAATTGATAATCGAACTTTCATTTTAGACCATATTGATTACACTTGTCCTCGTTTATATAGATTTTTCCCAATGTAAGGGCTCATGTGCGGATTTTACATTCAAGTGGATAAATGATTAATTGATTAATTAGGGTAGTAATTTTTGACGCGATAATACGATTTCTGAGGAAAATCCGATTGAAATAATATGTATGACTATTTTTTCAAGGGAACAGAAAAGGCCTCCCACAACTTCTAACCATCATGATGTACAGACACTTATAATTAGTGCCTTGTGTTTGCCATAATCCTGTCTACCAATTGCTTTATTTAACAAGTCATTAGGAGGATAACCCAAAATTTTATCAAGTGCTTTCTAAATAACATGGATTATTGTGAAAAATTCTATTATAATCTAGAACCAATGTGCTTGATCTTAAGTGATTATATGTATACATTACGACTCTTCAAGTCAAATTCAAAGCATTCAAATCTAGATTGGAATTGTATGTGAAAGCAATAATCTGCTCCAGTTTGTTTGAATGTGCGGATTTCTAACACGATAATATAATGTACAAAACAATATTCAACTAATATGACTTAAATTGATAATTTTGGTGCTCTTACATAATGATCGCTCTTGTAGAAAGCTAAAGCAACCGTTCTCGTTTAGATGAGATTTACATCCCTGTTGATGAAATAGACAAAATAATTGTTCTTGACTATATCTCTGCGGGTGTTCTTGACTATATCTTTGTGGGTATTTGAGAGTTCTCATGGAGCTCTTTGTCTTTCGTAACTCACCTTATATACTCACTCTTTTTCTTAAGAAATTACTTTCTTTTTCTTTGAGATTCAAGTTATCTATTTATAGTCTAAAATATTCGTAATTAAATTTTAATAATAAAATGTAGATACATACGAAAAATACTATAAAATGTATACTTTTAACAATTTGTACATAAAATCCCCGTGAACACATACATGAGCTAGGGATAGAGATAAGAATCTGGTGAGACGGTAGAAAGTTTTTCATCCCGACCCATCCTTTTTCTTTTTCTCTTCATCGTTACCTCGAGGAAAATGTTAAAAGAGATCTCCATCTCTATTGATTCACATCCCTTGGAGATGAGAAATCCATGTTACACTTATAGCACTAAACACAACTAAGAAATACAACCTGAATCGCCACCCTCATACGATACTTGGATACTCGATCCAATTAAAAGACATTTTTTCTGTCACATAATGATAGAACCGAATTTGAGTAAATCAACTAACTGATCTTTATAGCTAATAATAGAAATAATTACTCCCCGCATTTTAAGGCCAAAAGTTCTGCCACTTTTCTATCCTAATTTCAGTAATTTGTAAGACAAATGATTGATGAAAAAAGATGTTTTAAAGCCTAAAATACATGGCATGAAAATGAAGCCAACTCATACTAGACTTAAGTCAACTATAATGACTCCATTTCAAAAAATTTCCTTATAAGGTCCTACCTTAAAACATGCTTAGACAAAACATAATCATTCTTAATCAAGTTTCCAATGTTGTCTTCTTCAAATTTCTAGTCAAATTTCCCCAAAATCAACACAAAAACACAATTTTTTCTTGATTAAAATTTCAAATTTTGACCCAAATCCAACATGAACTTCACCATTATAATCTTACCACTTAGCATCTTATGTTTCTCACAATCTGTGTTCAGTTCTACTACTAATTCTTTAGACACATTTCTCCTAAATTCGGCTTTTGACACACTAGTCCGGCACCGGCCACGGACCGGTGCCCTCTACACAGCCCTTCTCCCTTCCAATTTGTCCGGAATATCGGCTTCTATAGTCCGTCTCCGAAGCCGGAGACTCTGGAACATAGGAGCTAATTTCACTCACTTTCAAATACCATCAAGAACTAAGACAATGCCTCACGTGAAAAGGCTTGCTATAGTCTATCAAGACTTAGGCAATTGGTCTTCTTATTACTACAACATCCCGGGATACACGATCGTAACATCCGTCGTCGGTTTCGAGGTCTTCAATGCCTCAAACCCGAACACGAGTACGAAAACCATCAAGAGGGTACACCTCAACACTCGGGGGAGGCTCGTTGTTATTCGTTTCTCGAACTTGGGATTTCTCGGAGGGGTAGCGAAATGCGTTATGTTTAGCAAGAACGGGAGTTTTCAGCTTTCTGGGGTGGATGTGGACAATGTATGTTACTCTCGGGACGAGGGTCGGTTCGCGATTGTTGTCCCGAACGGGGATGACCGACCGAAGAAGAAGAAGATGTGGTATTTTTGGATATTATTGGTGGGATTTGTGATTGGATTAGGAGGTGTTTGTTTGGTTGTTTATTATTTGATGAAGTCTATGAAGTTTTTGAAGAGTCAAAAGATAGAGGTAATGGAGAAACAAGCTGATGAGGATTTGATGCTTGAAACTATTTGGGTAGGGGATAGTAAAATGCCATTTGCAACGGTTACAAGAACTCAGGCAACCATTGAAGATGGAGGTTTTTGATAGATGTTTTGTTTTATGTTTTTTTGGTCTGTTTTCGTTTATGGTTACTCGAGCTTTTGGTTACTACTTCGGTTGAAGTTTGATGTATAAATGTTGCCATTTGGTAGATTAATTACTGTTTAAGAACTCGTTTACAAAGTATGGATTCGAGGGCTTTTCGGTAAGTTTCCTTTTCGAATTCGGATAAAATGCATCGATTGTCAATGATGGAACCAGGTGTCATAGGGACAGGTCTACATGACGCCAAATCCCTTGTGGTGCTGAGGCTCCATCATATCCACAGTCATCATCCCATAACCGAAGTATCTATCCACAATACGTCCCGTCAACTCATTCGAGCAGGTATTCCGTCCCAAAGGATCCCTTGACAATGAGCCATGCCTTATTTAGGAGCGTTCACAATGCCCTCTCTGTCTGCCATGTGTTCGTGACACCGAGCACCAAGGGTTTTTAATTTCTTTTTGCTCCATCAAGACCAAAAGATGTCGTTTTGGCTCGGATTGAGCAAAATTAGAAAAAGAAGTTGATTCGGGTAGATAAAAATTATAGAGCTGATACATTGTGAAACTACTTCACTTTCTTTTGATCAAATTTCTCATATTTGAAATCAGTAAGTCATTCAACCAATTTATGTATAAAAACACACAAAACTCTATGAAAGAAAGCAATTGACTACGTGCAGCTAAACGCTATTTCGAGCATAGCTAACTTGTACGGATGATGTTACAGTCTCACAAAAACGTTACAGCCACCTCTGTCTTCGCCCCGACGAAATCTTACTTTTCGCATAACTTGTAGTTCAGCCATTTAATATGTTTTTCATTACTAGTTTTAAGGAACTAAGGAATTTCCACTATTGAGTTTACTTGCCTGTCATGTATATGAGTTGGCTTGCATTTCCTTCTACTTTTTAAGGTCTTTTGCAAAATATTAACCAATAAAAAGATACACTAGAAAACGTTCTTTTTATACATGTCAATCAGTTTGGAAGTGAGATTTCGTCGGGAAATACACATAGAATGCATTTTGTGACCTAGTTGCTCGCTCTGACAGTGACCGGCCAAATAAATTTGATCAATTATTATCCACTGCTAGACGTAATCCAAAAAACACGGTGACCGGATAAGATTGAAACATCTATGAAACAATTTTTAGACTAAGTTAGGGTTGACTTCTTTTTCACTAACCCGATAATTATACAAGCAAAACCTGTTTACAGGAATTGGGTCCCCTCTAACAGGCAGCTGAAACTTATGATATTCCTCCACAATCTCATCAACATTTTCACATATCACAATGCAACTAAAATTATTATCACTAGTCAATCCATCATTAACAACTCAAAGCTCCGTATCGAGAATATCGAACAACAATAAGAATATCTCTTGCAGAATTCTGGATCAGATAGCTTGATAAGGGATGGTAGCATTACTGTGGAACATGGAGTAAAAGCAACAACAAATTGAATCGTAAGAGGCATGCATTTCGTACTAACAGCAAAAACTGTGAGACTAACTTCTAATTGCTATGCTTATTATGCCACGAAAATTCTCAACGAGACATGCAAACTCTGATTTAAAGATAAAGCAACCATACCAGCATTGCACACAAATTGACTGGCACGACTTCATTGAAATGAAATGCGAAATTCACAAACCACACTATAATAAGAATACTCGGTTCTTTCATTATATTCGACACCATTCTCACATTCACAATGCAGCTAACAATATTCATCACTAGTCAATCTATGAAAGCATACTTGGTTCTTTCATTACTCAACACAACATTCATGCTCCGACATTAACAATTCATAACTTACTATCGAGACTGAACAACAGTAAGAACATCTCTTGCAGAATCCCAGAAAAAATAGCTTTATATAGCAAATGGTAGCATTATTTAGAAAAATGGAGTAAAAGCAGCAGCAGCAACAACAACAAATTCAACTATTAGAGGCATGCATTTCTTATTAACAGTAAAAAATATCTCCACAGTTGTGTCAATTGGTTAAAAAGGCCTAAAAGAAAACGGTGTTCTAGGAGGTATGATACCCGAGGGTACCACCAGGTTCAGTTGGAACTGGATTCGGAAGATTTGTGACTAACCACTAATGCTATGCTAATGCCACCGAATTCTCAACGAGATATACAAACTCTAATTCAAAGATTCAAACTTTAAACAAACCCATTTGAGACAAAGAAGCAAGGTACCTTAAGAAAATGTAAAAGTTCAGCTGAAAGCACGAAACAGCATTGCTGTTGCGAGCAAGTTTAAGGGACATAACGTCAGTAGCGGTATAGTGGATGCATTTTACCCATTACTCAATAAGCATTCAAGCTCGAACATTTAATAATTCATAACTCCGTACAAAGATCGAACGATAAACAACAATAATATCTCTTGCAGATCAAAAAGCTTGATAATAAATGGTAGCAATATGAAGGAAAATGGAGTAAGATATCAAAATCAATAAAAGCTTATCATTTTCTAACTCAAAAAGGGGAAATTAACGACAACAACAACAACAAATTGAACTATAAGAGGCATGCATTTCTTATTATCAGTAAAACCTGTGAGACTAACCACTAATTGCAATGCTTATGCCATAAAATTCTCAATGAGACATACAACTCTAATTCAAAGATTAAAACTTTCATCAAACCGAATTGAGAAAAGAAGCAACAAACCCTTAAAAACTTAGTTGAAAGAACCAACATTGCGAGCCAGTTTTGTCCATTCGGTATGGAAAGCCCCGGGGCGATCAATCCTCTCATAAGTATGAGCCCCAAACAAGTCTCTCTGAGCCTGGACAAGGTTAGCCGGTAGCCTAGCACGCCTATAAGTATCGAAATAAGCAAGACTTGCACACATTCCCGGTGTGCTAATCCCTGCCGAAATAGCTAAACCAACAACTCTTCTCCAAGCTGCTTGCCTCTGCACCATCTCCTTAGCGAATTCGGGATCGACAATCAAGCTAGCCAAGTTAGGGTTCCTCTGGTAAGCCTTCTTAATTCTATCCAAAAACACTGCCCTAATGATACACCCACCTTTCCAAATCCTAGCCATTTCCCCCAAATTCAAATTCCAACCCTTCTCGTTACTCTTAGCCCTCAACAAATTCATCCCTTGAGCATAACTACAAATCTTTGAAGCATATAATGCTTGCCTAACATCATCAATCAATCTCTTCTTATCAATCCCACTCTTCACAGCCCCAACTTCTTCCTTCAATCCAGCTTCCTTCAAAATCTCAGCTGCACTTTCCCTCTCCTCTTTCAAACCACTCAAATACCTGCAATTAAGGGTGTCAAAAAGAGTTAGCCGGTCATAAATTTGTTATGTGCTTTCATATATTCCGTGTGATTATTGTTCACCAAGGCCTAACCCCTGAAGGTACCTCATGAGAGGATAGGATTGCCTTATATTTAAGGAGCCATATAGCTTTTCAAGTTAGCAACGTGGGACATTTGACATGTCCCTCACCCCAATTCATTTGGGGGGTTATTCAAATTCAGCGGAAACTTCCAACATTGATCAACCATGGCTATACCATGTTAACAAAAGCCTAACTCGAGGCATATCAATGTAGGACATTTAAGCTTCCCAAGTTAGCAATGTTAGCAATTTAACAATTAACAACAATATATGATATAAATGATGAAAAAGTGACAATCGTGTCAAACAGGTTGTCTCTATAAACCATGTTCTCGTGTCAGAAATTGACAGCTATACCTGCAATCCAACGAAGCAGCAATAGTTGGAGCAGCAACAGAAAGCTCAGCAGCTTGCTGAACAGTCCATTTCCCGGTCCCCTTCATCCCTGTCTTATCCAAAATCTTATCCACCAACTCACCATCACCATGATCATCCTTAACCCGAAAAATATCAGCCGTAATCTCAACCAAAAAACTCTCCAACTCCCCCTTATTCCACTCACTAAAAATCTCAGCCAATTCACCATTACTCAACCCACCAACATTCTTCAAAACATCATAGGCCTCGGAAATCAACTGCATATCACCATACTCAATCCCATTATGAACCATCTTAACAAAATTCCCAGAACCCCCTTCACCAATATAAGTAACACAAGGCCCATCTTCAACCTGAGCAGCAACTTTCTCCAAAATATCCTTCACATTATTATAAGCATCAAAAGACCCTCCGGGCATCAACGAGGGCCCGTTCCGCGCCCCTTCTTCTCCCCCGGAAACCCCCATCCCCAAATACAAAATACCCCTTTTATTCACCTCTTCAATCCTCCTCTCAGTATTCAAATACCACTCATTTCCACCATCAATAATACAATCCCCGGATTCCATGTGTTCGGACAAAGCAGATATAGTTTGGTCAACTGGGTTTCCGGCTTTGACCAAGATGATGACAGATCTTGGGCGTTGAAGCGACAAGATGAAGTCTTTGGGGTTGTAATGACCCGACAAGGGAAATGGGCCCTCGGAGTTAGCACGGAGGAGGGTTTCGTCGACTTTGGAGGTAGTACGATTGTAAACGGAGATAGGGAAGCCTTTCTCGGCGATGTTTAGGGCTAGGTTTTGACCCATTACGGCTAATCCGGCGAGGCCGATGCGGGAGAGGGCAATTGAGGACTCCATTGATGGAATTGAATTTGGGGATTAGGGTTTGGGAAATTGGGGATTTTTTGGAGGGGTTAGGTGGAGTTTTTTAAGGAGGAAGATGATGAAAATGGCGGACTCATCGAGATAGTGAAAGGGTAGTAGGAGCAGGAGAGTTTAAGCAGTGGACTTACCTATTCTGGCCGTCGATGATTCCTAAGGCCACCTTTATACGACGCCGTTCAATACATAGTTGGTCACTCAATTTGTTTGTTGTCTTAAAATAGACGCTCAACCTTATATTTTGTCTTAATTACGGCAGCTCATCAACTTAAAAATATTTAACACTAAAAAATGATGTAACTCGGTTTTTGAACGTTGACCACCACATCACATCCAACTAGATGTTTTATAAAATTTATGACATGTGACGACTATGTGATGGCCAAAGTTATTGGGTGTTAAAATTGATTGAAGTGATTTAATTAAAATAAATTTTAATATTGAATGACTTTATTGAGACAAATTAAAATTATCTGAATCATTTTGAAGCAACTATCAAAGTTGAGTGCGTAACAATATGTATAACTCTGTTTTGAAGGGTCAATTTTAGGGAGAGGAGAAAATGAATGTTTTCAAAAGTATCATGCCATGAATATAAAATGACAAAAGTATTAGTCTCATTTGGACTGCTGTGTTGTTTAATATTATAATACAACTATGATGTGCTAATCACTTATGACTTGTAAGCTAATGAGGAGTGTATAAAAATGATTTGTTACAGCATGTGTCGCTTAAGCATCGGGTGTACTCTTGCTCCTTTAGTACAAAAAGAATAAAATCTGGATTCTAACTTGAAGTTGAGTTGGTGAGAGAAGTAAAATACGTCCATGACGTAAAAAGTGTGTGTAAGAAATAATATACTTATGTGTTAAAACATTGTATGATGGGCTCGTGAGGATTGAGTCGTCTACGATGTAGTTTAAATTTATGTTTGTGGGCCATGAGCTTGGTTTTGGAGGCCTCGGGCTTATAAGCCTATAGGCTTAGTTGTATGTCATATTTCTCATACGCTAATAGTAGAGGTGAGTAATGATTTCGAATAAAAAAATCGAAACAAACGAAATAAGTATTATTTTTCCCATCCGAACTAAACTAAATTGTAATTCGGTTTATCAATTGAAAACACAATAATTTCGTTTGGATCAATCAAATTATAGTTTATTAAATTTTATTTTTTTAAAAAAATCATTTATAAAAGTTTTAGAGTATAATAATCACTCACGTATTGTTTAGTGGTAAATAAAAAAGAATAAAAAATTTAAAATAAAAAATAAAAAATAAAAAATTATATACTTCAAGACAATAATCTGATCAAATATTCATAACATTTTGCATTTTTATTTTTTTTCTTTTATTATTATTATTGTTGTTGTTTTTGTAGTTTAATGGGATATTGAACTCTTGGCTCTATTCTACGGACAAGGTTCACAATGGATATGTCACTTGAAGAAACTAAAATATATAAGTGTAAAGGTGTAATTTACCAATAAAGAAAGAAAAACTCTTTTTTTTTTGTTAATATTTAAACCCCAAGTTGTAAAAGATCTATTTCTCATTTAACTGTGACATGACAGCTTAACATATATTAGTATTTGATATTTAAATATTACCTGATGACTTTAAACTCAATTTTTATAAACCAGTGAAAGATATTATCCTTGCAAATGGAGAAAATCTCAAATCTATATTTGATTTAAACTTTAACACCACAAATATATACTTTATAAATACATAAAATCACAGATTTATTTATATACTTTATGTTATTTAAATTTTAGATGTACATTTATTAGCCAAATTTATGGGATTAATATAACAGATTCATTTATTAGTGATAAAATAAAATTCTTAATGTGCAAACGACGTTTTTAATAAAATTTCTTAAATCAGAACATGTGAGTGAGCCTCTGCATGTGGACTGTGTAGCACTAAAACCATGGGCTAAATATTATTTTAATGAAACGATCTATAGTGTAAAAGATTAAGGACTGTTATTTCTTGATTTTTATTGCGCAATGTATGCTGAACCGGCTCGACTATATTGAGGTATCTGGCTTTCGGTATGACTCGGAATGGGATAGCCGATCTATGTTTTATCTTAGGTAGAACCCGTTAAACTCCACCCAGTAAGTCATTCCTAGACGAACCCAAATTTACAACAACTTGAACCTCAAAGGAAGAAAATTGTCTCACATTTATAAAAAAACCGTTATAGTATTGTCCAATTTTCGCATTTAAATTTGCCAATTTTGTCAAGAGCTACTATGTGACCAATATTCCTTTACAAGCTGCCCAAAAATAGACCCTTCATTGCTCATCAGCTTCAATGGTTCATCATACTCTGCAAGTTTTCCTGACAATGAAACCGCGGACCGTTATAAATCACGGAGATGAAGGAATCAATTTTTTAGTGTATGTAATGTATAATAGCTAAAGAGAACTCACCATCACTAATGGCAAGCACCATAGTGCAGTCCATCACGGTTGGGATTCTGTGAGCGACGGTTATTATAGTGCAGTCTGAAAATTCGGTTCTTATGGTTCTCTGAATCACAGAATCTGTCGCGTTGTCGATAGATGCAGTGGCTTCGTCGAGTACTAGTATCTTGCTTCTCTTTAGCAATGCTCGTCCGAGGCAGAACAGTTGTCGTTGTCCCATGCTCCAGTTCGACCCATCTTGGCTGACAGGAGAGTTTAGGCCATCTTCTTTTCCTTGAACAGCTTCTCGAAGATGACACTTCTCTACAACCTTCACATGTTCATGAAAACATAAGAGGGTCTTTGAAATTACATATACGTATGATATTGCTATAAGAAGCATGAAAAAATTGAAACTTTTACCTGCCATATTTCTTGATCTGTATACTCGGACAAGGGGTCCAAGTTGTATCGGACAGAGCCAACAAAAAGAGTTGGATCCTGAGGGATGATTGCCAACTGTGATCTAAGATCGTGAAGCCCGATCGTGGAAATGTCAATGCCATCTATAACTATTTTCCCTTCTGCAGGCTCGACAAGACGAAACAAGGCGCTTATAAGAGTTGTTTTTCCGCTTCCGGTTCTTCCAACTATCCCGATTTTATGTCCTCCTTCAATAATGCAACTTATTCCATGAAGAACTAATGGAGCATTGGGTCGATATCGAACCTGTTTGATGCTATGAGATGTCATGTAGCAGCCTTTGATTTATAAGGTTACTTAGACGTCCAACTATCAGAAATGCTTAAACTACACATTCACCGTAGATGCCACATGGATGACATGTAACCGAAATCTCGCTTCATAGAATATAGAAAAGATGAATACTTTTTTATATTTTTAAATCTTCTCATGGAAAATTTAGATAACCTATCATCCACATATCATCTGCGCGAATGCGTTTGCTGATTTACGGTTATTGCATTTCTGTTCCATATATGTTCCATTTATAGTAGTTGGATGACCACACGTGTAATTAACTTAACTCGATAAACAAGAAATAATAGCTTGCCGTGTTTACCTTCAGATTACATATCTCCACCTTACCTACAGCAGGCCAAGCAGGGTCGGGTCTATTACCCTCTATTACTTCTGGAGCTTCACCAGGAATAACCATGTATTGTTCCACTCTTTCTACAGATATCATTGAATTCGAAAGCAAGCACTGCATCTGGACCGTACCGGCAAGAAACAGGTTTAACGAAAGGCCATAAGATAGCTCCATTCCGATGAATCCTGGCATCAAAGTTTACAAATAAGTTTTATGATGAAACTTGAAGCCTGAAATTTGACAGACAAACTATATAACTGACCAGAGGCTGAAGCTCCAAGATTTTGCAATGTCATGGCGAGTGTTGTTGAACAAAGGACAACTACGCATAATATCTCGAGACGTCCCATTAACCATTCATTTGCCGAGAAGTTATGGAAGTATGAACTTGCATTTCTGTCAATGAGATGTAGATTCTTTGAAAAGAATTGGTGTTCCTGCCGAAACGCTCTTATTACCATCGAGCCTGCAATTGATTCGGCAAGATGGCTTGCAACCGAGGACTTACTCGTGCCGTTGATACGCATAAACTCTTTTGTAGAAGCATAGTAGTATGTCTGCATTATAAAAGTAAATAACAAATTTATTTATTGGTAGAACTGAAACTTAGTAACCTTATTGAAGGGTTGAGAAAACTTTAGCGACTATGAGTACTTTTAACGCCAAGATTCTGATACCTGCAGTCTTGAACTTATATAAAGCATGGGAATTATCACAAACAAGACCGGCCAAGTAAGAAAAGCAAGCACGAGAAAATTAGAGTATGAGGTGACGGCTGAGCCTGTTGCTATTAACATTCTGAAAGCCACTTCCATGTCAATGATGCTCAAATCGGATGACACCTACAGAAAATAAATAAACAATTCATATCAAATTTTGGCTTTAAAAGTATTGGAATAAGTTTCAGTCTTCTTACTCTGCTGAGTATTCTTCCAAGAGGCGTGGAGTCATAAAACGACATTGGAGCATAAAAAAGAGAGGATGACAAAGAAGAAAATATAGATTTCGACGCGCCGAGTCCAAGTAGAACTACATTTAAGGATCTCAGGACTAGACAGAATGCTACAATAAGACCTGTCACGGTGTAAACTGTGAACAAGAGAATTCGGCTCACATGAAAGTTCTCGACATTTGCAGCCAACCAATAGTTCTGAATCACCTGGCCAACTAAAAACATGACATGGAATATGGTTCCCAAAGAGAAGAACAAAAATCCTTTACTGTGTCCTAAGTACTGTAAATAAGGCTTCAAACCAGTGTTTCCTGTTTCTCTTTCTTCTACTTGAATTAATTGATCCGCCACAGGTTCCGTTAGTTGTTTATGAATATAAGCTGTCTGGATTTCCCCTTTGTAAGCTTCTGTTGTTTTTCCATATGCATGCAATTCCTGACTGTGACCAGCCGTATTCTTATGTGCATTGACAAGATCTTGAAATTCGCGACTTGAAGCCATCAACTCGTCATAAGTAGCTTCTCTAATTATTTCCCCACCGGACATCAACTGTTACGGAATCAGATTTATATGAGTTTGATTCGCTTGAAAATTCAGAATTTGCTTCCAAATAGAAACGTCAGCCTATAGCTTGAAAATAAGGGAAGCCGCTAACCAGAATAGAATCAAAAGCTGGAAGAAAGTCGACTTGGTGTGTGACAAGCAACACCGTCTTCCCTGACAAAGCCCTGATGACATATTCCTGCAATAATCCGAGCTTTCTTACATGAAGAACATATTTCCAGTAAATCAGAATTTGAAATAAGGATATAGCTATACAATACATTGAACAAGAAAGTTGCGGTATGCGCATCAACTGCACTGAAGGGATCATCCAAGAGATATACATCAGCATCCTGATACAGTGCACGTGCGAGTTGAATGCGCTGTTTCTGTCCGCCACTCAAATTGACTCCCTTTTCTCCAATCTGAGTTAGGTCCCCAAATGGAAAGATTTCAAGATCCTTCACTAGGGAACATCTCTCGATTACCTGCTGATATCTAACTTGATCCAGCGCAGACCCAAACAAGATATTTTCTTGTATGGTCCCGGTTTGAATCCATGCAACTTGAGGAACATATGCTATTGTTCCATAAACACGAACCTGTACAAATAGGCGTATACTTTATTAGAATAGTCAATTTAGAGATATAAAGATAAGGAAAGAGTTTTCAACAGAACTTACTGTTCCATTGATTTTAGGAACTTCCCCAAGCACTGCAGCTAAGAGGGTTGATTTTCCGGAACCAACTTCTCCGCATATAGCAACCTTTTCGCCTTCTTGAACGACCAAGTTTATGTTCCTCAATGTAGGCTTTCCTGAGGTATTAGCATCCCAAAATATTTCATTTGACCCGATAAAAATGGACTCATTGATGTCTTTGCTGCTGCTGGTCTGCAAAACATTACTGTTCTGTAACTCTGGCTCATCAAGGAACCTCTGAATCCGATCTAGTGAAACCTTTGCTTCAACAAAGATTCCCAAAACTTCTGGGATCATCCTAACTGGTTCTTGGGCAATGCGCAGAGTTGCAAGGAATGTGAATACGCTACTAACCGAGAGTGGAATGCTGAGGAAATAGCATGCCCAAAATGTAACTGCCGGTACCAGAACGGGACATGACCAAAACAAGACCATATTATATGCTTTCTGTAGTAGTAATTTTGATACGGAATGAATTTCTTCTTCTCGTAATCTATCGATAAGATTCTTGAAATGTGTTTGCCAAGCATACAGCTTCAAGACCTTCATATTAGCAAGTGCCTCCGTAATGACCTTTAGCCTCTCATCTTGTTTTTGCATCAGCTTTTGTTGATACTTAAGCTGTGTTTTAACGAGAGGAGAACTCGCAACCACAGTCGCTATAATGGGAACAAAAGCCGCAATTGTTGCCAGCCCAATTGTATTATAGATAATAGCCAACGCAAGACATAGTTGAATGCATGTTGTCCAAACCTGATGAAACCAGTATGGGAATTCTCCAATTCTATAAGCGTCGGAAGCCACATAGTTAACTACCTCACCAGGAGAATGAGCTGCCTTAGCCACATTTGATAGATGTTGTTGCTTTTGGTAGATTGCAGCAGATAACATTGATCTCACTCGGATTCCGATAAGTCGCGTTTGCAAATACCATTGCCTTTCTGATACAGACTCCAAACTTTTCGCAAGAAACAGTCCCACGGTTAATACATAACCTTCATACTTAAAAACTTCTTCCCCTTGAGCAAGGTCAATGAACGCTTTTAAAAATAGAGGGCCAGAAGATGTAGTGAGTACCTTGATCAATGCGAAGAACCCGGAGGTTATAATTTGTTTCCAATGCAATGAAATGATCACCGACAACATAGAGGCGGAATTAGATGATCCTTTCTGTTTCTGCTTTCTTAGTTCCTCCACGTAAGCGAAGTAACAAGTCTTTGCCCGTTCTTCTTGTCTTAGTAGTGGTATATCTTCATCGTCAAGTATTTTACCGCTACCCTTCTTCATTAATGGATTCAACCACCAAAATGACATTTTACTAAACAACCCGGCTCTGGCAAAAGGTGTAGTTTTTTCATTCAAATGTAAATTTGCTTTTTCACTTGGCAGTGGTGCATACGAACCATGATTTTCGATGCTGTCTATAGGGACATGCCTCCTAAAACAACAGAAGAGAAAAAGAACAGCTCCAGGAAAGGTTAAAGCATTAAAGCACAACTGAACCGACACAGTTTTATCGATAACAGCCACCAAAAGAGATGAAATGCAGAGAAAGCCGGTGAACAAGAAGGTGAAAACTGAACAGAACTTCATTGCTGAAATGTATGGAAGGAAAAGTTTCGGAAGGCATACTACGAAATTCACAAGCAACCATGTGAATCCTTGCAACACATTTACTACCCACTTTTGCATTGGCAAGACGGTATGATCCCTGCTAACTTGCTTCGTAAGATACCATACACCTAATCCTAGATATGCCAAACCTAAGATAGCATTGAAAATGGATGAAAAACACAATAATGCTGAGAAATAATGAGACCAAGATGGTGCTTCTATAGGTTTCTTTGATACTAATTTATGTATCGAGATCGAGAAGATTATCACCAAAAGCAGAATATCAGCAGAAAGTATCACAATAATATTGCTGAATGAATATGGACCGATTAACGCAGAAATGCTCGAGCTGAAGCATTTCGTAACAGGATCAATAGCACATTCAGAAACACCATAGAACATGGACCGGAAGCTCTCCATGTTGATTATTTGTAACTTGATAAATCTGCAAATTCCAAACTTTCTTATGTTACATTTGCTTATGTTCTTGCTGGAGTTAAGAGTAAAATGATACTGTGCACATTTATTCAATGAAAACCTGACGACGCCATTCAGTAATGAAACGTTAACTCATGGTAGAATGAGTTACATTTCAGAGCCAAGTAGCAATTGTGTGTAGAATGTGTCAGGAACAATCATAAAAAAGATAGTCCTTCGCCTTACCTATAAGCCGAAAGCTTTTAGATCAATTGGTTCCATAATGCTTGATGGAACCATTGCACCTCCAGCTACCAGAACCCGCCCTGAAAGAGATGGTTCCGAGCAGGCCCTCTTCCTGAGATGAGAGTTTCGGAATGCTGCAGTTATGGCCCCGATTCGGGATCCTAGCTCTGCTGTTGTGTGCAGCCTTCAGTATGATGAAATTCAAGATGCCATAGTTTCACTAGCAACATAAGAAAGAAATGAAATAAGCTTTGACTTTTTTCATATTACCTTCTTAGATTCGAACTTGAAACGTCTAATTGTAAATATTAACTAGTTACTGTCTGGTTATTGGCAACAAATCATTGACTTCATGTCTGCAAATAATACATTAGTCTATTGTTTTGGTACAAAATGCATTTATATATAGTGCACCTGCTGTCCATTACTTTATATTTTATTAACAGCAGAGAAAACGAGGGAACCACTTTTAGAATACAAAAATCATAACTGAAATGTAATAATTTAAATTACACAATTCAGAATCTGAATATAGTTTTTTCATTACCAAACTAACGAAAATTCAAAGATTGATTTGACTTAAATGCCGAAAACTGAGCGCTGAGGCGTGCTCGCTCTTTAATTAGGTTTGTTAGCGGGAAAAATCATTTTCAAAGACTTAATACATTGTTGTGAGCTCAAATTGCTACCAATCATTTCGTATTAATATTCTCTGATTATTTAACGGTCCGTGGTTCGATGTACTAATATATTTTTATGTACTTTTGCTTTAAACTTATTTAATTTATGTTTTTCTATAAAGTTATAACATAACTTTATGGTGTTATAGTTGGA
Source organism: Euphorbia peplus (assembly GCA_028411795.1). Classification (NCBI taxonomy): domain Eukaryota; kingdom Viridiplantae; phylum Streptophyta; class Magnoliopsida; order Malpighiales; family Euphorbiaceae; genus Euphorbia; species Euphorbia peplus. Next base: position 32,795,154 of record CP110839.1, read on the forward strand.
GAATTAAATGGTAACGTAAATTTATTACATAACTATACGTATTAAAAATGCTATATTTTCAAAATTGTGTTGTTAATTTTAACACATATACTTACACTTATCACATAGCTATACGTACTAAGGTTGGAATATAGTTAATTTTCATTTCCTTTATCGTGTTATAGTTAACATAACCTTGGAGAGAATTTGAAATTTGATGATATCAAAATTATTATTATTATTTGGATTAAACGGATTTTTGGGTAAGTAATTTTAAATTTTCAAAGTTTTTACACAACTTGGCTAAGCAGTTTGATGGGGGGCTGCTGAAATTGGAAAGAAAAGTTAGTGCCGAGTTGGATCTAATTCTTTATCAAGAGGAAATTATGTGGTTTCAGAAGTCGCGGGTTAATTGGCTTTGTTTCGGTGATAGGAATACGAAGTTTTTTCACCTTTCTACTTTAATTAGAAGGCGCCAGAATAAAATTATGGGTTTGAGAGATGAACATGGTGTTTGGAGCTGGGATTTGAAGCTTGTTGAAGCTATGGTTTTCGACTTCTTTAAAAATCTTTATACCGAGGAAGTTAGTTCTAGAGGGCCTTTGTTTACTTTGACGTCCTTTCCTTCTCTCTCGGCTAGTGTATCTGAGAATCTTTCGAGGGATTTTGACATGGAAGAGGTTCATAAGAGTCTTTTTGCTATGAATCCTTTTAAAGCTCCAGGTCCTGATGGTTTTCAAGCTGTTTTCTATCAGAAATTGTGGCGTAAATTGGGGCCTCAAGTTACTAGTAGTGTGTTGGGCATTCTTAGGTCTGGTGTTTTTGATAGAGGGATAAATGATACCCTTATCACTGTTATCCCGAAGATTCCTAATCCTGAATCAATTTCTCAATTTCGCCCCATCAGTTTATGCAATGTCCATTACAAGATTGTCACTAAATGTATTGTCAATAGGCTGAAGAGTTTTCTTGGGGATGTGATTAGTCCGGCGCAGAGCAGTTTTGTTCCAGGTCGACATATTACTGATAATGTGATCCTTGTGCAGGAAGTGATTAATTCTATGCGTTTTCGAACGGAGAGGCCCGGCTCTATGATCTTGAAATTAGACCTTGAAAAAGCTTATGATCGTATCAGTTGGCAATTTCTTAGAGATACTCTGGTGGTCTTAGGCCTATCTGCGCAATGGGTTAATCTTATTATGAATTGTGTAGCTAGTACTGATATGCGCGTTCTTTGGAATGGTGGTAAATTGCAAGGTTTCACGCCCTCGAGGGGCCTAAGGCAAGGTGACCCACTCTCTCCTTACCTCTTTGTCCTTTGTATTGAGCGCCTTGGGCATATGATTGAAGATGCTGTTCTTTGTTCTAATTGGAAGCCGATTGAAGTGTCCCGGGGAGGAGTTTCGGTCTCTCATGTTTTCTTTGCGGATGACATTATTTTAATGACAGAAGCTAGTATCTCCCAAGCAATTGTTGTGAATGATATTATGCGCCATTTCTGTGATTGTTCCGGGCAAAGGGTTAACACAGGTAAATCTAAGGTTTTTTTCTCTCCACATATTTCTGATATTTCAAGTCGTGGTATTTGTGATATTCTTGGTATAGAGAGAACAATGGATTTGGGAATGTATTTGGGGATGCCCATTATTCATGATAGAATTAAAAGTGATACGTTTAAGCATGTTGTGGATAAAGTGGCTTTGAGATTGTCGGGTTGGAAGTCTAAGTGTCTTTCTTTTGCGGGGAGATTGACCCTTGTTAAAGCGGTTACCTCAGGTATTCCTACCTATTCGATGCAAACGAATCTTCTTCCTATGAGCATCTGTAACAAATTGGATGCTTGTAATAGGACTTTTCTTTGGGGTTCGGAACCGGGAGCTCGAAAGATTCATCTTGTGAATTGGCCCATGGTGTGTAAATCGAAGAATGCTGGTGGTTTGGGGATTCGGTGTTCTCGGGATGTCAATCTTGCTTTCTTAGCAAAGTTGAGCTGGAAAATCTTGAATGGAGATGAGTGTCTTTGGGTTCGAGCTTTAAAGCACAAATATTGCAGCAATAGGGAGGGTCTGTGTATGTTTCGCATACGGGCCAACCAATCTTCAGTGTGGAAGGGAATTGTGGTGGGCTCAAAAATTTTAAAGCTGGGAGTGGGCCGGATAGTCCAAAATGGGGATTCTACTAGCTTCTGGAACGATAAATGGTGTGGAGAGACGCCTCTTTCTCAACGCATCATTACTCCGATTCCCTCGAATTGGATGGATCTCCGTGTCAGCGATTTTTGGATTGCAGGGAGGGGGTGGAATTGGGAGGCGCTGAATCGGTTTCTCCCCACTACTGTTATTTTCGAGATGGCCTCTACAGTGTTGTTTCCTTCGGTAACTGAGGGTGATTTGTGGCACTGGCCGGCAGCGAGGTCTGGGAGCTATACTGTGGCTTCGGGGTACATTATAAGTCGAAATTCGGTGGTGGAGGAGGTTCCGGATAATAGATGGATGTTGATTTGGAGTCTTAAAATTCCAGAACGTATTCGATGCTTCTTGTGGCTTGTTAAACATAAATCAATTTTATGTAATGTGGTTCGTGGTAGGAGGCATCTTACTTATTACATAGGGTGTGATTTCTGTGGTTTGGATGAAGACACTCTTCATGTTTTGCGGGATTGCTCTAAAGCTCGAATGGTTTGGGATGCTCTTGTTCCTCTTCAGGCGGTCAATTTCTTTTTTTCTTGCTCTTTAGATGATTGGCTGTTTGAAAATATTAAGGTTAAACTCCCTGTCCTTGATATTAGCTGGAATATTATTTTTAGTTTTGGTGTTTGGTGGCTTTGGAAAGCTAGGAATGATCGAATTTTCAATGGAGGATTGGGCAGGGATGTTAATTCTGAGTTTATTTTTTCTAAAGCCCGGGAATGTAAGATTGCTATGGATAGTCTAGCTCGTGTTCAGTTTACTACGAAGGTTGAGCGGATGATCCGATGGGTTCCTCCTGATTTAAATTGGACTAAAGTCAACTCGGATGGGGCTAGTAAGGGAAACCCAGGATTTGCTTCGGCGGGTGGGGTTTTGCGAGGTGCTGATGGCGATTGGCTCGGAGGTTTCGCGGTTAATCTCGGGATTTGTACTGCTTTTCTCGCGGAACTGTGGGGTGTTTATTATGGCTTATCGTTAGCTTGGTCGAAGGGTCTTAAGAAAGTGTTAATGGAGGTTGATTCGAAGGCAGTTATTATGCTCATTCAAGGTCAGTTTGGTGTGCATCATCCTCACGGCTGGATTGTTAGACAGTGCCAAGAGCTTCGGGATAGGAGTTGGGATGTGCGTTTTCTTCATGTTTATCGAGAAGGGAATCGTGCAGCTGACTGGATGGCGAATTTCGCAGGTTCTTTACCCTTGGGACATCACGAGTGTGGTGCGCCTCCTGCAGGCCTCCAGGATATTCTTCAAGATGATCGTATTGGTCGATCTATTGGTAGAATTGTGTCTAGCTAGTTTTGTTTTCTTTCTTTCTTGTTCGGGGTTCTAACCCCTCCGTTTTCCCAAAAAAAAAAAAAAGTTTTTACACAACACATTGTTTATTCTCTCTATTTTAAAAAGCACATTATATGATTCCTCTTCTTTATCATAATTAATCTTTTTCTACTTCTATCAAGGTCTTTAAAGTTAAAAGAGGAAAAGAGTTCTTAAAATGAGATTAAAGCAAGGAGAAAAAACCCTAAAAACTGGATCCTTAAAACAAGAAAAACGAGTCCTTAAAATGAGTTTAAAGACCATAAAATATGATTGAAAATAAGGAGAGAAAGAGCCTTAGAATAATGGGTTAGTTACATGAATATCATGCATATTAAGAGATTTTACACAAGTCTTAAATCATAAAATTATTTTTTATTTTGTCAAGCAATGATAGAAACCGTCCCTTGGATATAGGAATTATATGGGCATGTATTCTGGAATAGAATATATATTCATATTGATATTATATGAATTTAGATGGAAATTCTCTACTTGAATATATATGACTATTAAATTTTTAAAAATGTTTAGATAAATTCATTTAAAAAGAACATTTTCAGAAAAACCCAGATAGCTATATTTATACTATTAATTTATATGAATTCATAAATTCATATGAATAATTTTCAAAAGAAATAAAATAAAAATAAATTCATATGAATAAAATTGACCTTCAAGTACAATTTCTTCCATGTACTAAATTCTCAATTTGCATGTTGAAAAAGATAACCACGAAAAAGACAATGAGTAAAAGAAGGATTGAAATTAAACAGCAAAAAGAACATGTAAAAGTTGTCCGGAAAAAAATAATTCTGTTAAAAAAAACTGAAAAACTCTATGATGCAGCAATTCATAAATTTTCTAATTTCATCATATTCTCTAAGGAACTTAATGGTTAAGAAAAGAAAGAAAGAAAATAGAGAAAGAAAACCGTAAGTAGATTAAGAAATAATGGGAACTTGAAATTTAGGAATTTGTAATATAGGATATTCTGCAATTTAAAATCATTAATCTTTTAGAGGGACAAATTAAAATCATTATAAATTTTCAAATTAGTAACCGTACAAAAAGAGAATAAAAGTTAATGCAACTGATAAAACATTAAAAAGTGCTTGAGTTAATTGTATTATTTATTCAAAACCTGATTTAGGGTGTAATTCCCTCTAGAATAATCTAGAATTTTACTTGGTTGAAGTGGGCTTGTGGGCCGAAATGGGCCCTTGGGCTTGCTTGATTTGCAATTAGTCCAGCCAGTCTTGAAACATATATTTGATCTGAAATTAACATGGTTCGACCCAAACTTGCATTGTATTTTATTTGGGTATATGATGGTCTTGAGAGGAACTTGAATTTGGATTTGGAGTTGATCTCAACACCAACCTTGACTCGGATTTGGACTTCAGAATCAAATTATATTGAACTCGAACTTGAATCGAGCTCCTTTTTTGGACATCAACTCGATGGCCCTATGATTCGGGACTCGAACTTGGACTCAAAATTTGTTCTCATCCCACTTGATTAGAGTTTGGCCCTTGACTTTACATTATTCGAATATAGTGTTTGTCCACATTAATTCAAAGAAAAGCATAAAACCACGGGCCCGTAAGTCTCTTAAATCTCCAACGAGTTTTATATAAATAGGGCAAACTCAAATGCTATCTTCCTATAAATATAGAGGCTTTTAAACATTGCCAATTTTCTCAACAGCTGCTGTTGTTGCTTCTAGTATGAGACCAGTATTCCTTTACAAGCTGCCCGAACATAGATCCTTCCGCACTCATCAACTTCAATGGCTCATCATACTCTGCTACTTTCCCTGATAACGCAACCGCGTGTTGTTATTAAATGTAAAAGAATGGATTACGTAGTGTCAAGAGCATACCGATGACTTACCATCACTAATGGCAAGCACCATAGTGCAGTCCATCACGGTTGGGATTCTATGAGCCACGGTTATTATAGTGCACTCTGCAAATTCTGTTTGTATGGTTTTCTGAATCACAGCATCTGTCGCGTTATCGATAGATGCAGTAGCTTCATCGAGTACTAGGATCTTGCTTCTCTTCAGTAATGCTCGTCCAAGACAAAATAGTTGTCGTTGTCCCATGCTCCAGTTCGATCCATCTTGTGTGACTGAAATTAGGGATGTTAGGTCTTGAATGAATTGCAATATATTCATAAAAAGTTTTCTAACCAGGAGAATTTAGGCCGTCTTCTTTTCCTTGAATGGCTCCTTTAAGATGACACTTCTCCACAACCTTCCCGATGTCCATGAAAACAAAAGAGGGGTTATGAAATAAAATACTATTTGATATCACCATCAAAAGCATAAAAGATGGAAACTTACCTTCCATATGTCTTGATCTGTATGCTCGGACAAGGGATCCAGGTTGTACCGGACAGAACCAACAAAAAGGGTCGGATCCTGAGGTATAATTGACAAACGTGATCTTAGATCATGAAGCCCAATTGTGGAAATGTCAATGCCATCTATTACTATTTTCCCTTCTTCAGGCTCTACCAGACGAAACAAGATGCTAATCAGCGTTGTCTTTCCACTTCCAGTTCTTCCAACTATCCCAATTTTATGTCCTCCTTCAATAATGCAACTTATTCCGTGAAGAACTAGTGGGGCATTGGGTCGATATCGAACCTGTTTGATGCTCCATTAGATGTAATGTAGCAGAGACATAGATATATATATATATATATATATATATATATATATATATATATATATATATATAGTTCTTGATGTTATGAATTGAAAGAACAAAATATATATATATATAGTTCTTGATGTTATGAATTGAAAGAACAAAATTTATGTATTTCCACTTTACCTTCAGATCACATATTTCCACTTTACCGACAGCAGGCCAATCCGGATCAGGTCTATTCTCCTCTATTACTTCTGGAGCTTCCCTAGGAATAAGAAAGTACTGTTGCAGTCTTTCTACCGAGATAATTAAGCTTGATAGCAAGCACTGGAATTGAACAGAATTCACGAGAAATAGGTTTAACGAAAGTCCATAAGCAAGCTCCATTCCAATAAATCCTGGAATCGAATTTCATCCCGAAAAGGGTTTGTAAGAAAGTTTTATGATGAAGCATGAAACTAGAGAAGTCGACAGGCAGCTGTAACTGACCAGAGGCTGAATCTCCATGCTTGAGCAATGTCATGGTTAAAGCTGCTGAAGAGAGAACAATTGCACACAAAATTTCGAGACGTTCAATCAACCACTCATTTGCACAAACGTTATGGAAGTATGAACTTGCATTTCTGTCAACGAGATCTAGATTTTTTGAAAAGAAACGGTCTTCCTGCCTAAAAGCTCTTATTACTATGGCTCCTGTAATTGATTCAGCAAGTTGGCTTGCAGCTGATGACTTGCTTGTGCCGTTGATTCGCATTAGTTCTTTTGTAGAAGCATAGTAGTATGACTACATATAGCAAAGAATTAGTAGAAAGCGTGCATTATTAAAAATGCACTTAGAAGAAATTAGAAGCATAAAGAAAACGATCAAATCAAATAATGGCCAGGAAGGAGTCCATAATTCTAATACCTGCAGTCGCAAACTTATATAAAGCACGGGAACTATTACAAACGATACTGGCCAAGAAAGAAAAGCCAGTACCACAAAATTGGAGTACGAATTAATGGTTGAGCCTGATGTTATTATCATTCTGAATGCAACTTCAATGTCAATGATGCTCATATCAGACGACAACTACAGGAAAAAAATAAATTTAATTGACAAATGGTATGCAGTTTGACTATCAAAGCTTGGGAATAAAATTATATTTTCTTACTCTGCTGATAATTCTTCCAAGAGGCGTGGAGTCATAAAAAGACATTGTCGCATTAAAAAGAGAAGATGATAAAGAAGAAAATATAGACTTGGATGCGCCAAATCCAAGTAGAACTGCACATAAGGATCTGACGAGCAGAAATGATGCCACAATAAGTCCCGTAACAGTGTAAACTGTGAACAAGCGAATTTGGCTAACTTGTGAATTCTGGATGTTGTCAGCCAACCAATAGTTCTGTATCAATTGGCCAAGTAAAAATATGATATGGAATATGGTTGCTAGTGAGAAGTATAAAAAGCCTTTGCTGTGACGTAAGTACTGCACATATGGCTTCAAACCAGTGTTCCCTGCCTCTCTTTCTTCTTCTTGAATTAATTGATCCGCAATAGGTTCCATTAATGGTTCGTGAATATAAGCTGTCTGGATTTCTTCTTTAGCTTCAGTTCTTTTTCCATTTTCCCGGTCACTGTAACCAGCCACATTCTGGTGTGCATTGACAAGATCTTGAAATTGGTGACTGGAAGCCATCAATTCATCGTAAGTAGCTTCCCTAATTATTTCCCCACCAGACATCAACTGTTATGGAATCAGGTTTGTATAAGTTGATTTGCTTGAAAAATTTCCAACATTGTTTATTAAAAGTAACATTCAAATCAAATGTTGGCCTATAGTTTTGAAAATGGGGGAAGCTAACCAAGATAGAATCGGATGCTGGAAGAAAGTCGACTTGGTGTGTAATAAGTAACACTGTCTTTCCTGACAATGCTGTGATGACGTATTCCTGCAACAATACAAGTTTTCCGACATGAAGAAACATTCCCAATAAAATCAGATTACTCACAAAATGACAGAATGATGTACTATACAATACATTGAATAGGAAGGTTGCTGTATGTGCATCCACTGCACTGAAGGGATCATCCAAGAGATATACATCAGCATCCTGATACAGTGCACGCGCGAGTTGAATACGTTGTTTCTGTCCACCGCTCAAATTGACTCCTTTTTCCCCAATCTGAGTGACGTCTCCAAATGGAAACATTTCAAGATCCTTCACTAGTGAACATCTCTCAATGACCTCCTGATATCTAACTTGATCCAGTTCAGAACCGAATAAAATATTCTCTTGGATGGTCCCAGATTGGATCCATGCAACCTGAGGAACATATGCTATCTTTCCATGAACACGAACCTGTAAAATAAAGTGTACGCTTTAGTAGCAGAACTTTATTATTTTTCTTTGCATTTGTTAAAAGTGTTTCGTAGGAACCTCAAATAAGAGTTATAAAGACAATGCAGGAAAAAGAATTCATCAGAACTCACAGTTCCATTGATTTTAGGAACTTCTCCAAGCACTGCAGCTAAGAGAGTTGATTTTCCGGAGCCAACTTCTCCACAGACAGCCACATTTTTGCCTTTTCGGACAACCAAGTTAATGTTCGTTAATGTAGGCTTTGTTGAGGGATTAACATTCCAGAAAATTTCATTTGACTGGATAAAAATGGATTCATTGAGCTCTTTGCTGCTTGAATCGAGCAGAAAATTCCTTTTGTGTAGCTCTGGCTCTTCAAGAAACTTCCGAATACGGTCTAGTGAAACCTTTGCTTCAATGAAGCTTTCCAAAACTTCTGGGATCAACCTAACCGATTCTTGAGCAATGCGGAGAGTTGCAAGGAAAGTGAATGCACTACTAGCAGAGAGTGAAATTTTGAGGAAATGACATGCCCAAAATGTAATTGCTGGTATCAGAACAGGGCATGACCAGAACAAAACCAGATTGTACGCTTTTTGTAGTAGTAGTTTTGATATGCAATGAAGTTCTTCTTCTCTTAACCCATCGATAAGATTCTTGAAATGTTTCTGCCAAGCATACAACTTCAAGACCTTCATATTAGCAAGTGCCTCCGTAATGACCTTAAGTCTCTCATCTTGTTTTTGCATCAGTTTTCGTTGATATTTAAGCTGTGCTTTAACCAGCGGAGAACTTGCAAGCACAGTCAGAATGATAGCGAGAAAAGCTGCAATGGTCGCCAGCCTAACTGAATAATATAAAATAGCTAAGGCAAGGCTTAGTTGAATGATTGTTGTCCATATCTGATGAAACCAGTATGGGAACTCGCCGATTTTATAAGCATCAGAAGCCACATAGTTAACTATCTCACCAGGAGAATGAGCCGCCTTGGCAGCATTTGATAGATGTAGCTGCTTTTGATAGATTGCAGCAGATAACATTGATCTCACTTGAATTCCAATCAGTCGTGTTCGAAAACACCATTGTCTTTCCGATAGAGACTCCAAGCATTTTACAAGAAGAAGCAGAGCTGTCAATGCATAACCTTGATGCCTCAGAGGTCCTTTCGCTTCAGCAACATCGATGAATGCTTTTAAAAATAGAGGGCTAGAAGATGCAGTGAGTACCTTGATCAATGCAAAGAACCCAGAGATCAAAATTTGTTTCCGGTGCAACGAAATAATCACTGACAACATAGAGGAGGATTTAGATAATAGTTTCTGTTTTCGTTCTGCCTGCATGTAAGCTACGTAGCAAGTCTTTGCTTGATCTTCGTGTCTTAGTACTGGTATATCTTCACCCTCAAGTATTTTATCCTTGCCTTTCTTCATTAATGGATTCAACCACCAAAATGACATTTTGCTGAAAACCCCAGCTCTGGCAAAAGGCGTCGTATTTTCGTTCAAGTAAGTCCGAAACCTCTCTTCCATGTTGATTATTTACAGATCTCTTCCAAACTTTTTTTGTCAGTGTTCTTAATCAATATTTCTAACCAAATGAATGAGTTTAACAACGAAATCACATGTTCTTTTATGACTGATTTTTACTGAACTGACTGATCTGCATTTAGCGAAGGTACATTACTGAACTATATGGCCTTACTGTCAAAGGGGAGAATCAAGAAAATATCACACAGCAGAATAAAAAAATGCATGCCAACCATATATCATATATAAAAAGAAACTAGTCAAATAACACAACCTCAGCACATCAATTTTATTATTAATAAAGCACATGAGATTCATGCTCTTTAAAAAAATGCAATAATATATTATTATCTGCCATCTGTACTTATATAGAGTGGAAAAGAAAATGAGCACCATATGACCCCACCAAAAATATATAGCTTTATTTTGCTTGTGAACCACTTAACTATTTTAAATGAAAACCGGGAGGAGAATGATAAAGGACGAATATTTCAACTAGGTTGCCTCTTCGAAAGTAAAACTACACATCTGAACCTAAAATATATTAAGTGAAAAAGAAAATATGCAAGAACATTCGTACAAAAGCTAAACAAATTGGTACAAATTCCAGCCACTAAGGTTATCAGACTAGAAGCTAAGGCAAACGGACGGGATAGAATCCCACCAAATTATGTTGTCACTAACACAATCAAACTTATCTGCAACTTGATTGCCTTCATGGTAAATATGGGAAACTACCACTCGCATCGAACTCAAAATGCGAGAACAAGCGTTCCAATCCTGGCGAAGAGACCAAGGAACCATTGAGCTTCTTGACTTTATCTGGAAGACAACATAAGTACAATCATTCTTGTTGATACTATTTTTGTCCGGCTGAAAAATCAGGTTTTTCTGTAAAAATAAGTTTTTATGCCCTAAACATATTTGTGTCTGTAAATCACCCTTAGTATCTTAACAACTCGTAATTTATTTAGAATATGAGATTTTATCTTCAATGTATGGAAATAAAATCATCTTCTTGAATTTAAGTCAATCCCAAAAGTTCCATATAGAAAAGGATGACAGAAGGAGTTCACTTGAATAATTTCTAACCCGAACTACACTACGAATTAATAAAGGCTGAAATGAAATACAAAAATCAACTGAAAATTATTCAATAGCTTCTACATCGACCATTTTCTCAATAGCTTCTCGTGCTGCTCGTAGTATGAGACCAGTATTCCTTCACAAGCTGGCCAAATATAGATCCTTCCTTACTCATCAGCTTCAATGGCTCATCGTACTCTGCCAGTTTACCTAACAATGCAACCACATATTGTTATTAAATATGATGATCAAGGAATGAATTCTCTAGTGTCATCTATCATTGAGACAACTCACCATCACTAATGGCGAGCACCTTAGTGCAGTCCATCACAGTAGGGATTCTGTGAGCCACAGTTATTATTGTGCACTCTGCAAACTCGGTTCTTATTGTTTTCTGAATGACAGAATCTGTCCAGTTGTCTATAGATGCAGTGGCTTCATCCAGTACTAATATCCTGCTTCTCTTCAGTAATGCTCGTCCGAGACAAAATAGCTGCCGTTGTCCCATGCTCCAGTTCGACCCATCTTGTGTCACTGCAATTGCAGATGTTAGTTTGAAAGATAAGAGGTCTTCAACACTGTTGTCGAAATCGTACAACTCTGTCTTGGACTGCACTGTTAGAGCCGTTTGTGAAGGGGGCATCTGAGACATTTATCATATTGTGCATAAAAAGATTTCTCACCTGGAGAATTTAGGCCATTTTCTTTTCCTTGAATGGCCGCTTTAAGATGACACTTCTCCACAACCTTCCCGATGTTCATGAAAACAAAAGAGGGTTTATGAAATAAAATACAATTTGACATCACTATCAAAAGCATGAAAAAGTGGAAACTTACCTTCCATATGTCTTGATCTGAATGCTCGGACAAGGGATCCAAGTTGTACCGGACAGAACCAACAAAAAGAGTCGGATCCTGAGGTATAATTGCCAAACGTGATCTTAGATCATGAAGCCCAATTGTGGAAATGTCAATGTCATCTATAACTATTTTCCCTTCTTCAGGCTCTACCAGACGAAACAAGGCGCTAATCAGCGTTGACTTTCCACATCCAGTTCTTCCAACTATCCCAATTTTATGTCCTCCTTCTATGGTGAAACTTATTCCATGAAGAACTAGTGGAGCATTGGGTCGATATCGAACCTGTTTGATGCTCTATTAGATGTAATATAGAAGACATACATATATATAGTTCTTGATGTTTTGAATTGAAAGAACAAGATTTACGTATTTCCACTTTACCTTCAGATTACATATTTCCACTTTGCCGGCAGCAGGCCAATTTGGTTCCGGTTTATTATCCTCTATTACTTCTGGAGCTTCGCTAGGAATAAGCAAGTACTGTTGCAGCCTTTCTACAGAAACAATCAAGGTTGATAGCAAGCACTGGAACTGGACAGAATTCACCAGAAACATGTTTAATGAAAGTCCATAAGCAAGCCCCATTCCAATAAATCCTGGCATCAAATTTCATCCAGAAAATGGTTCGTAAGTAAGTTTTATGATGAAACAAGAAACTAAGGAAAGTCGAAAGGGAAACTGTAACTGACCAGAGGAAGAAGCTCCATGCTTGAGCGATATCATGGCAAATGCTGCTGCAGAGAGAACAATTGCACATAAAATTTCAAGACGTTCAATCAACCACTCATTTGCAGTAAAATTGTGGAAGTATGAACTAGCATTTTTGTCAATGAGATCAAGATTGTTTGAAAAGAATCGGTCTTCCTGCCTAAAAGCTCTTATTACTATTGCTCCTGTAATTGATTCAGCAAGTTGGCTTGCAGCTGATGACTTGCTTGTGCCGTTGATTCGCATCAACTGTTTTGTAGAAGCATTGTAGTATGCCTACATATATCGAAACAAACAGTAGCAAGCGTCCATTATGAGAAATGAACAAACAAACGGATCAAATCAAAGAATGGCCAGGAATCCGTAATTCTGATACCTGCAAACGTGAACTTATATAAAGCATGGGGATTATTACAAACAAGACCGGCCAAGAAAGAAAAGCCAGTATTACGAAATTGGAGTATGAGCCAATGGTTGAGCCTGATGTTACTATCATTTTGAATGCCACTTCAATGTCAATGATGCTCAAATCAGATGACACCTACAGAAAAAGTTTTGATAGATAAATCATACGGATATTTGGGAACCAAAGCTTGGGAATATAATTCAATTTTCTTACTCTGCTGAGGATTCTTCCAATCGGAGTGGAGTCATAAAAAGACATTGGTGCATAAAAAAGAGATGACGACAAAGAAGAAAATATAGATTTGGACGCGCCAAATCCGAGTCCAACTATAGATAAGCATCTGAACAGCAGAAAAAATGCCGCAATAACACCCGTAACAGTGTAAACTGTGAACAAGAGAATTTCGCTCACGCGAGAATTCTGAATGTTGTCAGCCAACCAGTAGTTCTGTATCAACTGACCAACTACAAATAGTATATGGAATATGGTTGCCAAAGAGAAGAATAAAAATCCTTTACTGTGTTTTAAGTACTGTAAATAAGGCTTCCAACCAGTGTTTCCTGTTTCTCTTTCTTCTTCTTGAATTAATTGATCCGCCATAGGTTCTATTAGTTGTTCGTGAATATAAGCTGTCTGGATTTCCTCTTTTGCCTCAGTTCTTTTTCCATTTTCCTTTTCACTGTGATCGGCCGTGTTCTTGTGTGCATTGACAAGATCTTGAAATTCATGACTGCAAGTCATCAATTCATCATAAGTAGCTTCTCTAATTATTTCCCCACCGGACATCAACTGTTAGGAAATCAGATTTGTATAAGTTGATTTGCTTGGCAATTCAGAATTCCCGATATTCATTATTAGAAGTAATATTCAAATAATATAACCCTATAGTTTTGAAAAATTTGGGAAGCTAACCAAAATAGAATCAAATGCTGGAAGAAAGTCGACTTGGTGTGTAACAAGTATAACTGTCTTCCCGGACAAAGCTTTGATGACATATTCCTGCAAAAATCCAAGATTTCTTACATGAAGACCATATTTCCTGTAAATCAGATTGAAATAAGGATGTAGCTATACGATACATTGAATAGGAAGGTTGCTGTATGTGCATCAACTGCACTGAAGGGATCATCCAAGAGATACACGTCAGCATCCTGATACAGTGCACGGGCGAGTTGAATCCGCTGTTTCTGTCCGCCACTCAAATTGACTCCTTTTTCTCCAATCTGAGTGAGGTCCCCATATGGAAGTATCTCAAGGTCCTTCACTAGGGAACATTTTTCAATCACCTCCTGAAATCTAACTTGATCCAGTTCAGAACCGAACAGAATATTCTCTTGGACAGTCCCAGTTTGTATCCATGCAACCTGAGGAACATATGCTATCTTCCCATGAACACGAACCTGTAAAATAAAGTGTATACTTTAGTAGCAGAAATTAATTATTTTTCTTCTTTTCATTTTTTAAACTTGTACCGTAAGAACCTCAAACAGGAGATATAAAGATAATGCAGGAAAAAAATAATCTGAACTCACAGTTCCATTGATTTTAGGAACTTCTCCGAGCACTGCAGCTAAGAGAGTCGATTTTCCAGAGCCAACTTCTCCACAGATAGCCACATTTTTACCTTCTTGGGCAACCAAGTTTATGTTCTTTAATGTAGGCTTTGCTGAGGGATTAGTATCCCAGAAAATTTCATTTGACTGGAGAAAAATGGACTCATTGAGCTCTTTGCTACTTGAGTTCAACAGAAAATTCCTTTTCTCTAATTCTGGCTCTTCAAGAAACCTCCGAATACGATCTAGCGAAACCTTTGCTTCAACAAAGCTTTCCAAAACTTCTGGGAACAACCTAACTGGTTCTTGGGAAATGCGCAGAGTTGCAAGGAAAGTGAATGCACTGCTAGCAGAGAGTGAAATTTTGAGGAAATGACATGTCCAAAATGTAATTGCTGGTATCAGAACTGGGCATAACCAGAACAATGCCAGATTGTATGCTTTTTGTAATAGTAGTTTTGATATGCAATGAAGTTCTTCGTCTCTTAAATCATCGATAAGATTCTTGAAATGTGTTTGCCAAGCATACAATTTCAAGACCTTCATATTAGCAAGTGCCTCCGTAATGACCTTAAGTCTCTCATCTTGTTTTTGCATCAGCTTTCTTTGATATTTAAGTTGTATTTTAACCAGCGGAGAACTTGCAATCACAGTCAGAATGATAGCGATAAAAGCTGCAATAGTGGCCAGCCCAACTGAATAGTAGATGATAGCTAAAGCAATACATATTTGAATGACTGTTGTCCATATCTGATGAAACCAGTATGGTAACTCTCCAACTCTATAAGCATCAGAAGCCACATAGTTAACTATCTCACCAGGAGAATGAGTTGCCTTAGCAGTATTTGATAGAATTAGCTGCTTTTGGTAGATTGCAGCGGATAACATCGATCTCACTTGGATTCCAATAATACGTGTTCGAAAAAACCATTGCCTTTCTGATAGAGACTCCAAGCATTTTGTAAGAAGAAGCCCAACTGTCAATGCATAACCTTCATACCTTAAACCTCCTTTCGCTTCAGCAACATCGATGAATGCTTTTAAAAATAGAGGGCTAGAAGATGCAGTGACTACTTTAATTAATGCAAAGAACCCAGAGATCAAAATTTGTTTCCAATGCAAAGATACGATCACTGACAACATAGAGACGGAATTAGACGATATCTTCTGTTTATGTTTTCTTTCTTCCTCCATGTAAGCTAAGTAGCAAGCCTTTGCTCGATCTTCATGTCTTAGTAGCGGTATATCATCATCCTCAAGTACTTTATCCTTACCCTTCTTTATTAATGAATTCAACCACCAAAATGACATTTTGCTGAAAATCCCGGCTTTTGCAAAAGGCGTAACATTTTCATTCAAATGGATCCGAGAACTCTCCTCCATGTTGATTATTTATAAACCTGCAAATTCTAAACTTGTTAAATTTTCTTATGTTCTTATACAATTAGAGTAAAACATGTTGTCTACATGTCTTCAATGTGTAGTTTCAGCAATGGACACGGTATCAATGTGTCTTCGAACAAATAACCGTGAGTTAGGATCCTTACCTAGAATTACCTTTACTCAACACGCTTCAAGCCCAAGTTGCATTTGCATGTGAGGTGAGGTTGTGTGAAGTTGAAGTACAATGCAGAACCAGAAAAATTCAACAACATATGTACAATGAGAATCAAGATGCCATAGTTTCACTAGCAAGCATAAAAGAGAAAGAAAAAAAAAAAAACAGAAGTAGAACTACAATGCAGAACAAGAAAAATTTACACCAACCTAAAGTCAAAGAATACAAACTCAGCACATCTTTCTATATAAATAAGCACATGAGATTCATACTCCTTAAAAAACGGAATAAAATATAATCCACCATATGTCCTTATAGTTGACTATCACATAGATCTTTGATAATAGAAAGATTAGTGAGAAGATGATTTTTTAATCATGGATCTTTTACTTTCTCTTCCCTTAGATGACTAGATGTAGATACACACGTATTAAATTCAAGATTTTAATGACGTCATAGATATCAGTTAGAAGAATCAGATCAGTATTGTTTTAATAAAATATAGAAAGACAAGTCTTTATCATCATCATCATCATCATAGGAAGCATGTTGGAACTAAGAAAAGAATTTCAAATTTTTTTCCAAAGCATGATCTCATCACACTAATATACAGTTAAACACTCAATATTTGAAGTCAAAATCTTCAATGAATGAAGATTATTGAGTTCTTTTATAATTGTCAAGAGATTGATATAAAACATGTTGTTAGGTTTAACTATTAGCTCGAGCTTTTAGTTCAATTGATTGATTAACATGGTATCAGAGCCACATGGTAGGTTAGCCTGTATTGTGCACGCTTCAAGCTGAAGGAGCATTCGTGTGAGGGAGTGTAACAGAGATTAATATAAAAGATGTTGTTAGCCTTAGCTTGAGTTTTAGTTCAATTGGTTGAGTAACAATAATCAAATGGATATTCATATTATTTTGATTAGAATTATACCTTCTGTAGAAACTAATCTTGAGGCCTCTAGTCGTCTTTCATGATTATTTAATTTTGCTAGTTGTTTGGTTGACATGAAATTGAGAAAATGGGAGCACTCAAAATTCATGAGAATTTCAAATTCTCACATAATGCGGGAAATTAATCACCCAGCTCCCCTTGGTCATTCAAAATTTCAAATTCCTTCGTGTCAACCAAACACATTTTGGCTATTTCATGGAAATTACACTAAGTAAATAATTTCCTATGAATTGGAAGTTTCCCACGGGAACTAAATTCCCATGTATACCAAACGACCTCTAAGTAAACGACATCTAAGTGAATCAAGTTTCTAAGGAATCTATTGTTCTTGCTCTGAACAAAAAAACAAACTCTCTCATTTTTAGTCTCTAAGACTAAGAACCCCATACATGCAAATCAAGTTATATATATCCATTTGAAAGGATTACATCCATGAGAACTAGATTTTGAAGACTTCCGCCATTGATTACATCAACTCTTTCCCCGGTTCAGAATAATATCTGTGTTTCCTTCAGCAGCATCATTAGAAGTCTTTATGAACAGAGAAGCAGACACAATGACCACCTGGTATCCAGTGCAAATTGTGAATGGAGATGTCTGTCAAGAGTCGACAGGACCGATGCTTTTTTTTCCTATAAATTGGGAATGGAGATGAAATGAAGAGGTTGATAACGAAATAAAACTCGCTACCTGCAGTATATGGAAATAAAATCATCTTTGTGCTCGCTATTATACTCAAGTACCTTAATTATAAGTTGAGTACAAGCTAATTCTGTAATATAAACAACAACAAATGAGGTCTTTGAGGGACAGAATGTCTCATTTTGCAAAGAATTTAAGTCAATGAATTCCAAAAGTTCACTCTAATACTGTCTGACCCGAACTACAGTACGAAATTTTAAAGGTTGAAATACAAAGATCAACTGTAAATTTTCCAACTTCTCCAAAGTTGCAGCAATGCCAATTTTCTTAAAAACCGCCTTTGCTGCTAGTGTGAGACCAGTATTCCTTCACAAGCTGGCCAAATATAGATCCTTCCATACTCATCAGCTTCAATGGCTCATCGTATTCTGCCAGTTTTCCTGATAATGCAACCGCTTATTGTTAATAAATGTGAAAAAATGGAATGATATTGTGTCAAGATCATGCGAGAACTCACCATCTCTAATGGCAAGCACCATGGTGCAGTCCATCACAGTAGGGATTCTGTGAGCCACAGTTATTATAGTGCAATCTGCAAATTCTGTTCTTATGGTTTTCTGAATTACAGAATCTGTGGCATTGTCGATGGATGCAGTGGCCTCATCCAATACTAGTATCTTGCTTCTCTTTAGCAATGCTCGTCCTAGACAGAATAGCTGCCGTTGTCCCATGCTCCAGTTTGACCCATCTTGTGTGACTGAAATTACGGATGTTAGTTTGAAAGATAAGAGGTCTTGAATGGATTGCATATTGTTCATAAGAAGATTTCTCACCAGGAGAATTTAGGCCATCTTCTTTTTTTTGAATTGCAACTTTAAGATGACACTTCTCCACAACCTTTCCGATGTTCATGAAAACAAAAGAAGGTTTATGAAATAAAATACTATTTGATATCACTATCAAAAGCATGAAAAAGTGGAACCTTACCTGCCATATGTCTTGATCTGTATACTCGGACAAGGGATCCAAGTTGTACCGGACAGAACCAACAAAAAGAGTCGGATCCTGAGGTATAATTGCCAAACGTGATCTTAGATCATGAAGCCCGATTGTGGAAATGTCCATGCCATCTATAACTATTTTCCCTTCTTCAGGCTCTACCAGACGAAACAAGGCACTAATCAACGTTGTCTTTCCACTTCCAGTTCTTCCAACTATCCCAATTTTATGTCCTCCTCCAATGGTGCAACTTATTCCATGAAGAACTAGTGGAGCATTGGGTCGATATCGAACCTGTTTGATCCAATATTAGATGTAATGTAGAAGACATAGATAGTTCTTGATGTTTTGAACTGAAAGCACAATATTAACGTATTTCCACTTTACCTTCAGATTATATATTTCCACTTTGCCGACAGCAGGCCAATTTGGTTCAGGTCTATTATCCTCTATCATTTCTGGAGCTTCGCTAGGAATAAGCAAGTACTGTTGCAGCCTTTCTACAGAAACAATCAAGGTTGATAGCAAGCACTGGAACTGGACAGAATTCACCAGAAACATGTTTAATGAAAGTCCATAAGCAAGCCCCATTCCAATAAATCCTGGCATCAAATTTCATCCAGAAAATGGTTCGTAAGTAAGTTTTATGATGAAACACGAAACTAAGGAAAGTCGAAAGGCAACTGTAACTGACCAGAGGAAGAAGCTCCATGCTTGAGCGATATCATGGCAAGTGCTGCTGAAGAGAGAACAATTGCACACAAAATTTCAAGACGTTCAATCAACCACTCATTTGCACAAACGTTATGGAAGTATGAACTTGCATTTCTGTCAATGAGATCTAGATTTTTTGAAAAGAAACGGTCTTCCTGCCTAAAAGCTCTTATTACTATTGCTCCTGTAATTGATTCAGCAAGTTGGCTTGCAGCTGACGACTTACTTGTGCCGTTGATTCGCATTAACTCTTTTGTAGAAGCATTGTAGTATGCCTACGCATATCAAAGTAAAGAGTCCATTATGAGCCAGAAGAAATTAGAAGCATAAACAAAAGGGTCAAACCAAAGAATGGTCATGAATCCATAATTCTGATACCTGCAATCGTGAACTTATATACAGCATGGGAATTATCACAAACAAGACTGGCCAAGAAAGATACGCCAGTATTACAAAATTGGAGTATGAAATAATGATTGAGCCTGATGTTAATATCATTCTGAATGCCACTTCAATGTCAATGATGCTCAAATCAGATGACACCTACAGAAAAAAATTTGATAGATAAATCATATGGAGTTTGGCAATGAAAGCTTGGGAATGAAGCTCTATTTTCTTACTCTGCTGAGTATTCTTCCAAGAGGCGTGGAATCATAAAAAGACATTGGTGCACAAAAAAGAGATGATGACAAAGAAGAAAATATAGATTTGGACGCGCCAAATCCAAGAACAACTATGCATAAGGATCTGACGAGAAGGAAAAATGCCACAATAAGACCCGTAACAGTGTAAACTGTGAACAAGAGAATTTGGCTCATGTGTGAATTCTGAACGTTGGCAGCCAACCAATAGTTCTGTATCAACTGGCCAAGTAAAAATATGATATGGAATATGGTTGCCAAAGAGAAGAATAAGAATCCTTTACTGTGTCTTAAGTACTGTAAATAAGGTTTCAAACCAGTGTTTCCTGTTTCTCTTTCTTCTTCTTGGATTAATTGATCCGCTATAGGTTCTATTAGATGTTCGTGAACAGAAGCTGTCTGGAGTTCTTCTGTAGCTTCAGTTCTTTTTTCGTTTTGCCTCTCACTGTAACCAGCCGCATTCTTGTGTGCATTGACAAGATCTTGAAATTCGTGACTGGAAGCCATCAATTCATCATAAGTAGCTTCTCTAATTATTTCCCCACCTGACATCAACTGTTAGGAAATCAGATTTGTATAAGTTGATTTGCTTGAAAATTCAGAATTTCCAACATAGTTTGTTAAAAGTAACATTCAAATGGAAATGTCGGCCTATAGTTTTGAAAATTGGGGGAAGCTAACCAAAATAGAATTGAATGCTGGAAGAAAGTCGACTTGGTGTGTAACTAGTAGCACCGTCTTCCCTGACAAAGCTCTGATAACGTATTCCTGCAACCGTACAAGTTTTCTTACATGAAGAAGAACACAATCCCGATAAATCAGATTACTCACAAAATGACAGAAGGATGTAATATACATACATTAAATAGGGAGGTTGCTGTATGTGCATCCACTGCACTGAAGGGATCATCCAAGAGATATACATCAGCATCCTGATACAGTGCACGCGCGAGTTGAATACGTTGTTTCTGTCCACCGCTCAAATTGACACCTTTTTCCCCAATCAAAGTGAGCTCCCCAAATGGAAACATTTCAAGATCCTTAACTAGGGAACATTTCTCAATCACATCCTGAAATCTAACTTGGTCCAGTTCAGAACCGAACAGAATATTCTCTTGGACGGTCGCAGATTGGATCCATGCAACCTGAGGAACATATGCTATCTTCCCGTGAACACGAACCTGTAAAATAAAGTGCATACTTTAATAGCAGATATTTATTACTTTTCTTCTTTTCATTTGTTAAACTTGTAACGTAAGAACCTCAAATCAAGAGATATAAAGACAATGCACAAAAAAGAATTCATCAGAACTCACAGTTCCATTGATTTTAGGAACTTCTCCAAGCACTGCAGCTAAGAGAGTCGATTTTCCGGAGCCAACTTCACCACAGACAGCCACATTTTTGCCTTCTTGGACAACCAAGTTTATGTTCATTAATGTAGGCTTTGCTGAGCGATTAGCATCCCAAAATATTTCATTTGACTGGATACAAATGGACTCATTGAGCTCCTTGATGCTTGAGTTCAGTAGAAAATTCCTTTTCTGTAACTCTGGCTCATCAAGAAACCTCCGAATACGATCCAGTGAAACCTTTGCTTCAATGAAGCTTTTCAAAACTTCTGGGATCAAACTAACCGATTCTTGGGCACTGCGGAGAGTTGCAAGGAAAGTGAATACACTACTAGCAGAGAGTGAAATTTTGAGGAAATGACATGCCCAAAATGTAATTGCTGGTATCAGAACAGGGCATGACCAGAACAAAACCAGATTGTAAGCTTTTTGTAGCAGTAGCTTCGATATGCAATCAAGTTCTTCTTCTCTTAATCCATGGATAAGATTCTTGAAATGTGTTTGCCAAGCATACAACTTCAAGACCTTCATATTAGCAAGTGCCTCCGTAATGACCTTAAGTCTCTCATCTTGTTTATGCATCAGCTTTCTTTGATATTTAAGTTGTGTTTTGACCAGCGGAGAACTTGCAAGCACAGTCAGAACGATAGCGATAAAAGCTGCAATAGTTGCCAGCCCAACCGAATAATAGATAATAGCTAACGCAAGACCTAGTTGAAGGGTTGTTGTCCATATCTGGTGAAACCAGTATGGTAGCTCTCCAATTCTATAAGCATCAGAAGCTACGTAGTTAACTATCTCACCAGGAGAATGAGTCGCCTTCGCAGCATTTGATAGATGTAGCTGCTTTTGGTAGATTGCAGCGGATAAGATCGATCTCACTTGGATTCCAATTAGTCGTGTTCGAAAACACCATTGCCTTTCTGATAGAGACTCCAAGCATTTCGTAAGAAGAAGACCAGCTGTCAATGCATAACCTTCATGCCTCCGAGCTCCTTTCGCTTCAGCTACCTCGATGAATGCTTTTAAAAATAGAGGGCTAGAAGATGCAGTGAGTACCTTAATCAATGCAAAGAGCCCAGATATCAAAATTTGTTTCCAGTGCAACGAAATAATCACTGACAGCATAGATGCGGAATTAGATGATAGTTTCTGTTTTTGTTCTGCCTCCATGTAAGCTAAGTAGCAAGTCTTTGCTCGATCTTCATGTCTTAGCAGTGGTATATCCTCATCCTCAAGTATTTTATCCTTGCCTTTCTTCATCAATGGATTCAACCACCAAAGCGACATTTTACTGAAAAACCCAGCTCTGGCAAAAGGGGTAACATTTTCATTTAAATTGGTCTGAAAGCTCTCCTCCATGTTGACTATTTATATGAAACTATCTACATGTCTTCTACGAGTTAGTTCAGCAAGTAACATGGTACGAGTAATTCTTAGACCAAATAGTAATCGTGACAAATCCATTTATTAATTAAACTTCAACACATGGTAGAATTTCCTCTATTATATTTTCTTGAAGGATTGTGTCAAGGATAACAATAAAAGATATTTTTGGACACTCCTCAAACTTTCTGTCACTTGAGCATGCAGTGGCAGAGGGAAGAGGTGCACAACGGGGTTTGTTGCAACCTGAAGACTGGAATCCACCTTGAGACGGGTGGTTCAAACTAGCCCTCCATCTGAGAAGTGAGTCTGGTGCTGCAATTGCTTCCACAGATATGGGATCCTGGTTCCGCCACTGTGAGCAACCTTTATGGAGGGAAATGAGGCAGAGAAGGAAGAAAAGAAAGCTGCTTTGCCCGTGTAACTCTGCAACCGAATTCTCAGTAAAAACGTTTATCAGAGTTCTAAGTCAATAGCTCTAAGAAAATGAATAAATGTAACAACCAACATGTATATGATAATAAAGATACTTTTCTATTTTATTTTTTTAATAATACAATAGTAAACTCATAACCACTTTCCATAGTCAAATTTTGTCTGCAGTTTAAGGTTATATTTTAAAGTCCAGAATCTTATTTAAATAATCAACTAAACGTATTTAATTAATTACACAAGGTAATATTTATTGATTAAGATCTGAAGGGGTATCAAATTATAATACTCCCGGTGTGCCATGCGTATTATAGAACAAATGAACTAAATCATTTAGGACTAATAGTTGACTCTCACAGTTACTAAAACTTGGAAACTAAGCTAGTCTGATTGTGTTAAATAGCTCTTTGATAATAGAAAGATTAATGAGAAGACGATTTGTTTCAGTGCACATACAAGACTATCGGTGGAGAAACGGGGGCTGTTCACATGTTCCTTTCTGTCTGCGTCTTCTGAGTTGCAGCGTGGAGGCAAACTTACAAGTCACTGCTTGATCTTCTTGTCATAATAGTGGAATATCATCATCCTCCAGTATCTTTTAATTACATTTTTTCATCAATGGATTTGGCCACCAAAACAGCATTTGGCCAAAAGATCCATCTTTAGCAATAGTTGCAACATTCTGATGTGAACTGTCTCCATTTGTAGTATTTGATTGCTCATCTGTTACGGATAAGAGTCAACTGAAAAGATGATGCTTTTTTGTCCATATACTGTGAACAGAAATGAAATGCAGAGAAATCAAGAGATGAAGAGTAATATCGAAAAGAAACTTCATAGCTGAAATATATGGAAACATAGTTATCCACGTGCAAGCAATTAGAATAAAAAAAGGCCTATAGACAACAAGTGAGGAGGTTTTTTCAAGAGATACATGGTATCAAAAGGAGTTCACTCAAATAATTTCTAACCCAATCTACACTATGAACTACTCGTTGTCCTACAGTTGTAAGGCCTTTTAAATATTGTCACTTTTCTAAATAGCTGCTGCTTCTAGCATGAGACCAGTATTCCTTCACAAGCTGCGCAAATATAGATCCTTCCTTACTCATCAACTTCAATGGCTCATCATACTCTGCCAGTTTCCCTAATAATAAAACCACATACTGTTACTAAATATGAAGATCAAGGAATGAATTTTCTAGTTTCTATCATAGAGACAACTCACCATCTCTAATTGCAAGCACCTTAGTGCAGTCCATCACAGTAGGGATTCTGTGAGCCACAGTAATTATGGTGCAGTCAGCAAATTCTGTTCTAATCGTATTCTGAATGACAGCATCCGTGGCATTGTCGATGGATGCAGTGGCTTCATCAAGCACCAGTATCCTGCTTCTCTTTAGTAACGCTCGTCCTAGACAAAACAGTTGCCGTTGTCCCATGCTCCAGTTAGATCCATCTTGCATGACTGCAATTGCGGATGTTAGTGTGAAAGGTAAGAGGTCTTGAACGAATTGCATATTGTTCATAACAAAATTTGTCACCTGGGGAATTTAGGCCATCTTCTTTTTCTTGAATGGCTTCTCTAAGATGACACTTTTCTACAACCTTCCAGATGTTCATGAAAATATAAGAGGGCATGTGAAATTAAAAACTGTATGATTTTACAATCGGAAGCATGAAAAAAGAGGAACCTTACCTGCCATATTTCTTGATCTGTATACTCTGACAAGGGATCCAAGTTATATCTGACAGAACCAACAAAAAGAGTTGGATCCTGAGGGATGATTGCCAAATGTGATCTTAAATCATGAAGCCCAATTGTGGAAATGTCAATGCCATCTATTACTATTTTCCCTTCTACAGGCTCAACCAGACGAAACAATGCGCTAATCAGAGTTGTCTTTCCACTTCCAGTTCTTCCAACTATCCCAATTTTATGTCCTCCTTCAATGGTGCAACTTATTCCATGAAGAACTAGTGGAGCATTGGGTCGATATTGAACCTGTTTGATGCTCTATTAGTTGTAATGTAGTAGCCGTAAAAATATACATATAGTTCTTGATATTGTGAGTAAGAAAACAGGATTTAACAGCATGCGATGTTTACCTTTAGATTACATATTTCCACCTTGCCTACAGCAGGCCAATTGGAGTCGGGTCTGTTACCGTCTATTACTTCTGGAGCTTCACTAGGAATAACCATGTACTGTTCCACCCTTTCTACAGAAATAATAAAGTTTGATAGCAAGCACTGGAACTGGATGGAAGATATGAGAAACAGGTTTAATGAAAGTCCATAAGAAAGCTCCATTCCAATAAATCCTGGTATCAAATTTCAGCCAGAAAGGTTTATCAATGTAAAATACAAAGAAATACATAGGATACCATGTACTCTAGTAGACTACATGAATATATTTAACTTAAGAGAAATACATACATACATATATATATGTATACAAAGTTTTTCCTAGCCTATACATTTACTACGGTAAGAAAATATATGATGAAACATGAAGCTAGAGAAGTTGACAGACAACGATAACTGACCAGAGACAGAAGCTCCAAGATTGAGCAATGTCATGGCAAGTGCGGTAGAAGAGAGTACAATTGCACACAGAATTTCAAGACGTTCAATCAACCACTCATTTGCAGAAAAAATATGAAAGTATGAACTTGCATTTCTGTCAATGAGATCTAGATTCTCTGCAAAGAACTGGTCTTCTTGCCTAAAAGCTCTAATTACCATCGCTCCAGTAATTGATTCAGCCAGTTGGCTTGCAGCTGATGACTTACTTGTGCCATTGATTCGCATCAACTCTTTTGTAGAAGCATAGTAGTATGCCTGCATATACCCAAGAAAATAGTAAAATACACTTTTGCTCATAGGGGAAAGTTGACTCCTGGGTGAAAATAAAATAAAATAAACAACTCCAAAAAAAGTAAACAATTAAAAAAAATGGTTACATCTGATGAAATAACCAGTTGATTAATGAATTGTTTATCTGATGAAATTAGCAGCTCTAAGAACACCATAAAAAAGGGCCAGGAATTTGGATACCTGCAATCGTGAACTTATATAAAGCATGGGAACTATTACAAACAGGACCGGCCATGTAAGAAAAGCCAGTACTAAAAAATTGGAGTATGAGCCAATGGTTGAGCCTGATGTTATCAACATTCTGTTAGCCACTTCAATGTCAATGATGCTCAAATCAGATGACACCTGAGAATAGATAAACCATATGAAGTCTTGGCTTTCAAAACATAGGATTAGGAATGAAAAATATATTTTCTTACTCTGCTGAGTATTCTTCCAATAGGGGTGGAGTCATAAAAGGACATTGGTGCACGAAAAAGAGATGCTGACAAAGTAGAAAATACAGATTTCGACGCGCCAGTTCCGAGTAGAACTAAACATACCGATCTCAAGAACAGAAAGAATGCTACAATAAGACCCGTCACAGTGTAAACGGTGAACAAGAGAAGTCTGCTCACATGAAAATTCTGGATGTTGGCAGCCAACCAATAGTTTTGAATCAGTTGGCCAATTACAAAGAAAACATGGAATATGGCTCCGAACAAGAAGTATAAGAAGCCTTTGTCATGCCTCAAGTACTGCAAATAAGGCTTCAAACCAGTGTCTCCTGTTTCTCTTTCTTCTTCTTTAATTAATTGATCCGCCATAGGTTCAGTTAGTTGTTCTTGTATATAAGCTGTCCCGAATTCCCCTTGGTAAGCTTCAGTTCTTTTTCCATAAGCATGGTCGTCGTAACCAACTATGTTCTTGTGTGCATTGACAAGATCTTGAAATTCCGGACTGGAAGCCATCAACTCATCATATGTAGCTTCTCTAATTATTTCCCCACCAGACATCAGCTGTTAGAAAATAATATTTATGACTTGATTAGATAGAAATTCTGGATCTGTTCGAATTGCAGAATTTAAATTCAAAAAGGAAATGTCAGCGTACAGCTTGAATTTGGAACTGGGGTAGGGAGGAAAATCAGAAGTGCACAAGTTATACAGTTATAGGGAAATATACCAAAATAGAATTACAAACAGGAAGAAAGTCGACTTGGTGGGTGACAAGCAGCACTGTCTTGCCTGACAAAGCTCCAATGACATATTCCTGCAACAATCCAAACTTCCTTACATGAAGAACAAATTTCCAGAAAATCATACTACTCTCAAAAGGATGTACTGTACGTTGAACAAGAAGGTTGCTGTATGTGCATCCACTGCGCTGAATGGATCATCTAAGAGATATACATCAGCATCCTGATACAACGCACGTGCGAGCTGAATGCGTTGTTTCTGTCCACCACTCAAATTGACTCCTTTTTCCCCAATTTGAGTGTGGTCCCCAAATGGAAACATCTCGAGATCCTTCACTAGGCAACATCTCTCAATCACCTGCTGATATCTAACTCGATCAAGTTCAGACCCAAACAGAATATTCTGTTGTACAGTCCCAGTTTGGATCCATGCAACTTGAGGAACATACGCTATCTTTCCATGCACATTAACCTGTATAATACAGTGTATACTTTATCAGTAGAACTTTCTTTTTCTTGTTTTCATTAGTCAAACTTGTTTTCTATAAACAACATATAGGAAATATAAAGACAATGCAGGAAATATTTTTTATCAGAACTCACAGTTCCATTGATTTTAGGAACTTCTCCAAGCAAAGCAGCTAAGAGGGTTGATTTTCCAGAACCAACTTCTCCACAGACAGCCACCTTTTCGCCTTCTTGAACCATCAAGTTTACGTTCCTTAATGTAGGCCTTGCTGAGGGAATCGCATCCCAAAATATTTCATTTGACCGGATAAAAATGGACTCATGGAGCTCTTTGCTGCTGCAATTCTGCAGAACATGTCTTTTCTGTATTTCCGGCTCTTCAAGAAACCTCTCAATTCGATCTAGTGAAACCTTTGCTTCAATGAAGATTCCCAAAACATCAGGGATCAACCTAACTGGGTCTTGGGCAATGCGTAGAGTTGCAAGGAATGTGAATGCACTGCTAGCAGAGAGTGAAATTCTGAGGAAATAGCACGCCCAAAAAGTGAATGCTGGTATCAGAACAGGGCATGACCAAAACAAAACGCTATTGTATGCTTTCTGTACCAGTAATTTTGATATGAAGTGCAGTTCTTCTTCTCTTAACCCATCAATAAGATTCTTGAAATGTGTTGGCCAAGCATACAACTTCAAGACCTTCATATTAGCAAGTGCTTCCGTAATTACCTTCAGCCTCTCATCTTGTTTTTCCATCAGCTTTCTTTGATATTTGAGCTGTGCTTTGACCAGAGGAGAAGTTGCAAGCACAGTCAGAACAATGGCAATAAAAGCTGCAATAGCTGCCAGCCCAACAGCATAATAGATAATAGCCATGGACAGACATAGTTGAATGGTCGTTGTCCATATCTGATGAAACCAGTATAGAAACTCTCCAACTCTATAAGCATCTGAAGCCACATAGTTAACTATCTCACCAGGAGAATGAGCTGCCTTTGCTGCATTCGATAGATGTAGTTGCTTTTGGTAGATTACAGCAGATAACATAGATCTAACTTGGTTTCCAACCGTTCGTGTCTGAAAAAACCATTGCCTTTCTGAAAGAGACTCCAAGCATTTTGCGAGAAACAACCCAGCTGTCAATGCATAACCTTCATACTTCAAAGCTCCTTCCCCTTGAGCAACCTCAATGAATGCTTTTAAAAATAGAGGGCCAGAAGTTGCAGTGAGTACCTTAATCAGTGCAAAGAACCCAGATATCAAAATTTGTTTCCAATGCAAAGAAATGATCACTGACAACATAGAGGCAGAATCAGATGAGCTTTTCTGTTTCTGTTTTCTCGATTCCTCCAAGTAAGCTAAGTAGCAAGTCTTTGCTTGATCTTCGTGTCTTAGTAGTGGTATATCATGATCCTCAAGTATTTTATCCTTGCCTTTCTTCATTAATGGATTCAACCACCAAAATGACATTTTACTGAAAATCCCAGCTCTGGCAAAAGGCGTCGTATTTTCGTTCAAGTTGCTATCACCAGTAGCATCTGTTTTCTCACTTGGCAATGGTGCATAGAAACGATAGTTTTCAGTGCTAGGTGTCCTATTTGTAGCGGTCTTCATTTTAAAGTAACAGAAGAAAAGAAGAACTCCTGCAAAGGTTAAGGCACTCAAAATCAACTGAATCGAAACAGTACCACTCCAAGACTTGGAAGCAGATATATAAACTTAAGAAACAATATATGTTGGACATAATTGCCATTGTTTCACCACATGTATACGAAACATGAAAAAACAGAAGTAGAATAAGTTGAGGACTGATCAAGAACTTACTGAAAGCCAGGCAGGCAGGCTTGTCTTCACTGGTATGAGCAATATTTATGAAGAAAAGAAGTTAGTTCTAACAGTGTCTGAAGATAGTTAATTACTAGTTTTAACTTTAAGCAATCAATTCTTAGGGGAGAGAGCAGAACTTGGTCCCTAAATATAGCCCCTTATGTAGGACAAATTATATAATGTCAAAGTCAATAAAAAGAAATCAGTTATCTACCATTGATTGGTTGGATGCATTAGGCAAGTCAAAGTGACCATATACTGAACAGAGAATGTAAGACATGGCTTATATTATAGAGCCGTGAATACAACCCAAAAGTTGTCAGGTAAGAGGAAGGACAAAATCGTCAAAAGTTGGCAACTTAATCTTTTGCCATTACCTCGGTTCTGAAGAAGAATTCTATAAAAAAAAAAAAACTAATTAACTAACTCGTGGAACATAATTATAAAATTATAAGTCAATAACTGAGTGAGTCCCATAATTGTAATCTTTTTAGAAAAAGTAAAATATACTTAATGCCATTATGTTTAATCTAATGTAATGACATATGGTATTTGTCCAGAGATCAATATGGCCAAATCTTGATCACATGGCTGAATAAAATAATGCCTGCATAGTAGTAATAACTACCTGAATCTTAGGAAGGAAAAATGGATGCCACAAATGTCAAATTGTAAACATTTAATTACTTAATTATTTTTATTCCAATAAAAAGGGAAGTTAGTAAAGGAAATGGATTGGAACATCTCAATGAGGTTGACACCTCGAAGCACCGAAAAGAAAAGCTAAGCATTTAAACCATTTTTATCAAAACTGATACTATATATTTTTTTGTTAAGAGAGGTAGGTGGGTGGAATGGTCGAAAATATAAATTTCGAAGCATATATATTGAATAATTTTGATCTGGGTACATCATTATGAATGTCTAGTTGAAAGGAAAAGAAAATAAAAATCAAATAAGTAAAACTTTGACTATTTCAGCTTATCTACTTTTGAGACAATTAGTAAAGTTTAAGATTATAATATTTTTTTAATTAAAATAAGAAAAAAAACAAGTCAAGGTGAGTAGAGTTTAGGAATTCGAACCAACTCGAAAGTACGTGCGAGTATTTTGAGTTATGGGTGGCTCTATCTGACTTATTGGAATAACTTTATCCTTTCGCCTTTTCACATTATACCATCATTCAGGGTAATGTTGGTAAGATGTTAATTTGTAAGATGAGATCACCAGAATTTCCCTAATAAAATATACTCCCTCCGTTCTATAACTATGTGCACAAAAAATGAGTTTGCACACTAAATAAAAAAACATTAAATATCATTGTTGTTTTACTTATATGCCCTCAATTAATATAGTGTTTTAATGAAAAACATTTAATGCATTCTATATTCTATATTTAGTAACTTAAACATAATAAATAGGGGTATATAAATAAAGTGAGGGTTAGTTGGTAGTTATGTGCACATTTTATGGGACAAAAAAATTAGTTATTTTGCACATAATTTTGGAACGGAGGGGAGGGAGTAGAAAAATGAATTTTTTTTTTTTTTTTGGGGCGAAAAAAAAAAAAAATGAATATTTTTCTTATTTATTTATTCAATATTATGAATTCTAACAATATTTTATGACATACATCCTATTGGAACTTTCCATAAAAAGCTAGGACTATATTTGGTCCTCATCCTTTACATAATTGAATGATACTGATTTTAAATTGTAGTTTCACTAATCAGTTAACCAAACTAAAAACAAGTGAATAGCACTTCGACTAAAGGAAGATTGGTGAGAAGATGACTTTTCAATGATGCAAAATATAAAACATATTTATGTAACTTTCTCTTGCCTTGGGAGGTTTCTTAAAAAACGAATTATTTACATATTTAGTTGATCCATCGCTAACCCCTTATGTCACTTGCTAAATCCACATGTATTTTTAAACATTTAAAGATCAACAGTACTACTCTAATAACATGCAATATTTATCTACTTAAATACTTCTATGCGTTATTAGAAAGTTTTATGTCAACATTTAACAACCTAGTTGATGTGACACTTTTTAACAGTTCAAGTGTCGTTTTTATATATGTGATTTCGTTATAAGAACCTCCGGAATATAATACATGCAATTAGAAACCCCGGAAAATGCTATTAACACTTTTTTATCTGAGATTGAAGTTCAAAATTAACGTTTTTAGAAATTAAGAGCGTTTAATGTGTATGATTGAGGTTAACTGTGTCAAGCTTAATCAACCGAAAAAGGGCCTACAGATGTTTCTTTTCCCTATTATGTTTTTCAGTTATATGTGCGGATTGATGTTTATGTGGTCCAGTGTTGATCAACTTAAATCTTCTAAAACAAAGGTTTACATGTTTAACTGATAATGGATTTCAGAATCCATTCTGCAAGAATGATAATTGACTTGCTGAAAGCATACTTACTTCCCATATTTCTTCATCTCTATGCTTGAAAGGGCCACAAATCTTTCCACTTCCAATCCCATTTTTTTATTCTCCAGCCTTCAATAGTATAACTCATTCCCTGCAGAATTAGAAGCCCAGTCAGAAAAATATAAACATGAATAACTGAAGCAGAAACGAATGAAGGTATAACGTTACCAGGAAGTGGACAAAGCAGTCATCCGCAATTGTCAAAGTATGGCCTTGCATTTTTTTCAACAGGGTCTAGATTCTTTGAAAAGAATCTATCTTCCTGTTGAAAGCTCCAATTCTTGCTACTCCTGCAATTGATTTTGCTAGATGGCTTGCAACTGAGGACTTACATGTGCCACTGATTCACATCAACTCTTTCGTAGATACAAAATAGCATCTCAGTTTTCTTCAGCTTCATCACCAAAAGTAGTAAGATTCTCGATATGAACCGTTTACATCTGTAGTATTTGCTTGTAAGAGTAGCTACCGATGCCTGGATTGTTAAGTTTTCTCCAGAAAAGAGTAAAAAGTCAAAAATCAACAAAACTGATGCTTTTTTGTCCATAATAATCAACGGATATGTACAGAGAAATCCCGAGAGGAAGAAGATGATAAAATGCTTCACAGCTGCTGCATTATATGCTAATAATGTACTATAGACAATGATAAATAAGGAGGTTTTTTCCAGGACAGGAATTCTCAAATTAAAAACAGTTCAAATCAATATCATATACTGAGAAATAAATGATCAAAAAGTTCCAATGGTTGCAGGAGTTTTTAACAATGCAAATTTTCTCAACAACTGCAGCTGCTCATCTTGTATGAGACCAGTATTCCTTTACAAGTTGCGCAAATATAGACCCGTCCTTACTCATAAGCTTCAACGGCTCATCATACTCTGCTAGTTTCCCTGTTAACACAACGACATATGTAATTAAATGTAAAAGAACAGATTGTGTAGTGTCAACATCATAGAAACAACTCACCATCACTGATGGCAAGAACCATATTGCAGTCCATGACAGTTGGGATCCTGTGAGCCACAGTTATTATAGTGCAGCCTGCAAATTCTGTTCTTATGGTTTTCTGAATCACAGAATCTGTCCAGTTGTCTACAGATGCAGTGGCTTCATCCAGAACCAGTATCTTGCTTCTCTTTAGTAATGCTCGTCCTAGACAAAATAATTGTCGTTGTCCCATGCTCCAGTTCGACCCATCCTGATTGACTGAAATTGTGGATGTAAGTGTGAAAAATAGCAGGTGTTGAATGAATTGCATATTGTTCATAAAAAAATATTTCACCTGGAGAATTTAGACCATCTTCTTTTCCTTGAACAGCTGCTCTAAGATGACACTTCTCTACAACCTTCAAATGTTCATGAAAACATAAGAGGGTCTATGAAATACATAGACAATATCACTACAAGAAGCATGAAAAAGAGTGAAAGTTTTACCTGCCATATTGCTTGATCTGTATACTCTGACAAGGGGTCCAAGTTGTATCGGACAGAGCCAACAAAAAGAGTTGGATCCTGTGGAATGATTGCCAAATGTGATCTTAGATCATGAAGCCCAATTGTGGAAATGTCAATTCCATCTATAACTATTTTCCCTTCTGCAGGTTCAACCAGACGAAACAAGGCGCTAATAAGAGTGGTTTTTCCACTTCCAGTTCTTCCAACTATCCCAACTTTTTGTCCTCCTTCAATGGTGCAACTTATTCCATGAAGAACTAGTGGAGCAGTGGACCGATATCGAACCTGTTTGATGCTATATTAGATGTAATGTAGTATCTATACATATCTATAGCTCTTGATGTAGTGAACAGACAGAAGTAGATTTACATATTTCCACTTTACCTTCAGATTACATATTTCCACTTTACCAACAGCAGGCCAATTGGGGTCAGGTCTATTACCCTCTATTACTTCTGGGGCTTCACTCGGAATAGTCATGTATTGTTCCACCCTTTCTACAGAAACAATTAAGTTTGACAACATGCACTGGTTCTGGATCGAACCAACCAGAAACAGGTTCAATGAAAGGCCATAAGATAGCTCCATTCCAATAAATCCTGATATCAAGTAACATGTAGAAGCTTTGTAAATTAAAGTATATGATGAAACATGAAGCTAGAAAAGTTGATAGGCAGTAACTGACCAGAAGCAGAAGCTCCAAGCTTGAGTGATGTCATGGCGAGTGCGGTGGAAGAGAGGACAATTGCACACAGAATTTCAAGACGTTCAATCAACCACTCATTTGCAGAAAAGGAATGGAAGTATGAACTTGCATTTCTGTCAATGAGATCCAGATTCTTTAAAAAGAATTGGTCTTCTTGCCGAAAAGCTCTTATTACCATCGCTCCTGTAATTGATTCAGCAAGTTGGCTTGCAGCTGATGACTTATTTGTGCCATTGATTCGCATCAACTCTTTCGTAGAAGCATAGTAGTATGCCTGCATATTTTATAGCAATTAGTAAAATGCAAAGATCATGTGAACTGTATGATAAGTACTACAAATAAAAAGGTCAAGAGTAAATAATTCAGATACCTGCAATCGTGAACTAATATAAAGCATGGGGACTATTACAAACAAGACTGGCCAAGTAAGAAAAGCCAGTACTAAAAAATTGGAGTATGAGCTGATGGTTGAGCCTGATGCTATCAACATTCTGTAAGCCACTTCAGTGTCAATGATGCTCAAATCAGATGACACCTGGAGAAATAAGTTCAGTTCAGAAAATCATACCAAGTTCTGGGTCTCAAAGCTAGGGAGTAAATTCTATTTTCTTACTCTGCTAAGTATTCTTCCAAGAGGTGTGGAGTCATAAAAAGACATTGGTGCATAAAATAGAGAGCATGATAAAGAAGAAAATATAGATCTCGACGCGCCAAATCCGAGTAGAACTATACATAAGGATCTCAGGAGCAGAAATAATGCCACAATCAGACCTGTTCCAGTGTAAACTGTGAACAAGAGAACTCTGCTGACATCAAAATTTTGTATGTTGGCAGCTAACCAATAATTCTGTATAAGTAGACCAATTAAAAACAAGACATGGAATATGGTTCCCAAAGAGAAATGTAAAAAGCCTTTGCCATGCCTCAAGTACTGCAAATAAGGCTTGAAACCAGTGTTTCCTGCTTCTCTTTCTTCTTCTTTAATTAATTGATCCATCATAGGCTCTCCTAATTGTTCTTGAATATAAGTTGTCTGGATTTCCCCTTTATAAGCTTCAGTTATTTTTCCATAAGCATGATCAGTTTTCCTTTCACTGTAACCAGCTGTATTCTTATGTGCATTGACAAGATCTTGAAATTCCTGACTGGAAGCCATCAACTCATCATAAGAAGCTTCTCTAATTATCTCCCCACCGGACATCAACTGTTAGCAAATAATATTTTTATGAGTTGATACGTGTATATACATTACAATACGAAATACAAAATTTTCATTTAAATGGGAATGTCAGCCTCCAGCTTTAAATTTGGGAAATGGTGGGGACTGGAGAATGGAAACAGAGAATGATACCAAAATAGAACTAAAAGCTGGAAGAAAGTCGACTTGGTGGGTGACAAGCAGCACTGTCTTTTCTGACAAAGCTCCGATGACATATTCCTGCAACAATCAAAACTTTCTTACACAAAGAAAATATTTCCAGAAAATCATGTTACTCAAAGAAGAATGTGAAGTACATTGAACAAAAAGGTTGCTGTATGCGCATCCACTGCACTGAAGGGATCATCCAAAAGATATACATCAGCATCCTGATATAGTGCACGTGCGAGTTGAATGCGTTGTTTCTGTCCACCACTCAAATTGACTCCTTTTTCTCCAATCTGAGTAAGGTCCCCATACGGCAGCATCTCAAGGTCCTTCACTAGGGAACATCTCTCAACCACCTCGTGATACCTAACTTGATCCAGTTCAGACCCAAACAGAATATTTTCTTGTATGGTCCCAGTTTGGATCCATGCAACTTGAGGAACATATGCTATCCTTCCATGAACATGAGCCTGTATAATATAATGAAGCGTATATTTTAGTACAGAAATTTAATTTTCTTCTTTTCATCTGCTTAAGAGTTGTCTCATAAGAGCCTAAAATTAGAAATATAAAGACAATGCAGGAAAAAGTTTTTATCAGAACTCACAATTCCATTGATTTTAGGAACTTCTCCAAGCACCGAAGCTAGGAGGGTTGATTTCCCGGAACCAACTTCTCCACAGACAGCCACTTTATTGCCTTCTTGAATCACCAAGTTTATGTTCCTTAATGTAGGCTTTGTTGAGGGATCAGCATCCCAGAAAATTTCACTAGACCGAATAAAAATGAACTCCTTGAGCTCTTCACTGCTGCAATTCTGCAGAACATTTCTTTCCTTTAATTCCGGTTCTTCAAGAAAACTCTGAATCCGATCTAGTGAAACCTTTGCTTCAATGAAGATTCCCAGAACTTCTGGAATAAACCTAACTGGTTCTTGGGCAATGCGCAGAGTCGCAAGGAATGTGAATACACTGCTAGCAGAGAGTGAAATGTTGAGGAAATAACATGCCCAAAATGTAACTGCTGGTATGAGAACAGGGCATGACCAAAACAAAACCAGATTGTAAGCTTTTTGTAATAGTAATTTTGATATGCAATAGAGTTCAGCTTCTCTTAATCCAGTGGTAAGATTCTTGAAATGTGTTTGCCAAGCATACAACTTCAAGACCTTCATATTAGCAAGTGCCTCCGCGATGGCCTTAAGCCTCTCATCTTGTTTCTCCATCAGATTTCTTTGATATTTAAGTTGCGTTTTAATCAGTGGAGAACTTCCAAGCACAGTCAAAACAATGGCGATGAAAGCCGCAATAGTTGCTAGCCCAACAGTATAATAGATAATAGCTAAGGATAGACAGAGTTGAATGCTTGTTGTCCATATCTGATGAAACCAGTATGGGAACTCACCAATTCTGTAAGCATCAGAAGCTACATAGTTAACTATCTCGCCAGGAGAATGAGCTGCCTTAGCCACATTTGATAGATGTAGTTGCTTTTGGTAGATTGCAGCAGACAACATCGATCTCACTTGGACTCCAACCAGTCGTGTTCGAAAATACCATTGCCTTTCTGATAAAGACTCCAAAACTTTTGCAACAAACAATCCAACTGCCAATGCATAACCTTCATAATCTAAAATACCTTCCTCTTGAGCAACCTCAATGAGTGCTTTTAAAAATAGAGGGCCGGATGATACAGTGAGTACCTTAATCAATGCAAAGAATCCAGAGATCAAAATTTGTTTCCAATGCAAAGAAATTATTACAGGCAACATAGAGATGGAATCAGATGATACTTTGTGTTTCTGTTTTCTTACTTCCTCCATGTAAGCCAAGTAACAAACCTTTGCTCGATCTTCTTGTCTTAGTTTTGGTATATCTTCATCCTCCAGTATTTTATCCTTACCCTTTTTCATTAATGGATTCAACCACCAAAATGCCATTTTACTGAAAACTCCAGCTGTAGAAAAAGGGGTAACATTTTCATCCAAATTTAATTCACCAGTGGCATTTGCTTTCTCACAAGGCAACGGTGCATAAAAACCATGATTGTCAATGCTTGGAGTTATGTCCGTAGTGATGCGCCTCTTAAAGCAGAAAAAGAGAAGAAGAACAGCTCCAGGCAAGGTTAAAGAGTTCAAAATCAACATAATTGATACAGTTCTATCGATAACAGTCACCAAAAGAGATGAAAGGCAGAGAAATCCAGCGAACAAGAAGGTGAAAACTGAACAAATTTTCATTGCTGGGATGTAGGGAAGGAACAGTTTTGGAAGGCATACTATGAAATTCACAAGCAACCATGAGAGCCCTTGCAAGAAATTAACCCCCCATTTCTTCACTGGAAAGATAGAATGATCTATGCTAAATTGGTCAACAAGATTCCATATTCCTAAGCCCAGATAAGAAAAACCTAAAATGGCATTAAAAATGGATGAAATAAATAACAACGGTGAGAAATAACGAGTAAGGGATTCTGCTTCTATAGGCTTCCTTAATAATGATCTATGGATGGAGATACAAAAGATAATCAGTAGAAGTAAAATATCAGCACAAATGATCACAATGATATTGCTGTTTGAATATGGACCAATTAATGAAGAAAAGCTTGAGCTGCAATATTTCTCGCTGGAATCGGTAGAAGGCTCAATATCATCACATAATATGGTCCAAAAGTTCTTCTCCATTATGACTCAGTAAACCTACAAATTCAATATCTTGTTAGAAACTTGCTTATATTCTTGTTGGTGTTAAGGATTCCATGAGTAATATCAGCAACCGGGTGTGTTAAAAAAGCAGCTTCCATGTGTAACTTCAGTATAAATACAGTTTCATGTGTAACTTTCCAAGCAATTTAAACAGATGTCAGAGTATTATTTCAATACTTCTTAGCAACCTACAAACTTAAGACTCAATATATGTTGGATGAGAATCGAAATCGCTTAGTTTCATTAGAAAAAGAAAAAACAGAAGTAGAATTCAGTTGAGGATCAGGAACTTACTGAATGGCAGACAGACTTGCCTTCCTAGATGTGAGAAATATTATAGTTCCAAGAGAGGGTCAATATAGTTAGTTACTGGCTTACCAATGTAGGAAAGATAATGATTTTATGGTCCCTAAAATTTGTCAATGTAGCCAAAAAGTACAGGGCTAAATTGCAATATTGCAATTTTGAAATTTTAGCCAATCATTTATGGAATCATGCAACTTTTTCTTTGTCTTTCTCCTTTTGATAGGAATATCATATAATAAAGCATAATAGAAAAAAATTCAAGCAAGAAATCCCAAGGCAGCATAAGAAAACATTCATCTGTGGTTGATTGTGCACAGCAAACTACACTTAATTTATCAAGCAGATTAAGTTAATAATCTTTTAAGATTACATTATTTCGGAAACCCAAGGACTCAATCGTATGGACGCATGGACAATTAGACATCCAACCCGTATCGCAACGACCCAATAATGTGTTAGCCACAATTAAAATTAAGCAATAATAATAATATTAACTATAAAAATAACTAATTAAACTATGACATAAGCCAAGAGTTGTTAGATAATCAAAGTTGTTAGGTTCAAGTGACGATTTTGCTTTTGGTTCAACATCAATATGACTAAGAATATGACTGCAACATTGTCAGTATCTTTTTAAGTCTATACCTAAATAGTTGTTAAAGTTTCTTTTGCTTTCTATTCAACATCTATAGGACAAAACAAACAAAAATAAAATCTTGATGGAATGTTTGTTGAATGACTTCTCACATAGGCCATAGCTACTAAATATTCCTTGATCTAATTATCAACAAAGAGATAACAGTACGAACAAACAACAAAAATTGATTGAACAAAACCCTAAAGTGAAAAGAAACGGCAATAGCCAATCAAAAAGAAATGTAGTCATCAAAAGTAAGCTATAAAATCAGCATACGTAGAGTTGACAATGAAAAATACCTGGGATAAATCAGTGACGAAGAGCTTCCGTAGCAAGAGATTGGAATCTATCTGAAGGTGGAATCAGCCACAATGTTGCAATCAGGGTGTCGACCAACAATAAAGATTTCCTCAAGGTCATTTCAAATTTCAACGAATTACAATCAAGAAACATTGATCAAGTTTCTTGATTGGAATTCTCCAAATTTTGAACAAACTTGATCGAACTGAGCCCTGAAAGCGACTGATGAAAAATGTTCTTGAGAATGACGCCATTCTTTATTACTGTAAAAACAGGTATCATCGTTCCATCTTCTTCATCTTCAGGATTTCTTTCTGGCTTGCTGCTCATTGTTATGGCTTACACTTACAATGAAACAAAATCAGAGTTTAAATTACCTCATCGGAACCACAATCCGACTCCGGTGAAAAATCATCAAATCAATTCAGTGATTGATTTTAGCTCAGTACCTGTTCAGTAATCTTCAGTTAAGAGTTCAGGTCAGATCAGTTCAGTCTTTTTCAATCATAAAGACCTTACAAGGAATCAAAACTTCAAATTACCTCATCGGAACAACAATCCAACTCCATGATATCATGAATTCAATTCGTGTCCCGTTGACAATTTCCAAGTTGAATCTGATTCTACTGGAGTTTCAGCATTACACGACACCAGGCCCCATTGACATACTCCGATTGAACACAATTCTCCCCGGAACTTTCAGCTTTTATCTGCGAAAACATCGTGTTCAGTTCAGTTCAGTTCAGATCAGTAATTTCACTCAACAAAATTCACTCCAGTTCAGTAATTCTCGGTTTAGAGTTCAGTTCAAATCTGTTCAGTTTTTTTTAGTCATAAAGAGCACGCCTTACAAATGAAATAAAATCAGAGTTTAATTTACCTCATCGGAACCACAACCCGACTCCGTGATAACATCAGATCAATTTTGATAATTTTTGACTCCGATCGAACCGAATTCTCCAGGAACTTTCAGCTTTTATCCGAGAAAGATCAACAAAACCCAGAATCGAAGAACAAAATACACTTTGGAACAGCAACATGATATCGCATTGCATACTAAGCTCGCCGGAATCGGACTTTCCGGCGCCGATCTATGAGAATCGGAGAAATGTATCCGTTAAAAACGAGTTAGTGCATGTGGATTCAGAGAACGCGTTTTTATAATAAGGAAGAATTATAACGCCGTCCCGTTCGTAATTTAGCGCGGTTTTGCAACGGGTGGGTACCCGTTACGCGCGTAATTTGAATCCAACATTTTGAAATCAATTAATATGTATTATATGTGAAGTTGAAAATGCAAAAGTTGTATCTTAAATTATAAAAAAAATAGAACAGATAAATTTTAGAGTACATTTTGTATATCACATTATCTTTACGTCGCATCGATAATTTAAACACATCATGTACCGAGTTCATGATTAAGATATAAGGTTCATTTTTTAGGTTTATTATTTTGTGATTGTAATTTATATAAATAATTAATTAAAACATATATTATTAATTCATTATATAGTGTTAAATTATTATTGGTTGAAATACTTGTGTCATCAAGTAATATGTTCCACGTACTACATTATAATTTATCTGTATGTAAAACTTACAAAAGAGATAAAAATCCTATTATGAACCGAATATAATATACCATTTCAAATAAAATATGACAAAATACGTCGTTTTTCTTTTATCTATTATTTATCAGTGAGGTGTAATCTATCTCAAATTTCATTGTGTACATTACTCAATATCCTTGTGTTTCTAGCTAAAGCTTGGGTTTATAAAATGGGATGGGCCGAAGCATTAGGCTTCAATAGTGGGCTTAAACTCATTGGGCCAAAATAAGTTAGCATAGCAGTGCTAATTTAAGCAATGAAGCAAATATTTTTGAGGAAAAAAGTTTATGTTCTACTTAAGCAATTTAATCCAGTTATATAGAAGAAAAATATTTCCTCAATCTATGAACAATTTAAATCTTTACTTTATTCTTCATCCGATTAATTAGTTAAAGATTACACCCATTAGCTGGCAAAAGACATTCAAGGACTAATCGAGGATTAATTGGAAAACCAGTTATGGATAAATTGAATTTTGAGTGTCCAGCCCATATTGAATTCTCTATTTTGAGAGCCTAAACAAAGTTTAGGCAGTCGGACTACTTTTATTTACAATAAAGTATTACAACAATAATCTATGGTAGCACTAAAACGCTTTTAAATGATATGAAAATGATTCATGCTGCAACAAAATAATTAAATAACATACATGGTTAAAATATAAGTATTCGATATATAATTTAGCAAATATTCAATGGTCATCTCATCAACGTGCCAATCGCATAATAAGTGACGGATCTAGGATCGTGTTCCAAGAGATTAGAGCATATTTGACTGAAACTTTTCCTAATGTAATGAAATTGGATTTGCATATGAATACAGTTTTTTTGAAAGAAATATATGATTGTTAAATTACTTACTGATTTATTTATTGGTTCAATTAATTCGGTTTAAAACTGAACCAAAAAAGTTCGGTTCGATGCTATAATTCAGTTAATTCGGTTTAAAACAAAAATGAAAAAGCTTCGTTCGGTGCTATAATTCAGTAAATTCGGTTGTTACCAAAAAGTTAATTTGGTTTAAAACTGAACCGAAAAATCTGGTTCGATGCTATATCG
The DNA here is from genome assembly GCA_028411795.1 of Euphorbia peplus. Taxonomy (NCBI): domain Eukaryota; kingdom Viridiplantae; phylum Streptophyta; class Magnoliopsida; order Malpighiales; family Euphorbiaceae; genus Euphorbia; species Euphorbia peplus. The sequence goes on from CP110839.1 coordinate 32,837,411, forward strand.
ATTTACGTGTTTATTCAGATTAGATTTTTAACACTAACTCAGTATTTGCAGTTCAATTCAGTTTTACCTGTAAAATGTACACCATTTACTAGTGCGAGCTTTGGCCTGCTTATGCTTGGCAGACAACAAAATCTTAAAGCACTCCAACTTTTATTCAAAACCAATAAAATCTCATATAACATCTCGTCTATACACGAGCTCACACTCACGAGCCTACAAATAATCTTCTCGGATCATTAAGACACTTTAAAAAACTACTGATGCAACTCTCGATCAGTTCTAAAGGCAGGTGTTGAGTGACAGGCTTAGTTTTTAAGCGATGTGGGATTGGAGTACCACTTACACATATGATGCATATTTTGCCGCCTCACTCCCTCCTCTCTTTTTTCACTTCATATAATAAATATTACAGTCACGGTACATCAGAAACACTTGTAAATGACATCAAAATGAATCATTCTGCGGCAACAGAATTACAGACGTTAGATGAAACTACATCTGATGTTTGAATTAGACAAAATGCATAGTGCATATCCTCTCTTCCCAGTTAACAAGACGGTAAAGTCAAAATTTCAATACTACAATTTTTACCTCTGTTGTACCTACAATGACCATCTGGTTTTCGTTCTTTGCTTAGAAAATCTCCGTGTCTTGTTCCACCATAAAAGTACCTTTTGCCTACCTGATAAATGGGTTCAAAGAAATGGTCAGAAAGTGATGCTCTAAAGAAGAATAGCACAAACGCAACATAACTATCACGTAATTAGTCGCGGATCTAGGATTCACTAATAAAGAGAGTAGCAATGCCTATAAGTGCTTAGCTGAAATTTTTTGGCTCCTCAGCCCTATAAATTTAAAGTTCTGTACACATGTAATATGTAGATTTCCAGTAACCAATGGGTATTCAAGCCCCCTCTAACCCCTCTAGATCCATTCACATTTCTCTAGATCCATTCACATTGCATTAGACTTGAAATAGCTCGAACTAGAGAGGAATAATTGTTATTAGTAAGTAATAGATTACCTTGTATCCATCTTCAAGATCACATTCTTGAACTCTTCCTCCGAAGAAGCCACAAGCACAAGCCTAAGAGAGCTCCTCCTAACAGCCCCATCGTTGTTAGTTTCATACCGGGCGTTGTCATTTTCCTGTATTAATATAAAGCAGTTATTCAAAGTTATATTTTACTTCATCTTCATAGATTGTTTGTAGGCTTAATGCCGCTGTACTAGAGCAAATAATCTGTTTGACGCTCTAAACTTGCTAAAAGGTGACATGATTAACCCTCTAAATATTACGTGACAGAGAAAAAAGAGAATCTGGACAAGTTGAAGCACCTATCCTGTAAAGCCAGTTCAGGGAACAATAAATCACATTAAGCAATTTCAAAGGGCCAAATGTCTCACTCTAAGTAAAGTAAGAGCTACAATTACCTATATTCTTTACACAATTCGTCAAGTACGGGCTCCCTAACGTGTTAAACCTATATTTTTTGTACTTACATAGTTTAGCAGTTATTCAGAGCAAGATTTACCTATCTTTAGAATTAGATTCCAGAACCCGGTTATCAGAATCAAACTCCAAATCCCTATCTTCAGAATGAGACTCCTGCAAATCCCAATCAGACTCCGGCTCTTCTTCTTCTTCTAATGCTAAAGAAATAGCTTTGCCCTCGTCGTGCAGCTCCAACGGCACATACCTACTCAACGGGTTAACAGAATGGTTAGAAAACAATGCTCTATAGATAGGAAATGCAAACACTAAGAAGGAATTACACTGCTTCAGATTCATTTCCAACCTCATTCTTTAATTTCTCGCAAACTTTCTTGTATATACTGTTAAATTAGATGTAAGCTCTTCATAATCTGCTGAATCACAAACTTTCTCATTTATAATATACGTCAAATCTGTTTCAAATGCATTCAAGTTCACAAATAGGAAATGCTGCAAACAATAAAAGGAAGAGAAGGAAGTACACTACTTCAAACTCATTTCCAAATTAAAAAGTTTATTTTCATGCAAGGTTAAGTTGGATTAATTTCATAATCACATCTATTTAAAATAAAGTTCGAGTTCATGGTTTTTTTGATTCATTGGCATTCCCATTTAGCATATGCATAAAATACATATAGATAAAACAGTATGAAAAGCATTAAGATAAGGTCAAACTTTAAATAGAACAGCATCACAAATTACCTTGGCTTGAAAACCTTTATGCTTTGTCCTGATTGTGATAGAGCATGTTTCAGTGAAACTAAGCTCGGAATATGAGCAATTCCTTCCATTTCTGGTTCCATCCATCCTGATTTCATCCTGCAGACCTTCAGAGATTTGAATCCACGTTTTCTTGGATCCAAATAGAGTAAACGACTTCTGTAAGGCTGAAACATGAGCAGTGCCCCATCTTCCAGGTATTTTATCGGTTGATAGGGGCCACTAAACCCCCCTACTTGGTTAAGATGCAATTGAATGGAGAAAAGTTTAGACCAGTCCCGTTTGTCACCACAATCCTTCAAGACGTAAACACTAATGGCAACTGGCCATGAGCTTTCCTCAATACCAGTTGTGCAGAGTTCTCCCCCTAACACTCCCATTGCGACATTGTTACCATCATGACTGGTGTTCGTAACTGGTGGTTTTGCAACTGCTTCAATGCATTATTTCTCAATGTCAAAAGACGATATAGCAACTGACTGTAAATTAGAGAACCAATAGAGAAATCATTCAAATAAATTGGGGGAACTTTGGTGATTGTTTTTGTCATGAAAGAAGAACCAAGATCTTTCCATAGTTCTGTACCAATAATATGTACTGCAGCAACTGTACCTACCCCTATAAAAGGACCATGTTCCATGCAACACTCGTACATTCTTATGACCTTATATTGGTTAGTCGAAGGACTAAAACCAAAACCGTGAATAAAATTATGACTGTCTTCCAAAACAAGATTTTCAACCTTCTTAGCCTTTGGGAGCTTCGTAAACTCGCCTGTAATTGGATTGCAAATAATAAGTGGATGATTAACAGATGGCCCAGACAAGCAAAGTAAGCCGTTGCACGAATTCACTATACGATATTTGGGATCCTTGATATCCATCTTGATACACTTATTTCTCTCTGCACCATTGTGATAGGCACATTCAGACTTAAAACAGTCTTGATCACACATATCAAGCTTGGGCTCAAAATCATCTTTCTCTAGTTGCACAAGATGAAGAATTCTCAATACATTTGAGGTTCGAATCATAGGATAAACCTGGGATTGTTCAAAATGGGACTTTGCAAATCCGGGGTCTGAAGTTAGATCATTCCATGTTTTGCACACACCTTTACAGAGAAAAATCCTCTTAATGGATAGCCTAAGTAGGATATTTATCAGGATATCCTTTGGCAGATCTGAAAAAGGAGGACCTGAATAGTTAACCTGTATGTGGCTGACTTTCCCAGTTTCATGTCCGATTCTCTTTGCACAAGAAGCTGCAGAATTCCTTCTTCTCATGATGGGTTATGATAGTACTGAGACACTGCAAAGGACAATGTCAGCACATAAAATGCACAAACGAAAACACCCCTAATGATTTCATCAGTGTATGGTAAAATATTCTAGGTCGAAAGGTATTGGAATAAACCGTGTCCACAAACATTCTAAACAATCAACAACTAGCAAAAGCCAACTAAGTTTCCGACATGCTTCAAAAGACTGCTCATTATATTAAATAGACATGTTACAAAGATATAGTACATGTGACAAGTGCTTGCCTCATTCGGCACAACTGTCAGCAGAAACAAACTTGATGACGTTTCAGCAGAACTTCGCATAATACCCATTTACAACCTTATTTTCTAATTGTAACTTAACATCCTACCAAATGAAAGAAAATAAAACAACAACTGAACAAGTACAGAATTTGATCTAAACATCAAATCTATTGGGATTTTGATTGTCATAAATATTCCCCCGAGATAAATTTTCATCCTCAAATTGCAAACTGAAGGCAACCATCTTCATGCTCTCAACTAATTCAATCTTAAATCTCAATGTGTGCATAGAGCATCAGTTAACTCCTAAAATCAACTAACACCAGCTTCGTCCCGTAAATAATCAACAAACTTCTGAAACTATCAAGTTCACAACTAGAAATTTGACGATCAAAGCTACCGTAATAAGAAGCACACCATAAGCCTAAAGTATACAAAAATGAAGAAAATAATACGGAATTGAGATAAAAGCTTACAGATTTAAACTGCTTCCGTTGAAGAAAGAAATAGATCAGTGGACCGAGGTGAATCTCAGTGGCAATGTATGGCTACAGCTTCATTAAACCCTAAAATTAGCAAACAAAAACTTCAGCATTTTGAAATATGAAGCTTAGAACTGAATAAGAAGTAGATGACTGAAAGTTGCCGGCGATGACGGCGTTACTGATCGAGAAGCTCAGCTCTAGGTCATGATTTGGGAAATTTTGGGAGTCAATTTAGGGTTTTAAGGTGTAAATAAATTGGAATTGAAGACAACAGAGAAAGGATTACGGAAATATCTCAGAAAACGGAACTCAGTGAACAACGTCATCAATTCTGTACGGCGGGAAAGGAACGGCTAATTTTTTTTTTATAGTTGAGGGCCTAGTTTTCCGGGTAATTGCAAATATTGCCCATTTGTTAGGAGGCCGCTATGTATGTCATCCACTGGTATTCAACGTTTACAAATCTAGATACTTCTTGAACAAAATTGTAATTATATGTTTTCTCACTTATTTGTCTCTCTTTTATCCGTTTTATATTAGTTTTATTCCTACAATAATCATTTCTTTCCTTCTAAACAATGAACGATGACGCGGTGAATGATCATTTCTTGATGTATGAGTTGGTGTAGTCTTTCAGCTCTCGTAATGCATGTTGTTATAGTGCTTGTTGTTGTAGTGCTTGGGGCTGACGTGTTCGTGATTGTTGTGTCTCTCATGCTTGTAGTGTCAAAAAGGTTGCAAGAACATTTTTATCTTTAACGCTTGAAAGTATCATGACCTATAAATGTAAAGGGTACTACAATAGGTTTTACCCATCCATGGGTACTACAATAACTACTCTTAGATTAAGATTGAATGGTTATAATTAATCTTCATTTAATATTCATTTAATACTACATCAATAAACTTACACATTGTTTTATGAAAACTAGCTAAATATATAATTAACCCTTTAATTTTCTTATTTAATCCCTCAAATATAATTTTCTCTAAATAGTAATCTCTACATCTAGTTTAAATGACTAAAATAGAACTCAAAATGTATTGAGACCTATTTATTTCTTCTATGTCTGGTAGTCTTTAACTATAAAAATTGTGTTTGTGAACCACACATTCATGTTGCTTACGAATTAGAACTTACATAACATATAGTAGTATTTATCATTTTATTTGTATTTTTTTTTTTTTTTTTGAAAGGATCATTTATTTGTATTAGTTGTATCTTTTATAGCTTTAAATGTCATTTATAATCTTTTTCATTTCAACTATTATGAGTGATAGTATTTTCTGTAATACTTTGAAATGTAAAAATCAGAGTTATCATAACAAAAACTAGAAGGATATATTTTTCTATAAATTAATAATTAGAAACTATGGTATCCATGAATGGGCTGGGATATTGTGCCTATATATTATTCATCTATTGCAGATCATGGGCTCTAATAAATCTGATGTTTATCTTCTTATTTTTTTCATAGGGCCTATGTGATTTCACGAATTTATATGACATTTTTCCACAAAATAGCCCTGGCATTTCTACACCATTCGCAGGAAAAAATATTTGTTAACATGGTTTATCTTGTCATCAAATTAATATTATACGTCAACTAAAGTCAACAATTTATTATTTTCTATGTATAAAATCAACGTGATAAATATAAAAAATTCGAAATCAAGTCAAAATTTAAGTAAAAAACATTATAAAAATACTTGTATTTGACATGGAGAACCTTTACAATTCGTCGTGCTAGAGCACATTTGAGTGAAACAAAGTTAGGAATATGAGAGATTACTTTCATTTCTGGAGTAAATGTTGATTCCAATCGGCAGATGGTCAAAAATCTATATCCAAGTTTTCTTGGATCCTTATGTGTTAAACCTTCTGTTTTTGACAAAAAAGAGAAGTATTATTAAGAATCAATCAACAACGAAGGACAAATAAAATCGGGGGTACAGAAAACCACTCACCCTGACAATCATCAAAATGAATACTCCTAGCAAGACAATGAGCTACCCCATTAGCCGAACGTTTAACAAACTTAATAGAACTACTAACTAGTTCGTTAAGCAAAACTCTACAATCATTGACTATAGCATTAAAAGGCGAGACAACCCCTAACGAGCGGGCCATTGATTGAACAACAACAAGAGAATCCGATTCAATATTGACCGAACTCCAACCACGATCCTTTATCCAGCTTAGGGCCTCCCGTATAGAAAGAGCTTCCAGAATAGTAGGATCCGAGCACCTCGGTAAAACGACATTCTTTGCCGCACGGAAACAACCCAGCTCATCTCGCACAACACACCCAAATCCACCCGGTTAAACCTCCTGTTTTAGGTTGGAACATAAGTATTTTCGTTAAAAATCTAATTTATATTTTCATTTCTAGCAATTAAAGCACCATATATATAATTAACCCTTATATAAGTTATAATTTATATTTTGGTTTGACCAAGCTCATTGACCATTCTAATTGGTAACGTATGTATTACATTTTACATGCACATCGAACAATATCTCAAAAATCATTAGATTAATTATAAGACTTTCTAAATTTGGGAATGAAGACGAACCTCCGGTCACCGGAACCATCTGAGAGCGGTGGTTTCTGCACGACCTTTATCCCATATGCGGGATGCCCAACCCTTTCCAGCCTCAGTCTAACAAAAATGTCACTATTTTGCTACGAGTTGGGATAAAAAAAAAAAAAAGATTCACCTTAGCCCTTCCAAGCTGGCTTGACACTTGTATCACCAATTCCTAAAGGCCGACTCGACCATGAACCTTTACTCCTTTGCTCTAGTACAGTAAATGATCAAAAAATAGGAACGTATAAAAGATCAAAGATTTCAGATTAGGGACCCTAACTATTGACACATACAACAAAATTGAGAATCAAAAAGTTCAAGAAAAGAGAACTATTAGAAATCACAAAAAGAGAAAAAAAAAGAAAAGAAAAAGCAAGTCAAATCTTAAATGCTCTATAGTTATGAATTCCAAGTCTCTAAGCTAATAGTTGTAAGCTGCGTTGCACCGCACGAAAACTCTTCTTCACTAACGTTTTTTGGCATTGTTCCCGTGCAACATAGGTTGCAAGGCATTTAACCTTGCCAATTTTCTGAAGAAAAACTGCTGCTACTGCTGCTTTTGGTTTTAGTATGAGATAAGTATTCTTTTACAAGCTGCGCAAAGACAGATCCTTCGGTACTCATCAGCTTCAATGGCTCATCATACTCTGCTACTTTTCCTGATAATGCAACCGAAATACTGTTTTTAGGACAAAAGAGAGAATGGGAAACACCAGACGTAAAATTTGTAAGAGAAATTTTCGGGTTTGAGGGTCTTGGTCCGATAAATAAAGTGGACGTGATAGTGGCGAGGGAATGGGGTCCATTGTACCTAGACCAGTTCACAGGTCAGGCTGGGTCATGCTCAAGCCTAGTGGCTTTCGCCTACAAATATTTTATATTTTGATTTAGGCGGGGCGGGCAACAAGCTCAGGATTAAAATCGGATCCCAAGACCGGCCTTAGCAAACACACCTAAATAAGAATATATATCTTCTAATAATAGCACAGACCATTTCGGTAAATCCCCAGACCAGCCTAGAAAAATAGACAGCTTTAGCGAGCCTATACCTGGCCAAGCCTAATGTCAATTTCCATTGGCCAAGCCTAATGTCAATTTCCATTGACCAAGCCCTGGCTGGGCTAGGCTCGTACCCGGACCCATGAACAAGTCTAAATTTAGGAGGAGTAGTTTCAGGTGGCTCTCCTCCTCAAAAGAGAGTTTTGAGGTGCTGCAATTATATCTCACGCCCTCTTCTCAGGCTCCGCTACTGGATGCAGTTACGAATTGATCAAACCATGTTTAACTTTTTCAATAGTTGATCAATTCTCATAACACTAACAAGACACAAAATGAATAAATTGTCAAGTGTAGAGTCAGAATAATAGCTACAACTAACCATCACTAATGGCAAGAACCATAGTGCAATCCACCACGGTTGGGATTCTGTGAGCCACGGTTATTACAGTACAGTCTGCAAATTCTGTTCTTATGGTTCTCTGAATCACAGAATCTGTTGCATTGTCTATAGATGCAGTGGCTTCATCCAGAACCAGTATCCGGCTTCTCTTCAGTAACGCTCGTCCTAGACAAAGCAGCTGTCTCTGTCCCATACTCCAGTTCGATCCATCTTGTGTGACTGCATTAGTAAATGTTTCAGTGTGAAAAATAAAAGGTCTCGAAGGCATTGCATTTTGAAGAGAGAAATACATCTACAGGAGGAAATTCTCATCCTTTGAGGTACCTTTTGGGGTGAAAGGCATTTGTTAACATAAAAGCCCGAAACATTGAATTATTGCAATATTAATTTCCGATTTGGTGGAAAACCATTAAAAATTGACCGACTAACGAATTAGTGAGTTGGATAGCTTTCACCACTTCAATTATGGTCTCAAGAAGTGTTTTGCTCTCATGTATAAAAGAACGTACAAAATGAAGTATATGAAGTTAAAGCAAGTATTTAACCATAATTTATGGTGAATGAATAAAACACGAGTCAGTAATGTGGTCAAAGTAGTTCAACTCAATATTCAGTTAAATTTCCAACAGATTTTCATTGAATTGGATCCTAACTTTACAATAATGCGATATTGAGGGATTTTGATATCAAGAAATGAGGTTGTAGAATTATACTCTTAATATCATTGCAGCGATGGATGTAATGTACCCCATTTTATTCATAATAAAATTTCTCACCTGGAGAATCTAGACCGCCTTCCTTTCCTTGAATGGCTGCTTGTAGATGACATTTCTCCACAACCTTTCACACATTGAATGAAGGAATTCAAGACATTTTACAACAAACACGATACTATGAGTGTCAAAAAAGAATTATTGTGTCATATTCATGTCATCTATATATTCCACATGATTATAAGTTATATGTGATAACTGCTCCTGTCAGGCGGATTGAAATTGACAGCCGTACAGTTAATCACATCAGAAAAGCAATTATGAGCAGTTATCAAATTTGGAATTTCACCTGCCATATTTTTTCATCTGAGTGCTCGGAGAAAGGGTCCAAGTTGTACCGGACAGAGCCAACAAAAAGAGTTGGTTCCTGTGGGATGATTGCCAAACGTGATCTTAGATCATGAAGCCCAATTGTGGAAATGTCAATGCCGTCTATAACTATTTTCCCTTCTGCAGGCTCAACCAGACGAAACAAGGCACTAATGAGAGTTGTCTTACCACTTCCAGTTCTTCCAACTATCCCAATTTTATGTCCTCCTTCAAAGGTGCAACTTATTCCATGAAGAACTAGTGGAGCATTGGGTCGATATTTTACCTGTTCAATGCAATTAGATGTACACATATAGTTCTTGATGTTATGCATAGACTGACAGGATTTAATAGCTTGCTATGTTTACCTTCAGATTAGATATTTCAACTCTACCTACAGCAGGCCAATCAGGGTCAGGTCTATTGCTCTCGTTTACTTCTGGAGCTTCACTAGGAATAAGCATGTACTGTTCTAGCCTTTCTACCGAAACAATCAAGTTTGACAGCAAGCACTGGTACTGGATGGAAGATACAAGAAACACGTTCAATGAAAGGCCATATGATAGCTCCATTCCAACAAATCCTGACATCAAATGGAATAGTTTTTCATAATAAGTTGTATTCAGAAAAATAATGCTCGAAAACTGGATATTTCAACTGTAACTGACCAGGGGAAGAATCTCCAAGCTTGAGCGATATCATGGCAAGTGCTGTAGAAGAGAGAACAACTGCACACAGTATTTCGAGACGTTGAATCAACCACTCAGTCGCAGTGAAATTGTGGAAGTAGGCACTTGCATTTCTGTCAATGAGATCTAAATTCTTTGAAAAGAATTGGTCTTCCTGCCTAAAAGCTCGAATTACCATTGCTCCTGCAATTGATTCGGCAAAATGGCTTGCAGCTGAGGACTTAGTCGTGCCATCAATTCGCATCAACTCTTTTGTAGACGCATAGTAGTATGTCTACATGTACAAAAGCAAGTAATAGAAAGCCTTAAACTAGAAGCACAAACAAAGTAATCGAATAAATAAATGGTGAGGAATACATGAGTCTGATACCTGCAATCGCAAGCTTATATAAACCATGGGAATTATTACAAACACGACTGGCCAAGTCAGAAAAGCCAGTACTGCAAAGTTAGAGTATGAGGTTATGATTACGCCTGTAACTATCATTCTGAAAGCAATTTGAATGTCAATGATGCTCAGATCAGATGACACCTGCAAGAAACAAAAAAATAATCAGTAGACAAATCATATAAAATTTTGGCTTTCAAAACATAGGAATATGAAGACATATTTTCTTACTCTGCTGAGTATTCTTCCGATAGGGGTGGAGTCGTAAAAAGACATTGGTGCACGAAAAAGAGATGCTGACAAAGTAGAAAATATAGATTTTGATGCGCTGCAACCAAGTAGAACTAAACTGAAGGATCTCAGAAGCAGAAATAATGCCCCAATAAGACCTGTTGTTGTGTAAATTGTGAACAAGAGAATTCGGCTCACGTGAAAATTCTCGATATTTGCAGCCAACCAATAGTTCTGAATCACTTGGACAATTACAAACACGACATGGAATATGGTTCCCAAAGAGAAGTATAAAAAGCCTTTGCCATGCCTTAAGTACTGCAAATAAGGCTTGAAACCAGTGTCACCTGCTTCTCTTTCTTCTTCTTTAATTAATTGATCCGCCATAGGTTCTCCTAATTGTTCTTGAATATAAGCTTTCTGGATTTCGTCTTTGTAAGCTTCAGTTCTTTCTCCAGAAGGAATATCATTTTGCTCTTCACTGGAACCAGCTGTTTTCTTGTGTGCATTGACAAGGTCTTGAAATTCCCGACTGGAAGCCATCAACTCTTCATAAGTAGCTTCTCTTATTATTTCCCCACCGGACATTAACTGTCACAAAAGATCAGACTTGTATGAGTTAAATTTGCTTGAAATTGGTTATAAAAAGTAACATCCAAATGGAAATATCAGCCTATACCACAATAGAATAGCAAGCTGGAAGAAAGTCGACTTGATGTGTGACGAGTAGCACTGTCTTCCCTGACAAAGCCCGGATGACATATTCCTGCAACAATCCGAGCTTTCATACATGAAGAAGAACATATTTCCTGTAAATCAGAATGAAATGAGGATATGACTATACAATACATTGAACAAGAAGGTTGCTGTATGTGCATCCACCGCACTGAACGGATCATCTAACAGATATACATCAGCATCCTGATACAATGCACGGGCGAGTTGAATGCGTTGTTTCTGTCCACCACTCAAATTGACTCCTTTTTCCCCAATCTGCGTAAGGTCCCTAAATGGAAACATTTCAAGATCCTTCACTAAGCAACATCTCTCAATCACCTCCTGATATCTTACTTGATCCAGTTTGGAGCCAAACAGAATATTTTCTTGTATTGTCCCAGTTTGGATCCATGCGACTTGAGGAACATATGCTATCTTTCCATGAACATAAACCTGTACGACAAAGTGTATACTTTGTTACCAGAAATTGCCTTGCAAAAACCTCGAATATACAAACAATGCAGGTAAAAGATTTTATCATAACTTACTGTGCCATTAATTTTAGGAACCTCTTCGAGCACTGTAGCTAAAAGGGTTGATTTTCCGGAACCAACTTCTCCACAGACAGCCACCATTACTCCTTCTTGAATTGCCAAGTTTATATTCCTTAATGTAGCTTTTGTTGAGGAATTAGAGTCCCAAAAAATTTCACTTGACCTGACAATAATAGACTCCTTGATCTCTTTGCTGCTGCTATCCTGCACAACATTTCTTTTCCTTAATTCAGGCTCTTCAAGAAACCTCTGAACCCTGCCTAGTGACACCTTTGCTTCAATGAATGTTGCCAGAACTTCTGGGATCAACCTAACTGGTTCTTGGGTAAGGCGGAGAGTGGCAAGGAATGTGAATACACTACTCGCAGAAAGTGGAATTTTGAGTAAATAGCATGTCCAAAATGTAATTGTTGGTATCAGAACAGGGCATGACCAATATAAAACAAAATTGTATGCTTTTTGCAATAGTACTTTCGATATGTAATAGATTTCTTCTTCTCTTATCCCGTCAATAAGTTTCTTGAAATGTGTCTCCCAAGCATACAACTTCAAGACCTTCATATTAGCAAGCGCCTCTGTAATGGCCTTAAGCCTCTCATCTTGTTTTTCCATGAGCTTTGTTTGATATTTAAGTTGTGTTTTAACCAGCGGAGAACTTGCAAGCACAGTCAAAACAATGGGAATAACAGCTCCAACAGCTGCCTGCCCAACTGCATAATAAATGATAGCTAAGGCAATACATAACTGAATGCTCGTTGTCCATATCTGATGAAACCAGTATGGAAACTCTCCGATTCTATAAGCATCAGAAGCCACATAGTTAACTATCTCACCGGGAGAATGAGCTGCCTTAGCAGCATTGGAGAGTTTTAGCTGCTTTTGGAAGATTGCAGCAGATAACATAGATCTCACTTGAATTCCAATCAGTCGTGTTCGAAAAAACCATTGCCTTTCTGATAGAGACTCCAACCATTTTGCAAGAAGAAGCCCAACTGCCAATGCATAACCTTCATATTTGAAAACTTCTTTCCCTTGACCAACGTCAATGAAAGCTTTTAAAAATAGAGGGCCCGAAGATGTAGTCAGTACCTTAATCAATGCGAAAACACCAGAGATTAAAATTTGTTTCCAGTGCAAAGAAATGATCACTGATATCATAGAGTGTGAATCAGATGATCCTTTCAGCTGCTGTTTCTGTTTTCTTAGTTTCTCCATGTAAGCTAAGTAACAAGTCTTCGCTCGATCTTCCTGTCTTAGCAAAGGTATATCTCCATCCTCAAGTATTTTATCCTTTCCCTTCTTCATTAATGGATTCAACCACCAAAATGACATTTTACTGAAAAACCCGGCTCTGGCAAAAGGTGTAACAGTAGCATTTGCTTTCTCATTTGCCAATGGTACATACATACTGTGATTTTCAATTAAGACGTGCCTCTTGAAACAACAGGAGAGAAAAAGAACAGCTCCAGGAAGGGTTAAAGCATTCAAAATCATCTGAAACGACACAATTGTGTCGAAAAAAGCTACCAAAAGAGACGAAATGCAGAGGAAACCAGCAAACAAGAAGGTGAAAACTGAACAAACTTTCATTTCTGGAATGTATGGAAGGAATAGTTTTGGCAAGCATACTATAAAATTCACAGCCAACCATGTGAAGCCTTGCAATAGATTTACCTCCCATCTATACATTGGCATGACAGCATGATCTCTGCTGAATTTCTCGGCAAGAATCCATGCCCCCAAGCCTATGTACGCCAAACCTAAAATGGCGTTGAAAATGGATGAAATACATAACAATGGTGAGAAATACTGAGACAGGGATGGTGCTTCTATACTCTTCCTCGATACTGATTTATGTATGGAGATAGAAAAGATAATCAGTAAAAGCAGAATATCAGCAGAAAATATCACAATGATATTGTTATTCGAATATGGACCAATTAAGGCAGAAAAGCCTGAGCTGCAACATTTCTTGACAGGATCGGTAGAACATTCAGAATTATCACAGAACATGGTCCAAAAGCCCTTCATATTGATTACTTATGACTAAATAAAAATCTGCAAATTCAAAATTTTGTTAGAAAGGGAAATGGACACATTTGTGATTTATTCTCAAACGATTTCTTCAGTAGAATTCAGTTCAGAAACTTAACGCGGAAGTAGAATTCAGTTTAGGATCAGAAACTTACCGAGAGGATGCTGGATAGTTCTTCCGTTTGTTTCCTGTGAGAATCTTTTATGAAAAAGAAAAAAGATTTTGAAGTTCTGAGAGAAAGATGGAAGAAACTTTAGCAACATTGGCATTCAAGCGAAGCTTTTGAATGATTTAGGAGTAGCATACTGAACAGTATCGAACTCAAGCCGATCATTGACATGTAATTATAACCGGAATAGCTTTAAGGTCAATCAATAACTTTTCAGGATAAAAGAAAAAAGCAACCTGTGTTGTGGACCCAACATTTTCAAAGTAGATTCTTTTTCTTTTCTTTTCTTTTCTTGGAAGCGCATAATCCGCCATCCTGTTTGAAGCTTAGCCACCATTTGTTCAAAATCGATCCCGAAAGCTCTCTTCCCACAAACTCCATCAACATTACCTGTTGAGCCCCAACCTGTAATAAGTAAAGTAAGTCCCACAGCCAAGTAAAGTAAGTTCCTTGTAGCTTATTATATTGCTCACCTTTGACGCTCTTATGTTAAATATCTCACATTGCTAAACTTAACGCTACATAAATCCTTGAATGCCAACGATATGACGTTGGTGAATTAGGCCTTTGTTTACATTGTACTCGCTTCTCATTACGAACATAAATTGATGCTTACAGTGGCATATGCACATTGTAGTTTCTCATATTGCTCTAATTATTAGTTTCTTCAAAGGTTCGTACGTGTTGTAAAAAACATTCGTCAACAAAGTTGTAATTCCTCATCCAATAATTGCCACTATGATCATCATTCCTAGCACTATAACAAGTAAGTTTTTAGTATAGCCTATTATAGCTCCTGAATTTCAAGTCAGGACTTCGAAGGCCGTTATTCGCGACTAAACTGAACTGAAAGTTACCGAATTGAATTAAAATGCATTTACTAAAGTGAAAGCACTAAAAGTTACTGAACTGAAATGAAGTAACGATAAGTATTGATAAATCATAAAGAACAGGGCCAGACACAAAAAGGACAAAGGGGATATGAAAATGCAAAATATCTGAATAGAAAAAGAAGAATATTGAAAGAAAAAAGAACAAATAGAAATGGAAGACGAGTATATACCTAACAGACAATACGCCAGCGCCCGTTAGTGATATTCCGGCGAGATATTCGCCGGCGGGAAGAAGCTGCGATTTGGCGGGAAGAAGAAACCGAAAAGTGGAGAAATTGAGAAGAAAAAGAGAGGGAATGATGTTTTCTGTTATTTTTTAATTTCTAAGTAGATTATTTTTAAAAGACACTAACTCGATGTCCGAAGTTTTTTGAAGACTAATCCAAAATTAGTTGGAGAACTGTTCAAAGATAAGTTTAACTTTAAGTGCTAAGCAGTTTATGACTGCAATTTTTTTTTTTAAGATTCAAATTTCAGAATCTAAATGCATATTTGAATAAAGGTGTAGGCTATGGTGACTTTGTTTTTGAGTTACTTTGTTTGTACTTTGTTTTATTCACCATTAGATCACTTTTCATCCCATGATCTAATGGTGGACAAAACAAAGTAATGGTTACTTTGTCAAAAACAAAGTGACCATAGAATTTCCCATGAATAATAAGATGTTATTCGCAATACTAAATATATTTATCTGACTAAATATATTTTCAGTATTTTTAGTTATATGAAATTAACAAATTTATTAAACTTTATTTTTATTTTAAAAAAATATTCAAATACTCAAGGGATATTCTATGGTCACTTTGTTTTTCACAAAGTAACCATTACTTTGTTTTGTCAACCATTGGATCATGAGTTAAAAACTAATCCAATGGTGAAAAAGACAAAGTATAGACAAAGTAAGAGAAAAACAAAGTGACCATAGCCTACACCAATACTCAAATACAAAATATGACTATTATATTTATTTTATTTTATTTTGGAAAGAGACCATTATATTCACTTGATCCATAAAATGGACTATTAATTGATGCATAAAATAGACTATTATATCTAAAAATTACAAAGAAAATGTATGCAAATTAAAATGTAATATCCTCTCATTATACTCTCACCTTATGTATTTTTTCATTGTATGTATAAAGAAATAAAAAGAAAAAGATAAGAAACGTGTTTAGAGATGGTAAATTACACCAGATGTTTATAAACTATACCCATTTTTCTTAAAATGGTACCTAAAATACTATTTTGCACATTTATGTACCCAAACTATCGATGATCTCCCAAACTGGTACCTAGTGACCTATTTGGTAGGTTTTCCTTAAGTCAACGCGAATATGACCAAGTTTGACAAAAAAAATTCTTGACCCTGTTGACCATTAAATGTAAAAAGTCTAATTTACCCTTCTTCTCCCTCCTTCATTCTTCCTTTTCTCCTCTCTCTCTCTCTTCACCATACCTCCTCTTCTTTCTTCTTCTTTTTCTTTCTTCTTTTTCCTTCCTTCTTTCTTTTTCTTCCTTTTCTTTTAAAAAAAAAACGAACATGATCAAATTTTAGGGCAATACCCATCGAAATGTGGAATTTTCCAGATTTCGGCGGGTAATGCCTGGAATCTGGAAAGTCCAGACCGAACGACAATCTGACAGGGCTCGCCGTCGGGATCTGGACCAGATCCTAGCACGACTTGGGATCTGGAAATCCCAGCCGACCCGGGATCTGGAAATCCAGATTTCGACAGCAACCGGAATGTCGTCGTCGCAATCTGGAAACTCTTGATTTCGGATTGATCGTGTGTGATATTTATTGAAAATATTAAAAAAGAAATGAGAGAAAAAGAGGAAGAAAAAAAAGGAGTAAGGTTAATTTAGTCATTTTTTTAGAAAGTCTACAAATTTGCATTGACTTTTGTTGACCAATGTTGACTTGGGGGTGACTGGTTATAGAATCTCATTAGGTACCCGTTTGGGAGGTCATCGATAGTTTGGGTACATAGATGTGCAAAATAGTTTTTAGGTACCACTTTAGAAAAGTGGGTATAGTTTATGAACCTCTGGTGCAATTTACCCCGTATAGAGATGAAAGAAAGTATTAATAAAAAATAAAAAGATAATCATTAGTACTTGAACACAAAATAGGGAGGAGAGAAAAAATGTGGCAAGACATGACATATATATAATAATATAATAACTCGATCTTAATTCTTTTTAAGGTTGTACACATCTGATTCACAATAGGTCGATCAACGAACAATAACAAATAGAAGAATAAGCAATTACAACTTGATTTCTCGGTTAATCGTCCTGTGACAAGATCCATAACTCGGGATCGTCACAAATTGGTATCAGAGCTAGACACAATGGGCGATTCACTCTCAGAAGATCGGTTATGGGTCCTATTTCAAGAGGCGCATGCAACTACTGAATCTAGGGTTACTGAGATCGGCTAGGGAATCAAATGAAAGAATAGTCCTTCCAATTCAAAGAGATGATGGCTGAATTCAAGCGAGAACGTCATAACAGTTCAGATGATTCAGTAAAACAACCAGTTTTAAATCAGACGCGGTTCATGTCCATTAGGTGGTGCAAGCAATGGCGGAATGGTGCCCTAATATACAAAATTGGATTTTCCTACTTTTGATGGCACAAATGATTCATCAATCCTAACAATTTTTTGCCAATTAGCAAACTGCTGAAACAGAAAAAGTTGGTCTAGAAGCCTTCCACCTTCTTGGAGAGGCCCAATTATGGTATCATCAGTTGCAAATTGAACGACCAATAATTTCATGGGTTGGATTCAAGGGATTTTGTACATTTCGGTTTGGCCTTCCGGTACATAATAATATGTTGGGGAGCTAGTTAACCTCAAACAAATTGGTTTAGTGGAGGAGTATCAGCGAAAATTTCAAGAAAGCTGGCGTGCGCCAGTCAATGTGTCATCATCGAACAACATGTGAGCTTCTTTACTGCATGGTTGTCAGATTTGGTTCGATTGGATGTGGAACTGAGTAAACCACCAAATTTAGCTAATGTTATTAATCTAGTTAGAGCCTGCGAGTTGAAAAATTCAGCATTGTGGAAAGTGGTAACGCAACGTGACAAATCGGGGCAAGGTAGTGAAGAATTCATTTGCTCTTGCACAACATCAGTAACCTCTTCTAATATTAATGAGAGTCGCTCCATGAAAACTAACAAAACACCAAATTCTTCACCATCCTATTTTAAGCACCTATCAAGAGCTGAAATGGCGGATAAAAGAGCTTGAGGACTTGGTTTCAATTGTGATGAACTGTTTTCTACGAAACATCAACATAAGAAGCTCTTTTGGCTCGAGTTGGATGACCCGAATGATAAAATGCCAATGGATGACACTGGAGATTCCAATCCCGACTAACATCATATTTTTGAGCTTGAGGTCAAGCTCTTTCTTCAAGGAGAGGGCTATGTTACGAACGTTGATTCCTAATTGTGTCAGCAATTCCTAATTAGTAGGTATTAGTTATGTTATTTCCATTAATTATTATTGCATTATTATTTCTTATTTAGCAAATCCAAATACGAGACTGATTAGTTAACTCATAGTGTCGTTTCGAAAAAATAAATAGTTAACTCATACTAAGTTCAAGAAATTGAATTCTCTCTTTATCGACGTCTAAAGTTTCGATCTCCCTTTGACGAAGAAAGTTTCAGTCTCCTTTAAACGAGTTAGTTATTTACAATAAGTCAGTCAATAATAAAGAAAAATAAGCGATTACAACTTGACTTCTCAATTAATCTTTCCGAATTGTGAAAATTTCAGTTTCCTTTTAACAAATTGAGAGTTATTTACAATACAAAGTTATCATCAGTTAATCGTCCTGCGACAAGATCAATCACTCAGAAATTATAATAAATTTACTCTCCTGTTAATTTGCACACATGTTCGATTACAAGTGCACAATTATTAAAAACACGTCATGATGTTACTCAACTACCCACAATTATCATGACGCTACCACTAATCAAGTCAGGCTTTGAGCTATTCAAGTCGCCGGCTCCAACCCGACTCTTTACCTCAATCTGAAAAATCGAGCTAAGCCGAGCTCGTTTAAAAAGCACATGAGCTTGATCACAACCCTACACATTTTAGCTCAAGCTCAAGCCATAGAATAAAGCCACTAGCATTAATTCTCCAGCCTAAGCTATCATAACTAAATTATTAACTTCTTAGGGGTACACGCGCGTATTTATATAGGGGTTGTTTCATTCTCAACTCAAACGGTTCCGATGTGGGATAGAATTTCTGAGTGCTTTTAGAATTTTCTTAATGCCTTCTTAAATTAACTTTTCTCCAGCTGCAGTTTTCTATATTAAGTAGTATTAAGTTTCATTACTTCATCGGTTACTTCTTTCATCTCCACTTACATCCTACTAACTTTCTATTAAATAAGTAAGAAATATATTCACAATATATCTTGTCCATCATAAACTATATTTTGGCACTTTACTTTCTGCAGATTTTCCTTCTACTGCTTGTTAATTGGCTTTTTTTCATCAAAATAAATAAATATATATAAGCCATATTTGTTAATATCTTTGTATTATATGCATATTGTATGTATTAATTACTACTAACTTTTAATTGGCTAAATATCAAAATTTATGATCTTGCTATTTCACGAGGATTAATCGAGCTTGTTCATGAATTTATTCATGAGCCTCTTATCGAGCTTGCTCCTGAGTTACCGAGCTTTGATCTGCTTAAGTTCGGCTCTTTAAAAATCAAGCTCATGAGCGGCTCGTTAAAAAATCAAGCCAAACTTTTACCGAGCTAAATGCCGAGCCGCTCACTCATTTACAGGCCTATCCCTAAACAAGACATATTTTATGTAAAAAAATATCTCAAAAGGTTAGAATTAATATAGAAGGTAATCATGTAACCTTATAATTTATCAATATGATACACTTAATTGCAAAAAAATGATGCATTTTTTGACATATCACGAAATATCTCCATAAGAATTAAATCATTGGATATTTATTTTTCCTTTTTCTCCATTAAGAGAACTGCTATAAAGAAATTTGAATTATTTCATTCTTTTTAAAAAGTTGATACATCTATGTCCCTTGATATATAAGTCGGTATGGTATGTAAGTTCAATTTTTTTCATATAATGGAATGCCCTTAATTTCAACGATGAATCATTGCTTCATCTATGCACCACTTGGTTTGAAGGATTAATAATGATGAACAATTAAAAGTAAAAGACTTTTGGGGCCATTAACTGAAATACCGACATGATATAGAAATTATATATTCATGCTTAACATTGCAAAATTGACATAAACATTGTTTTAACAGAAGGCCGTGCATGGCTACTAGGTTTTGTTTAGGTACTTAAAATTAAGAATTTTATTTAAATCGGTTGAACTGTTTAGATCTATTTAAATGTTCGAAATTCTACTTATCTTCAACTTATTTTCTGTCTAGTCATCAAAAATCCTCAACTGGCACTAGACTGCACCTCTTACTATATTGTGTATAACTGACTCGATGTTTGTCACCTTAATAATGAACTGAGTATAATAAACTTTAGTAATAATAGCATGATTCTTATATACTTTTTTTTTTTTTAGTGAAAAATGCTTAGATATCTTTTTGTGTACAACTTTTTTTATTGGTGGCATCCATTATCTCCATTTGTCAACATAACTTCATTATAGTAGATACCAAGTGGGTGGCTCTACACTTGAAAACTAATGAATCTTAATACTATGTATTATACGAAAATATTATGTCTTTAAGCTTAAAAAAGCAATCGATATGATAAAAACGTAAGTTGTACACTTTCTAATTCCTCATTCCCTATCCATGTGACTCGAATCGACAACCCTTGTGTGTAGGTAGAGCAGCTTACCACTGACAAATGTTCAAGAATTATACTTCGACATTACAAAATTTCATACTCAAGAACTTGTATATTAAAAAAAGATAAAGTTCAGGAGCCATAATGTTTGTAGCGCTACAGTTCAAGGGCTATAAACGTAATTTATCCGTATAAACCGTAAAGCTAACAAAGGAACATATCCTTCCTTCCTCTATTGTTTAGGTTAACATTCAGTAAGTTCGTCAGAACTTACCAAATAAGAATCAAATCAAATTCCTAACTGAGAAATCTTGAACTTGAGCAAAATTTCATAAGTTCATCTCAAAGGACAAAAGATTAAGCCTCGAGTTCTACAAAATTTTCACCTAGGAATTGCCCGATCAGCACTCGATTCGGACAGCACCACTCTCGCTTGAGACGAACTTAGGCTTCCTAACTACTTGCTCCAAGCACTGGATGACATCTCCGACTCGGAAATCAAAGAACTCGCCCATCACGAGTCCGCATTCGCTCCCTTTTCCTACTCTATCAACATCTTGTTTCTCCCTCTTGAGTGATGTGCAAGGTCCTTCAAACACAACTTCCCCGCTTCTCAATAGCCTGAATGTTGCCGATTTGCTAACCTGACCCTCTATCACTTTGCAGCCAGCAATCTTTACGTCACCACCAGCCGCCTTGCTCCTTCCTTTAAGCTCGAAGATGCTCAACACTTCGGCTTGCCCAGCTACTTGAGTCTCAGAAGTTCCAGGGGCCTTATCGACTATTAGGTTGCCGATTTCCTCCAATAGGTGATAGATCACGCGATGCTGCATTATCTATATAGACAACCAACAAAACAGTTGAATTAATAGTTTTTCCTCGCTGCTGATTTTTTCCGGTTAGCTCGTGAAAATGAGATCCTTACCTTTATCTTGGCTTGAGTTGCTGACAAAGTGACGGAACTAGGTGGTGATTTTACGTTGAATCCAATTATGCAGGCACCACATGCCTTTGCCAAGTCCACATCAGACGCTGAAATCGACCCGACACCAACATGGACTACGTTCACAAAAACCTGTTGGAATTTTTCAAGATCATCATATACAAATTTGACAATTGGAATACAAGAGTCAAGAAGCCTAATAACCAATGACTAACGACGAGCAAGAAAGCGAAAGAGATAGTATTTTGCGGATTCCTGACAAAAAAAGTTCATTGAATGTATCATTTTTCTTACTTGAAATGTCTAAGGCATATTTTGTTTTAGTTTTATCAGATGTTAAGCATGCCCAAAATAACAAACGATATTGCTAAAACCGACAATTCACAATTATCTGAACAAATAAAAGTAAACTCACGCAAACATAAATACAAGTTTAAGACAAACCTGGGGACTATTTAAGGTCTTCAGTGCATCTGTGACAGCTTGGACGGTCCCCTGAACATCTGCTTTTACTATTACTGGCATTTCGGTTCTTTTTGGCACATCCGTTTCTTCTGATGATTCTGACGTTTCTTCAGTTCTTTCATCAAGCATCCGCCTAAGTCTATCATTCTCAAATTTCTTTTTCCTCCCTTCACTAAGCATCCGAGCCCTTTCTTCCGATTCAACAACGACAATATCATCACCAGCCATCGGCATCCCCTTAAGTCCCTCAATCTCAACCGGCATTGCAGGTCTTGCCTGATCCGTCGACTTCCCTGCCGTATCCCTAATGGCCCTTATTCTTCCCCATTCACAGCCCACTACAACATGCTTTCCACAAACCAAAGTCCCCGCCTTTACTATTGCAG
The DNA here is from genome assembly GCA_028411795.1 of Euphorbia peplus. NCBI lineage: Eukaryota > Viridiplantae > Streptophyta > Magnoliopsida > Malpighiales > Euphorbiaceae > Euphorbia > Euphorbia peplus. The sequence continues at coordinate 32,860,042 of CP110839.1, forward strand.
TAGCTAATGGACCACGTCCTTTGTCAAGTCTTGCCTCTACAACATACGCCTGAGCAGGGCCGTCGATACGTGCTTTAAGGTCCATAACCTCTGCCTGAAGAAGTAAAGTTTCCTCCAAGTCACCCAATCCCGTTTTCTTAACAGCTGACACTTCCACAGCCTGAACATCCCCACCCATCTCCTCCAACTGCAGACCCTCGGATGCGAGCTGGATTTTGACTCTCTCCGCATTAGCTGCCGGTTTGTCACATTTATTAATTGCAACAACAATGGGTACATTTGCTGCTTTTGCGTGCGCCATGGCTTCGAGAGTTTGAGGCATCACCCCGTCATCAGCAGCCACAACAAGCACAACTATATCCGTCACTGCAGCGCCTCTGGCTCGCATTGCACTGAATGCCGCGTGACCGGGAGTATCGAGGAACGTGATGGCTGCGCCAGATGGCATGCTCACGACAAAAGCTCCGAGATGCTGAGTTATGCCTCCAGCTTCCTTGGCTGCCACTGACGTTTGACGCAAAGCATCCAAAAGAGAAGTTTTACCATGATCAACATGACCCATGACTGTCACAACAGGAGGCCGAGGAACAATTTCGGCACCTACAGTGGAGTGTTTCCTTTTAATATTAACCCCAACTTCCTGCACACAAAGAAGAATTCTTTAGAGTTTACAAAGCAATCAAAACTCAAATGAACATGGTGATCTAAGGAATTTGAGATAAAGGGCCAGGAGGAGGTCTGGAATCCAGGAAACAAATAGGACGGGTAAAATTACACACATGACCCCTCAATTTGACCATTTATTTATGGAATTGAACTTCAAAACCGGACGTGAACTGTACCTAGTTGACAACTTGAAAATGGAAAAGTTCAAGGGTTAAAGTTGCTTAGAATATCATTAAATCTTAGAATTGTCAATTTTTAGGTTATTAAAGGTCATTTTGATGATATCAACAACAACAAAAAAGTCCTCAAATTGAGAATTTCTGTAACTACAGGTGCAATTTTGAAAAAAAAAACACACAGGCACCATTTTTGGAAACAGTGTAACCACGTGTTTTTGTTTTTCAATTGCCCTTATTTTAATGTAAATGCAAAGAAGAATATGATCCTTTCAGTAGGAAGTAAATACCATTCCAACAAGCTCTGCAACATCAATGCTGAGAGGATCAAATTCCGAGCTAACTTTTTCCCCGACATTAACCAGAATATCCAGCAAAGAGGCAATGGATGCACCGGTGCGTTTGGCAAGCTCAAGAACGGTCATACCTTCAAAGATCTCAGCCGTTTTCTCTTGCGAAGGCTTCGTATTTCGTTTAAGTTTTGGTGGCACATACGGGGCTTCGACAGGCGGTTGTGTTTTGCTATGGTCTTTTTTCCTGAACTTCCCCTTCGCCTGAACCTTCAAACCAACTGGCTGATCGTTAGTTTTTCTTTTAGCTAACAGTTCTGGTGTCGCATGAAAACATCTGCGAATGATAAAGAAAATCATTATTCCCTTTCCCAATTCAAAGAACCAATACTATGTTTCAAAGAAAAAAAGATTATGAGAACATTGAGATTTTGAAATTATGCATATAAGTAACGTCAGAGCGAAATCCCAATTAATTTATGTTATCATAGTGAATTGAGTTTCCATTTTACTTCAAAAAGTTAAAGTCTCGCCAAAGATAATATCTCAATAAGACAGAATGGCAGCTAAACAGCATACATATGAACGGATGTTAAGAATTTCACAAAAGAAAAGAATTTATATATGTGCGGGAGCGCGCCAATTTATCATTTCTGTCAAATCTATGTAATTGTACTTCTTAAGTATTCTAATGGAGACAGAAGTTGCAAAAATGCAAATAGCATATATTCTACTAAAAAGATGCGTATTGCCGAAGTAAAATCCAAAGGACCTGAAAGATTAAGTTATCTCAACTCAGAAGGCAGAGAAATAGATAGCAACATACCGTATAGAGGATCCTTTTGTACAAAAAATGTAGCGACCCTGTACAAATGACCTGAAAGAAAAATCTGCAGCACAAAATTATGGGATGTTCTTCAAACAAAGACTGCAAATTTGGAACAATACTTATGAGAAATATGCATGCAATAGCGATGGATTTGATGAGTTGAAAACTGCAAGGACGTAAAGTAAATCAGACGTAAATTTTCTATTTACCAGGTATGTATCTGCCTGAAGCAGAAAAAGATTTCACTGTAACCTCGACATCAATTTTTGAGGTTGATCTAGTTAAGCCTTTAAGCAGACCAACATGAACACCCTGCAAAATAGAGTGGAACAAAATTCAAGTTTAAGCATGGGAAGATAATGGGGCTAAAAGAATGTCATTGGATGTCAAAGATAAAAGCTTGGTATGTAGTATGCCCCTTTACACAGTAATCACACGTTTCTTGAGAATTTTAGGCGTTGTCTATTTAGAGACAACCCATCTGACACAACCCATTTGACATGAGTACCATTTTTGTATGCATTTACATCATATATTTGGAAATATAGATCACATCGCATAGCATTATTATGACACAACAATCCGTTTTAACGTCCCTACTTGAGATAGATAAGAAAACAAAATCCTTGATGATTGACTTTCAACTTCTTCCTCAATGGAATTTCACAGAGAGATCAAACGCATGACATGAAGGGGAAATGGGAAACACCAAAACTCTAACTTACCTGTTTTTGAGCTGCTCTCCAAGCCATTCATATGCCTCTTTAATCTCTAGAAAACCCAATAAAACCGAAAAATAAATAATCAGCAAACTATGAGGCAGAACAAAATTCAGGTTAAACACAAGAAAGCAATGCACTCAAAAATCATATTCCTTTCTCAATATCATAACTTAAAGTAAACCACGTGCTACACAGACACTCTTTTTAGTAGTCATTGTATATTTGTCCGTGCCCATTTCATTCTTTTCCTATCCATAGGCTATTTTATGAAGGTTATATTGTAAAGAGAATGTTTCTCATATATCGACTGTGCTATCTGAAATCCTAACTAACGAAAAATAAAATTCCCAATAGAAATTCACAAAATTTGCATAGCCAATCTTCTTTCTTCAGATTAAAAATTCAATACAACAGCCAACAATATCTACTTCAACAACAACAGCAAAGCCTTAGTCCCAAAATGATTCAGGATCGGTTGACATGAACCATCATAAAAGAACCGTAAAGCTCAAGTCGCATCAGGGACATAAATTCACTCCCGCCACTACGTCCTATCCACCACCATATTTTCCTGAATCCCTAATATACTCGTATCACTCTCAATCGCCCTCTTCCAAGTTTGCTTAAACCTTCCCCTACCCCTCACCGTTTCCTCCCCTCCCACTTTTCAAGCCTTCTAATCACTCGTCTTTCTTTTTATATGACCAAACCACATTAGTCAATTTTCCCTCATCTTATTCTCAATACATGTACCCCTACTTTCTTCCTAATTATCTCATTTCGTATGGCCACAACATATGCATCTCTGCCAACGAAATCTTATATTCCTTTCTCAAAATCATAACTTTAAAGTAACCCTATACCAGAATCCTATCAACCATGCCATCTAAAATCACTAACTACTGAAAAATCAAAATTCCCCATTGGATCAAAATTCACTAATTTGCATAGCTAACCATTTTTTTAAAACGGTAGGAGGGTGGACTAAAGCCCAAATACCATTCTTTTTCCTCATACATCCCGCGTGGTTCAAACCTGAACCGTCTAGCTGTAAACATTAGCTAGTTACCGCTACGCCACCCCTTTTGGGCAATTTGCATAGCTAACTTTCTTTCTTCATATTAAATATTCAATACAAAACATAAAAATTGATACTTTGACAGTTTAGAACACTTACTAATCAAAATACGAGGATGAAGCAATGGCAATTCATCTGTAAATGCGCCCTGACATTGAAAAGTTTCGAAATTTATGGAATTTGGGACTTCAAATCTTTGATTTCAGCTGAAAAATTTGTTTCTTTTACAGAGAAATTGCTCAGCTCAATTGGGGTTTTGAAGGTTCGATTTAAGAGATGATAGATCAATTGGGGTTTTAGATTTGCCCTATCTTTTTATATTTTATTGTGTTTCTACCCTTTAATTTTGTTTTTGTTTTTAGAATTGCCCTTATAGTTAGTTGAATTGATAAATACGTCCCATATGATATTTTAGCATGAAGAAAAGGTCCTAAATTATTTTGATATAGGCAAAAATCATCTCCAAAGCTTCTATTTTTCAATCTTATTGATTAGCACCCTATTAGAAAAATCTCTGGACACTACTGAGGCGGCTAAAGATGTGCGGAGCCTTATCAGAGTATACTCGAGGATGAATCGAAGATAAGTCGAATTTTGTCCACCTATGCGACATATCGGTTTTGTCAGAGTTTTCATTTTGAATGTCTAAACGAAATCTAAGTAGTTAAAGCGTTTATTATTTATTACAATGGTATCTATTTATATGAATTTAAAGATAAATTTTGTTACTTGTTCAATAATATACAATCTAACTTGTGTTAAGTTCATATCGTATTGTTCGGATATGTGCATAATTGACATTAGTAGTCAGTATCAATCAAATTGTCATTATCATGTCATTAAGGACAATCACACTTTTGGTTTTGTGCATCTATAAACTTTACCTACCTGCCAAACATTCAAAACAAGATTTTGTATTCCTCAAATATAAAAAAAAAAATGATTTAACTCATTAGTTATTGATTACTTCTATAATTTTCTTACCAAGTTGAATATAACTTTTTAAACCGAATTGAATACCCAAATAAATGAGTTCGGAATGGAATTGAACTATCGCTGAATCTATTTTTATATACCTCGTATATTTATAGTATGTAAAATATGTTGAATGCTTTATTAATATCTCATGGTTGTGGTTAATTTGTTTTAATTTATTTTATTTATACTTTATCTTATTTATCACTAATTTAGTTTTTACTCTACTATAGAATTTCCTTAAAGCATTGTATAAACTATAATCACAGAAAATCCATAGAAAAACCCCAAACTTTTTGGATCTCTCCAGTGCTTATTTTTCCAATACAATCACAGAAGCTCATTTCGCAAAATCTTCAAATCTCAATATAATTCCGGAAATTTTCAAATCCCCCAGAGTAAACCAAACTGATCTCCCCCCTAGCTGAAATTGTGCTCAAATTCCAACAACAAATCTACATTCCGAGCAACCAACTCGAAAACTAGGCTCTTTATTTAACTGAATTAGAGTGTACATTACTGCAAGTAGCTCTCCTAGTTTCAGATGAAAGAAAATGAAATGACAGGCACAAGCCAATCAATAGAAAAATAGGTACTTGAACCTTTAAATACTAGAAATTAACTCATCCAGGAGGAAAAAGAACAAAGCATGCCGACGAACCCATCATGCAATAACCTCACCACAGAGCCTCTTCCTGATCTGCAAGGAGAACCAAACATCGGTTTAGTAATCGATGTAACGACATTAACAGTACAGAAACGCATATTTGAGCCACGGATCTAGTCATTGATCAATTAATTTTCAACACATTAAGCTCCCGATGATTTAAACGGATACATTGAGTAGTTGATCAATTACTTTTGAACACATACAAATGCATGTCACTGTTCCTCTAAAGCAAAACAGTTAGAATGAATTTGATTGTGTACTTTAGGGGTCAGGGTAAAGTAAGTTTGGGGCTGATGCGGCAAAGTTATTTTGAGGTTGAGATGACATGCTAAGGAAAAAAATTTATACAATGTGCCGATTTATGTGTTAGGTGATGTGTTAAAACAGTGACATAATGGTAATTCCGTGCGTGCTACACGGAGTTCGAGTGACACAGATAAACTAGATAGTCCAAGAAGGATTCAATGTGTTCAAAAGTAATTGTTCAAAGGCAATGTATCCATTCAAAAGATATTAGGTTAAGCATTAAAAATTGAAGTGATCAGGCACTTAAAACATGCGTTTTTCCTAAAAGTTATTGCACAATGATCTAGCATAATGACACAAATACACCAAGTTCCACTAACAATCCCTGTAAAGTAAAAAGGAATTGGCGAAGTTATGGATGATGACCGTCGAAGCATCATCTCAAGCCTGTTGACACATTTTTTCTTTACAAAAATTAATTACTGAAAAATTAAAGATAGGCCTCTTGCTGTTTGCTAGAAAGTCTAAGACTTTTACATGGTCCTATCAAGTGATAGGAAAGAAAATCCATCCATAACCACTAACTGCAGGGTCTGGGATGATATCAAAATAACAGTATTCTATGTGCATAGGCAGAAAGTCCCAAATTCCAATAATCATAAAGAAGTCTAAATGAAGTCCATGACAAGAGGCCTATTTTGCTAGTCCTATACTATCCTACAAAATGAGAAACAAAACAGCATTGCCATTTGCTATTAGACATGTACTTTCTGCATTTCTGCAACTTTCTCATCATTAATTACCTCATCTTTTTCAACAATACAAGAGCTTCAGTTTTTGTCATATAACCCAATGCTAGGAACGACAGAAACGGCAAAAAACAAGAATAAGGCCATTCTAAATGAAGCATACCTCTGGAAGCTTTTGTCGGAACACAACATCCAGCCGTGCATCAAGAGTATTCTCACACACAATTTTTCCATCTCGAGAAGCTAGCACCACACCTCCAGAGCTGACAAAAACAAAACAATAAATAGATATGTTACAGTTGTTTGCTGTTCCATCACCATTTTTCACTGATTAGGGGATTATTCAGAAATAAGTGACATAAGCCTGTTCCACACCTTTTACTCAGGATCTCGCTATGTTAGAAATGAAATTATTAAGATTTGTAAAAACTCTACAAGCATAATTTTGTCATGTGGCAATAGAAATTCAGAAAAAACACGCACTAGATAATATTTCAGAAACTCCGGAAACAATAGTAAGTGATACATCAGCAGGCTCTCTCATCTTTAGTATTCACTGTCAATATGCTTAGCAATTAAGGATGAAAGAATGAAATTACCAGTAAAGGCCATGGGTATTATGACTGGTGGGAGCGGGTGGAAGATAGACATTGTTGTCAACAATGATTTCTGGGGCATGAACTTTCGCTTTGTCTGCATATACTTGTTTTGCTGAATTCAATACAGACTCCACCAAGTTCAAATCATCCTTCCGGCAACGCAACAAAACAGCAGGCTCCTTCAGCCTGAGCAAACTCTGCCATGGAGAAAACAGAAAACTTATACAGATTATTGCTAAAATACATAGCAACAATTACCTCCAAAGTAAGCTTCATGAATTGAAATGTTCACCACATAATGACAAGGTTTAGGCAATCACAGGTGTACTAGCACAGTAGTTATATGTATAATGAGTTAAATTATTATATAAAAAAACTACTTCTAAGTTGTCAAATTCTTTAATATGCATGTCTACGTGTATTATATATAAGTGATAAAGGTACAAAAGTAGTCCTACCGTTTTCAGCAAAGAGGAATTTTATCCTAACGTCATAAATGATACAAATGATGGACTAATGTTTTCAAGTTGATCAATTTCAAACATTATCAAAAAAAACTCCAAATATTATATCCACATTCTCTGCAACAATAACATGACTCAAAAAACAAGAGTTTGTGTTTTTTGCAATTTCAGAATAGTTTTGGAAATGTAATGTCTTTGAGCTTGAGACAATATTTAGCTTTTTCTAATTTCTTTTGAACAATAAGTGCAGAATGCATAGTAAGAGGCCGGACAAAATGAAATCCATCCGATGGCACATTAGTATATGTGATTCTAATCAGTTACGAACTGATTATGCTAACATGACACACATGATGAATAAAAAAAATGAGAAGGTTCCCTAAATGATATCTAATTTTGATGAAGTTCCTCGATTTCACCATACATAGTGTTAGGGCTAAAACTACTTTTGTCAGCCAATATATTGAGTACCTCATCCATACATAATTAGAGAGAAAATCAGCTCAAATTGTTCACTCACCTGAACAATCAGATCCTGCAAAAGCTTTTTATACACCCGATTATCACGGCTAACATTCAGAAGATCCTTTGCAGCCGCCTCTTTCATGGCATTAACCACATCATCTTGTGCTTGAAGAACCTTAATCCGAGAAGCATTAAGTTGCATAGAGTACTCACTGCCAAATACCAACAATTATCAAAACAATCGCCGAAACACCAAACATACCGATCTAAACTAATATTCGACCAATTACTACTAAATTTTCAAGTAGAACACCAACAATTAACAAGCTGAACGATCTAAAGCTAATATTTGACTGATTACAAGTAATTTTTTAAGCAAATCAAAGCAGAGAAAACCGATAATTCAAACTCACATCTTCTTTCGAACATCGACTTGCTTCTCTTTACGCTCATACTCTTGTCTGATCTTCTTCTTCTCTGCCTCTACCAACTGCAACTTCTCAATGTTGAATTCCTAGAGAAAACAAGCAAAACAACAATAAATCAACGAATCAAATCCTCAATTCACCGATTCCATCGAAATTAACAACAAAAGATTACAAATTTAGATAATAAATGCAGTAATAAAACCACTGCAACTTCTCAATCTCGAATTCCTACGGAAGAAACATTAAAATCAACGAATCGGATGCTCAATTCACCAAATCCATCAAAATCGACGGCAAGAAATTGTAAAATTAGATAAGAAATGCAGTAATAAAATAAAATTCACTAGAACTTGTCAATGTTGAATTTCTATGAAACAAACAGCATCAAAATCAACAAATGATTCACGGATTCCATCAAAATAAAAATTACAAAATTAGATAAGAAACGCAGTAATAAAATCAATGCAACTTGTATCAAAATGAACAAACAAAACAGCATCGAATCAACGAATCGAATCATAAAAAAATTAGATAAGAAATGCAGTAATAAAATCAGTGCAACTTGTATGAAAGAAACATCATCAAATCAACGAAATGAATCCTGAATTGACCGATTCCGTCAAAATGAACGGTGAAAATTGGAAAATTAGATAAGAAATGCAGTAAAAGTTACTTCTTCGGCGGAAACGGAGATCTCGTTGGCTTTCTCTTCGGCTTCCTGCCGGATGAATCTCACCATCTGCTGGATCTGCTTCGACACATCTGCGTCGTTCATTTTTCCGAGATGCGGATAATCGACAAGATGATGGATAGAGAGATTTCTGATTCTCAAGGAGAGTGTAATGATTTTATTTTATCAGCAGTTTGTGTTTGTATTATTTATGTGATGATGCTCATTGTTTATTAAGCTTGTCTTTTTCTCATTAATCACAATTAATATTTTTGTGGTTTTTTAATATTTAAATTAATAAATAAATATTTTGGCAACAGCTAACCATATATTTACCCACTGACAGCTAAAAATTACGAACCCAAACTCGAAATTCAAACCTTTCAAACGGAAAAATGAATATTTTACCATTTGAACCAACTTTTATCGTATTATTTTCAAATTACCTACTAATAAAAGTTAAATTTTGAAATTTGGACTTCAAATTTTTCAAAAAAAAGATGAATGTCTTACCTCTTAAACCAATTCTTATTGACAAAAAGAAAAATTATTGATGATCAATTTGTCCTTCTCATTAAGGTAAATATTACATTTAATCCGGTCAATTTGTTTTAGATAAATTACATTATACTAACATAATTAATATTATCGAAATTGATTCTCGACGCGAGATCACTCTCTCTAACTCTAAGGAACGCCGTAAAATGGCTTGCTAGCTTCGGTGTAGGATGCCTCTTCACAAAAGGGGATGTAATGATTATAATAGAACAATCATTTATCAAAAGTATACAAATAGGCGTAAGACCTTGTACGAACTTCGACGTATGACTGAAAATTGGTGATTTATGATCGAGGAGCTGGAAAATGCATAAAAGTCACTCGATTTTACAACTTCAAATGTAAAATTCACTTAATTTTAACCACTATTTACTATCTAACTTTTAAATAAAATTGAATTAAATAAAAATATCAAACACTCATGTAAAATATTTAATTTGTATACAGAATATTTTGGGTTAAAAGAGGCCCAAGAAAAAGAGCTTCAAAAAATAGGTCCAACCTTTAGTAGTTCAATTGGAATGGAATCACTACTTTTCATCAGTTTGATTCGGTTTCATATTCTGCTTATTTTCATCTCAATTCAATTAGATTTTTTAATCTTATCCTCAGGCAAAGCATATTACATATGTGATTTTTTCTATTTAAAGCCAAAATTTTAATCTATATGATATTTATATTAATCTTTTAAGTATGATTAATGTTTTAAAAAGCGGGCTTATGCTGAGTTGGTTCAGAATCTAACTATGAAGCCCAAGCCTAAAGTCATCTAAACCAATAGCGGGTAAGCCAAACATGTTTTAGGTGTAAAACGGTTCAACCCGTCATCAAATAAATCTAATTGTATACGATAAAAATACAATGAAAATGATAATCATACTAAATGGGCCTTTTCGAACGGATAGTTTATGTACCAAATGCTCGAGATTCGATCTTTTCAGAGGTGTAGTCTACGTAGCAAATGCTCGAGATTCGATTAAATATACAAATGGTTAAATTAAGAGACAGCTGAACTGAAAATGAAACGAGTGTTTTTAAGTGTAAGCCCATGAGCAAACCCGCCCCGGATTTGTCCCCAATGCCCCATTATAAGAGATCCAACAATTCAAGCAATACCAATGTCAGAAGAACATAACCTTCCACGCATAAAATACACACAAGAAACAACAATTATCTTCCACATATACCATTGATTTCTACAACAGCATACATAGTATTCATCACTCAGTCGAAAGAAAATCCGAAATCTCATCGCCAAATGTTTGTTTACAAGGCATATATGCAAGTAAACATTGACATCCTTACCAGGTACTCATCATTCAAATCCGAGCCAAAATATGCAAATACTGGGAAAAATTAGCTACCCTCTGCTGCTGCTTCTACTGGGATTCAGTTTCTGCAACCCGGTTTGCTCAGACTCGGTGCACGCGAGTGTTATGAACCGGCTAGGCAATGGAAGAAACTTGACACTGCACTGTCAGTCCAAAGATAATGATCTTGGACAACAGAGCTTAACAGATGGAAGCGAGTTTAGCTGGGATTTTTCAGTTAATGTAGGGGGGACGACACTGTTTTATTGTGATATGAAATGGGAAAATGTACAGCAGTATCATTTCGACGCCTATTCTTTTCCAAGAGATTATACCAGGTTTGAGAGCCAATGTTTATGGCTGGTATCAGTAGAAGGCGTGTATGCATTGAACGGGAAAACCGGATTCTGGGAATACGTTTATCACTGGCCAAACTGACACATGTATTCAACAAATCTCTGTGCCTATGCTACAACTACACTTATATGAATTCAAATCCAAACTTGCTCCGAATGTATGAACCAAACCCGAAATAACAATTCTCTCTATTTTCTGCTGCATAATCATGTTATTTCTGGCAACCAGGTTATATAACCACATTCAATTTGAACATTTGCTTCCAGAAACAAGAATCGCAAAGCGAGTAGAAGCCTTTCCATTAGTGTTTTTAATACACTTTAGGAAGAATTTTAACTCAGGAAAGCTAACAATAAATTTGAATTAATTGGAAAAGGAAATGAATGTTTTACAGGAACTAACCAAATACATCTTAAAACTGAAGGCCATGTTCACGAGCTGCATCAGCAAGAGCTTTTACACGTCCATGATATGGATAACCACCTCGATCAAAGGCCACTTTGATGATCCCTTTCTCTAAACAAGATTTTGCAATGGCTTCACCCACCTTCTTTGCTATTTCCTGGTAAAATAAGTTTGCATTAGAAGAAATTTGTAGATAACTAGAGATGGAGAGAGACGTCCAAAGATTCAATGGGACGTCCACATATATAATATAACCATGTGGAATATACAGATTACATAACTCGATGATGACACTATAACCCGACTTTTGACACTCCTATGTTGGCCTGCCCAGCCAGCAAATTGACCGAAAATACACTTAGATAATAGTTTGCAAGCTTACCAAAGTAGGACCAGAGCTATAGTCAAACTCCTCAGAGATGGGTTTCTGCATTGTTGAAGCAGCAGCTAGCGTGTGCATTTTCGAGTCATCAATAACTTGAACATAAAGATGCTTGTTGGAACGGAACACACATAATCTGGGCCTCTCTGGGGTTCCTTCAATCTGAAAGGATAACAATTTACAAAATTGAGCATCATATGAAGTTAAGAGAATCAATTCACCCATATAAGGCGTATATACACTATATTATATACATAGAGTAGATGCTCTAACAATTACTTAAGTCAACCAAATTGGGACCGAAGTCCAAGATACCACCTTGAGAATGATGAGGTCATCTCTTGCAGAACCGAGCAGCAAAGTCCGGTGAGGTCTGAACACAGTGAATGTGGGAGCACATGAAGCAAACCTTTCTACTTCAAATAGGTTCAGTTTCAAGGCAAATTGGAAACAGGAATGAACTGAACAGACTGATAACAACATAACAGGCCCCTCTAGAAGCAGATTTGGCTAATTCGTTTGGATGGTAACAGATTTATTTATTAAGTGTCTTAGTAAAAGCTTGCTTTAGTCGTTTTGCTGTCTTTTCTTTGTACAATTCTGTGCCCTATAATTATGCTTGCAGGGGACGAACAATTTCAATCACCGAACTTTAAGAAACAAAGTTTTCTTCAATTTGGCAATATATCCCCTGAAGCATTTGGTTGCTTATTCTTGTTTGTTTAAGGTTGAAAACCCTCCACAATTTATTTCCTTCTCTCATCTTGATGCTATAAATTTTGGATGTGCAAACTTTGCATAAGATAGTCGTTATGGAGCAGTACTTTAACTTCAACTAGGATGGCCTGAATTCTCTTACATTGGCAGCATATGAGACTACTGAACTAAAACTAAATAGAATTTCCTTCTTAAAGAGAACAGGAGGTTCGTTTTAATACTGGAACACTAGAAATTCTAGATAGTTGCAACTCAAATGTTGAGAAAATAATCCTCTCATGTCGAGAACCTTTTGAGCATGAACCAGACATGCACGAGTCACCTAACACTGAATTCGAGGCTCTACACAAAGGCTTGACTCACTCCAAAAAGTACTCGCAGTATCGCTCCCTAATTAAGGGATTTGGGATATCTAGCAAACTGCTTCAAATAGGCAATGCCACAACACACATACTCAAAACTTCCCCCTTGTGACTCTGAGTTCAAACTCAATCCTAGTAAGTTATACACGGTCGAATAATAATTCTGTGATTCACTGGACATAATTCAAGTTGAGAAGATACAGAAAACATGTCTCATTTCCAATTAAAGCAATAAACTAATCAATCTCCAAAGGTGACATAAGAGGGCCCAATCGGGAAAGGAACACGAATTTCTCATGTAATTGGAACACTAGTAATTCTAGCTGCAACTCAAATGCTAAAAACCATATCTACTGGTAATTCCATGCCTAAGAAATGCATCATATAGACAATGCCAGAATACAAATACTCAAAATTGCACACTTTTGACTCACAATTCAAATTCAATACCTGTAAAGTATAGGCAATCTACCAATATACAATCAAACTAATATGTATAACGCAATCTTCTTATGTAATCTAGCTGCAACTCAAATGATAAGAAAATATCTACTCATAGTTCGTTTCATGCCTGAAAAATGCTTCAAATAGCCAATGCCACAACACAACACATAATACTCACAAATTCCCACTTTCGCCTCACGAATTCAAATACAACCCTTGTAAATTATACATAATCTACTAATTCACAGCCATATAATCTGTATAAATCAATCTGCAATGTGGTAAACCATAATTCAAATTAAAGAAGACACAGACAATAGATTGTACGTTTCATCTTCAATAAGAACAACGCGAAAGAGCATAATTAATTTCAGCAAATGCAATTCAATTGATCTAAGTAATTTGACTTCACTAAATGCAGCTCAATTCAGTAATTTTCAGTCGTAATTTGAAATTATTACACAGTAACTTAAGCTACCTTCTTTCGGACACGGATATGGCGAGCGGTTCTATTCTCACGCCTAGTAGCGGTTTTGGCGTCGATTCTGAGAGACGTTGGACCTGAAACTTGGATTGAATTTAGCTTTGGTGTCGACAGCTGCTGTCTACATCCTAAAAAAGAGCTCCACAGTGAAACTGCACTCGCCATTTTCAGACCTCTCTTCCTCACTTCTCTCTTCTTCTTTTCTCTGCAACTGATAAAAAAAATGTCATCTTTAAATTCTAATCTTACCTTATCCGTCCTTCCAGAAACTTACTTTCTTCAATCACCGTTTTGCCCTTGTTTTTAGGGTAAATTGCAACTTTCGTCCCTTACGTTTATCATTTCAAAACAAATTTCACTCGATTCATTTTGTTTCAATAAATGAGCTCCTTTCTAATGAAAATAGGGAAGAATCAAGTAGAGCTAGCGGGACATTCCAACTAGGTCGGCATTTTCCAACAAGTCCGCCATAAGGGTATATGTGTACTTAATTGTCATCAATAACAATCCACGCTATTGAGAATATTTAATTATTACCATCTTTTGTCACAACTATCAAAATTTTGTCATTTACAAATTCCTTTAGGAAAAGAATCATGTAACCCAATAAATCTTCTACATCCCGTATTGAATCTTTTAAAGCACCAAAACAAACATAATCATTTCACCTCCTCTTTTAAATCATAACATTTAAAATTTAGAGTTGTATATTACAATACAATTAGCTTACTTTAGTTAAATTGTTATTCAAAATTGAGAGAGCTAGTTGCACAAATTTACCAAATTTAAAAGGCTTAACACAAATTATAACATTTTAAAATAAACGGACCAAATAGAATTTGGTCCGTCACCGTTAGATATACACTCTTTCGATCTAACGGTGTATAATTTGAGAGATTATTAAAATTAAAAACTCTAATTTTTTACTTTATTCTACGGTTTACTGTGATTGGAAAAATAACTGCGCTACATCGTCCTTCCCCTAGAAACTCCGATTGCTCCTCCGGTGAAGTACTAAACTCAATCCATCATCGAAGTTCAATTGCCGATTCAGAATTCCGATTCTCTGCCGTCGTCGAAGTTCAGTTTCCTAAACCCTTTTGCTCCGCTCTTGAAGTACTAAACTCCGATTGCTCCTCCGGTGAAGTACTAAACTCAATCCATCATCGAAGTTCAATTGTCGATTCAGAATTCCGATTCTCTGCAGTCGTCGAAGTTCAATTTCCTAAACCCTTTTGCTCCGCCCTTGAAGTATTAAACTCAATTCGTTGTTGTCGTCGAATTTCTTGTAAGTTGGAGTTCGTTAATTCAATCTTTCACCCCTTTACTTTGTTTGTTTGCTCCTTTTTGAAGAAATTTGTTTTGCGTACAGCCTTACACAAATTGATTAAATATAAACTGTTTACTCTAATTGATAAGAATAGTTAAATAATGAAATTCCAATAACACTTTAACTTTATTATTGTCTTTATCGTACTAATGCTTATGGTTGATTTTATAATAATCAGCAGGACATGGAAATTATGTCAGATAAACCGATCTTCGAAGATACTGAAAAGAAATATATCCCTGATGTTGAAGATAATATGAAACCAAAAATTAATCAAACATTTGATTCGTTGGATGCGGTGTACAAGTTTTATAATGACTATGCACATAAGGCTGGATTTAGTGTCCGAAAAAGCAAAAATGCAAAGAAGAATGGAATAGATACTTGGAAAAAATATGTATGTTTCAAAGAAGGGAATACAAATGAGACATGGAGAAACAATAATGAAGTTGAAGAAAGAGAACGTAAGAATATTCGAACAGGGTGCAATGCAAAGTTATCTGTACGTCATGATGGAAGTTTTTATGTTGTACAAAGTTTCATAGAGGAACACAATCATCCCCCTACGACACCAAGCAGAGTTCACATATTATCATCACATCGTAAATTGTCAATGGCGAAGAAAAATCTTGTACAAGACCTAAAAAAGGTAGACATTCCAGTGTACCAGCAATTCGCATTATTTGAAACACAAGCTGGTGGGCATGAAAATGTTGGTTGCATTGAAAGGGATCTGTGGAATGCGGTTAGAAATGAGAGAGAACAAGTTAAGGGACATGATGTAGACATTTTGTATGAGCATTTCAAAGCTGAACAAGAGAAAGATTTTGAATTCATTTTTGAATTTGACGCTGATGAAGAGAAAAGGCTTATTAGATGTTTCTGGGTCGACTCAGTTGCAAAACGAGCATATTCAAATTTCGGTGATGTGGTCGTATTCGATACAACGTATAACACCAATCGTTACAAGATGATTTTTGCTCCTTTTGTAGGTGTGAATCACCATGGGCAAACGACGGGTTTCGGATGTGCATTTTTGAGTGACGAGACTTTTGATTCATTTGTGTGGTTGTTAAACAGTTGGCTTAAGGCAATGCCTAATGGTCCTCCACATGTTATTATCACCGACCAGGATCAAGCAATGGGAAAAGCAATTGCACAAGTTTTGCCAAACACATTTCATAGCTACTGTATATGGCATATTCTAAAGAAAGTTCCAGAGAAAACTAATGTTGCTTTTATGAAAAGTTACTATGACTTATTTAAAAAGTGCATATGGGATTCAGAGACTGAAGAAGAATTCGATAGGAGATGGTTTGAAGAATTAGAAAGAAGTGGACAAACAAATAATGAATGGTTGAAAAAGATGTATGAATTGCGGGAAAAGTGGATTCCTGCTTATGTCAACAAGTATTTTTCAGCAGGAATGTCAAGTAGCCAAAGAGTTGAATCTGAACATGCATTCTTTAAGCGGTATTGCAGTAAAGAAAACAGTTTGATGGATTTTGTCACACGTTTCAATAGGGCACTTGCTCATCAGAGACATGAAGAGTTACTTAAAGACCATAAGAATTTGAATGAGACACCTGTTTTGCGGTTTGGAATGCTAATGGAGAACCAAATGGCTCGTTTGTATACTAGAAAGTATTTTCAGCATTTTCAAGTTCAATTGCATGATGCTAATGGTTATATTGTTGATCTCGTACAAGACAATGAAGTTCATGGTATTTACAAGGCGAAAATGGTGTTTGCTAACAACTCTAGAATGCGAACACTTGTGCATGATAAAATGTCAAACATAGTGACATGTAGTTGTAAAATGTTTGAGTTTGAAGGTATTCCTTGTAGGCATATTTTGGCTTTTTTACGAGTCAAACAGATCATGGAGTTGCCAAACGTCTATATTTTGAGAAGGTGGACAATATTTTCAAGAGTTCGTAAAGAAAGATTTTCAGGCAAAGATAGTGGAGATAGTTCGTTGATAATCAGGCACAATAATATGTTTAGAATTGCTTCAAACCTAATCGATGATGCTGCTACTTCAATTGAAGGTACTGAATTTGTAATAAAATCTTTCGA
This sequence comes from Euphorbia peplus, assembly GCA_028411795.1. Lineage (NCBI taxonomy): Eukaryota > Viridiplantae > Streptophyta > Magnoliopsida > Malpighiales > Euphorbiaceae > Euphorbia > Euphorbia peplus. The sequence continues at coordinate 32,877,497 of CP110839.1, forward strand.
AGGGATAGTGAAGCAATTTAAGGAACTAAACTTTTCTCATGGGCAATCTTCTACCAAAAGTGTCATGGTTGGAACTTGTCAGGAAAATCGTTATCTTGATCCTTTTGAAGTGAAGACTAAAGGGAGTGGAAAACGCTTAATATCATGGGCAGATAAGAAGAGAAAAGTTAGGCATTGCTCTTTATGCCGAAGTACTAAACATACTAGAAAAACATGCCTGTCAATTAAGTACGTACTTACATATATATAGTGTTATTTATACTTTACTATTATATTTGGTTAGCTTATTCGATTTATTATATAATTTAGGTCAACGGTTGTTGAAGCCGATGTCAATAATTCATTGGTCGAATAGGATCATTTGGTTGATGACTTATAACTTGTAAGTTGTTTTATTTGATGCTCACATGACCTATACTAAAATTCTCAAATCAATCTCTTATTGTGATGTTGTTGGAACTGGTAAGTTGAACTCATGGTTTTTCTCTTTGCAGTTGTAGTTAACAGAAGGATTCATGGGTAGTTAACAGAAGGATTCATGTGGCTAGAAGTTCGAAGTTGATGGCTGGACATTTATTTTGATTATCTTCCAAGTATTTTTGAACAATGTTTATGTTTATGTTTCATTGTCTTATAGTTGATGTTACTTTGTGTAAGAGATATTCAATTCTTTTTCTGGTACCAATACTGGTTTGCATTAAATGAAATTGCAACTTTTGTATGTTAAAATTTGAAGCTACTATTTATTTTCATTTTGGCACTAATTTCTCTTGAATTAGCATTACAAATAAATCAATTAAGAATGTTATGCAACTAACAGAGACAAAATTCTTTTTATTCTTTGAAAATTAATCAACAGTACATCAACATTGATACAATATATCAAACAACCATGAAAGTCCTATTGACTAAATTAATCTAGAAAAACCAATAATCTGCTCATAGCATCATTCTTTTGAGAATTCCTCGGGTAGAAAGAGTACTTGATCAGCAGCTGTATCATTAAGTATCTCATTGCGTAAGACTGAATTCTTTTCTCTATCCGAAGAACCAACCCGGGAAGCCTCCCCTTATTCTCATTCTAATGCCTGCTTTTGTGCCTTCGCCCTCAGTGTCCTCTTCTTGATCTATTGATCATATCAGACTGCCTTTTTTTGCGCTCATATTGCTCTTGTATGAGCAAGCAAGTCAGCTATCTCGCTCACGGAATGCCCTGCAAAGGCCTCCCTATAGTTCTGAAGCTCGACAACGAGCACGAGCAGACGAAAAAGGATTGGAAACGCATTACTCATTATCTCATTATTAGGTAATGCATTCCATTCCCGTTTATCGATTTGAAGGTTAGGGAACTTATCCAACATCTGTCATGAAAACTTATCGAGATCTTCTTCGAACTTAATGGACAAATAGATAGAACATCAGCAAATAACATCTTTCTAGCCTGCATATTCGTGGAACTCAATCTCCTTTCTACATCAAGATCTGGCCCTGCAAGGTTTCCACAGCACAGCCTTTGCCTTCTTTCAGTAGTCTTGTCTTGGAATCAGCCACATTACTGACTAACGGCGGATAATCATATTTCTTAGAGGCCCCAGTTTGCGATGTTCGATGGAGTGTCCTCTGGCACCATATTTTCCTATTGATCAAACAAAGATGTTTCAGAATGCACATAAATTATTTGGGGTACGGTACATCATAAAGATACTGGAAAAGCTTGATGCAACTAGATAATAAGAAGCTTTGCGTTCAGCTAGTTATCGAGCTTATATTCATGATAGATATCCAATACATGGGTGGTTAGGTGTGATCAAAAAATTACAGTTCCAGATTAGACAAACACAATAAAAACTATATTTTGTTAATACTCAGCTTGAGATATACAGCAGAAATGAAGACCATCATCAGCATTTTGAATGCTTTGCATGTTTCACACCACCATTCCTCCAACTCTGATGTCAATTTAGATCATTTTAAGGATTGGTTATGGTTAATTATCTCTATGCTACTGCTCACACTCCTCCTACTCATACTAGTAATGTTAATAATAATAGTAATAATTATACCAATTCAATTCACTCTCAGCCAAACTATGAGATTAATCCATTTTTTGATATATCGAAGATAGACAATCGTACATCGATTCTAAAGAGGGTTCTGAGTCAAGTTTGGAGGAATCACAACACAATCCAAGAGAAAAGCAAACAAAAATCAAATCAACTGTGATTTACAAGAAACCCAATTATTACTTTGATTTATCATAAGCATAAATTCCACAAACACCCATATATCATCAAACTGAAATCCATCATATCATTAAAATTAGAGAAATAAAAACTTACATGGAAGTCCTATCATAAAACTTCTCGGTGTGAAAGGAGATGATGGATTGAGTTTAGTACTTCAAATCCGGAGCAAAAGGGTTTAGGAAACTGAACTTCGACGACGGCAGAGAATCGGAATTCTGTATCGGCAATTGAACTTCGATGATGGATTGAGTTTAGTACTTCACCGGAGGAGCAATCGGAGTTTCTAGAGGAAGGACGATGTAGCGCAGTTATTTTTCCAATCACAGTAAACCGTAGAATAAAGTAAAAAATTAGAGTTTTTAATTTTAATAATCTCTCAAATTATACACCGTTAGATCGAAAGAGTGTATATCTAACGGTGACGGACCAAATTCTATTTGGTCCGTCATGGACCATGTGAAAATTACTGTTGTTTCCAAGTATAGTATTTTTATCAAACTTGGGCGGAATCCATTAAAGAAATAAATCGAGTACATAAGAAGAAACCAAATAATGTGTGATTTAGTTTCTGTAAATAAAAAAAATCAACATCCATAAACGAACGACATTTCAAATCTTAGGTTCCGACGTCCCATTCACCGATTCATAAAAAAAAATCAGTAACCGATCAATCGCAGATCGGATACACAAAATCACACTTGAAAACAACAACAATGCATAGCCGGGGATCGACTAACCGGCTATCTTCCGCCGCCGGCGGTGGTGGTTCGGCTTTTGGTAACCGGATTTCGACTCTTATGTTAGCTATGTTCGCTACTATGGCCACCGTTTATGTTGCTGGCCGGTAAGTTTGCTTAACCATTCAACCAAAAGCTCGAGCTTACAACTTAACAAATATCTTTTATATTAATTATAAAATGTTGTTACTTAACCAATTCAATCAAGCTCCAGCTAATGCTAATAGCGAAGGCTAACGACATTTTTTATATTAATCTCTGACAAATGTGTTTGGTGTATGTAGTTTATGGCAGGAAGCAGATAGTAGATCACGATTAGCTGAAGAACTTGATAAGAGGAGTAATCATGTATGTTTTACTGTTAATTTTGGTTTGGAATTTGAATTGGTAGCTGAGATTGGGATATGATGATGAGTCGAGGCGGTTTGTTTCAGGTTAAATCTGCTGTATCAGTGGCTGAGACACTAAGAATCATAGCCTGTAGGTAAATATTTTGATCTCTGATGCTCGAGATTTCGGATTGAGAAGTTCTGTTTAGGAATGGGAGTTGATTTTGTTATTCTCGCGTGCAGGGAGCAGCAGAAGAAGTTATCAGCAGTTGAGATGGAGTTGGCGGCAGCTAGACAAGAAGGTTTTATTTCGAATCATGTTGTGAAGACGAACGGCGATAAATCACAGAAGAAACTTTTGGCTGTTATTGGAATTATGACTACATTTGGCCGGAAGAAAAATAGAGACGCGATTCGGCAGGCATGGATGCCTACAGGCAAGTAAATGTCCTCCATCAAGCTTGATAAACAGCATGTACCTAATAAAAAAACAATTAGGAGTGGTTGTTGCATATTTACAGTAGTTGCATATGGAGATTAAATCTGAATATCATCTTGCACATTCTTACATTCGAAACTTGAAAACAAACAAACTCAGGTTTGGTAGGTATTATTAACATTAGAGGTAGCAGGATAACTACTTGGTGCTGACTAGAGGAAGATTTTGGGTTGCAACTCTGTTCCTAGTCAAATTTTTAGTGAAAGCATTCAGACCTCTTTTTTTCCGTGTGTTGGGGTGGTGACTTGTTAGGGATGCACAACACTTTGTATGTCCCGATATATCTTCTTCCTTTTTATCATTATTATGTATAACCTACGACGCAGCTTGATGCCATAGTAATTGAATAAATAATTTTGATAGAGAGAATAATGTGTTAATAGCATAATGGTTTCTGGACCCATGTTGACTGTACTAGCTAATTAAAATGTAAAATTAATTAAGTTATTAGTACCGGGAAAAGTCGGTATTTGTACCAGGGTTAATTTCCTCTGAAAAGTGAGAAAAAGATGGTGAGGGCTTTTATCATATCCAAAATGTGCTCGTTGCTTGTTGCCGTTTGTTTTATTAAGTATAATTTTCAGTTCATCTTTTGAGGCAGTATATGATATAAAAGTTAGAACTTTTGCAGGTGCAGGTCTTAAACAAATGGAGACTGAGAAGGGCATTGTTGTACGATTTGTCATAGGAAGAAGGTATGCATTGTGGGTTACATGCTCGTAAATGATAGAAGTGTGTATTTGTATCTGTTTTATTTAGTTTAACACTATTGCATAGTGCAGCGCAAATCGTGGAGACAGCTTGGACAAGGACATTGACAGAGAAATTGGACAGAGAAATGACTTCATTCTTCTTGTATGTTCACTTTACAATTGAAGAATCCTCCTTTAGCACAACAATTTTATTTTGTGCTGTTAACTAACGATCAGGTTCTCTTAGAGAGTTGAATTTTATTTTGATTTTTGTGGAAAAGAACCATTAGCTTTTTATTTCAAAATATGAAATCTGTCTAAAGTTTGACTTGTAAACCAGCCCTGAATTTTCTAGCTTAGTGAGGAAAAAGAACAATGATCTTGCTTAAATTTGTTATTTCATTATGATGATTGAGTTTGTTAATGATTTGTGTATGCAGAGTAACTGGTATTATTATTTCATGTACATTTCTTTTGTGCATCAACAGGATGAACAAGTGGAGGCAACTGAGGAGAATCCGAAAAAAACAAAAGCTTTCTTAATAAAAGCTGTAGAGAACTGGGATGCAGAGTTTTATGTTAAGGTCAATGATGATATTTTTGTTAATATTGGTATGTAGTCCACATTAGTTACAAATAGCGAGTCACTTGCATTAATCATATTAAATCATTATTGTTTAAAAAAAATAGAAAAAAGATGCTAGCAACTTTTTGAGAGGAAAGGCTGTAACTTTTGAAACATTTTTGGACTCTTAAGGATTTGTTGTGTTAATTTTAGCATTTCATGTGATTTATTATGACTTGTGGCTGTCATGTTGTGCAGATACTCTTGGAGCAACACTCTCAACTTATCTAGATAAGCCCCGTGCTTATATTGGGTGTATGAAATCAGGCGAAGTATTTTCGGACCTGTAAGTGCGATCAAAATGTTCATATATTCATATCTTCTTTTTTGATATTTGGTAAGAGCTTTGTGCACATAACACTTTCTTCATTGCTCAGGAACCAACAATGGTATGAACCAGACTGGTGGAAATTTGGCGATGGAAAATCGTAAGTAGCAGAACACTTTTCTTTTTGAAGGAATAGATATTTGTGTTTTGTACCAAACAGAAATAGTGTAAGACTCTAAGAGAAAATGTGTTATTAAATCGCTGACGGGACGAAACCTTCCCTTTCTTCAAGAGAACCCTGCTCATAGCAGAAAAGAGATTACAAAATCGTCTACCTTCTCCGAACTTAACACCGTCCTATATAACGCTCACTCCCCTCTAGAAATAACTAACTTTCCACTAGGTACCCCTAAGAATAACTGACTTGCCAGGTAGCTATTACTCTATTAGGGCCTTTCGACCCTCTGTTGGTTTCTGGCAGACAGACACTAGCAGAAGGCTCCTTTGGCCCATCTGTATTATCTTGCAATTTTTCGCCATTGTTAGCACAATGTCTATCGTATTATTTCTGATTCCTGAATATCACTTTCATGGGCTTTAGAAGGCTTTGTCCTCATTAAAGTTAGGAGTAGTACTAGTAACGGTTAAGGATCTGTCATAAGATCAACAGCATATCAATCTATATTATGTTGTGGTTATACATTGCCTATTGATTCATAATTTATAAAGATCAATTAAGTTTTTTATTGAAGAAAATGAAACGGTATCTTTGCATACTCACATCATGAATCTCTGAAGTCCGATTTGACAGCACCTTTAAATTCTTATCTGTTGCAGATATTTCCGACATGCCTCAGGTGAAATTTATGCCATTTCACAAGCCTTGGCTCAGTTTATTTCAATTAACAGGTAAGCCCAATTCATTCAGACGTAATGGCATGTAGACATGGTTTCAAAGAGCTGACTAGCTGAAATTTTATTTTCAGGTCTATTCTTAGAACATATGCTCATGATGATGTCAGTACTGGATCATGGTTCATCGGGCTTGATGTAAACCACATTAATGAAGGGAAATTTTGCTGCTCGTCTTGGTCAACAGGTATCTGTCTCTTGCACATGCATTAGTAGCACTCTCAATTTCTAATACGACAAAACTATTTAGGGAAGAGAATCTACTCGATACAATTCATTTGACTTTATTATAGTCTTTATATCATTTACATCATACATAATCACGTGAAATATATAGATCATGTTATGATACGGTAACTTATTTGTCACCCCTACACATGAACACAAACACCAGTCACTTACAAAGGTTAGGTAGAAAATAGTATGGGACAGGAGTAATCTCAGCATCAGCAGATAGCATGTTAATCTGCTAAATGAATGGTGGAGTTAGCGCCTGCCCCTTCTTCCCGGTCATGAGAAATATTTGTGGATATTAGATGGGACATCAATTTTTAAATTGAGCGTATGAAATAAGTAACATAAATAAATTTCTTCAGAGTTCACTAAGGACTTTTTGCACTTCACTAAACTTGAAAGGCTAGGCACTTTGAATTATCAAATATGTCAACATTATGTTCTTTGGAATACCAACCTCTGCTGTAATTCTTGAATTCAAACCTTATTGACGTAGCGGAAGAATCAATATTGCTAGCAATCTGTTAATTCAGCTGAATGCAAAAAAGATTGGGTTCTCTTAACATAATGATTCTATGAAAACCGGTAATATTGGAAAAAGCGAAAGAACATTTGTTTTTGAATTGTTATCAATCTCAAAAACAACAATCTCTCTTACAAAAGATGTTGAGCCCTATTTATAACTAGAGCTACAGAAGACATTATTAACCTTACCAATGGCAAAGAGGTACCTAAATTGATACTTCACTCATAAAAAGAACACTTATAGACATTGGGTGGAAAAACTCTCTTACTCGAGACATTTTCCGTGCTGTATTTCTCAGTTTTGGGCAGAAATCTCTTCCAGCCTAACTATGCTTGTTTCTTCATAAAGTTTTGAGTTATTTCCTCCACTACATTACTTATGGCAAATTCTTTCCTATGTTTACAGGATCATTATGCGCAACCCTGTGATCGGACATGCCACCCCACACAGTCATCGAATGTTTTGGCAAACTGAACCTGCAAACATGGTAAGCATCTCTTCATGCATCGTCTCTAATGCCCGTTGATATACAACTCGATAGTTTATACAAGCCATCACACAGTGCATTATATTTGGATGCATAAAAAAAGTTCAACGAGGCCGATTAACAAGCATTTTTGTGCTATATCCCCTACACAGCCCCTCTCAAAAAGCAATAGAATTCATAGAGAATGATTTTTTTATGTGAGCAAACATTCTTTGAACCGAAGAAGATTTTGTAAAGCTTATAGGAAAGTTTACTAACTGGAAATGTAATACAACTATGCATTGCAAGTCCATTACTATATTGTATTCACAGAATTTTCATTCTTAACAAAAATTTAGGGGTTTCATATAATTTTAGGTTACTATTTTATACAGGCTTTTCTATACATATTCTTCTTTTTATGTCCTGATCTTGTCAGGCTCTTTTAATGAAAGATCGGTTTGGTGTAGCTATTTTCGTTTGCCGTTGGTTATTATTTATTGTCAGTAACTGATAGATATTAGTTGATTTTCTTTTCAAAATCAGTATATATCTATTGTTTTTAGCTCTTAAGCAAGTATCCTATATCTATTGTTTGGAGCAAAACGAGTTACAAAAAGGAGAACCAAATTCCCGCTAGCAAAATAGTTTTATTTAAGATTTTTCATGATGAAAGCTTGTAAAAGTGGTAAAGAAAGTATTAGGGAGTTAATGAATATGTATTAATATTGATCCACTTATAAAACCACATACTAGTAAATTAGTTTCGGTGCACCATATATGCACGCATTATATCACAAATTATCCGAAAATACATCAAATACTCCTATTAGGTTAACATGAATATGATACAAAATTCAACTAATCGGATTACGTTCACATGACTATGATGCACCTCAATACTTTTTTCGATTGGGTTATAGTTCATTCTCTTAATTTTAACCCGGAAATTGACATGGTACGTGGCATCGGCTGTTAAAGAAGGGTGTTGGAGCAATCTTATCTGCATCGTTAAAACGTTCTAGTCTATGCTGGTGAAGGTAGGCAAAAAAGTGCATTATTTGTAAAGCAGGATTCAAGTCAAAACAACAAGAAATGTCATGGAGCATGCCTGAAGGCTTTTCATGGTGGAAAGATGCATTGTACCTATATATTGTCTTGAATATGACAATATTACTTTCCAATTTTTCCAAAATTATCTCCAACTATATTTATAGTTGGCTATTACATTTTCTCCAATACTTTATGGTAGAACCCTTTTTTGAAAATTTCATTTTGAATGTCAAATAACCATCTAATTTAAAAATTTAAATTGATAAGCATTTAATAATAATAATAATAAAAGATTTTTGTGTTTGAAGTATTTATAACACATGTTTATCTTGCTATGTGCCAAAATTTCCTGTAAAAAATAAGAGTTGTGAGGATTTAAACTATCGACAACAAGGCTTTGATAACATATTAAGTAGAAATATAGAGCTCTATTAGAGCACGGTGCTCTTTAAAAATATAAGAGTACTAGAGTTTATACAAGGGTCATTTAGCGAATAGTAAAAACATGGATTTTTTTTATAAATGTACGTGCTCTAAAATTTCTCCATATTAATACATAGATTAATCTAAAAGTTTAAAGTAATAGATAGGGTTAGATAATAGTTTCAATAAATCTATGTGCCACTCTGAAGTGTTAAAGAATTTGACACTCTAGTTGTATTTTTGTAAATAAAATGTAAATATAGACACATTTATTTATTAAATGTGATTGATGTATCAAATTTCTTAGACAATTCAAAATACCATTTAGTACTGTCCTGGTAGTTTTTATTGATATTGTTTTTGTATAGTGGTTAAGAAAAAATGTTTTAAATAGATAATGATTTTAAATCATGTTATTGTATGATAAATTATAGTCATACAAATAGTTTAAAGAGAAAAAATCCAAAACGTTTGGAGTAAGGTACTCCTTAAAAATATAAAGGTTAAATGGTTGTACAAATGCTATTTAGGACACGATAAAAAATACAAAACTTTATTTATAATTAATGAAATATGTATTTCAATATGGAAGCGCTCTAAAATTTCTTTTTTGTAGAACTCAAAAATACAAATAACACTAGATTCAAATCCATATGATACATATTGGTTGGAAAAGATGTTTAAATGTATTTCTTTTTCTCCCTTTAGTTTCTCCTTTCTTGCAAGCAAGTCATGATAAAAAAAAATAAAATTTGAAGCCTCCATTTTGTTGGTTCTAAAGTATAATTATTTATACCCTCGAGAATCTAATAATGTCATTTCCACCACACAACTTAGGGTGCATGTTTGTTTGCTTCTACTCTCAATCATTTTAATCCACCATTTTTAAATGGCAAATTTGTTTTGTATTTCATGTGGGGTTGGAAAGTTGATACAAAAAAGCACAATTTAATTTCTCAAGGATAATTTTATTTATTCAAAAATTATTAAAATGTTTGACTTTATTGCAAATTATGGATAAGTTTTTTCGTAAAAATAAAAAATATTGTAAACGTTTCAATAGGAAAAATGAATGCTAGGATGCCCCTCGAGAAAAAAAGTGCTATTATATTGTTTAGGTAAGGATACTCTCGGGAGAGATTATGTTAGATCAAATCTTGGCCTTTAGATCAATTTGAAGGGCCAACAGTAGATTTAGTACGGTTTTGATTTACAATTGTTTTAGTTTTTAGTTAATGAAAAATTTGAATGAACTAACTTTCTTTTTTCTTTTTTGACAGGTGAATGAACTGACTTGATTGTTGTTTAAACACATTTTCAAATAGCTATTTTGAAAGAAAAAATGAATATAACTCCATCAACAATTGCTTAATAGTTATTACACTTTAAAGGAAAACGTAAAATTCAGTGTTCAAATTTCGTGATTGATAAACATAAAAACTAAAAAAAATCGAATATAAACGATACTAAGAAAATACTAAATAAAATTTGAACCAACATACTAAGGCTTTTTCTATGGTCACTTTGTAAAAAACAAAGTAACCATTACTTTACCCATTATCACCATTAGATTAGTGGTATGAGATGTGATCTAATAGTGATAAAAACAAAGTAGTGATTAAATCAAAGTAACCATAAAAAGCACCACATAAAAAATATTTAATTAAGTAAAGTTTTTGAAAGGGCAGTTATTTTGTTAGTTAATTCGGGTAATCATGCGCGCATGTTTGATTACTTGTGCTATTAAATTCATGCTTTTCTTTCTTTTCTCATTTCTTTATTTTATTAGCACAAGTGGGTATAAATAATTCAAGTAATTCTTTCCGTTTCCTAATTAAAATTAGTTAAGACTCTTTCTATGTCTCTTATCCTAAATCTATAACCCTACAATACCAAATCTTGATAAATCTTCCATCCTTATTCTTTAAGAAATAAGAAATATCATTTTTAGCCCTTGTCTTTAGATTTTTAACACATTAAGCTATTGATCAATTATAATCACACGCATTAACATGATATTCAATTAAAAAAAAAATCATCATTTACTCTGTATTTGAAAATTCATTCGTATTGCTTGAAATAAACTGTTTAGGTTAACTAATGGCCACATTAGATGTATAAAAGGAACTGAAATCGAACAATTGAAAATGCAAATTTAGAAATATGTATGAAATGAATAATATTATATAAATTGAATTTCACATCGAAAACAGTATATATTGACCACCTGAAATCTAATGTGTCCAATTATAATTGACCAAGTGACTTATAATATGTCAAAAATTGAAATATCCTAGGTTTAATCAACAAAAATTGAAGAAATGAAGGACCTCACAATCTATTTTCAATTTTTTTCCCATCTTCCTTAAACACCCTTGTGAGTTGTGATACAATCTTGACTCTTGACTCTCCTTTTAGGCAAAAACAAACCATTTCATTAATGTTTCTTGTCAACATGACTCTTTCAACTATTTTTCTCTCAATTTTTCCCCTTTTTTGACCATTTTTTTCATTTAATTGAATTTCCATTTAAGATAACCCAAATTTCCAATTTTTGCTCTCTTGCTTATTACAAGCAATAAACAAGGTAGTTAAAAAGAAGAAAACTTAGTAGTTAGCCTTGTGATTTCTTGCTTTCTCACTCACTTTTTCTCTCCTTTTTCTTATTCACATGAATGATTAAGTTTTGTCACAAGAAATCTGCTCTGATTTTGGAGGAAACTTCATCTACTTAGCTTCAATCACTCTTCCTTTTAAAAACAGAGTATTGGGTACCCAAAAAAACAGAGAAAAACAGAGTATTTTTATTGAGTTTTTCTTGTAATTACTACTTTTAGTTCTGTTTTCACTATGAACAATTCTGGGGCAGAGATTGATAACACAGGAACAATTGAAATTACCAAAGATAGACATGGAATTGATCAAGTTCTTCTTCGAAATACTCACGGGGCATCTGTTCGGGTAAGAAATTCCTCTGTTTTCCCCTGTTTTTGCTCTGCTTTTCTTCACTTGTTCTGTTTTTGTGTTTTCTTCAAGATTTTGTACTAAAATAAAGTAGTGTAGCAAAAGACGCTAGTTGGGCACTCAAAGCCTTTTGAGGACTAATGAGGATTAGTCTGAAACTATTCAGGCATAAGTCAAATTTTGCGTTCCTACACGACCAAGGCTGTCAAACCAGTCCTAATCGAATATTTGATTTTGAGCGCCTAAGGTCTTTGTTTACAAAAGGAGAATAAATAGAGAAAATATAATAAGATGCTGAAATTTTGTGATTGAATTTCAATTTAATTATGTGATTCTGAATCCAGGTGAGTTTGTATGGAGGACAAGTTATGTCATGGAAGAATGATCAAGGAGAAGAATTGCTATTCACAAGTAGTAAGGTAGAATACAAATTAAAGGTCAAAATGGTCTTTAAAAAATTGTCAAGTTGCACCAAATTAGCTTTAAATAATACTTGACATATTATCCTAACTACAATGAGTTTTAATATCTAAAGTTTATCAAAATTGGACTAATTTGTCAAATGTTATCTCCTTTAAGGACCATTTTCTTATAGATACTTGTACTCCAATTCTTTCCTTCAGATTATACTTTCTACGTAATTTTATAGGGTTTTTTTTACCATTAACAGGCATTTTTCAAGCCTCCACATCCAGTTCGAGGAGGAATTCCGATATGTTTTCCACAGGTACGATATTGACACGAAATTGATACCATATTTTTGAACAAGTTAGAGTCGGTATGAATATTTAAAAATTGCGATGGTGCATTTCATATTATTACAAAAGTTGTCTTATATTTTTAAGTCATTGATGATAAAAATAGCATAACTACCCGTTTTCTATACCATTTACAAGCCAAGAGTTTGCAAAATAGACTTTTAGTCAAACTTCTCGGGTAGCTAGATGGGATTAGGGATATAAGTATTTAAAAAAATTATAAATATCATGTTGAAGAAAATATAGTAAGATTTATATGTGATTCGCTTGATTGGATTGATATGATTATGATATACAGTCTTATTCCCATGGTCGGTGACTATAATGATATATGTATTTTTTAAAGTGAATTAGGTGAACTCATTTAAGACTACTTACGGTTTTTTTTTGCGCTAATGTAATAGTTCGGAAATAAAGGGGTGCTAGAGCAACAACATGGATTTGCAAGGAAGAAAATATGGATTGTTGATACTAATCCACCTCCATTAATCAATCCTAATGATTCTAATTCGAAAACCTTTGTTGATTTGCTACTTAAGCCTTGTGAAGAAGATTTGAAGATTTGGCCTCATTCGTAAGTATTATCACATTAATTAAACATACAATTATTCAATAACTTGAATATAGTTTTTAATCAATGTTTTTCTTTTCAGTTTTGAGTTTCGTTTGAGAGTATCTCTAACGGTAGACGGGAACTTAAATTTGTTGTCACGAATTCGAAATATAAACTCCAAGCCTTTTAGCTTCTCCATTGCCTACCACACATATTTTTCAATTTCAGACATCAGGTATGTGTATTATTTTAACATTGCTAAATGCAAAATTTAAAGTTGGTCATGCATTTGTTAGACTGTTACATTTCAAGGGTACTATGCTAACTGTGATTTTCATATTTCCACAAAAAATGAGTGGTTTTGAAGAAATTGCATCCCGAGGTTTTGTAATTTGTAAACATATTTAATATTATGAAAATTCGATGCTAATTCAGATCTTAAAATACTAAAACACGACAATTTATTGGTGTTGGCAGTGAAGTAAGAGTAGAAGGCTTGGAAACTCTCGACTATCTAGACAACCTTTGTCAAAGGGAACGCTTCACGGAACAAGGCGATACCTTAACATTTGAATCGGAGGTAATAAAAACAGTATTTCAATTAGTTCTTCCGGCTCTATCATATTTACACTCAAACAACTAATAACCTCTCAAACTTTCAAAGTAGTCTTTATGTAACATTAGCTTACTTTAACGACCTATTCATCACCCGAGCTTACTTGAAATAACTTTTTCATAATCACAACTTGCTTCAACCATTAGTGGTGAGTGAAATGTGCATACCCACCATGTCAAAAACAAAAATTAAACCATGACAGTTTAAGCAAATCCGGGTGATGAAAGGTGAAAATTTGTCATTTTAAAAAAATTCAAGTCATTTAGGCTTACAAATGCAAATTGTCGGAATTGTGTATAGCTTTTTTCAGTTTCCTAGGAACATCTTGCAATAATTAATTTATCTTCATGATACTTTACAGATAGATCGAGTATATCTTCATTCTCCAAACACTATTGCTATTTTCGACCACGAAAGAAAACGAACGTTTTTTATTCGGAAAGAAGGACTTCCAGATGTCGGTAAGTTTCAATTACTTCGCTCTCAATCTATTATAGAACTTCTCTTTAACTTCAGGAAATACTAAAAAGTTCTTTTCACCAATTATTATTTCTAATAGTGGTATGGAATCCATGGGAGAAAAAATCAAAATCAATGATAGATTTTGGGGATGAAGAGTACAAGCAAATGATTTGTGTTGATGGGGCAGCAATTGAGCCCCAAATTACACTCAAGCCTGGTGAAGAATGGACTGGTAGATTACATCTTTTGGTTGTTCCTTCTTGTTGAAAATTGAAATAACCCAAACAAAATTTGATTTTTTTTAATTAGATGTTCTTTTATTGCTAATTGTATCATTTTCGTCGATTAATCGATTTGATACAGGTAATGTTTAATTCATGATTTTGTTGTAATTGTGAGTATAATATTACAAATGGAGATAATTTGTTTTAGTTTTTCTCTCCAAAGGGTAATATCAATTTATGTATAAGGATTCGAGGTTGTCATTGCCAATAACAATTGTAACATAATATTTATTATTTTATACTCGTTTTGTTGTTTTACCGCTTATATTTTACTACGGACAATATAAAATGTTGTTTATAAATGAAAAATGTTTTTAAAAACTATTTTGGAAAGAAAAGAACTTAGCCAATTTTTCACAAAATGACTATTATATTTTAAGTTAGATATATTTAATTCTATATCTAATCGTTATTGTGACATATGAATATATTAAAGTATCTGCATTCTCGTAATGTTTTAGAATTTTCATGAATTTTATATAGTTTTAGAAACGAAAAAGAACAATTATTATTTATTATAATTATTTCAGAAAGTATATTTAAATTTAGACTTGTATATATAATAATACAAATATATAAATTTGCGTGTTTTTTATGTAAATTTGCAAAATGCGAGATTCGAGTTTGGTACTCCTCATTCACATATTGGTGATTTTTTATTTTTTGGTAAAATTGTTTTTTAGATTTGTACTTAATTAGTAATCTAATTTCTTAAATCTAATGATTATAAAGAATGTTTATATTGTGTTTGTTATAAGTTTTTGTCTTTTTTATTTTCATTAAACGCGTGGGACACACTATTAGCAAAACAGAAGCGCTAATCCAGGGTAAAAAGAAAGTACAGCTATCCAATGTGTAAATTTGAAAGTACAAGGAGTAAACAGAAATTTTGCCAAATACATCGAAAAAAAATTTCGGAAGCCACTCTATATCAGAGCCAGGTTTCGATCCTGGGACCTGTGGGTTATGGGCCCACCACGCTTCCGCTGCGCCACTCTGATTTGTTAATTATATCATCCAATTAATAAATATAGTATATTTAATTCGTTGTACATCATTTCCAAGTATATTAAATGACACGTGGACGGTAGTAATCACCAAAAGCTCAAATTTCTACAATAAAAATATTTCTTTGTGATGGTTACTTCAATTATTTTAAAATTCATAAGTTTTAAGCCTACTTTGTTTATTTGTTCACAAAATCATTTCAATGTTTAAAATTTAAGCAAAATAAGTGGATAGATGAAAGTTATTATTTATAAATATGTAGTTCTTTTTAGCTATTGAAAAATAGAACTAAGCATTCTAAGTTTATGGACATTTAAAAATGTTGAAATTAATATAACTAATTTTCTAAGTTATGATCAACGACAAAAATTTATTAAATTAGTTTTTTTTTTTGGTAACATAAAAGTTTAGCTAAGGGTATGTCTATCCACTCGCAAGGTCAGGGCAAACCACAGACCTCGATGAGGGTTTACAGTGGAGTTTACAGATTGCCTACCAATAAAAGTTAAATTTTGAAGAAGTGGAGACTCGAACCTCAAACCTTTCAAGTAGAAGATGGAGTGCCTTACCACTTGGACCAACTCTTATTGGTAAATTTATTAAATTAGTAATCCAATATTTTGTTACAGAAAAAAAAGTAATCCAATATTAATCAGACTCTTTTAACTATTCATGTTACTTTCATTCCTAAAATTTACAAGTTCTAATTGTAAAAACATGGTAATTCGGATGAAAATACAATAACATTTGCTCTTTTTTTAATCTGCAAAAATCATCATTGATGATGTATCCGAAATTTACTAGAAGAAATATATTTGGATATTATCACATCATTAAGTAATATTTATTAGTGTTCTCAATATTGAAGCAAAACTTTATACACATATTTATAGAATTTTCTAATTTTTTAGTGATTAGTAGCAAATAACACATGTTTCTGTTAGATAAAAAGGGATATTGGATAATGTTGGTTTTGTTAGAAAAAAAAAAAAAACGTGTCGTTTCTTTGTCCATGTATTATAAATTATAATACATGCACAAAAAAACGACACATTGTTTTTAGTTGGACAATGTATATCTAGGTGGCAATTGGTGCACTATGAAATGATGTTATCGAAAAGATATTTAGCTTGTATACACAATGATTTTCTAAATTCATGTTTGAACCTTATTAAGAAAATATGAATTCTTTGATCATGTACAATTTCATGTTCTAACTGTCATTGAGCCTCCATATTTTAACCATTATCAAGGCTTAAAATTGCACTTCTATTTGAGATTTATCAGTTTTATTCATTTTTCTATCTCAATTTGATCAATACAATCAGTAACACAATAATAAATTAAGTGAATGTGCCTTTAATTGCAAAAAATAAATAAAAGAACATATTGTTAGTATATATACTTCCCTATTTTCAATCCAATCTCACAATGAATCTTATTTCACACACTAAATAAATGAATGACAAAATTTACAGTTGAATGTATTTAGGTTAATCAACTATCTTGACTTCTCTATGCACCTTAGTGATTTTAGAATCTCTTCAAAAATAATATGAACAAAATATATTAGCTATATGATAATGAGGAAAACTAAAAGATACCTGTAATTTGAATAGAGGAAGAACTGGTATTCCAGTTCAAAGAAAAATAAACGTCAAATTGTAGCATATTAGAACCTGATATATAGCTGAAAAATTAGAAGAGTGTATTAAGCAAAGATAAAAAACCCTTAGTACACAGCTTGAGAGCCCTTCTTTCTTTTAAGTTCCAGTCCAGACACATGATCAGTTATATACCTGGCTAAACATTCTTGCTGCAATTAACAAAGAATTCTAGTTATGATAGAACTAATCACTTAATTAACTAATTAAGTTAATGAAGAGCTAAGAATTGTAACAGCACATGCGAAGACAACATGTACACAAACATGCTGCCTAATATGCTTAGATCATCAAATGCATCCAAACCAAACAAATTAAGATGAGACACATCTAGATAAGGAAGAGATGCCAGATCAAGATTAACATATATAGATAAGGAATAGATGACATTTAAGTCAATAAAGATGAAATGATTGCAGCAAGTAATGGCCTGAGAATGAATATATGCCAACACATAAGTAAAGAATACTTAGCAATATGATGTTTAAATAGTAAATGAAACAAACCTTGAACTATACTATTTCTGGAGCACGATGACGTGGTACTCCAAGCCAATGAATAGTAAACATGTGTCTCATTAACCAATAAAATTTTGACAATGTGTAATTAATTATTTATATAAAATTTTAGATCCAAAAATAAAAATCCTAGACTCCAAAAAATAAACCCTAGACCCAAAATAATGAACCTTAGATACTAACCGATATGACGTGTCATCGAATTATAGATCCGGAGTACCACGTCACCCGTACTCCAGAAGTATTCTAAAATTTCTCCTATATAATATATAACATGATAAGTCATTAACTACTCTTTTGGAGATCATGATCGTTTCCCTCATAGTTGATATAGTCAAATTCACCTTAAATAAGAAAAGTGATAGAATACTGACACCAATGAGGAAAAGAAGGGTATGAAGATAGTACGAATTCAGCCCGAAAATTATGTATTTAATGAAAACACAATACGCCACGTCAGCAACAAAAACTAAAGCTTTAATATATAGTAGAGATTCGTTATTATTAGGGTTTTGGGGTTCGGTTGATAGTTTTAAAGGGTGTCTGCATGTCTGTGAAATTAGGGTTTGAAAAAAAATCTTCCGTAATGAAATCTGGAGATCCGACAAGAGAGGTTGATTCATCATCAGGTGGATCTGGTATTCGTGAATTTGATAAAATTTGTGTGATAATTGAATTGTTAAATGTTTGTTGTAAAAGAAAGTGGGAGCGTAGGGTCTACTGTATAGATGTTAATTCGTCTTTGTCTTCTTCATCATTGGAACGACCTGTCTTTCGCTGGAATATGAACCTTCTTCATTTTGATGCTTATGTTATTTTAGGATCTAAGTTATACTTGTTTGCTGGACCTGTCGATTTTTGTTATTATGATTTCAAGACTGATCTTTCTTCTACTTCCAGTAAACCTACTGTTATACGTGAAGAGTCTCTCGTTAGAGGACCTCCAATGAAATCAGAGAAATCTAACCCCGTCGCAGTTGTGATTGGTGATTCTAAGATTTGTGTATTCCCAAGGTTACTTGGCGGACCTCTATTTGCTAAAGGCAGTTGTAGCACTTCTTTTGAATTGTTAGACACCCGACTCCCCCTTAAATGGAAGTCCCTTCCAGAACTCCCCTTCAAATATCATGACAATTGTAACGTAATAGCCTCATATTGTGTCCATCGATCCTTCTTAATTATCCGATTCCTTAAAAGTGGGGTTTATGCTATTGATGTTTATATGCCACGACCACAATGGGTGCGTTTGGGTCAATGTCCGAGGAAGAATCCTTTCCCTTTCCAAGGAATGTTTGCCATTGTTGACGAGATGATGATCAACCCATGTCCATATCCACTCACAACTATTCAACCTCTCAAGCCCACAAGAAAGTATTTACTATGTACCAGTCGTCCATTGGGCGCTTTATGTTTTGAGCATACATCCAAGAATCTTTGTAGAGTTCAAGTAGAGTTTCCCTCTGATGATGATGATGATGATGATTATGATGCTCCTTGTCTGCTCCTTGACTTCATCAAGTTTGACCATCTTCCATTGGATACATTCGGGTCTAATTTGTCCGATTGGGCGAATCTTCCGAGCTACAAGTCTCTTACTTTTGCATTGACATCTTGTCGTTCTGAAGACATTACTTCAATTTCTATTTTTCCAATTAAGACAAGTTACATAGATGAAAGCATGGAAGAGGAAGAGCTAAGTAAGAAAAAGAAGAACTTGGCAGAGAAAGAAGGAAGAAGAAAAAGACAGATGAAGAACAAGATGAAGTTTTACCAGAGGCACGTGTTGAGGAGAGGTCTGATAATGAAGAAAAGAAGATTTTCCACAGCCAAACATTGAGAAGTTGATGTTTTTGTTATCTTTGTCATATACTTAAGGTTAAGGGTGTTTTTCCTGTTTTGATCAACTTCTGTTTTGCTGCTTTCCTACGCGGTTAGCCCTCTGCTTGGGTCGCGTTTCGCTTTTATCGACATTAATATATATTGTTATTATGCTTCTATCCCTTAAGCCTCTGTCGAATTGTTATACGCTTACTAAATTGATTTCCAATGCTTATGCTTCCTTGTCGTTGCCTTTTCTGATTTTTAATTCTTGTGATTTCTCTTGTGACCAAGTTTTTTTTTGGAAAGGAGAGAAATTTTATAGCTCAAGAATCGAGTGCCCTGAGGCTACAGGATGGTCTGCTATTTTTAACTGGCCGCTCTAGCGATACACTGAGAAATTCAATTAGTTTGTCTCTTGACAAAATCGATTCTAAGACCATTACATTGAGGAAGACGAACAAGAATAAGATTTGAAGAATCATGTACCTACAACTAACAATAGTCCTACCAAATTCACAATCTGTGCTCCAAGTGTTGTTAAATAGTATTAACCATTTGTTTAGTATGTAACTAATCTCAACATTCTCAATTCCATTATACAGTTGAGCCAGGGAAGCCAATACTTGGAATAAGAGAAAGAAAAGATAAAACAACCCTAAGCTTCTCGATGGTGATCGCGAAGCACAAATCTGCATCCGTCTTTTGATATGTTCGAAAACAAGGTAGCATCAACATTTGAGTTTGTAACAATTGGCAGCTGAGTGAATCCAAGAAATAGAAAGGGAAGTAGTAGATTAATATCATAATCTTGTAGAATTTATAAGACTAACTAAAATGATATTCTTCTCTTGCATTGATGCCTGCAAAGTGTTCTATACTGTCTTATTTTCAATTTTTACTTGGATTAAACAAAGACTAAATTCTTTTAGTTTCCATGTTTATAAAATTGAACATAGAAAAGAATCAAAATATAATTTTCAACTTTGACGGCTATAATTTTGAAGTCTTTTACTGTCACATAAAGTTGGTATAAAACTGTATGTATTTATTCTTTATTCTGGAGCAAAATATACTGGAAAAACTTTATTGTAATCGCACAATTGACACATACATATAAACATCACATTTTTGCCAATTTGTAATGTTGGGAGGTGAATGACCGTAAAACAGAACAGAAGTATATGACATCTTTTCTTATTATTGAACCATCTAGTCGATAATGTCACCGCTATAATTTATCATCATAGTGAGATGGTCTGCCTCCGTATCGACCCATTGAAATTTTCGGGATGTGTCTAATCATTAAAACCTATCATTCGTTGGAATCCTGCTGTACTTGGTTATCCTTTTGCTTATTTTATTTTAAGATCTAAGTTATACATGTTTGGTCAAGCAGAAGAAGAGTGTATCTAGGTATACAATTTTTGTTATGATATGATGAGTGCTCTTTCTTCTTCCAAAAACACTACTCTTTTACCTTTAAAGTCTCTTGTAACCTTAAGATTTTTAACACATGGGACGGATAAACTAAATGGCTAATGACTATAAATTTTATTTTATTTTGAGGTAAGAAGTTCTTAACACTTATACTTCTAATGTCTTCAAAACTTTGAAGTTAGAAGTTTAATAGGACAAAAATGATACTTACATGAGCGACTTTTTAAAGAAATGTAACTGAAATTTAATAATCACATAATAGAATTTGATTCCTTTCAAAAAGATTGATAGAACATTAAAAAAACAAACAAACATAGAACAAATGTACAAAAAGATTTCACACGAGATAAAATTAAGAACTATATATTATTTGAAAAAAAAATTCATCATCTAATCACAACATTATTTTAAAGTACTTTTTGGTTGTATTTTTCCTCTTTGGCAATAGAGACCAAAAATGAAATGTTACCTATCACATCATCCAATTGAAACTTTGAGATAATTATCCAAAACAAAACATAACAAATGAAAAACATTATCTTGCCCAGCCAGTCAATGAGAAGCTACGTTCCAGAATATGATATTAATTTAAAAACAAAAAATACATCCAAGACTTGAAACCTTAAAAAGATATATTGTATATTAAATGAATATAACAATCCATAAAAAAAAAAAAAAAAAAAATGAAGAAAAAACTATGATAGTAACAAGAAATCAGTAATGTTCAAGTGGTCCTTGAATGTCCAAATGGAATTTGAACATTGACCATTAGATTTAACAATTTCGATTATATTTATATTAAAAACTAAACCCTAGACACTAAAAACTAAACCCTGCACCCTAAATTATCGACCCTAGACATTAAAAACTAAATTTTAGACCCTAAATCATCCACCCTAGATACTAACATGTGACGTGTCATCGAATTATTAGTCTGGAGTATCACATCATCTAGGGTCGATGATTTAGAGTCTAGGGTTTAGTTTTTAGTGTCTAGGGTCGATGATTTAGGGTCTAAAGTTTAGTTTTTAGTGTCTAGAATTTAATTTTTAATGTGAATATAATCGAAATTGTTAAATTTAGGGTCAATATTCAAATTCAATTTGGACATTCAAGAACCACTTGAACATTACTAAACAAGAAATAATTAGTTAATCACAAAAACTATTTAAGACTCGCATATGGTAGTAACATCAGCTTTGTGTTCGCTCCAAAGTTTTCCTTTATAATCTTGGTATCATTATTGGTAATTGTAAGTTCTGATTGGACGAATTAAACCGTGTAATTTTTTGAATTTGTAGGTTAGCGAATCAACTCATTAGTTAGCTCGGACAACTAATTTTATATCTGATCATAAAGTGTGATTTAATAATCTGCATTTTTTTTTAAAAATGTTAACGGTTATTCCATAATAAAAAAAATTTCTTTTGTTCAAAAAATAATATATTTGCACACAAAAAATAAATGATAAAATATGCAACAACTACTTTAAACTAACACCAGTTTATTTAAAAAGTACAATTGTAGAGCACTATAGTTAAATATTGAATGATTAAATTTTTTATTATATATAACTGAAATTAATCATAATTTGAAATATGCACTTTTAGAAAAGTTGAGACAAATATATTTAGTAAATATAATTCAATTTATGCGAGGTAGAGCATAGTGAGCAACTAAGCTAAACTTTTCTAAAAAAATAAATAAATATCCACGTGTCAGTCTTGAATAGTCCCACGTCATCACTCCCCACCATATCCGTCCACCATCCCCACTCACTCTCTCAACAGTTAGCAGCACTTCCATTTTCCCGTTACACCGTTACTCCGCCCCCAAAACCGCCGTTACACAATCCCTGAAACCGCCGTGAAAAAGTAGCCGTTATTTAGCACCGGTAAATATTATTAATTACACTAAACATCAATTATTTCTACCTAATTTCAGAAAAGTCCAAAAGACAACCATCATACCATTTTTCCTCAATCATTAACTCTTCAAACCCCTAATCATAACCCCCATTTGTTTAATTTTAATTCTTTTTTGTGCTTTTCGATCTGTAATTTTAATTAGTGGGTTTTGAAATTTGTCTTTTGCAGCTTATTATTTTCCATTTGGGTGTTTCTGAAAAAGCTTAAAAAGCTCTGGAGCTGCCGATTTTTTTCTACTTTTTCTACAAGAATTTGAAATTTGTAAGTACCCTTTTGAACTTTGACTCATACCCTCTTTCAATACCTGTAAAAAGCTCAATCTTTCATGTTTTAATTTAAATTTAACCCCTTCTTTTCTCGACAATCATCTTGGAATCTGTAATTTTTTTACCCTTTTCTTCACATTCTTTGTGCTCATTTTTAATTTAAATTTGTACCTTTTCTAGTTATTAAAGCTTGTTTTTTTTATCATTTTTGCAGGAGGGTCTCACTCAGCTGTAAACACCTCGTTTTTAGCTGAGTTTAAGAGCTGCAATGGAGGTTAAACTGATATTTTTCTCCATTTTAGTTCTGGGTTTTGGTTTAGTTACTGTAATTTCTGACCCGGGTGAGGATGATAAGCAAGCATTGCTAGATTTTGTTAACAATTTGCCTCATTCGCGCTCGTTGAAGTGGAATGAGAGCTTGTCATTCTGTAATTGGACTGGCATTACTTGTAGCAAAGACGGGGTTCCTCGTGTTATAGCGTTGAGGTTGCCTGGGGTAGGGTTTACGGGTTCTGTCCCGGTGAATACTATCAGTAGGCTTTCAGCTTTGCAGACATTGAGCCTTAGATCTAATCTTATAAGTGGGGGGTTTCCTCAGGATTTGTTGAAGTTGAAGAAGTTGTCTTATCTTTATCTGCAGTTTAACAATTTATCCGGGTTGCTTCCAGGTGATTTCTCTGTTTGGAGCAATCTTACTGTTGTTAATTTGTCTAACAACAGGTTTAGTGGGAGTATTCCGGGTTCGATTTCGGGGTTAACTCACCTTACTGCTTTGAATCTCGCGAATAACTCGCTTCAAGGTGAGATCCCTAGTTTTGATTTGCCTAATTTGCAACAGTTGAGCTTGTGTAATAATAAGCTTACTGGTAATGTGCCTAAGTCTCTTGGAAGATTCCCTAGTTCTTCTTTTTCGGGTAACAATGTTTCGGTTTCGCCTGTTTTAGCACCTAGCAGTAGTGTTCCAAATCCGGATAGGAAGGCTCGTAAGGGGCTTAGCGAGATAGCATTGTTAGGGATTATAGTTGCTGCTTGTGTAATAGTATTTCTAGCAATTTTTGTTGCGATAATGATTTGTTGCTTGAGAAAGACGAACCCGGACGAGATGTTTTCGGATAAGTTGCAGAAGGGTCAGATGACACCGGAGAAAATGGTGTCGCGGACTCAGGATGCTAATAACCGGTTAGTTTTCTTCGAGGGGTGTAATTATGCGTTTGATTTAGAGGATTTGTTGAGGGCTTCTGCTGAGGTTTTGGGGAAGGGTACATTCGGTATGGCTTATAAGGCGATACTGGAGGATTCTACAACAGTTGTGGTGAAGAGGTTGAAGGAAGTGAGTGTCGGCAAGCGGGATTTCGAGCAACAAATGGACCTTGTGGGGAGTATTCGGCACCAGAATGTGGTTGAGCTTAAGGCTTACTATTATTCCAAAGATGAGAAGCTAATTGTGTGTGAATATTACAGTCAGGGGAGTGTTTCTTCTATATTACACGGTATGTTGCTCGTTCGACTCTTGTATTTGTGGTATTGATTGCTTTAGAATTCGATATTTGTGATGTTTCATTGGATTAATGCATGTTTTGAGATTGATAGATTGAATTTCGGAGAAAACCAAATGCCTTAGATCGTGTTTAATTGCTTTTCTTAGTGTTAATCTTTAGCATTCCATTTAGTAACTACGTGAGTACGACACTCGACTTCCACGTAATTACTTGATCAACAGACTGCACGTCCTTGTGTGTATGTGTTCAATACATTTTACTCCATTGAAATTTCATTAAAGTATAGCTAATTATTTCGGGTTTGCTATGTATTCTGATATTGGTATGCTCAAATAAGACGTTATCTGCTGATGTTTTGTCATAGCTGTGATTGTTTATATGTGAAGTTTGAGTGCCATTTTTTCTTAGAACTACAGAAAAGAATTCAATTGCATTGAATCCGTGTGAAATTGTATTCATATGCTTATACGATGTTATGTGATTTCATTAGATGCAAATTTGTGTGACCTCAGAACTAGCTAAATCTCACAAGCTTTACGTGGGTTGGCGAAGGTGAAATTCTAGTATATACCCAGAACATGACATTACAAATTAAAGGTCATTGCAAAATGACGTTGCCAGAAACTGAATTAGGCTGCTGATTTTATAACTAAAGGTTCAATTCCCGCGTCGTTGAGTCTCGTTTCTCATGTTTTCTGTACCTTGTGTACATTCTTCACTTCAACTTTCTCTTTATACTGATGTATGCTTTATTCTTGTGTAATTGGAATTGCTTTTATTGAACTTTTGATGTGATAAATCGCTGATGCACACGAAATGTTGCAGGCAAAAGAGGAGGCGAGCGAATCTCCCTCGACTGGAATGCGAGAATGAAGATTGCAACTGGAGCAGCAAGAGGACTTGCTTGTATCCATGCAGAGAATGGTGGGAAATTTGTACACGGGAACATAAAATCCTCGAACATCTTTCTCAACTCGGAACAGTATGGCTGCATATCTGACCTTGGTTTAGCGACTATAATGAGTGCACTAGCCCCTCCTATTTCTCGAGCTGCTGGCTATCGGGCCCCAGAAGTCACTGATACCCGAAAAGCCGGACAACCTTCAGATGTCTACAGCTTTGGCGTGGTACTGTTAGAGCTTCTAACTGGAAAGTCCCCGATTCACACTACCGGTGGCGACGAAATCATTCACTTGGTCCGGTGGGTTCATTCCGTTGTCCGAGAGGAATGGACAGCCGAAGTTTTCGACGTCGAGCTAATGAGATGTCCGAATATAGAGGAAGAAATGGTGGAAATGCTGCAAATTGCATTGTCTTGTGTGGTAAGAATGCCGGATCAAAGACCGAAAATGACAGAGATAGCTAAAATGATTGAAAATGTGAGGAGGGTTGAGGTTGAGTATCGGCCGCCTTCCGGGAACAGATCAGAAAGTTCTACTCCACCGCCACCGCCTCCGGAAATGGATGATGAATCATGAGTTTCTGAGCTAATTTGTGTCTGGTTTTCATTTTTTATTGATCTATTTATTTTTTGGACCCGTAGCTGGTTTATTTTTCATCTGATGGCTTCTCTGATGCCTATTTATTCTTCTAGTGAACAGATTCAGGCAAATATTGTACTTTGTCTTCCACTTTTCTAATGAAATTAGATCTCCAATTTATCGGTTGTGTTCACTTGGTCGGTGACGAACTGGATTTGGTTTGTCGCCTTTATAGTTCAAGCAGCGACTGATCAATTTATTGGGTTGACATTGTCCATGTGAACATCGCTGATGAATGTATTATGAGTAACGTCTTTTTTTTATGTATATGAATCAACTTTATGTTCGGGTATGAGATTAAATTATAGAACTGTTAACGTTATATTTTAAACTAAAATGATGTTCTGAACATTATATGTCATAACTTCTTTTTTTATCCATTACACCGTATATTATACTCAAATACGTAATCTTAGTTTATAGTTTTTTTTGGTTTTTTAATTGAGTGTTTTAAATTTTAATGTTACAGTAATATATAATTAAAGGACTTTTATGTCAAAAAACTAAGATTAAGACTTATACTTTTAGTAGTGCTATAATTTAGGGACTGCAAATGTATTTTACCTTAATGCTGCTTTACGATAGGGCTTTAATCCTCCGTGATGTTTGAGCCCATCTCTTGTGTAGATTCTTCAAATTTGATGGACTTTCATTTATTAACATTAGATACGTCGGAATTTGGTTTATGGTAGAAATTCTCTCAAATTATTCGGATTAACAATTAGTAAAATATGATTATCAAAAGGTAACTATTAAAATCTAAAGTCCGTTTGATTTTGGTTTTTTAGTTTTCTTCTGTTGTTTACTTTAAACGATGGATTTAATGTGTTTCATGAAAATAAAAAACAAACCCGACTAATATTTACAACAACAACGAACAATTGCCAACAAAATAAGGTAATAACAAACAAGTACTAATAAAATACTATACATCAACATTTAAATTAAATAAACCTGTAATTAGTAGAATAGTTAATTGATTTTTCATTTTATGGTTTCCTTTAGATGTTTACATAATTTGTCTAGTTTTTTTTAAACGTTGAATATTTACATTAACAACAAACAACTGCCAACAAAGTATGATAATAACAAACAACTACTAACAAAATAACATACACCAACATTTAAATTAAATAGACCCTTGATTAGTAGGGTAAAAACCGCTTAAAATCTGATTCTTCAACATGAAACTACTTTATTGAATTCATATTCAAAAGTTATAAATTTAACTAAAATCTACTGTTATCATAACCGAAAGTAAAAAAATTAGTGAGTTTCTTTTTTTCAATAACTTAATTTAATTTCAAATATATTGAATTTGATGTTTCAAATGATGTCTTTGTCTATCAATCATAGCTCAATTAGTGTATTTGCAGCAAATGATTATAAGTTTGACCTTGAAGAGAATTTCAATAACCTTTGATATAAAAGTGAAAAAATTAAATAATTTATTGTGTATTTTAAAACTATATGATATAGTGTAAATAAATAAGAGTTTAATCAAAAGATTCTTTCTATTTTTCTCAAAAAAAAAAAAGATTCTTTCTATGATTTCTCCTAGTTTAATGAAATATGTAACGAATAACAAAATAAAAATTTATCTTGAATGGACCAATATTACAATTATTTAATTAGTAATGATGTAGCCATATTTTTAAGAATAACTACAGAATAGTAATTCAAAGTGTTTGATTTGTCACTCAATTACTTGTTTAGAAATATGTTTACATAAGATTTTCATTAAACATTTGGTGTTAATGCGCTATTATATAAATATTATAAATCCAATTATTGTTCTTAGACCCTGCAAGTTGCTAACTAGTTGGGCAAGAAATTTCCCCTCTACAAAATTAAATCAATATGTCATATGTAATCAATAATGTTTAAGTGTAAATTTTTACCAAACTTCATATAAAAATAACATATTTTATATTCTCTTAAATTATACAAAAGGTTTGTTTATCAAAAAAAATTATACAAAAAGTTTGATGAACATGTAATCTTCTAAATATGTATTTTTTAGTCATTTTACCGCTCACTTTAAGGGACATCTCTTTTACCCTCTCAACTCTTCAAAAGTGGTATTATATAACCTCTAAACTTGCATTTTTTGGTCATTTTACCCCCTCACCTTAAAGGACTTTTCTTTTACCCCCTGAACTCTCCACAAGTGGCGTGTGCTCTACATTTATCAACTCGACGAAAAAAAAGGAGACTATACAACACGCGCTACAATAGTTGAATTTTCATAAGACACGTGCAATGAATTTGGACATGTCAGTATTTGTATTAAATGGACAAAAACACCTTAAATTTGGACATATCAGCACTTGTAATTAAAAGAACAAAAACATAAACATAATATTACAATAAAATATTGTAAACCATTACATATGCTCCCTATTGCATTTCTCTAAATCATATAACTCCTATTATAGTACTATTTTTGGAGAATTGAGATGGTAAAAAGAAAGTTCTTTAAGATGAGGTGATAAAATGACCAAAAAATGCAAGTTTAGAGGTTACATAATACCACTTTCGAAGAATTAAGAGAGTAAAATAAGATAAGAAAGTAAAATGATTAAAAGATACATGTTTAAAAGGTTATATGTACATTAAACTTCATGTAAATAATCATGTTCCAAATATATTACTATATAGAGATTTTATTGTATCGTGTAGCTAATCGTAATTGGTTCATCGTAGAAGTTCTCGATTAAGAAGTAATCTAACGGCGGGGTCCACACACCATAATGGAAAAAAGCAATAGAGTAATACCCACTCCTTTACAGTATAAATACAAAACCCTGAAATTTCTCACACCTCGAAGCCCTCTCTCTCTCTCTTTCTTGAAAATCTTCCAATCTTCTTCATCCTCCTCTCGTTTATCAGATTCTAATAATATCTCTTCTCTCAGGTAACGCCGTTAGCTCCATGATTCTCTCCGTTATTTTCTGTGTTATATCCGTTATTTTTTTCGATTTTTTTTTTGTTATGTCTGACAGGATCTAGGGTTTTTTTTAGGGATTTTTTTACCTTCTGATTTTCGGGGATGGCGTCGAAGCGGATCTTGAAAGAGCTCAAGGATCTTCAGAAAGATCCTCCTACCTCTTGCAGCGCAGGTTAATTTTACCTCAATTCTCTAGATCTGACCTTTTTCTTTTTATTCTTTTCAGGATTTTTATTTTCTTTATTTTATGATTTTCTGTTTTTTAATTTTGTTTTGGTTTTTGTTTGATTTGCATGTTTGTATGGTGTTGTAATTAGGTTGATTGATAGGTGGAATATATTATGTACCGGATTAAAACCAACAAAAGCTCGAGCTGATGATTAAAATTTATTATTGTTTATGTATTAATTTCTATCACGCGAATGGTCCTTGGGCTTGATGCTTGCACAATACAGGCCAGAAAGCCTCTAATACCATGAGCTGATCGTGAAGGCTCAATTATGGTTTATATATTAATTTTTGAGACACTGCCTCACGCGAATTCGGATGGGACTTGAAGAAGGCACAACACGTGTTGTCCAAAATATTGAGGTTGCCACGGATGGGACTCAAGACCTTTCCGTTGCATAGGGTCTAATACCAAGTTACTTAACCAAAAGCTTAGCTCGCTGATAGTTGAGCCTGATACCGCAAGCTTAGCTTGAGCTGATAGTTAAGGTTCAGACGCATCCCTTTACGCGAATGTCCTTGGGGCTTAAAGCGTGCACAACATAGGCTGGGCTTGCCATGTGTTTTTACCTAAACAAATATTGAGGTTGATATGAATTGAACTCAAGAACTTTCGATTATAGAGACCATGTTACGAGCTGATAGTTAAGGCTTAGGTATGGTTTATATATTAATCTTTGACAAAATAGTTGTATTTTTTAATATGAGCGTTGTGATTATGGTAGAGGTGTTGCAGTTAAGGCTTAGTTATGGTTTATATATTAATTTTGTTTTTGGAGGGAAAGTTTGCTGCAATTTTGAATGGAGAAGTTTGTCAAGTTTTTGGTTGATTGGTTGATTGATGCACAAAGTTTAGTGCAATTTTCAATTGTATGACGTCTTCCGAGAGTCTATTGTGGCTATGTTTGTCCTTGAAAGTTAATAAATTTCAATATGCTTTTGTTTGTGATGTTTAGCTGTAGTTGTTTAATTTGTGATTAATTTGATTGGACAATGGAATTTGGATGGAAAATTTGGTGCAATTTTAAATGGAGAAGTTCATCAATGTTTTGATTGATTGATTGATTTGCAAATAAATGATAACTGGTTTGGTTTATTGTTAATGGATATTGATATTTATCATGCTTTTGTAGTCAAGTTTAAATGAAGTTTGTAAGGATTGTTGTGAGCTATTGTGGTATGTTGAATACTCTCATCTCTATGTTGTTAAATTGCATGGTACATGTTATTATTGCGAGTATCTGTGTCTGCTATGGCTGTCCTTGAAAGTTCGTGAGCTTCAGTGTTCTTTTGTTTGGCATGTTCTAATTTTAAATGTGTAATATTCAATTGTGCGTGGAAGTTATACTGTTATCTGCATCTCTTATTTTGAATGACTTTTCAGGTCTGTTTTTTGCTACAATTTTGTGTATCTTATTGTGTCTGCTTTGCTTGATTTGCAAAGTTAGGCCCTGTTGCGGAAGACATGTTTCACTGGCAGGCAACCATTATGGGTCCTCCTGATAGTCCATACGCTGGTGGAGTTTTTCTTGTCACTATTCATTTTCCTCCGGACTATCCTTTTAAGCCACCCAAGGTACTTAGTTGATTCATTGGCATACCACTACTGTTATCATTTGATCTCTGCATGTATTTCAGCTGAGTCTATTTCTAGACTTCCCTGCACCCTCTATCGCTAGTTTTTAAAAGGTTTGGTGACATAAAAAAGTATAATGGCTCATGGTGTAAAATCCTCTCCCACATACGAAGATGATTTGAATTGCAGTCCTTTTCATTGGTTTGGAGTTGTGACCTCTAAGTTAGTGTTCTTTGGTTGTCAATACTGAGCTCGGGCTACACCTGAGTTGTGATTCTGTGAGCATAGTGATAGACATGGCTAGGAAATCTTTTGAAAGCATTACGTTTGCTTCAGCCTCTGGTAAGACAGTGACTTTAATTTCAGGTAAACGGATTGCCGATATGGGGACAATGAACAAAATCTGGCACCGATGTTGCTAAAAGAAGTCAAAGGCATCAGCAATCAGATTTACATGAGAGGTTTACTTTTCTAAGGACACCCCTTTAGAAAGCCTTTTAAGAAAATTTTATTTGGTTCAACCCTTTGGTAGGGTGGAGTGACTATATGTTTTTGTGGGATTATGCAGTTGATGAATGGGATATGTCACTCTTGCAATATACGTAGGGAAATTTGATTATTCACTATTGTACATGTTCAGTTGCCAGCTATGTTGCATGGACACTCTGTTAGTAGCCCGCATAGCTGTCTCTGTCCATTTTGTTTTTGTTTTTATTTGTGCTCTATTTTATGAATGCTATATCTTAGAGAAAACGTTTCTCGTATCCGTGTCCGTGCAACATAGGTTGCCAGTGGTAAATGACTTGTGGTGTGCTTGGCTCTGGTCTGAACCCAATTTGCGTTACTCTTTTTGAATAATATTTTGTAATAGGCTTTTTGTGTTACATGAGTTTAATCTTATAGCGCCTTCCCGTTTGATGTGTTACTCAGGTTGCTTTCAGGACAAAGGTCTTTCATCCTAATATCAACAGCAACGGTAGCATTTGCCTTGACATTTTGAAGGAGCAGTGGAGCCCTGCCCTCACCATATCAAAGGTTATTAATCTTTATAGACAACAAAACTTAACAATAAACCAAGCAGGCTGTAAACCGTGTTATTAAGTCAGAGATTGACACTAATGGTTGGTCAAACAATTGATTGCCTTAACTTTTTTTCTTTTTCCTTCAGGTTTTGCTTTCAATTTGTTCTCTGTTGACAGACCCGAACCCCGATGACCCTTTGGTACCTGAAATTGCCCACATGTACAAGACGGATAGGAGCAAATACGAGGCAACAGCAAGGAGCTGGACCCAGAAGTATGCAATGGGTTAACTGTGCTGTCGTCGGCTTTTGTGTTGTGATAGGGAGGGCTTCTCTACCTGTGGCTTTGGTCTTTAAGTTACGAATTATGTATGAATGAATGAACGAAAGAACGGATGATGAAAGTGTTTGTCTCTATAAGTAGACCAACTTGTGGTTTCTGCCCTTTCTAAAACACATTTGCTGCTTTTTAATTGTTTGTATGAGAAAAAGAAAGTCTTTATCCGTAGAATCTCCTTCAACTTCTTCGTATATCTTTTACTCGAACAGTTTACTGAAGGCTCGACTCATCATGAGTGATTAGTTAACCTACCTCTATCTTGTAAATGAGGGTTGGTCCGAGTATTCGTTTTTGTCAAATTTGAAGTTCAAATTTTTACTTGGTAGACATTAGAAATAGTTATTGTCAAATTTGAAGTTGAATGGGGATTTTAAATTGTCGGTAAACATTAGAATTAGTTAATCTTTTCTATGCAATCCGTTCAGTCTACCGTTCTTTTTTTACCAAGGTTGTAAATTTTTCTATCGAAAATTTGTTTCAACCGATTATAGTATTGTTGTTTCTATACTACATAAGAATTTGGTAGTGTGCTCTTGTTAGTAGGTTGAAGTACTAAGACAATTTTTGTTAGTTCCGTGATTTGTTTTGGCCTTGTGAGTGGGTAGGTGTAAGTTAGGTGCTATGAATTGTCAAATAAGCAAACATTGTTCTTTCAAATCCTTTATTTGATAACTAACTCCTTAAGTACATCCCTTTTTCCTGAACTGCAAAATATATTGGGCTTGGAAATTAATCTCAGTTATATTGTGTTGAGTTATATTTTAATATTAGCGGTCAATTTTTTTTACATGACAACATGATTTACAAAAAAGACTTGTTTGATATTATTATTATTATTAATATATTGTTGTATTTATATTTGTATATATGATAAAGTTGATACAAATGAACCTTCGAACTTGAGCCTGTAAGTACCTTGGTGCCGTTGGTGTCCTCCTGTGGATATGTAGCTAGGCCTTTGACGCCCAAGTTAGTTTGCGAGAGAGAGAGGGAGAGCAAAAGTAGATAAAAGAACGGAGAAAAAAGTTGTGAATGAGAGTAATTATTCATTGCGGTGAGAGTAATTATAGTGGTAATTCTGTCAAGCTGGCAAGACGCGAGCAGATTGTTTGTTTCTCATGGAATTCCATCCTCTGTTGGCAATGCTGGAGTAGAGATATGGTAAGTGTCTAACTGCTTCGATCACAGGGGTGTATCCAGCTAAGGCGAGAATTAGGAATAGGCTTATTGTTCTTGAGGCTTGGATTCTCATCATCCTCGTCGTATAATAATATTGAATACCTATATGTCATTATACAACGAAATTCCATTTTCACATTCCTAATCTCAATTGGTGGAAAAAAAAAAAGACATTTTTAATTTTATACATGAGAAGGCCGGATAAGAACATATTCTTGGATATGGCTATGATATTTGTTTATATGATGGGCCCTTCTCAAGGCCATGTTCTGAGCATGGGCCTTTAGTTCTCAACTACGAGCTCTTAAGGCAAAAGTTCCTTTTTTTGAAATAAAATTTCTATTATTTCAAATTTCAAAGCAAATTTCAGAAAGTATAAGTTTGATGTCAATAAATATTTACAGGAATACATCGCCATTTTACATTTTAATTCAATCAGTTTATAGACATGGTAGTGATGCCTATTTAAACATGTGGTTTAAATCGAAACTTAATGGCCAGCCTCATTTGTTAGTGAAATTAAAATCGCATGGTAAAGTGGTCTTAATATACTCGCTTTAAATCCAGCAGTCATTTACTTGAGAAAGCGTGTTAGATATATTAAGAAAAACTACTTATGCACCTTAACAATTATCTATTTAAACATAATTGTTAAGAGATTTTGTGACATGTATTAAATTTTTATATATTCTAGAAAATGAATTTAAATTTGTGTACTTGCAAAGTGGTACATGCCACAGTATACTTAAATAAAGAAAAGAAGAAATTGCATGAAGCATGAATGAAATGGTCAATATAAATCTAAGACATGCCCTATTATTTTTTTCTTGTGGTAGTAATCCTCTTTGCACCAAATTGAGAGTCAGAAATCTTTAATTTAAATTGAGAGTCAAATCTCATTGGGACTATAAAATTACCTACTGCATTGCAATTTGCAATCGCTGCTTATACTTTTTTTTTAAAAAAAATATCTATTCTAACTCGGTGTCAAATCTATTTTTCAAAAATAATATATCCATAAGAGCAATAAAAATACACATTTGAAGTATAAAATGTGTTGTCACAGGAAAATGAAGTGTAGTCATATGAATTATTTCATGCTTATAATTTTAATAAATTTATAGTTTAATGAGTGATTTAACATTTGTTTCCTGAAAGTTGTGTGATTTTAGTGTTGTTAATAGATAATAGAAATTAATTTATTTTCCTTCTACATAGTCTTTTTTTTAATCATAACTAATCATAATTATTGATATCTATTGTTTATTGAATATTGAAAAAAATTTAAAAGGAAGAATTTATCATATAAAACATGAGATATAATTGTTTAATTTTTATAATATATTGTTTAGTCTTTGTATTTTCTCGTACTCATCAATTTTTGAAATATATTTTTATTTATATCAATTAAATTGTTGAATACAAAAATTTGAATAAAAAAAGAAAAAAATTTAAATTTTGATACTATATTAAATAAAAATATAAATTATTTATGAGATATGGCCAAAATAAATCTGATTTACCAAATATGAAAGAAAATTCAAACTTATTGCACATGCAACTTAAAGATTTAACCGACCAAATGCATCAAAACACAAAGAACAACAAATCCTATTGACTAAAAATAGTGAATCAACAAATCCTCAAACTTGCAATTAATGCATCTTACACCATCTAATTAGGAATTAATGAAATTTTTGCCCACATTATTTTACAAAAAAATGAATCTTTTGCTTATAAAAATGAAGAAAAACAATTAAGTAAAGATTAGTTGTACTTTCAGTACATTCATATAATTGTTTTTCCTATAGGGCAGTGTGACCCATGTCTTTTTTATGTCTAACAACATCGTATTTACATTATTTAAATAAAAATAATTTCTTTAATTCTAATTACGAAAAGTTCTATTCATGGCTTATAAACATATTGTTGTATTAATATCGTTCCATTTATAAGCACATACTTGGTGTCAAGGAAGTGGCTTTTACAAGATATCAAGTACTCGATTAGCTATATTTGGGTACATTTCCTCGAGGGCGCCCTAAAAAGTTCCTCCATCGAATTAAAACATGATAGTAATAGTTAACGTCTCTATAAGCTACTAAAAATGGTAAGCAACACGAATAAATCAAATAGGCTCCTAATCAAACTTATTGAGGTCGTCATTTTGATTTGATTTGATTTTATCAATTTAGACTATAATGTTATAAATAAAACGTAGTTTACAGAATCTTGAATAAAAATGAAATCCATGGGCCATAAAGCAAATATGATAGTAGTTCATGGGCCACATACATATTTTAACCTTCCAAACTGAGATAACATATCTCAATTCTTTATTATTTCTATTTTAGTTTCAATTAGAAAATAAAAATAATCCTAATTAAATACTAAAAAAATCAATTATTTTCCGGCAAAAAGGTCGTGCACACGAGTTGGAAAGTATATGAAGTACTACCTAATTAAGCTCCCTAAAATTAGGTCTTTATGTTTGCTAAACTAACCTTTTTAAATTTGTCTTTAGTCAAGACAAAAACTGATAATTACAAGCTGAACTCCACTAATTATTGTTATTAATTACTAATCAAAAATTTAAATTTCAATGTATGACATGGCCATTGGAGAGTCAATCGAGTCGCCACATTCTTTAATTTGTTGTTGAGGTGGATAATACATACAAGTACAAAAATATATGCTTCAACTTGTACTTAATATGTAAAAATTCTATTAATAAATCATTAGATTTTGATAATTTGGAGACGTTATTTTGAGTTTAATTATCTAATCATTATACTTTTGTACCCAAATATTCATAGAATACAAGCTTATTAAGAGGATTTTAATTATTTATGTATACATATATACAAAATTTAAAATACACATTCAGGTATTATTATTTTATTTTTAGCTTACTTTATTTTTACTTTGTGTTATTAATCATTGATTTAATTTCATGTCACACATCTAATGGTATAAAAAAGAAATTGTTACTTTGTGCATAGAATTTACTTCAACCTTCAAATATAATAAGAAATCAAATTTAGGTAAGAATATTATACATATCCATATCATGTCGAGTCATCAAGTATTAACTTTATGACCAATTTCAAGTCAAGTGTCTTTCATGTGTTAGCTAGTGCGAATCATAGACCGAATACATCAAAAATCTAATCTATATATCCAAACGCAATTTGTAAATGGCATGTTAAAAAACTCCCAAGAATGTGTATAAAAATAACAAATCTATATGAATAAATACCCTCTAAACTTGAATTTACAACATGAATCTATCATACAATATGTTAAATTTCTACAAAATTTGAGCTCTGGAATATGTCAAGAACGCTATCATTATGTTGATATCTAAAAGATTAACCTAGTAGCTAAAGAGTGGTTAAAAAATATTTTACATATTTATATTCACAAACTTTATGTGTTTGTTAATTAATTAACTTTTCCATGAGTGACTAATCATTCTCTAATCAAAAGATTCTTATACTTGATATTTCTCTAATCCTTTGATTATTCTTGATTTTTCGTTTGCATCTCTCCTTAATTCAAACTTTATAAGTAATTAATGTCTGGGTTTGCATGTTCCATGCATTAACCATTATAAAAATATATTTTTTTATGAGAACAATTTTTATTTTTTTTATTAAGCACCGCATACTAGTATAAAAAAAATTTTGGGATATACTGCACAATATTTGGGATATACTGCACAATATTAATCATGCACATATATATTATTCTGTTGGATTAAAAATTCGAGATGGAATCTCAAAATATCCATGGTGATATTATTTGCAGTGCATTAAAAAATCTTCTTTTTTTGTTTGACATGAATTAATAAACTTAAGTCATAATTAATGTTCATAATTATTTTCTAACCCATCCATCTATGATTTTTTTTGCCTTTAACAGTCACTAAAACGTCCTCTAATTGTGACCTTTGGAGTTCAATTATATGTTTATATGGGTGGCATGTTCAACATTTTCTGATCTGATATCTTGAACATTAATTGAAGATTGATATGGATGCAATTAATGTTAGATCATCTGACTCGATAACATTGTAGAAAAATGAATGAAGAATAATATATTTGGGAAATACTAGTAATATTTTAGAGCTTCTCAATATTATAGTTTGATAGCTAAGCTAGGGGATTAATTCATATTTATGTCAGATATTAATGGAAAAGGTTTTGTAACTTTTATTTTTAGCTCGAGCGTTTTGGTTCAATCATTTAGGTAATATGTTATCAGAACTTCTATAATTGAAAGGTTTTGAGTTCGATTCCTACCAATCTCAATATTTGTTGAATTAAAAAAAAAATACATGATGGGTTGAGCATGTGTTGTGCACACTTCAAGCCCTAAGGACATTCGCGTAAGGGGATCTCGATCGAGCTAATAGTTAAAGCTAACAACATTTTTTATATTGATCTTTGACACACTACCTCACGTGAATGCTCGTGAGATATTGAAATGTGCACAACATAGGCCCAACCACCATGTGTTTTTAGTTCAACAAATATTGATAAGATTGCCAAAATCAAACTTAGGACTTTTTTATTGCAATGACTCTAATACCGTGTTACCTAACTGATTGAAGCAAATGTCCAAGCTAATAGTTAGTCAAACAATATTTTTATTAATCTCTAACACATATACTATTGGCCAATTGCTTTGGATATGCATATATAACCTCATATTTTCAAAATTCAAAGTTATTAACACAAGCAAACTATAGGTGGTACAAATTTACGATATGGAAGCTTAAGTGTTGAAAATGGTAATATATATAGGTTGATATTGTCAATTTTAGAATTTTGAGGCATTAATTAGCAATTAAACAAAAAACGTGAGGGTAGTTAGTAACTTTACGACAAATATATGGGGTTATTTATAACTTTGGACAAGAATATATAGCTATTTTTAAGTTTTGGACAATAAATTTACATTATTTGTAACTTTTGAAAATTTACGAGTCAAGTTCAAAATGTATTTGACTTAAACAACGATGTTCGTTTGGTATGAATATTACCGAGCAAAACTACCTTAGTCCAATTGTAATATTTTTTGTGGTGAAGTGTATATACACTAATTTATACATGGAATTTATTATAGGATTCTAGAGGTACTTAAGTGAGATATACTTACAATATTTAAAAGGGAAAATAATCATAAAGGAGAAGGAAGATTATAAGATTTAATATGTTGTTCTACCCATTAAATAAACTTTCATTTTAAGTTAACATACAGTACGTAATTAATATTACTATAGACAAATTCTAGCAAACATGCTTTGGCTTAATTGATTTCTAAGTTATACTCCATTAATAATGGAGTACCTTGCATTAATAATGGATTATTGATGGAATAAATTAAATATGCATACCAATTCCAAATAATTGAGAATAAGATATCTAAATTTTTTTGTATTAAACCATCACTATTCCATATTCCAAAACTAATATTACATGTATTTTCATTATAATAAAGGCATTATAACTCAACTACCCAACTCCATTATATATGTAAGCATTAATTCCAACATGATTTGCTCATCTCTTTAATTTTTGTTGGTCATATTTAAATCCTAAATTTGAGGATTTAGACCAACTTTTCTCTTACAATCCATCTCACATTATTTGCAATAATTATAGACTTTTTGCCTTTTCTCATTTTAATAAAAAAAAACATAAAGAAATATTTTCTTTGGATGGATTAATTCAATTTCTACAAATAACTAAAATTTCAAAATATTTTAGTTAACGTCATTAAAATCATAAATTCTGCATATTTCTCATATCTTCAATATTAAATCAAAGGAAAAAGACCAACGAATTTATATGCGCATTTGTTAGCTAGAGCAGTTGATATTAAAAATATATGTGACTTTCTGACACAAATTCATTTTTTGTAATCGTATAATATTATGTATTTTTTGGTGCAATTTGGTATAGTTTACATGAAAATAGCAATAATATATATTGAATTATAATTTTCATTAAATCTCTTATTAAAAATCAAATACAATATGACATCATAAGGTAAATGATTCTTGCCACTATCCGTAGCACGATAGTGATATCATCAAGTGATATACACTTGCCTTGTGCTTAAATCACATAATGATATCATATTGTTTTAAAATGATACATTAGTCTTCCAATATTACTTAAAAGATAGAGATGATTTGTTGATGATAATAAATTATACTAACTATATTCAAACAATTACTTTAGTGAAGATTAGATTAAAAAACAAAAAGTGTTGTAAGTTTAAATGTCAAAAAAAGTTAACTTTTCCAAAAGAAAAAATCCCTCTCATATTTGTTTACGTTGAGTAGAAAACTGTTTAATTAAGTTATTGATCGGTTGAGACTCTTTTTTACCAATTACGCTAACAATTATGGTTAAATGTTTTATATTTTTTACGAGTACCTTAAGTTATGATTCAAATTCACTGAAGCCCAATGGCCTAAGGGCTTAAGCAATCCAAGCCCAAAACAACATAGAAAGGTGCCCAAACCTCGAATCTCCAAGTTCGGTCAGATTTCTGCACAACGAAAAAGACTCGATCATATTAAGGCAAGTAGGTAATTCAACTACTTACAACCTCTATAGGTTGTGGAAGACACTTATGACAAAGTAAGTGATCCATCACATGCTCTCTTTACTTTAGTTATTCATCACGTTAAAATTATTCTTCACTTATCATTGTTTACTATATTGATCGTCGATGTGTCACTAGGATCTATATTTGCCTCATGTGGAACTTGTTCAACAATATAGAACCTCGATATGCTTATAAATTTCATTATATTAGAAATGAAACATTAATATATGATTATGCAATAATTATATAGCTAAAATCAAAGTTCATATTCTTGATCATGGTGCTTTAAAAAAACAAATAGAAGAAGAAGAAAACAATAATGATGGAATTGTTCAATCTTCAATACTATTGTGTGGCTCAATAAGCTTAATTTTCTTCTAGCATTCTAGGAGATGATGCTAATTTTGACTTTTTTTAATTTTCATTTTTGAATAAAATTGTTGAAAAGAAAAAAGCCATAAATTAAAATTCAATAAGAAAAGGATAGAAATTGAGTAGTTTGAGAAGAGCAAAAGAAAACAAAAATCAAGGTTATAATTTGTTAAGTAACTAAATATAATAAAATATTTTTTAGTTTTTAAAATAATAATTAAATAATTAAGCAACTTGGATCGAGACCTTTCAAAGGATTTTGTCTATTGTTATGTACTTCTTTGCTTGTTTGTTTATTAATGGTTTCATACACTTTGTTCTTTGACAAACTCCAAATCTTACAGCTTTTTACTGTCTTGATTTGATAAAATAAAGTAAATTTAATCCTGATTAAACCCTCCAAACCTTTTGTTCTTTTGATTTTTTTTTTTGTTTTTAATATGGAATAGTGATGGTTTTGTACAAAATTATTGATTTGTTCTATGTGAGTGACATAAGTGTGATTGGTTCATAAATGGGTGTTATATATACTTTTTGTGTTTTTACCATCAAAATATAAAATTAAACTTTTGTACAAAAGTTTGACGATGAGTAAATACTCAAACCTTATTCCAACCTCTTGGTTCATATAGAAGAGACACATAGATAAAAGTGAATGCAAATTACATGAGTTACGTTACCAATTTTAATATCATAAACATCATTAGACAACATACTATATATATCTCCATTTCGACATGGAAATTTTTTCGCTTTTTGTTTCGTCTAGCTCTTTTAGAGTGTTTCTTGCTCAAACTTTCTACTTCAATACTATTTAATCTAGACTTGGTCGTTATGAGTCTACAAAGTTTCACTCAGTTTATTACTAATATCAGTTGTAACAATCTAGTCTAATACTATGCACTCAACTCATTAGTCTTCATCGCTTTGAAACAGTTTACATGTATGAATTAAAAAATATGCGTTAGTAATAAATTCCACTCATGTGACTCATCCACTCTCCAATTTTTTGGTGTAAGATGCAGTATATATCTACTAAAATGCATTATTCGAACACCATCCATTACAAACCATGTCACCTCCATATCTCTTTATCTCATGTCTCAAAACTATTCAAAACCAGAATAATATACCATGAAAAGTTAGATATATTATTTGTTTTACCTTACTAAAATGGGTAATAATCTAACTTCCCAATTAAACTATGTACATGAGAACAAAACATTAATTCCTAAAATACATTCCTCAATAAATTGACCAAATCAACTAAAAAAAAATCCTCACTAAATCATACCAACATTTTTATTAAAATAGCTCGTTTAACATTTTTGAAAGAAAAATGAGCTATAAGTAAATAAAACAAATGAGAACAAAACTAGTATTGCTATTTGATTTGGATGTCTATAGCCGAAGTGCCGCTTATGCCACAAACTTACACCTTTAATGTCAATGTCACAATAATCATGAGTCAATTGGAATGTAATGAGGGTATTTATTTTCCTTTTGAACTTTATTAGTAATTAAATTTGGATTAACCATAACGGACAATTAAGCTTACTTAAACCGTTCAAATACCCAATTTGCATATATCTA
Source organism: Euphorbia peplus (assembly GCA_028411795.1). Taxonomy (NCBI): domain Eukaryota; kingdom Viridiplantae; phylum Streptophyta; class Magnoliopsida; order Malpighiales; family Euphorbiaceae; genus Euphorbia; species Euphorbia peplus. The sequence goes on from CP110839.1 coordinate 32,919,709, forward strand.
AAAATAATTGAAAAATGTAGCTCTCCATTAATATTAGCACAACTAATTAGTGATTAATCACTACCCATCAAAGCATAAGCCAAAATCTAATACCCAACAAAACGGCACATGATTGGACAATTTGCCTCATTCTCATTCTTGTTTTGTGTTTTTTTACATAATAATTATGATTAATTAGTGCTAATTAATAATATTAATTTCTAGTCAAAGCAAGCCATTGAAAAATATTTTGGCTGTGATAATGAGAACCTAACAAACCAATCATGTGAAGAAAAAATCAAAAACAGCTTTCTAGAGCTAATTGAAACAAAATATATACTTAAGCATATAACTCAACTACATAATCTTGCCAAAAATGATACAAAAAACCAAATAATGCTTTTATTCCACTCCTTGCCTATTTTCAATCAAGCCAAAATTTATGAATCAAACCTAGCCAAAATAAAAGTATTTTCAATCTTATATTATATGCTTACAGTGCTTACAATGTGTTGATTTGAGGACAAATTAGGCAAAAGTTGGTAGATATTTTGCATTTTACACTCGTAAAACTAAATGAACGAGATTTGATGTAAAATGATTAATATTTATGTGATATGAGATGTGACTATTACATATAATTATCTCTTACTTCACTTCAAAGTGGTAGATGATATAGTTATTCGATCATTTCAAAATGTTACTTTCTTTCTTTTGTATTATAATATTTTTTATTTTGTAATTCGAGACTCGTCCAATTTTTTTTATTGGTGTATCATTTTCAAATTAAAGTATTTTACATCAACAACTTAAACCAATCTTAATCGGTAAGTCTTACAAAAACTTAGCTGTGATTTTTCTACGGGTGATAACGGATCAAATCGGGAGCAAGTTTGTATTCCAAATTTCCACCAAAACTTTTGGTTGCAGGTTGAAGAATCTCTAAAAAATAGTTCGAAATGTTTTTGCCTCTACACCCGCTCAAAACGAGTACCTATGAGTTTCAAATATTTTTATCACTCCAATTTGCCTATATTATTTTATACTTAATAAATTATTAAATTAGTTAATATACAATATAGTTACATCTATATATATATATATATTTGTTGATTTTACGAGATTCTGTGGGGATTTTTTTGTACATCTCCATCAATTTGTTCATGGATGGACCGTGTATCTTTACGGATCAGATATAGCATTGCTCAAACTCATCCAAATTTATTCTTTGGACGTACATCACACCCGTACTCATCCCCACTTCAAAAGAATTCGGTGATTCCCCTACCCCGTCTCATGTGGATTCCCGTGGGTTTCGGATTTCCCCGTTCTATTACCATTCATAATTTTATCCTTAACAAAATGATTAATTAACCAATTAATTTATTAATTACTTAATAATGATAGAAGTAAAGGCAGCAACTTGTCCATAAAACTCTGAAAGATGTGTTGTCAGTTGTTGTGGAAGGTGGCATGGCATGGATATTTGCACCCTTAATTCAAATTGTTTTTTTTAGTTTTGGAAATTAATTTTATTAATAAAATAAACAAATTAGACAAAATCAATACGAGAAAAAATACAAACATGGGCGGCTTATTTGTTTGACACGATGTTCGAGAATTTTACAGGCCCATTTTAGATATTAACTGGCCCGTCCATTTGGCCCATATTCAACTATTACTTTTTTTACTTATTTTCACCCAAATTTACCCGTCTGGCTTAAGTATATGAACCTCAAAAATTTTCAAGCAAAAGATGATATTTTACCACTTTGACCAACTCTTATTAACCTCAAATCTTTCGGTCGCATATATATAACATTAATATAAGAGAAAAATAAATATATAATTGACACTATTATATGATGTTGTAATTTAAATTTCAAAGAGAATGATATTTACTTTATGCAATGAATTTTTTTTTTTTGACGGAAACAATTTATGCAATGAATTAAACAAACATATTCTTCATAATTAACAACTGTATTTATTGCTTTAAATTACATTGACCAACTTTTTGCTTGGAATTAAAGAAGCATTCACCAAATGTATGTTGATTATATATTTTGCCCATTAAGAGATCTATTATATATTCCAACCAATTGAATGTGCAAAATAATTCAAGAAGTACAAAGTGTCTTTCATAAATACTAATCAACCAAACTTTCATAAGTAATTTCATCTACAATATTTTGGAATGTCTCTAATTCTTTATCATTCAAATGATAATGTTTTATAATTCGCTTTTGGGAGTCATTTTTTAACAACAAAAAATAATATTTGGACCAATTTAGAATTTTGTTTTTTTCTGTTGTTTGTGGGATTTGAACCACAAGCTTCATATTGTAACATTATAGCCTTTAAGCTATATTAATTTGTTAACAATTCACAATTGTAGAAAATAATTATTCGTAATAGCTCTATAAACTATCAACAAAACCAATCAGATCCTATATAATTTCTTTTACATAAATAAATTAAACCTTTCTAAAAATATTATAACCTATATCTATAGGTATATCATTAAATTTTACAAAATTAACAATAACTCATTAGTATTATCTTTGCTATATATAACCTTAATACTTTTTTAGCATTAAATGTTTTAAAATGGAAAAGTACACTGAAATACATATATTCTACGTTTATAAAATTTAAGAAGTAATAATAAAATTTTCCTCCAAAAATAACAATAACAATAATAATAAAACATTTAAACAAATTTTAGAACACGCTCAATATATAACGTCATTCATATATTGGACATATAATTTAATGAGTTAGACTCTGGAATATTAATTTTATTAGGATCTATACTTTTAAATTAGAAATAAATTATTAATTGAATGTACCTTGTTAAATTATTATTCGTTGAAGTGCTACGTGACATAATATTTTAAGTTTGGCATACCACTTCATCCGTACGCCAAAACATATAATGAAATGTCTCACAAAAGCTATTTTAATTTTCACCAAATAATAATAGTATTACGTTGTTTGCAATGGTACTTAGGAGTATATTTCTTAGTGTAGTAAAGGCCGCTATCCATTAGTTGAAAGCCGATGTTCTTTGAGTACTTATCAAGTTCCGAAATTTGGGAGCAAGTCGAACTTTAAGAGTCTAAGCGGGTCTAAACGATCAAGTCATTCTGATCAAATACTCGCTCTTAATGCTTGCAATGCCTGGATAGACTTAAACGATTAGCCCGACTTACAGGGCGTTTGTTTCTCCGTTTCGTAGCTGTTTTTTGCATTTTCAATTTAAAAAGAAGTTAATTCAATGTTTGGTTAAAATTAGAAAAAGCTATTTTTTGCTTTTGAGGTAAGAATCATCAAAATGTACTGCTTTTCTTAGTAGCTACTGATATTATTTTCCATTATTATCTTTTATGTTCTACATTAATAAAAAAAATTTATTATGTCAAAATTAGTAATTTCATATATTAACAACAATACTCAATTATAATTTTACCAAACACTAAAAATGAACATCAAACCGCAAATAATAAAATGAAACATCAACCGCAAAAAAAAATAATTAACATCAAAACCACAAACATCAACAGTAAATATCAAATCAAACAGTAACAACAAACTCTAACAACTCAGAGACCTTAGCCTTCTTTATGTGCCCAATTAAATTTGACCGTTAGCTTTGAAAGCTGTAATCATATTTACCCAATCATTGACCAATAATTCAAGCTCAGGAAAGCTTAAATGAGATCAGTAACAGCAGAATTTTACCTGGGTTGAAAAACGATGTTACTATAACAGGCTCTATATCCTAGGTTGGTTGGTTGCTTGCTGTCTATTGCCACGTTAATCTTAGCTGTAAATTTACAAAATAAGCACACGGTGATAATGAAAAGGCCAAAATAGTAAAATTTCCAGAAAGTAAGATAATATTACTATATTTGACTAAATTAAATTAATTTTCTTTAGTCATATTTGAAATATATAATATAAGTAGATTTTTTTTTAAACCAATTTATCCTTGCTATATATGTCAGGTCACTTTTAAAAATATTTAGTAAATCTATCATTCATATCTCAAAAAAAGTAAATTTATCATCAATAAAAGAATAAAACTTCAAAGTTTTTACTATTACAAAACTAGTTAACTATGATAAAAAAAATTTGGTTTTCCATTTGGTTTTCGAATCATATTAGACTGGCTAATCCAGATTTCGGACGAGTTCAAGAATTGTGGTATTTAAATTTCTCCCAGTCGTCGTTGTGGGGATCGATTTGCAGATCTCCCTACCATGTCCAGCCCTACACTATTATTGCGCAAATCAACAATAGGTTTAACTATGATATTCTAAGTAGTGATTGATTTTATTTAACATTATCTAATGCTCTATGAAAAAATCTACACTTTTTTTTTATTTAGTTTATCTTTTATAAAGTATTAAACTTCCTTTAAAAAAAAGTATTAGACTTTATCAATAAGTTTGAGAGTTAAGATAAAAAAGATATTCGAAAACATGTTGAAGAGGATAAAGTTATACCCTAGGATTTTGAGTATACAATGGTTTGCTAACTTTATAGAAGATTTTATACTTATATTTTGATTATACAAGTCAATTGTGATAATATTTGAAGTAGCTATTAATAAAACTATATGGAAAATGACTAGGTTGAGTAAAGAAAAAGATCACGGTCTGAATCGCACTATTATTATTGGGAGAAAGCTTGATATTATAATTTACCAACTGTTCTTTTGAGATTGGATTAGTCGACATCCAATGTGATGTTTTTTTTTTTATTAAAATCCAATGTGATGTTAGAAAACCAATTAAATTAACTAAAAAGTTAAATAAAACTATATAAGTACATTAAAAAATTAAGAATGGTAAAATAGATTTCCATGAAGAACATGGATCCCATAATGCCCAAGGCTCAGAGACCATAAATGTGCATTCCAACAATCATAACATTCATACAACTCTCACCGAACGCTATATTATGCTTCAGAATAATATACCGTCATCATCCTGAGCAGAATTCGACACTACCTAATTGCCCCATGCTCACTAAATCTGAATACTTACACATTCTCACTTTTTCTCTAGTTTAACTATTTTGTTTCTTTCTCTCTAATTTGGACATCAGATGTCATCATAGACCACTACACATTTAATTTTCACATTCGATTGGAAATTTTATAAAGAATAGTTGATATGAAGTAATGGAATACGAGGCATAGGATAAAAATGAAAATAAAAAATATTTGAATTATAAGATATTTACATAAATGAAGTTTTTGAAAATTAAACAATTTCTTTTTCTCAAAAAGAACACTATTCAAAAAATTATGAAAAGAAGAAAGATAGTTGAAGATACTTGATAGATAATTTCAAATACTCCTAAATAACATGAAAGCCATCAAAACCGTAACGGCCTTACTTGGGTCCTCCTATGTAATTACCAAATTAACCTTTCAAGTTAACTTGACTAGTAGTAGTAATTAAGAGACAACGAATGGGGTAAATTAATAATTAAAGCAATTTTAAGATAATAATTAATGAAATTAAATAAGAAAATGATATCTTTAGTCAAAGTTAAGACTGAACCAAAGTGTCCGGTCTCACGTGACATGAATCCCTACTTCCAAGAATTTAAAAGAAAAAATCTATTGCCTCGTCAGCTACTTTTCCACTTTCCCATTGGCTAAGCCCCTATAGTGGGGTCCTAGTTGACACGTGTGAGAAGTACACGTGCCCTATATGCGGCGCCTAGGTAACTAGTTGTATCTCGTCGCCGGGGTCACTTTCGTCTACTCCATATTGAGTAGCATGGATACGACAAGTCGTTTAAGCAAAAGTTTTTGTATTGGGAAAATTTTATAAAATAAAATGGAAAATTATAAAATCGTACAATATTAGGACGTGAGAAAATGACACCAATTTATGCTCAATGTTTACAAAAAGGCACTAGTTTAGGGTTTAATAGAAAAAATTTTATACGTTATATATACACAATTGATAAAGATGATTTGTCAGTTTTCGTACAGTAAGTACATACCGGAAGTTATATGATTAACAGTGTAAGTTAAAGCGTCAAATTTCGTTATTGAATTTTAAATTGGTACCATTTTATACATTAGGCCTATCTTAATTTTTTTTCTGTAAACACTAAACCTATTTTAGTATTTTATTCCGAGTAAAATTAAATAAGTATTACTCAAGGTCTTATATAAAACTGGTTTAATTTCATTTGATTGCACTTTTTTCTTTTTACATTTTGTTATTTGTTTTTGAAAATAAAATAAAGTTGTTTCTTGGATTGTTTGTGGAATTAAAAGAATAGTTAGTTTTGATGAGGTAGATCAAGTCTTTGTTCAAAATTCGACTGATGTGGATGGAGCCATAATAAGAACGTGAAAAATCGGTGTTTTTAATATTTACATAAGAGATACTAATGACCGATAGTTTAACGGTACATGTATGGCCGAGCTAGTATAACCATAGTTCAAGCCCGTTATCAATATTGAGATTTAATGTGTTCGGAAATCAATTGCATAACAAAATAAAAATTTATATTAGAGATATCTTATATATGCCACATTTCTACGACGTTGCCAAGTGACATAGAAAAGTTTATTTTCCCTTTACTTTTTCACTTCCTAAACAATAACAATTTTCTAGAAATTTTATTACATGTAGGTAAGCCACACTATTTTTCTCTCTCTTTTAAGCATCTTTTGCCTTATAATGCAATGCTCCAACCGAGCGTATCCTCCAACTAGACCATTTATAGACTCGACGTGTACAATAAAGACGAGTTATCAGGGGCATATCCTAATGAGCGGGCCTTTCTCATTTGCATTATTAGCCCTACTTAATGATAACATCATCTTACTGGATTCATGATATCCGAAATGAATCTGAATAATATCAATTATTCATCGACGTGTCTTTAAAATTATCTATCCGCTCGACTAATGTGTAACATCTTTTTATTACATCGCATCTGTCTACAACCTACCAATATAAACGAGTTCTTATTAACATGTTTCCATTAGATAAATAAGACATGTTCTTTAAGACAACATGACTAATTGAAAATTACAAAACTGAAATAAAATGAAGTGTATTTTTTAAGTGATATTACTATATATTACTAAATCAAACCGAGTTGAAATTAAACACTAACCGTTCGACTAACATTTAACATCTCTCAATACACTGCATCAAACCGCAAACATCAACAGTAACAATTAGCAACCCAAACAAGTCCTTGGACATGTTTCCATTAGATGAATAATATACAACTCCAAAGATAAATGTCCCAATCAACAAAAATGGAAATTACATAAACCCAAAAACATTATTTCCCCCTTCCAAATAAAATAAAGAAAAATAATAAAGATATTCATTAGACCGGGTTTAATTATTACGTCTCTTTAGGATCCTATAAAGTAGCCTCCCCCCAACCAAACTACATAGTCTTGTTCCTCTTATCTCTCAAACGCAAAGAGTCCACTCCTTTCTCCCAAAGTTTTCATTCCATTTTTACCCTTCTCCCCAAAATTTTCACACTCCCTTTTCCACCTAGTGGCTGTGCAAAATAAAGGGTTGTCGGAGCACCGGTGGTGGTGACATTTATTCCTTTATTCCTCTTCCTTTTTCCGGCAAAAGCTATTCTTTCTTCCTTTCTTTCTTTCTCTTTTTCAACAGTAACTTTGCTATAAAATTTTGTTTCTCTACCATATCCGTTTGTCTGCTGCCCTTTTCTTTATTACGTCCTAATCTTTTTCCGCCTCTATATATTCAGAACCCTCAAATGGGTGTCTGAAAAAAATAATATTTGAAGAAAACGAGCAAAAGGGTCTTTGAAATGGATCAAATCAAGTTCAGTGAGCACCGGAATCAGACAAAGCTATTGAGGAGGGTAGTTTCGGAAGAAAAGCCGCCAAAAATAGTGAGGATTTCTGTTACCGACGCAGATGCTACGGATTCTTCTAGCGACGAAGAAGGCGGCGAGGGGTTTCCGTTGAGAAGACAGAGGGTGAGGAAATTTGTTAACGAGATAAGAATAGAGGAGGCTGGTGGGGAGGAAAACGACGGCGTTTTGAATGGTAAGGCGGCGGGGAGGAGTTGCCGGCGGAAGATTAGCGGCGGAAAACATAGGGTTGTTGCTCCGTCGGTAACTGGTAAGAAATATAGAGGCGTTAGACAACGGCCGTGGGGAAAATGGGCGGCGGAGATCAGAGATCCTCTGCGACGTGTACGGTTATGGTTAGGCACTTACGAAACTGCAGAAGAAGCTGCCATGGTGTACGACAACGCGGCTATTCAGTTGCGTGGACCTGACGCGCTCACTAATTTCGTCACTCCACCTCCGTCGGTAATTCCTGAGGTAAGTTTAGCCTCCGGGTCCGGGTCCGGGTCCGGGTCGGGTTATAATTCCGGCGACGAGTCACACTCACTGTCACTCAACAATAACACTCTTTGTTCTCCTAAATCTGTTCTTAGATTTCCCTCGAATTCGTCGAATGAAGAAGCCGAATCAGTAGCATTCATTTCGAAAAAAGAGACCGGAGATACCCTCACCGGAGCACCCCGAGAAATCAAACAAGAATGTTTTGTATCGGAGAATTTTTCTGAGATATCGGAGTATGCTTCGATGGACACATTGTTTCCCGACGAAACATTTGACTTTCAAAGCTCAATGCGTGGCATTTTCGACGAAACAAGTACGTCGGAAGGTTTCTTGAAAGAGGAACCTGTTGGGGATATTTTCGGTGGAGACTTTGGTTTCGGGTTTGGGTATGGGTTTGGGTTCACGAACTTTAACTCGGAGGATCATTTCCAAGATATCGGTGATATATTCGGGTCGGATACTTTATTGGGCAGTTGAATTGAACCGGGAGGTTCGGGTCTCGGCGGTTGGCATTTCGTCGGAAATTTTTGAGGGAAAATATCGGAATATGTTTTTATTTTTGGGAAATTTTGTTTAATTTATCAAATATTAATTAATGTGTGTATGAATAGTTTTATTTTAAGGAAGCAATGGAAAGGGCCGTGACGGTAACGGTGACGGTCGAGTGTTTATTTTTAGCATAGTTTAGCTACGTAGGATGTGCAAGTTGATATTTGGGTGGGTTCATGTTTGTGAAGTCACGTGTTAAGTGCACGTGACATGAAATGAGATTAATATATATATATAAATTTTAAGTTAAAAAGTTTACTTTAAAGAGTTTGGGAATTCTATATTTGCTTCTATAGTAATTATTATATTTTACTGCTAATAGACAATACAATTTGTTGGTCAAAAAGAAAATGGACAATATTACCATTTTTATAGATTGTAGACCCATTTGACACTATTCATATGTTATTCTAAGTGTTCAATTTGACATTCTAAACATCAACTATGTCCTGATATAAAATTTACTAATATGCCAGCAACTAAATTAAAGTTTACTACTTTGTTTCGAACTTGTTTCTAAGATAACCTTTTATCCTACTCGTAAATCAACAAATTTGAATGAAATTATACCACTTTATTTTCTTTATTTTCGAATAACCGTGTTGTGGATAGAACTTAAAAAAAAACAGTAATTAAGGGAGAAAAAATGTTGAATTTTAGGAGTTGATAAAGTGAGATGTTTATTTCTTGATCGAATTTCTCTTGAAATGAGAGCAGTCCTTTAAATACCTTTCAACAATCGAATTATTATCTTCCTATGTGTGGGAATTATTAAGTGTATATTAACTAAAGAAGATGCATGAACTCGGGCCCAAGCTCATTAAACACAGGCTCATAGTTGATTTCGTCAAACTTGTCCATACCAAGACCGACAAACTCATGTACTTGAGCTTAACAAACTCTAAGCGCTGTAATACTTAAGATTGGGGTGAATTGATGTCATCTTGCCAATCACCTCGGGCAACATATCAATGCCCACACCAATTAAAATGTGGACCCGCTTCGTAACATTCTAACAATGACTCGCCTATAAATCCTCCCACTTTGATAAATGATGGTAAGATTACTTAACCTTTCTGTGTATAATTTTAAGTGTCCTCATGACACAACTCAGTTTTTACAGGAGGTGACCGACAATGCTCTGCCATGGTAACATGCTCAAGCCTCACGGCTCATTTATTCCACTTCATCATTATTAACTATCAAGAGAATATTCGCTTTTATAAATTTTAGTGGTTTTATAAGAAAAAATTACTTGAATGTTCCTAAGTGTCTGGTTATTATAGGAGTCATAATGTGCACTGAGCTCTTGGGAAACATGACTTTCGACCTAATTTTATATTCCGTTCTCTTTTACCTAGAGAGACTTGGAGAGGTAATAGTAACTTTAAGTCGAGGTTCATGAAAAAACCTGAAAACTATATATAAAGACTCATAAAAAAATATGTATCGCTTCATTTATAGAGATTTCAATGTTAAACTCAAAAAGAAAAATTCTACAAGAAATGCTTTGTCTTGTCCTCATACGATATTGGCCATTTAAAACATTAGTTTATGTATTTAGACACTAGTTTCATACCACATTAGTTTTGAAAATTCTCAAGTGGACTGACCATATTTAACAAATTTTACTTAAAAGGGCAATTATATATTTTGAGTAAACGGTGACTGACGACCGAGTGTTATTTTGGGTACGTGGAATGTGCAAGTTGAAGTCACGTGCTGAATGCACGTGACAGAAAATCAAGGGGGCCAAAAAGATAAAAATTAAAAAGTTTAGAGGGTTTAATTATGGTAGTAAGTACAGAAGTACACGTGCAGGAGACATGGCCGGTAAAAAAAACAATAACAGGCTTCAGTAAGAAGCTCTAGTAGTTAATTAAATTACAAATAATATCTTATGACATATCCGACTAAGCTTAATGTACTTACATTTTTTTTTTTAATGTTGGGAATAGTTTATTTAGTGTGAGCTTTAATGAGGGACATTGAATTCCACACCAATTGTTGAAAAAAAATAATTTTTTTTTTAATTAGTTATAATGTTAATTTCTAATTTTACTTGTATAGATATGTTGTTGCAATTTGATTTATATCAAGTATATGATATTTTGTATGAAAACTTGAAGGACTCGTATGTTGATTGGTATATGAAAACTATGAATAAACGGTGATTTAAAGAAGATTAATCACTAATCTACTCTAGCATGAAGTAATTAATATTTAGAGGACGAAAGCTGAATAGTAAGGTTATTCTATTGAGTTAATAGACAATGTTTTTATAATAAAATGAGTTGTGTTTTAAAGGATGGTTGACGTCGTTTTGAGGGCTATGTTAAACGTTTCTTGAAATTGATGGTTGATGTTTTGAATGTGACGTTCAATGTTCTTTGAGGTTGATATTTCTTGGAATTGACATTTGAAATTCTCAAGTCTTTATTGAAGGGTGCCCCTTAGTGCAGTGTGACAAATTTGACAGATCCAACTGTTCTAATATTATAGCAATTTATAACTTTTTAGATAAGAGATACTTGTAAGTTCAAGCATATATCATGTTTCATAACATCGATACACTAGAAGTTATTTAGTGAATGTTACACATATGCTATAAGCAGTAATCTCCTAAGACGTGAAACTACCTCGTTAAGCAGAGACAATGTCTAACACAAAACTCCAACATTGGGAGATTAATTTTCACTCTGCTCTTCTTCCTTTTTCAAGTTTAGGAAAGCTGAAATAGAAATGATAAAATTGATCCTCAACAGGAGGGATCCTAACGACTGGAAGTCAAAGCGCCTTAGGATCCCTCCATACCTCCTCCTTAAAAACAGAAATTAATAATAATCTTAGTGTGTCAAAAAATTTAGTCCATTTATAACCTTCTTCATTAGTTACAACTACGGAGGCACAAAGTAGGAAGAATAAAAGCGAAAATCTAATCAACTTGACTATCAAAATCTGTTTACACGATTTATCCTCGACTAAGGCCAAGATCCTTATCGAGATTAAAATTCGATAAAAACTTTTTACAAAAAGTCGAAAATTACTACCAATCATATTAAATAACAAGTTCTCACATCAACATAATAATATCTGATTGGACGAGACCAATGTTGTTCCCAACACAATGTTGAGTGTGTTTCTCCGTTCATGAACTTCCGAGGCATAAAGTATAAGAAGAGTGAAATAGAAGATTTAACGAAGAGTGACATTAACATATACATATTTATGAAAGCATAAAAGGAAGAGGCAAAAGCGGTGGCTTTTTAGAGACATAAAAACTTAGGATAAGTTAGAGAGAGAAAGTTAGTTGATGATGCAAAATCTTTACACGTTTCGTTTCCCCATCCTCACACCTCAACCTTGTGCTTCTTAAAGCTTTAAACAATTATTTACTCTGAATTTTGTGTTGCTCTTTCTCATCACATTTAGTATTTATTTTTCTTTTCACTAAAGTCATACACTCACCTACTTGAGTTTCAATGTATTATAATGATATAAATACCATGCTAGATTCTTAGATTTTTTTGCCATTTATGGTGGATTTTATTGTTTTGATGGCTTTAAATTCAAATGTATATGGTATTAGTACCTTTTATGGATTGTTGTTGTGGACTATGGGATTAGATTTTACTAAGTTGGTTTAGTTTTGATTATGAATCTTGATGAGGAATCTAATGAGTTCGAATGTAAACGCATGAAAAGACCCGAAAACTTAGTAAGAATAAAATTAGAGTGAAGGTTCATAAAACAACGTATATATACAATAAGATATTAATTTAGCATTGTCTCCTTGTATCAATCTCTTTTAATAATAACTTTTTAAAGACTTTATAGAAGTAATATTTTTTGTTTGTAACCATGTTATTGACATGACCACCCGAGTACATGTCGGACCGCTACACCTTCTGATTGTCTTTAAAGCAATATCAATAAGATACATTTTGTTTTGATCAAAATCATGTGTTATTCATATAACATTGATTGGGTCTTTAGTAAGGCACACAACAAAACTTGGAGAGTCTATCATGACTCGGTAATAGGTGAGCCATGAATAGAAAAGCCTTAAGCAAAGAATAGTCCTAATGGACATTGATAGAGATAAGAATGGATAGAGTCGTGTATCATAAATGAAAAGATAAGAACAAAACGCGTTAATACAAATATGAATTAGGAAGATGTGATTATTGTGCGGTATTTGTAAATAACTTACTCATTCTAATTTACTCGATTACTAACAAAGTAATAATAAGCGTTAAAATAAGAGAAATGATATTTATATGGTATTTTATTGTATTGCAAAATATATGTCATTTCTGGTTTTGTTAACATATTCATAATCTCTGAAGATCAATCAATCCTATCCACATCTTTAATGTTTATTGATTTTGTTGTTCGATGGTTTCATCGAAAGACCGAGATCAATTCCAAACTAGTGTAATGCCTAAATACATATTTCTTAATCTAGTGAAGCCACACAACAAACTAAAGATAGATGAAAACACATCATATGATCCATGCATGTAAGAGATAAGTCTCTTAATTTCTTTGTAATCAGTGGACAAAATGAAAAACTATGCCTAATATAAATTAACGAAGAAATTAATATATATATATATATATATGTATATACCAAAAATACAAATTCATGACACGTAGCAACTTGTTATGGTTAATATAGGACAAATTTTATGCTATGTGAAAATGGGAAATTAAATAAAAACATGTGTAGACTGTAGAAAATGAAAAGATAGCAATAATTATGTCTTTTGCATATATTTTGATTTTGGAAACATATGCAATCATCAATGGCCACTTGGAGTCAATTCTCATAGGATGTATGTTTTTGGGTCCCTTCATTGTCTTTTGGTGAAATTTTGCCAATTTGAATCACCAAAAATTTACTAAATTAACCAATTACTAATAACTTCAATTGTCTTTTTGTGTTTCTTGTGATGTAGGGTTAAATAATTTACTAAAAACTAAAAAGACATTAGGTGATATTTGGAATCTACAACAATTGACTTAATTTAGGGAATTTTGGACTATAAATTAGTAATTGATTGAATTCCTAGAATGCTTTTTAAATTTTAGAGAATTTGATTAACTTGTTAAATTAGTCTTGAAAATGTCACACTACATTTGGTCATATTCAATTATGATTTGATGGACTTATTTTCACTTGAAAATATGTTATTTTATCTAATTTTAGAATATAAATACATAAAATTATTGTTTTTTTATTTCAAAACATTAGTAAAATGAGAAGAAATAGAGAATAATTGGAGAGTTTGTTTTTATGAGAAGAGAGTACCAATAAATTATATAACTCGCTTAATTTTATTATTTATACTACTTACAAAATCAATCATCCATTTCGATGAAATTTAGAGTGTATTGCAATTTTTTCATCTGGTACAAATTGTTGCATTTTGATATTAGAACTTTTAAAAAAAAAACTAAAAGTGATATATAGATTCGATATTGTTTTTAATGATTAATTAACTAGTCATTAATTTATTGTAAGCATTATTTAGGATCAAACGTGTGATTTTATAGTTGAGCTACCCAAAGGAATTAAGGCCCAATTACATGTGGTTTTGGACTAAACAAAATGGGTTTGAGGAAGTGATATTGAAAGTTGCATTTGTCATGAATGTGTAATTGTTGACTTCATAACATTTAGGTAATGGAATCCTTTGGATTATTCCACAAATCAATGAAAAAATGAAACTAATAAAAGTTGATCTGATCGGTAAGGTGGTGTTCATGTTTTGCTTGAAAAATTTGAGATTCGAGCTATCGTTTTGTCAAGATTTATTTCTTGTTGATACATAATATGTAAATACCAAGTAAATATTATTTTGTCAAGTACAAGATATGAGCTTCATCGATGTAAATGTCTTTTCACTTGTTTACATATGTATTCAAGATGTCATTGATGAGTGAGAATATATAATGTATAAATACCGTGAATTTAAAGTAAAGAAATACATGTTGAAGATGGAGTTTTGATACCTAAAATTATCTTTGTTAGTCCACATGAAATTTTAATCGTACTACCATGTATCATTTAGGAGTTTAAGCACAAATTTTGTTATTGTACTTAATCGTTGATGAAGCTTTAGTGTTTTAATTTTTTTCTTAGACTGACTTGAGGATACAAAAAAGTGGGTGTGGAGTTAGTATTGCATGTTGTTCATCCGTTTATAACTTAGTCTGCTGAAATTTACTGTTTTTTCTCTTAAATTTTTCCTATAAATTTTCATGATAGAAATTAAAATATTACGTAAAAAGGTAATTGAGTCGTTGCATCACCACCAAACTTAGCATATTCTCATCCTTATGAGTTTGACATGCCTCTATCATATATCTCTCAGCAATTCTTTGAAAAGATGGTAAGAAATCTATTGTCGATAAATGGGTTCAAGCCTCTCTATTTTTTCCATCTAACTTTCCTTGTGTAAGAAATATAACAGAATTACACTATGTATTATTCAATTTTATTTCATTTTTACCATATCCCTTATCCTAATTATGTCCCCCACCCATTGTACACCACAAATGGACACGTGTAATACAACATCTGGGCTCAACATGAAAATAAAATCCAAAAATCTGGGCTCATTATAACCCCCTATTGGACCGACCATAACATCAAACACATAATTAGGATCAAATAATGTAATTTCCTTAACAATAAGTGACCCAATTTCCCAAAATTCATAAGAGAAAGAAAATATCAGAATGGTCCCCCAAATTTTTTAATTAGCTGGAAAGATCTGAGAAGCCGCCAGATTTTCCAATTATATTTCACCATCTGCTCTGAAATTTTCTGAAAAAACTTACAACACAGTTATTTTGAATCACAAAAATAAAAATAATAGTAAAAATAATAAATAAATGATATATTTATCTTACATTTAGCAATAGCTACTACCTGATGTAAAATACCAAGAAATTATTTTTGGCAATATTCTATTGTACTGTCTTCTATCTCAACATTTATGTAACATGCCCTTAGTTTTTTTGCCTAATAAAACATGCCATTTGTGGACAATAGTTTCTCCTTTACCAGGAAAAAAAATATTAAAACAAAATTGTATTTTTTTGAGAAAGCTAAAAAAAAAGAAAAAAAACAACAACTCGACAAAGAGAAGAAAGAAACAACAACAATATTAAGTGAAACAATTCTCGTTAACTAAACTTTTGGGGTTGAGACCATTAAGTAAGACCAACTATGGTTAAGCGGTGAGTAGCAAGAATATATGGGACCTGATTTATTTTCCGCTTAATATGTGAAACAAACGACTGCATTTGAGAGCATATTCAAAGACAATAAGCTCAATCATGTCTTGTTTTCTTTATGAAACTAAAATAGACCTCGTTTTAAACAGTTCAAACTATGCAACTTGTGGATGTTAAACAATACTGGAAATGAAATTACAATTTCCGTGAACTTAAAAAAGGCAACAATATGGTAAAAAGTTCTAAATTCCATGCTTACAAAAACACAAGTACGTAATTGTGATGGTTTGATGGGTAAGCTAAGTTTTCTTTCCTCTTTACTGGCCTAACATGATAAATTTACTATGATGTCTTAGTTTTAGTTACCTTAAATAATGATGATTGTCTCATACTTATAAATAACCGGTTGCATATATGTAAAATCAATGCAAGATATTCGATAATGAGGAATGTGGCTCGCTTCCATAAGGCCACCAAGAAAATCATATAAAGAGTCATAGGCCCATGGAAAAGGCATTACTGCATTATTGCACACCTGAACGACACCTAACACAACGAACTCATCCCTAAACAAACATGTGTTGCAAGATATCAACTCAATCAAGATAGTCAAATGCTTGTCAACAAAAGGGGCAATGGTGAGACCTGAATTGCCCCACCTATTAGAACCTATAAAAGGAATAAACTCGCACATAAAATAAATGTCATGTTTATCTCTCTCTATACACTATTATTTATCATTACACTTCTCTTTCTAACTTGATCGTGAGAGTTTACTCGAAGACTATTCTCAATGCAGGACTTGGTAGATTGACGAAGAGTCACCTGGACAAAATAGTAAGATACCCATAAAACCCACATTTACATTACTAGATAATTGATATATAGAAGAAACAAACCCATAGAATAATTCAACATGCCTTAGTTTAAACATGATACATAATCTTCAATTGATGTTGAAATTAAAGAACAGAAGACCAAAATATATCATAATTGGGTCAAATTAAATCCCAATTTTGTCAACATCTACATCAAAGAGACAAAACATTAAAGAGTGAATGGAGAGGTCGCTATCTATTAGATCTTGGGAAATAAGTATTGGTAGGGCTACAAGATTTATTAAATAATTGAATTAAATTATGAGAAGATGAAATAAAATCAGAATAGGGACATAACTGGGATTTTTGTGTTCCTTTTTAGCCCATTTGGTGCATAAGGACACCATTGAGACAATTCGTTGGGGAGATTTAAATCATTTGGGTCCCAAAAATTCCTACATTTTGTGTAATTTCTCATTTATTGGAGAAAACATAAAAGGACAAAGTATAAATATACATGTATTTAATACAAAATACATAATTTCATTATACTCGGTCTTCTATTTGTGAGACATTTTGGTTTGAGAAATAATAAAGACATGAAATTATAAAAGTACATGTTACATTAAAAAGTATGTTTATTTCTCAAATCAAGTGAAATAGGATTAGTAATAATAACTCGTAAAAAATCGAATGCACTATCTCGATAATTTTCTTAACAAGCTATTTTTATTTTGAAAAACAAATCAAAATAGAAGTTAGAGTAAGGAGAAACTAGCATTGTTTATCGATTGGATTATATGATTGCAAACAATTGAAACTATTTGAAGATGATAGAGATCCGACTTAAATTTTGATTCAATTGAGAGTATGAAGGGGTTCGTTAGGAAACGATTGGTAAATGTAATTAATACAGATGACTTAAACCTTTCAAACAATCCAATTTGGTGGGTCGAAATTCAAAGAAAATATAGATGTTTTTATCCATCGTCAACTCTGTCAATCATTCTCTCCCATGCATAAATTCTTACTTAACCTCATACCTCTTTTTCTCGAAGCCATCCAACCAATCAAACATTTTTATAGAAGTCGGCTCATTAGTTATTTTTATGTTGGCTTAGGAGGCCTCGGTCTTAGCTCTCAAGCGACAAATATAGAACTAAGTAGTAACGGATAGTTGTGATGCTAAATTTATAATATTTTTTGGTGCTTTTGCATATTAAATTAAAATTCCTTAAATCATATTCAAAAAAATTTCAACTTTTCCATCAAAAAGAATAAAAAATTTCTAACTTTTTTCAACAATCAGCATATGCTCAAATTCCATTAGTTATTTTCTAGATTTGTCTCTACCCTGTAAAAATTTCAACTTTTCCATCCAAAAGAATAAAAAATTTCAACTTTTTTCAATAATCAGCATATGCTCAAATTCCATTAACTATTTCCTAGATTTGTCTCTGCCCCGTCCACGAGAACCACTTCTACTAAAGATAATTTAAAGCATCTCTGCTTCTTTTGGTTGGGGGATTTTGTATTTATGAATCATCGACTCTTATTGTCGTATTTATACACTTGTCATTGCTCTAATGTTAAAATTCCCAAATTATCTAATAAACACATTTTTCTGACATTCTTTTATTTATTCATTCATCACAACAAAAAATCCAATAAGAAATGACCTTACTTAGGACTACAAAATGTTCTTTGAAGGCATAAGAGGTCACAGCAAATCTAGCCATACACTACACAAAATCCTGAATTCTTATTAATGACTTTTGTTTTAGCCTCCAAAAACCTCCAAGATCTTCCACATTCATTCAAAAAAGCACAAGTATATTCTAAATTCAATCACAGCCGTACACGTCATGTCAGATTAACGGCCTCTGAAGTTTAGGGTCGGGGGGCCACAGAGCAAGTGGATGGATGGGATGAAGCCCCTGGCTTATATACTTTTTGGTCCCATATATGGTCCCCTGTCCTGCCAGCTCACCACTTGCTGTTCTCAGGGTACAATGGTCCCTACTGAATCCTTCCCTTTGTATTTTGTTTTGTTTTTTGGACCCTTTTCTAGTATGGATGTGATCTTTAAAGCCCATTTCACAAAATCTTTTTTATCTTTCTTTTCTTACAAATATGTAACTGGATTATGTAATATTAGTTGGATAAAATGAGGGATCCGATAGCACGATTTACAGAGATTATTCAAGTGATATGTTATGTTTACACGATTGTCATTTTTTTTTATCACTTATATACTTTATAATTATGTAGTATAGCACATAATACATTTATGATATACTTACCCGATGTGACATCTTAATCTAATCAAGATCACCACAATTTAATGTGCTTTATGAAGTTTTTTCATAGAAATATATTATTTTTGAAGTTAGTTTTAGATTAACAATTTTATTAAATTTCAAGCAATGATTAGTGGCTACTACGTTCTAAGCATAAGAGTGTAGATTCGGATTCCACAACAAATAAAAGAGAAATTTGTTTAAAAAACAAACTAGTTTCGGTATATGAATAAGTTATAGTTATACACTAAGAAATGTATATACTAGTTATAATTTATTTGAAAGGATAAGTTGTAATATTTATACTTATGAAAAAAATATAGAGTGTTGATATATTTTCATCAAAAGTTCATCTAAAGAGGGATGAAGATACCACTTTTAATCCAAGTTTTGTTTGGTAATTGAAACACATAACAAAAAATATATAGATGTATTGGTGCGTAGGTAAACACAGTGGTCACTTGTGATGATAATATTGCGATTTCGACCCAAATCCACTCAACCCAAAACGAAAGAAGAGGCGCATCTAAAAAGTTGATCGTATCACGTCCATGGGGTCGACACCTTCAAGGACGTTGGTGCATAGACCACTAGTCTTGAGCCACTCTCAAAGATATAAGATGCTTGATGCATTCGAGCATGGTGCCCCACCATACTCGGCATCTTCAGAAACCTGTACTTGTTGACTAAGCAATATACTCTTTAAATGAACTACCACCATAATAAATGCTAGATACTTTTTGCATTATCTCTTTATTTATTTTACTATTTTCAGTTTATTTATAGACCTTGAACTAACTTGATTGTTTGAGTGTCCTTTGAACCGAGCCCGTCATTTCTACAGAAGGAGCTCGTTGTTCCGACCATCTACTCAACCAACTAACGGTTTAGAGCCTATTTGTATCCAATTTATTATTACTTTTTATTTTACAAAATAACCATTACATATACCATTAGCTAATTTGTGTAAAAGTGAAAAAGAAACAATTAGAAAATGTAAAAAAGAAAATTGTAAACATAACTTTCACTGTGATATGTGTATGTGTATGTGTATGTGAAAATGGTGAATATATAATAATTTAGTATGGATGGATGATGCTTAGGCCAGGCCCATTGGGCTTAACATTTTAATGTATGTTATGGGACAATGGCGGTGAAATGTTAGGGTGAGGTGATCACGTGAAAGGCGTATGGGGTGGTTTTGAGCAAAAAGCAAATGAAGGCTAATTTTTAAGTTCTTGCTTTTGTTGGAACTTGGAAGTAATAAAGTATGGTGGATGGGAAGTTTTTATGAGATGGGTAATGGGTTTAATGGATAACATGAAACGTGTACAGAAGGACCATATTCTTGTACATTTTCATGTCTTATTTTACATATGAGGTCAAAAAAGAGATTAGGACAATCGGTGGAAACTACCAATCTCGAGTACACTAGGGGTAGAGGGAATTTCCGATGGAACGGTTACATGTTTAGGGACAAGAAAGAACACAAATGGAGAAAGCACTTTGTTGGACGAACATACTAAGAGACGAAAGCAAGAAGAGCAAATAATATTAGATTTCTTTCTCAACAGTAGCATGTTGCATCGTAGTCACTAAAATTCACATCGAAAAGAATGGTTTGGGGCTACCTTAATGGTCTCAATACCCACGTGTCTTACATACGTGCAATGTGATACGTCTGAACTATGAGTGAGTAAATATAAACTTGACATTTGATTTGAACCAATCTTTATTTGGTCGGACTCAAACCTTAACATTCAATGCATACCCTTTTATTATTATTATTATTATTATTATTAGATAAATTGCATTTTTTTCTTTGAGCAAAGTCAGAAGTATGATAGTTTTAAGCTTGAACAAATACCAATAAGCATCTTTTCTCAATAAAGGTTTGTTGATCATTTTAGGATTCAAATTCATATAAATATTTTGTTAGATGGTCCTTTAGAAATTAATTTGTTTTTTGCATAATCATATTTGTGAGGAACCATTTCCATTATTGAAGTGAGACATATTGGGCCTCCTAGTGTACAATAAGTAGGACCACTATATGACTTATATTGGACAACGAGAAGAGGCCTTATTGGGCCTTTGCAGTCTAATCCAAAATATCAAATAGCAATCAGTAAACATGTTCATAGATCACACCGCGTTTAAGTCGAATTGTATCTAAAAATACTTTATACAGATAAAAGTATAGACTTATTCACGAATCGGATAAGTGGCGAACAATCTTTCACCTAATTATTCTCATCTAAAACCTATGATTGGGACGGATTTGGATTTGAAAATCGAATCTCAACTGAAGAGGAGTTTATGCAACATATATAGTACCAATTTAGCATTGTTGTGGGAGAAACAGTTGGTGTGAGAGAAAGTGTTGTTGCATAAAGAAAAATTATAAAATGAGGGATTAGCAACCCCAATCCAACCAATCAATCAGTTGATAAAAGGAGAATATTTAACCTTCATGCTACTTTTCTATTTTTAAAAATCTCAAATCCCCTTAAGAATACCCCGATATATAAACGGGTCGGGTTAAGTCGGGCTTCTGATGGACTAAACCCGCTCAATTGGATTGGGCCTTCGGCCCATTATTCCGAGTCGCGGTAAAACCACAGGCAGTAAAATCTCAGAAGTCGCGGTTTAGAAAGGAAGGCGGGAATTAGAAAGTCGATATTTCTAGAAAGACGAAGAAGGTTTATATGCGACACGCAAAACCCTAACTCTGAAGAAGAAGAAGAAGAAGAAGATAGGATTGGCAATGGAGGGAGATCGAGCGAAGGCTGTTTGCGGGGAAGAAGCTCTGGATTTGCTCAATTGCGTAGCTCAATCTTCTTATGATCAAGAAAAATGCCTTCTTCTCTTGCAAAAATTGAGAGAATGCGTGCTAAATAAGGTAATTACTGTCCGGTTTCGAGGTTCGGGTTCTTTTTCGATTACGGTTAGGAGATCGAATTTTGATTTTGCTGTTTGATTTGTTTGAACTGTTTGGATAGTGGAATTGCTAGAAATAGCTATTAAGCTATGTTGCCCGGACACGGACGCGGGAAATGTTATTTGTAAAACATAGCCTTAGGATGGAAATGTACACGGACACGTGTTGGACAATGATATGTGTACGGGTATGCTAGTAAGGAGAAGTGTTTGTGTAGCATGGATCTGTTGATTGGCATTTGAAATGTAGGCAATGATGAATACATCTTTATGTTTTTTGTTAAAATGATACATGTATTAGCTGGTTTGGGACTGTGGGAGTAGTCAATTGGGTTGCAAATTAAGGATCAAATGATCCCTGAGGAATCAATTTAGCTCAAGTCGAAAGTTTAGATACCATTTGACCCTTAAAGTTCACAAAATTTAACAATTTTAGCCTGAGTTCAGGGGCATTTTTCACAAAATTTGATAAAGTGTCATCAGCCCTTCTCCTTGTTAGTCACGGTCATGACTAATTCATAGAAGAGCTGATTGTACTTGACTGATCGTTCAAATCCTGTAAGTTTAAGATTGAGTTGATACCTAAAATATGTTGAGTAGCAGTATGAAATATTCTCTATTATAGGATTGAGTAAGATACTTCAAATTTGATTTGGACCAAATTGATCCGCTGATAAGCTTTGGGGTCATTTTCATCCTTGGTAGGTTGAGTTGCAGTATCTATGATATTTTTCGAGCTTGTTATGTATATAAATTCAGCTCACATTTACTTCACAAGTCATAAGACGGCTAGTAGAATAGAAATTATTGTACGAGGAATTAAGTAAAAGATGCTCGAGCTTGAACCTGCAGTGTCACAGTGTTTTGATTTCCAAAATCGATAGCCCAGAGAAAGTATATTGGATCATGGTTTATCTCGTGATGAAGTTTGAGGCATATAAGAAATCAAATCTGCTTTGCTTTCTTCTCTTTGTTTTCTTTTTTGCACTTGAAATGTCTATCTCTTATCTTCATATATCTCAAACATCAATTGATCATGCACTACATGGTCTTTCTTTAAACTAGGAAAAGAACTTCCTGAGGCCCCTGATCTTTTGCATTTTGAGCCCCTGATCTTTTAGTTTGATTATTGAATCCTCAACCAATCATAGTTGTACTCATTAAGCTACCGGTGATCAAGATAGTTAGATTTGACATAAAACTCGGTTAATTAAAATGGTATTCATTTCATCTAAATTTGAATTTTGCACCTTTTATCTATTCGAGAACAGTTGTTTTATATGTTTGATATGGATATCGATAAATTGTAAAAGACCTCCTTTCAAACTGTAAAAAATGCAATTTCGGATATGGATGAAATAACTAATGTTCTCTTAACTGAATTTGATGTGCACAACTAGAATCTGGTAAGTATGCCCTTCATCTGTGCTATTATAACTGTTTTAAGGGATTGATGTTGACCAATTGAGAGATCAGAGACTCAATAAAGAAAAAATCTAAAAAGTTGAAGGGCTTGAAGATGCCCCTCTCTCTCTTATACTACTTGCTCTTAATCCTGTCTTCTGCTTGATTTGTTTTGCTTCTGTGGTTGTATGAAATGTGGAATGAGTCTCCAGCTCTGTGAACAATCAAGCCTTAAAGAGAGTTTCATTAATAGTAATATGCAGATTTCAATAGGAAGCATTGATCCAGCATTTGTTAACATTGGTTTTGTGTTTTCTTTTTACCAATTTTGTCCACAGAAAGTGAAGAAGTTCTCAATAGCTGATGAGAATCCGGTGGCAAATCCAGTTTCAAAGTAAAGCTTGAACTGAAGTTCTACTGGTAATATTTTCTTCTTCCCCAGGCCTGAATTTCTTACTAGTATTGCTACATGTAGAAGTTTAAAGAAATATATTTTTTTTTTTTCCTTTCAAAAACATTTGTTGTAATTCTTTTCACATGAGAACTCAACATTAGAACTTCAATCCCATATCACAAACTTTTTGTTGTTAGCAAACATTGAAAATGCAATTCTATCTATCTTCCTAATGGAGTCGCCTTGTATAAGTAGACAATGTTCACAAGTCATGTTGGATTAAGTTTTTGGGTTTACGTATAAAAACACTTACCTCAAGTTTAGTGTATTGGGCTGGGTTTTGGATTTGAAACAAATTTCAAGCACACCCCAAACATGTATAACTTTTACATTTTCATTTATAAATTATATTATATTATGTAATATATAATACAATATAGTTAATATTAATAGGTCCGGCTATATCGGACTAGCCTGCCAATGTTATAAATTATGAGCATGACACAAAATTAGACGAGCTAAAGTAGGTTAGGACTAATGTTATTTTACCCTGTTCAAACTTGGTCTACTGGACATATGCCTTTGGCTGCTAAGGCGGACAGTTCTTTAGCCGGCCAGGCAGATACCTAGACTGTGATTGGGTCTAACTACAGACTACCCACTTCTATGTAGTACTTGAGAGTATGTATGCTGTTCAAGTGGTGTTACTTTTGTTTTTATCTTGCTTAGGCTATACGTTTGATGGTTTTGGCTTTCTTTCATCGTTAGAGGTATCAGAACTTTACTGGGATAGGTAGCTGTAGCAATAATACACTAAGCGATCTGCATAACAACCCATCCCTATTTTGCTTAGAATCATGGAAAATGGAAACATCTTTGGGCCCTTGGATTTTTCTATATTTGTTAACAACTTGATTTTTCAGTTTGACATTCCATTAAAAGATTTTGTTGATGCTTTTCTCCTAAACTATTCCATCTGGTTCATTTGTTTCATACAAATTTATCTCATTCAAGACAACGGTTGTCACTTTTGTATGACATACGATTTATAAGGACAACCTGCTTGATCAGATGCGATTGAAAGGACTATAATTTTTTATTGCATTTATCTTATATATAATTATGTAGAATACCAGTGATTTTCACAAGGATCCTGAGTGATTAATTAAATTTAATCAATAGATCATTAAAATTTAGACGTGACAGCGAATGTTCATATTTATTTAGACATTCAAGATCCGTGTGAACAATACTTAATAGAATACATAGTTCCTAGTACTTATTTTGATACCTTGTAGTCAAAATGATCATGATAATTGAACTGCAGTTCATGTTGCTCAATTATTTAGGTAAGATTGATAATTTCTGATCTGAAAACGGCGGAATTATTTTCAAATAATTGTTTGATCACCAATCAACTACATGAGCTAGTTTCACGATTGATAGATCTTAGCCGTCCATAAAAATCACGAAAAAAGATATGCAAATCCCTGAATAATGTAAAGAGTTGTTGGAAACTCCAAATTGGGTGGAATCAGTACAATTTTATATATTCAAATTCTATTTGGTATTAGTAAATTGAATATTATAAACTTAATTTATAACTGTATGTTTCTATAGTTTATCCGATCATCTGGATTCTGTTAAAGGTTGATCAAGACACATTTTAGATGTGATTTCTTCCTGTTAGAGTTTATTGGGTCTATTAGGATCGAAACTCGATATATCACTAGCAAGATTAACCTGTTTTAGGAGTGATAATAGCCAATAAATACATGTTTAATGGGAAAAGATGAGAAAACATCCAAGGCTAGAGTTGGCACAATAGCTTATTTTTTACTTTATTGATGGGCCAGGTATTTCTTAGCTTTACTGTAAGGCTGCCTGTGATGTCTCCAATCCAACTCCCAAAATAATGGCTATATTACTCTATCTTATATTCATGATATTATTTTTGAATTTGATTTTAGGCATTGATGAAACAAAATAGAAAAATTCATCTTGTGTCTTGTGATTTCTTAGATGTTCAATTAACTTTTAAATCATTCACTGTGTTGTTGATAGCCAGATGAATGTTCGATTAAATGAGCTTGGCAGTTTTTTGTGTGTTTAATTTAAAATCTCAATTTCAAATGAAATTGTTGATGCAGTTATAAAAGAAGGATGCAAATGCCATTTGTTTCTAAAAATTGGAAATTTGCCAGGTGAAATGAATTAAAGAGTCAATAATATGAGACATTAGTACATTAGACATTAGTTCATCTCGTGTCCCATAATTTTTGTTGATTTTAGGAGATATGATTTGGGGGTTTAGGTCTTCCCAAGGAACCATGTTGAGATGTTGCATGCATGTATTAACATTTGGTTCACTTGAGAACATTTGAATGGCGTACCAAAGAGCAAGATGCGACGTGTACCAAACATGCTCTTAAGACATGAACTAGTAATAATATCAACTAGTAACGTAATTTATATTTTACGTTAAAAAAGAGAGGAAAGAGAGAACAAAAACAGAATTGACCTCAACTCCTATTTAATGTGATGACATTGAGTTAACAAATCATGGAATTAAGAGCAATGAAATTCGTCAAAACAAATGACAAAAGCCTTTGATCACATAACTAGTATTGACATTACAAATTTGGCACATAATCTTCCCCAGAGTTTTCTGAATCTCTGCTTGCTTTTGAAAATTTAGAA
The DNA here is from genome assembly GCA_028411795.1 of Euphorbia peplus. Classification (NCBI taxonomy): domain Eukaryota; kingdom Viridiplantae; phylum Streptophyta; class Magnoliopsida; order Malpighiales; family Euphorbiaceae; genus Euphorbia; species Euphorbia peplus. The sequence goes on from CP110839.1 coordinate 32,946,429, forward strand.
GTTGCAATTCAAATCAGCAGCATGGATGAGATAAGTGAGTGCCAATGCCACAAGCATCAATGCATAAGCTATCCCTTGGTCAAGTGATGCTCCTAAAATTCCACAAATTAAACATATTAATAAATAATTCCCCAATCCGTATTAACTATACGAATAATAATCACATTTAAAATGACACAATTTAAAAACATTATTGGACCAAGATCAATTTTAATAATTTTACCTCAAATGACACAAATTTACAAACAGTATGGGCGACCAAGAGCCATTTTACCCGATGTTTGCTAAAAGATCATAACCCTATCCAGCCAAACAATAGCCAAGATGTTTTTGGCATAACTTATTTGACACAATTGTTATTTTACACCATTCTTATAATTAGAACGTGAAATATATGGAACATCATTATCATTACGACACTAATACATTTTGATATCCTTTCAATTGGCTTGTTCCAGAAAGTTGATATCTAAATCATTTGAATTCTCAATCTGTATAGCTCGAAATGAAAAAAACTGTTAAAATATTCAATCCAAATTCATAAAATCTAATCCCACTGAAATTCTAAATCATAAACAGATATAACAAAACCTGAAACAAACACAAGCAGGGGCTTATCCAGGGGGCTATCCCACGCCTCAAAACTACACCTATAGAAGTAGTTTTGGTAATTTCATCCATTAAGATTATCTCTACAATGAGTTTTTGGTCCACCAGCTCGAGAAATTTATTAGAAAAAGATAAATTTCAATGACAAATTTATCAAATCTTTTGTAAAATAGTGTCTAAAAATGTCAAATACTATTGGAAATCTATAATTTTCATCCAAAAATTTGTATATTTTGTAAAAAAATCAAATTTTTTTTCTTTTTTCTTTCTGACAAAATATATGAGCTACAATTATTATGTGCTACAATATAAAGTTTTACTTTGCATGAGTAAAACCGGTCCCCCCACATTCCCACCTTGAATGAATGTGAAAATTCAATCAAATCATTCAATTTTCAAATTCATTTCACCTCAGATCCACATGAAATCAAGACCGTATAAATAAACAAAGTTTATATTTCTTTTGTTTGTTTTTCATATAAATTAAAGTTACTTATGTAATTTCTATAGATTTTTCAGCATTTTTTAACGATAAGCTCCCCTAAATCGGTCCCTGTGCAGCACAAATAATAGAAACATAAGAGAAAATGTGCATACCGTCGCTGGTGGGAGCCGGAGCCGGAGCGGTGGCCTGAGCCTGAACGGCGGCCGGCAAGGTAAGGGCAAAAATAAGAGCAATGGCGAGGGTAAAAACTCCGATTGAGATTCTGGAAACGGCCATTTTGGAACAAAAATATCACTCTCTCTGCGGCGGGGAGAAGAATGGATTGGAAAAGAGAGCCGCGCAGAGAGAGGACGGACCCGACAAAATGGAGTTTCTAAGGCACAATATTTTGCTTCTGTATTTTTGGCCTTGTTTTTTGGTTTTGGTGCTTTCAATGTATTTATATACAAAATATTGGAGTGGACAAAACTAAAAACATGCTAAATGTTTTTTAATATGGGAAAATTTGTTGGAGGAAAAGATGTAGTATGAAAAAGGATTATAAAAGTATTTAAATTTATATGATTTTTAATTATGCTCCGTAAACAATGATTGGCAGCTTGATGATATATGGTAGGTTGAGTTTGAAAAAGATAACACGTACTATTACTATTGAGAAATAATATAATATTGTAATACATCAAACTATTCTCTTGAAAGTGGATTAGTCGATATTAAATCTGATATTCAGAGATCACTTTTATAACTTAAAAAATAATGATACTTTAAAATATGATTTATGATGATGATTTTTTTTTTTAAAGGAAGTCACAATATGATTGTTTTGTTAAACTTTCAAATGTATTATGATTATCATTATTTGTGTTCAATTTTTCTATAAAGATTATTTGTTATTTTATGAAATACATTGATAAGGTAGTTTATCAATAGATGATAAATTGAGTTAAAAATAAGAGCATGGTTTGAGTTAATTTAATATCATAAACTACCAATCTCAAAATTGGATAATTAACATTTAAAGTTTTTTTCAAAACCAGTTGTATAGAAAGAAGATTATAAGATAATGGATACAAGTAATTTAATTACTTTTCTCTAAAAATAAGAGTAATTTAATGCTAATACCTTTTGACTAATAAAAGATTTATGAATTATAATTATAATAACTAATTGCGGTCTAATCATTTAAAAAGTTACTAACCAAAAATAGAAAATATATTGTAGAGATAAAACCGGCTGAATCGGTAAAACAATACCGTGGTGATAAAGTGTGGGGTCCACCGGCGAGGAAGACCGGCATGTGTTAGTGTTTAGATTCCCGCCACTCGTCAGACAGACTGCTGCTGCTGTCGCCACCTCCATGTACTTGCCGCCATATGCTGCCATTTCTATTGGTCCACGTGTCAACTTTAGGATGCCTTTTGGCAGGTATTTTTGGATAACGGGGTAAATCTGTAAAGGTAATTAATGGTAAAAATGAATCCGGGATTTGTGAGGCATAACTTTTTGGGTTATGACTTTAGGTGTAAAGGGAGTTTGCTCCCAACAATACCCCTATTTTAAAACAAGTGTTATTGTAGTTTCGTTTAGACGTTCAAAATAGTGAATTTGATTTGGTATTATTGGATTGATTAGGTATTTTTAGACGCTTAAAATTTGATAAGTGTTTCGAGTAGTATCTGATTAGTTTTCAAAAGTCTTTCCCTGCTATAGTAGTACCTAACGATTTTTAATACACGGATTAAGACAAACTACTAACTTTCATGAGAGCTTGTAGTGAAATTTGTAAATTGTTTAAACATAGTTACTTTTTTAGTGGACACTAATATCTTAAATGTTTTAACACACAACAAATTTTCGATACTAACCAACATTGAATCAAATATGTATATGCATAATATTCTCACTTTTAGTAGAGTTATATGTTTTGAATTGCGCATATACCAGAGTTATCACTTTGGCTAACAAAGTTTGAATGTAATACATGCTTAAAGAAGTTTTCCATAATCGACGTTCATCCGAGGTACTCGTTGTTTATAGCGCAATACTATTAGAAACATGTCAATTTAATCTTTACATATAAAATGACACTAATTATCGTGTCAAGTATAATTAGTCGAGGCTAAAAGTACATCATTTCATATTACTGGGATCCAATTAATATTATTTTATACGTAAACTTGAGATTGACACCTTTCCAATTATCTTAAACCATTTTAGGCACATTTGTATCTGCATGTTAACCTTAACATACATCCTTTTCATATAATAAGATTTTATTAAGAAAAGAATTATATTTTATAATTAAAAGAAGAAGAAGCAAAAAGATTAGAGCCAGCAAATCTCAATGAAGATCGTTGATTTTTTGCATCTTTTTATTGTTAACAACCAAAACAAAGACAGCAAATGCCAACCAAAATCCCATTCTTGTTTATTCAGTTTATTTGAATATTCTAATTGAGCTAATTTTGCAATAGATTATTATTGGAAGAAAATAATTGTAATTAAAAAAATCAATTTTCATTTTTTATTTTAAGCATCTCGAAGGAGAACTTCTATTGTGGATCAGGTGCAATAAACGCGACCAATGAAATTAGAGAAACATATCATCTTACTTGGAGATGATTAGTATAAACGATATATACAAAGGCTACATGTCTATTGGTTCAGCGGGGTCTATTAGACCGAGATCTTAATATAATTTCTCACCTTGAAGAAAAAAAAAATTGAGTATATTCCTTAACTAAAATTGGGTATTACATAGCCATTCCCCTAGTGACTGGGCCATGAATGAATTAATTTGGGCCTAGTCATAAATCAAGCCCATATTCAAAAAAGATTAGGTAGGCTCAAGAGTCCAAATTTACACCTCAAATCAGCCCCCTTAAGTCCATTTTGATTGCGGAGGAGACCAGATTGAATATTATTTTCTCATATTGATCTAACATGTTAAGTGAACATTGTTGGCTATCTATTGGAGCAAAGTACAGGAGGACTGTCCATTTCTATACGATGGCATGGTGTATTCAAAGGTTTATATCACTGACTTATAAATAATCCATTTGACATGACTCATTTGATACGATTATCATTTTCTCGTCACTTATATCATATATAATCATGTAAAGTATATAAATGCACGTTTTTTTTAATCTTAATTGACTATTGCTCTCTCTAGTAATACTAATTTTTAGTCATCAAAATAAGATCCCAGGTTGGTAAATAAGAAACATTATTTTCAAGTTTTAGCTATCAACTAAATATTTTCAATCAAATTATATTTTGATACGGTATGAAACTATTGCGTTGTATATATTTCAAGTTCATAAATACTCAAAATATGTTCTGTAAAAGATAATAATGCTCAAATAAATATTTCAAGTTCAAACATCACTATTCAGCTAATAAATAGGTTATTGCATACAGAGTACTTAAGTTGGACATTACATATATTACTAATCATCATCACTTAACTAAGAAAATAAACATAATTAACCATGGTTATCAATTATCTAATCATACATAAAATTATATAAACCTAATTAAGCCTCCTCCTCAGGCCAAAGAAATGCTCCCATGGCAAACTTCCTCTTCTGATTAACATCTCCGGCGACCGGAAGTCCATAAGCTTGAAGCAGGCAGTCTACCTTCCACTCCGGCATCGTTTCATACTCACTTTTCTTGAATCTTGGATAGTGAAGTGGCATTTGAAACAAGCAATTCTCCATTTTCTTGGTCTTGTTTTCTTGATTAAAATGGTACCCATTTGAAGGCATAGCATAAATTGTGTTTGAGCAACTCATTTTGATGATATGATATGATCATGTGCACCTATCAATTCCAATTAGGTACCCCCAAGTTAGGCTTTTTATAATGCCTAAGAGCTAGAGGGTCTAGAAGATGTTTGAATTTACTAGAACGATTTAGCTTGAGGCCCTTAGATTTTTGTTTTTTTCTTGATTAAGTCTTCAATCTTTCCATTTGATACATTCCACGTAAGTAAACTTACGTAGTTGAGCGACTCGTATATGCATAAGTCAATTCTCTTCATTTGGTATTATCGAAATGTTGGATCTTTTGCTAATATATAGCTTGACTCTTCAAATACATTGGACGCGAGATGTATGTAATACATGTATTCCATATTGCTTAACTGAAAAGGTAAATGGTTTCTTATATGTGAGAGAGAATTCTCTCCTTTGAAGTACCTTTTATGGAGTTATATCTTTGCATTTTACAAGTTCTTGGTTATTTTGAAATGAGGTTGATTCACTTCGTCGATGCCTTAAGTAATAGTCTATATCTGTCTAATCATACAAATTGTAAGCTCAACACACACATAGATAGCCTACAAGCTGAAATAGTCGGGCCAACCAGTAAACGCCAAAAGGAATCACTTTGTCCTGACATATAACCCTTAACATATATTCAATTACTAAAAACTGCTCCTACAAATGGAAGAAGGTTATCACTCCTCTCATACTCTGTATCTCTCAACAATTGGGCGATAAATGGTCACTTTACCGAAAGACACTATAAAGTATCATTTTTATAGTTTTATAATATTTCTGCATAGCCATATCGTGTATATATAAAACCGCTTTAAAATTACCAAAAACACAATATCATAAGTACATGAAATGAAAAATACTTCTAAGTAAGTTAGATGTTTACCACGCCTAACTTTTATGTCACAACTAAACATTTATTATTAACTGACCCAAAATTTATGTGTAAATTTTGAATATTGAGGGTCTAATCTATAAAAAGGAAAAAATTATGCACCTCTTGGTGTTTTTTCCTGGCCTAGAATGAGACAAGAATATGAAAATGGTATTAATGTGATGAAAATGTATCATGTAAAACTAGTTTATTTGTAATAGTCACCAATTGTATATTTTTTGGTGTCTTTTTGTATATAATATGAGAGTAAAAAAAAAAGCTTTATTTGACCACCAACCTATCTAAAATTTGAGTATTCTAAAATTTGAGTATTTAGTTACTGACTTTTTTTATTTGGTAACTTGACTATGTAATTTGGTGAAATTTCATCCGTATTGTGTTAATTGACATTCTTATGTTTGCATTATATAGCAATTTTTTTAAATTTTAGTATATCACTTTGATATTTGAAATAGAGAAAATTTTAATGTTTAACAATTTTATCTCCGTTTAACTTTAAATCAAATAATAGTGAGAGTTTACTAAATTAATAGATCAATGGTCAAATATGACCAAATATTATTAAATAAAAGGTCAATAAAATGCACAAATTTGGAATAGATCAACAGTATAATAGTGTCTTTTGCCTATATAGAACTAAAAATCTTTACACAGTTCTCATAGATTTTTTTCAACGATTAGTGATTACTCAAGTCTCGCTAGCTCCTCTAGATCCGTCCTGATATCGATGGTTATTTCTACTTCATTGAGTTTTAGTGTTGAGGATTTAGGGCCAACTTATTATATTGGAGGCTATATGTCTCAATCCAAAATAAATGACCAAAGAATTTTGTGGTTGTAAATTTATTTAATGGTTGTGACTATATCATTGGGCTATCTACCATACCAAAAACTCTAAATATGTCCTATCTAGTTACATTTCAAGTACGCAGTGTCATTTATTACTTTCAGAAAAAAAAACGTGTTTTTTTTTTTCACTTTTATTAATCAAACTTTGATCTTTAAACTTAAATCTACACATTTTGAATCTGCTTGAATTTCGACTAGTTATATTCATTCACATTAATTTTTTAATAGTATTGACTTAATAAATCTACATGTTATAGTTCATTTGATAATAAAGTGAGTTTACAGGAAGAGAATTATACTGAATACATCTGTTAGAAAGAGTGAGGAGCCTTAATATGGCCGCCTCAGCTAAGAGAGAGCGACCATTCGACTGTGAATCAAACATTATGTACATTAGAGATAAAAAAATTTGAACTTTTTACCAAGCATTAAAGATGTTTTTACCATTTATTCCTACTACTATTGTGGATATTGTTGAGTAAAGACATGCTGCAATATGAAATGAATATGATAAGTACAATATAATTGATTCAAGTTGGTCCATATGATATAATGTTCCAGAATCTGTTCTCGTATTTATTGCTATTTGCATTAGTCCCTGTCTCTAAAATGTTTGGCTCATATGCATTTGGTTGTGCAATATTCTGCATATTTCTAGACAACCTTGTTAGGAGGGTGTAATCCGGGTTGATGAATTATAATTGTATTATACTATCTCTATACACAGTCTCTTTTTCAGGTTTTTAACCCTGTGATTCATTCCTCCTCACTTTGAGGGACGGATCTAAGGATAAACTTGAGCACCTACTGATCATAACACTAAAAAATTCATGAAAATAGTGTCCAAAAGCATCACAAATCCAAATCATTAGAGAGCATAAACAATAAAAATACACAATTTGAGTATCCATAAATCGTTAGAGAGCATTGCAAACACTTCATCTTAGTAAATCTCGGATCTTCCACTACTCATTGGTGACTGACATACAATTTAAGCGTTGATTGTTTTGACCATTCAACCAATATCAATATGAGAAGTGTCCTAAAAAAGATGAAACGATAGGTTTCGTACATGTTCATAATGTCTAGTGTCTAGCATTGTCGATAGATTTACAACTAAACTTCTGAAGATCGAGAAACACTTACGTGACTCGAAAACCTTAATATCGATCGGTAAGCTTGTATTTGGAACAAAATTCTCAATTCTTTGTTCATGCATGCCACAACAATAGGTTTCTAAACTCACGTGACGGAACAATAATAGACTTAGACAAATTAACACATATATATAACGTTAAACAAGCTCAAAAATCTCACGGCTCATTCTAATTTATAAGCAAGTTTAGTGTAATATGTTATTTTAAATAAATTTAAACAATCCCAATGTATTTGGCCCAACTTGTCCATTAGACATTCGATGAAAATATATTTTAGCCTAACAGATCCTAAATTACTAAATTAATGGTGAATGACTATATTCATTTGATAGAATGTGAATGCCTCTAATGTAATGATGAAACATCAGAAAGTAATGGGCCTAAGCCTTATCTATAAAAGGGCCAAAAATACTATTAGATTTTTCTTTGGCTCAAATTAGCCGCAGTCTAACTTGATAGATGAAAAATAAAGTAAAATTAGGGGTCCAATTTGGACCTAATATACATAACATTTATTAATTTTACTCGTAATCTGAATAATTAAGGAATAAAACACTAAAAATGACTTAAATGTGTTCTCAAAAATAAAAAATAAAAAATAAAAAATGACTTAAATGTTATTGAAGTAACAATTTGATTATTAATTATTGAGTATTAAATAATGATCTTATATAGTAGTTTCGATGATTAGTGCATTCTAAAAAGAAGCGTGGATTGTGAATTTAAATTTTTCGTTTGTGAAATTTCTAAAAAAAAGATATAAGATAAAATCAATTTAATCATAATATTTATGAAACGATATATTTATATCTCTTGAATACTGAACTGTATTAATTTAAACCTCACATACAAAATAGCATCTTGTAGCAAGTCAAATACCGTTTGATGATGTTATATATAACGGTATCAATCAAATTGGAGTTATTTTACACGTAAAGGTGAGGATTTTTTTAATTTTTTTAATTTGAGATGGTTTTAATCACTCTTGTAAACGAATGACGCTTTAACCATTTAGGTCCATTAATACTCTAATTGAACCGACCAGACTACCTAGGTGCTCTTAAAATCCGACAAATTCCTAACTAATTCCCGAATCATTATCCTCAAGATCCTCAACTGCCTTACTAAAACCTCAAACTGATTTTAATAACTTAATAAATTTACAAAAATAAAATAACTTAATAAAAAATGAAATCAAATTTTATAATGGTACATAAACGTGGGTGTGACGCAGTCACGTCTCCCCTTCAAACTGAAAGAAGACGTGCTTGGTCACACTCAATCAAATTACACCACGTGGAAGTTAAGCAGTCCAACCTCCAAAACGACGTCGTGAGCACCTGGGCCGGCTAAAATAAACAGTTATAACAAAGTAACGGCAAAAAAGGAAACGAAAGTCGCGGGAAGTTATTTATTTCTTCTTATGTGAGACTCTTTCAACGGTCAGGCGTAGCGTCTCTCCATTTTCCATCACTTTCCCGAGAAAATTTTTCACAAGAAAATTTACAAAACAAATTCAGTTTCAGATATATATTTTGTTCAATATCAGGATCAGATTTTTTTTGCAGGAAGATAAGGCAGCTTTGGAGTTAACGTTCGTCTTGTTGTTTTTCAGCACGTGATTATCGGGGAAGATTGATTAATCGGTGAGTTAACGATCATTTCTGTTTATCGATTTTTTTCATTGATTTTCGGCTTCTTTTGTCGACGAAAAAACAATATTCAACATGATGAAGGATTTTCTGATATTCATAATATTGATGCTGCCATTCTGTATAGTCATAGAATTAGCAATAAGCTTACTCTGCAATATGAGAATTTAAATTAAGTTTGTTGAAATCTCATAAGCTAAGTTTTTTTCAAGGGACCAATTTCGCTGCCTATTTTAGGCGGATTGGTTTATGACGAAAGTAGATTGTTTTGTGCATGGATGTTGTCTGATGAATTCAGGGTAACGGGATGTTGTGTGGAACTTGCAAGTGTGGCTTGGAATGTTTTGGGATTTCAGATGGTTGAGTTCGGTATTGATAGTGTGATGTTCTTTTTCTTTCTAGTGATTACTCGACTGCCTGTACTAGCACATATGTTATTGTCGTGTTTTTACATAGAACGTAATGGACGTGTGCACAAGGTTATTAAGTTGGCTGAATTTTCCTATTTGCGTTCGCCTTTTGCAAAAGAATTCGTTGTTAGTAGCGCCTTTGTCCGGTGTAGCCTTAGGCTACTACTGTGAGTCACACGAAAAAAAGATATGTATTTTGATGATCGTCATATATTTATATAGAATGTACAGTCTTGATTGTCTGTCCATACTTGGATGTGTTTCTAAATGAATCTGCTGCATTTGAATTTTTGCAGAAATTTGGTTCTTCTGAGGTTGGTCAGTTGAATTCCGGAACTTCTCCCCCCCTTCTTTACTGCCCGATTTTCAATCGGGCCGTCAATGGAGCAATTCCGGCAGATAGGGGAGGTATTAGGGAGTTTGAAGGCGTTGATGATATTGCAAGATGATATAAGGATTAATCAGAGACAATGTTGTTTGCTTCTTAATATATTTACTTCTGCTTTCGACATCATTGCAGAGGAAATTAAGTTGAACCTGAAACTAGAAGAAAGAACTGTGAAGTGGAAGCCCCTTGAAGAGCCGTTGAGAGAACTCTGCCGGATTTTTAAGGAAGGCGAACTTTATATTAGGCGGTGTTTGGATAGCCGAGATTGGTGGGGTAAAGTTGTTAGTCTCCATCAAAACAGGGATTCCATTGAATTTCATGTTCATAATCTGCTTACGTGCTTCCCAGCAGTGATTGAGGCCATTGAATATGTTAGTGAAATCTCCGGTCTAGACCAGGAGGAGATGCAGAAAAAGAGGGTAATGCTTGCAAGAAAGTACGACCGAAGTTGGAATGATCCCAAGCTTTTCCAATGGAGATTTGGGAAGCAATATTTAGTTTCTAATGAAATCATCAGTCAAGTAGAGAGCGCAATTAAAGAAGACGGATGGCTGCTTGCCGGAACAATCCAGGAAAAGATCAAGTCAGAATCAGTCGCAAAAACCGAGCAACGGCTTGGGGATATATTTATTAAGAAGCTTAACCGGCAGAAGCTAGTTAACGGCAAGCTCCCCCCTAGTTCGATTCTGTTAGGGGCTGAAGATTATCAAGTGAGGCGAAGACTAGATGCAGGAGGACAGTATAAAGAAATTCAATGGCTTGGGGAGAGTTTTGCTTTGAGACATTTCTATGAGGATATCAAGCCGTTGAGTTCTGAAATCGCTACAATGCTGTCACTTTCCCATCCCAACATTGTGCAGTACCTCTGCGGATTTAACGACGAAGACAAGAAGGAATGTTTTCTTATAATGGAGTTGATGAACAAGGATCTTTTGACATACATGAAGGAGAATAGTAGTACGAGGCGGCAAGTCTTGTTCCCTCTTCCGGTTGTTGTCGATATCATGCTTCAGGTAGCAAGAGGTATGGAATATCTCCACTCACAGAAAATCTATTTCGGCGACTTGAACCCTGCTAACGTCTTTCTCAAACCAAGAAAGACAACTGAAGGTTATTTTCATGTCAAAGTGTCGGGGTTTGGTTTATCTTCCATCGAAAACCCATCTTCTCGATACCACTCATCGCAGGAGCAAAATGCATCCATTCCGTGTATTTGGCACGCCCCAGAAGTTCTGGCAGAGCAAGAATTAACATCAAAGACCTCAACTTGCAAATACTCAGAGAAAGCAGACATTTACAGCTTCGGAATGATCTGTTCTGGGCTTCTGACTGGTAAACTTCCATTCGAGGATGGGCATCTTCAAGGAGATCAGATGACAAAAAACATAAGGGCAGGAGAAAGGCCGTTGTTCCCATCCCTTTCGCCAAAGTATCTGGTTAACTTAACCAAAAAATGCTGGCATAACAATCCAAATTATCGTCCTAGTTTCTCATCTATTTGCAGGGTGCTGAGATACATCAAGAAATTCCTAGTGATGGATCCTATTGAAGGTCAGCTTGTTATGCAGTCCCCACCGGTGGATTGTTCTGACCTGGAAGCAGGATTTTTAAAGAGTCATCCAATGGAGAAGAACACAGTGTCACAAGTCCCGTTTCAGATGTTCGTTTACAGGCTAGCTGAGAGAGAGAGGATTTCTTCGAGCTTTAGAAGTAAGCAGCCTGAAGCAACAAATGGGGGAACTTCAGTTATTAGCTGGGATGAGAATATTTCTGTCATGGAGGATCCAATAACGTTCGGTTCAGTGTCTCCGGACATAAAGCCGGGTTCAGTGTCTCCTGACATAAAGCCGGTTTGCTATGATATAAAATCCAACGGCACAGAGGAATCAGACAGGAAAATGCCATTTTGGTCTGCTCAGACTGAGACTCAAGACAAGAAAATTGTGCAGAAAAAGAAGTCGGTTATTTTCAGAAGCAGAAAAAATCCAGGTAGATCTTTACCTCTAAACTTGTGAATTTGTTTTGTTTCGAATCCATTCACCTCAACGGGATTAATTTTATTTGAAACAGTTAACACGAGGTCACGAACACCAGGAAAGACAGCAGTATGGAATCCATCAGGACACAGTGCGAAAGTTGGCCGGGAAACTATTACCTTCAAGATCTCTTAGTCCGAACAAACTCAGAGCAAATGGATGTCCTAGTCCTTGAGAAATCGTAGTTTCAGGCTGTGACGCCTTTGTTCTGCATAAATCTTTCTAGAAGTTTGTTTTGCACAAAGTAGAAACTTGCATACATTTTTGTTTAGAATCTTGTGTTAGGATTGAAGCTTTTCGTATTTCTCATAGCCCAAGTTTTGTTGTTTAAAACTTGTCTCCTGCGATGCCGTATACTTCAATCAAATAAAATAGGTACCTTCAAGAATATAACGGGCAGATTGTATTCATGGCCTCTGAACTAAAGTGCTACTGCTAACATGTAGAATTGTAACATTAAACTCCAAATCAACAAAATTCCGTTAAAAAATAAACGAGAAGGCAAAAAATGAAGTTCAAGGCTATATGCTAGTAGGATTATAACCCAAGGGCCACGAATGTGATTTTTTCAACATAACTGCAAATGTTAAAGTTCTTACCTTAACAGGAAACCTTCTATCTGCATTTTCTCTATTTCAGTAATCCAACGGACTTCTGACTCTCCCAACCACGCAAGCAACCTGCAACAAGTTCTTGAATGGAATTGCAAACACAATTGCAGGGTGATGGTCAATAAACCAAGTAGCAATAAAGATATAACTGCAAAATGACGTCGTGAAACGTCACTATCATATACTCATCTTTTTTGTCGAAAAATTTACAGTAGCAAGGCACTAAGAAAATCCTATATCTAAATACAACTGAGCAATCTATATATATATATATATATTCTCAACCTTTTGCACCATATATAAGAAGTTCGTTAGATTTATGAAGGCGTCCAACAGTGCTTCGAAGCTATCAAAGAGTTACGAACAAAGTACTTGTCTAGAATTGCAAGTCCTTCGCTAAAAACTTGAAAGAACTCTATGAATATTCCACATTCTGTCCTTAAAGATTCTTGTCTTTATCCAGTATCCGCCTTTATCCATATGAGTGGTACACCGATGAATCCCCTCTTTGCTTTATATTCACAAGTGGCTCTTCAGCCCATTAACTACAGAGACTGAATCCAAGAGACCGAATCATTGAATTCAGCTAATTGTCTAGCTATTTATCCAAATGAATAAGCAAAGTTCCTCAATTTTCCGAGCTTCGCCCGAAGTTCCAACACATAATCGGTCTCCAGCAAAAGAGGTTCTTCATATCCGAGCTGGAAAAGAAGAGGATCCGGTTTCTTATTGGCTTCAGAGATTACGTAAGCTTCACACCATCTGCAACACTTTTATACACCCGGTGGAATTAGCAGCAAGAACCATGTCTGAATTCCCTCTCCAGCAGACACTAGAAACAAACTGTCCACCATCATCATCTGTCTGTTTCCCGGAAATCGGATCAATTGAACCAAACTTGTGTGAGGTAATTGGCATTGGTAGAGATCTGTGGTAAGCATAAACCTGAAATAAGATAACAGTAAATTAGTTGTCTTCTTTGTTACGTGGAAACGAAACAGAAACTGGAAACAACGCATGTAAAAATTATAGGAAACAGAAACATGGGGGAAACATCATAATGATAACATATCCATATAGCTAACAAGAATTTAATATTAATAAAAAATAAATGTTACTGAACATGCGATTAGCTTTACTTCTCAAAACACAATACGTAATTTGTTAGTTATCCAACACAAAGCATGAACTAAAATCGTACCTCATTTGTTTCCGAACCACATGCTATATAACCATCATTTACAGATAAACCTACAAAATTCTGAGAGGAAAAGAAATGGAAGTCAAAACCAACCCAAGGAATTAAGAAGACAAAATTGGAAAGAAAAGAACAACAAAAGAACCAAACAACATCGTAATAATTAGCAAGAATCCAGTTGTTTCCTTCAAAGAATGCCACAAACATAAACCTGGAATGTAAACACAAACCTTCTCATTAGTATGCCCACTAAGGGTTAAGCTGCAAGCATTGGTCGATAGGCCAGAAGAACTAGCCTTGGTGAGATCCCAAAGTCTCAAGGAGTTATCAGTAGACGCAGTCACCAGAGTTTCGGGGTCCAAGAATTTCACATAGCTCACAGCTTTGTCGTGACCAGCCAACACACACCATGGTGCTCTTACGTTTCGCATGTCATAACAATAGGTTTTGTAGTCCGCAGACCCGAAGGCCAACAAATGAGTAGAGTAAGAAGAGAACTGAACACAGCAGACGTTTGCAATGTTCCTGATAGTCCCTAAACTTTTTTTCTGTAGAGAAGATACAACACGTGAGCTTCGCAGCAAATTATAGCAGAATACTACAAGCATCAATCAGTGGCTGCCAATTTCTGACAACATAACACGATACGTTTAACACAATTATCATTTTGATTGCATTTTTTTCTATAATAATGTGGAGTATATAAATCACATAACATGAATCTGACACGACAATACATTTTCACACCCCTACAGTTAGGGGTTAAAGCTTACAGAACCATAAGCATAGTGGAACAAGGAAATATTTTGACACAATGGTAAGGCTGAATCGTGAAGGTCAACTTCCATGCAAACACATAACGAGAAGTACAATTATATGGGACCAATCGAATCAAAACATTCCAAGTCTACTTTACTATGAGTTATGTACTATTGCAATTGAAAAAAGATGAAAAAGGGGAGTACATACCTCGTTAATGCTCCACAACTTCACAGTACAATCATCACTTCCACTGGCTAATTTTGTTGGATACACTCGAGAAAAGTCAACAGACCATGCCCTCCGTTCATGCTCACTATATTGGAAAACGTCCTGACCTGTATTTGCATCCCATAACTGGAATGGATCCAAATAAATATGTCATGACTTGTGAGTAATGAGGACAAGTTGATAAAATACGCAGAAGCATATCGCCTTCCATAGAACATCTGAAAATTACATGTGAAAAGCAAAAAGAAGTAGCCTACAACACAAGGAGGCAAAACATTCAAAGATTGTCATATGATGCAGATAACGATACATAATTCTAGTTGGAAAAATCTGATGCTACTACACCTGAAAATGAACAATGTAGTCTCTTTGGACCTAAAATCAATTTTCAATTCTTAAAATTCATATTAATGATGAGTATGAGCATCAAGAACAGAAATCCAAGCACAAGCATCAAACTTGATTAGCAAACAAAAACTTAACTTTGATTCATATGATGAATTAACATGAAATTCACATAGAAGAAGACAGTAAAATCAAAATCCGTATAGATAAAGTAGAGCACAAACTTTATCTGTGGCGTAATTATGAAAAGATTGACTAAAGCAACAAGGAAATTAACACACCTTCACAACGCCATCATAGTCAGTTGAAGCCAGATAATTCTTGATATAGTTGTTCCAACAAACACAACTGAGCTTTGATTTATTCGGCAGTTCAACGACTGGATGATGAATATCAAAAGAATCGTCCAAGAGAGGATTAAATTCAAATATCTTTACTTTCTTTGATACCCCAGCAGTAGAAAAATAGTCCATGTCTCGGTTAAAACTCAAAGAGCAAATTACATTTGCAGAGCTGTTAAAATCCCCAGTTCTTAGAAGCCCACGTACTTCAAACTTACTATAACGAGCATACTTGCACAAACCTTCAAAAAAGGATCCAAGACAATCAGTTGGATTCTCCTTTCCTTCACCCGCCAAAGCCGAATTATAATTGTCCCGGCCCCTCAACAATTCCTTATCTTGGAATTGGGTAGCATTCATCTCTGGCTGCAGAATTTTGGACCTCATAGAGTAGTAAGCACTTTCAAGCTGACTGAAACTGCTTTTCAACCTAGGGTCCTTTGAGTTAGAAATTTGCGATAATTGAGTCTCTGAGGTAGTCTTTGAATGATACCTCTTCTGAACCTCTACAATATCTGCTTCGATGCCCCTAATATCGCTTTCCAACTTAGCTGCAGACTTCTGCTTATGGTCATTTAATGTAATAAGGAAATGAAATAACAGTTCTGATTCCGCATCATCATGGTCAATGGAAGATGATAATTCTTCTGTAGACACCTTCTGCAATCCACTAAGCACTTCACATTGCAGAATTTCCCTGTCAGGCACCGATCAAATAGCAACGTTAGACGTGGACGAGTATAAGATGGAAATGCAAACAGACCATGTTAAAGAAGATTATGAAAATGTAGTAACCCATCAAATTCTTCAACAGTCTGTATCGACTAACTATAGATATTCTGGCGGAAGAGACTAAAAATAATGCAAGGGAAACAAGAAGTTGGTGAAAAGATCAGTTTAGGCTATAATACGAACTCCAGTTTAGGCATCAGTATCACCGCTGGAATATTTTGTACAAACAAAGAGAAAGAAACAATGTCCACATATAGCGTTACATAACAGGCAAAATATAACACCAGGTTTAACCCCATCACTGGGAAAAAAACGGAAAGCAAGGTCCAGATTAAAATTACCAAAATTATTTTTAGTTGTTAATTCTTAATGTATTCATCTAATTGACAACAAGAGAGCATGTTCAATCTTGACTCTTTTTAAGCTAAAAAAACAATTTTTCAGGGAAAGTTATGCTATGCCATTAAATTTTAAATCCTACAATCTGTAGATGCTAGCTAGCAGCATCATGCTGAACTTGAAACTTATGATCGTATATACAGTTTTTGTCTCCTCTACCATTCAAAATTTACATATTGAAAAAGGTGTGAGCATTACCTCGTTGTTGGCCGTGATGAAGGTACAGGATGAAGAAGCCAAAGGCAGAATCCAGCTTCCTTTGGACTTTCAGATAAAAATTGAGCAGGAAGAATCCTGTGACGCAAGTCTGACATAGCTGCATCATGTCCTCTTCCAGCATCAAAATGACCAAGCAACTGAAAGAATCAGAATTAATTTCATCAGATAAAAAAGGATGCTTTCTGTTTAACTTCTTCAACCCTAACAAGAAAAGATGGGATGAGCCAAAAGAACAATTGGCATCAGACTTAGCCAAGACTAAGGGGTACGCAAAATGAATGCAGCGATTACTAAACTCCAATCAGAGGCACACTTCCACTGATTGCAAGTGCCCTTATTTGTAACAAAAATCAAATAGAGTGATGTTTATGAGCAGTATTGCAAACTATGAAGTAAAATAACCATTGAAAGGTTATGTAACAAGATTGGCTCACCAGCAAGAATGATGGCATATTGTTACTCTATAAGGTTCTTCAATTCAATAATTTATTAAATAAGCAGAAGATCTGTGGGTGAAGGTTTATAAAGATAAAATGGGAAAATAGGATCAGGTATTATCAACCTTTGCGGTTCAACAACCGCAATGAGATTGAATTGGAAGTTAAATGTTGCAGCGGTATATACTATTTTTCCTCGTCTTTATATTATTTTCAACTTCTTTTCTTATAGAGGTCTAAAAAGGAGAAAAAGATTTTCTGAATTAAATATTTTCCATGCAGCAAACGGAGCCTCAATAAACAAGCATTATTTCATAAAATCCAAGGAACTTCACCGGACAAGTAGAAATAAAATTGTGTACTTTTACCTCAAATAGCAGAACACCTAAACTATATATATTTGAGGATATCGTGCATATTCCGTCATTGAGCTCCTCAGGACTAGCATACCACCTATCTTCCAGCCTGACATTGACAGATGTCAACTGTTGTTGAGCTGTTTTAGACAGCTGACGACTGCTCTTACCCTGTATCCCATACTCTTCATTTGAATAATCTTCTATTGCAGTAAATTTGTTAGCAGAATCTCGGGTACCAACTAGGTTGATATCATCATCATTAACAGTTTCACATTTGACAGCACATTTTGCAGTAAACTGAGGCCAGTGCCTGTTCTCGCTCAATTTTTGCTTCTTCACATTAGACGCAACAAAGGGTAACGTGCTCTGCTCTGCCAGCCGCTTCCTAACCATGTTATTCTCTAAGTGACTTTTATCTTGATCCATATCTCGTTGGACAGTAGAGCCCATATATCTAACCTGATTCGAACGCAGCAACCTGAAGCAAGAAGGCCTCAGGTCACACAAGATAACTTCTTGAGAATGCGAGCGGTCCACCAGATCAACAATTTGTCTAAATATATACAAGGACTCAACTTTATTCATTTTACGCTTTCGTGCATTCAGCCAATGTCGTAGGTTAATTCCATCATGATTAGAACCTGTAAGTTTTAGTGCAGGAGTGCTGGCAGAAGAAGGCATTTTTGCAACTAATGCTGGTGAAGAATTAGAAGCTGCTAAATTGACACAAGCAGCCTTCCCAGTATTATCATCTTTTGGCATGAGTTTTGCTGCCTCATGGGGCGGGCCTCGAAAAGTGATCCCCTTTCCGTTCAATGTGTTTTTCACAAAAAACTCAGCAAACCCTGATTTTGATAAAACCTTCGTGCGAATACCAGAATGAGGGAACATGTTGGGTGAAACCGCTTTGTTTTCAGCATCAGTAGATTGCTCCATAGGTTCATTTCTATTACAAGCTGTCGCTTTATGGCCCAAAAATCCAGAGGATGGTGAACCGTTCAAATTCTCCCGCATATTTGACATTCCCTGGTCATGATCTCTATTGAAAGTTGTATTATACGAACTCCCGATTCCCGAGGCACCTCCAGGTTGATAAACATGCTGCCAGTGACTCTCCCTGGTCTGCAATCTTTCCCGGTTGTTCGATGTTCCAACTATAGGTAAGTTTGAACTGTCATAATTTTGAACTGTTAATTCTTCAACTATGTTCCCAAAATCGTCCATATAGTGAGGGCCATTACGCAGGTGTTCCGCCGCATCCACAGAGTTCACATTTCCAATTACATCCTTGGCATCCAAAATATCACCAACTACATGGAAAGAACCTCCAGCATAATCGCTCTCAGTCGGCATAACAATCTGACGATAGTCACTCTCAGGCGGTTTCAAGGGATACTCATTCTCTTTGTTACGTAAGTGCCCGCCCTCAGGCACATCAAGTTGAGCCACTTCATCACCTAATCTTCCGTCCATCGCATCAAACAGCCTTCTACTTATATGCTTCCATCTAAATCAAGGACATTCAGCAATAACTCAAAACACAATTACAGCATTAAGATAGTTGAGCAAGAAGAAAAGTATAATACTCACATCATTAGATAGGAAAGAAACAAGCAATACCCGAACTCTCAGAACTAAAAGAGTTGATTCTAACGCAACGCCAGAATTCAAAAAACAGCATAAGTTCAACAACTGAAAACCCAAAAACTTTTTGGGCGATAAAAACTTAACCTACGCTTCCATCTAAATCGAGCACATCCAGCAATAATTCAAAAATTGAAAACAACAACAATACGAAAACACAATTCAATAAACTAGAAATTCACAGCATTAAATGCAGATATTGAGCAATAAAGAACTAATAAACCTCACATAACTGGCTTAATGTATCAGATGATCCTTGAACTTGGCTCAAAAAGTGTATTGGCTCCCTGAACTTATAGAGTATTCCCTTAGCTCCTTGAACTTGCTCATACTGATTTATTTGCTACTCGAATTTGTTAAAAATGATCTATTTGCATCTCAAACTTGTTTAAATCAACATATTGCTCCTGAAACTTGTATAAAGTGGTATTCTTTGCAATTCTTTTTTGTCGGTTAAGCCGCTCTCCCTCATTCCACTCCCACATCCCTCTTCACGAACTTTTCTCAAAATCCACTCTTGTTCAGCCATGTGGACTTAAAGGAGCTAATTGATACCACTTTAAGCAAGTTTAGGGAGCTAATGAGACGTTCGATAAGTTCAGAAAGCCAATATACAGAATTCAAAATCAGTGAAAACCCAGAAACTATTATCATAACGAAAAGAGGCGATAAAAGTTCACCTAAAGTTGAATTTCAGCTACAACCCTCAATAATCCAAGCTTATCTCATCCCTATCCACACTAATTCACTATGTTGTAGCTGAAGAACACAATTAATCAAACAAGAAATGCAAATATGATAATCACACATCAAAAACCAAAATTCCGTACCTCAATGAAAGAATAGAACACCAAATTGAAGATGAAGAAGAGCAAAATTATTCAATTGGGGAAGAAAAAGCAAACCCTAAAAGGGGAAAGTAAAATTGATTATGGGATTTGCCTAAACAGGAAAGAAAGATTGATTAATATCTTAATCTTGGTTTGCTGAGAAGTGTGAGAAGTAGCAGGCAGGCAGGCAGCCTGGAGATTTTTAGATAATAAAATTAAAATAAATCTTCATCTCCATAAAATTATAATTAATTTTAGATTTTGGACTGTCTGTGTTGTGTGCTGGCTGGATGGATCTATATGAATAAAGGTTAAAAGTATTGAGGGTTGTTATGTGTTTTGGTGAAATTTTAGTATGGTCTCTCAACTTTTATCATCATTCAAAGATTAACTTTATAACAGGTATTAAAACTGTTCAAAAATATCATTTTAGTCCTTTTACTGTTGGGGCGACCTTTTGAGTCATCCAACTATCAAAATGTGGACCTATTGAGTCATTATTTGATGACATGACAGTGAGTTGGCAAAACTCAGTGCCACGTCATCAAATAAGGACTCAATAGATCCACATTTTAATAGTTGAGGGACTTAATATGTCGCATTTTTATAGTTGAGGAATTCGATAGGTAGTCCCTAAAGTCGAAGGACTAAAATGATTTTTTTAAACAACTTTAGTGACTTGTATGTGGTTTAAGCCAATAAATTATATAAACATATTTGATTAACTTTTATGATATTTGAACACACCTTCCTCTCCTCATTATAGATAGAGCTTAAATTACTATTTAAGACCTCCACTAGATTAATAAACTGCTTGATTATAAACTTTAAAATCAATAAAAGTTTATCTAAAACCCAAATATTCATCTTTCACTTGAAAAATTAAATTTGTGATTCGAGTTTTCACACTATCAAATTTTAAATTTTATTGAATTACAGTCTGTATATTTTATTGTAGATTCTCGTAAAGTTTGTGATTCGCTTACAATTAGAATAAAACATAATTTCAGATACATAAAATAATTATAAGGTTTTTGACACGAACAAATAAGCGCAAGATCTAAGCATTTTCTCTACAGAAGCTCGATGAAATGAATGTGTATGTAAAGATGTAGACAACTTGTACATCAATATAAAATATATGATGAAGCTTCAATTGTCTTTTGATTAGCTTCAAATTTTTCATGAATAGCTTAGGTGATGTGAAAAAAAAAATCGTTTTGAAACACTTCAAGTCACAAGTAAAATACTATTTTCAAGAAGCTACCAGGGGTGGACTCAGAATTTGGAGATTGATTGGGCTAATTTTGGCTCTAGCGTAATTTTTTTTATATATGCGTGTATACAAAAATGAAGTAGAGTTGATACAATTAGGAGAAGCAAATTAATGATCTAATAAAAAATTATTGATAAAATTATAAAAGAAAAGAAAAACAAAAAAGTAGAGTTTTCGATCAAAATAACATTAAAACATTAAAAATTGATGTAATAATGTTGGGACAAATTTACACACCCTTCTTACCAACTCTCTCACTCTTTCATTTTGTCCATTTTATCCTCTTTACTATTAATATACATTATTTTGGGAAGCTAGCCGAAACATACCGCTATTCCTCTTAGGATTATGCCAAAATTGAGAGAGGCTCGAGCCCACCCGAGCCACCCCTAGGTCTGTCCCTGGAAGCTACACTTCTAGTTTTTTATTAAAATTTAAAACCCAAATAGAAAATAATTCACGACAAGTATGATCAGTGGTGGTCTTGTCCAATTGAACATCAACTTGCTTATGTGTGGCAGCATTTGATTGGATCAAATTAATATTATAATGTAATTTAGGGTTTGGATTAGCCTTATGCTATGCACTCCACAATTTCTTAAAGCCATGGCAATGGTTTACTCTTTATCATTTTGTGGTCCAAAAGCTCTAATTAATAGGGACAACTTATTTGCTTTTGGTGCATAAATATCAAACTCCACATTGTATTTCCCATATAATTGTATCTTTCTAGTCAAAGAAATTTTTTTTTTCACATTTCAAGATACTTTGTCTAATTTTTTTGGGTGAATAATTTAAAAGTCCCTAACGTTCTGCGAAACACACTGTTTAGTTCTCTCATTTTCAAAAACACACGAATAGGTCCCTAACGTTTTGCGAAACACATTATTTAGTCCTTCTGTCTGTTTCTCGTGACCAATATGTTAGTCAAAATGTACTTCAATCAACAGCCAATGAATGTGTTATTCACCCGGTACCAATTATTTTTAAATTGGATGTTGACTGACGTACATTTTGACTAACAGATTGGTCATCAGAAACAGACGAAAGGACTAAACAGTGTGTTTCACAAAACGTTAGGGACCTATTCGTGTGTTTTTGAAAATGAGAGGACTAAACAGTGTGTTTCGCAAAACGTCAGGAACCTTTAAATTATTCACCCAATTTTTTTCTATATTGCTTTTGTAATAAATATTACTCCAACATATTTATTCATAAAGATAAAAGTTAAATTAGTAATTTAATTATATAATAAATATATTTCCTAATATGTGTGAAATTTTTTAAAGTATTTTATATTTTGAGAAGGAAGAAATATGATTTAACATTTAATTAAGTAAGATGTTTTCTTAATTTACATTTAACAAAATAAACCAATAGAATAACTTGCCCCACCAAGTGGAAACATGATATGAAATTATATGTGAATATTTTAGGGAAAGATATTTTTTGACCCTCCAATTGCAAATTATTTACAACAATTTATGTACTTCAATCTTAGATTTAATATCATTTTGTTTGAAAGAGATAGTTTTTAATGTCTTAGTAAATCTCTTGAATATATTTACAATATTTTAACTTCTGTTTACGTTTCAATATAGTTGAGATGTATAATTCAACTATTCTTAACTAGAGATCTTTAATCAAAAGAAAGAAACGTAACATTTTGAAATAAATTCCAAATACTAAATTATAAGCTCATTAAGAAAAATTTCAAAGATGTTTTAGATATCTTTAGTGGGCAACACTAACTGAGATTATAGTTTCAATAGTCTAAAAGTTTACAATTTTTTTATAGCCATTCATTTTAAATTTTTAAAAAAAACTATTGAAAATGTAAATTTCAGTTGGTGATATTTTATGTAGCATTTATATTTCGAATGATTTAAGTTTGTGAGCAACTTCACTTTATTTACTTTTTCTTTCTGACCTTATTTATTATTTTAATTTTAATATATTGAATTTAATTTGTAAAAATGAATCAGAATATTAATTCATTAGTTGAGATGTCGGCTCTTTGATTTTCTTTTTGTTAACATTCTACTTTTATTCAAAAGAAAATATAAAATTTGAATTGAGATAAATTAAATAATTATTTTTTTGGCAAACTAAATAATTCTACGCTAATCAAAATTATAGTTTTAGAGATGTTTTCTTGAATTAAGTATTAAAATAAAAGGGGAAATTCTATTAGAAGCTTAATGATTATTTAGTTTGGTGGCAAAGAAAATGCCACGTAGGCTATTAACGAAATTAGACAGTCAAGGAGAGGAAACACCGAACCGAAGTGCGAGTGGCCACGGTCACGTCACGTGCTTTTTTATTGGACCCACAATTTATCCAACTGCTACTTTTTGGGCCGCATTATTTAAGACTGGGCTGTTTCACAAATTTCATATAATTAGTAGCTTAATTTCAAATAAGTGTTACTTGAATTCGTGATTTTGTAAATAAGGAATTGTGGTTTGGCTTTTAAAAAAATTGATTGTGGTTTGCATTGTTTGCAGAATTAAGGAAATTGTCGATTTTATTGATGTAAACTAGAAATGATTTTCTGACCTTTTGACGAGTCAAGTTAGAGTCAAGCTCAAAGGTCAAAAAAACATTTCAAGTCAAAAAAGTCCTCGTTTAAGTCAAAAAAATCGACAATTTCTTTAATTCTGCAAACAATGCAAATCATGGTCCTTTATTTGCTCAAAGATAAACCATAGTCTTTTATTTGCAAACAGTAAAACTACATAGTACTTATTTGAAGTTAACCCTATAATCAAATCTTAATAATAATTTGTAACGTTAGATTTCGAGTTGACGGTAGTAGAAGCTAGTTGGATAATAAAGGTCTTTGAGGAAATTATTCGAGAATATAATCGTATTTGGAGCTTTGATGAACTTAAATGGTCAAATTAGTTTAAATTAGATACTCGATTTTAAGTGTTTAAACGAAACTTATCAATATTGACATTCGAGGTTAAATTAGCTGTGGACGTTAATGCAGACGCTTGAGAATGTTGGTCATAGTATTTAAAGGTTTTCGATGCATTCGATCACAAGTGCTTAACTTAGTCAATCATTATGGGTTTGGTGAAAGTGATCTATATTTTTCTTATTATATTCAAAATCACAATAATCATTTTACCATTATAGTTTTAAAGAGTTTTACTTCAAAAGCTATATTGAGTTAAAATTTC
The DNA here is from genome assembly GCA_028411795.1 of Euphorbia peplus. Taxonomy (NCBI): domain Eukaryota; kingdom Viridiplantae; phylum Streptophyta; class Magnoliopsida; order Malpighiales; family Euphorbiaceae; genus Euphorbia; species Euphorbia peplus. The sequence continues at coordinate 32,971,224 of CP110839.1, forward strand.
TATTAAAAGAGTACTTTGACATTCTTTTCCAATACTTTAGGGTCAAATCTCTACAAGAGAATCAAACCGGAAAACCGAGAAGCAATGGTTTATTCTACGAGAGATGTCAATTGCTCAAATCTAAACCTCAAACTCGGGAACCTAGCTCATACAAAAAGTTACAAGATAGCATCTAACTTTTCAGACTCAGTTAAAGCAAGTAAATGCTTACGATGGATACGTGAACACCCCAAGATCGATGCTCGCGGAATTGAAGATTCCATATATGGATACATTTACTATAATGTTACTAACATTATAACCGCTAAACTTCATACATTTACATAAAACTCTTTAAACTTTACATTAATGCAACATTAAAGTCTAGATCAGATACTCGTCTACATTTCTGATTAGCATCCAAATTCATTCCTACCCTATCATAATCCCTTAAAACTGCTTCTTACTTAGACCTACCATCCCGACCCCATCCTCTCCAAAACCGGGTAACTACAAAAAGGGCCTTCGGACAGGTAATAAAATCAATGACATATATGAGTCAAGACTCAACAAAATGGGAGTTTAATCACACAGTGGTGTGCAAGATTCTTAAAACCTCATTCCACAGGCTTTATATGGCAGAAAAATGCCATATCATCATCGTCATCTAAGCTAGATGAACTTGAACTGTCATCATCAAGGTCAACCGATGGCTTGGATAGTTCGGGTGATGGATTCCCTTCTCTGGTGTGAAGAGTTCCAAAATTCAGTAGTGAAGGTGAACGGTGCCCGACAGGAAAAGCAAAAGGCACATGCTCTCCATTTTTTACTCGTTTACCTCTCTCAGTTGGATGAATGTCCTCGACATCAACAGAAGAAACTGATGTCCTCTTGACAACTGCTGGCTCATTTTCAGTAATATTTTTCAGATCTCGAGTACCTCTCCCTGTTGAACGGGAATCATTGACTTCCACCGAAAAATTTGATGTCCTTTTGAGGAGGAATACTGGTTCAATTTCAGCAGCATTGTTCTCTGAATCTCGCTTATATGTCTCAGTTGGCCCAATTTCAATAACGTTTTCCCCCAAACTTTGCTTACCTATCTCAATCGGGCGCCCATCCTCGTCTTGCATAGGAGAAGCTGATGTCTTTTTCAGCACAGCTGGCGAAACATCTTCCCCCGAATCTGGCTCATTTTTCCCTGAATCCATTTTGTGCAGGTGTTCTTCAGTTACTGTCCCCTTCGCACTTTCAGGTGAAGTAGATTCGTCGTCGCTATCTAAGATTTCAATGATGTCTTTTGATGAGGGTCTCTGATTCTCTGCCACAAAAATATGGACATCAGAGATATAATATAACAATCAAACATGAGCAATGTAAATAAAGAACACTTAGACATGGATGATTTAAAAAGATCGAGCTTACTTGCATACTACCCGTAAAATCAGTAGATATTAACGGCAATAAAGAATAAGCATTTAACAAGACAAAGATTATCGGTAGACCCTCTAGTTTCCATTTGAGGGCCTAATCACATGCCAAAACAAAAATCTAGGATTACAAACATGATAATACAACTTTGACAGGTAAAACGTATACACAGTCCTTGAAGTTTAGGATTTGTTTAACAAAAATCATCGAACTTAATTTTCTTTCAATTATATTATAAAACTTCAAGTCATTCCGCCCAACTTATGTACAAAAGCTCACTACACAGCAACTAAACGGCACGAAACAAAACGAATAACAAAATGAGTATGCTCTAACACAAACACACAAGGGCATTCAACAAACAGTCCGAAATGAATGTCAATAATAAGCGAATTCAAAGAAAGAAAAAGACTTGATTTTTAAGGAGACATTACCTAGAGAGAGCAAAGCAATACGTGCATCGCATAACCATACCGGTTAAACTAAAAGTGACAAAACAAGTAACCGTATCATAATACGATCATGTGTTCCATTTATTCAACATGATTGTTATATATGATATAAACAGCAACAAAATGTTAGCTCTCAAATGAATCATGTCAAAGTTTGACTCTAAAATTATGTTTATCATCAATTGACAAGTCTAGTCTATAATGAATATCCTCTACATATCATAAAATCAATCTCGATTTGTATTAAAACAGAAACCGACAAATTCCAACTAAGTCAGAGACATATGGTCTTTGAATTACCTGCTCTTTTCCTATGTGATGAGCCACCACTTGGATTTGGATTTGTTTCCGGTCTCTCATCAGAATCAAACTTCCTTGTTTCTTCCACCACATTCAATCTATTTTCAGCTTCCCCGTTTGCTCTTGTCTTCCCTGTAATCAATCAATCATTCTTTACAAATTAAACATAAATAAAGCAACAGCTAATGGAAATATTAGTCTAACTCACCCAAAACATCAGACACACACATATATAAGAAGCCCTATAGCTCACTAGTTAAACCATGTGAGATATCTAACGCATAACACTTACGCCTTTAACCATTTAAAGCATGAAACAAATATCTAAGATAAACTCACGTTGAATACAATACTATGCTACTATATAAATATTAGTCCGACTCACCCCAAAGGTATTAGCCTAATGCAAGATAAGTTCTTGATGGTGAGAAAAATCAGTACTTTAAACATAAACCCAGATTAGAGTGCATTATTCATTTTAACCATTTGAAAGTGGGCAGCGGGATCAATCTGTATGTAAAGGCCTAAACCCATACATCAAAACACAAGTAAAAATGAGCCATATAGCTCACCAGTTAAGCAATATGAGATAGGACTATCAAATTTTAACAACATGATCTAAAAGAAAACCCGCTTTAATGTAGCTTGTCCACTTATAATCATCATATATAATCATGGGGGACATATAGCAGGATTGTGACACGACAACCCTTTTTGAAACCCCTAAATCATGGGATATCTAACACATGAAAACACATACTATTCAAGCAAAAAGCAACCAGCTTAACGAAGTTCGTCCCCTTAAGATCATCTTATATAATCATGGGGGACACATAAATAATATAACACGATTATGACACGAAAATCCATTCTAAACCATGGGATGTCGATCACACGAAAACAAATACAATTCAAGCAAGCATTGTGGAATACCTGCATTTGTATCCATAGGCACATTCACAACTCCATCCTTCTCCATCCCCATCCCCATCCCCATCTCCAACTCCAACTCCAACTCCAACTCCATTCCCGGATCGACTTCTCCACCACTCTTCTCCAATCTATCCAACATCTCACTATCCTTCTCCAAACACAAAACCTGCCTCTCCAACACCACAAATTTCCCCGTCAACACATCCAATTCCGACTCAGCCTTTATCTTATCACATTGCACCTTAGACATCTTCCACTTAAGCTCAATAATCTCCTTCTTATAATCTTCACTCTCTTTCACTCTTTTCAAAGCCAATTCCTTCCACTCCCCACATTCCTTCTGAACCCTCTGCAACTTCTCCACCAACAATCTATTCTCCCTATCCTTCCCCTCAATCTCCCTCTTCAATCTCTCTTCTCTAGACATCAATGCCTCTTCCACCCGAGTAAAATATGTGGTCTGGAACGCTGATTTCAACGTCGTTACCAACTCTGACACCGTTGGTTCTTCCACATCCTCTTTAATCTCTTGACCTAACATTTTCTGAATCATAACCCAAATGTTAAAATATGAAAAACCCACCTAAAAACTTCAACTTCACCTCATTTTTCAAGTGGTTTTTCTGTGTAATCTTCTCCAATCTGAAGGCTCAATCTAATTTCTATTTGACCTGACATTTTTATTAATCATGACCCAGATGAGAAATGTGAAAAACTCACCTAAAAATCTCAACTTTACCTCATTTTCCAAGTGGGTTTCGGATTTTGATGTGTTTACTTGTGCAATTCGATGGAAATGGCGGTCGGCGACGGAAATGAGTGGGACCCAGATGGATTTGGGCGGTGGTTTTGGGGTTTTCCGGCGCCGGAAGTGAGAATGCGGCGGTGCAGATGAGAAAAGGGTGGCTCCGGCGATGGGAAATGAGAAGGATTTAGGTGTGATGAATCGAATCCACCATTAAAGGCTGCTTTTTTTTCCCACTCTTTGTATCTGCTACTTAAAAAGGTGCAGTGTGCGAAATACGCTTCAGGGTGTAACGAAACGAACTTGTTGGTGCAATGTATTTACGTGGTTTAGAATGTATTTTTCCCACTCCTAGGTGCGTGAATTCTTCATTTTTATTGCGTGAATTCTTCCATTCATGCATTTGTATAATTTGATAGATGATATTTATTTATTTATAATAGTATTTTTATATTTTATTAATTTCAGTGATCACATATGATTAAATAATATGTCAGTGTTCAATGCACAAAGTTAAAATAAATGAACTTTTAGAACTTAATTAATCACTTATTTAGGCCAATTTAGTATTGCGGTTTCTAAAAGTTGTGCTTAACTTATAAGTTGGGAATGCTACTTCTCCGACATTACATTTATTAAAAATTACTTTCAATTTTTACGACTTTTACAATTTAAAGAAAAACAACTTTAAGTACCAAAGGCTGCTTTTAAACGGAAAAGCTATCTTTGGGGCTTGAAAAAACAATGCCAAAACATGTCCTTGGCTGGCCTGGGCCTGGGCCTGGTTCAGTCTAGAACTTGGCTAACCAGTCCGAACCATTGACAATTGAGCAGATAGTAGTTCTAGTAAAAGTGAAACGTGCCAAAAGATGTAAAAATAGAGCATCCTAACGAAATTGGCATCTCTAGAGACACCTCAAGAAACTATACCAAACTACTACACGCGGAATGAGTTAATTGAAATCAAATATAAGTTCAGTGATTTTTGTGAAATAGAGTTCAAACTTCTTCGACTTAGGTGCAATTAGTTTATCTTACCATTTGGAATCACACATCCTACATTAATCTCATCTAAAAGTGAGCCCATCACACTGCTCACCAAGGATGGTGATGAAAGTTTATAGAGGGCTTCGGTAGTCCAATTAAAGTCGGGTGGTACCCGATACCAGTGAAACCTGTACATATTGCCATCCCAATTGTTCATGCATAATGTATATAAATGCATCAACGACATTATAACATCAAAGAGATAATACGCCTAAGGAATTATCGGTTCAACTGTTTACAAATATTGGTATCTGTTTACCCTGATAGATGGTACAAATTAGCTGATTTTCCTTCCAAAATACTATAATTAATCATGTCAGATCCTACCAAAACACTTCGGTTATACTGTTTGAAGTGAAAAGCAAAAAAGAGCTATGGAAGGAAACCCGAATAGACATTAGGACTATATACAGATAAAATATACCGAATTTCCAGTCCTCGACTCCGGAATAGTCATCATCATTCATCAGACATATATGCTTCATCATCGCTAAGTATAATTACGAATCTGTCTTCTGAGAAATATAAAACAACTGAAAGTGAGCAAACTGAAAACTTCCATAGAATGTTTGTTTACAAACAGAAGAAATAATGAGAGAAAAGAAAGCAGAAAAAACAAAATAGAAATACGCCTGTAACCTCCCCTTCAAAATGAAGTTTCTTTAAATTCATTCCTTATTCTGAATGTACCGAACCGGACCACTTTGAAGGGCGAATTTCGACCAGATACTGACTTAGATAGGTAATTACACTCCTATTTGGAAAGGGGATCATTATTACGCCAAACTAGAATTGTGATAAAACCCTTGCTTAACAAGGATTCCGCGGCATATATTAAGTATCCTTCCTAATTGATTCCCTAAACAAGTTAGTGACTTTAGCAATGGAGACTTCACGAGCCAAGCTACTCGTGAATACTCTTATTATACAGGTTCGATTCGGATTAAATAGGCGATACATCCAGTTCATCACAGGTTTACTAATCTTGATATCACATCCATGACAAACTTCCCAAATTGCATAAAACAGAAATCAAACCATTCAATTTAACAAAGTCAAAATCAAACTTTCCAATTCGGGGTTACCTGTTTTTTTATGCGATGAGCTATCACCCGGAATTGCATTTGTTTCTGAGAGTACTTCACTTTTCACAAAATTTTGCCCTGCTTTTAAAATCATATCAATCAAAATTCTTACAAATTAAGAAATTTTGTAAAGGATCAATAAATGAAATGGAAGATGTGAGTTAAGTAGGGTGCTAAATGAGGTGAGATGGAGATAAGAGGCATTCCCCCCGTCTCAAGGGGAATGCCATCTCCGTTCATAAACACAGGAAAAATATAATATCTAATCCTTGTTTCTCAAATTATGAATAGGTTTAACCGCTATTTGGTCTTATATCTATCCAGAATGTTGGTGTAAGTTGACATTTGGTTAATGCCTATCTAAAATGATTATCTTTTCCCCCTAACTTGTTATTCGATAACCCATATAAAGTTATAAAGTTAGATAAATCTGAATACTGTCAAATAATAAAGGTACAAGTTACAAAAATGGCTGTAACAAATTTGATTCTTGCTTATAAAAAGTAACACTCAGTTAGCTCCAACATTTATGAAATGATTATCAGAGTAGCTTTAAGATTAGTGGAGAAGTGTCTCTTTAACCTCCTTTCAAGATAACAAGTTCTAAAATGTTGCCCTTAATCCTAAAATGATATAAAAAGGTTTAACACAACCCATGATCTATAATATTTTAACATTTGGCTAAGCCTATCATGCTTATTTTAACCCACTAACTCATAATTTAGTAACCTTTGCCTTTTGACCTATGTATACAAAATCAGAAAAATCTAAATATTCCCAAATGATAAAAGGATAAGATATCAAAATGCCATGAGAAATTCAACCGTCGTGTATATTAAATAACACTAATTTAAAATGGTATAATTATAGCCTTAATTTTTTTTGGAGAAGTGTAGTTTTAACACCTACATACAAGATAACACCATTTACTAACATTTCAAGTCGCACTAGATCAGGCTACAATTGGCGCTTGGGTTCCACTGGACGGGACTATAACTACACCATATTATAACATTGGTGTTCGATTTTACTATTTTGTACATGATGGTCATAAAATTCGCACTTTCCAACAAGTTTAATGCCATTTAGATACCTTATCATAAACCACATTGCAAAATTAACATTTCAGATAGATTAGAAGTCACACACTATGTTATAAGGACACTTCTCTAGTCTAGAGTAAGTTCACCTGTGTACATGTTCGATTTGTGTTTTTTTTTTCATTTCAAGACTATATTGTACGAAGGTTATGTTTTAGAAATAACGTTCTACTCTCGTGTACGGGCGACATAGATCACACACAAACAAACAAAAATATAAACTTTTGCATAAACCATGATCAAACTTAAACAATACCTGCATTTATCTCATCACAAGCATCCTTCTCGATCTCGATCTCCATATCAACAGCTTCCACATTCTTCTCCCCCAATCTCCGCAACGTCTCCACTTCCTTCTCCATACAGCAAACCCTCCCTTCCAACTCCTTAAACCTCGTCTTATAAACATCCAACTCCGTCTCAGCTCTCAATTTCTCACACTCAACCTCACAATTCCTCCTCTTCAGCTCAATAAACCTCTTCTGATCAACCTCATTCTCCTTCAACCTAACATACACTCCATCCCGCTCCTCGCGTAGCCGAACCCCCGATTCCTTCACCTCCTTACACTCCTTCTCTAACCTAAACCTCTCCATCGCTTCGTTCCGTACCGATTCCTTCAGCTCCTTGATCTCATTCTCTAACCTAAGCTTCTCTATCGCGTCGAGCCGTAGTTTCTCTTGCAGGATTAGGTTTTCCTTCTTCTTCTCCTCGATTTCTCTTGTCACTCCTTCAGCATTTTGAACAGTTGTTTTCAATGCCGTGAGGAAACTGGACATCGTGCTACCTCCGCCGCGGATGGTTCCGATTTCCTCTTTTACCACCCCGAATGGAGATCGTGCCGCCATTTTCCTACAAAAGAAAGACACAAATATTGTTACTTAACCGATTGAACTAAAATCTCGATAACTGATCGCTCGAGCTGATAGTTAAAGCTAACAAACGGAGTACATTTCGGTCACAGAGTCTCTGATAGCATGTTATTAAAACTCGCGTAAACAACATTTAATTCATGAAAACGGAATCTGGTAAACCCTAACAGTAACCTGAGTGTTGATTTGACGGCGAGATTTCCGGCGGAACAGGGACTTGGCGTGTGGAGGAAGAAATATTGAGTGTGCTTTCTCTCTCTAGAGTTTTTTGTTTTTTTTACTGTGGTTTCTCTCCCTAGAGCTGAAAAGCAAGAAATGAAAAGTGTGTGATAGTACTGACATTTTGTCGATTAATGTTCCAACAGTTTGGCTTATTGTTCCAGATCAAAAATATTAGTTTTGCATCCTGTTATGTGCCATTTATCTACCCAAATATAGCAATCAATTACATTTAATTCAATTTGGATTAAAGTTAGTTTCGTTATTTATAGGTAAACTGAACTAAGTTGGCTGAACAAAGAAGTAATTTTTTTGAATTTGACTGAATTGACTTGAGCTAAATTGAACTGAATTTTCCTGAAAATAAGTCAAAATGAATATGATCTTATTGCGTATAACAAATTTCGTTCAATTGTATGTGACATGATTGCTAAACGGATGGAGAAGAACTAATATTCTCTAATTTTGCAGGTGAAAAAAACGAGCGATGTTCAAGTGTGAAATATTATAGTATGAAATTTTTTTGCTCAACTGATTAGTACGTGAATGTTATAATAGTTATGGTGCAATTATAAATATTGGGCACAAATTTTAGCGTGTTGCTTTACATACAAGCTAATTTTCATTTAAATTAGATTAAGTGTTGGATATTATACACTGATAGTAATGTCATGAATAATAGTTTCCGGGTGATCAAATAAAACATAAAATGGTAATCTTTTTCGTTTAAAAGAGAAAATTTGTTGGAGGCTAAATTCTAAACATTACTTGATACATGCAAGTTATGAAGAACTTTTATAATAGATCGGATGTAATAGACTCGATTAATAAGAAAGAAAAATACCATTAGATTGAAAACTATGACGTTTCTATTAATAAGATTCAATGAATGATAGCTATAGTTGAAAAAAGTTGTAAGTTCATCACAGTACATTCATTATATGCAACTTTGCTATTTATTATTTGGAACATATGCATTGTAACAAAATTACTCCAAACATCAAAACAGAAGTGTTGACATTATACCAACTAAAAGTAACCTCTATTAAGCAGGGACGAATCCACAGTGGGGGCACTGGGGGCACGTGCCCCCACTGTGTTCTGGGTATTTTTGGCCTTTTATATAGAAATTTTTGAACTGTTGTTTGTTTGCCCCCATTAACACCATTGAAGGAGCAGAGGAGAGGTTCTGGTTTGATAAATAAAAAGAATATTGAGGAAGACAGCTAGGTTTATCAATTTATTATGTTTTTTGTTGACGTCATTCCGCTTTAATGAAGCGGCGTCGTTTCTTTATTGAAAATTTGACAGAAATTAAAACCCAATTCCTCATCACAACAATGGCCCAAATTGAAGTCTCCAACTGTATTAAATTTCGTTTTTGTTATCCAATATTATTTTGTTTCTTTTCCTTCAAATTTGGTCGCACTCAATTATTTTTTCAAAAATATATATTTTCTTCCTAATAATGTTTTATGTTTTCAATTATCTTTTTTGTTATCCATCGAAAGTATTTGTTTTCATGATTCTTCTATCCATCTATTAAGCACCTTCTTCACAATTTATTTACAATATTAGTTTACAACTCTTATATTTTTTGGAAACTTTTAACTCTGTTCTATCAAAGTTTAATTTAACTATTTTGCTTTTGATTTGATTCGAGTAATTATTTTAGCAATTAGAGGGGATTTTTTAATCTGTATGCTTTATTGAAAAAGATTGAAGAACGTAAATATGTCTTCTCCTATAATAAACCATAAAACTTTAACTATTTGACTGTGTATAACAACTTGGTTGAGATTATAGGCATTTTCTACTAATTTTTCTTGCCCCCACTGGATAAGAATCCTGAATTCGTCCCTGCTATTAAGCAGTATTATTTTCCATTAATGAAGATATAGATGGGAGATTTTCATGCCGTGGTTTGAATACAAAGCGTGCCTTAAAAATAGAGAGATTTTGCCTGAATCTCTTACCAAGATGTTGTTTAAAGTAGCTTATACGCCATTTGAGTTTGTATTAACCTATTCAACTTATTTGAAGTAGTGCGGTTAATCTTTTAAACTTGTTTAAATTAGTTTAAATTTCAATTTATATCAGTAAACTGTAGAATGTTTTTGAAAAGGTTTAGTATATGAGCTCCCTGACTTTGGCTTTAAAAGCACATTGACTCGCTAAACTTACATAACTTTTAGTCACTTGTTAGCTTTTCAAACTTGCTTAAAACGATCAATTAGTCAAATTAATTTACAGAAACTGACCAATTGATATCCGGAACTTACTTATACACTCTTGTTAAGCCTTTTAAATATAAAGATCTAATAAGAGAATTTGGACACCTTCACATAAATGATTTGACACAAAACTCTATTATATGATATTTTCTTGCATTTAATTCATACGGTAATTTGTTCATTCCATGGAGAAAATGTACCTAACAAACAGTAAATACTAAAATGTCCCAACTAATCCGACATATATAACGGATCTACTATATGCTGATATGACCACATAACGTCATACGTTAGTTAATGCCGCGAACCAATGGGTCCAAGAAGGTGCTCAGTAATAAATGTCTCATATGCCCCCTTCACGAACGGCTCTAACAGTGCAGTCTCTGGCTGTCCGGGGTATCCCTCCACTGGAAAGCCCTCCATCAATTCCTCTAGCTAAACGTCATCTGGGAGATCAGCCCCCCAGAACATCAACTTAGGAGGAGCTCGGGGAACTCTCCTAGCAGCAACCCCCCGGTCAAAGTCAAACACTCGTTCTCCGAGGTACCAAGAGCGGTCTAGGTTATCCTCTAGAAGCACCCGCCTGCTAGTAACGTACCGAGCATGCACCATCTCAGGCAACCAACCCTCATCTGTAACGCCCCAAGGATGGAGGCAAATCTACAATACATAAGGTAAGAACCAAGATTGTTATTTAAACTCATCAAGTTAGATATATTTCTTTGCCAAATATACGACACAAATCTGTCCCTCTTATTTATAGAGAAGTGCAAATTTACCTCTACACCGCGAATTAGTAATTCTTTTTCGCCTAACTACTTCAAAAAGAATCAAGTTCGTTCTAAAGTTTAGTTTGAATGTTATTTGACTACTACATTGAACCTTCTAAACAAGTTCATCCACAAATTAAGCAATTTCGTATATTTCCACAAGTCGTTAATAACTTAGTACATACTTTCGGGAGTTTTTTGACATTGGCGTAAATGTGGCAGGCATAAATCTTGGAATATGAACAGTTTTTTTTTGTAATAGTAACACAATAAATTTAAGACATTATTGATGTTTGGACGGTAAACCAGTTGATATAATTTTCTGCCATGTAAGGGTAAAACTAATCTTGCTTAGAAATGTCAGGAATAAAATTTTAGCATTTCATATGTCTCGGGTAAATTTAAACTTCCACAAAAAATGATAAGAGCAAATATGCACCTTATCCCTTATTTTGTAAGTACCTGATCCCAAGCAAGGGTATCCAACCTCTGACGAGCCACGAGTATATTGGCCTTATTATCCTTTCTAGTCCCCCAATGTCCGAGGCGAGGAAATCCAGGATGGTCCTTGTGTTCTGTCCAGCGGCTCTGCAGGACCTTGTACTCATTACCCCAGATCTGTAATATTAGTATAGAATCAGATAGAAATAACAATCAAGATGATGAAGAGTAAGAATGGACAAAAACAATACATATACCTCGACGACAAGAGGCAGTCCCGACATGGAGTTCCTACCTCGACAACGCCCATCTAAGCCCCGATAAATAGAGGCCAATGCTGAGGCACCCCAACTGTAAGAATTCAAATTGTCCAAATCCCGCAAGGCCTCCAGAATCGTCAAGTCAGCTGTACTGCTGGTATTGTGAAACAATGTGCAACTAAGGACATACCACAAGTAAGCTCGAGCATATTGATCTATGTCAGCTCCCACTGGTGTACGAATACAACGCCATCTATCCAACAACATCCTGTATGGAATGCAGCGTTTTCTACTTCTCTCGTGAAAGCGAATTCCTGTGGTCCTGGACTAGATCTATATCCACCTCTGGGTCAGAGAGCCTGCTTCCAAATGGAGGTGGAGAACCCTCAAAGCTGAGTCCTGTAATGGCAGCAACATCTAAAGGAGTTATCGTCAACTCTCCGATCGGCAAATGAAATGTGTGGGTAGTATCAGACCACCTCTCTACCAACGAAGTCAGACAAATCAGATTCGCGGGTCGCCCACCATCTGAGAGGCAACAAATTAGGGAATGGAAGCAAGTCCCGTCCACCCTCGCCCTCACCGCAGTCGGAAGCTCACCATACCACACTCTCCAGGGACAGACATGTTGACCCTGGACTTGCAATGATAATCCTGTATGTTCAGAAAAAAATAAATGTGACGTAGTAAAAAAAGAAAGCCTCTCATCCTAAGTCAAGCACACGCCACAAAAAACATGGGTATGCATAAGAAGGATAAGCTTGCTCTTGCAAGCTCTCAAAGCCTCAAACACAGAAATTCAAATTTCCTCTTGCCTTAAAAGATAGGCATATGCCTTTGGCAACAAGCATGACTGCCTATCCTTCATCCACCTATCCCTCATCCTTTTTTCATCCAAAAGAGGCATACACCTATCTATCACAAGACCTACTTTTTCCCATTAAATCTACTTGATGTTTCAACATCCTATTCTAATGCAAAATTTAATGAAACCCAATTTTTGCAGGTACCCTAGCATGCATTTTATTTTGTCCCATCGTCCAATTGAGTTCGAAATCAAGAGCAAGCAATTCCAGAAGTAATTGCAAAAACATAAAACTAAAAGTAAGAAAAAGAAAATTATCCGTACCTTAGTCAAGCATTGAGTCCATAACAAGCTTGCTCGATCATGAACTACCGGGATCAGGTCGCCAAATGCCAATCCCTGATACTTATCAAAACGCCTCCGCCCATGTTGCTCGCAGTACGGAGTGGCCCATTGTGCCTGGACAAGCTCATTGGCTACTATCATCGCCATTTAGAAGGAAATACAATAAAAATACAAAAGGAAAGTTAGAGAGAAGGAAAGTTCTGGAAAAGTGAAAGGAAACGTTTGGGGAAGAGCCAATTTAGTATACTACAGAAATAAGACATTAAAACCCCTACATCAGAAATTCAAACCTATGTGTAGGGGGGTTAACCAAATATATGTTTGCTGTGTCAATTCCCCATTTATTCATGAAACAAAGGTTTGAATCTAAGTATCATATCCATAATAAACTTCCCAAGTAGTATTAAACTAATTCCAACAAAGTCAACATGAAGGGACTTGGAACTACCTCTTCTTTTCTTGTGTAGTGAGTCATCACTAAGATCTGCATTTGTTTTCGAGAGTGCTCCACTTCTCACAATGTTTTCCCTTACTTTCCTTTTCCCTGTATTTAATCAAGGATCCTTACAAATTTAAAAAAAAAAAATGCATATATGATCAATAAATGAAACGGCAAAATGAACAAATAAACCTTGTGATTTGGCGCGTTTGAGAAAAAGCATTCATTACTTAGAAGTTTGTAAACTTAGTTCTGAGGTTTCCTCCATTACAAAGTTCTTTTGTTTTATTTGTATCCCTCCTAACATATAAAAACATCAGATTTTCATTGGTAAAATTCTTCTTGACTACTAGTGATTTTAGCGAAAAAAAATCTCTCTTTTGCAAATGGATGGAAGCCCACATACCTTTATTTTAAACTAAATGGACAGTTGTACAGATACATGATACAACAAGGTTTACTTTTGTACTTATCCCCTAAATAAAATAGGAGATAAGATTCAAGCATTATGCCATACCAGCATTTGTTTCAGTATTAGATAGATCCTCAGATGCATTCTTCTCAGTTTCCATATCGGATGTGCTTTCTTGCACTCCTGGCTCTTGCTCAGGAACATTTTGCCCTGAAATTTCACTTGCACTTTCATACGAAGCATATTCATCATCACTATCCATAATCCCCACTCCGTCTTCTGAGAATTATAAAACAATTAAATATGAGCAAACTGAAAATTCATTAGATTGTTGGTTTATGAACATAACAAATCATGAAAAAGAAGCAGACAATTAGAAAAGAAGAAGACAGATTTGTGGTTCTTCTCCATTCATTTACACATATTCGCCTCCAATCAAAGAAACTCTAGCTTTGGTGGGACTTAAATTCATTCCACCAGTCTTACTGTGGGGTCGCCGATGATACAAAGAAGAACTATATGTAGTGGGGCCAAAAGCTAATCTGTCTTTATGGAAGGCGGCTATACCAATATCCGCCTTCCAAAAAGCAGGGCTAATATTCTCTATGCTCCATTTTAGCAGGATAGATTTGTATCCGCCTCTCTGGAAGGCGGATAGCCACAAAGGCAATAATCAGTTTCAATTTAAGAGACCTGGGGACTTCCAATTACCTCTTCTTTTCCAATGCGATGATGAGCCATCACTTGGATTTGCACTTGTATCCGAGATTTCTTCACTACTCACAGAAATTTCTCTACTCACTTTTCTTCTCCCTAATCAACCAAAGGATAGATCATAAAACATACTGACGCTCACTAAAATTTGGTATTAATACCACAAAAGGTATCATACTTCATTCTTTTTTTGGATAAAATGAACTTCACATTTGATTTGAATAAAGTTATTTCAGCTCATTTTTGTATAAAAATATCAACATATACTAGAAGACATATGATTATGTCAACTAAGCGTGATGGCAGATGAGATTCAAGCATTAAAAGCAATACCTTCATTTGTTTCGGCAGTCACAGATGCATCCTTTCCCAAACTCAATATCCTCCCTTATAATTCATGGATTCTAGCTCTCAGGTTCTGACATTCTAGCTCACAATTTTTTCTTTTGAGCACGACAATTTTGTTCTGATAATAATCTTCATTCTCTTTCAACCTGTTACGCATGACATCACGCTCTTCTCTTAGGCGACAAGCTGATTCCTTCAAATCTTCATTCTCTTTCATTCTGCGACGAAGTACATCACGCTCTTCTCTTAGGCGACAAGCTGATTCCTCCCAATCTTCATTCTCTTTCAATCTGTGACGAAGTATGTCACGCTCTTCTCTTAGGCGACAAGCTGATTCCTTCAAATTTTCCTTCTCTTTCAATCTGCCAAGCAGTATATCACGTTCTTCTCTTAGGCGACAAGCCAATTCCTTGAAATCTTCATTCTCTTTCAATCTGTCACGAAGTATATCAAGCTCTGCTCTTAGGCGACAATCCAATTTCTCCAAATCTTCTTTCTTTTTCAATCTATCATGCAATACATCACGCTCTTCTCTTAGGTGAGAAGCCAATTCCTTCAAATCTCCACACTCTTTCTCCAACCTTAATTTCTTCAATCTGTAAATTATCTTGCAACAATTCATTCTCTATCTTCTTCCCCTCAATTTCCATCTTGAATAGGTCTTCTGCAAATACTAAACCCTCCGCATTTTGAACAACTGACTTTAAAGAAGTTACAAACTCTGACACCGTCGTAAAGCCGACAAAATCCTCTCTAACCACCCCAAATTCCTCTTTAACCGCCCCAAATTGAGATCGCCCAGCCATTTATCTGGAAAGGAAGAAAGGACCCAAACTGTTAAGAAAGCAAACAAAACAATCTCTGAAGTTTCTTACTTACAAACAACATAATCTAATAATCCTAAACTAACCTCTTAATTAGGGATTACTCAGTTCATGTGTACCATATATGACAGACTTAAATTTTTCCCAAATTTTTCTATCTTAGACAAAATGGGCTTAATACATCAGAAGCTACCTGAACTAGGCCAAAAAGTAAATTGGCTCCCTGAACTTACTAGCTAATGAGCTTCTTAAGTCCACACAGAATAACAAGAGTAGATTTTGAGAAATTGTGAAATATAAGGGAGGTATTAGGCCAACAACAGTAACACCAATAACAACAAAACCTTAGTTCCGAAATGATTCGGGGTCGGCTAACATGAATCGTCATAAAGAACCTTAAAGCTCAAGTCGCGTCTGCCACATAAACTCTCTGACGCCACTCCGTCTTATCTACAACTATATGCAATCCAACAAGATACATACAACTCAAATGAAAGATAATAGCATTTACTGTGTCTTTAATGTACTATTACCTTCAAATTTTCATGCCGAAATCAAGCTTAAACGAAATGCAGAAATCAAAATTCCAATTCTTAACCAAACTAAATCAAATCAACTATGAAAAATAATTGAAACTAAATTTTTGGCACTAACTACACAATGCTCCAATGGTGGGGACTTATCTAAACAATTTCATATATTTATTTTATATTACTTTATTATAGAAAAATGCAAAATTAGGCTACATTATAGACTTTTGAGAAAATGATTTATTAATGCCTAACTTTTGTCAAAATTTACTGTTTGGTCCTTATATTTAAAAAAACTCATTACAAGGTCCTCATATTTCGTTATAATTAACTCTTTGGTCATTCTGTCCATCTTTTTCAGATCTGTAACTTTTATATTTCGACATATACAAACAAAGATGACATAACAGAATCACAAAGTCATTTTGTATTGCATTATAGATGTCTTGAAAGTTAAAATATTTTATGTTTTGAAATCTAAAAATTGATAAAAATGACTAAAAAGTTAATTATGACAAAAGATGAGGATTTTGAAGTGAGTTTTTCAAAATATAAAGACCAAATAGTAAATTTTAACAAAAGCCAGAACTGATAAATTCATTTGCCGTAGATTTTTAATATTAAAATAATAATAAACATTAATTCCAAAAGTGGGCAACAATGGTAACAATTTTTGCACTCTTCACCACGACTCCAACGTATAGTACTCTTTAGGGTTGCTAATATCATTGCTACATCATCAAGCATTCTCCTAAACATTTATCATTGGAGATGCCTAATGAGACATTATACAAGTTCAAGAGCCCGATATGCTTTTTATCCTAAGCTCAAGGCTCATTATATAATAAGCCTCCTTTCAAAAAAAAAAAATATTAAGCCTAAATATAAAGCCTTTTACCCATGTATGGTAAGAAGCACGAACTGCTCTAGGTTTTAGAAACCATTCATCTTCTCTTCCATTAAAAAATGGCGGAACAATCTCCAATTTATCCGGTTTCGGAGTTGGCAAAGACTCTGAAATCAGCTGCTCAACATGCGAATGCCTTAGAGAAAGAGTGTAGGGATTTGAAGGAATTGGCTTCTCGACTAAAAGAAGAGCGAGATAAACTGAGTAACAGACTGAAAGAGAAAGAAGATGATCAGAAAGAAATTACCGAGCTTAAACGGAAAATTTGCGAGCTCGAATGTGAAAAATTGAAAGCTAAGACAGATGCTGATGTTTATCGGAAAAGATTCAAGGAACTGGAAGGGAGATTGTTGATCAAGAATTTAGAACAGGTTGATTCTGGGAAACTAACTATTGCTAAAACATTTGCAGGTATCTGGCTAATTAAAGTTTGAATTTATATAATTTGTCCAAGATTAATATATAAAAAGATGTCGTTAGTTTTTAACTATAAGCTTTAAGTAATTTATTGGTTTTTAATGTGTAAATATGATTGAATGATTTCACAGGGAAAAGAAAATTAGTATTGGAAGAATCCTCATCAGGTAACTTCTCGGTTCTTAGATCTTTGCATTGTTGGAATTATTTATCAAAATGCATTCTTATTTTGCTATGTAGGGGTAATGAGTTAATTATATTATTTAAGCAAGTTCAAATAACTAACTAGACACTTTGTAAGTTCAAAGAGTCGATGTGCATTTTGAGACATGTGATTAAGAAGCTCGTAATATATTGACCTCCGAATAATTTACATTGTGTATTACTTTAAGCAAGTCTTCTAGCTAACAAATGATTATAACTACTCGAAAGAGCCTATATGTTATTTTGAAAAATTTCACTAGAGCTACTCGACCATTGTGGACAAGTTCAATAAGCTACACGAAGAGACTCCTTTAAAGTTTAAGGATGCTATTAGTTTTTTGGATCAAGCTTGGAAAGTTTTTACTCTCTCTGAACATTAATTTTCTCTCTTCTATTTAAATATTGTTTTAATAATCTCAAAATGAAACAGTTGAAAAATTAAAGTTGTTTAAAATATCATAAATTCTTGAATTGCATTATTTTTAAAATTGTAAACTGTGATTTTGATCGTATCAATAAAAATATTTTCCATTTTACTAAAATCGAGATTTCTATCACCAAATCAGTGAAATTATAGTTTTTGATTTTTTTTTTTTTATAGATTTGCCTTAAAATTTAACATTTGATTTGACTGTTTTATACTGCAGATGACACAACTTGTAGTAATGACAATGAAGTTCATCTTCACGTAGAGGAATAATTCTGCAATACCTATGGAGTTCATAAAGATCTGATCTTAATTATGTGATTTATTTGAGTAGTACTTTTAACAGATCTTAATTTTATTTTTTTCTTGTAGTATATCTTTGATACATTATATACATTTAAGCGCTAGAAACATGTTTTATATTAATTTTAACACACTCCCCGTACATGAAGGGTGCTTAAAATTGAAGTGTATACACCACAAACTCATCTTATCATCGTTATGTTGGTAAACTTTCTTCTTAGAAATTACCACACCCATAATTTATTTCTTCATCTTATCGATAGCAGTGGTGTATGTATTTACAGTGGGCTTGGGGAGCCCCCATATCTAGAACTGCCCTTACCCAGGGTGGTTCCGGTTTCCCTATATGTTGAAACCACCTCTATAAGGTTTGTTTCCGGCATCCCCATATGCTGGAACCACCTCCATAAGGTTTGTCAAAAATATGCAAATTTGCATCAGAAATCTGTAAAGTTTTGTCCAAAAATACATTTTCCTCTTTTAAATTGAATAAACAAATTTAAAGTTCAAGTATCTTGATTTTTTTAATACATTAGCATCATGTATAATCTATCACTCTTATATTAAGTTATATAATCGATACATAGGGTCAACATGAGCTCATTGTGATTGCAACGAGATTACAAAACGTTCAAGAAAAGATCTAATGGCGTTCAAGCACACCTACTGGTTGTCGGAAACCCCTGAAATTTTTCATGAAAATTATGTACATGACTAATTTTTTCAGCAAAACACCTAAAACATATAAATTAGCACCGATAAATAATAATCAGATCTAGACAGCATCACACGCACTCTCAGTCAGTGAATATATACTGGATCAATTAGCAGAATCATCTCCATGTATTTCTTCCTCCACTTCGCCTCCCCCTCCTATTTCCTCGTTGACTTGACCACCGACCTCTTGTCTTTCTTCCTCCGTTTCGCCCCCTCCACCTATACGTATTTCCTCTTTGACTTGACGACTGATCTGTTTGGTTTCGGTCCGAGGGTGCTTCACTTCTCCTAAAACTTTCGCTTTCATTTCTTCTCTCTGTAATGACACCTCATGTTAAGAAAAAAAAGACCGCCTAATAAGTATATACACAACTGCTATCACAATTGACAATAGCAATGCGCACTTCAACTTGTTTAAATCCTTGCTTACTAAACTTAGAAAGTTGTTAGAAGTTTGAAGAATTATGTGTCATCTAATCAGTTTCAATGATGAAATAAGAAAAATGACTATTACTTCTTTCTTCCGATACTCTTCTTCTCCCTGTAAAATACGTTCTCATTTAATATAAACATAGAACCAAATTTGTAGCAACGACAAGTTTACTGATAGGAACTTCAAATTACCTGATCGGCTATCACTTCTATCTCTTTTTCTCCCTGCAAAATATGTTCCCAATTAATATAAACATAAAACTAAATTTGTAGCTTAGTAGTTGATACTATCAGTTAAATTTTACACTAGACGACGAGTTTGTCAATAGGAACTTCAAATTACCTGACCAACTAAAACTTCTTTCTTCAGATACTCTTCCTCTCCCTGTAAAATACATTCTCATTTAATATAAACATAAAACTACAATCAGTCAAATTTTACACAAGACGACGAGCTTATTGCTAGGACTTCAAATTACCTGACTGGCTATCACTTCTATCTCTTCTTTCTTCAGATACTCTTCTTCTCCCTGTAAAATACGTTACCATTTAATACAAACATAAAACTAATTTGTAGCTTATTTGTTGATAATATCATTTAAATTTTAAAAAGACGACAAGTTTACTGCTAAGAACTTCAAATTACCTGACCAGCTATCACTTCTATCATATCTTTCTTCAGATAGACTTCTTCTCCCTGTAAAATACATTCCGATTCAATATAAACATAGAACTAAATTTGTAGCTTATTAGTTGACACTATCAATTAAAATTTACGCAAGATGACAAGTTTATTGCCAGGAACTTCAAATTACCTGACCAGCCATCACTTCTATAGCTTTCTTCAGATTCTCTTCTCCACCCTGTAAATTATGCTCCCATTTAGTATAAACATAAAACTAAATTTGTAGCTTATTAGTTGATACTACCATTTAAATTTGAAAAAGATGACAAGTTTACTGCTACGAAGTTCAAATTACCTAGCCTGCAATCATAGTGTAGTTTAGCTATCCTTCTTCCCCCTGTAAAATATGTTCTCATTTAATACTCTTCAAATACTTAACAATTAAACTGATAATTGTGAAGTGTCAAATTTATAGCTAGGGACATGAGATTTACATGATGACGAGGTATGACTTCTTTCAGACCATAATTTTCTTTTCCCTGCATATATAATTGTACCTTATTAGTTCATACTTGTCAATTAAATTTGGACTCCACTCACAAAATAGCTCCATATCCCGACGCTATATGAAATTATTCAATTATAACCGCCCTTCACATCGTGAGTAACTGGTGCTATCTCGTATTATTGCAGAAGTGTTATTTTGGATTCCACTCACAAAATAGCCCGAAATGCTGAAATTATGCAATTATAACAGCACTTGACACATAATTGGTATTATTTTGTACATGAGGCTCAAATGGCAGTTTTATACCATTTTATAAACCATGAGGTCACATTGATGCTATTGTATACCCGACTCCGAACAAATACTTATCCAATGATATAAGGTTAATTTGCTACTGTTTATCCATTATTTTTATTTATTATCTATAACGATTTTATACTAAAACATAAGTTTGAGCTCACAAATCGAAACCTGCTTTAATTTTTTTTAGCCAAAGGACAGAAGAAGAAGAAGAACATCTCAACGAAGTTAGCACCCGATCACACTGAATTGAAACTTGTGTCAGTTATAAAGCAAATTTGAGTATAAAATATATATGCCATGGAGATTAAAATTCTACCAATTTGACATTATGCACCCACATTTCGTAATTTGCGAAAAATTTCAGGATACAAACACTTTAATCAATCGATCAATCAATCATATTTACACCGACACATATACTAGAAACATTATTTCTAAAACATAACCATCCTATAATAGCCCTAAAATAAAAATGGACATGAATCTTGAGAGTCAGTTTGGCTTTGCTGTGGGGACAAGCATTTACTATTGGGGAAGGTTTGTCGGGGAAAGTGATGTTGGGGAAGTGTTGTCGAGGACTATATTTTAGAAATTTAAGCTTATTTTACATAAGTTCTTACAAGGCTTTTTCCAAAAGATTCAAATTTTCCGCACTTTTGCATCAATGACAAACTGAACCGGATAATGTCGGACACCAACACGAGTATGCTAGTAAAAGAAGTGTCCATGTAACATAGTATTCACGGATTAACAATCAATAAATGAAGAAGAGATTTAATATACCCGGGCTTGTGTGTTTTTCGGAAGCATCCTTTCCTAAGTTGTTGATCAACAATTTCCCTTCCAATTCCTTGATTTTTCTTAGATAACGATCAGCATCAGCCTCAGCTCTTAACTTGTCGATTTCGAGCTCAGAAATTTTCCTTTTAAGGTCAGTAATTTCTTTATGATCATCTTCTTTCTCTTTCAATCTCTTACTCAGTTTATCTTGCTCTTCTCTCAATCCAGCATTCGAGTTTTTCAGCTCCACAAATTCCTTCAAGTTTTTCTGCAACGATTCAATCTCGATCTTCTTCGCTTCATTTTCTCTCTTCAATTTCTCTTCTCTAGACGCTAATCCCTCCCCTGCTTTTTGCAGAGCTGATTTCACCTAGTTTACAAGCTCCGGCACCGTCAAGCCGCCGTCGAATTCCTCTTTAACCATCGTGAAAATCATGTTAGGGTGTAGGAGAGAAAGAGCATGATACAATCCGAATACTATGGCCGAGTTTGATTTATTATTTAATCGGAATTCTTTTCTATCATCTGATCGTATTTATATTTTAGAGTTATTTTATTGTTTTAGAAGTGTTAGATTTATAATTCTTTTTTAATTAGTCTTCTTAATTTGGTAGGAATAGTATTTCTTATCTACTAGTTTTACGATTTTTAATTATTTATTTAAATGCTTTCGAGTTATGTGTAATTGTTAAATCAATCAATTAAGAAGTTAATAATATTTCAGTTGATATAGGTTATTATGGAGAGATTTTTTTTAGTGTGAGACAAATAAAAAATGGTAGCAATTTTGAAATTTTAAAAACATGGAGGGGCATTATTGAGGTGATGTCATCGCTGATGTCAGCCCTGTTGTCACATCTGGAGAGAGAAAAAGTTTTTATTATTTTATTTAAAATGCATTTTCCCGCTCTTTCTGAACTCATTTTTCAAAAAAAGTTATACCACTGAACTCGTAGTAATTAGGCGGTCATTTTGAGATTCATTGTTGTTATTTATAGACGATTTATTTTTTTTTATTTTTGTTCCAAGTCGGATACTTGGTTGTTCCAACAGAATACTACATTTGTTCCACCAGACTACTTCAATTGTTCCAGCAAAATATTTTCATTATTTTTTTTTAAATGCACTCTGGGAGTGTAAGAAAATGTAGTATTCTGTTGGAACAATTAGAGTAGTCCGGTGGAACAATTATAAAAAAATAAAAAAAAATGAAAATCGTCTATAAATAACAAAAATGGATCTCAAAATGACCACCTAATTAATACGAGCGGGAAAATGCATTTTAAATAAAATAATTAAAACTATTTCTCTCTCTAGAGGTGACATCAGTGCTGACATCACCACCCCCTCTCCATTCCCTTCAATTCACGCATGAGGGGTGTTCCTTTAATTACAAGTTTGACACCTTCCCTTGTTGAATTACAAAAATATTCCTTGTCCCACCATAAAAACTAGTCTCATCCTAAACTCTTGTCTCATTTGAACTTGACTCTATTTCAGTTTGCGCTAACTAGAAAATCGTAGTAGTGCTTTAGGTCGTTTCCACCCAAAACGATCCCTCTTAATTTATTTCTAAGAAGAATCGTATCAGATCATTTAGTATTTATAACTTTCAACGCACAGAAAATTATGAGATACGGTATCGTTTTTAAAGACTTGTTGGTGATTTTGCTATCAAAATTTGATACAATTGTTTATATTCGATTAGATATCACCAATTTAAATAGGCGGATTAAGTATCATGAGTTTGACGGATTAACCATCAATTATAAAGTTCATGTAGTAGGATCTTCTCAAGCCCGAGGCATTTGAAAAGCCCATTTGACAACGGTGTACATGTTACAGCGCACTTAGGCGTGTCATGTACCATTAATGGACTTGTCACCAAATTTTCATTATACATCACGAGTCCCTATAATAATATAAAAAAATCCGTGAATTACTATACATCGACCCCTTTGACTGCTAAACATCGACCCCGGCCCACTTTTGACTTTAAAAAAGTCTAAAATACCCTTTTACATATTAAAAGTTATATTTTATTTAATTTAATTATTTAATATTTTTTTTCATTTATATATTTATATATTATAACTTATTATAACTTATATATATTATTTAATTATTTAATATATTATGTTTTATTCGTTGAAAAAATATATTATGTTTTATTTATATATATATGAACCCATTAATTAATTATACTCTTAATAATTGATATACTCGTAATAATTAATATATTTCAGATTACATTAGGTTAAATTAGCAATAAATGCTCGAGAATTGTAATAAAAAAGTTCACGCAAGCTAAAATAAACTCTTACGTAAATGAATATAGTCCTAGCATTTAATTAATTTAAACTCATAAATTCCTAAATACATCCTAATATTTGATTAGCGTATATCCGATTAGTGTACATAAAAAAAATAGTATTTATGAGAAATTAAATTTTTTTTATTTTTTAGTTATCCATAAAAAAAAAAAAAAAAAAAAAAATTAAAGGTGGCGACGGTCAGAGTGACCGTCGCCCCACGGCGGCGACGGTCGGAGTGACCGTCGCCACCGCGGCAGCGACGGTCGGAGTGACCGTCGCCCTTTATTTTTTTATTTATTTATAAAAATAAATTTAAAGGTGGCGACGGTCACAGTGACCGTCGCCCCCACAGCGGTGACGGTCGGAGTGACCGTCGCCACCACGGAGGCGACGGTCGGAGTGACCGTCGCCCCCACGGTGGCGACGGTCACAGTGACCGTCGCCCTTTATTTTTTGAAAATTTTTTTTTTTTTTTTTTTTCTAAATTTAATTTTTAACATATAAATTAATTAATTAATAAAATAAAAAATAATAACATTAAATATATATAGTTTGAAATGTGTTTAAAAATTCAAAATTTAGTCGGTTTATCCGATGTCTCAAAATTAACACATTTTTTCAATATCTAAAAATTAGTCCGTTTTCAAAATAATCTCAAAATTAGTCATTTTTAAAATAATCTCAAAATTAGTCCGTTTTAAAAATAATCTCAAAATGTAAGATAATTATATTTAATAATAATTAAAAATATAGATTACATGATCAAATTAAATTAAGGAAGAATTCGAGTTTGATTGAAACTCTTTAAAATTATATCTTGTTTTTTCATTAAATTCATAATATCTTAATGTAGTATTTAGGATTCAAGGTTTTGAGGTTTAAGATAGTATTTAGGGTTACGATATGAGATTTAGGGTTAGGATATGAAATTTAGAGTTAGGGTTAGGGTATGAAATTAGTCCCTTTTTTCAAATTTAAAAATTAGTCCGTTTTCTCACAATCTAAAAATTAATCCGTCTTTTAAAACATCTCAAAATTAGTGTGTTTTTCAAAACAAAAGTTAAATGAGACAAAAAGGTAGATAATTGTATTTAGGGTTAGGGTATGAGATTTAGAGTTAGAGTATGAAATTTAATAAAAAAATTGCAAATAAATATATTTAGGGTTTGAGGTAGTATTTAAAGTAAGGGTATGAGATTTAGGGTTAGGGTGAGAAATTTAATAAAAAATTGCAAATAATGGATTTAGAGTTTAAGGTAATATTCAAGGTTAGGGTATAGAATCAGGGTCAGAGTTAGGGTTAGGGTTAGGGTTAACATGAAAAATTGAAAAAAGTTGAGATATAATTTCCTCACCATGGAATAGACGGCCACCATGACCGTCAATTTCCTTTTCAATTTTTTGTAGGAAAGTATTATTTTTTAAAAAATAAAATTTGTTAATCAATCAATAAAAGAAGATTATTGGTTCGACGACACACCGCCACCGATTTTACAATACATTAACACGGATATTGAGATTTATCCGTTTGACTCGGGAGCGAACTATATAAAGTTAAATACTAAAACGGACTATTTTTGAGATTATGATAAAACGGAATTTTTTTGAGATTTAAAAAAATGGAGTAAATTAGATCTTTAATTCTTAAAAACGGACTATTCTAGAGTGTTTTACAAAACGGACTATTTTAGAGATTATTGAAAAAATGAATTATTATAGAGAGTATTAAAAAAACGGACTATTTTAGAGAGTATTGAAAAAACGGATTTTTTAGAGAGTATTAATAAACGGACTATTTTATTGAGTTTTGAAAAACGGACTAATTTTTAAATTCTTAAAAAAACGAATTAATATTGTTTTAAAAGAATATTCATTATAAATATTATTTTATAAAAAGAATTATAAATATAATTTGTGAAATGAGGAAGGGTATAATAGGAAAGATTTTTGTAAAAAGTGAGTTATAGGTGGGCCAGGGTCGATGTTTAGTAATTTAGGGGGTCGATGTATAGTAACTCCCAAAAATCCTCAATCACCATTTATATTATTGAGTGTACTTAAATTGTAACTATGGCCGGAAAAGAACTAAATTAAATTAAAATGCATTATATTTAATGAAGTGAACTTACTTAATCAAATTTTTACTAACTTTTTGAGTTAAAAAAGAACTAGGCCTTACACTATGGGATGTTTTTGTAATAAACCTTATAAATAAAAGGTTTCTATCCTTTAAAAGAAAAGGTTTATATATATGAGTGGTGCTCAAATGGTAAGTGATTGACCAAATCTGACCAAATACAATTTGGTCAATCACCATTAAATTAAAATCTAATAGTGGAGACTAAATACTAATGAAACCACTGATCTCAACCTTTAGATTTTGATCTAATGGTGATTGATCAAATTGTATTTGGTCAATCATTGAGCATGTGAGCACAACTGTTATATATATAATGGTGAAAATTGAAAACAAAATGGCTGATATTGATTGAACTCCGAAATAATGTGTCCTTGGCATCCTTTTCCATTGGACATAGAGAGAGAGTTGTTCAAAAAGAAAGAGTTAAACGGCTTTGGAAAACCGAAAATGGTCCATATTTTCAAAATAATGTTAAATTTTGTAGTTTTTTATTTTGATATTG
This sequence comes from Euphorbia peplus, assembly GCA_028411795.1. Classification (NCBI taxonomy): domain Eukaryota; kingdom Viridiplantae; phylum Streptophyta; class Magnoliopsida; order Malpighiales; family Euphorbiaceae; genus Euphorbia; species Euphorbia peplus. The sequence goes on from CP110839.1 coordinate 32,998,089, forward strand.
TCATTCAGTACACCTGAAAAACAAACTACAGAATTTTCAAGATCCAACTGGTTAGGGTTGGTGAAAATTTCAATTCGTAGTCTAAAAGGACAAACAAATTAAAAATGTTGATTGAAGACAATTAATAATGATAAATATTTTAGATATTCAAATTAAACAAATCAACCCTTTACAAAATTAAAATAATCTTAATGAGATTTTAAATCACAATCTCTTCTGTTAAGAATAAATTCTCGACCAATTGAATTGCTTTGAAATAGAGAATTGTAGAAAGCATCCCATACAAATCGATATTATGAGGGTTATAAAATGTGATAATATGAAGTCATGACTCATGATCGAACAAAATGTAATAGGCTTGACCAATAGAAAAAGAGAGAAGTTATGTGTAAATTGAAATGTTATACTTTGTTACTTTTGTATTAGTAAGGTCTAATGGACCATGACTATGTAGAATTTCTCAAATTCCTCGAGCGCGATGCCTTAAGAAGGCGACGTCCGGTTAGGGTGCTGGGCTCGCTTTTCCACTGGACATGTGTTTCCAAAGTCAATACCCTCTCATCTAGTTCCTCCAATCTTCTTTCACGTACACTATCATTTGTAGCTCTTAACTTATCATCTAGCTCACAAATTTTCGTTGTGAGCTCAATAATTTCTTTTTGACCATCTTCTTTCTCTTTCAATCTGTAACACAGTTCATCTCGCTCGTGTCTTAAACCCGAATTCAACACCTTCAACTCCAAAATCTCGTTCTCGAACCTTAACTTTTCAATTTGGAAATTGTCTTGCAACAATTCATTCTCTTTCTTTTCCTCCACCGCATCCTGAACATCCGATTTTAAAATTACCCACTCCGACACGGTCAAGCCCTCGGAAACTTCCTCCACAGCCGCCACAGAATGAGATTGTCCGGCCATTTTTTCTAAAAAAGAAAGAGAAGAGATATGAGTTACTAGAATTTAACCTTAAACAAGACTTGTTTATAAAGATTTGTTTTTTATAAAGTGGAAGTGAGAACGATTTTCTTGGGATTAATTCCACCATTAATAAAAACGTTCATTGCACAAAGACAGTGGCTCCAATAGTCTCGAGTTAAATAATTGTGTTCATTTAATTACAATTTATGTAACGTAAGAAATTGTGCAAACCTTAACCTTACGTTTCCAATCGAGCTTATTTACTAGTGTGTTACAAAAACTTTGAACGGACTCATTTGATGGTGTTAATGGTATTCTACAAGAAATACATTATTTCAACCTTAGGTTTGTGCAAGAAAGATGTGAGCGTGACAAAGAATAATAGATTCTCGAATTTACGTTTATGAAAACATGGTGTTAATTTTCACATATGGAAACTATGACTTCTACACGAACAATTAGAGGAGAGAAATAAAGATTGAGAAAATGACTCTTTTGGGTTATTAGTCCTTCTCAACACAAGTTTAACTAGAGATTGATCGGTCGTGGGTTTGAAATTGATAGAACAAATACAAAGAAGTTTTTATTTTTTCTTTCTATTCTGTTCTTTTGTAAATATTTTTGTGTTACAATGGTGTGAAAAATGGCAAACGCAAACCAAAGCGAAAATGACAGTATAAGTAATCTCAATTTCAAGTTCTTAAATAATAATGAAAGTGTACAAAATTGAAATGAGTATTAACAAGGAACATGAATAAAATTAACCGAATTGGTGTAATTGAGTATGGCTGGGAATTGTGTTTATTGAGTTCATACATTACTGAAATTGACAGTAAAAATGTGAATAAAACCTAAAGTGATACTGATACGACTCTACTTAAAAATCAATCAAGAGGGATCGTTTTGGGGTGGAAACGACCTAAAACACCACTCACTTTTCTAGTTAGCGCAAACTGAAATTTTATTATTTTTCTTAATTGATTGAATACATAACTCGAAAGCGTTTAAATAGATAATCAATTAACCTTAACTAATAAAATAGGAAATATTATCTTACCTAAATAAGAAAACTAACTAAATAAGAATTATAAACCTATTGGTACTATAACAATATAAATATAACTAAATAATAATAAAACTCATAATTAGACAAGTAACGTCCGTCACCAGGATACTGAGGGTGTATCTGATACCATTATAGACCATTAGATCTCTGTGGGATGATTTGACGATCATTTACGTACTCTCACACATTTAAGCCTCTTTCTAATCCCCCACTGCAAGAAAAAATCAGGCCGTAGCATCTTCATTGCTCTTTTATTTCTCCCAGCTCCATCCATATCTGCACCAGTTTAAACGAGAGTTAGAAACAACCACCGAGAAGTAGAAATTTGGAGAATTCAAAAGAATTTGATGATTTGAGACTGAAGAAAATAAATAAGATTTGGAAACCCAGGACTGTGAAAATGGAGAATTCAAAACAATTTGAAGATTGAGGATTTTTTTTTTTTTTACTTAGATTCAGCAAAATTTTGTTCAATTCACTCCGCCAATTAAGAACATTAAAATGTTATTTGCTAACATTGTGCAACACATACATGAGTAATTTTGTTCAATTCACTCCGCCAATTAAGAACATTAAAATGTTATTTGCTAACATTGTGCAACACATACATGAGTAACTATATAGGATTTGGAGAATTGCGGGCTGCAATTTATGCTATTCAGGTTGCTTGGAGGAGAGGTTGGCATCGTATATGGCTTGAGTGTGATTCTATTTATGTTGTTAATCTTTTCAGACAACGAACTACTTCAGTTCCCTGGGAGGTGCGTCAAGAATGGCTTCAATGTCTATTTCACATTTCTAGCATGCAATTTGTTGTTTCCCATATTTATCGCGAAGGTAACAAAGCTGCGGATGCTCTTGCTCGTTTCGGGCTCTCTGCATATGGAGTAAACTGGTGGAATTCGGCTCCTTCATTTTGCACGAGTTTTGTTAATGATGATTTTTGTGGTATTGAGCAATATCGATTTGTGATGTAATTTTATTTTCTTAAACATTTGTATTCTTTTCTCTCTTTAATATTATCGGGCCTAGCTTTGAGTTGAGGTTTCGGAGGTGCCAACCTAGTTGGGATGTCCGAGCCTCTCTTTCGCTAGCCTCCCGCCTTTCATTCAAAAAAACTATATAGGATTTGGAAATATATCTTTACATAATTTTATTTTAAATAATGAATTATTACAACCGTATATATAGCCTATCGGGTTTTTCTATGATCACTTTGTAAAAAACAAAGTAATTATTACTTTGCTCATTATTACCATTGGATTAGTGGTATGAGATGTGATCCAATGGTGATAAAAACAAAGTAGTAGTAACCATAGAAAACACCGAGCCTATCTATTTGTAGGTAACTATGAATACTATATTGACTAGGAATAATATAAATAGAAAATACAACTATTAACATAATAATATCAGTTTTATATAGTCTATAATTCTTATTTATCATTACTTCCTCCAATATTTGCAATGGAGATTGAAAGTTCTACTAATTTGAGAGTGTACACCAACATTTTATAATTGCAAACAATTTGAGGACAATAACACCCTAATCAATTAATTAATCAATCATATTTATGCTAATCTTGCCTCATAAATTAAATCGGAGGAGAGATTTAAGCACTGCAAAAAATATACCTGCACCAGTTTGTTTCTTAGAAGCATCTTTTTCTAATCTGTTGATCAATAATCTCCCTTCTAATTCCTTGATTCTGTTTCGATCAACATCAGCATCCATCTTAGCTTTCAATTTCTCGCATTCGAGCTGGCAAATTTTCCGTTTAAGGTCAGTAATTTCTTTCTGATCATCTTCTTTCTCTTTCAATCTGTTATTCAGTTTATCTCGCTCTTCTCTCAATCGAGCAGTCGAGTTTTTCAGATCCCCGATTTCCTTTAAATTTTTCTGCAACAATTCGACATCGTTCTTCTTTGCATCAATTTCTCTCTTCAATATCTCTTCTGCTTTTTGAAGAGCTGACTTCACTGACTTTGAGAGCTCCGGAACCATCAATCCGCTGTCGAATTCCTCTTTAACCGCCGAGAATTGAGGCTGGCCAGCCATGTTAGGGTTTATGGACGGAGGGAGAACAATTCTTTTGTGATCACTATTTATAAGGTTCAACCCACGAAGGCAAATACCAGATGCGCTATCGTTGCAATATTAGTAAAAAATATAGGGTTAATTTATATAAGTCTTTTGTGGTTTTATTTTTTTATAAACAAAAGATTATGATTTGTCTTTATATACACAAATAATAATTATATGATTAATTTTGTGACGTAATGAGGACATTTCTTGTCCAAATTTTATTTTATTTTTTATTTTTAAGATTAATAACTTACCGTCAAAAATTTGAAAAAGTATTTGGATAAAAAATGTACTCATTCATGTCAACAAAATCAACATTTTTCTTAATTTTGCAAACAATGCAATATATAGTCCTTTATTTTGAAACTATAAGACACTTTTATGAAAATATCCAATAATCTATTAAAAGTTACATTATTAAGCTTTTATAACAACTATTTCGTATCTTTCAAAAAAAATTGCATTTACATATTAACAAAACATAGCTTTTTATGATATGATTGCACTCAAATCAAAACCATTAAATTGTACACTGTATATTATATGATTTTTTAATAAGACATTTCATGAATTAAAATGGTGTTTCACTTCATTTTACGTAAGTGCAACTCAATTTGAACGAAATCAATATAAACACGAAACTAGCCACAATGTAATAGATAAATGTGAAATCCATACTCATATTATATACCATCCCTACTCTTTATGAATTTATGAATGCATCAAAGGATCACCTTTTTTTATAGTTGAACTGAAACTTGATGAATTGGTTGATTGAAAAATGAATTTTGGTGAATTTGACTGAACTGAATTGAACTTAATTTTGCTCAAACTAAGCCAAAAAGAACAAAGCCATAATAAGACTAATTACGAATGTATAGTAATGATAAAAACTAAACATGCCATTTAGATAAACCCTAAAGGCGGACGCGCTCTAAAGTTTCTCCACATCCCACCCTGTATAGCAATAGGAACCCGAACAACTTTCATCTTCAGTAGTTCGAGGATTCGTTGTCTTAGGTAAAGCCATACTTAGATCAGTTCTTGGTCGCTTAGCTTTCGAATCAAAAGAAACGAAATCATTGTCACCATCGTGATCTCCGTGTTCTGATAAATATAAAACAATCAAATGTTAGCAATAAAACATAAACTAGAAAGTTATTTACAATCTTGTCAAAAAAATAAAATTTGATTATGAGCAATGGAAAATGCAATTTTTTAACGTGGATATATGTATCAAATGTAACGCTCAATGTGACTAAAAATAAAAGATCGACGAGATAAAACAAATTAGATGATTAAGAGATTATGGCCAATTAAATCCATTGAAATCAAGATATAGGACTTGGAATTACCTGAGCCGTCACTTGTAACTCTTTTAAGCACAAAATCCTCATCATCACTTAGTTCTTTTTCCCCTGAAATCATTCAAGCACATACTTATACATTAAAAATATCAATCAAATGTAACAAAAGAAGCAGTATCGTCTAGATTCCATCAAAACACTTAAAATCGAGAATATTATTAGGCCAATCAGATCATTTTGGTCTATTTAACCACTCAAAATTAGCTTTGTATTTGATTGGTTGAATAGTCCCTAAAAAGCTTCAACTGGTCGACTCACGCCTAATAATGTATTTTACTGAAGTTGGAATAAAGCGACACCAGAACAAAAGACGGCATGTTGCGACACAGTTTTAGGGTTTTTCTTTTTGCGATGTGGTAATGGCATTGCAAAAACTATCACAACAATTTCCTCCAAGATGCACAATATGCGTCGCAGTTAATATAGTTTTTTTTACAATGTGTTTAACTTCTAATATTGCTAACTTCAAAAGCATTTGACTTCTTAAATATATAAGGCAAACCTATCCACTTGAGGTACATTTTGGAGTTAGTTAGACTTTATCGTAACATGGTGCTTGAGCCATGATTGATCAACATTGAAAACCCTCGCTAAATTAGCATAACACATAAAAAAATATAGGCTTATTATAGAAGCTCATCAAACTTCGCTCCCTGAACTTGTCTAAAGCAATCTATTTGACACTTATATTTGTTTAAAGTGATCTATTAGTCACCTAAACTTGTTTAAATCGATGTACATCCTAAACTTGTAAAAACTGATATTAATCTAACACGTGGTCACAAGGAGATTCCGAAAGTTCAGGGAGCCAATATACTTTTTTTACCAAACTTAGGGAGTTTACGATATATTAAGTTTCTATTCTTCTAGTCAAGTTCAAAGAGTGTAGACAAACCTATTCCTAGAGAGTTTCCTCAGTTAGGTCTTTGTTTAACACAAAGACGTTGTTCTTTATATGTCATTTGTAATTTCGGTTTAGTAAATTCAGTTCAATTCGGTAATGTTAGTAATTTTCCGTTCAGCGAATGCACTTCAAATGTGCTTCAGTAAGTAAATTTCAATTCAGTTCAGATCAACGGTTAATAAAGTCCGTCGCAACTGTCACAAATCTATCTGTCTCTATTAACCTATCTATCTGTCACAAATCTATCTGTCTCTATTAACCTATCTATCGCGACGGGTTTGGTCAGTAGCCATCACAATAAAAAAATCTAGATTGTATTCAAACTTATAAAATACCTGTATTTTCTTCAGCAGTAATTATATCCACAAATTCTTCTTCCTCCTCCAAACTCCTGATCAATAATCTCCCTTCTAATTCCTTCAACCTCTTCCGATAAACATCAGCATCCGCCTCAGCTTTCAACTTCTCGCATTCGAGCTCGATAATTTCTCTCTGATCATCGTCTTTCTCTTTCAATCTGTTACGCAGTTTATCTCGCTGTTTCCAATAAAGAAAAGTCATTTCTCTCCATTTCACAAGCCGGGATCTTTCGATCTTGAAATGTTTATGCAACGATTCAAACTCGTTCTTCTTTGCCTCAATTTCTCTCTTCAATTCATCTTCTCTTGTCAATAAAGCCTCAGCTTCTTGAACAACAGTTTTCAAATGCTTTATCAACTCCGGCACCGTAGATTCGCCGCCGATATTTTCTCTAGCAGCCGCCATTGTTCTACGAAGATAGGTTACAGATGGTTCGATTGATACGGCTTAATACATCGTAATATATGAGGAGTCTTGGACTACTTGTAAACTTGTCAAAAATAAAATAAAACAATTTAATGGCTTAATATATAAAATATACATGAAATTGTTCATTTTAGCCGATTTACTCCCTGAATTTTTAAATATTCTATTGAGCATCTAAACTTGGATAAAAAGTCTACATGACCACATGAATTTGAACAATAGATTCAAATAACTCCTAAACAATAAAAAGATTCAAATGACACCCTAAATTTTAAGGAGGTTGGTCTGAGTTCAGGAGAGAATCAAGCATTTTGGCCAAAGGTGTTAAAGCCCTAAACGGTAAACTAAACCTTTTTTTTTATGGAGTTTGTTTGAACATTTTTGGACAAATGTTATGGTCATTAGAACATTTATTAAGTTCAGGAGTCAAACGGATTTTTAGTACAAAGGCCCAATTATGGAACTGAATTTTACATGAATAAACTGAACTGAACTAAATTGAACTGAATTTTCTGAAATAAATTGGCTAAATTGGCTGACATTGGCTGAATTATGGAGAAATTTTATTGAACTACGCTGAATTGAACTGAATTGAATTTTGCTGAAATGGAGCCGAGAAAAACATGACAAAATCATAAATTCTCAATTAATTGAATATATGGACTGAATGGATATGTCCTTAACACTAAAGCAAAAGAAATTAGACACTAGTCAGACAACCAAGAACCTTGGAGGATTAATTGAGAAATTAGATGAAAACAAGGTAGATTTTGAACGCTTAGCCGCTTCAATTTGTCTACTTCAAATTCTCAATTAGAAAGCTAGCCAAGGCTAAGTTGTGCATACAACCTTCATTTACAACACTAATCATTAAAGTTATTGGTCATTACCGGAATTTTTAAATTGACTAGTTAGATTTTTAAACTTGGTTATAATGTGCTATTCACTTTTAAACTTTTTTTAAGTAAATGTCTTATCAGTAATTTCAATTCAGTTATTTCCCTCAATCATTTAAATTAAATCAAAATGCAACTTTGCCATTGAAACCGGTTTATCCAAATAGCGAATGATGTACACGATCCATGTATGCATATGAGTAACAACATATGCTCGTCGTGATTGCATGAAGCGAATGACGTACACGATCCATGTATGCATAAGTAACAACATATGCTCGTTATGATTGCATGAAGGTTACAAATAATACAAGAAAACTGTGTAGGGGAATTCAATTCTATATGCAAAAACACTTGGAAAAATATAACGTAGCACCCATAAGTCATCAAATCTAGAGCGTCACAAACACCATCTATTAGGGATTACGGGATCTATCACTACAATTTCCATGTCTTCATTTTTTCTCCACTTCGCGACGCCAACTTATCCGTATTTCCTGTTTTGTTGCTAGCCCACCGATCGGTTTGCTTTTGTTCCGAGAGTGTTTCACTTCTCCTTAAACATCCTCTTTGAATTCTTTTCCCTATAATCAATCACGCATACCAACAAATTAAGGATTGCAAAAAAAAGGTCCTAAACTAACAAATACATACACATTCTCTCTATAGTAAATTAGAAAATAGTGACAATAACTTGTTTAAATCCTTTGCTTCCTAAACTTAGAAAATTGTTTGATTGAATTTTCATTAATACGTGTTTGTTTCAGTGTAATAGAAACCACTAAGTATTACAGGTGGTAGGAGATCTTGAAGGACTAGTCAGGGAACTATCCAAAAACCAAGTCGGATTCTGAGCGCCCAATTGAATCTAGGCAATCCAATCGATTCAAATTGAATTTTCAATTTTACGCGCCTAAATGAGACTTAGACAACCAAATAACCATGTTTAAAATAGTAGTGTTTATAAATAGTGGTGCAATTGGTTTCAAATGATGAAATAAGAAATGACTATCTTCATTTTAATAAATATATTATGAAGAGTCAAATGTTACCAAATAATATGAGATCCTATCAAAAATATATATATACCTGAGTTTGTTTCAACAGATGCATCTTTTTGTTCCAAACTCTTCACCCTATCTTCTAACTCCTTGAATCTCCCTTCATATAGATCCAAATCAGTCTTATTATCTCCCCATTTGAACAATTTCTCAATTTCAAGCTCAAAGTTTTTACTTTTAGTCTTAGTAATTTCTCTCAGTAAAACTTCTATCTCTTTCAATGATCTGCTAAAAATTCCATCTCGCTCTTCTCTGAAGCTTGAAACCAATTCCTTCAAATCCAAAATCTCCTTCTCTAACCTTAAATTTTCAGTCTTGAATCTTTCTTGCATCAATTCGGTTTCTTTCTTCGCCTCCACGGTATTCTGAACTTCCGGTTTCAAAATTATCCATTCCGACACTGTCAAGCCGTCGGAAACATCCTGTTTAGCCGCCGGAGAGTGAGATATCCCGGCCATTTTTTCTTCAAAGGAACTAGAACATGTACCGGAGAAATTAGTCAGGTAGTTCTGTCGATTAAACTTGAAACACAATACTTGCTTATAAATAGGGATTTTTTATGAGGCGGGAAGTGAGATCGACCCCTCATTAAAAACATTCAATGCATGGAGACCGTTATGAGATGCGTTGAATGATTACAAATTCAAGAATTGTGTATATACAAGTCATTCGTAGGTCGATCCAATAATTTTTTGACAATCAAAAGATATATTAAAAGGGAAGAACTAAGGCCGGGATTGCAAATTAAATCAGGAGGGGCAATGAACCACTCACCCCGACAAAGCCAAATAGAAACCTTTCTAACTAGCTAATAAATGGGCCACTAAATTAGCCGATCTACGAACAAAATAAAGCAATGAGAGAGCTCGTTAATAAGACTACTACAATCTTTAACGATGGCATATAAAGAGACGAATTCTCTAATGATTGTGCTATAGATTGAACCACATTCAACAATTTAATGATGTGTCATATGATTAGCATCCAAAGCTTACAATTCAAGATGTAGGTTTTATTTTGTAGGGTTTAAAGTTTATATTTTATTAATATCTAAAGTTCTATATAAACAATTGATTAAAAAATATTATTATCAATATACAATGTTAAATTTTATTGGTTGAAGTTTTACGTGATTACTATTTAATGATTCAACATTTTTATAAATAAAGAGCGGGAAGCTGACAAGGGAGAAAAGGTCGAGCATCCCAACTAGGTTGGCATGCACTCCCGACACACCAACCCCTATCAGGCCCAGTAAAATAAAAAGAGAAAAAGTTCAAGAACAAAAAGAAGGAAAAGTTATACAAAGCGAAATTGCTCAATAATATTACAATCATCAGAAATATATCTATCGCAGAAAGTAGGCGCATAGTTCCACCAAAAATTACATGTATTATATCGGTTCAGAATTGTTGAGATGATAAATTTTGACTTTACAATTACAAATTTTGTCTAGTTCCGAATAAAAAGTGCTTCAACTAATGAAAGTGATCTCAGACTCATATACAACAGAAATAGAATTAGAGTGAAATTATCGATTTAAATGAAGAGAAACGTTAAGAGGTGCACAAGATTTTCTGCCACGTTGGAAATTGACATTTTTGTCAAATTGGTTCCTAAAAGTTGTTAGCAATTGAAATTAAAGATACTTGAGTTACAAATGAGAAACTGCATGTATTTTATAGTGGTAAAGTTGACTTAAGTTGTGGGTACAATTTAAAGGCCCTTTTGAGGCAGTTTGGGCGAATCCCAATAAGGTTCTAGGCGTTGCTAGGCCATTCTGGCTAAATATCTGGCCGCTTCTGGCAGCATTTCTCACGTAATCGGGGTTCAACTGGCGAGAAACTTGCAGTGTGGGCTTGGCACATGCCCGCTACCACATTCCTCGCAGGCCTGAGATTCACAAGTCATCTTTATCTGGGTCATCACAAGTGCAGACATCATGATTGATGATAATGGAGATGTCGAGTCTATAAGTTGTTTGTTTATAGTTTTCTTTCTTTTCTATTTGTTCTGGATCTTAACTACCATCTTTTTCATAAAGGGTGCTGATTGTCTTTACAATTGCAATTTTAATACAACAAGCATAATTGTGAGCCATTAACATAACGACCATTTTTAAAATTGATCAAGAAGACTAATCCAATAATAAGAAATATCATATCATAGTAAAACAAATGAAAAGTGATATTATAAACTATCTCTTACGTTAAGCACGAATCCTCAACCAACTCAAGATTTTGAAATATTAAAATAGTGCTAATCATATAAATCAATATGGAACGGCTACAAACACAGAAATAAGCGCTCTAAGAATACATACTTTTTCAGATACATTTAAAAAGATAAATCCTACTAAGAGCGACGTTGGGAGGGGCTTACGTACACATGATTTCGCCATAACACATGTTTTTCCATACTCTTCACCTTCTCTTCTATTTCCTCGAATCGCCTCGATACACTCTCATCAACCATAGCTCTTAACTTACCATCGAGCTCACAAATTTTCATTTTAAAATCGATAACTTCTCTCTGATCATCGTTTTTCTCTTTCAATCTCTTACACATTTCATCACACTCTCCTCGTAAATTTGAAGCCAATTCCCTCAACTCCAAAATTTCCTTCTCCAACTTTAATTTTTCAATCTGGCACAACAATTCATCCTCCTTGTTGTTCTTCATCTCTACCAGATTCTGATCATCTGGTTTCAAAAGTACCCACTCCGACACTGGCAAGCCGTCGGTAACATCCTCCTCAGCCGCCACAGAGTGAGATCGTCCAGCCATTTTTTATCGAAAGAGAATGTACGTTTATTAAACTTTTAAACACAAGACTTTGCTTATAAAGGTTTTTTAAATAGCGGGAAGTGAGAACGATTTTCTTGGGATCAATTCCCCCATTTAAAACCTTCAATGCACATAGACAGTTATTGGATACGTTGTAGTTTTATGGGCTCTGATTGTATCAAATTATCTATTAGTAATTGGGTTTTTTTTCTATTAGATTTATTAACAATTTTAATTACTCGGATTGTTTAGATACCTTTTAGGTAACTAAGTTTGTTGATATGAGTGGTTTGACACTTTCGTCCTTACTGCTTCTCGTATGGAGCAGACCAATTTAACCAACACTTGTATCATATATAAGGAACTTTTCGGTGTGAACGCAAATTTACCTAACATTGTCTTAAGGATACTGCGTGGTCAAATAAGAAAAATCTTTTTAGGTAATTTTTGTGATTTTTCTTTGTACCTATTTAATTCAGTTCAAGTATAATGAACAAAACCTTATATTATTGGTAGGCAATCGCTAAACTCTACTATAAACTCTCATCGAGGTATATGGTTTGCACTGGTCTTGCGAATAGGCTTGATATATCGAGAGCTGCTTAAACTTGACTAGAAAAGCCTATTCACTCCATGAGCTCACTTAAAATATCATCATTAACCTATTCACTCCATGTGACAAAATCTTACTAGATTTTGACATATGAAAGTTCAAGGAGCGAATGTATGAACGCAAGCATATTTGAAAGGCCAACCAGAAAGGTATTCCAAACAAATACAGGTACCTAATAGAACACTTAAAACGAGTTCATAGAGCTAACGCTCGGAAATTTAAAAAACCAATCTACTTTCTGATCAAAGCTCATTGCATATCTAGAATATACTATACCCATCTACTCTATAATATGATATAAAGTAAGAATCAGATTTAAAAAATAAAAATTGACTCTTTAAAACCAGCTAATGTATAGTAAAGTTTCCAGTATTTTACCAACCTCCGGCCCCGAATGGAGGCCAGGTCCGGTTGAATCCGGTTCGATCAGTCAGGCCGGAACGAATATGATAATATCTAGTAATAAATACCTGACTCTTGCTTAGCAGTAGGATGCTTCTCAAAACTCAAAATCTTTCCTTCTAATTCCTTGATTCTCTTCTCACTGATCTTCAAATCATTCTCACCTTTCAATTTCTCATTTTCCACCTCACAATTTTTCCTTTTCAGCTCAGAATTTTCTTTCTGAAAATCATCTTCTTTCCTTTTCAATCTCTTACTCAGTTCATCTCGCTCTTTGGTTAACCGACAACACATTTCCTTAAACTCTGCACATTCCTTCTCTAACCTTAATTTATCCGACATTGCATTCATTTTGCTTGAAATTTCTTTTTCTCCTCAGTTTCAATCTTCAGTTTGTCCTCTCGAGATACTAAAGCTTCTTCTGATTTGGAATATATTGATTAAATTTGGAAACGTATTTTTGTTGTGGGACAAGAGGTCTAAAAGGCCAAGAAGACAAAAAGGAAGAGAGCGCGCAATAAAGTTTAGAACAGATTCCGATTGATCATCGACAAGAATGTTAGAGATTGCATGAAGCATCTCACACTTGTGATCATCCGAAAATAAACTCTATTCAATGTTGGCCAACCAATCGAAAATAATACGGTTTCCTCTCTGACAATCCAATCTTTTTTACGCATCTCCAAACATTTAGAAATAAGACAATAGCACACTTTCATAGTCTAACTCCACAAATATCTTACTCAAACCTGTTTTTCAAGCTAACTCTAAACAAATTAAGTAAAGACTCCAAAGCTGCAAACCAGCAAAAGTTCTTCTATTCATATAACTAAATGCAATTTTTTGTTTTCATTCACAAAAAAATAAATGGACGTACTAAAAATCCGATCAAAACTTAAACGACCTTAAAATGTGTGCGAATCAACTAGTGTAATAGGTGAAAACAAATGAATTAGTTAATTGTTCACTCCAAATTTATTATTTCCACCAGCTCTTCATCATTGTTCACCTCGCACTCCGACTTCTGAGACTCATGTTCCTTCTTCACATACTCAACCTTGACCTTCTCAACCTTGACAACGAATGGTGCCTTCCACGTTTCCTTCACAGGCTCTGACTTCTGAGATTCATTTTCCCTCTTCTCGTACTTAACCTTCATCTCCTCAACCTTGACAACGAACGGTGCCTTCCATGTTTCCTTCACAGGCTCCGACTTCTGAGATTCATTTTCCCTCTTCTCGTACTTAACCTTCATCTCCTCAACCTTGACAACGAACGGTGCCTTCCCAGTTTCCTTCACGGGCTCAACCTTCATTTTCCCTCTTCCACGTTTCATGTTCACGGAGAGCTTGCTGCTTTTTGTATCAGCCTTGGATTTACCTCCATTTATGGTGAACCCCGTTACAGTTGAGGTTTCTCTTGCAATATCTACATCATAAAACACAAATGCTTGATTAAAGCAAGATAAGATAATCATTTACCTGAGGCATCACGTCCATAATTATGTTCGTGAAAAGTTAAATTTCATATAATATGATAAATTTGCTCATCTATAAGTTTCAAAACTCTCAATCTAAATAAATAGATAATCAAACAATCTATTAGCATTTACTCATCCATTCACTATTTCCAACAAAGTCGGGATCAAGGGACTTGAAATTTCATGTACTTACTCTGAATTTACATTTGTCTTCCGGGATGCTTCACTTCCCACAAGCTTACTATACCGTCATGTAATCAACGAAGCATACTTAGCAGATTAAACATCAACAAATTAAAAGCAAGACGAGATTTTCAAGCATCATGCAATACAAATAACTAAGCAAACAACCTATTATAGCTTTTGTACCAAAGTTCCCAGTTCCTAATAAAATGGAAACACAACCATTCGCTATTTCTAACAAGTCAAGGGACTTCAAGTCCCACACACTTATTTTGCCATCCTGTAATCAACCAAGCATATATACTTAACAGATTAAACATCAACAAATTAAAAGCACGACGAGATTTTCAAGCCTTGTGCAATACAAATAACTAACCAAACAACCTATCATAGCATTTATATCAATGTTCTCAATTCGTAATAAAACAGAAACACAGCCATTCACTATTTACAACAAAGTCAGAAGGGACTTCAAATTACCTGTTCTTCCCCATTGTGATGAGCTACACTGATTTACATTTGTGTCCCGGAGAGCTTCATTTCCCACAAAATCTTCCCTCACTTTTCTTCTTTTCCCTGTAATCAATCAAGCATACTTAACAGATTAAACACCGCCAAATAAAATGTAAAACAAGATTACCAAGCATTATGCAATACCTGTAATGGTTTCAGCAGCAGTTACATTCAAAGATGCATCTTTCTCCTTCTCTTTCTCGAAACTCAATACCTTCGCTTCTAATTCCTTGATTCTCTTCTCAAACGCAGACGAATCAGTCTTAGCTCTCAGTTTCTCGCATTCTATCTCACACTTTTTCCTCTTTAGTTCAATAAGTACTCCCAGTTCAACTTCTTTCTCTTTCAATCTCTTAAACAGCTCATCTCGCGCATTTTCTAATCTTAATTTATCAATCTGGAATTTTTTTTGCAATAATTCCATCTGTCTCTTAAATATCTTTTCCCTAGATTCTAAAGCCTTTTCCGCGTCACGAACAGATTTTTTCAACCTCAAAACCTTCTCTGTCAACGCCCTGAATTCAGATTGCCCTGCCATTTTCCTACAAAGATTTGAAAAAAGATATGTAAGATTTCTCAACTATGTTGCATGGTCGCGTATCCGTGTCCGTGTACATGTACATTTTGTTTTTGATCTATTTTATGAAGGTTATATTTTAGAGAGAATGTCTATCTGTGCCCATTTTCCGTGTCCATGTAACATATTTCTCAATTACAAATAACAATGTAGTAGTAATCAATCAGAAATCTTAATCTAACCTTGTTATGTCAGGATTGATCGGTTCATTTACACCGGTTCGGTAGCAAAACCGGAGATTGGGGGCTGAAAAAAGCTTCTTGTTTAGAGGCGGGAAGTGAAAACTGACAGAAACTTTGATTTTCTTGAGATAAACTTACTATTTAAAGTGTACAGAGACTATAAGGGGATACGACGTCGTTTCATGTGTTACCCAAATACTAATAATGTTCAATTAAAGTAAATTTTTATCCACACCCTATTCAAAATTCAAATGGATTGATTTGAAGATAATTGAGCTGCTATTTCGGAAGTTACTTAAACCATTAAATTGTAATCTATAACTAAATTCCTAAAATTTAGTGATTTCAAGTTAATAAATACTATGGAATTTAATTAGATTCATTTAATTTGTGGATTACAAATGAATTGTATTATAGTGTTAGTGACAAAGTGGATACGAATGTCATCCGATGAATGCTTCTTCCAAGGTGGGTTGACTAGTAGTGGACTCGTCGAACTCCTTTCCAAAATACATTCCGAAGCTTAAGTTAGCTCGGATATAGGGGAGAGAGAGCATAAATCGTAATTTAGAGAGAAAAAGAGTAAAGATAAAAGTCTTAGAGTGTTCTTTCTGCATTCGATGTTTGAGGTATTTATAGAGAATTATTGAGCTAGCTAGCCTAGTCACATGGGGTCTTCATCTAAGATCTTGATCGAGCACTTCTTGAGTCGGACGGCTGTCGTGTCGTGCAACGGGTCCATTTCCCTAGTGTGAGCCAGGCCTTCCTGATTTGAGAATGCCTCACCGAGGCTTAAATGGGCTTAGAAAAACTACTGAAAATAGGCCTTATAGATGGCGAATCCACATTCATCATCAATATCATGACCTATCTTACAGGAGCCCACCATAGAATTCTCATCTGACAGATGTCGAATTCACAGTAATCATCCAAGTGTCATGACCTATATTATAATACCAGCCCTAATTTTGAGTGTCACCGAAATGTATATGATTGAAATTTATTGAACCGAAGTGTTTTTCTTGTGTATTCAGGTGAAAATAACCAATCAATTTAGGTTATTTTCTCAGACTATTCGATTGTCTAATTTTCTTTGTAGATTCAGAAAGTTTCAGATTGATTTTCTTTCTTTTGCAGAAAAAAATGGCTGGATCTGCGTCAGTTGCTAGTTTAAAGTCAGCTGCTCAAGATGTGGAAATTGAGCAGACGAAGAACGAGTTCAAGATTGAAGTTTCGGAGAGATTAAAGTTGCAGAAGGAGTTTGAGGAGTTTAAGGTCTTGAATTCTCAGTTACGAGAAGAGCGAGATGAACTGTCTAACAGCTTACGTGTGTACGAAGAGTATTACGAAAAGAGAATATGTGAGGTTGAGAAGTTGAAGCAGTTGAATTCTCAACTACGAAAGGAGTGAGATGGACTGTGTAACATATTGAAAGAGAAAGAAGATTATTACACGAAAGAAATTATTGAGCTCGAAAGGAAAACATGCGAGGGTGAGAAGTTGAAGGAGTTGATTTCTCGATTAAGACAAGAGCGAGATGGATTCTCTAACAGATTGAAAGAGAAAAACGATGATCAGTTCGAAATTATTGAGCTCAAAAGAAAAATTTGTGAGCTCGAAATCGATAGATTCAAAGCTAATAAAGAAAGAATCAAGGAATTAGAAGGGATATTATTGATCATGAACGTGGAGAAAGATGCATCTAATGCAAAAACTAATTCAGGTATTTGAATCTTTTATTTGATTTAGGGGGTCCGACCCAACGAGGATGAGAATCCTTGTTAACTTTAGGGTGCGGCTGGGAGATAAAATCCCCAGACACAGGGACGGGATTTCTCCTACCCGGGGATCTCTAGTGTAGTTGAATTACTATAACGTTTATAGGACGGTACTACAAGGAAAAATGTTAAACTGCACTCAAATTTTTTATTAATAAATTGACCGGGGATCCTCACGGAGATCCAAACCCTACGGAGAGGGAGAAGGGGATGGAGGACATCTTTTTATTATTTTATCACTGGGGATGTGGACTTCCCATCTTAACGTACGTGGGATTGGAGGGGTAGTCTCCATTCCCGCCGCTCCATTTGCAACCCTACTTGTTTTCCATTTGATTTACGAGGAAAGAAAAAGCATTTTCTTTTGTTTTTATGGATTTACCGATACGAATGTAGTGACACCGCCTAGCAAATAGAGCTTGAAATTTAGCAAGTGTCTTTCTCGTATCTCACACATGAATCTTAGAGTGTCTCATATATATTTTCGGGGAAGAAAACATTGGTATTGATGCTTTAGCTAAATTTGATAGTATTGCTTCTAGTCTAGTTTGGTAGGATTCAAACCCACAATTTAGTCGTTTTATTTTTGAAGACTTTAGTCGGATCCATCGTTATTGGTTCAGTTAGTTTGTGTTCTCTTTTTCACTTTCTTCTTTTATTAATTGGGCCTAGCTTATCGAAATCTGTTTAAGGATGTCAACTTAGTTCGTATGTCCAACTTTTGTCAGCTTCCCACTCTTATTAAAAAAAAAAAAAACCTATTAACTGGTTGAATGATTAAGTTTTATATAGCTAATTTGCCTATCTGTATGGTAAGGGTAAATTAATTTATGCAACTTTAAGGATGCTTGGTTGGTTACAGGGAAAACAAAAGTAAGTGCAGAAAAGACAAATCTAAATGTTGGCTCATCACAGAGTAAACAAACAGGTAATTCTATCTATGTCCCTTGATTTGACTTCTGTTACAAATAGTTAAATGGCAAATGGGATTGACAAAGATATTGTTCACAGAAAGATATAGTTCGAATAGGATCTTGTCACAGGTCGATTCATATGAAAGTCTAGCTGTAATATTATCGGTGACATATTTTCCCCTCATGGATGGAAAAAACTGGTTGATGTAATATGCAGTGGTTCGGGTTCAAAAAAGAATTTTCTTATCCATTTGTTCTATTTGTTGATGTGTTTATTTGGAAATGAAACCTTGACTCTTTCTGGATTTTCCTTGAAAGGAGGTAAATCCAATGCCAATACCAAGGGCAGCATGCTCTTTGTGATCAAGAAACCTTTCAAGCCTGTGAAGATAATCGGGGCAGTCAAGGATCCAAACGAACCGAAGAGACCTCCCTCGGCTTTCTTCGTGTTCATGGAAGAGTTCAGACAAACATACCAAAAGGAGCATCCTCAGAATAAAAGTGCTGCTGCTGTTGGCATGGCTGGTGGAAATAAATGGAAGGCATTGTCTAAAGCTGAGAAGGGAATGTTTGCGGCCATGGCTGAGAAGAGAAAGGTTGAGTACGAGAAGAAAATAGTAGCCTAATACAAAGATCGTAGGGAGGAAGAAGACAAGTTTGATAAGTCGGAGTCTGAGGTGAATGATGATGAGGACGACAATGAAGAGGACAAGGATAATGAAAGCTTGAGTGTAATATTAGAGGCTGTGTACGGGAGAAGAAAATGAAAGCCTATAACAAAGACCGGGATGAGAAAGAAGACGCATTTGCTGAGGTGAATGATGAGGACTATGGTGTGTAGAGGTTTTTGACCGAAGTTCAAAGAGTTGATGGTGTAATAAGCTTATATTACTACAAAGAAAACTATAGTTGTGTCAATCTTTGATCATGTGGTTTTTGATATATTTTTGAGAGGTTTTATTAGATCTTTTCTACATATATTTTCGGAGCATTAATCTCTCGAATGCATTCGTAATCTTAATTTGTAATAATATTGAGAAATACACACCAGGTTATCCTCCATAATTCTCAAACATGAAATCTAATCTTAATGCAGCTCCAAGTGATCCAACGTAAATCGCGACTTTAATCAAGTTAATGAAACAATCTAAGGAGGAAATCAATGCAAAGTTACGATATACTATGAAACAAAAAAGGACATATTTTGAAACAAAAAATATTCTCTACAAAGATATTTACTATAAAATGGAGAGAATATTTCTTAGTTATTATTGATGTTTGGAAGTCAATAGTATAATTCAATCCGATCTAAAAGACAAATCACATATCAATCCACTTATAAACATTTTTACACGGTGTGTCAGTTTAAAAATATTCAAGATACACCATGATTAGCTCATGGCTAGTTTATGCTAATCATGATCATTTAATCCAATTTGGTGGAGCATTAAGAGAAACCGCTCTCTTTCATATGACATTACAAACTTTATAGTTAGAGTGCATTCAACGAGCCATCACAGGCTCAACTTTAGCAACCAGAACAAGTGACCGGAATACTACCCACACCTAAAATTCCTGATCAGATACTAACTATAAATTTACCTTATTTAGTTCTTATAATTAAACAGGTAAATGAGACAGAAATGATATTCAGATCGACTACTTGTAAGAACAATACCCGCAACTATGCCATCCATTGACATCAAAACAAGCAGTAAGCAATGCAATCTTTCTTACATACATGTCAAGGTTAAACAGGCCAATGTTCACAACAAAACACATACTAGAAAACTTTGCAGGCCTTAACAAACAAAATTTCAATCCTCTTCGCCTTATCGCCTAGCAATTTTTTCACTGTTCAAGATGAGGATTTTATCTGCATCTCTTTAGCCTCGGCTAAGGCATTATCCACAGCTTTCTTGACTCGACTTTTTAAGGATTCAAGCTCTGACTTATGTTTTTCCTTCAATTCTGTAATCTGCCTATCAACAACACTCGCGCACTGAAACAACTGTATCCCAAGGTAATTAGCTAATTAATTAATATTGACCGTATACATAAGGATTACTTCAGGAAGTATTCTTACCGAGATAATATTCTGGCTTTGTTCGTTCGACAAAGTATGTAGGGGAAACTCACATAGTCTTAAAGCAGCCTTCTCTACATCCGCGGTGACCTTAGGGTCTGTCAAATCGACGTCCATCCAATTATTTCCTTCCAAATATTCGGGAAGGGGGAAGTCCGGATTGTCCTTTTCTTGAATACATACTTCAGAGCCCTGTAAGAATAAAGTCTCAAACTTTCACAGTATTCTAAAATCTTTAGAAACTCATGTTAAGTCATTTACTAACGGTTTTTGTTAGCTTGTATCTAAATTATGCATTGATACATAACTTAAATCCGTAAAAGTTCATTGACTTAATAATGCATTGATCTAAGTTCTACAAAGTTACCTCCCTCAATTCTCGCTTCCCTTGGACCTTGGACACAATGGAATCACCTATCTTTCGCTTTTCCAGTGTTTTACATTGGATGCACTTTCTGGTCGTCGTACTTTTGCCTGCAAAATCAAACCATTAAACTAATTCCGTTAATTTATACTCATAACCATTCAACTTCACACATATTCAACTTTACCTTTAGTAAAACTAGAGTTAGTGAGATCCAAAACATAACAAAATTCTCAAACTTTAGCATTTACAAACATTATTACGTACCCTTTACGAAAGTAACACTAGGGTCTCCCCATGACCATTACTGAACACAAAATAAAAAAAAAAAACAAGAAGCTAGAGTTGTCTAAAACCACATTCATCACGCCATCCATTTTTCAAATCACTAAATTGTTTAGAACACACTCCCTGTCAGCTGTAAAATAGAGGGTTACCCGATATTGAGGTAAAATTGGTGACTTTTAAATCACGTATAGGAAATCGAACGAACAAAGTAAACATATATGGACTCAAAATTACCTGTGCTTTCCTTAAGTGGTGAGCAAACACTTCTCAAAATTTCATTATAAGATTCTTCATAACTCTTCACCAATGCATGCAAACTTTTTACTTTATCTTCTAATTGACTGCTTCTTTGCTGATTGTAATCCACTTCATTCTTAGCTGTCCACATTTCACGTTCTAGCTTGCTATTTTTCCTTTTTAGCTCCACAATATATTTCTGGTATTTCTTCGCCTGTATACTGTAAAATCGACAAGCTAATTACTATTTGTTTAGCCACTTTAACTAGCTGTTTGTGAACATCTGTTTGATAAACTTAGCATGTATACTTATAGCTAGTGTAAATGAAATAAAGGTTCTTTCATAGCTAGTATACTGTAACATTGACAATCATAGAAGTTTGATGCCGACTTGAATGCTATTTAGACTAATTTCCACGCCTTAACGAATGAAAACTACCTCGCTATCACTTCAGTAGCCTCTTCGGCTTTTTGCCGAGCAATTTTCTCATTTACAAGATCAGTTTTAGGCTTTTTCTGAAACTGTTTAGTCTTTGATAATTCATCCACAACTTTCTTGATTTAAATTTTCAAGGATTTGAGCTCTGAATCCATATCCTTATTCTGCTTACCAAGTTCTTTTATGATAGTATCAAGTTTATTTATGTAGTGCAGTGCAATTTCAAACATCATTTGCGGGGAAAAATGCTACTTGAAATTACAACATCCAAGGAAGAAATATACTTGCAAAAGATATTGTTCTCGTGATAAAGATCGAGCATAGTTTCGAGGGGCATGTTGTTGAGATAATCTATGCCTATTTACATCTATGATCCCCCAAAATGTTAATTCAAGATCCATCAGACATTCTCCGAAAGAGCGCAATGGAGCAATAACATTTTCGGAAATATCTGCTACAGATCCCTCAATGGGTTACATACTTTAACAATTAATATGTTAATGTAAGGCTAAACGTATAAGCGATAAAAGTTTCACAACTGTAAGGAATAAACTGTTGATCACTTACTTTCCAAGAAAAGCCTATGTAAAGGTTAAATCTTTAATCTTCAATTTTCACACATTGAATCACTTAGTAACAGTTTCATTAGAGAAGATGTTAACGAGAGACTAAAGACGGGTAAAAATCAGATTTCATGTCCGTAATAACTACAACATGAAACTTTAGAAGCTTAATCATGTGTTGTAGATGAATATATGTTTTACAGAAAGTACGTACCACTTCTTTTGGGCTATGGATACACCAGAATCGTCCACCTTTCGCTTTTCCAGGGTTTCACATTTGGCAGTGGCCGGAACAGTTTCTGAATGTGCATTATCCTTTTTAGCAGCTGCAAAAGCATCTGGTAAATCTTGTACATCCAACCCTGCAATAGGGAGAAAAATAGCCACTGCCCAATTTGTAATAAAAACAAAAACATCTAACAATTATGGCTTAACATAAATTTGACATTTAGTTTAGTAGTATTAACATGATGACTCCTTCTAGAAGTAATGGTCTCAAAAAGACGTTAACAATTGCTCGCAATTGGAAAAGTTGAAAACTAAAACTCTAAGTTGTCAAGAGCTCAAGATTAGCCTTCTAATTTTGGAGATGTCTCATTAGCATCTCATACGTATTTACAGTGACCTATTTGCTCTAAAATTACTTAAATTGATATACACAGTCACATCCTACAAGACTATCCTATTTTCGACCAGAAACCTCTACTCATCATCACTGTCCTCTTCATCGTCGTCCTCATTATCACTGTCCTCTTCATCGCCGTCCTCATCATCATTCACCTCAGACTCGGACAAAAGTTTCGTCCAAGTAAATATAAGAATATCATTTTTGGAACCTGAATCACTACACATTACATCATCAAGTTTTTTCCATCCACAAGGGGAGAATGTGTTACGGATCATATTACAGTTAGAGTATTGAATTAATCAACACGCGATCAAGAAACGTAATCATCCAACCATTATGATTTTTAAAAATTCACTTTGTCAGCTGCTGGATTTGAACCCATAACACCACAACCCTTTTCAAAATATAGTAACCACTATGCTAGTAACTTGTGGTTTAACAAACTGGTAATTTAATAAACTGGTAATTTTCAAGAGTGATTGGCTTGATTGTCTTCATATAATTGGTGCTAATGAGGTTCGTATCTCTCATGAGTTTCGGGAAGGTAACACTGTAGTAGATGTCTTGGCCAAGTACGGGGCCTCTTCTACATGTTATCATCAATGGAATTCGTTTCCCTCTTGTTGTGCTGTTGAAGTATTCAATGATACTAACAACACTATTTATACTAGAGTTGTTTATTAGGTTGTTGATTCCTTTTTGTAAGGCTATTGCCTTTGTTGCTACTTTTGTTATCCTTTTATTTTGGTAATTTTTTTAATATATATGGCTCGTTTGGTTTTGCGATTCTTTGTTGGTGCCAACTTAGTTGGAATTAACAAGTCCGCTTCCTCCATTCGCGCCTGCATTTTACTCAAAAAAAAGTATGATACGTCTCCGGGCATGTTACTGTAAATATTAACAGTAGGAAACTTGTTTCTGATTTAGGAAACCCTTTTTTGCTATCAAATTCAATTCAATTTCAATGCTTACTGTGATTTTTGGCAATTGAATCTCCTCTTTTACTTAAACTTATAAATTTAATTGATGGAAAAAGAAGTTTATTCAAATGGAGAATTGAAAATTCAAATTAAAAACCTTAGTTATTACTCTTACCATAAAAGACCACTACATAGTCAAATGAGCTAAATGAAAACATAATCTGTTAACTGCTAATTTAATAAGCTAATTACTACATTCTAAACTATACCACAATGTTCCTTTTTCAGGGGTTTATTTTCTCCTGAATCAAATGGAGACAGAATTCAAGAATTATGAGATACCTGAATTTGTATCAGCAGCAGATGCATCTTTTTCAACATTTGTGATCAATACCTCCCCTTCTAATTCTTTGAATCTCGTTTGACAAACATCTTCATCAGTAATGCTGCTAATGTTATCGGCCTTGGATTTACCTCCTTTGAAGGCAAATCCGGTTAGGGTAGATCAGCAAAGAGTAGTTGGACATAAAACAAACAAATGTTTGATTAAAGCTCATTACTTCGATCAGTCCTCCCGTCCATAATTCTATTAGTATAAACTTAAATGTTATATAAAATGACAAATTCTATAAGTTTTTGTTTTGATGTATAGAAATGTGTCAAAGGTGTGCTCAGCGATAGGGAAGCAACTTCGTAGCAGAACCCATATCTTACAGTGAGACTGGATCTCCTGCTCAGTTTTGGTATGTTCTGTGTTTTTTTTCTGGTAATTGCAATCTATGCACACTGATTCGGAAGAATCATAGCCTTTGTATTGAATAAACAATAAATAAAGCATTTGTATTAAACTTCCCAATTCGTAGTAAAACAGAAGCACAACCATTCACCATTCCCAACATACTGAAGATCAAGGGACTTCAAATTACCTGTTCTTTCCCACTGTGATGAGCTATCACTTGGATATACATTTGTGTTCCAGCGTCTATCACGTTCCGCAGACCTTTCTAAACTTTCCAACAAGTGTCTCTTCTCTGAACCAATCAATCATATTTGAAAGATTAAACATCAACAATTAAAAAGCAAGACGAGATTTTTGAACATTATGCAATACAAATAACTAAGCAAACAACCTATTATAGCATCTGTATCAATGTTCTCAATTCGTAATAAAACAAAAACACAACCATTCACTGTTTCCAACAAAAGAAGAAACAAGGGGCTTCAAATTACCTGCTCTTTCCCACTCTGAAGAGCTATCACTTGCATTCAGATATGACTTCCAAAGTGCTTCATGCGCCGCAAGACTTTGTAAACTTTCCAATGCCTGTCTCTTCCCTAATCAACCATACTTGGCAGATTAAACATCGACAAATATAAAGCGAGGCGAGATTTTCTAACATTATGCAATACAAATAGCTAAGCAAACAACCTATCATAGCATTTGTATCCATGTTCCCAATTCGTAATCAAACAGAATCACAACCATTCACTATTTCCAACAAAGTCCGGGTCAAGGGACTTCAAATTACCTGCTCTTTCCGACGGTGATGAGCTACCACTTGGGTTTACATTTCTCTTCGCACGTTTCGTAAAACTTTCCAATGCAGTTCTCTTTGCTGTAACCAATTAACCATACTTAACAGATTAAACATCAACAAATAAAAAGCATGACGGGATTTTCAAACATTATGCAACACAAATAACTAAGCCAACAACCTATTATACCATTTGTATCAAAGTTCCCAACTTGTAATAAACAGAAACACAACAGTTCACAATTTCGAACAAAGTCCGGATCAAGGGATTTCAAATTAGCTTCTCTTTCCAACTGTGATGAGCTATCTCTTGGATGTACATTTGTCTTCCAAAGTATAGATAACTCACACAGAAATTAGTCAAACGAAAACATAATCATCAAACCACTATTTTTTTTTAGAAATTCACTTTATCGGCTATGGGATTCGAACCCGTGAGACCACAATCCTTTTCAAAACATAGTAACAACTAAACTATAATTTGATAAGCTAATTGCAACATTCTAAAGTCTAATATTGCTAGATAGAGCCACTATATTTATCTATTTCAAAAACCATAATCAAAGTATAGTCATATCAACAATGTTTCACACAAACTCCTATCCGGTAGCTTTTACGAGTTTCGGATACGTTTCAGAAAAGGAAACTCATAAGATACCTCGTTTCTCATTTATGAAACTGTTTTCGCTATCAAACTCAATTAAATTTCAATGCTGAATGTCATATTAGGTAATTGCTACATCCTAAACTCCATTATTGTGTATATTCCCCTATTTACAAATCCGTAAAATAACAATCTTCTTTCCATATTTCCCCTAAATCAAATGCAAGATTCAAGATTCTCAAATACTTGGCGCATCATTTTCCACATTCATGATCAACAATCTCTCTTCTAATTGCTTAAACATCAACAAAAAAAAAACAAGACGAGATTTCCAAACATTATGTAATACAAATAACTAAGCGAACAACCTATAATAGCATTTGTATCAATATTCCCAATTCGTAATAACCTAATAGCTACATCCTAAACTCTAGTATTATCTATATTCCTCTATCTTTAAAACCATAAAATAACAATCTTATTTCCATATTTCCCCTAAATCAAATACAGCATTCAAGAATAGTGAAATACCTATCGTTTTCCACATTCATGATCAACAATCTCTCTTCTAATTGCTCGAATCTCCTCCGGTAAACATCAATATCAACAAATAAAAAGCAAGACGGGATTTCCAAACATTAAGCAATACAAATATCTAAGCAAACAACCTATTATAGCATTTCTATCAATGTTCCCAATTCGTAAAAACCCTAATTGCTACATCCTAAACTCTATTATCGCATATATTCATCTATCTGCAAATCCGTAAAATAACAATCAAATAGAAGATTATGAAATACCTGACGCATCTTTTTCCACATTCATGATCAACAACCTCTTTTCTAATTGCTCGAATCTCATCCGATAAAAATCCATATTAGTGATAGCTTCCAACTTCTCACTTTCCACCTCAAAAATCTTCCTTTTAAGCTCAATAATCTCATCAAAACCTTCATCTTTCTCCCTCAACCTCAAACACAATATGTCCCGCTCTTCTCTTAATTGAGAATTCAACTCCTCAAACTCCCAGATTTTCCTTTTGAGCTCAATAATTTCTTCCTGATAATAATCTTGTTTCTCAGAATTCAACACCTTGAAGTCCTCAAATTCCTTCTGCAACTCTAATCTCTCTGAAGCTTCAATCTCGAACTTTCCTTGCACGAGTTCATTCTCGTTCTTCATCCGCTCGATTTCCTTGTGCAATCCATCTCGCTCTTCACTTAATCGAGAATTCAACTCCTCGCCCTTGCAGATTTTCCTTCCAAGCTGAATCATTTCTTTCTGGTAATACTCTTCTTTCTCAGAATTCAACTCCTTCTCCTTCTGCAACTTTAATCTCTCCGAAGCTTCGGTCTCGAACTTTCCTTGCAGAATTTCATTCTCGTTCTTCATCCGCTCGATTTCCTTGTGCAATAGAGCGTATTTCAAGAGAAAATCTTCCATCTTTTCGACACCCGACTTGAGAGAGTTTAAAATGTCGGAGCCCTCGAGATTATTCTTCTGAGACGATCCAGGTCCAGCCATGTTGATTTCTGCAGGAAAAAATAATAAAATCGATTAAGGTCTGAAACTTCTCAATCTACAAATGAAAATTGAACGATCTATTTGCTGGAAAAGTTACCTTCCGGCGAAGGAGGTTGATCGGAGCCTTTGCGCCGGTGACGGCCGGAAAAAGATGGAACTGGATCAAGGATTGAACTTGAAGCTGAAAGCTTGCTGAGGTGAAGACGATTTTATTTGTTTGGAGTCCAGAAATGGCGGCGTCTGTTTGGTCTATATACCACAGTGAACAGAGTTTTGATTGGTTCACACACAAATTCCTAAAACGGTCTATATTTATTTCGGACAAAATGTAATACTCCTCCCTCCGTCCCATATAGATTTATTTTGGACAAAATGTAAGTAGTGTCTAATTTCAACAAATGTGTATATTTAATGAAAATGAATGCATTTGCGCAGTAGTATGAGACTGTTCTTGGTAGTAAGGTCTACAGATTGATCTCTCACAAAGGTGATTGAGAGGAGTAATTTTATAATTCTTAGATCTCTCTGAATTTGAATTAGTTAGCCCAGTACAGATTCGAATATGAGATGGAAAACCAAAAATGGAATGGAATACAATTAATCTAAAAATTTAAACGAGCTTTCTAGATTTACCGTGGATCATTAGAGAAAGAAAATGTGAAAGAGAAAATGTGGTAAATTACACTACAATATCTAAATTATACTTTGTTTTTCAAATTGGTATCTCAATAAACTTTTCTTCCAACCAATTAATACCTAAATTATACTTTATTTTTTAAAAAAATTGCACGTTAAATAACAAAGGACCGCACCGGTGTGATTCGAATCCATGACCTCCCTGATCATAAGTAGAGTGTTTAACCACTAGGCTAACACCTTCACCATCCTAAATTATACTTAAATTCCTAAACTGATATCTCAATAAAATTTCGTCCCAAAATTATGCATAGACTATCGATGACCTCCCAACTAAGTATCTGACCACCATGGTAACAGTCAACGCTAATTTGACAATTGGTTGGAAGGCCAACCATAGTCCATGCACGACTTTGGAATAAAAATTTGTTGAAATACCAAATTAAGAAACAGAATATAGTTTGTGTATCAATGATGTAATTTATCTTGAAAATCTTTTCAAGATCCTTCCTCGAAATCACATTAAGAAAACCTGTTAAGGAAGCTTTAGTCTGTAGTTTGGAGTTCATTACCAAAATAAACTTTTCCACTTCCCACACTATCAATCAGGTTATTTTTAGCATATTCAATTGTTTGATTTGGTTTGTAGATTCAGAAATTCAGTGATTGATTGATTGACTGATTTTTCTCTTCTATTTATTTTGTAGAAAAATGGCTGAATTTGGATCAGAGTTAGTAACTTATTTAAAGTCAGCTGTTCAGAATGCTGAAGATTTAGTACAGAGAAATGTTGGATTGAAGAAGGAAATTGAGCGGACGAAGAAAGAGAATGAACTTGTTCAGGGAAAGTTTAAGATTGAAGTTTCGGGGAGATTAAAGTTGCAGAAGGAGTGTGAGGAGTTTAAGGTGTTGATTTCTCGGTTAAGAGAAGAGCGAGATGGATTTCAAGAGAATGAAGATTATTACCATAAAGAAATTATTAAGCTCCAAAAGAAAATCTGTGAGGGTGAGAAGTTGAATTCTCGATTAAGAGAAGAGCGAGATAGATTGTGTAAGAGACTGAAAGAGAAAGATGATGATGATAACGAATTTATTGAGCTTAAGAATAAAAGTTGTGAGCTAAAAGTTGAGAAATTGAAAGCTCAAAATGATGCTGATGTTTATCGGAAGAGATTCAAGGAATTAGAAGGGAAGGTGTTGATCATGAATGTGGAAAAAGATTCAGGTATTTTATAATTCTTGAATCTTTTATATGATTTAGGGGATCAACATTCGGACTTATGGCCAAACAGTTTCCTGATTAATCCCGGATTAGTGTTCGAAGGTCCTTGACCGCCAACTAGTGTCTATCGACTTTTATTGCAATATGTATTGAGATATTGATGATATTATGAGAATGATATCATGTGGTGCTAGGAGTCTAGCATTGTGAGATACGATTATCGAAAATAAAAGAGTCGAGACAAGTTACCGAGAAGAAAGGAGCAAAAGAAGATTGCTTCAAGATAAGATATTATTGTTCGGGAAAATACAATTTGAGTTTTTGAAGTGCAAGTTGGACATTTGTGATTTGCATGCTCCAACTTGAGGGAGGGTGTTGAAGCCTAATTAGTCTACATAGGAATATTATATTTAGTGTTTATAGAAATATTTATATAGTTTATTATTTGGCCTAATTAGGCTTATATTCTAGTTATGGTAGGAAAGGTTTTCCTAGTTAGTGTAAGACTCTTTGTAAACTATATATATACGTATATATATATAGTTTACAAAGAGTCCTACACTAACTAGGAAAACCTTTCCTACGTATATATATAGTTTACAAAGAGTCCTACACTAACTAGGAAAACATTTCCTACCATAACTAGAATATAAGCCTAATTAGGCCAAATAATAAACTATATAAATATTTCTATAAACACTAAATATAATATTCCTATGTAGACTAATTAGGCTTCAACAATATGTTATATAAAAAGAATGTTAAATTGCACTGCAATGATGTTATTTATAAAATGTAAATTCAGTAATGGGAAATGAGAACCCCATGGGACGCAAATCCCTGTGGTGGTGGGGCGTTGACGGGGAACATGGACCATCTTTTTTCATTTTCTCACCGGGGATGTGGATGACCATATCCGGCTTTATGTTAGATGACTATCAGCACAATTTAATATTATTGAGTCTTCAAGTCTGTTTGATTGATCACAAGGAAAACAAAAGTAAGTGAAGAAAAGACTAATACAAATGTTGGCTCATCACATATATGATATATTTTAAACGAACAGGTAATGTGGTCACTAGATCTTGACTGCTGTTACAACAGTATGTAATCGAATCCTGGTGTCGTGAAACGTGAAAAATGGGTTTGACAAAGAAATTGTGCAGTGATTCGGGATCCGAAAACAATTTTCTTATTTTTACTTTGATGAAACGTTTGTTTTATTTTATTTTTCTGTTTGTTGATTTGTTCATTGAAGTGAAACCTTGACTCTATCCGGATTTTTCATGAAATTAGGTAAATCCAAGGCCAATGCCAAGAGCCGCAAGCTCTCAGTGAAGATGAAACGTTTCAAGCCTGCAAAGAAAATCGGTAGGGTATTCAAGGACCCGAACAAACCAAAGAAGCCTGCCACACCTTTCTTTGTGTTCTTGGAAGAGTTCAGACAGACATACAAAAAGGAGCATCCTGGGAATAGAAGTGCTACTGCTGTTGGCATAGCTGGTGGAGAGAAATGAAAAGCATTGTCTGAAGCCGAGAAGGCACCGTTTGTGACCGTGGCAGAGAAGAGGAAGGTTGAGTACGAGAAGAAAATGATAGCCTATTACAAAAATCGGCATGAGGAAGAAGAGGAGGTTGAGAAGTCTGAGTCTGAGGTGAAGGATGATGAGGACGAGGATGATGAAGAGGAGGTTGAGAAGTCCGAGTCTGAGGAGAATGATGATGAGGACGAGGATGATGAAGAGGCTAGTGAGGATGAGGATGAGGATGAGGACAAAGATGATGAAGAGGATTGTGATGAGGACGATGACGATGACAAGTAGAGGTTTCTGACCGAAAACAGTAATTTTAGAGGCCAAATAGGTCACTCTAAACACCTACGAGGTCCTAATGAGACGTCTCCAAAATTAGAAGGCTAATATCTCTTGACAACTTAAGAGTTTTGGTTTTCGACTTTTCCCATTGTGAGCTTGTTAGCTTTTTGAGACCATTACTTTTAGAAGGAATCATAATATTAATACTACTATTCCAAATGACAAAGTTATGTTAATTAGTCAGATTCTGAAATTAAGTAATCCATCTCATAATTGTTAAACTTCGTGAACATAGCCAGAATATTATCTCTGTAAGTATACTTCCTGAAGTAATCCTTATGTATATGATCAATAATATCCTAATTAATCATCTAAGTACCTCGGGATATAGTTACTTCAGTGCATATAGTTGTTGATAGGCAAATTACAGATTTGAAGGAAAAGCATTTGTCGGATTTTGAATCCTTGAAAAGCCAATTCAAGAAAGCTGTGGATAATGTCTTAGTGATGAGCTCGAATTTGACTCCAATAATCATACATTAATTCACTATTAATTGGGCTTAATGGGCTTTAATTGTAGTTATCTGAGGACTTGCAAGCTTTTTTCAAATTTGATAATTACCTGTTCTTTCCAAATTTGCATACATCTCCGAGATTGTTTCACCCTTCCCTGTAATCAATTAACCATACTTAGGCAGATGATATATATAGAGGATTAATATGCCAAGAGCCCGGATTTATTCCAGACCAGTGTAGTAAAAGTTTTTCGGCACTAGTTGGGATACCTTTGACAACTAGTCAGAAATAAACGGATTTTCAGTGTCTAGAAAGGCTAGGCAGTTATGTCACTACAAATTGGATACTCAATTTTGAGCGCCTAGGCGGCCGGAAGACATTCATTTAGAACACTGTTCCAGACCCCCTACTAGCCACATATCTACTATTTACACAGGCTTATTTGGCCTCTACATTTGCTTTAAATGATCTAGATCCCTCTCAAACTGATACACATCTTCGCAAGCGAACTAATAAAACATTTTAAGCACACATTTCTAAATTTTCCGTGTCAATCGGATTATCAATACAATTATAGGTCCCTGAGCTATAAATAAACGAGGTAAGAGATCAAAATTGCCTCAGTTTTTGAGTAGAGTTAATTTGCAGTTTCACATAAAAAACAGTACAATTTCAGTCGCAATCTTTTCCGAATAACCCAACAATTAGGGTACCTTCATGTGATGTATCAAACTATTAGTGAGGACTATACTATTTTTGGTTAGAAACCTCTACTCGTCATCGTCCTCATCCTCATTGTCCTCTTCATCATCCTCATCATCATTCAACTCAGACTCAGCTCTCATCTTCTTCTCGTACTCGAGCTTCCTCTCCTTAGCCATAGCCACAAATGGTGCCTTCTCGGCTTCAGACAATGCTTTCCATTTATCTCCAGCAGCTTTGCCAACAACACCAACACTTCTAATTTTAGGATACTCCTTTTTGAATGTCTGTCTGAACTCTTCCAGGAACACAAAGAAAGCTGAGTAAGGCTTCTTCAGGTTGTTTGGGTTGATTTTCTTCACAGGCTCGAAAGGTTTCTTCATCACTGAGAGCTTGCTGCTCTTGGTATTGGCCTTGGATTTACCTACTTTCATGGAAAATCCGGACAGAGTCAAGGTTTCACTTCCAATAAGCAGATCAACAAACAGAACGAATGAAATAAAACAAACGTCTCACCAAAGTGAAGATAAGAAAATCAGGCACCCAAATCCTGCACAATATTTTTGACAAACCCATTTTTCACTTTTCAGACCAAATTTTTTTAATAAAGCAATAGTTTCGAGGTACCATATATCTTGCACGCCTACTCTACCGGATGTTCTAGAAGCCGGAGAACCAAGCCTCATCTCCTTTGTCCAAAAACCTTTCAGTCAGAAATGAAATTTTCAGTAAAATGACAAATTTTACTCATGATTTTGTTTGGTAACAAACGTGTCATGTGCAAGCTTAATGGTAAAAAAACAACTTGTTCGACTACGGATATGGATTCGAGCTACCATTGTCACAAAAGTAAAGATCGGAATTACCTCTTGGTTTACTACGTGATGGGCAAACATTTGAATTTGCCTTTTCTTCACTTACTTTACTTTTCCATGTAATCAATAAAGCATAGTTAAAGATTACATAAAATAATTTACCCTTACCATAAAATATCAATGTTTACTCAAATCGGATAGTCAAATCAGCTGAATAAAAACTTAATCATCTAACCACTTAATAAGTTAATTGCTACATTTCGAACCCTATTTGCTAGGCAGTGTCACTACATTATTCTATTGATCAATCCATAAAAACAAAACAGTGCTTTTTCTTTCTCCTAATTCAAATGGAAAACAAGTAGGGATGCAAATGGATTGGAATAAGAACGGAGACTATCCCTCGATTCCCATGTCCGTTAAGATGGGAAGTCCACATCCCCATTGATAAAATGAGAAAAAGATTGCCTCCGTCCCGTCTCCCTCTTAGGGATTTGGATCCCGGTAAGGATCCCCATTCACCATATCTCAATATATAAATAACATTTCTACATGCAATTCAACATTTTTCCATACAGTACCGTTCTATAATCATTATACTAATTCTACCACATTGTTTCTTTTCTCTCGATACTGGATTCTTCAAAATGCACTTTATTCAATACGTATATGAAAAGCTATAAAAAAACTATAGTGGATTGGAAATATAGGGATCCCCGTGGGTAGGAGAAATTCTGTCCATGTTCCATCACCATGTCCGGGGATTTTCTCTCCCACCGCACCCTAAAGTTAACGAGTATTCCCGCCCTCGTTGGGTCGGATCACCTTAATCAAATAAAAGATTCAAATACCTGAATTAGTATCAGCAGTAGATGCATCTTTTTCGACATTCATGATCAATAATCTCCCTTCCAATTCCTTGATTCTTCTTTGATAAACATCAGCGTCGGTCTTAGCTTTGAATCTATCACATTCAAGCTCACGAATTTTCCTTTTGAGCTCAATAATTTCTGTCTGATCATCTTTTTTTTCTTTCAATATGTTACATAGTCCATCACGCTCTTCTCTTAATCGAGCATTCAACTCCTTCAACTTCTCATCCTCACAGATTTTCCTTTTAAGCTCAATAATTTCTCTCTGATCATCGTCTTTTTCTTTCAATCTGTTAAACAGTCCATCTCGCTCTTCTCTTAATCGAGAATTCAACTCCTTCAACTCCTCACCCTCGCGGATTTTCATTTTGAGCTCAATAATTTCTTTCCCGTGACAATCTTCTTTCATTCTCAATCTCTTATACAGTCCATCTAGCTCTTCTCTACTATTCCTTATTCGAGAAAACAACTCAGAGATTGTCTTTTGAAAGTTACCAATTTGTTTGTCATAAAAATCTTCGTAAAGACTGAATCTGTCAGACTCAAATCATAAATCAGAATTCAAGACCTTCAACTCCTCAAACTCCTTGTGCAACTTTAATCTCTCCGAAACTTCAATCTCGAACTTTCGCAGAACAAGTTCATTCTCCTTCTTCATCTGCTCAATTTCCTTCTTCAGTTCAACATTTTTGCATTCTAAAATTTCAACATCTCGAGTAGCTGACTTTAAACTAGCAACTAACGCAGATCCAGATCCAGCCATTTTTTTCCTGCAAAAGAAGGAAACAAAATCAATATTCTCTGAAAAATTTCTCAATCTACAACAGAATTAATTTAATTAAACTATCGGATAGTCTGCGAATAACCTAATCAATTGAATGGAGAATAGGGTTTCGGACTTCAACTATCGGATTGTCAAATAAAAATTCCTAGGGCTCTTAGTTTTGTCTTATGGTCATTTTAGGTCGATGAGTTAAGTTTAGTTAAGTAATTTCGTTTGTATCCTAAAACTTTAAAAAAAATTAGGATGGATCTTGTCCACCATATCCACTTGTTTAATATAAACTTTGTTGTTAATTACATTATTACTTACTTTATGAGTAAAATAATGGGTGTTAAAGAATTATTAGATAGGGACTAGTGTACTGGCTCACCGTAGAAATTCTCTTTAGGAATTTAGTTAGAGATTACCATTTTAAGGTTTAAGTAAAAAAAATTAAACAGATTTGACACATTAAACTGTAAACATATTTATTTTAACGAATTGATTGTGACTGTCTTAAATAGTAACACAATACTCTCTCAAAAAAAATAAAAAATAGTAACACAATATATATTTTACCAACTTTTCGTGTGATTAGTTTACAATTGATATATTTTATTGTTAATCACAAACACTTAATCCAACTTGCTCAACGACCATTCGCGGAATCACTCAATTTATATGATATTAGTTACTAGCTTTATTATTATTCGTGTATTATTAGTCGTGAAGGTGTCCACAACTCAACTTATCCGCGAGTACTCCACCCATTCTTATCCATAACCGCCAAATATCATAAATGGTACGAACAAACAATTCCATCGTCTTTCTTTAGCCTGTTCAGCTTTTCACCTAGCAATTTTTTAGTTGTTCAAGATCAGCATCGACTTTTTTCTGGCCTTGGATAATACATTATCCACAGCTTTCTTGAATTAACTTTTCAAGGATTCGAAATCTTACTTGTGCTTTTCCTTCAAATCTGTAATCTGCCTATTGTCCACCTGTCGGTTTCCAGGGTTTCAAGTTTGGCAGTGGCTGGAACAGTTTCTGAAAGTGCTTTATCCTTTTTTGCAGCTACAAAAGCATCTTGAAGATATTTGCAAGATCCACTGCCCAATTTGGACGACAACAATAAAGCCTTAGACCCGAAACGATTCGGGATCGGCTAACATGAACCGTCATAAGGGACAGTGCGAAAGAGCCACTACCCAATTGGTACTAAAAATGAAAACATCTAACCACCATGGAATGCGTTACTTAATATTATGATTCCTTCTAGAAGTAATGTTTTCCAAAAGAAGTTAACAAGATCAAAATGGGAAAACCAAAACTCTAAGTTATCAAGAGCTCTATATTAGCTTTCTAAATTTGAAGACGTCTCATTAGCATCTTGTACGTATTTCCAGTGACCTATTTGGCCTCAAATTGCTTAAACTAATCTACTAGCCAATTTCATAACTGAGTCGATCAAATGTAAATTATACTTTTCAGTGATAAACCTCTATTCGTCATCGTCTCCCTCATCATCATTCACCTCAGACTCAGACTTCTCAAACTCGTCTTCTTCCTCATCCCGTTCTTTGGTATAGGCTTTCATTTTCTCGCGTACGCAAAATTTTTAATCTCATGCTCAAACTTTCATTATCATTGTCCTCCTCACTGTTGTCCTGATCATCATTCACTTCAGATCCTAACTTATTAAACTCGTCTTCTTTCTTACCCTGCTTTTTGTAATAGGCTATCATTTTCTTCTCGTACTCAAACTTCCTCTTCTCCGCAACGGCCATAAACTTTGCCTTCTCAGCTTCAGACAATGCCTTCCATTTATCTCCACCAGCTATGCCAACAGCAGTAACACATTTATTTACAGGATGCTCCTTTTTGTATGTCTCTCTAAACTCTTCCATGAACACAAAGAAAGGTGTGGCAGGCTTCTTCGGTTTGTTCGGGTCCTTGAATTCCCTATCGATTTTCTTCACAGGCTTGAAAGGTTTCTTGAACACGGAGAGATTGATGCTCTTGGTATTGGCCTTGGATTTATCTCCTTTCAAAGAAATCCGGAAAGAGTCAAGGTTTCACTTGCAATAAACACATCAAAGAAATAGAACAAATGAAATGAAACAAGCGTTTTTAGAGTTTTATAGATCATTATAAGCAAGTTCAGAGTAACGAGATATCTCCTAAAATTTGTATGGTCCAAACGCCATACATGTAGAGATAAGATGTTAGTTGTTCACATGATTTCTAACAATCACTCATGTAATTCAACATCAACTATATCCAATCGTTCAGCCAAATCGAATTGCAAAAACCAAAATCTAGAGACTTGGAATTTCTAAGCTAAGTGAAAACTCAATAGTAATAAAATGACTCGTCACCGCATATGTATTCGATTTCGATTATTTTATTAACTGTTTGTGGCAGAAGTCATGACCTAGGGACTTAGAATTACCTGTTTGTTTACTATGTCATCAATAAGAGATACATAAACATTACATAAAATGAATTACCATTACCATAAAAATATCTATGTTGATCAAATCGGATAGTCAAATCAGCTAAACAAAAACATCATTGCTACATTCTAAACTCTGTTTGCTAGATAAGGTCACTACATTCGTCTATCTATAAATCGATAAAACAAAACCACAACATTTATTTTAATTTTTGCAGCCACGCACACTATAGGAAAAGTTAATAAGGATTATCGGTCCCTGTCGGGGCAGATTTCCTAAATCAAATGCAAGATTCAAGATTAGTAAAATACCTGAATTTTCTTCAGCAGCAGATGCATCTTTTTCCAAATTCTTCATCAAAAATCTTCCTTCCAATTCCTTGAATCTCTTCCGATAAACATTAGCATCCGTCTTAGCTTTCATTTTCTCACATTCAAGCTCACAAATTTTCCTTTTGAGCCCAATAATTTCTCTATGACCATCATCTTTCTCCTTCAATCTGTTACGCAGTCCATCTCGCTCTACTCTTATTCGAGCATTCAACTCCTCACCCTTGCAGATTTTACTTTTGAGCTCGAAATTTTCTTTCTTGTAATAATCTTCTTTCTCTTTCAATCTGTCACACATTCCATCTCGCTCTTCTCTTAATCGAGAATTCAACTTCTCACGCTCACAGATTTTCCTTTTGAGATCAAAAGTTTCTTTCTTGTAATTCTCTTCTTTCTCTTTCAATTTGTTAGACAATCCATCTCGCTCTTCTCTTAACCAAGAATTCAACTCCTTCAACTTCTCACACTCACACATTTTCCTTTTGAGCTCAAAAAGTTCTTTATCTTTCAATCTTTTATGCAGTCCATCTCGCTCTTCTCTTAATCGAGAATTCAACGTCTCACCCTCACGGATTTTCCTTTCGAGCTCAATAATTTCTTTCTTGTAACAATCTTCCTTGTCTTCTCGTAATCGAGAATTCAAGACCTTAAACTCCTCGAAATCCTTCAGCAACTTCAATCTCCCCGAAACTTCAACGTCGAACTTTCCCTGCAAAATTTCATTCTTGTTAATCATCTGCTCAATTTCTTTCTTCAATCCAACATTGTTTCTTACAAAATCTTCAGCATTGTGAAAAGCTGAGTTTAAACAAGTTAGTAACTCCGATCCGTCATCATTTTCTTTTGGAGACCCTTCAGATTCTGCCATTTTTGGCAAAATTAGAAAGATGAGTTTTTTTAAAAGAAGAAATCAATCTGAAGCTTACGTGACAAGTTTTTGTTTTTTTCTCAAATATGAAGGTGGGTAGTTAAAACGGTTTTCAGATAATGGTGCACGATCCCACCATTCAATTGATACGTCGCCGTTTATGTTTCATTGGTCGTGCACGACGGTGTTTTATTGGACCCGAGGCTTGATAATTGATTGGATATGATAGTTGTTGAGATACTAATGGGCTAATTATAATTATAAAATTAGCCTAATGAGGAGGTTGGCTATATATGAATAATAAACGGTAAATTACAACTGTGTCCTCCAACTATTGGAAATGGAACTATGAAATAATAAATCTTTAGTTCTTTAACCAAAAACCATCTAGTTTTGAATAACATTTCATTCATAGTTGTTTTGATCGGAATTTGGAAAAAAAACTCGCTGGAAATGTTTTGTTATAATATATTCACGTGAAGTATATTAATAAACTATGAAAGTGATGTGTCGATAACTATATTGATAAATGGATGGATATTTGGGTAAAGAAAACTAATTTTAGAGCACATTTTTTTAATTATTTTCTTAAACAGTGAAAAAGTCACGTGATTTAGCTACCACTTGAAAAAAATTATGTGATTTGGCTATCACATGCATTTTCCGGATTTCCGAATTTCCGAATTTTTCGGCGAGTTTATTTGCCGGATTCCGGTCAAAATAGTTATGGATGAAATGTTATTCAACGTTGGATGGTTTTTGTGTTAAGAATTAAAGTTTTATGACATTGTAGTTCCATTTCTAATAGTCAGATGATAATGAGCATAATTAACCCGAATAATAAAGCTAAGTGGTCCACATTACACAATCTCAAATGTAACATTTTTCTTCTAATGAAGCTATCAGTTTCATAGTAACATTTAGTATCTTTAAAAAAGCTACAATTTTTTTGACAAATTCAAGTATGCCTGAAATCAATGATTATGCTTTACTCTTCCTCATCTTCATAGCCTCCATCCTTTCACTTCCAATCATCTATGCCAAAGCTCAAACAGATCGCCTTCGCCTTCCACCGAGCCCTAGAGCTCTGCCAATCATAGGACATATGCAACTACTAGGTCCAGTCCTTCCCCATGCTTTCCACAAGCTCTCAAACATCAGTTTTAAGATCAAATTACTTTGTACATCTTAAATACTCAGTCCCAAAAAAGAAAAAAAAGAAGTAGATTTGAGTCTTATCACGTCAAGACATTAATTATCATACAGATCCCCTAAGGAAGAAATATACTTACGAAGATATTGTTCTCGGGATAATGTTTTGAGTATAGTTACGAGCAGCATGTTTTGTCAAGATAATCTATGCTCATTCATATCTATGATGCTCCAACACTATGTGAATTCAAGGTCCATCAAACATTGTTTCAATAGCTTAATCATGTGTTGTAGATGGATATACGTGTTACTTAGGTACATACCTTCCCCATTTCTCGCTTCTTTTGGGCCTTGGATAGACCAGAATTGTCCACCTTCTGCTTTTCTGAGGTTTCGCATTTGGCTGTGGCCGGAACAGTTTCTGAATGTGCTTTATCCTTTTTAGCAGCAACAAAAGCATCTTGGAAATCTTGTGCACCCAACCAGTCTGCAATAGGGAAAAAAAGAGCCACCACCGAATTCGTACTAAAAATGAAAACATTTAACCATCATGGCATGGATTACTTACATAAATTAGTCATTTAGTAAAGGTCTCAAAAAGCCGTTAACAAGCCCACAATGGGAAAAGTCGAAAACTAAGTTGTCTAGAGCTCTATATTAGTCTTCTAATATCATTAGCATCTAGTACGTATTTACAGTGACCTACTTGCCTCTAAAATTACTCAAACTGATCTACATACTTACATCCTACATTCCTATACTATTTTCAGTTAGAAACCTCTACTCGTCGTCGTCCTCATCCTCATCCTCATCCTCATCCTCACCATCATCCTCGTCCTCATCATCATTCACCTCAGACTCGGACTTCTCAACCTCCTCTTCTTCCTCATCCTGTTCTTTGTTATAAGCTCTAATCTTCTTCTCGTACTCAACCTTCCTCTCTTCAGCCATGGCCACAAACGGTGCCTTCTCGGCTTCAGACAAAGCCTTCCATTTTTCTCCACCAGCTTTGCCAACTACACTAACAATTTTATTTTTAGGATGCTCCTTTTTGTATGTCTGTCTGAACTCTTCCATGAACACCAAGAAAGATGAGGGAGGCCTCTTTGGTTTGTTTGGGTCCTTGAACTGCCTGCCCAATTTCTTCACATGCTTGAAAGGTTTCTTGATCACAGAGAGCATGCTGCTCTTGGTATTGGCCTTGGATTTACCGCCTTCATGGAAATCTGGATAGAGTCAAGGTTTCACTCTCAATAAACACATCAACAAACAGAACAAATGAAATAAAACAAACGTTACATCAAAGTAAAGATTAGAAAATCATTTTTCGAACCCGAATCACTGCACAATCTTTTCATCAAACCCATTTTTCACTTTTCTTGAGCAAATATTTTTAATAAAACAATAGGTTTGGAGGTACCATCTTGCACCCCTAACCTACCATGGATATAGGAGACTGAAACACTAGCTTGTAGGGGCAGTTTTAGAAACTGCAGAACCAAGCCCCTACTCCTCTGTCCAAAATTCTTTTGGTTAGAAATTAAGTTTTGAGCGAAATAACAAATTTTACTCATGATTTTGTAAGGTAACAAACGTGTCAAGTGCAGGCTTAATATTAAGAAAACTCATTCAACAAAAGGCCAGATCAGAATTACCTGCTCGTTTAAAATGGGATGAGCCAACATTTGGATTTCTCTTTTCTTCACTTTCTCTTATTTTCCCTGTAATCAATCAAGCATGCTTAAAGATTACATAGTATAAATTACACTAACCATGACATACCAATGTTTACTCAAGTTGGATAGTCAAATTAGCTCAATAAAAACTTAATCATCTAACCACTTAAGAAGTTAATCGCTACATTTCAAACTCTATTTGCAAGGTTGTGTCACTACATTCGTCTATTCATATATCCATAAAAACAAGTATCGTTGCAAATGGAGCGGGGTGGGAATGGATTTTACCCCTCCAATCCCATGTCCACTAAGATGGGAAGTCCACATCCCCATTGATAAAATGAGAAAAAGATCACCTCCCCCGCATCTCCCTCCGCATGGGGTTGGATCCCAATAAGTGCAATGTAACATTTTGCTATATAGTATTGTTCTATAAACGTGACACTAATTCAACTACATTGTTTTTCTTTTCTGTAATGCTCAATTCTACAAAATTTGGATCGCAAAACATTACAAATTAAGCAATATACACGTATATGAACAGCTATATATAAAAAAAATTACTTTTATAGTAGACCGTGGGTGGGACAGAGATCCCATCCGCGTTCCATCCTGACCCCATTGGGAAAGTTAATGAGGATTCCCGTCCCCGTTGGGGCGGATCCACGAAATCAAATAGAATTATAAAATACCTGAATCTTGTTCCACATTCATGATCAACACTTTCCCCTCCAATTCCTTGAACTTGTTACGATAAACATCAGCATCCATCTTATCTTTCAATTTTTCGCATTTGAGCTCACAATTTTTCCTTTTGAGCTCAATAATCTCCCTCGCATCTTCGTCTTTCTCCTTGAATCTACTACACAGTTTATCTCGCTCTACTCTCAATCGATCAGCCATTTCCTTAAACTCCTGAATCTCGGAAATATTCCTCTTGAGCTCAACAATCTCATCCTTGTAATACTCCTCTTTCTCTTTTCTCAACCTACAATTCAACTTCTCCAATCTCTCCCACTCCCCGATTTGCCTTCTAAGCTCAATAGTTTCCTTATGATCATCCTCTTTCTCTTTCAATCTGTTACACAGTTCATCTCGCTCTTCTCTTAATCGAGAATTCAACTCCATTAACCATAAAACAACTTTGCTAAAAAAATGAAGTTTTTCTCCAAAACTTACCTCCAACATCCAACGCCCAATTTCTAGCTTCTCAACATGCTGAACCCGCAAAAGAGTCTGCTGCACCAATTTTATGCAGGCATCATGACTCATATCGATTTGGAAACAATATTATAAGTCCATTCAATCCAAAATTATTTAATTTTGCTTAAATAGAAAAAAAGCACATACGCTTCGGCTGTATAGGTGGACTGAATCATTTGTAGACTTGCTTCGGCTTCAAAGCCGACCGATGCCAAAAATATGAACATTTGCTTCGTCTTACTTTATAGATCGAAGCAAAAAATCAACTTTCGGCTTCGGCTTTTGATCGAAGCAAATAAACTTTCTGCTTCGGTCTGTAACAAGAGGCCGAAGCAAAATGTTAATAAAATTTCTATTTGCTTCGTGCTTACTGTTGGGCCGAAAGTACATGAGTCCATTACAAAAAATAGAAACGTGCGCGCTTCTTCTATTGGGCCTCGTTTCTTGTAAACATATCTTCTCCTGTTATTCTTTTTTTCGTTCTTCACCTCTCCAATCTACTTCCAACCCTCCTCCATCAGTATACTCCGGCCACCACGCCTCTCTTCTCTTCACTGTAATCATATCATCGTACTTTTGCTTTCTTCTTTCTCGTCGTTTTTGGAATTGCCGCAGCTCAATTGAGTCCTGAGTGATTCGTGATTTCAATTTTTTGAAAATTGGGGGATGGGATGGGAGGAAATCGGAATGGATTTAATTTCAGTTGTTCCTATTTCTCGTCTTTTATGCTGTTTGAAAGGGTTTGGGAAGGCAATCTGTGAAATTGCGTAATTTGGAACTCATGTCGTGAATTTGAATTTCAACTTTTGATGGTTTTTGTGAAACGATCTGAGGAACTTGGAATTGACTGAGCTTATGAGCTAGTTTTGAGTAAGAATTTGAGTTTGATTTCTTCTGTGTTTTATTCTCTATCTTGTTTTTGAGCTGCCAATAGTTGCTATACATTGATCCACGGAGCTTCAGTTTCGTAATTTATTTCACTGTCGAGCTGGGAATTTAGAAAAATGCAGTGAATAGTATCACTATTGAGGGCATTGATAGTTTAGTTTTGTAATCTGTATTTTCCAATTAGTTGTGTTTCAGTTGGAAAATTGATATTAGCTTTGTCAATTTGTTGGTATTATAACATGAAAGAGATGCTTCGGGTGGAAAATGAATGTTTCTTACTTCTAAGCTCTTCGACTAGCTTGGATTTTACAAGCGTTGAATAAGTTTCATTTCTCACATTCAAACAACGTCACACACTTAATGAGAAGGCTCGGTTTTCAGTTTTGATTTTGTTATTTGCGGCGGTATTGTGTTGTGTACTTGAGGTGTTTGTTGAAATGCTTCACTAAAATATTCAGTTTTGTTAATTGGAATATGTTGAAATGCTTAGTTTTGTTAATTGGGATACTCTATTCTATGTAGTTAACTTGAGGTATTTGTTTAAATGCGCAATTTATTTGCAGAACTAGCACGAACAAGAATACTCATTAATCATATCTCAGATGCATGTAAGTTCAAATTAGTTTTCCCTGTCAAATTATTCACTTCTACTCTTACCCTTTTTCTTGATCTCTTTCTGTCATTTTTTTAATCTACTGAATTCTTTTAGATCCAATGCATTTATTTGCTTTTGATATTTTGCTCTTTTTTGGTTTCTTATTACTTTTGGAATACGACTACATTATTATATTACATTTCATGGAAAACTACTCAGTAACTTTTTATTTAGCTTGAGCAGATGAGTTCAACAAATAAATGCAGTTGTATATTGATTGTGTTTTCGCAGTGATGTGTTGTTGAGCATGAGAAATCTTCATCCTTGCTAAATTATTATTTTCTTTTGGTAGTTTTTCAATTCAATTATCATGGAGTCTTGACATGTGAGTTGTCTACATATGTATACTTATAGAGTT
This sequence comes from Euphorbia peplus, assembly GCA_028411795.1. Lineage (NCBI taxonomy): Eukaryota > Viridiplantae > Streptophyta > Magnoliopsida > Malpighiales > Euphorbiaceae > Euphorbia > Euphorbia peplus. The sequence goes on from CP110839.1 coordinate 33,042,714, forward strand.
TTTGTTGTTTTCAATAGAAGTATTATATTGCAATCAGGGGCGGACACAGCCCAGGGCTTGGGGGGGCTGAAGCCCCACCGGATCCGGCGAAATCCCCAGCAGGGATACCTATTTAAATTTTAGATTGGGCTTAAGTTCTCGTTTTTGGTTGGGCTCATTTTATAAACCTCAAACTTGTTCACTTGGTTTACTTTCTTGGTTGTCTCTGAATATTAAAGGCTCTAATTTTACTTTTTTTTCTTATTTTAAATAAAAAAACCCAAGTTATAGTAAATTAAATTCTTAATTATCTTCTCTCAAAAAATAATAATTTTAATTATCTCTTTGATCCATTTGTTTATTTTTTTTCAATCTATAATTGTTATATAGATGATAAAGTAAAAAGTTAATTATAGCAAAAATATAGAACTTTATAATGTGTTTTTTAAATAAAAAGATTACATAATGAGTTTTTTTTTTTTATAGCAGATTTATGTAGTGAGTTGTGTACAAATATGAAAGACTAATAAATTATTTATGAAGAAAAAAGTTTATAATATTTTCCAATGGAATTAAAATTTAATATAATTTACCTTTAATTTCTTATATACACATAGATTTAAAATATAAAATTTGACTAAAATTAGCCCCTCCGATTTTAAATCCTGGTTCCGCCACTGATTGCAATGTTTATTCTTATCTTTATTTTCTCATTTTACCTATAGTTTGAAGCAAATAGTGAAGGGCATCTTGCAACTTGAAGCTTGGTGAAGAACTTCAAATTTGTAATTCAGATAATATCAACATAGTGTTCTTTATTGAAAGCTTTTGGATAAAAGATTTACTTTAATGGCAAAAGGTTGACGAATGATAAAAGATTTAGTTTAATGGCAAAAGCTTGAAGAAATTAGTAGATTACAGTAGTTGTAAATATTTATAATTAGAATGCCAACCTATTGAACAAGTGATAAAAATAAGATATTATTATTTGCAATTTGAATTATGAGAAATCATTGTCCGAAGCAAAGCGAGGGTTTCTTCTAGTTTAATAATGTTCCTGATACAGGACTATGGTTTCATTTTTTTGCAAAAGGAGACGTGTGATTTACAAAATTTACAATTAAAGGAATTTGATTTAAAGTGTTACTATTTGATGATGTCATGTTGACTTGTTGATTTTGATGACGTGTAATAATAAAATATATTTTTTTTGATGACATGTCATGTTGACTTGATGATGTAGCAAATGTTGTGAGTTTTTTTTTTTTTAATCAAACAAATATGTTATGATTTAATTTTCTTTATTTGTCAAATATATAAACCACATGCTTCCTTTTGCAAAAAATGAAACCACATTCCTCTATTTACAAAACATACATTGAAACTACAAGAGTTTTATTTGTACTTTCTCCTTTATTTTATAGAAAGCCGAGTAAAATTGTACAAATGAGACTACAAAAAGGTTACGGTGATGCGTGGAGAGGGACAATGAGAGAGAAATTGTTTTTTTTTCATTAAAACTATATGAGTTAACCATAAACTATTTCCTTAACACTTTGAGTAGGTTATGGATTGATTATCTAGCTCATGCAAAAAAAGTTACATCTCTCACTTATTCGAGAGGTTTGAACTCATTTCTATTCTTGTTCTAAAATAGTTTGTGTGACCGGCGAATAACACCTTCAATACTATACATTTATTCGGGATATGTAGCATCTCCACAAACATGTAACAAAACTAATCGATAAAAAGAAGTTGAGAGAGTGCATTAGATTAGAGATGGCAAGGGAGGTAATCCTGGAAACCATTCTAGCTAAAATTGATTATTACTCTTGTATAGTTAGAACTATTTGTAGGATAGTAGGCATAACAATTTGCATTATTACTCTTGTATAGTTAAAACTATTTATAGAATAGTAGGCATAACAATTTGGACATTTCTAGACAAGAATTTTAACAGATAAATAGCTCCAATGTAATTTGATTATTTTGAAGTAAGATTCACAATAAATGGTATTTATGTTGAAGAAAATGGCAATTCAAAATAAATGGATTCAAAACTCTCATGCTACATTCTACATGGATTGAATTAACAATCCTTCCCCAAATATATAGTTTTGTTTATTAAGTATGGATCATAACGGGTTAATATGCTTTATGCTGCATTCCAAGATATAAGCACATGAAAATATTTTACTCGTACAAACCAATGATCTCATGGCTCTTTCATGAATCCTCATATGATGGCTAGATAAGGTCACATTCAATCATTTAATTAATAAGTAGAGGGTCCCATAAATAATACTGGATAAAGCATTCTGAATCTCTTTGTTTCCTACCGTACAATCATCTAAATGCAAACTCTTGAGAGATTCTCAATTTACTTTCGGTTTCGGCTGAAAATCATGAAGTAAATGTGTAGCTTCAAAGGTAATTTACATTCACAAGAGATTCTACCAAGAATCATCATGTTCCTCACAAGGATGGAGATGGGAGAAATAATATTTACTCTGTTTTGTAAAATGGAAATGAGGATTCACAATCTAGACAACGATGAGGATGGGAACAAGAGAAGTAGTTCTTCTTGCCAAACCAAGAGATTATATTTTATTGTTTGGAGTCAAAAGGAAAAATAACAAAAAAAAAAAGAAAAACTACTACAGTTCGAAAATCAAAGAGACACTTACTCGTGCATCACATTCTTTACAATAATGGTGGAAATTTTTATAGAAGAGAGGCAATGTGGAGAGGGGAAGATGGTAACAAAAATAGGTCTCCAAACCACCCTAAAAAAAATCACCTACGCAATCTCCATCGTCCTTAGAGGATGATAGGATCTTCAAACATAATGACAATGAATATTCAGAAAAGAAATTAACCATAAAACAACTTTGCTAAAAAAAAGAAGTTTTTCTCCAAAACTTACCTCCAACATCCAATGCCCAATTTCTAGCTTCTCAACATGCTGAACCTGCAGAAGAGTCAGCTGGACCAATTTTATGCAGTCATCATGACTCATATCATCTCCATAATCGCTTTCATCTCCAGACTCTAACTCGTAGAAAAAATTTATAAGTAGCATAAACTGGAGACGGCAAATTCTGTAATTTAAGAGATTCAAAAAACGCTAGACCTGATAACCTCAATCTCTCAACATTGGAACATGAAATTTCGATGTTCTTGGAGGAGGTGCCAAATCCATCCACAATAAGAGTTGTCAAAGTTTTAGATGTAATAACGAGTGGTGCATCATACGTAACAGATCCCCTAAGGAAGAAGTATACTTACGAAGATATTGTTCTCGTGATAATGTTTTGAGTATAGTTACGAGCAGCATGTTTTGTCAAGATAACCTATGCTCATTCATATCTATGATGCTCCAACAGTATGTTAATTCAAGGTCCATCAAACATTGTTTCAACAGCTTAATCATGTGTTGTAGATGGATATACGTGTTACTTAGGTACGTACCTTCCCCATTTCTCGCTTCTTTTGGGCCTTGGATACACCGGAATTGTCCACCTTCTGCTTTTCTGAGGTTTCGCATTTGGCTGTGGCCGGAACAGTTTCTGAATGTGCTTTATCCTTTTTAGCAGCAACAAAAGCATCTTGGAAATCTTCTGCACCCAACCAGCCTGCAATAGGGAAAAAAAGAGCCACCACCGAATTCGTACTAAAAATGAAAACACTTAACCATCACGGCATGGATTACTTACATAAATTAGTCATTTAGTAAAGGTCTCAAAAAGCCGTTAACAAGCCCACAATGGCAAAAGTCGAAAACTAAGTTGTCTAGAGCCTTATATTAGTCTTCTAATATCATTAGCATCTAGTACGTATTTACAGTGACCTACTTGCCTCTAAAATTACTCAAACTGATCTACATACTTACATCCTACATGACTATACTATTTTCAGTTAGAAACCTCTACTCATCGTCGTCCTCATCCTCACTGTCCTCTTCATCATCCTCATCCTCATCCTCACTGTCCTCATCGTCATCCTCATCATCATTCACCTCAGACTCGGACTTCTCAACCTCCTCTTCTTCCTCATCCTGTTCTTTGTTATAAGCTCTAATCTTCTTCTCGTACTCAACCTTCCTCTCCTCAGCCATGGCCACAAACGGTGCCTTCTCGGCTTCAGACAAAGCCTTCCATTTTTCTCCACCAGCTTTGCCAACAACACTAACAATTTTATTTTTAGGATGCTCCATTTTGTATGTCTGTCTGAACTCTTCCATGAACACCAAGAAAGATGAGAGAGGCCTCTTTGGTTTGTTTGGGTCCTTGAACGGCCTGCCCAATCTCTTCACATGCTTGAAAGGTTTCTTGATCACAGAGAGCTTGCTGCTCTTGGTATTGGCCTTGGATTTACCTCCTTCATGGAAATCCGGATAGAGTCAAGGTTTCACTCTCAATAAACACATCAACAAACAGAACAAATGAAATAAAACAAACGTTACATCAAAGTAAAGATTAGAAAATCATTTTTCGAACCCGAATCACTGCACAATCTTTTCATCAAGCCCATTTTTCACTTTTCTTGAGCAAATATTTTTAATAAAACAATAGGTTTGGAGGTACCATCTTGCACCCCTAACCTACCATGGATATAGGAGCGAAACACTAGCTTGTAGGGGCAGTTTTAGAAACCGCAGAACCAAGCCCCTACTCCTCTGTCAAAAATCCTTTTGGTCAGAAATAACGAATTTTACTCATGATTTTGTAAGATAACAAACGTGTCAAGTGCAGGCTTAATATTAGGAAAACTCATTCAACAAAAGTCCAGATCAGAATTACCTGCTCGTTTAAAATGGGATGAGCCAACATTTGGATTTCTCTTTTCTTCACTTCCTCTTATTTTCCCTGTAATCAATCAAGCATGCTTAAAGATTACATAGTATAAATTACATTAACCATGACATGCCAATGTTTACTCAAGTTGGATAGTCAAATTAGCTCAATAAAAACTTAATCATCTAACCACTTAAGAAGTTAATCGCTACATTTCAAACTCTATTTGCAAGGTTGTGTCACTGCATTCGTCTATTCATATATCCATAAAAACAAGTATCGTTGCAAATGGAGCGGGGTGGGAATGGATTTTACCCCTCCAATCCCATGTCCATTAAGATGGGAAGTCCACATCCCCATTGATAAAATGAGAAAAAGATGGCCTCCACCGCATCTCCCTCCCCATGGGTTTGGAACCCAATAAGTGCAATGTAACATTTTGCTATATAGTATTGTTCTATAAACGTTTCACTAATTCAACTACATTGTTTTTCTTTTCTGTAATGCTCAATTCTACAAAATTGGGATTGCAAAACATTACAAATTAAGCAATATACACGTATATGAACAGCTATATATAAAAAAATTCTTTTACAGTAGAGCGTGGGTGGGACAGAGATCCCATCCGCGTTCCATCCTCACCCCATTGGGAAAGTTAATGAGGATTCCCGTCCCCGTTGGGGCGGATCCACTAAATCAAACAGAATTATAAAATACCTGAATCTTGTTCCACATTCATGATCAACACTTTCCCCTCCAATTCCTTGAACTTCTTACGATAAACATCAGCGTCCATCTTATCTTTCAATTTCTCGCATTTGAGCTCACAATTTTTCCTTTTGAGCTCAATAATCTCCCTCGCATCTTCGTCTTTCTCCTTCAATCTACTACACAGTTTATCTCGCTCTACTCTCAATCGATCAGCCATTTCCTTAAACTCCTGAGTCTCGGAGATCTTCCTCTTAAGCTCAGCAATCTCATCCTTGTAATACTCCTCTTTCTCTTCTCTCATCCTACAATTCAACTTCTCCAATCTCTCCCACTCCCCGATTTGCCTTCTAAGCTCAATAATTTCCTTATGATCATCGTCTTTCTCTTTCAATCTGTTACACAGTTCATCTCGCTCTTCTCTTAATCGAGAATTCAACTCCATCAACCCCTCACCTTCACAGATTTTCCTTTGGAGCTTAAGAATTTCTTTCTGGGAATAATCTTCATTCTCTTTATATCCATCTCGCTCTTTTCTTAACCGGGAAACCAACATATTACACTCCTCAAGCTCCTTCTGCAACTTTAATCTCCCCGAAACTTCAACGTCGAACTTCCCATGCAAAATGTCATTTTCGAACTTCATCCGCTCCATTTCTTTCTCGTGAACATGTTCTTTCTCGTCTCGTAATCGAGAATTTAACACCTTAAACTCCTCGAACTTCTTCTGAAACTTTAATCTTCCCGAAGCTTCAATCTTGAACTTTCCTTGAACAAGCTCATTCTCGTTCTTCAGCCGCTCGATTTCCTTCTTGAATCCAACATTTTTCTGTACTAGACCTTCTGCATTTTGAAGGGATAAGTTTAAGAAAGTTAGTAACTCTGGTCCCTCACCATTTTCCATCTGGGTACCTCCTGATCCTGCCATTTTTCTGCAAAACAAGAAAAAAAAATCAATGGATGACTGAAATTTGTGAATCTGCAAAAGGGTTTTGAAAAGTGGAAGAGTTTGAGAGTAACCTGATACTGGAGAGAGTAAAGTGGGGGTTGGAAATGGTGGACTTTGGTCAGATGAACTTCATAGTTGACCAAAGCTTCATTCACAAGTTCTTATTTACGATGTCGTTTTAATGGACCTGCTGACAATCAAGCGGTTGTCCAAATATTTATCTCTACCAAATGAAGAAAAGGTAATTATGTTTGGCTTGAGATTTTTGGAGTTGGGCCTCCTAGGTTAAAATTTGAGACAAGCGAAAAAAAAAACAACTTTCAAAAAAAGAAAAAAACTATAATAGGTAGTTACTTTAAATTGAGTATCCATGGACCCTTCTCATCAATGGGAAATTTCCTAAGAAAATAGTTTGAGCAAAAATAATGGTGATTTATTACCTTTAGATAATATATAAGATGATTTGTAATGTTTGAAAGTCCGTAAGGCTAATTGAAGTTTTTTTTTTTTTACGAATTCAAAGGCTACATATGCAGAGATATATAGCATTATTATCACGGGCATAGAGATTGAAGAACGAATTTGAGGGGAAAAAGAAATTCCAAGGGATCCCGAATTAGAAGGCTAATATGGAGCTCTTGACATGTTAAGAGTTTAATTAATTGTTGAAAGTGGCTCCCGAAAAATGCTATTTCTGAAATCTTAATTAAAACTAAAACTGATGCGGACACAATTATAAAACAAAGATGCTTATAAATAAGACTGCTTGTGGCAAGGACGTGAATTGTTCCCCAAATATTTTTAGTAAACATTGTGTTGCCTAAAACCACCACTTCCACAGTTGTCCGGGTAGCTAGTGCAAGCAATAGACCTCATGAACCCTCTCCCTCTCTATCATTGTTTGCGTTAAAATACGCGTATCTTTTAGGTGTTTTTCATTATGTTTTATATAAAGTTTAGCCAAAAGTTGATCGAGGAGTTGAATGAAGACTACCATAAGGTTGTGAGAATCGTGATTTAGCCGATAATCGAGTTCTTGTTTGCAATCAACAAATGGGAAAATATATATAAATTCTGAATCGGGATACTTCCCAGTTCCAGGATTTCCTTGTTATATCCAATTTGGAAACAGAGACCGCTTTAGGCAATCGACAAGCATGAGATCATTCATTTGGGTTCTAGAAATTAAGGGGTGAAAAATCACAAGAAGAAGGTACCGAAGCTAGAACTGAACTCAAGATTCTAAACACATCACAGATATGTAATTCTAGAACTAAACCGAAGATTCTCAACACATTGTGGATGTAATTCAGCACTAGAAGGTGCAGTGTTGTACCTGAAAATTGGAATAAAAAAGAAAAAAAAACCGTGTCGCGAAATCAATAATTCGAGGAAAACTGAACTAATTAACTGCTTAAACTTTCAAAACAAACATTGATGTCCTTCAAAAAAATCAAACAAATAAAAAAACAAAACAAACATTGATGTCTTCTTCTAGTCTTCAAGTCTTGTATGTGATTTGTTCAATCTCTTTCTCTTTCTATTGGTTTTGTTCACCGGAACCAAACTCTCGATGCAACAGAATGTCCTCTGGTTATATTTAACCAAATTCTGGATGCAACAGAATGTCCTCTTAGTTATATTTATCTTCACCTACAATCATTTTGATTTCGTTCTTTGTAAAATAATATGCATACACATAATTGAAAGCATACAAAAAATAGATTCTATCTCCGTCTTTTGAAATCCTCCAAACCTCACTACGCATCAAAATGTTATAACTTCCTTAACTATCAGCTCAAACTCTTAGTTCAATCAATTAAGCAACATCATCAAGAGCAAACCCGTTAAATTGTGTGAAATATTTAAAAAATGTAGCTCCAAATATGATCTACACCTCCATTTTTCTCAGCCTCCAAATTCAGCAGCCTCTCTTCCAACACATTGAAACCTTCTCTCATGGCCATCTACAACACTTTTACATCTCAATTTCACAAGTTCAAACTCACAAATCTTCCTTTTAATAAGCTCAATAGCTTCTTTTTGTTCATCTTCTCTCTTCAAGAATCAATCTCGATGTTATCGTAAAGTTCCACATTCCTTCTCTAAACTCGATTTTTCGGTCTGAAATTTCTGTTGCAATGCTTCATTTTCTTTCTTACTCGCCTCTGTTGCAATGCTTCATTGCTTTCAATAAGCTCAATAGCCTCTTTTTATTCATCTTCTTACATAGTACTCCTCGTTCCTGTATTATTTGCTTCTATCTCTTACTCATGTTATTAATCTTCTTGACCCAAACTAAACTCTCAATACAACAAAAACGTCTTATTATTTTTATCACTAGCTACAATCATTTTGATATTACTCTCCAAAATCATACCCATACACATAATTTTGATTATACAAAAAATAAATTTTATCTTCATCTTTTGAAAACCTCAAAACTTCACAACGCATCAAAATGTAATAGAGAATAATTTAGACCAAGAGCACATCCATTGTTGTTCTTTAGTAGACTAATCCACTAAGTTTCAACTATAGATAAGATTATTGGCTTAATTTCAAAAATATAAAAAATTAAATCTTACCACAACATAAAACATAGACCAAATGTTAACAATTCAAATATTTTTGACATTTTGAAAGACATTCAGATGGATAGAGAAACAATAGTTCAGATAAAAGACACAAAAGCTAAATGATACCAAATCACACGCACGAATTAAATGTCGCAACATTTTTGGATATCATAAAAATAAAAAACATATGAGATGAAGCAAAAGAGTGTCTTCAATATAGGTCCCAACATATTTGGCCTAAAACCCTAAAATATCTTTAACAAAATGAAATATTTCTAAATTCCACAAAAAGCTCATATTACAAAAAATTCCAAGCCTTTCCCAAAAGCTTCATAATCTACCCTTTAGTCCATATTGTGCCTGCATGAAAGTAATCACATAACAAGCGCATAATTGAAAACAAAATTAGTAAATAATAACTCAGATGGAAATATAAGTAGTGAAGAATTTTCATCACATCTCCCAAAACCTTTATACCTTAATCCGGTAACCAAATTGGAGAGCTGCAGACACGTCGTTTACGTTTAGTCGCACTTGCCTTCTCCACACCATCATTTTCCTGCTCAACAACCATCAACTTCTCGTTGAAATCATTGTTATCCGAACAATTCTTAACCTTTCAGTTCTTAACCAATTTGCAGTGAATAAAATTTAGAATTTTCACAAAGTAATGTATGAAATCAATAAGCATTGTACCTCATCGTCTGATTCCTCTCGCTGCCCCCGGGACTTCGATGAGCATGAATTGTCCATCTTGCCTTTTTTCAAAGCCAACCCTAAGGCACATACAGAAAAAGTGTCAATAAGCTCATCAAACCAAAACTCCTCTTTAAAACTTGGATAGTTTATTCCACCAAACAATCGATAACTTGCCGAATATTAATGTATTGTACCTCCTCGCCGTATCAAACCCGGAAATCACATACAAATCAATACTATTACAAGAATTAAGATTCAAACATTAACTATAAACAGTACCTTGTAAATCTTTATCCAGCTTGTTTTCCAGATACAAGTTCCTTGCTTTCAGAACTTCATTTCTTTTTTTAAAAAAATTCAATTGAGTCTTCAGAGTGGCAGTCTCATTAGAAACTCTAGTAAATTTTTTTTCCTGATCAAAAATATCTTTCAAGTGTTGTTCTTCCATTGCAGCGAGCTCTTTCTCTTTGGTTTCAAAGACTCCTTTCAATATATCTTCTAAGGCATCGGACATAGACTTCAAGACGCCAGGATCAACTGGAGATTTTTCGGTCGCCATTGTTTCTAGAAATGAAAAAGGAAGTGAACTATGGAGTTTTATTTAACCAAAACAGAAAGGTTGTTTGAGAAGTTGTCTCTCTCGGTTCGAGATAGTGGGAAATTGAAAGATCCAAGTTATGTCTCTCACGGTTCAAGATGGTGGGAAATTCAAAGACCCATCATGTAGACGTCGTCGTTTAGTGCACCATGCAAACCCATTACTATAATTCAATATTACTCCTTCCGGTCCATATTATTTGTCACATTTGAAGAAAAAGTCTTGTTCCATATTATTTGTCATGTTATGTTTCCAATGTAAACTTTTCCCACTATACTCCTATTATTTGTATGTTAGTTTTCCAATGTAAATTTTTCCCACTTAATTAATAAGGGTATTCTACTCCAATTTACATATATTTAATGCAAACCAATCATTTACTTAATACCCGTGATTTAGTCAGATGTGACAAATAATATGGACCGGAGAGATTATTTTCTTAAAATGGGTAAATTCCTAAAAGAAACTCATACTAAAAATATTGACTTGTAGTTCGCTTTTTGATTAACAAAATTGAATATTTTATACGGCACTAAAATGACGATGGTTTATTTAGATATTATAAAAATGACTACTAAAAATCTCAATTATTAAAAAATATCAAAATTGATAATGTTTTAAACAACTTTAATTCTTTCATTTTTTTAATTCTAAATGCTTAGGTGGTATTGGTGTAGAGAGAGAAAGTCGATGTTTAAAGAGAAAATTTCGAAAAAAATGATTTTGAAAAATAAAATAAAAATACGATTTTATAGTAAAAGATGTACTTTAATTTTTGAAATTTTTAATTTTAAAATCTTCAGCGGTCAATTTTTATGATATCTCAAATAAAAAATCACTCTTTTGACAAAATAAAAAACAACTGTCACTTTTTTTTGTAAAAAAACAAATCACATTCACTTATATTTAACAATTTTTATTACCTAAAACGTTTTTTTTCCTGAAATTTACGCTTAATTTTAGTGTCAAGCTAAATTCAGACATGGTTTTACTACAAAATACATAGTAAAAGATACTTCTATTCCGACGCTAAAAAGCTAACAACCCTTTAACTAACCCAAACCCCTTCACATTCCCAAAACCGACCTACACCACCACCTCCTTATTCCTATCCCGCGCCACCAGACTCCCCGACGCGAATATTTACTGGCGAGGGATCATGTAGGGAAGACGAGTTAAAGAAAAACGTCAAGATCGGGAAAAGGCGTTTGAGGAGCTAATTTTCAGTTGATTTGAACCTTTGTTTTTGAAAAATTCGGCGATGGAAATAATTAGCGATGAAGAACGACGAAGCTCGCGGGATATTATCTCCATCATGGGGGGCTTATATCCCGCGAGCTCCGCTTCTTTTTGAAAAAAAAAATATATAAATTTAAAGTACAAAATAGTCTTTTACCATCCTTTTTTCCATAATTTATGTCTAAATTTAGTAACACCCTAAATTTATTATCAACCATGCATTAGATTTAAGTTCATGTATTATTATTCAAAAAAATTTCTTGATCCTTAATTCAGTTGAAACTTTATTTTACAAGTGAACTTGGTACATTATGAAGAACACTAGTTATGTTGTCCGGTTTTCCAAATATTGTTTTACCTTCAAAAAATACTAACAGTATAACTAGGAGTTGAATTAAAAAATAAATTATACACTCTTTTTTTTATAAAAATTATACACTCTTTTCAAATGCAACATATATGTGGTTTATTTATGATAACTGAAAAGCATAAGCCCATAAATAATGGCCACTTATTCCACAAACTGGACTTCATTTTTGTATACAATAAGTCAAGTTTCCATAGTCTTTTTTTTCTGTTTTTTCACATTCTTTTCCTCAAATTTTACTTAATAAATACTATAAACTATAAGAGGGCGTTTGGTTCGGGGTCTATGGGAAAGGGAAAGGGAATGAAGTTTCATTCCCTTTGTTTTGTTTGGTTGAATAAAATTTCCATTCCCTTTACCCATTTTAGGTTTTAGCATTACTCCATTTTGGCCCAATCCATTACCCCAGCCCATCAAAAGAATTGGATTCCTTTTCCATTTTGACCCAATTATATTGATATTTAGTTGTGTCAAGAATTCTATACAAACCAAAATTAGTCCACGTAATATTTTTAAATCTATATTTTTGTTTATTTTCTAAAATTAGCCCACGTAATATTTTTAAATCTATATTTTCTTTCTACTTTTTAATATCTTTTTACACCTGTGATTTTTTTTTTTGATTTTTCCTTCTAAATCAATATAGTAATATATAATATTTCAAAAAGAATAAAATAAGATTATATAATAGATTTTAATTATGCAAGTTAACAAAATATATAAATTTTGATACTTCATTTAAACCAAACAACTACAAAGAAAATTGAGGGTAATTACATTCCCTTAGATAAGGAAACCAAACACTCCATGGAATTCAATGATATTCATTTCCTTTCTTTTCCTTTCCCTTTCTTGATTCCCTTTCCGTTACCTAAAACGAACCAAACTCCCCCTAATTATAATTTATAATTTACACTAGAATAAATGTAAAAGTTACATTTAACCCCAATAACACTTTAGGTATTGATTAATGGAAATGGGCAAGCATTATTTGGATAATTTGAGACAACTAATTTGTAAAATTAGTTTCCTTTTTGGTAACAAATTTTGTAAAAATTAATAGTACGTTATGAACATAGAATTTTGTTTTCCAAATACTGGCTCTTGTGGTGTGATTCGATGATTAGGCTTAAACCCTAAATCAACATGACGTCGGTGGATTCTCCATTGATAAATCGGACCAGAACTGCTCATTGCCCGGGTTTGGGCCGGGCCGGGCTTATGTAGGAGTATCTTTCTTTGTGGGTATTTTGTCAATTATTATTTTAACTATGTGGGTAGTATTCTAATTATTTTAGATATAGTTAAGATTTAAAAGATTTGATATGACCCTGTCAAAACAAAAGATCAAGAGTAGATTAATAATGATTAACTTAAGTAATGTAATGTAAAGTTTTCACTTCTATTTGGAAGTTTTCTTAGAGAGTAAATGAAGGTTAATGAGAATTAATAGTTTACTTTTATCAATTTCGAAATTTTAAACTTCAAATACAAAGTAATGAAACTTTAACCTCCAAATTAAAGACATGAAGATTCAAACATTGACTTATAGTTACTTTTTAATATCTTCACCTACCATGCATGGCCCTCTTACCAAAAGCTTTAGTATGCTTTTTCCTATGGTCATTAATTTCTTCTTGCAATGATAAAATCTTTTGGTCTTTAGTTTCCATCTTTCTTTAATTCATCAAATGCTGATATAATCAATTCCTTCGCAGATTCTACTGCATCCGAGGGAGCCTTCGAGACTCCGGCACATGCATATGCTACTAAATAGATATTAACGTCCAAAGGTACACTTATTTTGGCGTGCGAGGCAAAGAAATCTTGAAAGAAATAATGAAGAAGGCGAAATACGAAGAGCAACAATGGAGTTGACAAGATCTCATCATTTCGTATAATGTAGGTTTAAATCTCAGCAAGAAAATTTTATACTGCATATATCTTCATATTTGTTAAAATTAGATTGGTCAAAGAATCGGAATTTGAAAAGTATCAGGGTGTGAGTTTCAACCAGGGCCCAATCAAAATTCAATCGAGGGTCAAAATTCCGTAGAAAATCATTTTATTCACACACTAATAGTGAGATGTTGAAAGACAACAACAACTATTACGTACACATATTTATCATTAAGTAAATTTCACAACTTCAAAATCTTTTGAGAATACGAAACGAACAAAAGCTACCAAAATAATATTGGCAGTCACGTAGTGAAGTACAATAGTGCAAAAGTTATTTTCTCTACGTACTAAACCGTCCACAGTAATTTGAACGGCTGATTTCAAAAACTTTACAACCTCTGACACTATCGCTTGGATTTAAACCCTGGACGCTTCTTAGTTGGGATCCTCTCAGATTCCACAACTTCCGACTTCTTCACTTCACGCTTCTCCACCGTCGTGGTGTTGCTGTCTTCCAGATAGTCAAGGTTCACACTCCATTTCGATTCTTGAGCTGTCTACATAAACTCTGCAGGCTCGAATCTTCCAGATAGTCAAGGTTCACACTCCATTTCGATTCTTGACCGGTCTCCATAAACTCTGCATAACGAATACACGGTTAATTCTCACAGACAAAAATAACCTAACGATAGTTCAAACAAGGGCAGTTAAAAAATGAACTCTCCATCAAACGCACAACGGACACCTTTACAGACACCAACCCCTCTAACTTAGTCTCGGTCAAACCTTTCCTTTCCAAAAGATCCCACCAGGCCTTCTTGGACTACCCTTGCAGATCGGGTCGTTTCCACTCTGAAATCAGAAACCACCCCATGTTGAAGAAGTTGCACTCAAGAGTGTTTAAAATCCACCCTCTCCGAAGGGCTGTACTCCTACTTAGCGGACATCCTCTTTTCCAGCCAAGTGCTTGGGTTGTCTGACAAGGTTGTAACTAAATGGATCATCAGAGTTTTCTCATGAGGAGACCAAGGCTGTCTAGTGCCCCTAGGCAGCACTTTATGTCAACTTTATCATTAAGAAACGAACAAAAGCTACCAAAATAATATTGGCAGACTTATGTAGCAAATTGCAATTGTGCAATTTATCTTCTCTACATTACTAAACCATCGGCACTAATTTGAAGGGTTCATTTCAAAAAAGTTACCACACCTCCGACATTGTCACTCCGTCGATACAAAGAGATTGTTCAACCATTTTCCTGTAATAGAAGATAATACCCCAAAAACCAAATACTAATTAACATTTTAAATATAGAATGGACGTAGTCTCTGTTTTTTCAGTTTATTTTAAACAAAATTCAGTTCATTGCAATTCTAATTAGTTCAGTTTGAGGTTTAGCAAAATTCAACAAATTCAATTCAGTTCAACTATAACGGGCCTATACAGATTAACTCCAACAAAACTCAAAATCTAAGAATCTTTTTTGAGAGATTTAAGTAGAATTACCTCTTTTCTTATACCACGAACCATCGCCTGGATTTGTCTTTTCATCACTTAGTTTTCTTTTCCCTGTAATTAAATCAACATGCATACACATTTAAGATCAACAAAACCTGGATTTATTGCATAACATCAATATAATCAACTTTGCATTGATCTATTTTATTATATCCATTATTATTTTTAAATGAAAAGCGGGCAGCTATTGCAGAATAAGGGCCGGGAATCCCAACTAGGTTGGCATCCCGACACACCACCACGAACTAAGATCAACAATAGAGATGTTTGCACTAGATTAAAAATTAACAAAGAAAATACATTGTTTTGGTCTTGTTAGTTATGTAAATTCGCAGCAAAATATTATTCTGAACCGTAAAAGTTTATTTCGTACCGTAAAAAAAGTGTGGATTTTCAAACATTGTGTAACATTACCTGCATTTGTTTCAACATTAGATGCATCTTTTTCCACATTCATGATCAACACCTTTCCTTCTAATTCCTTGAATCTCTTTTGATAAACATCTGCATCGGTCTTAGCTTTCAACTTCTCGCATTCGAGCTCACAAATTTTCCTCTTGAGCTCGATAATTTCTAAATGATCATCAGCTTTCTCTTTCAATTTCTTACACAGTCCATCCCGCTCTTCTCGTAATCGAGCACATTCCTTTTGCGACTTTATAGTCTCCGACACTTCAATCTCGAACATTCCTTGTAGGAGATCATTCTTAGCGTTCTTCCTCTCCATTTTCTTCTTCAATTCATCATTTTCCCTAACAAAATATTCCACATTTTGAAGAGCGGACTTCAAAGAATTTATTAACTCAGAACCATCGATATTAATCTTCTGAGACCTTTCAGCCATTTTGATTTCTTGTAACAGAATAAAGAAAACAAAATCAATATCACTATGTTTATAACGGTGTTCTTGTGAAATTACACAATTAATGAGGGAAGGGTCCGTCGTTTCATTTGCTCTACTATGGTTTCTGATTGGTACACAGGTTTCATATCCATCAATGATAAATTTATTCCATATATATCTTTTTTTGATAAAAATTTATTCCATATATTTTCAAAACACACTTTAAAGTCTTCTTTTTTTTTCAAATAAAATTGTTTAGACAGGTTTATGCAATTCAATTAGTTCAAATCGGATTCTTGTCGTGTTCATTTTAGCTTATTTAAAGTAAAATTTAGTCTAGTTCAATTAAATTCAGACAAAATTCCTAACTCATTCAACTAAATTCAGCCAATTCAGTTAAACAAAAATGTTGAAATCGGCCCTAATAATTTATAATTGTTAATGCAGTTTTCTCCTATCGTACCCAAAAAGAAGAAGCTCAAAATTAAACGCAGCAGTTCAAGAACACTCTCTTTCAAAACTTGGAAGTACTATGAAGATAATGTACCGAGCTTATAAATGAGCAAATTATTAGCATCGAAGTATGATATTAAAAGCCATAGGAGAATATAAAAATTTGAAGGTGAAGGTTATAGTTACTTTGTTTTTGTTGTTACTTTGTCCTCTCCACCATTGGATCAACTTTTATCCCACTCATCTAATGGTGTAGTGGACAAAGTAATAACAAAAACAAAGTAACCATACAAAAACTCAAATTTGAATAGATACTTTATCCCTTTTACATTCGTAAAAAAAAACTCAAGTGGTACTTTATCCAGAAAAGATAACATCGGTACCATTTGAAGCTCTTTTATAGATTTAGCGATCATGAACCGTTTTGAGTTTTGTATAACATTCTAATTATTTTAGAATCATATCTGAAAAAATTCCATATCACACTTTTCTTTCTTTTTTTTTGAAAGAAATCTCATTTGACACCAATTAAATTATAATAAATTCCTAATTCGAGTAACGCATTAAAACAATTGATCGTGAATCTTGATTATAAATATTAACATAAACTTTTCTGGTGTAGGCTATGGTCACTTTGTTTTTCCTCTACTTTGTTTGTACTTTGTCCTATCCACCATTAGATTAGGTTTTAACCCATGATCTAATGGTGGACAAAACAAAGTAATGGTTACTTTGTGAAAAACAAAGTGACCATAGAATTTCCCAAACTTTTCTACCTTAAAAAGTAAACTTGCACTTACCTAAAATTATTAGGGACCAATTTAAGTTTATCCCAAAAAATATAATAGGTCGGTCTAAGGGTATAATAGACATTCCAATCGATATGGGATACTCTTACTTGGCGCTTACTTTTCTTCTTCTTTAAATCTCAAATTTCGCGGCATCCATCTTTTCCAAATCCCTAAATCCCCAATCTCCGCCGCCATGAAAATATCCTCCGGCCAGTTCTCCGATCATACCCTCAGGTATTTCCGGCAAGAAACTCAGGTGAGGCTTCCCCGGCCAGTCCCCGTCAAAAACAAAGCTCCGGCTCCCGTTCAAATCACCGCCGAGCAGATTCTCCGTGAGGCCCGGGAGAGGCAGGAACCCGAATCCCGGACCCCGAATCAGACCATCATAGACCCCATTGAGCTCGACGAGTATCAATCACGCAAGAGAAAAGAATTCGAAAACCTAATTAGACGATCTCAATGTAATAATCTCAGTGTGTGGATCAAATATGCACAGTGGGAGGAATCACAGAAGGGTTTCGGTGCTTTAGCTAGAGCTCGATCAGTTTGGGAACGGGCGCACAATGTGCATTATAAAGATCATACCTTGTGGCTCAAGTATGCTGAATTCGAGATGAAGAACAAGCGTGTGGATAATGCGCACAACGTTTGGGAGCGTGCAGTGGTTCTATTGCCACGGGTGGATCAGCTGTGGTACAAGTACATTCACATGGAGGAGATGCTCGGGAATGTAGATGGAGCGAGGAGGGTTTATGAAAGATGGATGGAGTGGCAGCCTGATCAGCAAGGATGGCTTTCCTATATCAAATTCGAGGTTAGGTATAAGGAATTCGATAGTGCAAGAGCGCTTTTCGAACGTTTTGTTGAGTGTCATTGTAATGTTAGTGCTTGGATTAGCTACGCGAAATTCGAGATGAAGAACGGGGGAGTTGGAAGGTGTAGGGATGTGTTTGAAAGGGGGGTTAAGGTTTTGGGGGCTGATTATGAGGTGGAGAAGTTGTCTGTGGATCATATCCCGAAAGGAAGGGCTGAAGAGTTGTATAGGAAGTTCGTGGCTTTTGAGAAGCGGAATGGGGATAAGGAGGGAGTTGCAGTTGCTATAGTTGGGGAGAGGAGGCTTCAGTATGAGAATGAAGTCGGGAAGAACCTGTTCAATTATGATGGATGGTTTGATTATATTATGTTGGAGAAAAGTGTTGGTGATAAGGGGAAAATCCGGGAGGTTTATGAGCGTGCGATTGCAAATGTGCCTCCGGTTGAGGAGAAGAGATATTGGAAAAAATACATATACTTCTGGTGAGTTTCGAGTTCGAATTTTGATTCTAGTTGTTCGTTATTGCTATTAAAATGCTTATTTTCTTAAATTTATATGCTTTCTTTTGTGATTTAGGATAAATTATGCTTTATATGAAGAACTTGAAGCTGGAGATGTGGAGAGAACACGGAAAGTGTACAGGTAAGCTTCTCGATTTCAATAGTAACGTTTGCTTTAAGTGCAGCGAATTTGTGTTTATTATTATGTGATCTTCATTGTTTTAGGATCTTCGGGTTTCTGAATCCTGTCGAGTTCTGTTATTTTTAGGGAATGTTTGAATTTGATTCCTCACAAGAAGTTCTCATTTGCAAAGATATGGCTTCTCGCTGCCCAATTTGAACTGCGACAGTTAAATCTTCAGGGTGCTCGGAAAGTTTTAGGCAATGCCATCGGTAAAGCCCCGAAACATAAGGTAAAATCAAGTTCTTATTGTAATGTTTATGAAATTTTATACTATTTCATCAATCTTCTAATCTTTATTTTCTTGCCAACAAATAGATATTTAAAAGATATATCGAAATAGAGATGCAGCTTGGTAATATCGATCGCTGCAGAAATATATACGAGAAGTATTTGGAGTGGTCTCCTGAAAGCTGCTATGTTTGGAGCAAATTTGCAGAACTAGAGAGAAACCTTTCAGAGACGGAAAGAGCAAGGGCGATTTTTGAGCTTGCAATAGCTCAACCTGCCTTGGACATGCCCGAGCTATTGTGGAAGGTAATATAATCTTATGGAATTCATCTTTTTGATTACGTTTTTTAATGTACTAGAAGATCGTTTTCTGGGTGCATAAAAGTGAGAATCTTGGAACAAATTGTCATCTGACATTTCTTTTCCTCTCAATGTAGGCATATATAGATTTTGAAATCTCGGAAGGAGAATATGATAAAGCACGGGAACTTTACAAGAGATTGTTAGACAGAACGAAGCATGTAAAGGCTTGGATCAGTTGTGCTAAATTTGAGGCGGCTGCCATGGAAGTAGTTGTTGAGGGTGTGGGAGAGGATGATCAGAAACGAAAATGCATTCATAATGTGAGAAGTAAGCACTCTTAATCTGTGGTTTTTAAGTATTTGTTCTAACACATATACTCCGCGTTACTCAATGTTTTTATCTTTTGTTCTCCTTGCAGGGGTCTTCGAGGAAGCCATCAAATACTTCAGAACATTGGCACCTGAATTAAAGGTGGAACGTGCTATACTACTCGAAGAATGGTCGAATATGGAGGCTGGTTTCGGTAAACTAGGCAATGTCGGTTTAGTCCAACCGGAGCTGCCCAAGAAGAGGAGGTCCGTTTCTTCGGAAGATGGTTTAGTCGGGTAAGTTATTTTTCTCCTATTACTATGATGAGAATGATGATTATATCCACCAATAGTAACTTTTTGTTTGAGTTTGTAATGTTTGGAAGATTACAACGGATCTGACTAACTGAATTTGGTATTGCAGGTTGGAGTACATTGACTACATATTCTCCGAAGAAACTTCAGGCTCGGGCTCCGAACATGAAGATATTGGAAGCTGCATACAAATGGAAGAAGCAAAAGCTTTAGAACGACGGCCAAGTCAATGGGACACGATACTTAGCTGAAAGATTTGGAGGAGAAATTACTCGGGAATTTTGACAGGTTTTTTTTTTGACATGACACAACAGGAAATTTTCAGTAAATTGTAACACATCTAAATCTTTTATCATTGTCATTTTTAATTTTCAAGTCTATATTTGAGTCTCTTTTTGTTCACAGGAATGAAAAACAAAACTAAGAACTAAACGAGGAGAGAAACTCGTAATGAATCGTCTCTGATGATTTTGGAAACACCATCTTGAAATTGGCTTTTCTTTAATTTTTGCCACGAAATCGGCACATCTATTATACGGATCCTTGAGAAGAGAAGTATCTAAACGTGTTTAAAATATTTTTAGCCGGTTGAGTACCTTTATAGGATATCTTTCTATGCGAGTAACGATCTTTTTGACAGCATCATATTTTGAATGCCCGAGCTGATAACTGATGAGCAACAATAGCACCTAAAATAAGTTCATAAACCTCCTTTCAAAAATGAATTTGCAACATCAAGCCCAAACTCGACAAAACAACCATAGTATTTATCTTAAAACCACCTTATTTGAGGACGAGCCTAAGGAGTTACTAACTATGGACCCCCGGAAAAAAGTATTCGCATTAGTGTATAATTATACGTCTAAATTTGTTACATTTTATTTTAAACATATAGTTAGACCTATAACACATTTAAACTTGTTGAACTTTGAAACTGGTTAAAAATTTGAACATTAGATACTCTTATTTGTTGATTTGGTAGATCTCAAATATTCAAACTTTATAATGTTGACAGTCAATAAAATTTTTTACCCATAACATTATAATTACCCTAAAAGTTGTAAGTGTATCCACCAATCAAAAGAGAAAGCCATAACATGAAAGATAATTAGAGTAAATAAATAAATACATGCAAATAACTTAATTTGATTTATAGAATGTATATTTTTAATTTATATTTTTATCGTAATATACTATTCAATTTTCATGTTTCTAAACCAAGCCGATTAGTAATTCTATTTTTAATAAATTCAAAATTAATCCTTTTGTGAAACTCTACTAAGGACTGACTTGTATGTTGTATAAAAATAAGAAAAGATTAAATTGGTGAATAAAATAATGCTTATAGCATATTGTGTTTTATAAATGTCTGGACCAAAAAGTATACTTTATCATAGTTTAGAGATTAATCAATTATTTTGTAGAACCAATAACTAGTTTTGATTTTTTGAATTTATTCTATTAAATATTAATAGAACCATAACTGAAACATTATATGAAATGAACATCAAGCTGGTTTGCCCGAGAGGTTAAGGGGGAAGACTTAAGATCTTCTGCACATAAGTGCGCATGGGTTCGAACCCCATAGCCAGCAACAAAAATTTCTTTTCCTTTTATAACAAATTAGTTTACACTTCCTAAATCCTTACATTTTCCTCGAAAAAAAAAAAAACATTTTGAAATTATAATGCAAAAGATAATTATAATTTTTGGGGACATATAAAAATACATTGTTCCCCTTGCCAACTAACAATTTTGCTTCTAACCCAACACTTTAACAGTTTTGCCTCTAACAAATTATCAAAGTACAAGTTTAAGTTAGTTAAACTATAGAACATCCTCACCCGAATGTCAATTGACTGATCATAGCATGTACAAATATGTTTATGATCTTACAATGTATAAAGAAATTTATTAATAATTGTCGATAAAGAGTCATATATGCGACTACTCAGTCTAAAAGACTATAATACCATGTAAAGAAACGATTCAAAAAAAAGTTGTAGCTCCTAGTTAAGACTAAGAACATTTTCACACGTTGAAAATGTAAATACTTGTCGGCAATCAAGTTTATCGATTTTGTTTCTATTTTCATTTCTTTTATATATATAGATTTGAAGATAGAATGTGTATCATCTTGATACACTATTTAATTTTTATATTTTTTTGTTTTTGTCACAGAAAATATGTGATATAAATCTAAACAAAATAAAACTTATATGAATATCACGTATCTTTATTAATAATATGCAACGAACTGGTAAAGAATGACTGACTTTAAAGTAGAAAGGATTGACCAAAGAACAATATTTAGAGATGACGATAAAGACCATAAATGAACTGAATAATGTATCAAAAATAGAAAAATGTTGATATTATAAGATAAGAATCAAGTACATAATATATCGTCCACTACGATTCAAATTGTTAGAAGTTTGACCCGTTCACAAGTTACATAATGTCTTAGAATTCATCAAATGTAATCCTCATACCCTCAATTATACGAATAAAATCCAATAATAAATTAACTGCTCCTTTTTTTTGAGAACAAATTAATTGCTCTTATATTTGTTCCTTTTAATTATTTGTTTGAGTTCATTTTGTAGTTCCAAGAACAAAAAAGGTAACAATGATTGGTTGAAGTAGAAAAAAATTATTGCCTGAAAATTTGCATGTGCAAGACTGAAATTTATTAAAGTATTTGCGTTCCTCTTATGATGTCTCATTGATTTGGGTTTGGGCTCCATTCATTTACCATTTTCTGTCTCTTTTGCAAAGTAATTATGGACTATAGATAAAAGACTCTTTTATGAAACTCTAGATAAAGAATCAAATTACATAATACGTTTACTAATGGTAAACTAAGGTGGTTTGGTTGTCTAAATAATGTTTAGGCGCTCAAAATTGACTATTTAATTTAAACTGGTTTAACCGTTTGAAGCCGTTTAATGACTTGTCTTTAAATAGTTTTCTAATTGATCTCGATTAGCCTCTAATGTCATTTGATATACTAAATATATTATTTAAGTTGAGTTCCACGTTGTAGTGTCAAAAATCAGTTGTTACATTGTTGAGAAAAATATTGTTACAAAAAATAGGAAAAAAATATTATAGGTGTTTGCTTCTTTTTCTTCTTCTTTTTTTTTCAGAATAAATGGATAAAGTTTCAAACATCAGACATTCAAATAAGATAGCACCACCAAAAATATTGAAAAAATGCGCAATTATATTAAAAGAAAAAAAACGAAAAGAGTACAAAAGAAATAAACAAAAAAACTAATCAAATTTAAACTGCTTAACTAAACTATAACCATCACAAATAAAAAGCGGAAAGACTATAAGTATTTATTGAGTACAATACAAAAAATTAGAATCAAAATAAAAATTATATATCTATTAAGTGATCGAAAATCTCCAACACACTACTTATAAATCCAATTCCATCGGCACAAGTCAATAATCTTTGTCCTAAATCAAATAGGAATCAAATATCTTGAAGTATACTTCAAATTAACTTTGCTTGCTCATCATCGGTATTAACCTTAATCCAACCATTAACCAACAAAATCTAATCTTTCAAAAGAAAAAAACCCAACAAAATCTACAAAACGTGGGCTAATTATTTTTATTAGCATCGTGTGACTAGTGTTGACTAGAGAAACTTTAAACTAAATGAAAATTTGAACCTTTATTTTCATAAGCACCGCAATCTGAGGCCATGTATATTTGAGTTAGAGTTAGGCTATTGGGTCCCAAATTAATCTTCAAAATAATTCGTTTAATTAGTATTTATCCAATTAAAAAATAAATATTTTTCTTGACTAAAAATAAAAATTATATTTCAAAAAGTAAAATAAAATTGTGTAGGTCCAATTTCTGATTCCCCCAATTTGGACAGCCATTTTCTTTCCATCTGCCAACCTTCTTATTTTGTTAGAATAAATAATTGGACTTGAAAAATCGTTGTTTTAGATAATAACAATTGAAATCTGAATTCAAATTTCTTTACTTGTACCCGGCTAAGATTTCTTAGGTGAGGCTCATTACTTGTACCCGACTTGAATTGAATTATTAATTGATTGTCTAACGAATTTTACTAAATTATAGAATTAAATTGAATTTTACTGAAATTAATGAAAAAAATTCAATGTTCTTAACGAGTAAGGTACCTCCTTTGTTTAGCTGTACATCTTGATTAAAACAAGTAGTTAGCTACTTAAACTTATCTGAACCATGAACAAAAATATAAGTACTTTTGTTAAATCTTAAAATGTTTATATCTGGCCAAAAACTTAGGCCCCGTTTGGTAAAGCGTTTCGTGGGAGCATATAGCGTTTCGTAGGAGCATATTGCATTTTTGTTCCAATATGCTCACAAATAGGTGTTTGGTTATATTTTTGGAACTACAGCATTTAGAGTTTTGGAACCAAAACGGAGCGTTTCGTGAAAAGCTCCAATTTGGAGCTTTTCGTGAAACGCTAGTTTGTATTTTAAACCACAAGTAGACTTTGACAAAACTACCCCAACTTATTTTTTTAATTTATATTATTATTAATTTATATTGGTAAATAGTATACCCGTATAAGTCTTTTCACATGTCAACAGCAACTGTTTTTATAATTCTTCCAAACACTAATTATCCAACAACTATTAGCAAACAGCAACAACAAACAGCAACAGCTAACCGCAACATCTAACCGCAACAGCTAACAGCAACTGCAACACCAAACGGAGCCTAGAGTGTATTATAGTAAGTTTTCCGGAATTTTATAACCCTTCATAATTCTGATATAATATGTAACAAACTTATTCTAAGTAAATGACAATGCATGTAAGTTTAAGCAAGGTGAGACTTAAAAAACAAAGCCAATACTGAATCAAGTACCCTATCAAAAATAGCTACCAAAACTATAGAAGATGGCACTTTCGAAATATGGTGCTATATGGGTAAACCCATTTATTATTTAATTATAAAAAAAATTTCTTGTAGAAAAAAGTATAGCTAAGGGTAGGCCTACCCACTCGCAAGGCCGGACAATCCACAAACCTTGATGAGGGTTTACAGTGGAGTTTACATATTGCTTACTAATAAGAGCTAAATTTTGACGAGGGAGGACTGAAACCTCAAATCTTTCAACTCTTATTGGTATTATTTAATTATAATAGATTCAAATTTTAATTATAAAACAACTTTATTCTTTTTACCAAATAATCAGGTAGAAAATACAAATGTACATCCTCCAATTGAAAATACAAAGAAAAACACACGTGTCATTTTACAATTAGTAATAATTTGTACAAATTGTGTTATTCTCGCAACAAGAATTTGCCTTCCTAATTTGATGGGACTTTTGTAATAAACATGAAAACTAAGGGCTTTATATCAAAATAATCGCCAAAATTTTCATCTCCTGGCTGAGACAGAACCAAGATTTAGAAAATACTTAAAAAAGCTCAAAAATAGAAAAACAAATTATAAATATTCAAAATTCGTTTTTCATTATCATTTCCTTTTTTTCTCTGAAGAAAAGAAAAGGAAATCTCCCATTTTTTAATTTTGGGATTCAGGTTATCAGTAGAATTTGCATTTTTTTCCAGGTATTTCCTTATTTTTCACTTAAACATTTTCATAAATTTTTAATTTATCTGATTATTAGTTATTGATCCTTGATGAATTAATAAGAATTGAAATGCATAAAATCAAGTCTAGTGATCATCATCATAAATTATAGTTTCACGGTATTATAAATATAGAAGGATTCTTGTTTAAACTTCAGTTTGATTTACAAAGAAGAATATAAAGATCTAGAAAGTAGAAATCGAAGTTGGATATTTTTACGTGCTTTTCTTATTCGACCTCCTCGTTTATAATAATATAAATGGATCGGGTTTGATCTGTATCAAATACTATTAAGGATGATTTAATATTTTTCTTCTAAGGCATTTTTATGAAATAATTAAAAAAGTAGAGTTAAAATTTGTCACCTTTTTCTATAACAAGGAATTTTAAATTAATTTATCAATACAAATAAAAAAAAAACTAGTATAAAAAAGTAGAATATTTAATTATTGTTTAGAGTTACAAGTTTAAATTGATAGTTAAATATCTTATTACATATTTTATATTAATCTCTGAAGCTAGATTATGAGCAAATAACCCGAGCATTATATGTAACATTAACAAAAAACTTTTGTATTGCTTTTATTGTATACTAAAGAGTCTTTATTTTATTTTGCAGGTCTCTAATTAATTAGAGCTAGTTAATGAAAATTATATCAAATTAAGAAATATTATAATTAATCCAAAGTTGATTGTGATTTCCCAATTTGATATATGTATCATTGAGACCAATAATGGAGCCCATTGATAATCATGATAATAATAATAATAATAATAATAATAAGCTTGAAGACATTCCACAAGTGAAGGAGGATAATAAATCAGGTTCAATTTGATTCATTATTATATTTACTTTAAATAAATAGTTTATTTGATTATTTTTTCATATAGATTACAACTTAAAAAAAATGGATACATAAAATGTAAAATTAATTTTGTTGTACCAATTTTATTTGTTAAACTCTGATAATGCAACAGTTATAAATAAATAAAGTTATAGCGAGAAAAGTAGAGACAAGAAAAAAAGATGACATATATGTGAATTACTTTGTTTACTTTATTCGAGTAGATTTTTTTATATTTATGTATGACGGATAGAAGACATGACTATTTTATATTTTTATAAACTACATATCAGTCCGAATTATTTTTAGGCACATATTAAATACAAAATAGATTAATACTATGTAGATTCTTTTTGGGACATATTTAAATTTGACTTAACAGATTTAATAATCCATAAACAAGAAGTAGATACCATATAAATTTTGTATATTATTCCAATTTAATTTCAATTTAGTAATGATAGTCTATTGAATAATATATAGGAAAAAATAAATTAAGAAATCAAAAAGAGAAGCGGATTATAAGTCAGAAGGGAGATTTGAATAAAAGAAAGCAAGCTTATTTTTGTCAGACGAATGGCCCTTATCTTTTCCTCAAATTTTTCAAGTCTGCAAAATATTGGACATTTAATTGCAGTATGTATTTCTATTTTTTTTTTATTCTCATTTCAATAATTTTTCGAGTCGGCTTGTGGGTTTCGAGTGTAGAGAGTGTCAAACTAGTTGAGATATCCGAACTTGCTGCCTTTTTGTGTGTTGTTTTTATTAGGATGTTCTATACATAATAAAAACATTATTGATCAAATGCTCAAATTATTAGTTTTGAGAAATTTCCATTTCAATGGCAGAAATTGAAAATAAAGTGGCAAGAATCTTGAAACTCCTGAAGTACAATGGGCAAGATAAGAAAGGCAAAGTTCCTGATGATTCCGATAAAAAAATTGAAATCATCGGATTGATTCAGGAATTGCAGAACGAATACAACAAACTCTACATACAATATGATCATATCAAGGGAGAAATTGGGAAAAAATCTCGTTCCAAGAGATCGGAAAAGGAGAATTCATCAATTCCAAGCTCTGACTCCGAATACTACTCGTCCGATGAGGTAGAAAATGGGGATGATTCCGAACCTGAAACCCCTCAGGAATTAGATTTTCAGACTCCCCGCGAATTTCAAACTCCTCGGGGCTTGAAAACTCCTCGAAAGGAACATAGGAGCAAAAGGAATGACAGAAATCGTGAACATTCGACTCTTTTCAAGGTTCATGAGGGAAGTGAAGCGTCAGGTCAGATAAAGGAGTTAGAAGGACAGTTAACCGTTGTCAGAATGGACTTGGAATCCGTTCGCAAGGAAAGAGATGAGCTTCAGGTTCTGATTGGAGAAAAAGAAACCGAAGTGAAACAGCTTAACGAGACGAATTTACAGCTGAGCAGTCGAGTTTCCGAGCTCCAAATGATGGTAGCAGAGAAAGGAAATGAAGTTTCGGGTTTGACAACAAAAATGGCGGAAAAGGAGAAGGAATTCAGTTCCAGGATTGAAATGCTGACTAACAAGGATTCGGCTATGGTAAAGGCATTGAAAGACGAGGCGAGAAATATGAAGGATGAGATAGCAAAAAAGGCCGATATAGGACGGGTTTTGCTTAAAGAGAAAGAGGGTTTTATTGTTCAGATTGAGGAACTCAAATTGGAAGTGAACTCTCTGCACGATCAGAAAAATGAACTTGAGGAAACAATAAGAGGGAAAGAAAAAGAATCAGAAAAGCTCTATCAGGAAAATGACATTCTAAAGGCTAAAGTTCAGGAATCCGAGAAGGTCAGTCAGGAAAATGACATTATGAAGGCTAAACTTCAGGAATCGGAAAATCTCGATCAGGAAAACGACATTCTGAAGGAAAAAATTCAGGAATCCGAAAACCTCTGTCAGGAAAACGACATCCTGAAGGCTAAACTTCAGGAATTGGAAAGCAAATCCGAACAGCAAGAAAATGAAGCGTCGAATCGGATCATAGCCCTGAAAGAACAAGTCAACAATCTCCAACAGGAACTCGATTGTGCGCAGAGCGAAAGGCGAAAATGGAAGACAAATTCCGCGCAGAATCTAACAGAATTAGAGAACGAAGAGCAAAAGAAAATCCACTTGAGCAAAACACACTCCTTAGACATTCAGAGACTCCGAGTAGCCGAATCGCCCCGAACATCAACAAGATTGTTCAATCAACACACCCTGGAAAGAAAAATCGTCGAACTTGCCGAAAAATTCCAAATGAAAGTCGAAAACCAAATGCGCCTTTTAGCTCAGAGAATCCGAGTAGCCGAACAGATCCAAACCGAAAGCAAAGAAAGTTACAAGAAAATCCTAGAGAAACTCGAACTTGAAAACAAAGAACTTAATGGGAAAAACACCGCATACGAATCCGAGGCAAAAAAGGTAAAAGAAATGTTATCAGAATCAGGAAACAGCATCATATCAGGATTGGATCAGATGGTCAAGAAAATCGATCAAGAACACGGGAGATTCTTGAACAGAATGTCAAGAATCTCGGACGAGATTCAATCTGCGAGGAAGGTGATGACAGGGAAAAATGTGGAGATCAAAACTCTGCAAGAAAATCTCGCTATTTTCGATGAATCGGGGGAGAGTTCCGCGTTCCAAGCGATGGAGAAAAAGATTGAAGATTTGGAGATGAAATTGAGAGAAAAAGATGAATTTTTAGTGAATGTTGGAGAGGAAAAAAGAGAAGTGATTAGACAACTTTGTGTTCAGATTGATTATCATCGCCATAGGTACGATGATTTGAAAGATACAGTTTCAAAGATGCCTATTAGATTTAAGAAAGTTGAAAAATGATGAGATTAATTGATTTTTTGTTTGTTGAATTCGTTTTTTTTAATGTTGATGAATTGATTAATTGGGTTTTTGTGTTTTTATTGTAGCATAATTTTTAATAGATTGAATTACATGAATATAATTCTTTTATTGTTTTGTAATTGTATTATAGTAGTTCAAAATACTTGAAGAATGTGATATGTTTTGGTGCAAAGAGATCATCTCATCTACATTGTAGCAAAATTATTTGACATGTTATCAAGCTAACATGTTTCGTCAATATGAAGCCAACTATTTATGTCAACATAATATCAACAAATTAGTGTGATGCATATTAATGGAATCAATTATTAAATTACGATATATGATATGAATACTTACAAATAAATCATGAGAGTCACGATTGGTTTAGTGTCGCTTGATTTCTTTTAATACGTTTCTGCTTTATATAATTACGTGAAATACACTAATAACATATTGAAGGAGTTAATATGTTTTCTGAGCAAAGTTAAAGGAGCTCTTAATATATAAAGTCCATTATATACAACTAATAATTGTTTATGTCATAACCTTTTTTTGATAACTAGATCTTTTTAATTCGGGTTGTTCAAAAAAATTTTGGGTAAATAATTTAAAGAAGTCTACTATATGAGAATTCTACCATATTCTTCATGTGAAATTCTAGAATATCCTCAAATTACTCAACATGTCAACTACTATCAGTTGTACAGATAAAATCAATCCTCTCGCATGAATTAATATATAATTATTATTTAAATTAATATAAAAAATGTTGTTAACTTTTACTATTACACATTTTTTATATTAATTTTAGACAAATAATCTCTCTTTTGATTAGTCAAATATATTACTAGGTCTCCACTCATGAAAAATTGTGTTAAAACATACGCCCATAAATAACATCAATTAATCAATTAAGTGTCTTATTCTAAAAGTATTATAAATATTAAATTCTTCTAATACTCATACTAAACCCAAATTCAAAAATCTTTAACTTATTCGTGTGTGTATTTATTTACCACCCAATCTAACCGTTAAGTAACTATTGAATCCTTAAGAAATTTCATTAAATTTTTCTAGAAGTAACTTAATAAAACCGAACATCAACATTTATTTCAGTTACTGTAAAAATTACCGCACCAAATTAAACTCACA
This sequence comes from Euphorbia peplus, assembly GCA_028411795.1. Lineage (NCBI taxonomy): Eukaryota > Viridiplantae > Streptophyta > Magnoliopsida > Malpighiales > Euphorbiaceae > Euphorbia > Euphorbia peplus. The sequence continues at coordinate 33,073,262 of CP110839.1, forward strand.
AAAACCGGTACGACACAATAAATAGCGCGGGAGGCACAAACTCGTGGTGGGCCCATCTATTCCCCAATTAAAACATTGCATTAATCACCAAATTCCGGATTAGAAGAAGCTCAAACTCTATTTACAAATTTATCTATTTTTTTCACCTTCTCTCTTAAACTTAAACAATAATCTATTTAACCTTAGAACTATTTAAAAGTTTATATTTATTAGTCTTTGTTTTGAATATAACAAAAATAATTTTAATAGAATATTAGACGCACATTAGAGTATTAGCTTCACATAATAATAAAAATATATTAAGTTAATTATAAGTTGTTCACTTAACTCTTTTTTAATATTGAGAATATTTTAGTCATTTTTTGTTAAATGATGATACGGCTTTTATAGTTTTCATTTAAATGTTTGAGTCATATGTGAAATCAATATTATGACGCATGATGAGACTGAATCAAAAAAAAATATGTTATACTGAAAATATATGGACAATATATACACTTTTAAATAGTTGAGAGGGCAAAGTAATCAAAAGGAACAACTTTAAGGAGTTTGGTATGTTTTAAAAATAATAAGTTACTAAAATATGCACAATATTTTTACAAAAGTATCAAAATGAGTATAATGTATAAAATAATACAAATGCAAGCTCAATGTTCAGAAAATGACTCGTTTATAGGCACAATATCTACAAAAATTCACTAACTTAGACTTCAATAGCAAAATTCGACATATCATACATACACATATGATGAAGATGAGTCGTCTATAATAAGTATATACTGAAAGTAATATGATTGTTGATGTAAGTCAGAGTGTGAATTTCCGTTATCGAATTCTAGATACGTAACATTTTCTAAACATTAGTCTAAATTGATACTATCATTTTATACGTTAGATCTATTAACTTATCTGAAGACTCGTAGTGGCATTATCGGTAATAAATCCCAAGTCTTAGGTGATTAAAAAAAAAAAGAATATAAGCTCCAAAGATTCCATCCATCCATCCTTCTTCCATTGAAGCTGCCTGTCAATTTTCTCTGTTCTGAATCCAAACAAAACAAAACAACTTTCTGATTAATTCTTTTTTTAATCCTCAAATTAAATCTCTCCCTCTCTCTCTCTAGCTTTCTCTCTTTGTTATTGAGCTTCTCCTCTGAAATTCTTGCCGTTTCGAGCTCTAAAATTCAGGTAAATTTTCTCGATAACGCATCCGAATTTGTTGTTTTAGTTCAATTTTGAGTTTAATCTTTGAATTTATTCAGCTTATGAAGTTAATTAAGCTTGAACGCTGTTGTTAATGCTTGTTTTCGTTTTGTTTATGCTTCTCTGATGGCGTTTAGTGTTGTATAATCGCCGGATTACGAATCTGGTTTTGTTGTTTTTGTTCGATTTTGAGTAAGATCTTTCAATTTCTTGAGCTTATCAAGTGAATTAAGCTTGAACGTTGTTGATTAGATCATTTCTCTTTAACTTAACGCTTTCCGTGACGGTTTTTGTGCTTATCTGACGGTGTTGAGTGGAGAAATTCTAGAGCGCTTTCCAAGGAGTTACGATCCTCCTTGAAAACATAAGAGGACGAGTTGATACAGAGATTATTTAGGAATAATATTCCGGTAGCCCTCTAGAATCTTTCCGTTGAGTGATTACAGAATCAGCAGATTTTGATTGTGAGTTTTCTTAGTTTGAATAGTTTGATTATCTGCAGAATTGAAGTAATGTAAAGATGTTTGATAAGGAAAGTGAACATAGAAAGAGTAATTTTGATTAAGACATAACTTTCATAAAATAGCCTAAAAAATATGCAGACACATGCCGTGTTGGAAACAATTACAGATATGGATACGCTAGTAAAGAGAAGTGTCCGTATAACATAGATTGTGATTTTTCTTAGTTTGATTATCTGCAGAATTGAAGTAAAGTAACGGTGTTTTGATAAGGAAAGTGAACATAGAAAGAGGAAATTTGAAATTTCCAGGTAAGGTAATTTGAACTTTATTGCGTTTGTTTGACTTATCGGTATTAGATTTATTAAAGTTGAATTCAAAAGGAAGGGAATAGGTTGTTAAAGATTTCTTAATAATGGTGATTTGCCGGCGATTGCTGATCTCCGCCGTCGGTGAAATCGACGCGCGGTGGTCCCAGCAGCCTCCGGTGGCCGGTGTTTGGCGTTGGCAGATTAGCGTTTTTCTTCTGATTAGACGAATTAAAAAGTAGCAAATAACAAAAAGAACAGCATGCATTTTTTGTTGATATTATAGCTGTCAGTTCTTGGTTTGTTGAATTAGAATTTGCTTAGTGCTGATGAGGTGGCGCCAGAACTATGGTGACGTGGTGTAGTTAACTTTTGTTAGGACTATGGTTTTTGCAGTTACAGTGTGTTAGTGTATTCATACATGTGTTGGTTTGTTTTTCATTTAAAGACATTTTAATTTTTTTTGAAAGGAAAGACATTTTAATTTATATGGTTACAAAGTTGTCAAATAAATTATTGTAGTTTGATTGGTAGTTTTGCCGGAAAAAAAGAGTCCGTTTTGTAACTAGAGAGTGATTTTTATCTTTTATTTTGACAAAACAAGAAGTTTTTATTTAAATATCAAATAATGAACTCAAAAGTAAAACTTTTCAATAATTGATGATGTTCTAAGTAATTTTAATTCTTCAATTCTTAATTCTAACAGTTATATAACAAGTGCTTTCAAAATAAAAGAGAGTTATATAACAAGTGATGTAATAATCCACTTTAATTTTTTTAAGTTTCTATTTTAAATTATTTTCCTTTTAGCAAAAATTCACAATTTTTATAATCATAGTGGAATTTTTTTGGAATTTACCCTTTTTTCAATTAAAATTTTGTTTAATGTAATTAAGTTTTATCATCATCTTGCATGTTAGTTCAAATCAAAAACCAATAATTGAAGGCATATACCGTTTTTGCATTCTGGATCTTACATTTAGAAATGATTTAGATTCTCTGCCCTATAGAATTTAAAAGAAAAAACAGCTAGGATATAAAATTAGTTTTTTTTTCTTTGGGAGTTTCTGTGCACATTTTGGTCTTAATTCTTCCTAAAATGGACAAATAATGGTCATTTTTGTGGAGCACAACTCATTTGGGCCACTAATAATAATAACAAAATAATTTTTTTGGTTAGTTTGTTTTGTGGCATTTTGGTTTACAATTATAACCTCCAATAGAACAATAATTTCATACACCTAGAACAGACAGTAGCGACCATCTTTTTTTTTTATGAGCACAGCTGATTTTTTATGGATCTAAGCTCATTTATATTAGTTGGTTAACAAGACTAGAATTTACCTGTTAAATAACAGAACTACAAAACATTAGTTCATTGTTTTGATGAGATCTTTACATAAAATGGCTCATATTTTCCTGCATTTTATCAATCTTTGAATAACCTGGATAAGTTGTTTACACGACCACTAAACTAATTGATATTGTATCTATCAATCCACAAACGTGTATCTATCAATATAATATCCTACATTTGCTAGCTATAGACGGTAAGAGCCACTTTGAAACCGTCCACCGTCATGATATTTTTAGGGTGTGTAATTAGGCCAAGTTTCTCAATATCTTCCTTTTTGCAGCATTTGGTCTTCTGGGTGGAAGGCAAGACTGCCTAGTTTTGTAATCTACTTGACAATTTGAAGAGAAGATGACAAGGCGGAAGTGGAGAGAATCTGTGAAATCGCTCTTTGGAGGTCACATTGATCCAGAGAAAGGAGAAGAGCTAAAAGGAACAAAAACAGGTAACAAGGCCAAAAAAATTCAGTTGTTTTATATTCCATAAAATAGTATTATTGAAATGAGAAATGCCAGTACATGCAGTCAAAGTAATTTGTATGGTGCGCATATGCTTCTTAATATGCTAGTTCCTTCTTATTTTGGTTCATATTCAAATATGAAGTTGCTAAGATTGAAAATTGATGAGCTCAAGCTATTTGTCTAGTCGCGATTTACAGTGTGCATATGCATATGCATATTATTAAGTATTGAGAAATTTCTGGGTTTATGCAGAAATGGATGACAAAGTGCAAAAGATCTTGAAGCTTATCAAAGAGGAAGACCTTGAAGAAAAAGATGGTATCTCAGCAGAACATTCCAACAGAGAACCTCTGGTTGAGCTAATTAAGGATTTTCACAAGCATTACGAATCACTCTACGATCAATATGATAATCTGACAGGAGAGCTAAGAAAGAAATTGCACAGCAAAAAAGGCACAGACAGCTCGTCTTCGTCAAGCTCGGACTCAGATTCAGATCATTCTCCAAAGAAAAAAGGGAGTAAAAATGGAAAATTTGAAAGTGAATATCAGAAAATAACAGATGACGTAAAGCAAGAACTTGAAGCAGCCAAGCTCGAAATAGAAGATCTCAAGAGGAATTTGGCAGCTACAACAGAAGAAAAGGAAGCTTTAAGCTTGGGGCAAAGTACAGCTATAAGCAAGATACAAGAATCCGAGAAAATCATTAGAAATTTTGAGGTAAAAGCTGAAGAATTAAGTGGAGAGAAAGAGAATCTTCTGGCCGAGATTGGACAACTGAAGCAAAAGCTAGACGCCTCCGACAGTTTAGTAGCAGAAATGAAGCAGAGATTAGACGAGGTAAGTAAAGATAATGAAGCTTTACATTCGAAACATCAGGAATTTTCGAGCAAGATACAAGAAGTAGAGGAAGTTGCTAGCAATTTGAATTTGAAAGCTGAAAGCTTAGAGGCAGAGAAAAAGGAACTTTTGGCTGAGAATGAAGTATTGAAGCAAAAGGTCGAAGCTTCTCACAATCTAGAAGCAGAAATGAAGAACAAATTAGAGGAGATGAGCAGAGAGAAGGAATCTTTAAATGTGGAGCATAACACGGCTTTAAGAAAGATAGAAGAAGCAGAAGAATCATTCATCAGCAATTTGAAGTTGGAAGCTGAGAGATTTGATGCGGAGAAAGAGAAACTTTTGGCTGAAATTGGAGAATTGAAGCAAAATCTAGATGCTTGTCACAATATAGAGACAGAACTGAACCAGAGAGTAGAAGAGATTAGCAAAGAGAAAGATGAGTTGCTTTCGGAGAAAGAGACTGCGATTAGTAAGGTTGAAGAGGGAGTGAAAAGAACCGAAGAGCTGGAAAGTGATGCTAATCAGTTACGAGAAGAAAAAGCTGTTCTCGAGAAAGAACTAGAAAGTATGAAAGCAGAAGTTGCCAGTATGAAGCAGCATCTAGAATCTATGGAGCAGCAAGTGTTTGATTTAAGCCAAAGTTTAGGAGTTACCAAGGAAGAGAATGAATCTCTGGTGTCGACAATTTCGGGTTTGAATCAAAGATTGGAAGATGAGAATAGAGAGAAAGACAGTCTGCTAATGGAGAAAGAGGGTACATTGAGAAGAATTGAAGAGCTAGAGAAGGCCGATGAAGATTTGAGAATGTTGGCTGATAGATTGCGAGATGAAAAAGCAACTCTGGAGCAAAAGCTAGAAACTATTGAGGAGGAACTCTCTGTCACGAAGCAGCAACTTGAATCTTCGGAACAAAAAGTGTCGGATCTTACAAGCAATTTGAAGGTTTCTGAGGAAGAGAACGCTTCCCTAACCTTGAAAGTCTCAGAACTTACATCTGAGATTGATAAGGTACAGAACACGGTAAAAGAACACTTGAGTGTATCAGATCAACTGAAGGAGAAATTGCATCACAGGGATAGGGAGTTTTCATCTCTTACGGAGATGCATGAGGCACATGGAAATGAGTCGTCAGCTCAGAAGAAGGAACTGGAGTCACGAGTAACTGGCCTGGAACTGGAGCTTGAATCGTTAAGATCCGAGAAGAAAGATTTGGAGATGCAGTTTGAGAGCAAAGAGTCTGAAGCACAGCAATTGGGCGAAGAAAAATTGCGACTGGAAGTTTCTCTTTCTGAACTTGCAAAGATGTCAAAAGAGAGCGGAGATGAGCTGTCTGCCCTTGTGAGAAAACTCGAGGATAATGAGAAAGAATTAGTGTCTAAAATAGAAAGTTTGACAGAACAACTCAGCACCCGAATACAAGATGTTGAGTTGTTAAGTGCCCAGAAAGCAGAGTTGGAGCAACAGATGTCAAGTAAAGGTGATGAAGCATCGATGCAAGTTAAGGCTCTCGGGGATCAGGTTCATGAATTACAACAACAGCTGGATTCTGTACAGAAGGAGAAAGCTGAAATGGAAGTTGAAATCCAAAATAGAACTTGGAAGGTTTCAGAATACCTTGTTCAGATTGAGAATTTGAAAGATGAGATAACGAGCAAAACTGAAGATCTACAGAGAACGGTTGCAGAGAAAGAAAGTTTGACAGCAGAAATGAAAGACCTAGAATTGGTGATAGAGACTCTACGCAGCGAGAAAACTCAACTTGAAGAGCAAATAACTGCTAAAATAAAAGAGGGTGAGCAGTTAGGTGCGGAAATGTTGGGGCTTCAGGATAAAATTTGTGAGTTAGAAAAAAGTTTAACAGATAGAGGGCTCGAGTTGTCCGCATTCCAAGAAAGACATGTAAGAGGAGAAGATGAAACTTCAGCCACAATCATGGCCTTGACTACTCAGATTGAAGATATGAAACTGGAATTAGGTACATTGCAAGCTGAAAAGGAACAGTTGAAGGTGCAGCTCGAGGCAGAAAAACGAGAAATCCTAGAAAGCCTGGCAGAGGTGGAGAATCAGAAAACCGAGTTAACAATCCAGACTGAACATCAGAAAAAGAGGCTGGAAGAGCAGGAAGAAACATACAAGAAGCTTACTGAGGAGCATAAGCAAGTGGAAGTTCAGTTCCAGGAGTGCAAGTCGAATCTCGAAGCAGCTGAAAGGAAAGTAGACGAAATGGCCCAGAAGTTAAACGAGGATGCTGGTTCGAAAGAGCAGATGGTGGCTAGATTGGAAGAAGAAATTGAAGACCTGAAAAGAGAGCTCGAAGTAAAAGGAGATGAATACAACACTATGCTAGAAAAGGAACGTAATGTTGAAGTTCAGCTTCGGTTATCCAACCAAAAACTTCGGGTCACAGACCAGTTACTAACTGAGAAGGAAGAGAACTTTAAAAAAGAAGTAGAGAAATACAAGCAAGAGAAGAGAACACTGGAGGAGAGGGTCGCTAAGCTAGCCGGGATTATTGCTGCCATGAATGAAGCTTGTCATGGGATAACAATAGATGTATCGGAGAGAGTTAAAAGTACCTTGGCGGGAATGGACACTTTGAGCTTACAGTTCGAGGAGGATTGCAGCAGATACGAAAACTGCATTTCCGAGATGTCAGTTGAGATTCAGATTGCAAAGAATCAGTTAACCGAGATGAAGCACACGAAACAAAAGCTACGGAACGAGTTAGGTAGTTTAACCGTGGAGTTACAGTGTGCAAAAGAACAAGAATACTCACTGAGAGAAAGAGTTAAAACATTAGAAGTGAAATTGCAGGAAGGTGAAACGGAGAAGACGGGTTTTACAAAAGCTATTAGTAATCTGGAGGAGAAAGTAGCAGCAATGGGGAAGATGGTGGAAGAGAAGGATGCAAATATGGCTGATCTTGGGGAGCAGAAGAGGGAGGCGATAAGACAGCTGTGTGTGTGGATTGATTATCATCGTAACCGCTATGACTCCCTCCGGGAAATGGTCTCCAAGATGCCTGTGAGAGGCCGGAGAGCAGCTTAGAAGTTCGATTTCGTATATTCATGGTGTGATGTAATATTTTTCATTACCTTCATTTTTTTTACAAAAGAAGCATTTGTTGATAGCAACATTCATTACCTTATTGTGTAGGTATATTGTTTGATGGGGGTTATTTACCACCATATATGATAAAGCTTGGCTTGATTGCTCTTCTCATTCAACAACATTAGATTTTATAAAATTCCTCGAAAAGCATTGGAAGTCTCAAAATACACCTGGGTGCACATCATCTACGCACCCGTCAATAATTTTGATCTCACAATGGTCCGTATTCTTAGAATATATGGCGCGACGTGAAATTACTAACTTCAAAATGTAGTTATTGGGTTCATATTCTTAATATAAGTGATGCGTCATATTATTAACTTAATGCATAAATTATGCGGCATTTGGGATGAATCAAAATTTTACGGATACTCAAACATTGATCAGGTCATATAAATTACTTAAAGTTCAATGTAGTTTTGTTTTAAGTTGAAGTTTAAGAGTAATTTTAGAATCTTCCATTTTATATATGCAATTGAGTAACAAATAAATAAACCAAACGATGCAAAAAAATTAATACATACAAAATTTAGCAAACCATGCATTGATTTAACAAATCTAAAGTTGAAACACTTGAATTTTAAACTAAGAAAATATAAAGTCATTTACCATCATAACGGTGTCACACAGTATGATATACGATAAGCAACACAGAAGTCATAATTGTATCAAACTATCATGCGAGGTGGAGTGGTAGTCTAGGTAAATCATGTCGTGTCAAAAATTGATAACCCTAAAGAAAAGGCCTGTACTCGGACGCGACGGCAAGAAAAAGGCACTAAAGGAGAATAGAATATCTAAAAACATCATTCTCTATTTTATTCAATAAACTAGTAATCAATCATCACAGATAGAAACTCTAAAAAAACCTATTTTGGATGCACCAAAGTGTTTCATCTCCTCACAAATTACCTTATTGCCATAAGAATCATAAATCTAAAAGCTAAAATGGGTTTTTACACAAGAGAACGAGAAAAATATCATATGAGAGTGGAGAAAATAAATATTAACACAAAAAAGGTTAAATATTTTGGGGCTTCTAAATAATTTTTCCTTGCTAATAAAGCTCCAAGATTAGATAGATGATTACTCAAAACCGCTTGACCCTCTCCTAAATATTTTTTATTCCTTTCTTCTCTTTGCAAAAGCTCTATTCAAAAGTTCATACCTCGAAGAACTTTTGGTTGCTTGGTTCAGTCAGATATCCTTACTTCGACTCCGAGAACATCCTTCACCATCTCGTATGTTACAAATGCGATTGCTATGGATGGAACCACCTGAAATAGCCACGGAAAATATCGTTACAATGGTTCTGGTTTGATCTCAATTTCATGCTGTATGGTTGCAATACGTTAGAAAGATTAGAAAACGAGGGGGCCGGGGCTATATGTTAAGGTTTTACATTATAATGAATCTAATAGTATCAGATACAATACACATAATCACAGTCGAGAACTTCAATTTCAATTTCATTATTAACTTTCCTTAGCTTTTCTACAACAAATTGAAGTTCCAACTTTCAAGAAGCCTAATCCGGAATTTAGGGTAGAACAACGTAATTTACCAGAGTATAATTATTCTTTCTCACTTAGGAAAAGTTCAAAATCTAGCAACAGCCAGGAATCTAACAGTTGCTTTCTAGTTTCAGACTTTCTATGTGTTAAGTTTAACGTCGCCCATCTTACCAGAAGATGATAGTTGCTATTATCATCCAACGGTAGCTGTTTGTTAATTAAAGAAAAATGCTAATACAATGTAATGAATATGCCGTATGCTCACTTTATTCACATATTATTATCCTATCATATTACTGACCTTCACTGAATTGGGGACCAAACCCTTGTACAATGCTCCAAACCCCTCGTGCCGAACTGTTTTCTTGAAGGTATCAACCATACCATTATACTGAAGAGGTGCTTTAGATTTTCCTTCACCGGTGACAACCGAAGCAGCATCCTTCCAGCCAACCATTTGCATTCTTCTTCTGATAACATCCAGAGGGTAGGCAACTGTCTGGCCAACGGTTCCAGCTGCAGCTCCACATGCAAGCCTTGTTGTCACGCTCAACTCATTGTCTTGAACTAGTCCAAAAGTATTGTGCTTGAGCAAATAGTCTTTCAGTGATTCATATACTGCAAAGTTTAGACCCACATATGGTACCTACAGGCATAACCGTAGGCAAAGCTAAATATATCGTATTTTCAAGATGGGAAACTTAATTCTCAAAAATAAATATGATTATATGACCTACGCACAACCAAGGATAATGTAGAAAGCAAATAGAAACCTTGTAGATTCACTTACAACTCCTATGACAGAAGGCAGCCATCCCTTATATAAAGCACGGGGACCTTCTTCCTTGAAAACTGTCGATAGAGCATGAGCTATTCCTCTGTACTGGCGTGGAGAGTTTTCTGTCTGTAACGTAAAATGACAGGAAATTTAGGTCATAAAATCGTCAAAAAGCAAACGAATTAGAAATATTTAACTTAAAACTGTGTGTACCTGAACAGTTAGCCGACCCCTAACCATGTCCATAGGGTAAGTAGCTGACATGGCAATGATTCCAGCGCATGCGCCAGCTCCAAGTCGTAAAACAGGAGTAAGCTGAGCATCATCTGTAAAAGAGTATGGGTATAAATATAACGAAACTCATCTTCCTATGACAATTATCAAAGAGAATAGTCATGGTGCTTGACACCTCAAAGAATTGTACTCCAAAATTTAAGAATTACGCTTTTATGATAATGCACCAAATAAGCATATAAAACAATCAGGATGCATAATTTAACATGCAAAGCTCGTTGACTTCTGAAATCCAATATGATTTTATTTTTATCAATCCAATCAAACACCACAAAAATCATTACAACCTACAGCACACAGATGATATTTAGAGCATGCAAGACTTCATGCAATAGCTCCATTCACCATTATGATATACAGGAATAAAACCAGATGCTTTATAACTCGAGAAATTCACAAGTATAATAAGTGGAGGGTGATCTTTGAAAGAGAACAAAGAAATGGTCATACCATTTCCAGTCTTCTGTCTGTAAAACCACAGTATACCCCTGTTCAGAAAAAGTGGGTAACATGGAGAAAAAATTATTAGGCATACAGCAGATTGATATAAAGATATTCAAAAAATCCAGAACCTATATGAAATATAGAAAAAACGCAGAGACAAGATAGTGTAAATGTTTAATAACATTCAAAACATCAGAAAAGAAGCACCAAAGCGTACTTGGATGCTTCCTCATAACTAAAGAATTTGACTGCTGAATTTGGAACAATGCGAGCACAATTGGTGCCATTGCCTTTAAACAATCCTCTGAAACCCTCTGTTCTCCATATGTATTTCAATCCCTGAATTGTACCATTGTATTTTATATTGTGTGGATTCTGAACCTGCACATTCCAAAAGGGAAAACCTTTCACTCTCAATAAGTGGGCACGTCATCAATACCAAATTTCTAATGTATTCTCCTATTGCCACATTACCACCAGGAGGAAAAATGAAAAAATTTAAATAATATCTCTCTCCGTTCACAGCAAAACATAAACACTGACAAAGTAATTGGAACTACTGCAAAAAGAAAAACATAAATTGGTAGATGTTTTGAATGAACATTGTTCATTGGAGAATGACTAGGGGATAATGTAATTTCAAACTATCCATAAACACAACTCAATAACAGTAACAAGAAACTACCTGGAGGAGAATTTTTAATCTTTCTAAGGGAGCAACAGCAGTACGTGACCTGAAACCAATAAGACATTTAATATTTAGCAACAATGAAATATCACACCAAACAGATATTCAACACCCATAAGCATTCACAGTGAGTTAGAAAAATTGGGAGGTTACGATCCGTTGGGAAAGCTACGTTGTCCTCTCCTTGCAGTCGAGTTACTTCGTTCCTCCTAGCGGGAGTAGGGGACACTCTGTTTTCGTGTAGAATCTATCTGATTCATATGTTTTTTCGTTAAACATCTATCTTACTGGGAATCCTTTTTTCATTAAAAAATGTATGCGAATCCCCAGGCTCCTCTTTCTTCGAAGCGGGTTGGTCTTCATTACGCACTAGCTTAAGTGGGAGTTAAAAGTGTTCCGTGAGTGTTCTCAGTGTGGTGTGACCTTGCCGAGTCCGCAAGCAGGATTAGGCTCCCGAGTCCAAGCACAAATAGCTGGTATAGCAGAAAAGGTACTCTATCTCCGAAATCCCGTAGGGGAAGTTAGAGGGTATAGTGAGACCTCTAAGTTTACCGTAGGTAATTTCAGAGATAGAAAAGTAAAAGGGCGAAAGGATAAAGCGGTGGGATAGCGGGTTAAAGGTCGGGTATAACATTGAGGTAGTACGAATTTATCCGTTCCAGAAATCCAACTCAAACACAAACACAAACACAAAAGGAATCTGCTCTACACCATAGCATCCTATGTTCCAAGGGGATATAAGGAAACGAGATGGTATATGCATAAAATCTATTACATTGCATACATCTTTATTCAGAAAACCTTAAACTGCGACTAAATATAGACAAACTTTCCCAAAGCCATAGTAGAACTGCAGCACCTCAAACAGATAAGAAAATAAGACAATGTAAAAAATCTTGAAGGCATAATGCACTCTCTGTATATGTTTATTCATAGGACTGACTGCATAGACCCCGCATAGGCACTCAGAAATCGAGTATCCGATTGGAACAGACTGAACCGCCTAGGCCCACCAAGGCACTCAAAATCATACTTATCCCAGACTAATCCCCGATTAGTCCTCAAATGTACTCAGCTTCCCAACTGATTCATAGACATACCAATATCAACCAAACAGACTGAATAAAGGATGCTGGCACGCATTGATAAAATCTTATAGCTAAATACCTAATTCATAAAAAATAGCAAACAAAAACTCTTGCTACTAATCGATACTTGGAAACATAAAATACAGGAAACAGGAAACATAAAATACAACCTACAAAAAACAAAATGGACACAGAACACGGATATGGATACATGGGCTACTAAACAGAGTGTAAAAATGTTGCTACTAATCGATACACGGGAAAGTTTCACTACGGCAAGAATTCAACTAAAGTTTCCCCAAAACATGCCATTAAACACTAAAAAAAGCCAATTTTGATCACCAACTAATCCAAAAATTGAAGACATTTATATCACTAAAATGAACACAACATTGACATCAATCTATCAAATTCAGCTCAAACATCCAAAACAGAACTCAATCAACACGCCGAAATCAACAATAGATCCGATAACCAAATTAACAAAGTAACAAGCAGTGTATTAAAAATCGCTACACACTAGTACTACTGAAGCGGCCAGAGAGACCTTCGAGCCGTAATCAGTGACTAGTCAGGAAAAAGAGTCGGAGACAAATCAGGTTTTAAGTGACTATAGGCGGACCTAGTCAGTCTAGCAGTGTATTAAAAAGCAGAGCATTAAAAATCACTAGCAGCTACTAATGCAGCCAGAGACCTTCGAGGCCTAATCGGTGATTAGCAGAGACAAATCAGATTCTAAGCGACGAGGCGGACCTAGTCAGTCTAGCAGTCTATTAAAAATCATTAGCCGCTACTAAGGCCTAGGCCAGAGACCTTCGAGGCCTCATTGTAACTAGTCGGAGACAACTAGGCAGACCTAGTCAATCTAGCAGTGCATTACAAATCGCAGGGCGCTATAAAGGCGGCCAGAGACCTTCGACGTCTAATTGTTGACTAGTCGGAGAAAAATCAGATGTTAAGCAACTAGTCGGACCCAGTCAGTCTAGCAGTGTACTAAAAATCGCTAGGCGCGACCTTCAAGGCCTAATAGGTGACTAGTCGAAGACAAATCCTAGTCAGTCTAGCAGTGTATTAAAAAGCAGTGCATTAAAAATCGCTAGGAGCTACTAACACGGCCAAAGACATTCGAGGCCAAATCAGATTTTAAGCGACTAGGCAGACCTAATCAGTCTAGCAGTGTATTAAAAATCGCTAGGCGCTACTAAGGCAGCCAGTTACCTTCGAGGCCTACTCAGTGACTACTAGTTGCGAAACTAATCAGATTTTAAGCGACTAGGCGGACCTATCAGTCTAGCAGTGTATTAAAAGTCGAGGTGACTAAGCAACTAAGCAGTGTATTAAAAATCGCTACGTGCTACTAAGTCGGCCAGAGACTTTCGAGGACTGCCAGTAACTAGTCGAGACAAATCAGATTTTAAGCCACTAGACGGACCTAGTCCTAGTCAGTCTAATCATTCCAAATCAGATTCTCGATTTTGAGCACCTAAACAGCATAGCAGCCTTCATTTAAAACAGTCGTAACAAGTCATCGGAAAAAAAAAAAAAAAAAAACTCACACTCCTCCGGCGACTCCGCCGGCAATCAAAGACTTGCAAATACTAAAAATCGCATGACTCGGAGCCTTAACTCCTTCTCTCGCTAACTTAGCCTCCTCCGCCAGATTCACGATAGTCGATACAGCTGACTCGCCTGTCTTCACGTCCTCCGATGCCATCGCCGGAGCAATATCTCAAGTTTCCGGCGAATATTGAGAGTATTTTCCGATTACAGCTGATATTTTCTCGCCGGAGACGGAATAAGCATTTACGAGCGGGAGAGAAACGATGGAGGCGTTGAGAAAGAAGGGAAAGGGCAAGCGAGGAGAGAAATGGAATTTATTTTTATTTATATAATGGGGTGAGATAAGAGTGAGTGAGTTTTGTCACCCGCTGGTACGGTTAGTTATATTCTTAAACTGTCCTATGCTTGCGAATTAGGTTAGGGATAATGATGATTAGTTAGCTAAAACGCTGCGTTTTGGTGGGGTTTTACTTGTGTATTACGGCGTGATAGTTATCCTGTTATTGGATAAAAATGGTGATTATTTTTTATTTAGGGTTTTACGTGTATCACCAAAAATGTGATTACATAATTAAGTTATAGCCTTATTTTTATTATTTTTCCAGCTCAGATTAACTTTTTTAAAAGATCTATTTTCTTACTATTATTTTTTGTTTATCTGATTTTGTGATTCAAAATAAATCGATGTGGATTATCTGTTAAACTACAAATTTATGAGAATAATTGCTTACATGTATTTTCTTATCAACTTCAAACATTTTAAAAATAAAAAAAAATAGTATTTTTTGTCAAAAATTATAATTGGAACATTAAAAAAATTAATTTATTATTTCAATATTATAAATCGTGATAAAATAATAATGAATCATGATTGAAACTTTTATATATATATATAAAAAAAAACATGAAATTGAAACTTATTTATCAAATTTATTGACATTAGTTCATTTTTAGTGATTCATTTTATCATCATGCATGGGTATTATAATATTACTATGGAATTTTATTTTGATAGTTTAAAATTCAATTAACTGAATTATTTAACATAAATTTAATTAATTTCAATTAAGTTTTGAAAGTCTCCAATCACTCGACTAATGTCCACTGTCTATCATTGTCGTGTTCATCATCATTGTTATTATTATTATTATTATTTTTATTTTTTTTGAAAGGGTTATTATTATTATTATTATTATTATTATTATTATTATTATTATTATTATTATTATTATTATTATTATTATTCATGTCTATTTCTTATCCAAAGTGTCAAATTGTTTCTAGATGCCACATATAGCATAACTAGAAGGCAATATTTGATACCTAAGGTCCACAAATTTATGGATTTGTCAATATCAACCATCAAAGGACTTCTTCACTTCAAATTAATTAAAGGGGACACCATCATGTTGGAAATCATTTTCCTCCAATACAAAATGCAAACTAATTAAATTGGTAATATTTATTTTTATTTCAGCCACACACAAAAAAGCATGCCAACTAACATAACTTTTAGTATACTCTTTTATTTATTATTAGTAATAATTTTAAAAATTACTCATTTAATAGTTTCTTTTTACATAAAAAAAACTATTAAATGAGTAATTTGGAAAAAGGGAAAATTAGGCAAGAATTAAAGGGTTAATAAGTAGAAGAATGTACATATATCTTATACTCTTTTAGAGAAAGTTAAATCTTGTGACACATTGATTGAAATAAGATAATACTAAAATAGGTTATAGTTATAATTTATAAAAATTATTTTTTATTTCCCAATATGCCTAACTTGGAACTTAAAACATTTTTATCCTTTGGTTGAAGTGAATGGCTGTTATCTATATATATGCCTATGCCATTTGGAGATTTTTAGATTCTTTTGACAAATCATTATCTACCTTTTGCAACATGAATTGGGTAACAAAAAGTTGATAATGACTAATTCCCTTTTTGTTAGTTTTCGTAATTTTTGTTTCTAAAGTAAAAATATTCCCTAGATAAGCTTGTTTAATTTATGAAATGAGCAAAAGGCTATTGGTTTCAGATTTGAGGTTTTAGTTTATGGATAAAACTTTAGTTGGAGGAGCTCCATCTAAACGGGTGTTTGATAAGCCTCCGTCCGATGAACCGATTTATTTATTTTGTTCTTTAGATTTGGTGTAACTATAATTACTTTGTGTTTTATTTACTTTGTTTGTACTCTTTCTTATTTACTTTTAAATTAGTTTTTACTACATAATCTAATAGTGGATAAAATAAAATAATGATTATTTTATAAAAAATAAAACTAACTACAAAATTTTCCTTAAGTTTATTTTTGTACCTTTTTGGTTTGGGACAAATATACTTTGATGTGCTTAGGGGCCTCTTGTTGCCCATTTAAATGCAATAACATATATAAAGCCCATTAATGAGCTTATGGGCTTATTGTTTTACTTCTTACTATTTAACTTTACTAACTAACTGGTGAGTGAACTAATTGGAGTAATGAAATCATCTTAATTGACAAATCTAAACATAATTGGAGGACTTATCAATGTAGAAACCATGTAGACGGAACCGTAATGAAAATGTTATGCAGACTAACATTTTGTTAGCCATGTTTACATTTATGTGGACGTCACATATAAAGTTGTTTCTCCAATTGAGTTCATGACATGTTAATGAGTTGTCCGCTATGTTAGCATTCTACTAGAGCAAGTCATTAATTAAATTTGGCTTTTGTGACTTTACTCATGGAAATAGTATTATTTTTACGACTTTATTGACGAAAAATGACCACAGATACAATTCGTCTCCACTTTACTACCTATGAGTCCTTCCGCTCAACAATTGTCATAAAGATGTTATTAAGCAGGTCAAACTCAATCCATCAACTAATCCAACTTATAAAGATGGAAAGTAACTAATAGAACTCATCAAACGTGCAGGCAATAACATTGATAGTTGGTTTCCTTGTCATATGTTGAATTCATCATCAATTTGGGTTTTCTTTTGCTATAACTTAAAGAAATCATCACATTAGCAAATCCAGACCTAGTCACTGATCCACTTATATCATAATTAGTGCCACTGATTTTTATACATTTAAGTCCCTAATCTTTGTACATGTTAATGTGCCGAGTAAGTAAATATCAAACTATGAACTCCGGCTTAAAATGCACAACATATTCGTATGCATATGGTTATAAAAAAAGTAATTCATAATGAACTGTTAGGCCCAACATAAGGTATTTCGGCGCTTAGCTATTACCTCTTGAAAGGCACGATAGACTTTCCCATCAAATTTGAAAAGCGCTACAAAAGAAGTGATTATCCGTATGGTTAAAGAAACAATTAATTATATATACTACTCTCTATTCTCTTCACTAACTTTAACATTGAAGTTTTTCATCGGTAGCCATGCCTAGTGCGGACGAGCCCTCTTATTGGATACATCCGACCAACAGTGAGAACTTTTCATAAAAATATATAATTTCCAACGGAGATACAAGCCAAACATTTCGATTCGAATTAACAATCTACTTAGATAGGTCGATCGAGAATTCAATATATCAAACTGAAAGATTAGGGATGAATACATAAAATATGAAAAGTTAAGAGAACTCAAGATGTTCTTTTCCCTTTTCAATCACAATTTCAAGTGATATATATAGTTCTAACTTAGAGTCAAGAATACAACTACTCCATTATTATACATCTTTACACTTTTTAAAAGCTGAAATATTAGGCATGAAAATGGAAGAGAAGATGAAGAAGAGGGAAGAAGAAGTTGCCATTAATGTATGGGATTGTGGGAGTCCTTTATATGATTCATATGAAGTAGCTTCATTTGGTCAAATAATTGAAAGGCACATGATGAAATTACCATTTTCTTCTCCTTCTTTTGGATCAAAAAGATTCAAACTTTTTTCATCAAGTTTTTCAAGGGATGAAAACAAGAATGGTCTCGCAATCAAGAAGAAAGAAAACAAGATTCAAGAAAAGGGAATCTTTTCCAAGATGATGGGTTATTTCTTAAAAAGAAAAAAGGTCAAGCATAGAAATGGAATGTTGGATAAAAAACATTTTTGATACGGTTTGTGGAGATTATTAACATGTCATGGTTGATAAGGTTATCGTTTTTTATTTGTTTATATTGGTATGCGTATGAATGTTGTAAGTAAAATCAATAGCGATCAAAACTTATTTTTGAGAGTTGAATGCATGTCCTGTAATGAGTACAGTAGATGCCCAAATGTTTTGTAAAATAATTATACAAACTCACAAATTTGTTCATAGTATCAAACAATAAGCAAATGAATCCTCGTGTTCAATAAAGATTTGTCAAAAACACATGATTGCGTCTCGCGACAAATCAACAAATTACAAAAAGTTCATGACCGAATTGAAAAAACATGAAAAGTTCATGTACCTATTTTGTCTAAACAACAAAACACAAAAAATTGAAAACCTCAAAATGGTAAAGATTTTTTATATCCTTTCTTGTCATAAGTACGATGATTCTTGATTATTATATTCATGGATGAGAAATTCTATTGTATACCACCAATTGAAAAAGAGATGAATACCAATTCTCCGGAGATGATTGATTTCATTTTTTAGTGGACAGTTGCATTAAATCAAGAGCATGTTATAATTTTCTTTCAAAAAAGAAAGAGCATATATATTATAATTTCACATTCATGCATATAAATTTATAATCATGACCCATTAGAAGTATGGTAAGATCGAAATCGTTTCTTTACAAACTGCTGCTCTTTCTTTCTCACATTACACACTAATAATATTTTAATTTTTTATAGTTTCTGATCAATTTGTGTATGAAAAATCAGATAATGTAACAAAAGAATAGGATTTTTCGAAATATTTTTTTTTCTTAACATAAACCTGATGCTAATTACATCCATGGTGATGATTTTTCTTAATATAAAGATTACTGAAAAGCCTTGTTGGTTGTGTGTACAAATACGGACCCTGATTTTTGAGGTTGTTCCAGGCCTCTAGCTCCATAATAGGAATACCATGAAAATAAACTATTTCAATATCGCAGACACTCTCATCAAAGCTAATATTCCCTCTAACTGGCAAACTATTATTAATAACTACTATGCAGGTTCTGATCAATGGCGAAGCATCGAATAGCTTTGTTCCTTCCAGAGGAGTCAGACAAAGCCGCTCGATCTCCCCCTATCTCTTTGTCTTGTGTATGGAAAGACTTGATCATTTGCTTCGGGATGCAATTGCTATAACAAAATCTCTCCTATCAAGTTTTCCAAACAAGGCCCACCGCTCAACCAATTGTTCTTCGCAGATGATCTGTTTGTCGTCCTAAATGTTGACATAGAGTAGATCAACAATTTCATGTCATTATTGGAGGAGTTCTGCCATTACTCGGGTCAAAAAGTCACTCTCCAGAAATCCAAGCTTTGTGTTTCTAAGAATGTCCTTAATAGCCTTGTCAAGAATCTAAGCCAGACCCGCAACATTCCTCTGACAAAGTGGCTTGACAAATATCTAGGGGTTCTTCTACTTCGTGATAGAGTTTCTAAAAACACTTTTTCGGAGATAGTGAACAAACTCAAGTCTAAGTTGAGCTCTAGGTAAGCGAAGTCTTTATCCATGGCAAGAAGGGTAACTCTTATCCATTCTGTCATTTCAGCCGCCTCTGGTCATATTATGCAAACAAACTTATTCCCTAACGGAGTCCTCAATAGCATGGATAAACTTAATAGAGGCTTCCTTTGGGGCAACACTTCTGAGTCGAAAAAGCTTCATCTCGTTCCTTGAGATTATGTGTGCCTTCCTAAAAGTAATGGTGGCTTGGGGAACAACATAAGATTCTAACTGAATCTTTCTTATGAAGCTTTTGTGGCATCTCTGGAAGACCCCGAATGCCTTATGGGCCTCGGTTTTAGCTTCTAAGTATTGCAAGGACATTATTTTTTGTGGTCAGGAGCGTATCGCCCGGGACCGATCTCATCTCTGGAAGAGTATTCATGACAAGCGACAAACTTACCTCGTTTTGGGATGACAAGTGGCTAGATAATCGTATTCTTACGAATGAGACCACTCGCCGATTGAGGGTTTTCTTTCGAATTGGAAAGTGGTTGACCTTCTCAATGAATCCACTGGGTGGAACTGGGAGATTCTAGAGAGTTATTTGGATAAGGAAATTTTGTTTCAATTGCACGCCATAACCGGTGTAAAGGCCTTCGACGTTGGGGATATGTCGTCTTGGAATAACTCTGTGGATGGTGCCTTTTCTTGCAGGTCAACCTACTCCATGTTAATCAATCGTGATATCGGTCTTCACAATTCTCCAATCTTCAAATCTGTTTGGAAGCTCCAACTCCCTTACCGCATAAAACACTTCGCATGGCTTAGTCTTCATAATCGTCTATTGACTAATGTTGGGCGTCACAGACAACATCTAATTGATCACACTTGCTGCCCACAGTGCACTCTCTCCTCGAAATCCATTTGCCATGCCTTTCGGGAAGGCAACACTAGTGCAAGTACGTGGAAGGAACTTATCCCCCGACACCACTGGTCTGAATTTTTCTCCACTAGTGAAGATGATTGGTTCTTTAATTGCTTGAATCGTCCCGAGGTCTCTTTTGGCTTCAATAATTGGAAACAAGTATTCATTATTGCTACTAGTATCCTTTGGTCTTAGAGGAATAAGGCCTTATTTGAAGCTAGCTTTGCCCTTCCTTACCGAAAGAGTTGTTATATTTAGATTAAGATTGCGGAGAACAAGGCATGTTGGACCCCATGTCAAGCTTCTCTCCTCAAAAACCAAAGAACCAAGCGTTCTCACATCTTTAAGGAAAGCAGCCAGTATGCAGATCGCCTCGCCAAAAGTGCTTCTCTCCTCAAAAACCAAAGAACCAAGCACTAGTTAGGCTGGGCCAAACCGAATCCCCCCTTCCTGAAGTTGAACACTGATGGGTCTCCGTCAGATGATAGCAGTCAAATTGTAGCTTGGGGTATTCTCAGAAATAATAATGGAATGTGAATCGGTGGTTTTGTACATAGGCTAAACTATGGGGTATTCTTTCGGGCTTAAGGCTAGTGGCTGCAAAGGTATATCGAAGCTAGACGTGGAGTCACATTGTTTTGAAGCGATAAATTTGATTAACAATCCTTGTCCGATTCACCACCCTTCTCACTCTTTAATTTGGTCCATCCAGCTCTTAAAAGAGGGGTTTCCAAACATCAAAATTTCTCACATCTTTAGGGAAAAGAAGTTAGTATGCAGATCGCCTCGCCAAAAGTGCTTCTCTCGACCCCCCCCCCCCTCCCCCCCTTGAGTGCCACTATCCTGGATCAAGCTCCGATAATGGTGGCTTGGGGAACAACATAAGATTCTAACTGAATCTTTCTTATGAAGCTTTTGTGGCATCTCTGGAAGACCCCGAATGCCTTATGGGCCTCGGTTTTAGCTTCTAAGTATTGCAAGGACATTATTTTTTGTGGTCAGGAGCGTATCGCCCGGGACCGATCTCATCTCTGGAAGAGTATTCATGACAAGCGACAAACTTACCTCGTTTTGGGATGACAAGTGGCTAGATAATCGTATTCTTACGAATGAGACCACTCGCCGATTGAGGGTTTTCTTTCGAATTGGAAAGTGGTTGACCTTCTCAATGAATCCACTGGGTGGAACTGGGAGATTCTAGAGAGTTATTTGGATAAGGAAATTTTGTTTCAATTGCACGCCATAACCGGTGTAAAGGCCTTCGACGTTGGGGATATGTCGTCTTGGAATAACTCTGTGGATGGTGCCTTTTCTTGCAGGTCAACCTACTCCATGTTAATCAATCGTGATATCGGTCTTCACAATTCTCCAATCTTCAAATCTGTTTGGAAGCTCCAACTCCCTTACCGCATAAAACACTTCGCATGGCTTAGTCTTCATAATCGTCTATTGACTAATGTTGGGCGTCACAGACAACATCTAATTGATCACACTTGCTGCCCACAGTGCACTCTCTCCTCGAAATCCATTTGCCATGCCTTTCGGGAAGGCAACACTAGTGCAAGTACGTGGAAGGAACTTATCCCCCGACACCACTGGTCTGAATTTTTCTCCACTAGTGAAGATGATTGGTTCTTTAATTGCTTGAATCGTCCCGAGGTCTCTTTTGGCTTCAATAATTGGAAACAAGTATTCATTATTGCTACTAGTATCCTTTGGTCTTAGAGGAATAAGGCCTTATTTGAAGCTAGCTTTGCCCTTCCTTACCGAAAGAGTTGTTATATTTAGATTAAGATTGCGGAGAACAAGGCATGTTGGACCCCATGTCAAGCTTCTCTCCTCAAAAACCAAAGAACCAAGCGTTCTCACATCTTTAAGGAAAGCAGCCAGTATGCAGATCGCCTCGCCAAAAGTGCTTCTCTCCTCAAAAACCAAAGAACCAAGCACTAGTTAGGCTGGGCCAAACCGAATCCCCCCTTCCTGAAGTTGAACACTGATGGGTCTCCGTCAGATGATAGCAGTCAAATTGTAGCTTGGGGTATTCTCAGAAATAATAATGGAATGTGAATCGGTGGTTTTGTACATAGGCTAAACTATGGGGTATTCTTTCGGGCTTAAGGCTAGTGGCTGCAAAGGTATATCGAAGCTAGACGTGGAGTCACATTGTTTTGAAGCGATAAATTTGATTAACAATCCTTGTCCGATTCACCACCCTTCTCACTCTTTAATTTGGTCCATCCAGCTCTTAAAAGAGGGGTTTCCAAACATCAAAATTTCTCACATCTTTAGGGAAAAGAAGTTAGTATGCAGATCGCCTCGCCAAAAGTGCTTCTCTCGACCCCCCCCCCCCTCCCCCCCTTGAGTGCCACTATCCTGGATCAAGCTCCGATAAAGATTCTTCATATTATTAACGAAGACACCATAGGAGTTTCTCTCCCTCGTTTCATTGTTGTTTCATACCTTTCTCTTTTCCTTTTCGTTCTTTATTTGTTTTTCTCTTCCCTTTGTTACCAAAAAAAAAGTGTCTCTATATTTCTAAAAAAAAATCTCTATATTTCTAAAATTCCCATGACCTCCACATTGCCGTTTTCTATAATACTTGGTTTAGAAATAACATTTCTCAATATGTCTGTTTCTGTCAAAAATTAATATAAAAGAACGTCAACCAATTTCCATAATCTCTACATTGCCATTTTATATAGTACTTGGTTTAGAAATAACATTTCTCAATATGTCTGTTTCTGTCAAAAATTAAAATAAAAGACGGTAACCAATTGGTTTAAGTAACATAATATTATTGCCTGTAATCAAACCAAACAGTCATTGGTTAAGTAATATGGTATTTACTATTTCCTGTAATCTAACCAAACAGTCTAAAGTTTAAATCCCTACAACCCCAGGTTGCAAACCAAAACTATAGCTGTAAACGGGCTAAGCTTTGGCCTACTTGGGCTCTGCCACGGCCCAATTTGTATAGAAGCTCATCTATTCACAAGCTTCTCACAGGCCTTCTGGCTCTTAAAGCTCACAAGCTATCAAACGAGCTGCTCAAGTCATTTCTAGACTTCACACAAAAGAACAGAAGCGTTTTTAACAGTTCCAAAGAGAACCAGTTCTACAGCATCTTTACTGAGGGCGTATGCAACTAAATAATGCTCACACCACACAGCTATTTGTTTATGAACAGTTGCTGCGTATATATAGGCAGTTGTTGAGTAGTAGGTAAAGTTTTCAAGCGATGTGGGATTGCACACTACCACTTTTAATATTTGCCGGTTCACATCCTCCTCTCTTTTTTTCACTTCACATATTAATTATTATATTTTCCTTCTTTTTTTTGGTAACATTATATTTTCCTTTTGGAATATTCTATGGTCACTTTGTTTTTCACAAAGTAATCATTAGTACTTTGTTTTGTCAACCATTGGATCATGGGTTAAAAACTAATCCAATGGTGAAAAAGACAAAGTATAGACAAAGTAAGGGAAAAACAAAGTAACCATAGCCTACACCTTTCCTTTTTGGTATACATATATTATTAATCCGTATATATAAATACGGGCTATAAATATACTTCCAATATTATAATAACAAATCTATATTCTATATAAAGGAGTAACAATAACGATGAGGTGTCATCGTCTCATTTTTTCACTCAAAAAATGCTTACATGTCAAATTCTCAATTTTTTGATTTATTTTTTCATTAATTTAGATTTAAATCAAATATTAATATTGTCATGATTTTCTTTCTTATTTTGCAGTTTTATATTTCAATTATGTGATTTACTTTTCTATTTTCCGATTTTATATTTCAATTAGTATCAAAAAATGATATAGTTTACATATTAATAATTAATAATTTGACATAAGGCAATATATAAATAATAATAAATGACTCATATATTAATAGAAATTTTAATTGCCTTTTAAAATTATTAGATATTTAATTTTCAGTTAATATGATTTTACTTACCATCATTAACTATTCAATCAATTATTTTTGCCTTAACTTAAATTCAGAACAATTAAATTTCAATAAAAAAAATTCGGAACAAATTAGGTATTCATTTTCGCAATTAATAACTATATTTTCTAAAAGAACATATTTTGTTTACTTATTAATTTAATTTTCGTTTGTTTTGAAATTATCAATTACTTAATTTCCAATTAAGATTAATATATTTCTAATATGTTTTTTTTTGTCAAAATTTTCATATAATTTTTTATTTGTTTGACCGTGATTTGATTTTTCATTTTTAATATCATTTATAAAAGTTATATTTATGAATTTTAGGAAACATGGGTTGAGTAAACATGTGGTGCTTATTGAAACACTTTTAGTCGATTATATTATTTTTGTAAACTTATTTCTAAAACAATAAGTCAAAATTGAAGAAAACAATAAAAATAAAAAATGCGCAAAAAATCTCAAAT
Source organism: Euphorbia peplus (assembly GCA_028411795.1). NCBI lineage: Eukaryota > Viridiplantae > Streptophyta > Magnoliopsida > Malpighiales > Euphorbiaceae > Euphorbia > Euphorbia peplus. Next base: position 33,098,285 of record CP110839.1, read on the forward strand.
GATTCATTTCCCTTGCCTAAATTATACTCTATAATTTCTCGAAAACTATATATATAGTTATTAAATTAAAGGAGTAACAATGACGATGAGTTGTCGAGCTTTCATTTTTTTTTGGTTTATTTTCTTACGTGTCAATTTTTCCTTATTTTGAGGGATTATTAGTTTTTTTAATAAAATTTCATTTCCTTATTTCTAAAATCTCTTTGCATGGGAAATTTTAGTGTGATTTAGTTTAATATATGGTACTCGCGACTAATGTCATTTATACCCATCAATTTTGGCACTTTCCGTACCAGTATAATTACCCTAATGAAACACTTTTGCAATCTCATACCCTTATCCGTGTAAATAGCGGGTACCCGCGGATAACCATACCCGTTTATACATTATATACACTAACAAATTACAACTTAAACAAAAAAACATAATTTTTTTGAAAAAAGTGTCCAAAAACATCCATACATAAATGAACTATAATACTGTGTTTATTTGTAATGAGCTTCACCAAATAATGAGACATTATTATAAACATATCTTACATTATTTAGTAATATTTTAATGTGTATATTTTGTCAAAACAAATTTTATTAAGTGTATGAATTATGTATTATTTTTTAACGAGACGGGACGGGTACAGGTACAGGTACCCATTACTCTCGAATATATCACGGCTACTGAGTACCCTAGAGGGTAATCTCATGCCCGTCGCGGGTAGTGTTTTAAATCTCATCCCCGTTCCGTACCCTTTTAGACCAGTTATGGGTAGACCAATTAGAAGCGGATAATATTAGATACCTGTGAGTAGGGTAACCATTGACATCCCTCCCTAGACAATACACCTTAACATTAATTATGCTGATAATAAATACAATTAAAATCGTTTTTAAAAGAAAAATGGAAATTAAAGCATTTTCATTTCCTATTTACAACCCTTTATGAAAATTTCCTTTTTGTGATTATAAAATAAAATTAATGCAAAACAACTGAAATATGTGTTATGCATTTTGTTTTATACTGTCATTCGTATGGTATTTACTATTTAGGTAATGAATCTGGAGAAATTCTCTTATGAACCGGGTGCAATGAATCCGAGCAAATGAAATTAGAGAAATATACCATCTCATTAGAAGATGATTGGTGTAAAGAAAAAATTGTATCTAATTGACACATGTCTATTCAGCGGGTCCCTTAAATCGAAACTGTAATAAAATTTGACATAAAGTTAACATAATATTTCAAAAAAATATACGTTCTCACAATCCGTGCATAGCACGGGCCAAAAACTAGTCCAATATTATAAAAAAGAAGAAAAACAATTCTAATATTATAAACTTTTTTGTGAAACTTTCTTTTATTGATGATTAAAATCTACAAATTCTTTTATGTTAACTAACATAGAACTATAATTAGAATTCCTTCCTTTCATTACTCACTCATACGATGTTGTTAACAATAACAGAAGTATAGTAAGAATTAGCAGGATTTTGTTGAAAAGTTTAACTATTAACAATTCTAATATTAACAAATTGACAATCGTAAATAGTTGGAATATTTTTTTTCCTCATAAGTCACATAACGACATGAATTTATAAAAAAAAAAAACTAAGATCCAAAAGTTCAATACCCAACACAAATTAATTACCCAAAGTTGCTTCTTCTAGCTAATGATTTAATTTTTTTTTTATCATAATTAGAAAGGTTTAATCTTGTTCCAATAATGGTGGTGATGTTGATAAGCCAATAGTCATTGAGATAGAGATGGTGGAAGCTGCAAAGCTACTTTTTAGATAAAATAATATCGTAGTTTACATCAGCAAAATTTATCATTTTCTTAATTTTGTAAATAAAACAAACAACGATCTTTTATTTTCTCAAAGCAAGCCGTAATCTTTTATTTACAAAAGGGCAAAATCACCAAATATCTATTTCCAATTGACCCTAAAATTCATGTTTCCCAGGAATGATTAAATAAACAAATTGATTAACTAGTTATCTGAAAAAAAAAAAAAAAAAAACATAACATAATTCTTTTCGACACAAAAACAATATTGATCAATAATATTGACTCAGTCACACGGAATATGTGTACTCATTAAATAAATACTGTCTGTTACTAAAAGAAAATTAAATAAATACTGTCTTGTTCTAGAATTTGACATAGTCATATGGTTGACCATTTATTCGTATTATGATATTGAAAACAAAGTCAAGTAGCTAAAATGTAATTTTACACCAAATTACATTGCTCAATCTTAAAAGAAAAAGAACTGTAAATTGAAAACAATAAATTTAAAATTAAGGGTTTAAAACAAATTATGCAATAATCTTATAATCATAAAAAGTCTATACATTTATATAGCATACCAAATATTGACAAGCCTCATCTGATATGCTATCATAAACCAATCATTAAATAAAATCTTATGTTGCCAAAAGAAATTAATTAAAATCTTATTCATTAACCAGAATTTAAAATTGATGTTAATGTGTTTAGTTTGAGTGGTAAGTTTGATTTGGGTTTGTATATTAAACTACCAAATAAACTTAGCACAACTTTACAAGAAAATTTAACATGCTCTTAAATAGAATCTGAAAATCATATAATAAACTGAATTTATTTGTTTTTAATTATTATTAAGTTTAATACATTCTCAATTACCTTAATTTGTCAATTTTTACATTTGGCTTCTTCAACTCGAGGGATAATCTATTAGCCATTTAAATTTATCTTTTTGTCAACTAGCCCTCTCAACTAACTAAATCAACACACATTGCCCCTTTTATGCTGACTCTTTCAACCAGATCCTTCTAAAAATTGTAAGTCTTCCCGCATGCGGCTCATGACATAAATTTGTTATTATCACTTTTATGATTTGACAAAATGTTACGTCCGTCCAAAAGTGTCTAACTGTATTACATTTAATAAATTGGAAAAGCTAGTTGTAAAAAAGAAAAACTATAAATTCAAGTGGTTGATATGTTGTTACACAAGTTAAATGGTTAAATGAAAAAAAAGGACAAGTTTAGGGGTGAGAGATGTATTAAGCCTTGTTATATCATTATTGCTACTTTACAGATTTCCCCATTTAGCCTCATATTTTCTGTTTGTTTTGCAAAAATTCCAAAAGATTTGGACATTGACATTTGTGTACATTTTTTTCTCTTTCTAAAATCTCTGTCTGTTGAATATTTCTTTATCCAAAAGAGGAATTAGTCAAATATACTCAATTTATTAAGATTTGTTCTTCTGGGTTGTTTTCATTTTTCTTTCTGAGGTTTATCAATGGCAGAAAGATTGAAAGTTCGTTTAGTTCGTTGTCCAAAGTGTTCAAATTTGTTGCCAGAGCTTCATGATTACTCTGTTTATAAATGTGGTGGATGTGGTGCTTTTCTGAGAGGTTAGTTTTTGTTAGAGATTACTATAAAAGATGTCTTTGAGTCTTGACTAATTAGCTCGTTATATTTCATAATCTGTTTTCTATTGTTTGTTTTGTTATGAGAAAGTGAGGTAAAATAAAAGAAAATTTTGGAATTAGATTGTCCAGTTATTCATTTGAGGCTTTCAAGCTATCTACTTATACTCACTGTTGTAAACAATGTCGGAAATGTCTAGACCCGCCTAAGTGTTCAAAATTGAGTATAAGATTTGGTGCGGACCGTTTAGACTCTGAAAATCCAACTTATCATCGAATAGTTGCTTGACTAATCCTAGTTAATCCTCAAAGCTATTTGTTGACCGACTAGTGTCTAGCGTCTTTTATTAGTTTTCTAGCCACTGTCTAGACACTCAAAGTGGAGTATCTGATTTGAACCGTCCAGATTGTGTAGTCTTGAAGATCCAATTTATCGTTGACCAGTTTCCTTGCTAATCCTAGATTAATCCTCAAAGGGTATCAGCTACCTGACTAGCGCCTAACGTCTTTTATTACCCGTCTAGCCACTGCCTGGACGCTCAACTTTGAGTATCTGATTCGGACTGACCATATTGTTTAGGCCACCTAAATGCTGAAAATCCGATTTATGACCAACTAGTTCTCTAACTAATCCCAAATAGTCCTCAAAGGTAATCAGCTCCCGACTAGCGCCTAACGTCTTTTATTAGCCGTCTAGCTCCTAGACTAGAGTAGACCGTCTAAACCGCCTGAAAATCCGACTTATGACCGAGTAGTTTCCTTACTATCTCGAATAGTCCTCAAAGGTTATCGGCCGCCTGAATTGCTTAGACGTACTTTCTTGTTTTATTGATCATAAAACTTAACTAGTAGATATTTTGATATGAATTGAGTTTTATGGTTTTCTTATTTCACAGCAAGGAAAAAAGTCTCTTTGAATGGTGGAGTATCAGAGAAGCTTGAAAAGGAGAAAAGAGGAGAAGATTTTGAGAAATTAAAGAGTTCATCAGTAAGAGAAAATGGTGATTATTTAGACATTGCATCTGCAAATGAGAATGAGATCAATGGAGATTTTCATAATAAGAGCGAAGATATAATCTTTAAGCAAAGAAACGATGATTCAAAGCAACCGAATGGGTCTAGTGTTGATCGGATGAACGTGACAAACGAGTCGTGTCAAGCAGATTATGTCATGAATATATCTAAGTCAGTTTATTCAAATGAGTCGTGTCAAGCGGATTATCCCATGAATAGATCTAAGGCGGTTTATTCAAACGAGTCGTGTCAAGCGGATTATACCATGAACAGATCTAAGTCAGTTCGTACAAATCGAGGACAGGTTTCAGTGTCTGCTGAGCCTTTGAGACAAGAAGCTATTCGGGGTGACTGGGATTCGGGTGCACATGTGAATCGAATGGCTGATAACCCAAGCAGACTTTCGAGATTTGGTTATCCGGAGAAGGGATCTTCTAGCTATCAGTTGAGCTCTTCTGCTTCTACAAATGGTAAGCAAGTGAAGAATTTTGATGATTTTAATGGTAACAGATTTGCACATTTGGAGCTGGACCGTGTCGAGCTGCTAAGGAAGTTGGATGAATTGAAAGAACAAATCTGCAGAAGTGATTCTGTCAAGCGTGCCGAAAGGCGGACCTATGATCAGCATATCGAGGTGAAAAACTTCTACTTTCCTCAGCCGCATGCGAATGTGTATCCTCAATTTGAACAAGTTCCATCTCATGGTCACTCGTGCGGGGAATACATAGATTACAATCAAGAACAATTTGTGCCTTATCGCGAAAGAAGTTTGTATCACGGGCCTGCTTGTCCATGTATCCGCTGCTGCAACACCAAACAGCAGGATGCTTCGGAAGTTCGTGCTGTTTTTGGTGAGAAAAGATCTATAGCAAATCGTTTCATGTTGCCTCTGAGAGATGCAAAGTCCGACTCTAGATGGCCTAATAATTACTTTGATTCAAGTATCGATACGTTTCATCCAGGGAAGGCGGCTGCATTGCCGTCAAAAGATGCAAATTTAGGCTCTAGATGGCCTAGTCATTACATTGATCCGAATATTGGTACTTTTCATCCGGGGAAGGCAGCAGTATCCCGTCGAACCGTGCATCCTATGACAGGCGGATCACCATTTATAGCATGTAATAGTTGCTTTGAGGTACTAAAACTGCCGAAATTGGGGACGAAAATTCAGCATATTAAGATCAAATGTGGTGCTTGCTCAACTGTATTGTTACTAGAATCTAAGAACAAAAAGCTAACGATCACCGTTCGGGAAGACAGCGTTGCTAAAGCATCGAAAAAAGGTCTCTTGAGGCCACGTAATGTTAGGTTTTGTACCGAAGAAACAGAATGCTCGGTGGATTTCAACAATACTGATGATTACAAGAGGCAAAATTCAACCAAATCAGAGAAAGAAGAGGCAGAAACGGCTACTCGGTCCTACATTTCCTCGAACAACAAGGATGATACTAGTCAGGATATGGATAGAATCATTCTTACGAGCAATTTTTCGTATGTTTCCGAGATGCCAAGTAAAGATATCAATGCTACAAAAGATGGAGTTGTTCTGATGAATTCTTTTGAGAAGAACTTGGAGAAAAATGAATCATCAGAAACCGAAATGGAATGTTCTTCAAATGAATTTGATTTATCTCAAGATTCTATTGAGGTGAAAGTGAGTGAAAACATTTCTGTTTTTGTTAATGGTCATCCAATTCCTGATCATATTGTGAGAAAAGTTGAGAAGCTGGCAGGGCCGATTCAACCCGGAGATTACTGGTACGTGCTGGCTATGTATACAAAATTGAAATTTATCTCAATAAGGTCTGTCAAATTTAATTTTTGTTACGATATAAACAGGTATGATTTTGAAGCTGGATTTTGGGGTGTTATGGGACATCCTTGCCTTGGCATAATTCCTGTAAGTTTTATTTCTTGGGAAAAAACATATTAATCCCTCTTATTTTTTCAGTTTTGCAGATTAGTATCTTTCAATTTCGTATATTGAGTTCTCGATCAATTATAATCACACACATTACGCCCCTAGTTACGACAAAAGTTAGCTGTAAACATAATTAAAGTTAGAGAATATTGTTATACATTTCATATGAACATTATTTTCGAACGGTAGAAAATGCAATATCAGACAGATTACGAGTAACAATCAGCGTAGTGAAAGACGTTAGGCACAAGCCAGGTGGCTGAGGACCTTTTATGATTAATTGGGGACAAGTCGAATTTGAGCGTCTGGTTGAGCCTAGGCGGTCCAGTTGGTCCAAATAAAATACTCGATTTTAAGTGTCTAGACGGGGCCTGGATGGTCAAGCGGCATTCGTTTACAATATTGATAAAAATGTTCACGGTTAATGATGTAAATCAAGCTCGCCCGGACCGAATAGTTCCCACCTAGTAGCTTAAACCAAGAATCCAATTAAGCCGCCTAAACCTGCCTAGGTGCTTAAAACCCGACTTGTCTCTAACTAGTTCTCCGACTAATCTCCCACTTTCTGTAGATCCTTAGCACCTAATGTCTTTTGTAACAATCGGGGACTTAATCAACAAAAACCGCCTAGTTCACACCTAGGAGCTAATCCGTCTAGACAGACTAAACCATCTAAACCTGCTTACACACTTAAAATCCGACTTCTCCCCAACTAGTTCTCCTACTAATCTCCGAAGGTCTCTAGTCCCCCGACTAGAGTCTAACGTCTTTTACTTGATTGAATCATAACTAACTTACTCAGTATCTGACTTGCCCCCAACTAGTATACGGACTGATACCCCACTGGTCTCCAAAGGTCCCCAGCAGCCCGACTAGTACCTAACATCTTTTACCACTTTGTTCACTGCTAATTTTTCTAACAATTGGGGACTTAATAAAAAAACTGAAAGATCAAGACCCTAAAAACGCGTCTTCCCCCCTTATTTCTTAGATCAAAATGTCAAGATTATCAACTAATCATGCATGATAATGTTGTTTTGCAGCCATTTATAGAGGAATTTAACTATCCAATGCCAAGAAATTGTGCAGCTGGAAACACTAGTGTATTTGTGAATGGAAGAGAGCTAAATGAGCAAGATTTGAAACTTCTTGCAAGCAGAGGATTGCCAATCACTGAAGACAAGTTTTATATAATGGAAATTTCAGGGAGAGTTTATGATAGAGATACTGTTAAAGAGCTTTATTGCCTTGGTAAACTTGCCCCTACGTAAGTCTTTATCTTATTCTCTCTAATTATCATGTCTAGAGGTCCGGGATAAGGTGCAAAAATACTTCTATCGTTGTTAAGTGAGAGCCATTTTTGCTCCCCGATTAGCTCAGTAATGTGGAGATAGGAGAGTTGAAGTCTCTCTCTCAAGGGTGGTTATACTGGAGGCCAGGCTGCTCGGGGGTGCTCCCATGTCTCCATCTTGCTTTTAGTGTCATTAAAAAGCCGAAATCTTTTGTTCATGTATTCTGCACCAGCTGCACATCAGTTGATACATAATGTAAGAGTTTGGCGGGCTCTTCGGATATGTTAGAATCTGAATAAGATGAGACTCACACGAACTCTTTAATCATGTTCAAAATAGGCGCAACGTGTAGTACATTGTAGTGCTAGAGGGTTGCCTCGTTCAGGCCTCTTGACATTCTTTCTGAGGATTTGCTATGGTGCTAGTCATAGCCGACTGTTCGTGCTTAGCTTTCTCTTCTTCTTTTCTATATCTTATCCCGAGCCTTAATCATAGTCGACCAAACTTCTCAACCATTTGGTGCCTCAAAGAGGATAAATGCAACTACAATTACTCGACTATATATGTTGTTCCAGTCACTATATACTTCATTTGTACTATAAAAATAAACATAATATCACATATTTAACACGACTTACGGTCCATAGTCAAATTATGCCCCTTTTGTTTGGCGGACTTCTAATCACTTTTGTGACACAGATTGAGGTCCGCCGTGATGAAAGAATAAGTAAATTTGAGTAACTATAGTTGCGTTCTACACCCTCAAAATACTAGTAATTGTACTAATTAATTTGTGTTTTATGATGTCTGCTATTTTTAACAGAGTTGAGAAGCTGAAGAGAGGCTTTGGAATGAAGGTTCCAAGAAAGCTATTGACAAATTAAATTTTGGTCTAGTAATATTGTTCTGCTGTATATATATTGTTTTGTTAATGTGGAAAAACCAATAATGATTAATTTGATCATCATAGATAAATTAATAAATAAAGTTTTGTTAGATTGGTTAAATTACCACACTTTTGTCTTCCAAGTTTTATTGTTAATATATTTTACTACATGCACATACTTTAAAAAAAAAAAAAAAACTGCATCAAGGTGTGCTTATGCATAATTAGATGATTATTGAGGGTGTGGTAAAAAGATACGAGTAATAATTATTGAGGGTTAATAATGAAAGGAACAAATTTCAAGTTAGGTTACCATTTAATACATCAAGGTGATGAGACTTTAATTAATTTAAAATTAGAATCATCTCAATCTCAATGAGGGATTTGTAGTTGAAGAATAAAATAAGGGAGTTACTATACATTGACCCCCTAAATTACTAAACATCGACCCTGGCCCACCCCTGGCCCACATTTGAAATTATTTTTACCCATTATACCCCTTCTTTCCCTTTTCATTAATTATTTTTAAAATTTTATTTAAAATAATATAATCATGAATATTCATTTATAATTAATATTTTTTTAATATTTAACTTTAGAAAATTAATCCGTTATCTTTAATCTCAAAATTAGTTCGTTCTTTTAAATCTAAACATTAGTCCGTAATTTTTTAAATCTAAAAAATAGTCCATGTTTTCAAAATTTCAAAAAAAAATTCGACATCTAAAAATTAGTCCGTTGAATATATATTAACTACAAATATCAAATATTTATGAGAATATAGTTCGTTCCCGATTCTAATGGATAAAACTTTGATAATTCTTCGTACGACAAAAAGTTTCATTTATATAGTTCGTTTCCGAGTCAAACGGATAAACCTTGATATCCGTGCTAATGTATCGTTAAAGTTTCGGTGGCGTTGTGTCTTCGAATCAGTAATCTTCTTGTATTGATTGATTAAAAATTTATATTCTTTTAAAAAATAATACTTTAGTAAAAATAAAAAATTGAAAATGAAATTGACGGTCATGATGACCGTCTATTCCATGGTGATGAAATATTATCTTAAATTCTAAATTCATTATTTTTCCAAGTTTTATTTTGTAACCCTAATCCTAACCCTGACTCTGATTCTATACTTTAAACCCTGAATCCTTTTTTTTCTGGAAGTTTCTTATTAAATTTCTAGCCCTATCCCTAAATCTCATACCCTTACCTCAAATACTACCTTAAACCCTAAATCTATTTATTTTGCAATTTTTTAATTAAATTTCATACCCTAACTCTAAATCTCATACCCTAACCCTAAATACAATGATAGCATTTAACTATTGTTTTGAAAAACAAACTAATTTTGAGATGTTTTAAAAAGTCGGACTAATTTTTAGATTTTGGGACTCTAAATCTCATACCCTAACCTTAAATACAATTATTTACCTTTTTGTCTCATTTAATTATTATTTTCAAAAACAGACTTGAGATGTTTTAAAAAGTCGGACTAATTTTAAAAAATTTAAACATATTTCAAACATAATATATTTAATACTGTTATAATGAATTTTGTTAAGCACAGTTCTAGCTAACTGTCATTGTCGTATGCCAATTAATTTTTTATGTTTAAATATTAAATTTATAAAAAAAATAAAAAAAATGAAAATGGTATGGACGGTCGATGGTCACCATGACCCTAACCCCACATACTACCTTAAACCATAAATCCATTTATTTTGCAATTTCTTTTATTAAATTTCATACCCTAACCCAAAATCTCATATCGTAAACTTAAATACTACCTTAAACCTCAAAACTTTGAACCCTAAATACTACATTAGGATATTATGAAGTTAATGAAAAAACATGATATAATTTTAAAGTGTTTCAATCAAGTTCGAATTTTTTCTTAATTTAATTTGATCGTGTAATCTATGTTTTTAATTATTATTAAATATAATTATCTATCTTTTTGTCTCATTTAAAAAAAGGAACTAATTTGAGATTATTTTAAAAATGGACTTATTTTTAAATTTTGAAAAAACGTGCTAATTTTGGGACATTGAGCAGACGGACTAAATTTTTGAATTTTTAAACACATTTCAAACAATATATATTTAATTTTATTATTTTGAATTTTATTAATTAATTAATATGGCTTTTTTTCGAAAGAAATTAATTAATATGTTAAAAAATTAAATTTAGAAAAAAAACAAAAAACAAAATATTTTTTCAAATTTAAAAAAATAAATAAATTTTTTTTCAAACAAAGGTATATGTTAAAAAATTAAATTTAGAAAAAAAACAAAAAATAAAATATTTTTTCAAATTTAAAAAAATAAATAAATTTTTTTTCAAACAAAGGGCGACGGTCACTGTGACCGTCGCCGCCGGGGTGACGACGGTCATTCTGACCGTCGCGGCCATGGGGGCGACGGTCAGTCCGACCGTCGCAGCCATGGTGGCGACGGTCAGCGTCGCCACCTTTAAACTTTTTTTTTCCGAATAATAAATAAAAAAATTAAATACAAATAAAGGGCGACGGTCACTGTGACCGTCGCCGCCATGGGGACGACGGTCACTCCGACCGTCGCTGTCGTGGTGGCGACGGTCACTCCGACCGTCGCCGCCATGGGGGCGACGGTCAATGTGACCGTCGCCACAATAATTTTATTTTTTATTTTTTATAAATAATTAAAAAAATTCGAAAAAATATTTTTTCAAAATATTTTTTTTTCTATGTACACTATCGAATATACACTAATCAAATATTAAAATGTATTTAGAAATTTATTAGTTTTAATTAAATAAATACTAGGACTATATTCATTTATTTAGGGGTTTATTTTAGCTTACGAGACTTTTTATTTCTTTCTCGAGTGTTTATCACTAATTTAACTTAAGGTAATTAGAAATATATTAATTATTAAGAGTATAATTAATTAAGAGGTCCATATATATATATATATATATAACATAATATATTAAATAATATATAAGTATAATAAGTTATAATATATAAATATATAAATAAAACATAAAATATTAAAATAGAAAAAGTATTAACTTATAATATATAAAGGGTATTCTGGACTTTTTTTAAATTAAAAGTGGGCCAGGGTCGATGTTTAGTAATTTAGGGGGTCGATGTATAGTAGTTCACTAAAATAATCATTGAAGTATAATCATGATATTAGTTTAATACAATCAATACTAATTAAATTACACATGACATTAGTAAAGCATGAAGATATTTTAGACAAAATCATGAAGTTACCTTGTGAAAAGGTTGGGAAAAAATATATTTAACTTGATCTTTTTCCCTGATAATGATATACTTTTTGAGGAGTAGGAAATTGTTTGATAACTAAATTAAACACTTAAAATAAATATATTAAATATTATAAATTTGTATTACCAAAAAAAAATATTATAAATATGTTATATTTCTTCCTTTTTGATGTAAATAAATTCTATCAATAATTAAATAAATAATCGATAAAAATTTGTCAAAGTGGTAAAGCACGTCATTTTGTGCTTGAAAAGTTTGCAGTTTAAGTTTCCATTTTATCAAAATTTAGCTTTAGTTGATAAATAATTTATGAATTTTACTGTAAATCTTTATCATCTGTAGTTTGTCCTAACTTTAGCTAAAAATTTTCATTACAAAATAAATAAATAAATTTTATTTTTTATTAAATTGCATCATTATTTTTTTTTTATTTTTTCTTTTGCAAAATTGCATCATTAATGTCAAATAAATGTTTTATTTTTATTTATATTTTTAGTAATAATAAGGAATTAGGAAAAGAGAAAGACAAAAGAAAAAAAACAGTGAAGAACACACCTTTCTTCTAGATTTCAATCTGTTATAATTCTTCCCATAAATAACATAATTCATGACCATTTATTGACTCTCTCCCTCCATTGTCGGTCGCCCAACCCAAATTCTCCGCCATTGATGAACCTCAATCCACCTCATCATCTCCCAAACCCAACACCAACTTAACCAGAAACCAAATCAGTAAAAAAACAGAGCAAAAATGAAGTTAATTTCTAAACTATGGTCTCAAAACAAGCACAATCAATGGATATTAAAACTAGCCGTTATACTTTTCTTAACTGGGTTTGCTTTTAAGCTCTTCTTCTATCAATCTGCTAGCTTCAAACCCAGTTTAGACCACCCTTTTGATCAGATTGCTAGTTCTGATGATTCCCCAAAACACCCACTTGAGTTTGATGTTCAAAAGCAACCATCTTTATCTCCTATGCTGCCGCCGGAGTTGAATACTACGGCGGAGGAGGAGGAGATTCTGAAGGTCAATGTGGAGGGAACTGATGATGATGATGATGATGAAGCACCGGCGCCGGAAGGTGAGTGATGTTTTGGGGTTTGATTTGGGTTTTTTTAGCTGTTTTTTTATCTTCATTTTATAATGTGTTTAAGTTAGGTGAGATTGGAGATGTTTGAGGGATTATCTTAAACAAGAAATTTTGGATTTAGTAGCTTGAGATCTATAGGGAACTGTTTTGATTTGAGATATGATGTTTTTGAGGGTGGAATGATGTTTATCAGCTATCAAATTTTGAGCTCTATTTATGATGGTACGTGTTAACTGACCCCGAATCATTTCAGGACTAAGACTTTGTTGTTGATGTTGTTGTTTTTTTTTTTTTTTTTGCTGATTTTGATCTTATTTTAGTGTAATGTGTTTAAGTTAGGTGAGATTGGAATTTGCAGCTATGAAACTTGGGATTTAGTGGCATTTGCAGCCGGTCCCAAGCCCGGGTAGAGGAGGAGGGTTGTGGTAGGTTTTTGGCAGGCAGCGTGAAACATAGTCACATCTTATGACATGAACCAGAAAATGATGGTTCAAGTTAGTTGACCCCGAACAATTTTGGGACTAAGGCTTTGTTGTTGTTGTTTATATATATCTATAGGGAACTGTTCTGATTTGAAAGATGAGATTTTTGGGGGTGGAATGATGTGTATCAGCTATCAAATTTTAGGTTTTTGTAGATCTATGATTACCCTTTTAGTTATGTTCTTCAAATGGTTATGATTTCCTCTTTAGGTTTGCTTAGTCAATTGAAACTTTTTGGCTTCATTCATGAAAGGGTAATCTGATTGGCCCTTTAATTTTGGAGATATCTTGTTAGACTCCTGAACTTGCTTCATGACATGTTTAATCTATAAGTCCTATGTGGTAGAACAAAGTGTAGACTTGAACAAGTTGAAACGCATATTGCTTTAATCGAGTTTAGGGGGTAAATAGGTCATTGAGAGAGGCAATAGATTAATTTAAGTAAGTTTTGAGCGCTAATGATGCATCTCCAAAGTTGATGACATTGATTGGATTATTTGAACAACTACAGGGACCTTATGTATTAAGCCAAAGTTTTCTCTTTTAGTGAAATGTATGTAATTGATTGTCATGGGATATGAGCGTTAGGGATTTTGGTAAAAGATTTCAATATTGTTGTATCGACTTGTCCATTTCGAATGAATTATGTGATCTTACCTGTGGATGTCGGCACATTTAGCTATGTAAATCCCTTGTTTCTGTTTTGTGATTGCATATCTAATTCTTGTTACACATATCAAGCTTATCATAGTTTGGTTTTGCAGCAGTAGATGAAGGAAAATGTGATCTTTTTGCTGGGGATTGGATTCCTGAACCATTAGGCCCTTCATACACAAACTCCACCTGCTCTTTGATTGAGGGTCACCAAAACTGTATGAGGAATGGTCGACCGGATTCAGGTTATCTATACTGGAGGTGGAATCCTAGAAATTGTGAATTGCCTCCGTTTGATGCACAGAGATTTATGGAGTTGATGAGGCATAAAACTTGGGCAGTAATTGGTGATTCCATATCTCGCAACTATGTTCAGTCATTGTTATGCATGCTATCTACAGTAAGTTTCATGTTTTTATGAGTTTGAGCTTTACTTTGGTTTGTTGGACCGAATTTCAATTTGTGTAGTTAATGTTAACTAACAAATTCAGGGTCTATCAATGTTGTTAGCTGGTATATTAGTTACATCTATATCGTTGTGCCCGGTATGACTATATTTAGCATAGGTTCCGTTTCGCATAATACGACAGCTTGGTCTGATACCATGTATATATAGTCCGTTTTGGCGTAGCACTAATTCCTTGAACCTCACGGGTTTAAAACGTATTTTTGTATTGGAAACATAGATTACTGATACAGATATGTCGCTCCCTTTTCTTTTGTGATGTGGGATTTACTATTTGCTTCGGGCCACCATGGTGTCATGTCTCAAGACTGGGTCATTACATAAGCATGCTTGTCTTACTGCTCTTATTTTATGTCTTATTTCATGATATGCAGTTTCCAGTTTGTTGGTTCATGAGAATGTTCTGTTAGCTCATAACATCCTTGCTTTTTGCTTACTTCGTGTTGTGTTTTCCGGATTAGCTGCGAATTTGTTAGGACTTAGGAATGTTAATTTTTAAAACCAGACAGAGTGTCCTGTTTATTAGGAAGTACTAATTTTATTGTAAAATTTTAAGATGAAAAGAAAAAGCTCGACGATGCTCTATCTGTATCACTCTTTGAATTTCAACTTGTAAAAAATATGATGTTTGTAATCGCAATTTCTTTTCAGTGACGGAAGCTGTCGAGAAATGGTCTAAAAAAAGTCATGTTGAGAAACTTATCTGTGTTGTTTACCTGTAAATTGCACGGAATCATTCTAACTAATTTGTATATAAAAATGTGGCACATAGCACAGTTTAACTATATGCCAACTAAGAGCAAGGTCGGGTAAGTGTGATTTTGTCTAAAAGTGCGCAAGTTTGGACGAGTATGTGGTTTTTTTAAAAGAATTTGTGGCTTATAATTTGCATAAATTGCTTTAACTCTGCAAAATCTTACTGCTTTTTAGCAATGTTGCTTTCCAGGTTGAGCAAGCAATTGAAGTTTACCATGATGAGGCATACAAGTCAAAAAGATGGCTCTTTCCCTCTTACAACTTTACGGT
The DNA here is from genome assembly GCA_028411795.1 of Euphorbia peplus. Taxonomy (NCBI): domain Eukaryota; kingdom Viridiplantae; phylum Streptophyta; class Magnoliopsida; order Malpighiales; family Euphorbiaceae; genus Euphorbia; species Euphorbia peplus. The sequence continues at coordinate 33,113,813 of CP110839.1, forward strand.
ATCAGTTATTTGGTCGCCTTTCCTTGTGGAAGCTGAAATCTTTGAGGACAATAATGGTGTTTCGTCAGGCGAAGTTGAGTTACACCTTGACAAACTCGATAAAAACTGGACAGATTTGTACCAAAATGTCGATTATGCCATCATCTCTACCGGAAAGTGGTTCCTAAAAGCCGCAATTTATCACGAGAATAACACGATAGTCGGGTGTCACATATGTCCTGGAAAAAACTTCACCGAACAAGGCTTTGTCTTTGCTTATGAGAAAGCCCTTAAGAGTGCCATGGACTTTATCTCGACATCCAACCGGAAAGGTTTGATCTTTTTTAGAACATCGACTCCTGATCATTTCGAGAACGGGGAATGGCATAACGGAGGGACTTGTCCGAAAATAGTTCCTGCTAAAGATGGTGAGATTGAATTAAAGGACCTGAACAGAATTCTGCGAGATGTTGAATTAGCACAGTTTGATAAGGCATCAGTGAAAGCATCCGAAAACGGGGTAAAACTGAAACTTCTTGATTTCACGAATCTTTTGTTATCGAGACCAGACGGGCATCCAGGTCCATACAGACAGTTCCAACCATTTGCTGTGGATAAAAATGCCACAGTTCAGAATGACTGTCTGCATTGGTGCTTGCCTGGACCGATTGACTACTGGAATGATGTGATCATGGAGATGGTAGTTAACGGTTGAAAAATCGGTATGTGCGTAATCAATGGCGGTTAACTACTATTAAGAACTCAAACGAGTTATGCGGTTTAAACCTGTTGATATATGATTCTATGTGCTACACTGATGAATGGAGTTGCTGTGAACTATCAAAAAGGTTGGTTCGGGTCTTTGCCGTCTTCCGTGTTCAATTATCTTATCTGCCACTCTTCGAGCATGATTCAGCCATGGCGGGGTTTTGACAGCCACTTCGATATACATTGCGGATGTTATGACTGCAGGGGAGGAAGATAGAGAAGCTCAATTGTAATACTGCTATTATTTATCATATAACTTTCTCATTTTTATAACGACTAAAGTGAATATCATTCAGGGTATTTTTTATTTTAATTTCATCAATGAGAAGGGTAAATTATACATGTGTGTTCTATTGATGTATTGAGTTAATTGACATTGTGGTGTATCACTTGTCACATTAATATATGTATCATTAAAGTATAGAGACATTGAAAACACTAAAGATGGCCAAGTAAACAGTAGTTTTAAGAGAAATAGAAAAAAAGAGTGATGTTGTATTTTGGTCAATTTTAACCGGTGTGTTTTATTGCTTATATAGATATAGTGCGAGACATCAGTGATGAAAAATAATATATATATTTTGTTTATACATTCAATTGAGGTTGGTTTGTGTGGTTAAGGCTTCAAATCACTTAAGCGATATTTTGGATTTTGAGTTTTGATGTATGTAAAATACTTGAATGAGTAGAGGGATTTACTCAGATGATTCCAACAAATCTCGAATTGAGAAATTAGTAAAATTTATAAAAATAAAATGAAATTACTTTTGGAGCAATCTTTAAGGATATTTTAGTGTAGTAAATAATATTAAGTGCTAGTCGAGCCGTCAAGAAATTTTGAAAATTATTTGGGAATTAATCAAGGAACTATGTGGAGATAAGTCAAATTTTGAGTGCATAAATAACCCAACGATTCATTACATTCAAAATTTGAGTATTTACCCTGTAATTTTTATTTTTTATTTTAATGGAAATATCTCATAAATTATTTACCTTTTTTTACCGGACTTGAAATCCCTCTAAAATCTGAATAATAATCAATTCAAATTTGAAAAATACAACCGTTAGACGCTCCTCTAATTCTTCATTCATCATCAACATATAAATCTCAACAATCTCTATCATCCTCTGCATACTATTCACAATCAATCTCTCTAAAATCTTTCTCAATTCTCCATCAACAATGGCCGATGTAGCAATTTCCACACCGATCAAACCAGATCCACCGATCACAAAGAAACCAAGAAACAAAAGAAACCCTCTCAAACAGAAAAATCCTTCAACGAATGAAGCTAATATAATGGCTCAGACGATCTCCGTCACTTCTCCGGTCAATGCCACTGATCCCCCGATGAAAGAAAACATATCTCAACCCAAGAAATCTAAAGGAAGGGCTGCTAAACCCCAGCAAGAAAAGCAATCTTCTTTTGAGAAAGAAATGGAAGAAATGCAAGAAAAGCTTCAGAAATTGAAGATCGAGAAGGAGAAGACCGAGGAGATGTTGAAGGAGAAAGATGAGATCTTGAAGGCGAAAGAGGAGGAGCTTGAAAATAGAGGGAAAGAGCAGGAGAAATTGCAGATGGAGCTGAAGAAGTTGCAGAAACTGAAGGAGTTTAAGCCTAACATGGTGAGTTTTCAAATCTTGAATTAGGGTTTTATCAAGTTTAGGGTTTGATCGGAAATTGGTCTAATTGATCTTGTTGCTGCAGAGTTTTCCGCTTGCACAGCCGCCGAAAGATGATGATAACAAGAAGAAAAAGAAGAAGAAAGGCGGGTGTGAAATGAAAAGGCCATCTGCTCCTTATATCTTGTGGTGCAAAGATCAGTGGAACGAGGTAAAACCGAGTAATGTGTGTTAAAATTTGTACTTTTTGGGGTTTTGTGCACTAATATATGTTACTTGAAGCTGTTAACTGACTGGTCCCTGAATCCTACTTGATTCATTCCGAATAATTCAGAATGTGCGAATGAAAGGGTTTGCTTTGGCCGATTTGGGGTTCAGGGGACTGGTTTATCCTTTGGATAAGTTTAGGGCACTGATACTCTGTACTTTCTTGGGGTTTTTGGCAATTGATTTATGTTTTGGATTTGGGGATTTGTGTTATGTAGATCAAGAAAGAAAACCCAAATGCAGAATTCAAAGAGATCTCGACAATGTTAGGGGCGAAGTGGAAGGATGTCAGTGCGGAGGAAAAGAAACCTTACGAGGAGAAGTATCAGGTGGAAAAGGAGGCTTATCTGCAAGTAATCAACAAGGAGAAGAGGGAGGTTGAAGCAATGAAGCTTTTGGAAGACGAACAGAAGCAAAAAACCGCAATGGAATTGCTCGAACAATACATGCAATTCAAGGAAGAAGCGGAAAAGGATGGCAAGAAGAAAACCAAGTAAATTTCATTCCTTTTGCTCCCTGTCGAACAAAATGCGTAGGGTCAATAGATGAAGATATATTGCTAATTTGCTGTTATGTTCATTTGCAGGAAAGAAAAGGATCCTCTGAAACCGAAACATCCAATGACAGCATTCTTCGTATTCTCTAACGAGAGACGAGCTGCTCTACTTGCAGAAAACAAGAATGTTTGCGAGGCAATAATTTTTTCTGGTTGAATCCAATGCTGTAAGTTGTCTCTCGAGAGTCTCATATTCGGAGTATTATTTTGTCCTGTAGGTGGCAAAAATTGCTGGGGAGGAATGGAAGAACATGACAGAGAAGCAACGGGGGCCTTATGAAGAGGTTTATACGACAACAAAACCGACTTTTTTTTATGCAGAATTAGGCCTTTTGGAACTCGATTGCTTATCGTTTATTTTTTGAATTTTCAGGTGGCGAAGCAGAACAAGGAGAAGTATGCTCACGAAATGGAGGCTTACAAACAGAGCAAGAATGAAGAGGATATGAACCATAAGAAAGAAGAGGAAGAACTTTTGAAGCTTCATAAACAGGAAGCTTTACAGATGCTTAAGAAGAAGGAGAAAACAGATAACATAATCAAGGTTTGATTTAATGTTTGATTAAGCCATTGATCATATCATGTTCTTCAGTGTGTTCTTGTGACTAATTGTTTGTAAATTTGCAGAAAACCAAAGAGAAAAAACAGAAGAAGAAGCAGCAGCATGCTGATCCTAACAAACCGAAAAAGCCTGCATCTTCATTCCTCGTGTTCAGGTAAATTCCCGATGAACATGAGCTCAAGAATCAGAGCCAAAACTAAACACCAGGGGGTTAATATACGAGAATAAGTATCATTGAGAGTAGAATCTGTCTAATTCTGTTACTAATATAAAATCTGTTGTGAATCCATAAACTAATCCCCCGTGACACGAATACTAAAAGTTGCCAACTTTGAACTTGTACTCGAGTATCAAACTAGAGGGTTAATGTACGAAAATAAGTATATCATCGACAGGCGAATTATCAAATTCTGTTACTAATATGAAATCTGTTATAAATTCTAAACGATCCTCTGTGACCCCCTGTAAATCCACCCGCGACTGTCTTGAATAGCTAGCTAAAGTTGCTGACTTGATGCTCGTGCTCTTTTCTGCAGGAAAGAAGTAAGGAAAACTTTGATGCAAGAGCGGCCGGAGATCAACAACTCCACTCTCAATGCACTCATTTCTTTGAAATGGAAGGTACTACAAATGCATTGTTTTAATACAAATTGATGGTTCAGTTACATGTAACACGATTATTACTCAACATTAATTTGACGCCCCTGATTAATGGTATGTTTATATAGGAACTAAGCGAAGAAGATAGGCAAAGCTGGAATGCTACAGCTGCAGAAGCCATGGAAGTGTACAAGAAGGAATTAGAAGAATACAACAAATCAGCTGCCTCAAGTTCATCTAATGCTGTAGTTTAGGGAGATGATTAGCACTAATTCGATGTTAATTTCGTGTTAATTTCGAGTTGATAATCCTCAGGCTATCAAACTGATAGCTTTTTCTTTTTTGCAGTTGTTGATTTAGCAAACATTGTTCTGTTTTTAATCTCCTCATTGTCAAAGTTTTAATAACTATTGAACTAAATTTGAAAATAATCAGAGTCACCAATTTTTACTGCTATATCATTTGCTAATAACTTGTCAGTAAAGTTACTATTTTTCAAATCTTCTTGTGTCTTAGCTTGTCAATAAATTACTATAATTTGAAACTTCTTACTTAAGATGAGTTTGGGTTTATAATTGAATTTCAGGGATTGCAATGGATACGGTATTTATAGGTAGTATTTGGAACTACTCGTACCCCTTCCATTATCCTAACAACTATACTTCTTGAATATCATACTCAGCCTTTTTCCTGTGTGTACATTTATCCGTTAATAATCAATATATAAAATTAATAAGTTTCAAAATTTACAAAACATAAATTTAACACAAATTCCACAATTCTCAATTTGAATTATAACAACAATTATGAGTATATGGAAACTCTAGAATATAAAAATTTTATTTTCATATTGTCACAATTTGGTCCAAATATATAAATAGGCATAGGATACCGATACACTAAGGGCAATCTCTTACAAACCTGTCACGGGTAATATTTTGGATCTGACACTCGTCCTATACCCTTTTAAATAGAGTTTGGGTAATCTCATTAGTAAAATAATATATTTTAAATTAAAAAGTATATTAAAAAAATTTCATGAAGTATGGCAAATTAGATATTCCATTTTTTTAAAAAAATAGAATTAATTACTCGATTTAAAGTGATTCAAAAGAAGAGTCTTTAAAGAAATAAATATTTAAAAAGAAACACAATCTTTATGAAGTAAGAAAAAAGAAAACAAGTGACAAAAAAAATCGTACAACCACCTTTGTTAGATGTTAGGCATTCCAATCTTGTAAAGATCGTGACTCTTCTTCTTCTTTTTGAACATAGGTTTGAAATCGGCTCCCTCGACGTTGAATTTCTATGTTCGGTATTCCGGATATCGAGTCAGAAATTAGACTTCAGATATATTCTTGTCTCCTTAAACGTTAAATTCAAATTCAAGTACAGTCCCATCTAATTAGAACACGAGATTATTAATCTTGCATGAATTTAATATGATATTCACATAAATGGGACTGCACTTGAAGGTGAATTTGAAGTTGGAGACAAATCTTTTTTTCTTTTTCTTGATTCCGATAGAGATAGTTTGAGTTGAGAGATTAATATTTATAGATTTAGGGCTGATTAGATACATACATGTACCACTAATTTGAAATTTTATTTTAATACTATTTCTTATTTACGCTTATCTCGCTATTAAAATTCTTTTAAAAAAATAAATACATGCGCACACAACAAAAAGGCCCAATGAAATTAGGGTAAATTACGTGTGTAGTCCTAATTTTTATATTTATTAACACAATGGTCTATAAATATCAAAACTTGATGATATAGCTCATGGAGTTTACTAACATAATAAATCTTACTCCTCTTAACGAAGTAAAAATAATGATTAATAATGACGATCTCAAAATAAAATAAATAGTTCAATAGAGCAGTCATTTTGATTATATTAAATGGTCTATTATGTTAACAAAAAAAACCAAATATTATAATACAAAAATTTATAACTCATAATAGTAAATGCAAAGTTGAGGGGCCATCGATGTTATTTAATTACTCTATATTAAGGGTCCGTTTGGTGCAGTTGTTCCTGCTTGTTGCTCCTGTTTGTTGTTTGCGTTTTGCTGTTCCTGTTTGCGTTTTGCTGTTCCGTTTTGATGTTTGCGTTTTGTTGTTTGATTATTAGTGTTTGGTAAAATTATAATTAATTGTTGTTGTTAGAATATAAAATGACTACTTTGGACATATTGAATTTTTTTATTAATGTACAACACCAAGGATAATAATGTAAAATGAAATCTGCAGTATTTTTTTCTTAGAAAAGCAGTATTCTGCTGCTTCTTGAAAAAACAGTTGCTTTTACCTAAAAAGCAAAAAGCAGCATTTACTAATTCCTAACCAAACACAAAAACAACTGCTTTTTGAAGTGAAAAGGCAAAAGGCAACATCGAAATGGAGAAACAAACGCCCCCTAAATCCTCTTAGCTCAGCTGATTGAGTAACATCCTTTATAAATTGTGCTCTGACCCAATTTTTAAGAATATTCGATTCCTTTACTAATTGAGCTCGGACTTAACCCAATTTTAAAATTGTTCGATCTATTTCAGACTAGTTCACTACTAATTTACCGGATTCAGGTCGGAACATAGCTTAAAAATCAAATTTAAGACAGCAAATAAGATTATTAAAAAATATTATATACATTCTTTAATAATAAATTAAAATTTATAATTAAAAATAAAATTTTAATAATTTATAACTAATACCTACCTACTAATCGATTTTCCACACACCAAATAAAAGAAAGAGGGATGTAAATGGAAAGAAGTTTTTCTCCCCGGCCCACTAGTATGGACTGGACTGTAAAATCAACGAAAGGACGGTGTCACCTTCTAATTTTTCAACAATACAATTACCTTCTAAAATTTGGCTTTGAGTATGTCTATTGTTGAATGTGTAGTAAAAAACGCTAACTGTTAGTCAAATGATCGAGGATTTTTGAGGGCTAATCAAGAAAGTAGTTAAAGATGAATCGGATTTTGAGCGCATAGATAAATTTAAATGGTCCAAATCAAATGCTCAAATTTTAAGCACATATACACTACAGTTTATCCAAAATCTTGATCATTACATCATACTATTTTACAATATTTTTCCATAGCCTGTCTAAAGTTGATAATATGTTAGATGCTAAAAAGTAAAAACTCGTGATTTAAATATATAAGATTCCAAATAATGTTTAAAACTTTTAATCAATCATTCATATATTACATATAACTAATTCAATATGGAAGGTTTTTTTTTTCACGCGATTATAAACTAATTTCAGCCCAAAATCTTCCTCCAGGCAACGTATCTATCTTATTTATGTACATATATTTAAGTTTTAATAAAATATTATATTCTAGACCACGATACTAGTTGAATGCTCTACTATGCTGTTTGGAAGACTTTATATGTCAAATACTATTAAAATTCTCGTATATTTATATATCATTAGTAATTATAGTTGACTATTAGGGCTTGTTACGGTTTCTTATAACTTAAACTTACCCGTTCCTTAGCGTCGGTTAAGGAATGTATTGATAATGAAAATTAGGCAAGAGAATCTAAAGAAGCATATACATAGAAAGTGGAAGTAAAACCATTAAAACCAGGGATAATGTCATTGTTTTTTTGAACTAACGTATAAGATGATACCAAACTATCAATATACGTTCAAAGTTTATTAAATAATGTAAATTGAGGTTTTGGTAATAGAATTTGACGTTTTAACTTGCAATGCGAGTCATATTATCTCCATAATATAATTAAAGTGTGACAACAAACAATTCTTCTTAAAATATGTACATATAATATGTCAAAATTTGTTACCAAGACCTTAAAATTATACTATTTTATAAACGTTATATATGTCTATTGATTTCTAAAAATATTTAGTCCAACTTTGTAATCTAAAAGATACATTGATCTTTATATAGAAATATTCTTTACAGGACTAACCTCATAATTGTTATACAAATAGTCCGACCTCAAATGTTGAGAATTTTTGTTGTACCAACTTCGGTTTAATAATCAACTTTTCAATTATTATATAAATGAAGTATTCTTAAATATTAATTTGAGAGATATTCTATGGTCACTTTGTTTTTCACAAAGTAATCATTACCAGGGGCGGACCCAGGATTTGACGATCGGGGGGGCTAGTTCTGGCTCTAGCGTAATTTTTTTTTTATATATGCGTGTATACAAAAATGAAGTAGAGTTGATAAAATTATGAGAAACAAATTAATGATTTAATAAAAAATTGTTGATAAAATTATCAAAAATAGAAAGGAAAAACAAAAAAGTAGAGTTTTCGATCAAAATAACATTAAAATATTAAAAATTGATGTAAAACATTAATAATGTTAGGAGAAAAATATTGATAAAAAAAATAATGTTGGGTGAAAAAAAATTAAAAATTGATGAAAAACATTAATAATATGATAGGGGGAAAAAGTTGATGAAAAACATTAATAATGTTGGAAGAAAAAAAAATGTAGATGGTGGGATTTGAACCCTAGTCTTTACATTTAAAAAGATCCTTCTTACCAACTCTCCCATCCTTTCACTTTGTCCATTTTATCATCTTTACTGTTAATATAAATTATTTTGGGGGGGCTAGCCGAAATTTATCGCATATTTCTAAGGGTTGTGCCGGAACTGAGGGGGGCTCGAGCCCACCCGAGCCCCCCCCTGGGTCCGCCCCTGATCATTACTTTGTTTTGTCAACCATTGGATCATGGGTTAAAAGCTAATCCAATGGTGAAAAAGACAAAGTGTAGACAAAGTAAGGGAAAAACAAAGTGACCATAGCCTACGCCTTAATTTGATAGAAGTTTCACAGTATGATGTGTTATAGCGAATTTAATCAAACACCTTTCCACACATTGTCGTTTTCTTAAAATTCTATCGTTTAATCCAACACAAATGACATTTTGATACGCATCATAACAAAACCCCATAAATATAGCTCTCATTTTCATCACCGGATCATCATCGCCGGCCAATATGCCTTCTTCTCCAACTCTCCTCCTCAGCTTCCTCTCCACGCCTCCCATCACTCTCCTTCTCCATCTTCATATTCTCCAACTTTCCTAATCACATTCCTTAATCCCAACCTTAAATATCTTAAATCACTCCTCTAATTTTTAATCTCAGCTCCAAAAAAAATCATCCAATTCCATGGCGTCTCCTCCTCAACTCGACCCTTTCCCGGAATCCACCAGAGATTCCGACGCCGGCGCTGCCTTCGTCCTCGAATCCAAAGGTAACTTCACTTTCCGCCTTCACTTTCCTTCTATTCCGGTTGTTTTACATGTGGCGCAAGTTAGTGTTCCGCCGTCGTCTACGGCGGCGTTATCACTGATTGAGATTGAGTAATCTTGTTATGGCTAGTTGTTTGTTTTTATTGATTTTCTCATCGGTGAAAACAGAGAAGTGATGATAAAGTAAAATATTGATAAGGCGTAAGTTAGCATTCCGCCGTCGGCTACGGCGCGTTATCACTGATGATAAATTGAGTTTTGAGAAGAAAGTTGTTGAGTTTGAGTATAATGCTATTGTTACTGTTGTAAACGAATTCCGCTTTGAAGCATTCAAAATCGAGTTTTTAATTTGAACTGACTGAATCGCTTAGACTCATCTAGACACTCAAGATACTACTTATCCACTAATAATCGCTTGAAAATCTCTGATTAGTCATACAAAAAACCCCAACAGCTCGATAGCGCCTAACGTATTTTACTCCACTCATGTTTTATTGTTGTTGTTGATTAAAACAGGGAAGTGGTGGCACGCCGGATTCCACCTGACGACGGCGATCGTCGGACCAACAATACTGACTCTGCCATACGCGTTTCGAGGATTAGGTTGGGGATTAGGATTTTTATGCTTGACAGTGATGGGAATTGTTACTTTCTACGCTTATTTTCTCATGTCAATGGTGCTTGATCACTGTGAAAAAGCCGGTCGCCGCCACATACGGTTCCGCGAACTCGCCGCCGACGTATTAGGTTAGTTAATTAAAGAAACTACAACTGTTTTTAATTTAAATATTTTATTGTTAGCTGTTGAAATTTGATTGCTTGAATTTCGGCGGGAAGATCGGATATTTTCCCGGGAGGAGTGTTTGGGGATTTTGGGCTTAGTCAGGGCCTTATGGGTTTTGACTTTTCGATGCATAAATTGCAGGAGCATGAAAATGAAATTTCATATGTTTCAATTAAAATAATAACGCAATAAATGTTTTTTTCGTAGAAACGCAATAATGTTTATTATAAGCTTTTATACTACTACTAAAAATATTATTGTAGTACAGAATCATCCTTTAAACCATACTTTTGACTTACTTTTACTGTAGTTTGTATGGCAACTTAAGCTTTTAAGTTAACTATTGCCAAAAAATCTTAAAGTTCTCTTTTGATTTCTTTGAGTTAAACTTTTGTAAGTAACTGTTCTTTACAACTTATATTTTTTTTTTCACAGCCTTTACAACTTGTTTATATTTGAAATAATTTTTTTACAATAGCTATATCCTCAAACATATTGTAAAATAATGGTTAATTTTGAAAAACTGAAAAGATTAAAACATAACAAAGAAATTCGTTAACATAGATTTGAGCTTTTTTTTTTTAACGAAAAGAAAGCTAATGCTCCAAAACTGGGCAAAAACCTCTAGTTGTTTAAATTAAGTGTCAATCAGATTTTAATGTATATAAAAAGTATTTAATTAAAGAGAAACCACGTACAAGAGTTGTGGGTCGATTTTTGTGTCATCCTTTTGTTTAGAAAATGGGCCAATTTTATTTTACTAAAGTTTTGTAATGGTTTTCAAAAACAAAATTAATCACACTATCTTTTCCATGAATATTTATCATATATGCAAAAGTTTATGACATTTTTTTCAATCAATTGAGTGCAGCAATCACAATTATTTGGATTTGACCTTAGTATTTTATAGTCTCATTTTTAAACTATGGGAATCCTCTTTAGTTTTTGAATTCCTTCTTTCGGCAAAATCAAATTATTAATAGTTTGTTGGATTATCTGTAAAATGTCCTTATCAATGTGGGAATGCTAGCTTTTCATTTTGCACCCATGATTTTAATTAAAATCCACTAGCTTGCTTATCCTAATGTTAATTATATATTTATATAAGCAATTTGTGCAAGTAGTTTAGTTTAGTTTTGATTGCACAAATGTATACCAATAATTAATAGGAAAAAAACATTCTTGATGCCTTTCTTTTTGTTAATTATGCCATCTTTTGATTAACTTAGACATAATTAACTCTTTCTTAATTATAATTAGAACATATTACAAGAGAAAGTTTGGAGCGCTCCTACTCCTTGAAAATATAAAGGATGATGGGATAAGTAAAAACTTTTTAAGGTACAATAAAAAACATGAAACTCTATTTAAACTAAGCAACTACCGTACTTCATCAAGAGCACTCTAAAATCTCTCATATTAAACCAATAATGAACAAAAAAAGCTAGCCGGATAATCATTAACCATTTAAACTTGGTTGCTTGTAGAATGCACTTCTTGCCTTCCTGATAATTATTATATTTCTGAATTAAATACAGGGTCAGGATGGATGTTCTATTTTGTGATATTTATTCAAACCACCATCAACACAGGAGTTAGCATAGGAGCAATCTTGCTTGCAGGAGAGTGTATTCAGGTACATAATCTTCATCACCATGCGTAACTTTCTTTAATATTTTGCAAATTTGACAAGCAACAAGTTTTGTCCTGTTATAAATATAGCAATGGGCCAATGACCCCTTTCCCTTTTCCCTTTCGGAATTTGGTTGGGCCTTTATCCCTTTGCATATAAACAGTTTGAACCTCATCGAGTGCAATAAATTTTATCATAAAAATAAAAAAATATATAATATCAATAAAAAAATCCTTGTAAACCTATAAAATTTCTCATCTTTAAATCCCAAAATTACTAAAGGAAACAAAAAGAAGTCATGAATTATAACCTTTCATTAATAAAATGTACCAATCAGAATTTGTAACAAATTGTGAAATATAGTTTGAAGATATGAAGCAGGGGAAATTCTATGGTCACTTTGTTTTTGACAAAGTAAGCATTACTGTTCAAAAATATCTATCAATATTGTTGGTTAGTGACAGATATGATTAACTCTATTAAATAGTATTGGATCCTTACTTGACTTATTATTTCGTATTTTTGGATAAAACGAGACTTTTATTTTTATTTTTTTATAGTAAATAGACTTTTCTTCTTAATGAGTGGTGTTTTGGACTCTTAACAATCCTAATATTAGTTTTGAAAACATAGGATTAATACATCATGAGTTTCATGTACTAATTAAAAAAAGCGATTGATCTTTAGAACTTAGCAAGTTCATGCTGATTAACACACGATGTTTTAAATGAAGGTTTAAACAGTCAAAATTGAATTTATACCAGACTAATTTTGTTTGGATTGATGGTTGGATCCGTCTAAACATTCAAATTAAATTTATATGAGGCTAATTATTTAGCTAATCTCTTATTAGTCCTCAAACGTCACCCGACTAGCAGCTAACTACACTAAGATCACACCAAGCAAATTTAAAGGATAAAGATATGACACATATTATTAGACTTGATAATGTAGTAATTCTTCCTTCAAAAAAGATAATGTAGTATTCCACTGATTTGGTCTTCTCATTCATGGCGTCATGGCTATTAATTTTTGTCTTGATACGGTAACCATTACCTCACGCAAGGCAAACATAATTGGAAAGCACATCATCATGATGGTGAACCAATTAAGAATGAATTTCTTGTGTTTGTTTTGATATCTTGAGCTTTAATGAATAAAATATAAACACCATTAGATAAAAGATAAAAACATTATGTAGTAAATTTATGTAACCGGTAGAATTTTGTTAAAAATACCATTTGTGCACAAATGAAATACTCGTGGTTTCTATGAGTAGGTAAAGTGGTTTTCTATTCCATTAGAAGTGATAGAGCTGTGATGATGGCTTCTCTTCTTGGTGGATGAAATTTCATGCTGAAGTCAATGTAGTAGATAGTGATGAGACTTGAGAGGCCATTACAAAATGATGAACACACCGACCATAAAGTTAGATTTTTTTTTTGGTGGACAAGAGTTTGAATTGTGATAGAACTATGTCATTCTCTAACCTTATCCAGATTTATTGGCTATGGATCAGTTCAATTAGAATTTCTAGCCTTATGGATGATCTACACGACTACAAGTTGTGTTATTTTTTCTGATATTTTGGACTATACCGTTAATCTATGTCTTGTAAATTCTTTCATTTGTTTTGATAAATTTGTAAAGGGTTGAATTTGAACTACGAATTTAGCTCTCACATATTGATGGTGCATCAATTAAGCTAAAGTATCTTGTAATAATTTCTAAAACAATGAAAGTAATTTCTTGAAATATTCCACCATAACTAAAATGATAGATAAAACCAATATTAACCGTAAAGCCATTCAGAAAAGATGTGGCTTAAGTAATTCCACAAAGCATCCTTGAAATATTAGTATTATTGGCTTCATAGCTCGCAGAAATTTTCCAGAGGGGACAGAAGCTGGAAGAATTAATGTGGGACAACTTTTTGAAATATGAACTAAATTTAATGAATGTAAGATCCTAGGTTTTAGCATGAAAACGTGATAGTTGATTTTTTGATTCTTCTATGGAGGCTAACAATGATGTTTATGATTTTTTTAATAGATATTATACTCAAATGTCTCCCCGAATGGATCGATGAAACTATATGAGTTCATAGCGATAGTGACAGCAGTTATGATCGTTCTGTCGCAGCTTCCGACCTTTCACTCCCTTAGACACCTGAACATGGCTTCATTACTTCTCAGTTTGGGCTACACCTTTCTTGTGGTTGGTGCTTGTATTAATGCAGGTATCACATCCCCTTTTGACTCCATATACATCTATTGCTTGAAAATCCATTTATTGAACTAGACTATTCATTAAATTGTTTTTCTCTCGATCCTATAAACTATAACAAAAAATAGAAGTGTGGAAATTGGTTGTCTTACAAAAGATACTGGAAAAATGATTTCCGGACTAAATCGGTCTATCACCAATAATCGATCTAGCTGCCAAAATGAGCCATGGTACTAAACTATCTCCGTATTTTACAAATTAACTTTTAATGAATTTGGATCATAAACATGCTTATACTTTTAATCTGTTTCATACAATTTACTTGTCAACTCGTTACAACCTATATATTTTGAGGACTTAGTGGGTCGTGTCAATTTTATCGGTTTAAACCCATTAAATCTTAGACACATTATAAATGATACTTTGTTGTGATGGGCTGGATGCTTTTCTTTTATCAAGAATAATGGGCCCCGAAACCTTCAGGCCCATAATTATGCAAGCAATAGTACACTCTAATATTGGGCCTGACCTTGCATTCCATTATTTTAGCAGACTTGTGCTTGGGCAGATCCAGTCATAAAAATTGCTTCCTCATGTCAAGTCAACCGAAATCCTAAGATCAACACACCTAAATTTTCAAAAACTTATATTCTTTTGTCCAAATTTTTTAAATATGAATGAGTAAAACACATGAAACATAGTATTTAACTATTTATTCAACTTATAGTTTCTTTCTAATCAATTTGAATGTAGCCAACAAAGTGGATAGTAAAATAAAAATTGCAAGGTTTTCTTTGGATATATATTAAAAAAGGAGAGGATTAATTGTGGTTGATTTGCTTATCATCTATCAGTAATAATGTTGTGCAGGACTCTCAAAACATGCCCCAGTAAGGGATTATTCACTTGAATCCTCTGAGTCTGCAAAGGTTTTCAGTGCCTTTACTTCCATCTCCATAATTGCTGCAATTTTTGGCAATGGAATCCTTCCTGAAATACAGGTAACTTATTCTGTCGTGTTTTAAATTAAACTATGTTACATGGAAATAAAAATGGAAATTGATAAGTAAAATACACCAGAAAATTATAACTTGACAAGTTGATATCCTTTTCAATCCTACGAGACAAAGCTAAAGCGCCTATATTTTAAACGAATTCAAAAGGACGATAACTGCGAGTAAGTTTGACCGCTGTAAACAAGTTGATGAAGTTAATCTGTTGTTTTCAAAAGTACAAACACTTTACTTAAATTCAAAAGTAGGATAGTTGTAAGTAAGTTAGACCACTAGAAACAAGTTGAAGGAGTTAATCGGTTGTTCTCAAAGTTCAACGAATATAACTAGCTATCACTCTGAAAGTTTGTATAAGATGTTGAATATGTTACTATCATTTATCTACTCCTGAAATCATGTTACATACTAAAGAAAAGAGTTCCCTGTAGAAAATAACGGAAGATATGTTCATTCAAGTCTCCAAGAGTTTCAGTTTCTGAAACGGACACAATCTAAATTTTTCTGGTGTGCCATGAATTCAGGCAACTCTGGCTCCTCCAGCAACAGGGAAGATGTT
This sequence comes from Euphorbia peplus, assembly GCA_028411795.1. Lineage (NCBI taxonomy): Eukaryota > Viridiplantae > Streptophyta > Magnoliopsida > Malpighiales > Euphorbiaceae > Euphorbia > Euphorbia peplus. The sequence goes on from CP110839.1 coordinate 33,129,642, forward strand.
CAAAGGGCTATTGATGTGTTATAGTGTTATTATAGTCACATTCTACTCAGCAGCAGTGTCAGGATACTGGGTGTTTGGAAACAAGTCCAGTTCTAACATTCTCAATAGCCTCCTGCCTGATGAAGGTCCAGCCCTCGCTCCTACTTGGGTTCTTGGCCTTGCTGTTATTTTTGTCCTTCTTCAACTCTTTGCTATTGGCCTGGTTAGTAGTTTTCTTTCACTCTTCAATTTATTTAGACAAATCTTCGAACAAAAAATGTCTTTTGCATTTGCAAATCTGAGTATTATTCTAGTTTAAAACGAGTCAAAGTTATTTTAAGAAGATTGAGACGTCATGAAGGACGTTCTAACCACGTTAGCAACTCATTTTAAACAAGTTGAAGAGATAGAAAGGTCATTTTGAGAGTTTAGAAGTTCATTAGACGTTTAAGTTCAAGTTGAACAGATTGTGTAAGATATTAAGCCTAATAACTGAGGTATGCGTCATTAAGGTTAGGTTGTCGTCAAGTCAATGTACCACAATTGTCAAATTCCCTTCTTTTTTTATCATCTAAACTAAAGAATCAATGGATTTGTCGCATTTTAAATCGAAAAGGTCAATGTAGTCCTCGTCTTATGGGGTTAGTTTGTCCAGAAATGAACTTTCTGTACAATTTAATCCTTCATCTTAGCAATTATGCCAAATTAGTCCAAAATGATGTGTAACGGGTTTCAGATACATGTCAGCTTTAATGTTGGTACGTGTTATTTGAACTAATTTAATCACATATATCAAGTTAAAAGACTAATTTGATATCTAAAATTCAATCTAAATCAGTCCTATAATAGTCAAGTTAACTATCCGAGTTGAACTTCAATCCCCTAAATGCTTAAAGCTACATTTTTTCTTTCCTCATGATCATATAGAACATAGAGGCTTGATCATGCTTGCCCTCCAACTGATTAACCGGATCAAGTTATCGACATTGCAATATAGAGTTTACCTACATTATAACTACCCACTTTCAATTTCTTTCTATTTGGTACATCTTTAAGAGTGTTAACATGGAGCAATTTCAAAAGGATTATCTCTGTAATTCGTGTTGTCGTTTCAAACTCTAACATCAGTCATCTACTACGACAGGTGTATTCTCAAGTAGCATATGAGATCATGGAGAAGAAGTCAGCAGACGTGAAGCAAGGAATGTTCTCAAAAAGGAATGTAATTCCTAGAATAATTCTACGTTCTATTTATGTTATTTTCTGTGGTTTTATGGCCTCTATGCTTCCATTTTTCGGGGACATAAACGGTGTCGTAGGAGCTATAGGATTCATCCCTCTAGATTTTGTCCTTCCAATGCTCCTCTACAACATGACCTTCAAACCTTCAAAATCTTCACTCACCTATTGGATCAACATGTCTATTGTAATTGTCTTCACTGGAGCTGGACTTATGGGGGCATTTTCGTCTATTAGGAAATTAGTTCTTGATGCCAAGAAATTCAAGCTCTTTAGTAGTGATGTTGTTGATTAAAAGTGTCGGTTTGATTCTCCCTTTTGTAGCACTTTTTTTTTTCTTTTTACTTTGATTAGCTGAATACATTGATTAGTTGAATACACGTGTTTAGTTAGAATTAAGAAACAAGTGATGATATATAGTTGTTTCGAAAGAAAAGGTAAATAACATTCACCGTTATTAATAACAAAAAAAATAAAATATGCACGCTTGTAATTAGCTTATAAGTAATGATGTTCGTAATTAGCCAAACTTCTAGTGTAATTTGATGACACTACCTATCATACTTTAATCGCATGCCACGTGACTCGAAGTGAATAATGTGGTGACGGAAAATGTGTAATATGAGTGATTTAAAGTGGTGATGAGGATCAAGAATGAAGTGAATCTAACATAAGACTTATTCAATTTACACGGCAAGGCATTTTAAAGTCGTGAAGTGTTGAAGTTGGCTGAGAATGAACAATGTCTACAAAGTTTTTAGAAATTTATGGCTAGAGTTTTTCTACTATAATCTTAAAGATTCATTCATGAAATGGGCCGGATCAGCCTTGAACCACATCTAGTAGGCTTTTCCTAAAGATATTTAGCCCACATCCAACTCAATTCTTTCAAATATGAGTAATTTCATCCTAATTTAAACTTAAAAATCAAATCTCATACAAGAGGGCGTAGTAAGCACCTCCAGCCTCCAAAACCACCTTTGTTACTAATACTAGTTTCGATCATCATTGTTTTTCGAAAATTAGGGTCCTACTCCTTATAATCTTTTAAAAATAGTAGATATTTCTTTTTTTATAAATGTAAATGTAAAGTCGGTCTTTTAATGTTGATATTTTGAACTTATTCTCAAACTAAATCAAAGTAGATAATATTTGGTCATTCGTATGTTGGAAATGACACTTCAAAAATACTAGTATATAAAATTTTATATAAGTAATTAAGTGAAATATATTATAATTAATTAATTACACGTGCAAAATTTTTATTGGTTGAAGTGGTACGTGACAACCACTTATTAGTTCAACATTTACCACACCACTCATACACTAAAATCTCTCTAGTATTTTATGTTTTATCAAAATAAATTTAAGCTTAATTCATGGATTTCCAATGGATTTGGTAACATCAGATAACATTTTTCCTAACAGTGGCTTAGAAAATTGACATGTCGGTGTGTTTGAACCAAATTATAGGCATTCATATTATAATGAGATAATTTTTGGCAAATTTTGTTTATTGGTTTATAAGATATGGTAGACTATTGTAATTTTTTATGTGCAATTTGAAATTTATATTTACATGATGTGTTTAAAATTTTATTCATTATTATTTGGTATCATTGACTCTTGATTAGGGGTGCCAACAAGCCAGATTAGCTTGTAAATAGTTGGGACTTGACTTGGTTAAGATATGTCAAAGATTTACTCGAGTATTAACTAGTTGAACCTCAACTCCCTTATTAGGCTCAACTTGATTGAATATTGCGAATATGCTTGATTTATTTTTAATTACTATTAATGTTTATCGAATATGTACTCATGAACTAAAGAAACATCATCGGGCCGAGTTCAACTGAGTTTATGCATGTAAAATGAATTTCGTTAAAAGCTTGTAAAAGTTCAACAAAACATATACTCTATCAAAAGTTGATTTGAGAGAACTCGGCTCAAAATTTCTAACGAGTTAATGCTAAGCTAACCTAAATTTTGTATCCGTTTGGCTTGTTGACAGCCCGAGCCATCATAACAGTTGAATTAAACTAACTTCGCGTGTATGTTATAGGAATTTTTTCTGCAATAAGATAATTAAATAAACATAAAAAAAAAAGTGTTTTTTCTCTCTAATATATATCTCCAACACATGGTCTCAAACTTTATGATATTATTAATTTATAATCATTATTCCAAGTTCTAAACTCAAGTCAACTTCCCAATAATAATACTAGAATGAGAATGCCCGGCACATGTATTGATTTTTTTAGAAGGAAAGGAATGCGGAATTCATGCATATAACATTTATAATTTTTTTCCAAAGAGCATATAATATTTATATTATTATAGAAAAGTACTATACTAATTTTATTTTATTTTTAAAAAAATATTTTGCTTTAATTATTATATATAGAATATAAACTATATATGTCATTCATACCTTTCAAATAAAAGATGAAAAAATAATAATATAAGAATAGTACTACATTTTAAACTAACATATCAATTTAAATGTTTCTATTCGTCTAAGTTAGAATATTTTAGATTCGAGTCTTGATATATGACGAACTTAAAAGTGAATAATCAAAGATGCTTAGAGAATCGAGAAACTCTTTTACGATATAATAAAGCTTTTTGTATATATAAAGAAAAGAAACTATTATTTTGGAAGGGAGAGGCATCTAAATTATACTTGTATATTATTGCAAAGAAATCAATCTCAGCAATAATGTCCAAATAAAATCATAATATATAGTTTTGGTTTTTTTTTTTAAAGTAAATAAACTTATAATATATTGTTAATATAGCATCAATATTAATGTTTTGCATCACTTATAGATGATAAATTAATGTGATTTGGTAAAGATTTGTATTATATATCAACTTTAGTCATAATTTTGGACCACTTAACCTTTTATATCTAATTAATTATGCAAATTCCACACATTAGATGTATAATTCTTCGATTGAATAAGAAAGTTCATATTCATCATAAGATTTTAAAAGTAAGAGTTATTTACTTATTCATGTAAGATAATTATTCCCAGGATTACAATTAAATGCTTTTTTATGAGAAATTTATATAACAGACGTCTGTTGTGCCTTAAACATTAACTTAAATTTTTAGCTAATGAATTCACACATTTTAAAATAAAGTCACGTTCCTTTTTACTTAAATTCAGTAAAATAAAAAAATAATATAAGCAAAATTTGCTTTGAATTATTTGCAAACATATCATCCTTGCAAGCTTCGTCGATCTATTCCGTATTCTAAAATGTTCATTTGATAAAGAAAAAACTTATCTTTCGACTAAACAAACTTGGAAAGTTTTCTCAGTCTTCAACAATTACATCCCATATGTCTTTAAGTCCCGTCCAAAAGTTATCTTCGTAATTAAACAATTATCACGTTTGTTATATAAAAATATTCATATAGTGATCAAACCTATTCTTGTCTCATACTCGATGCAAATAAATATACATAAATAATTAGAAGATACGTTCAGACGTGACTTCATATTCATCAATAATTGCATGCATAATTAAACTATATATATATATGCTTCAGTGATCAAAATAGGACAACTAATATTTATTAAATTTAACATCTACTAATCATTCTTCAATAATATTAATAATTTATAATACATATGTAATTATGTTATGTTTTTCACGATCAAAATTATTGAATCGAACTGAATTAAAGTGCATTTACTGAAATGAAATTATTGAAAATTACTCAATTGAATTGAAATGAGCTTCTGATAAGGCATAAAGGACAAAAGACTTGTCGTCCAGGAAACGATTGAAGTAAAAGCTTAAAACGATATAGTTAAGGGTCAACGACATCTTTTACATTAATATCTGATACACTTCATCACACAGATGCTTCTTGGACTTGAAACATGCATATATCTCACCATACGGTTTTAATTCACCACTATATTAAGTCTGTCAGGGCTAGAGAATTCATCCATTTTAATCACTAATACTAGGTCAAACGACATTTTCTATATTAATTTTTGAGAATCATATATAAACTTATGTTTTCAAACTTTTATACCCAAGTTCTTACTTTCAATATTTCTGAAATTTCATTTTTTTTCTTTCACCGAAAAAAACATTTTTTTTCTCCATTTGTATTGTGTTAATTAAAACGATTTCTTGTTGGTTAAGATTTTTAAAAAATAAATAGTTAATTAATTGGACAATTAAAACTTTTTTCTTAAAGTTTCGTCACCGTGAATAGGGTACTTTAATTAGTTAATTAGCAAGCATTAATTTGTGAACACGTATTACATTTATATAACAATAATTGAGCCACATAATCCTAATCTATGTAAGTTGTTAAATATTTTAAATGCATACATCACAGTCAAAGATATATATGGTTAGTTGCAACGTAAAAGATTATAGATAATAATAATTAAAAAGATTTTTCTAAAGCAAAAATCTTTTATAAAAAAAGATTTTTTTGACTTTGCTGAATCAATTCTCCCCAATTAACTAAAGGAGAAATTTTGAGACGTGGAAATAAAATTGGCAAAAAGCATTCTGAGGCCCCTGATCTTTCCTTTTTTGGTGCATTAAGCCATTGATCTTTTATTTGGATACATTAGACCCTTGATCTTTTATATTTGGTTCTATCAAGTCCTCATCTAACAAAATTGGATGATTTGTTAACTTTCACAAATTAATAAGACCAATTGAAATATTGCGACACCTAATTAATTATAATTGATTGAATATTCAATAAATTATTCAACAATTATTTTTAAAAATGAAAAAAATAAATTCAATAGTTATTGTCGTTGTTTTGCTCATTTTCTAGTCATTTCGAAAGTGAAATCGAGTAGAATGAAAACATAGATGAAATCTAATGAGTGATGTTTGACCATGTTCTTTATGCCTTATTAGTACTTCTCGGTTGTTCATTTCAATTCAATAATTTCTTTTCAGTAAATGTGCTTCAGTAATTTTCAGTCATACAAAATTTGGCCTTAATTTGTGGGCCGGAATTGAAGAGAAGAACTAAGATGAAAAAGAAAAGAAGAGCAAAGATGATGAAGAAGAGGAAACGATTACAGAAATGAACTTGAGAGACAAACAATACTAATTTGGAGAGAGACAAAGAGAAACGTTTGAGAAATAAGGTGCGACGTTACTACATTCCAATAGGCGGGAAAAATAATTGTCAAATTTAAAAAGAAAATATTGTCTAGAAATGTAAATAGAAAGCAAAGTGAATCACATATATTAAAAAACCCTCCTAAACGGGCTGTATTTGTAATTGTCCCACACTATTTTAATCTTATTAATTTGTGAAAGTTAAGAAATCATCCAATTTTGTTAGATGAGGACTTGATACACCCAAATATAAAAGATCAAGGGTCTAATGTATCCAAATAAAAGATCAAGGACTTAATGCACCGAAAAGGGAAAGATCAGGGGCCTCAGAATGCTTTTTGCCAATAAAATTTGCATATATCAATGTCAATAATGTATGTATCAATGAGATAAACCTCATGGTTAAATTACCATCTCTTTTAGAATAATAAAAAATAGAGATTGAACCCACAAAAATTATGAATGAATCGAATTAAACTGAATTATTGGTTGAATGTCTAATCAATTTTATTAAATTTGCTGAACTGAACAAACCTAAATTAAAATTATTGAACTGCTCAATTAAATTGAAATATGTTGAATATAAATTAAAAAGATAAGGACTTTAATGTCTTACTACGGTTGGACTGAACAAACCTAACTTCACTTGAGGACCCAAACGGTTGGATTTTTGACATATAATTAGATGTCTTACTACGGCCACATGTCAAAAATCTAATAGGAAGTCCTCAAAACTTTATTTGACTACTGAAACCATCTAATTATTTCTTGATTTTTGATGTGCATGTTTTAAACACATTTATAGTCTTAATAACTATTTGTGTGTAGAGTTGTGTTTTCTTTTATAGTTTGTAAAGGAATTTATTGCCGACCTATTTCATTTGATGGATGGTTCGTACTTTTAAATTGGTCACGAAACTTTTTCTTATTTTATAAGGGTGAAGTTCGAACTCTAAACTTTTGATTAAAAAAGTGCAAGTCTCTACTGTTTCACCATCACCTCTGATTAATTATATTACATATGTTAGTAAAACCTCCTTATAGGAATTATCTCTATTTAGTAGCAAGCTACTAATTATTATACAAAATAGTCACCTCTCAAATGTATTATTATAGAGGTTGTAATATTGCATCTAATATAAAATTCCCATTCAAACCTAAATTATTAAAAAAAATTCCCTTAAAAAAGATTAAAAAATACCCATAAAATAAAATGACACGTACATATAAGGAAAGAGCATATCATTCATCTCCTTCTCTCTCACAATAAATGCAAACCTTATAAAAACTCCATAGAAATGGAGAAATCAATGGCTGAAATGCTTCTTCCGTGACCTCTGCAACTCTCTCTCCCTCCTTTATTTCTCAATTATTTATACCTACCCTTCTCTCTTTTCTCCTCCTCCATACACCTCAACTTCATCTTCTCCATATCTTCATTTTCTCCCCGTGAATCCCATCAATGGCTTCCCATTTTCAAAACTCCAAAATCCCAAACCCCAAAATCCAAAACCCTAATCCCAAACCCTCTCTTTGGGACTGCGAAAGCTCTCTTTACGACTCCTTCGAGCTGAAATCATTCGAAAAGCAGCTCTACTCCGCTATACACTCTAGAACACTCTCCATGCCTCATTTACCTGACCGGAGAACTTTGCCGGAGAAACCAGTCGCGCCGGCGGTTCCGAAGAAGTTGCCCTCGAGGATTTCAAAGTTTCTGAAATCGGTGTTTAAGTCTAGGCAAAGTTCGCCGAGGTTTTTTAGGGTTAAGGATAGGCCTGGGCACGAATACTACGTTGTTTATGATAAGTCGGGGGCACTTTCGACTATTCCTGAGGCCCCCGAGGTGGATTTTGGAGCGTTTTCGTCGCCGGAGAATGTTGTTGGGTCGTTAGTGAGGAGGAGTGGGTCGGAGAGGTTCACGGCGGCGTCTATGATGGGTATTTCGTGTGCTTGATTATAGTATTGATTAATTAATTAGTATATGAGTGTAATTAAAAACTAATTATGGGAATTTTAATTGATATTTGCATAATTAGGGTGTTATATAAGTGCTAATTAGAAGTTTGAAATTTGACTTTTTTGGTAATAATATATACATATATTGAGTATGATTCAAGTAATGCGGTTAATCAATGTTGTTATTGGTTAAATATTAATCAGTTTTACTTCCAAAATACTTCTAGTCAGTTGTTTTTCAATCGACTAACTATAATGCGATTATCAATTTGATCTGCTTGACAAAATTCTTAATTTTAAAGGTTTAACTGATTTAATAAATTGATTAAAAATGTTGTGATGAATCTTCCGTAATAAAACTATTTTCAGTGATAATCGTTTTTTAGTCTGTATTAAATTATATTATATAAAAATATTAGTTTTTCTAATATTGCAATAGTTGATTTAGTAACATATAATTATTAGTAACTATTTCCGGTGAGGTTAAGTAACATGATGTTATTAAGTAGCTTGATCATCTTCATATTGTTTGATCTTTTTTTTCAATATAAAGGTAGATGAGTTCACTTTTAATCGGTATTATCCATCTATAAATACTATAATAATAACCCTTAAATTAAAATTGAATGGTTATGATTGACCTTCATTTAATACTATATCAATAAATTTACACATTATTTTAAATACTAATAAATAAATAATACTCATTAAAAATTAATCCAAAAGTAAAGAGGCTAACTAAATTGGTTATAATTAAAGGCAAGATTACTAATACTGATAATATAATTTAGGATTATAACTTGATCTATAGTTATAAATTATGTCATTACGTAAGATATTTATATCAACTTTGTTTGTATATATATTATCTTTAATTTCTCTCATTCAGGGCACTGTCTATTTTCTCACTATTTTCTCACCATGTACAATATACTTATCTTGTTAAGACAAATTTTCATAGTACTTAATTAACAATATAATTAATTGCTTGATATTGATTTTCAAAGTTCCATTTATTTCCACAATCCATCACGATGCTTGCCCAAGGGATCTTGAAAAAAGTTGTTGAATTTATGTGGTCCAATAAATAAATTAATATATATATATTGTAAATAAGTTGCACATTTTAAGTCATGTTATAATCTTTGAATTGCTTTTATTTGACCTTTTTCGTATGAAGTTGTTAATTAATTTTCAACACAACCTACCTTGAATGATACTTTAGTGGAGTATTTACTGCCTCTAATTACGTATTGGTGCTTGTCCCAACTAGGCGCCATCTTTCCTTTTTTTCTTTTTCCTTCTCGAGCTAGAAAATGACGATTACTTAAAATTTTATTTGTACGAAGATATGATGACATGACATGCATCGTTGTCATCTTAATCTTTTATGCCACCGGCTTTTTAGGGTGACCCTTTGTTTGTGGGTGCATGGATCCCTCTAACGGATTTCTCAATTGGGATCTTAATTGGTGGGATATATATCAATAGTTACTTTATGAAGCTTTTGACGTATCCATTATTTCTTATGCTTTATTGGGCATGTTTTATGGGCCATCATGTATGTTATCTTGGGTTCACCCACCAGAATTATTATAAAGGTCCTTTGTCATCTTAATTCAGGTATAACATCAGATTTGGATATGAATGTTAACAATAAATTACTTAATTTTTTTCTTTTGTTGGTCCAATTTCAAATAGTACATAATATTATCCATATGAGGGTAATTAAACTTCTGAATCAGAGTTTGATAACGATATTGAGATCTCAGACCAAGCCCATTTTACCCGACCATATGCAAACAATGAAGGACTAGGAAGAAACTTGTTCAAGAGTTGACTGGGTCGGGATTATGCATGGGCACAACTACCTTTTCCCTACTCATCTTATACTGCCCTCACAAATGTGAAGTGCTCGACAGGGGCGGACCCAGGATTTGGAGATCGGGGGGGCTAATTTTGGCTTTAGCGTAAAATTTTTTTTATATATGCGTGTATACAAAAATGAAGTAGAGTTGATAAAATTAGGAGAAACAAATTAATGATCTAATAAAAAATTGTTGATAAAATTATTAAAAATAGAAAGGAAAAACAAAAAAAAGTAGAGTTTTCGATCAAAATAACATTAAAAAACTAAAAATAGATGAAAAACATTAATAATGTTAGGGGAAAATATTGATGCAATTAATGTTAGGAGAAAAAAATTAGAAATTGATGAAAAACATTAATAATGTTAGGGGAAAAGAAATTGATGAAAAGCATTAATAATGTTGGAAAGAAAAAAAATGTAGATGGTGGGATTTGAACCTTAGTCAACACATCTAAATACACCCCTTCTTACCAACTCTTCCACCCTTTCACTTCGTCTACCTTATCATCTTTATTTTTAATACACATTATTTTTGGGGGGGCTAGCCCGAACATATCGGTATATTCCTAAGGGTTGTGCCGGAACTGAGGGGGGCTCGAGCCCACCCGAGCCCCCCCCTGGGTCCGCCCCTGGTGCTCGAGCCTGTGGAGCACTCTCGGAACCATGTTCTATGACCCACCTGTTGACCAGACAATATCTTTTCTATATAAACAATAATAATAAATGCAAAGTACATTTCTCTCTCTATATATTAACTTGTCTTAATATTCACTTTATCTTTTTAGACCCTTTAACTAACTTGATTGTTGAAGTGTCCTCGAGGTTCAAGCCTGCTATTTTTCAGGAGAAGTACACTATTCTGGCCGATCTTCCTAACAAAACCCAAATCTAGAGCTTATTGTATCCAATTTATTATCAAAGTTTATAGATGTTAATTATATAGTTTAATTCCAACTAACAATAATTTTGGACTTAAACTAATAATAATGTTCTTCTTTCAAGAATAACAATGAATAGTAATTTAATTTTATCAGAATCTGGAATTCTCGTATAGGACAAAATTTTCCCAAGAAATTATAGGATTTTATTGTACTTATATTATTATTATTTTTTGGCCAGATTATATTTGTACTTTTATTGAATCATTGGAGTTGGTAACTAAATTACAGCAATGCTATGGACATGTTTCCATAATTTATTTTTTCTTGTCTATATTTTCGGTTGTTTTATAACTTATGTTTATATATATTATCATTTTATAATTTTCTTGGCATTAAGAATTTATTAAGAAAATATACAGCGATTCCAAAAACTATTATGTTAGACACAGAATAAAATGTCATCTAAAATTAAATGGACAAACTTATTTGTTAAGCCTCACACAAATCATAAAACAATATTCTTGAAATAACACTACAAAGTATTATACTCACGTTCATACTAGCTTCAGAATAAGAGTGATCTTAAGTGAAAAGATGTTGAAGTTTCAAACACAACATAAATTAAATACAAAAGAAAAATCAATGTTAAAAATTACTTTTAATGTTGCTTGATATTTCCCAGACGTCATAAGAAAATTTCTTATGTATCGTGCCTACACTTTTCTTTTTCTTTCGAAATAAGTATAAGAGAATTTTAGTCTAGCATAATAATTTAAGTCTCGAAATCACATAGAGTTTTATGACAGAAGTTACATAATCCTTCACTTACCATGATAAAAACAATAACAACATGAACTAAAACTCAGTCGTATATATTTTCAATTAAATTTCAAGAATTTGTCGCTGATTTTAAACTTAATAACGATAGAACTTATATCTTAGCACTAAACTAATTCGGGAGCTGATCCGCTCCCTTCACGAGCCCATGAGATTTGTATAAATTCGGGCTTTTTTTGATTGAAATGGATCCATTTACACGGCCCACTTCAATCCGTTAGCCCGCCAAAATCCAATGGGCTTCTTCATAAACCCCTAACTCCGATCTAGAGGTTTAACCGCCAAGATTCCCGCCGGCGACGCAAATGGCGAAATCGATGGCGACGCTGGATAAAGGCACGCTTTGCTCATCCTGGAACTATTCCGGCCAGAGATTAGCCACCGGTTCCGACGACGGAAACCTCTCCATCTTCGACCCGCGAGATCCAGCTTCTTCATCCTTCACCTGTACCTCAAAAATTAGGGTTAGTTAGTTAGTTAGTTCTTGTATTTTCGTATGTTATTGAACCGATTGAGGTAAAAGATCGAGCTTATAGTTATTTGAGCTATTGAACTAAAAGCTCGAGGTTATAGTTATTTAAGCGATTTATATATTAATTGAATTAAAAGCTCGAGTTCATAGTTAATGCTTAGTTATGGTTTATATATTAATTTGTGACATACGCCCTCACGTGAATGTATTCTCATATGTCATGTAACTGATTGAACTAACATTTCGAGGTTATAGTTATTTAAGTGATTGAACCAAAAGCTCGTGATTATAGTTAATGCTTAGTTATGGATTATATATTAATTGAACTGAAAGCTCGAGCTTATATAGTTAAGGCTTAGTTATGGTTTATATATTAATTGAACTGAAAGCTCGAGCTGATATAGTTAATACTTAGTTATGATTTATATATTAATCGACACCGTCACACGAATGAACATTGGACTTGAAGCATGCACAGCATTAGGCATCATGTGTTTATAATTCACCAATAAATGAAGTTGTCGGGATTCAAACTCGGTCACAGAGTGACCGAGGCTATGATACCAGTTATTTAACCGATTGAACTAAAATCTAGAGTTTATAGTTAAGATCTAGAGTTTATAGTTAAGGCTTAGTTTATGATTTATCTATTAATCTCTGACATTGTAATTTTCTCCTTTCTACATTTGAATCTCTAGCTTTGTTTTAGCGTAAATTCGCTCATTGTTATTGTGATCTTGATTTGGGTTCATGAGGCAGGGATTGTGAAGGTTGTATTGTGTGGAGCTAATTGCTGAATGTTTTGTTTGTTTTACGGTTATTTCTCTTGTATTTTGGTGATTGTGAGGTTGATTTAGATTCATGAGGCAGGAATTTTGAAGGTTGTTTTATGTGGAGCTAATTGATGAAAAATTGTTTGTTTTAGTGTTAATTCTCTTGTATTTTTGGTGATCGCGAGCTCGATTTACGTTCATGAGGAAGGTTGTTTTTTGTGGAGCTAATTGATTAAAATTTGTTTGCTTTAGCGTTAATTCTCGTGTTTTTGGTGATTGTGAGCTTGATTTAGGTTCATGAGTCTGGCGTTGTGAAGGTTGTTTGGGTTCCTCCAGAACATGGTGATGCTGTGGCATGCATTTGTACTGATGGAAGTTTGTCTTTGTGGGAGGAGGTTGTAGAAGGTAGTTGTTTAGTTTATAATGTATTTGGTCTGTCCTCCATTGTTGATTTGATCTTTTAATCTTGATATCTTCTTGTGTAGATTCACAACCTCTTCAATGGAAGATCTGCAAAAGCTTCCAAAGCAAGGCCCTCAAAGTGTTAGATGTCCAATTTGGAGTCTCGCGGACAAGTTTGAAAATGGTGAGGGTTGAAGCTTTTGTTTTTGTTCGTGGTGGCTGCATTCAATTTTTTTCAGCTGAATCTGTATTATTATTTTGTTATAGATCCTAAATTTGATGCTGATCACAATATCTGACATTATACGCTTATGATTATATGCCTGATTTGTCTATATACTAGTAAAATAAGACTAATAAATTCAAGAATCAGTAGAATGACCTTTTGAAGTATGCTTCAGTTAAAACCCATTTGACCATATAATGACCAAATTTTAAGATGTAGAACGAATGGAATAGGTGTTGTTAGAAGCCATTAGTTAGAATAACGATAATGAAAAATCCAGCTCCAGTGTCCATCTAATGGCTCATAGTGTGTGCTCTCCTATAAGGACAGAGGTTTGATAAACGGAAGAATTTTGCCGGATGGTATTCGGAATTAGATAAGAAGTATTAGCTTAGGGTTGACAATACTCTCAGTTGGTAGAATCCTCGAAGTAGTGAAAGTCTTTTGGTATTAGTTGGCTGGGTGATGGCTTGGGGACACACTAGGACGTTGGCCTAGCCCAAGTGTGACCCTAGATTTCACCCTTGATCCTACTAGATGTTCTATATCTGTTTCTTTGCCGTCACATGCGGCCTAGACCGCCATAGCTAAAATAAGGAAACACAACACCACTTTAAAGATTCAAGTTACCTAAAAACAGCAATTAGTAGTTTTAGTGGTCTTCGTTCCTTGTAGTTGTGCCTGACTGTATGATGCCTGATCATACTTAACTAATTCATGTGTTAGCAAGTGCTTGAAGTCTCAATATTCTTTATTTCAGATGCAATATCTTGATAACCTATTCATCAGATGAGAACTTGTGACAGGAACACCGTATGTTGCTATGCTCATCTCATAATGGAACTAAAAGTATTCTAAATTGCTGTATTGTCTTTGCAGAATGGCGACTCTTATATTTTCGTTCAATATGTAATATATTCTGTAAAATTTGTAGGTTATGGCTTACTCAGATGGTCATGTGAAAGTTTATGAGCTCTTGGATCCCTTGGAGCTGAAAAATTGGCAGCTTCAGGTTATTGTTCTTGCATGATTTAGACAGTTAAGGTCTTTGAAGATTTCTTTCCATCTTATTCTTCTGCCACTTTTTTTTTGTTACCAGGCTGAATTCCAAAATGTTATTGATTCAGTATCTACATTTGGGAAGGCAAACTGTTTTTCTGCATCTATTTCTTGGAATCCGGCGCAAAGGGAAAATAACCAGGATTCAAGCTTTGTTCTTGGTTTGAATTCAGATACACCACAACTCAACTCCTCCAAGGTTGGCGATGCATCACTCGGGAGCCGGATTCTGTTTTCAGTTTTCAGTTTCTTTGTTCTTTTTATTGGCTTCATTAGAGCCACTGTGCTTGGCCAAATAATCCAATTGTCCCCCTGATCTCATTAGCCCCCGAACTTGCTTGTACTGATGTGATTAACCCCCTATGTCCTATGTGGCATAGCAATGGATATATTTGAACAAGTTGAAGTACGTGTCACTTAAGCAAGTTTAGAGGCTAATGATATATCTCCAAAGTTCAGGGAGCCAATGAGATCATTTGGCCGAGTACAGGGCCTCCTGTTATTAGGCCTTTTTTATTGGAATTTAATGGAAACCTCGATAAAGCTCTCTCTTTTTACACATGATGTTCTTTGTTGAAATGCAAGTTTGGACTGGTTTAGGGTTTACTATCAGTTTGCTTAAGCTAATTGGATAATAGATTACCACAGGTCTGGGAGTTTGATCAAGCTCATCAGCGGTGGCTTCCAGTTGCAGAGTTGGCTTTGCCTGAAGACAGAAGCGATCAGGTCTTCGCAGTTTCATGGGCACCCAACATTGGACGGTAAAAGATCTTAATTCTTATATACTATACGTTTGGGTTGACTTCATGAATAACGCCACATGTTTGATGGCAAAATGGTAGGAAACCTGAAATTATTAGGAAAAGAGCTTCTTTATGTCCCTAATCTTTTTTACTTTTGTTGATTGAGCCCCTAAACTTTCAATTTAATGAGAATCAAATTGTTCGACCCTGCCATTATCTCTGTTCTTGTTCTAACACAAGTTGTTATTTTACCATTAGTAATGTGAATACTTATGATGTATTTTCTTTTTGTAGTCCATATGAGATTATAGCTGTTGCTACACACAAGGGCATTGCAATATGGCATCTAGGTCTGAACCCCGACGTCGATGGAAGACTTTCAGTGGAAAAGGTCGCAGCGCTCTCTGGATTTGAAGGCGAGGTATTACATCACTAAGAAACTTGAAATCTTCATCGTGTGGATAGCGCATAGGTTATATTAGGTTGATAATGCATTTTAAATAAGAAATATTCCGTTTTTATGCTTCATTTGGTTTGGAGTGAAATGCAACATCTATGAGACTTGAGTTCCTTTTGTACTTTCGCCACACTATTCCTCGAACAATATTTCAACGTTTTCCCCATAGTTATCAAAGGCGCCCAAAAGGCCCTCGGCTCCAGGATGTCACCTGAGAAGCCAAAAGGTGTGCTCTGTTCAGGAGGTGTGTGCCTAAGTGTGCCTTTCTGAGCCTAGCGCCTTGCCTGAGGCGCAAATTTATGCGCTTGAGCTACACACTTTTTAGCATTCCAAGTTATAAGAATATGTTAATATCAGACCATCCTATATATATATATGATCAATAGGAAATCCAGTTAGAGAAAAAAAAGAGTTAAAGAAAAAAGGAAAGAAAATTTTGATGGTAGAAATATAGAAGAACATCACAAAAAAGAACACTGCTCGATGTTAAAGAGTCTATGAAAGGATTGGTACTTGGTAGCTAATCTTGACTTGATTTCTGGCATTTTATGGTTAAGATTATGGATAACTGGACATGATTTAGTATTTGTTGCATTTTAGAAATGTTATTTTCTTCTTATTTATGGTTTTATCTATTAGTTTTCTTTCGAGCACCTTGTGTTGCTCAGGCATGCCCCTGCACCCTAGCTCTAGGACCCCTTGTGCCTTTAATAACAATGTTAGCCACTTAACAACATAGAATTCCTCATCTAAGATTAGTAACTGTGTTGCCACTTGACAACGTAAAATAGCTTATCTGTTAAGAAGATATTTTCCAAGTTATTTTATCCCTAAACTCTTGGAGCCGTATGCTTGAATAAAAATGAAGCATCTCTTAACAACATCATTGTACTTACTTCCAAAGATATTGTTAAATAGTTTTGTATTATTATTGTTGTTGCTGTCGTTATAGAGGAGGCATTTGAAATGAAATCAAGTTTGTTTGCGATCAGGTTTGGGAGATGGAATGGGACATGAGTGGGATGACCTTAGCGACCACAGGAACTGATGGAACGGTAAGACTCTGGCAATCTAACTTAAATGGTGTTTGGCACGAGCAAGCTTCATTTGATTCCAATTCTTAGTAATTCATTGCTCATCATTGTTTATTTTGATTCAATCATCATTTTCCTTAAACTTTGCTTTTCAAATGTTAAGGTTATCCAAGTTTTTCTTGTTTCAGTTACATGTTTGATAGCTTTGGAAGAACGTTTAATCCGGTTCTTATCGTTATGTGCAATTTATTTACTCATTCCATCCCAAAATAATCGGCAACATGTGTATTGTTTTTATATTTTTGATCGATAGTTTAGTGTCAAATAGTTTAAAATTTAGAGTATTTGACCCTTAACTATCAATCAAAGATAGAGAAATGCCTATGTTATTGGTCAGACACGTTGCCTATCATTTTAGGACGGAGGTATTACTACCGAAAATGTAGTAGGACATGTGGAGGTTATCTTATCTCAAATTATCCAAAAGTTTCATTAACTGTTATGCTTTTTCTTAAATGTGTTGCTTTTTCCAGATAGTCGACAAAGAGATAAAAGATGTACAAAAGAAGTATGATGAGCTTGATATTTAAAAAGAAAGAGAATAAAGAAAAGAGAATTAAAAGAAAAAAAGATATGCAAAATCACAAATGCAAATGAAAATAAAAATAAAAAGAATAATAATAATAATAGGGGAAATGACAAAAATAATTAAAAACATTATGAACCCACCTGGCCAATGTATTCATGCTTTACCATAATTTTTATGTTCAAAAAATGAAACAAATATTTAATTAAAAGAAATTAAAATTATATAATAAAAAAGCAAAAAAAGGGGGAAAAAGGAAGAGGAAGAGTGATATACAAGTGAAATAAATAAAAACTAATCAAATAGGAAATGTGTTTTTTTATTTATTCTTTGTAATTATGTTACTTTATATAGTAGATGAATGAGTAATTATTTAGAAATGAAGATAAGTGTTGATATTTTTGTTCCGGAAGAAAAAAGCGACCGAATTATCTACCACCGATAGCAAACACTAAGGGTCCGTTTGGTAAACCATTTCGCAGGAGCATATCACAGTTTTATTCTAATATGTTGCTACATAGGTGTTTGGTTAAAAAAATTAAACTACAACATTTAGCGTTTTGGAAGCAAAACGGAGCGTTTCACGAAAAGTTCCAAAATGGAGCTTTTCGCGAAACGCTAGTTTGTATTTTAAACCACAAGTAGACTTTGACCAAAATACACTAACTTATCATTTTTATTTATTTATATTTATAAATGATATATCCATATTATAATTTTCACATGTCAACAGCTACTGTTTTTTGTAAGTTTTCCAAACACTAATTATCCAACATATCAGTAAACAGCAACAACAAACGCAACAACTAACAACAACAGCTACAAAACTAACAGCAATGCCAGTCAGACCCTAAGACTAGAAGTAGTTTCTAATTAACAGTTTGAGTGGATATTCCTCACATTTAGGCTGGGGGTAGATAACAAAGCTCCTTTTTAGTTTGTTATTGGATGTGTATCAACTTATTGGATGTGTGTGCATGTTACGCTATGTGTAAGTAATATCAATCTCAAACTTCTGTTGCGGCTAAAAGATTAACTTACTTCTAAAAGACGTATCTTAATGAGATATATATTGTTTCACGCATATAAGAAGTCATATTAGTTTCAAGATTAACAACGGTGAAAACACGATCACATTGCTGGAACCAGGGGCGGAACTAGGGGGGCCAGCCGGGGCTCGAGCCCCCCCCCCCCCCTGAACGCCGAAAGTTTCCCGAGAAAAAAAAAAATAGATCTAAAAAATGTAGAACCGCCGGCAATCTGAAACAGCCCAGCCCCCCTATTTTGAGGTTGAAGATGATAAGGGACATGGTTGTCATATCTAATTTTGTTTCTAAACCTAAGCATGAAACGATGTCATTTCAATAACTAGTTTTTTGGACATTTTTTGGACTTTGTATTAAAGTGTTGGGCTTAATTTAAAAAGTCTATTTTAGAAATATGTGATAGTTATCTTTCTTTTTCTATTTAGATCTACTTTCTTTCTTTTTTTTCCTTTGAAAAACTATTTAATTCTACTTTTAATTGTATAATTCTAATCTTGTAAAATGTGATAGATGGATTTGATTTTACAAGAATTTCTTACTCTAAATACGAGAATTTGTTCCTATCATATAACTTTCTTCTACCTTTTATGATCAACTTTTAATTAATTGTTGTGTCATTTTCATTCATGTGTATTTTTATTTTATTTGCGCTTTTTTTTTTGACTTTTGTAAGTAAATTTTTGAGCCTCGGCTGAGCTGAGGTTCTAGTTCCGCCACTGGCTGGAACATTGAGCCTGCAAGGGCTGGATAAGTTTTTTTCCCCACTACAGGGCAATGGCCTAGAACCTGCAATGTCACAGGCTTTATTTCTTCCTGCCAAAAAGGCCAGAACCATCAGTAGTAGGGATGGATGTGAGAATCGAGGGTCGGATCTCCTAGGCCTCTCTTTGTCTTCACCCTTGCAACTTAGCAATGCATGGTAGTATAATTATGTACCATTTTACAAATGGTTCATGCAATCTTATGAGGGTCAGATAACGATGTAACAATTTATTCAAGGTTCTGTTAATTTTATTATAGGAACTAATAGCGTCGTGTACCCGTAAATTTGTCATCCCTAATTGGAGATATTGTGCCCGTGGACTTTATGAGTTTATTTAGTGAACTGTGGACTTTATGAGTTTATTTAGTATATAGTCCAAGCAATATATGTAAAATAGTATAATATTTCCGTCAATTAGTATTAAAAGTTTCCTTAATCGTAAATTGTAACTTCACATTAACGCTTGTTCTTCTTAAAGAATCTTTTTAACTTTTATTTGCAAAAGAAAAAAGAAGATTAATTGAAAGAAGTAAAATCATATTTTAATGAATCAATCATTGCAGATGTTTTTAAGCTCGTGTTTATTGTAATTCTTGTAGTAGCTTTCTTTATCAGGAACAGTAAATTATTAATTATTGAATTATCCACTTGTAAGGATTACTTTTTACTGATATAATAATAATAATAATTACAAGAATATACCATTTGGCTCATGTTGGCAGGAATCACTGTTTTAACCTAATATTAGTGAAACTTTATTTAGAACATTAGAGAAGTTCACTGAAACTTGTAGTTCCGGAGTTGTAAAGATTTCTTCCTTGATCAAAACTTCATAGTTCGATCTTGAGTTGTAGGAATGAAAAGAACGTATGTATATAGTTCTACTCATAGCACAATAAACCATCTCCGAGGGGTGGTCACTACGACCAGGCGAAAAGAAAAAAGAAAAGAAGTTTTCTCAATGTGTCACATGGCACATTTCAAAAGAGTTGTAATAGCCAAGCTTCTAAATTTTGTCAAAATACTGAGTGAAATGGTTGCGAAAACAAATGAAAGGTGCTCCAAATTGTTTGGTGCTCGGCGAACACTTAACAATTATGGATAAGCAATCTTTCTATTTTTATTTTGACTTAATTAGCTAACTATACATGTGTAATAGCAATAGATCGAGTAGAGTTAATTGTCACATCATCACATCAACGTCATATGTAGATTGTGTGTATGTCTGCTGATGTGTAATATTCTACGATTCAATAATTTTAATGGTACATTCTTTATTTCTCTAAGCTTATTTGAGATTGCTTTTTCTTCTTATTTTCACAGTATCATATCCATATTGAAATTGTTTCATTATCCTTTTCATAATTCTTGTATATTAAACTACTATGTGTTACTCTATTTGCATACCTTTCTTTTTAACATGTTACCAAAGATAAAGCAGTTGTTAAATTGTGATTTTCATTATACATAAAATGTGAATCAAGTAGAAACATTCACTTGAAAAGATAATGAAAAGTGAATTTACCAAAATTATCAGAGGTTTGATTTTAACTTTTAGAGTACAATATTTAGACTTAAAAATGAAAAAAATGATCACACCAATTATGGCTCCTCTTGCTTTCTTCACCTATAAAAGAATGGAAAATATATACCTTAAACATAATGTGATTTGATTAACTACACTAGTCTACTTCCAAATCCTTTTGCTCTTATGGATTTTAATGCTCCAAGTTTTGAGGGTTTTGTTGTCCCTCAGAATAACCCACCTTTTAAATCACAAGTTTCGCCCGTTGGGCCGAATGGAGGTAGAACCATGACAAATTTTTTGGAGATACTTAACAAGATGACGGCCGACGAAAAAACCATGGTTGAAGTATCCTCAGGAGGAACTCCGAAATTGGTCGGGGAGCTAGAGAGTCGTCAGGCTTTTCAGGACCTCTTACCTTCATCCCTATGGGCAATGCCAAATGTGGGATATAAGAAAATGAAGAACGGAACAAATATAGTTGAAGGTGTTGAAACAATCTTCTCGTTGGAAGGAACTCCAAATGTGGCCAAGGAGACAGAGAGTCGGCAAACTCTTCATAACCTCTTGCCTCTGCCGCCGAGGGCAAGCCCAAATGCGGGCCATGAGCAAGAAGGACAACATGGATTTAACCATTTCTATATGCTAAATCCTTTGTACAGAGCTAATCAACAACAACAAATATTCGACTTACCTTCTTCGTCTCTTGAACTAGAAGTTGCTTCATTTCTCAATAAACGTGGCGACTTGGAGCAGAGAATAATAAGCTCCCAAGATGGCACAACTTATCAACCACCATCTTCTTCGACTAAGAGATTCATAGGTACGTAGAGTTGTCAATTTTCTACACTATACGTTCTGTTTGGCGCAATTATTATAACACGCTTATAGTACTTTCGCATATTCGGATGTCTTTTTAAAGAAACTAATTATTTGGAGAAATTTTGTGGAAAAAGATTATTATTACAAAACACTAAACCTTACAAATATAGAAATTAATCTCTATTTTACAGGTGATGATGGAAGTGAACTTTTTTTGAAATTGAATGAAGCTGGAGATATTGGCACAAGAAGAATATTAAGTCCATCCCAATTAATTGAATTACAAGATCAGACCTTAATTTACAATTACATCTCAGCCAATATGGTGGTGCCACCTCATCATTTGCTCAACAATAATTCTCTTTGCTCCCATTGTTTTTCTGCTTCTTGCAATGGATTTTCACCATCAAGTCCTGCTAGTAAGTTTCTCATTTAATTTTGAAAATAACATTTGGAATCGACAAATTACGCGCCTCCCCATTGTGGATGCTCTTATTTAGTGACACTTCATGTGAGGTCAGATAGTTTTTCAGTTGTCGGGAATCACCCTTTGATAGATTTTGATTGTAAGTCGATCACGGTACGTGGAGATAATAGAGAGTGAGAATGGAGAGAAAAAGAAAGTATTGAGAGAAATGAATAACTGTATCTTGTACTTTTTAGAGAGTAGTAGTTTCCTATATATAGGTTGTGGTTTTTGGTAAAAGACCTTTTTGCCCTTTTAACCGGTTTCTTGAATAGGATGCTTGATGAGTTGAGTCTGTCTAAACTCTGATGATAAAGTCGCTTTAGTAGACGACTTTACCATCATAGTTTGTCCTATATTCTACTTTCACTACAGAGAACCCATTTGAGTATGGTATTTACATCGTCCACGACGTGCGGATGCGCCTCCAATAGGCTCTGACTAAACTGAGAATTATGTGTGAGAGAGCATTACACTTTGTTATTATTTCATGCTTTTACTTATAAACATGTCAAAATACACTAAAACTTGCAACGTAGTTTATGCATTTTTCATATTCTCAACCACTCCAAGTGGCTTATTTTGAGTTTTAATATCTTTATTCAGTATTTATCCGTTTTGAACTTATAATATACTGTTGTAAAAATCTTCTAGAATAGAACTTATTAACATGTTACAAGTTATTCAAAACTCCGGCTATTTGATAAATACATAAACATCAAATAGCTATTGATTCACTCTTACAATATTTGTTACAAATGCAGCGAGAAAGGGCAGTGTCCGGCCGAGTTATGCAGGGAAATCCGGTGATCCAGAACCTGGACGTTGTCGTCGAAGCGACGGGAAGAAATGGAGGTGTTCAAAAGAAGTAGTTGCAGACGAAAAGTATTGCGAAAAGCATAGAAATAGAGGTCGAATACAGCAAAGATCAAGGAAAATTACAAGGGGGCGAAAAGCTGCAGCTGCTGACACCGGAACCGTGGTACCCGAAACTAGCTCCGCTGTAGTTCCGGTTAGCGTTGAAAGTGGTTTTTCGTTAGGCAATCTTGTGAATATACAAGAAGCAGAATTGAGGAATTCTGAGCCTGAATTTGCCAATTCTTATGTGGCTGCTTTGTTCAACTGGTGAAAAAGAATATATACATATATTTCTATATTTGTATGTAATTTCATTTTAAGGATTTTTATGTGTATTTGCTCATATAAAAAAAAAAAAACCATGTATGTAATTTGGTTGTTTCTTGACTATCCGAATACAAGAAATCGGGTTGTTTGTAACAATAATTATCGATTATTCTTGTGTGACACTTCATGTGAAGTTTTATTTTGATATATATTCAATTAAAGTGCTATCCGTATCTAAAATCATCTCCAATGGGTGCTATATTTAGCCCAAAATCTCAATATTAGAAAAATTAAATTTAGAAGAGACTAGGGGCTCTTCAGTCTCTAATTTTCGGTTGGCTTTGCTATTATATCTATGTATTTTGTAAAATTTCAAGCCCTTGAAAATATATTTGACCAAATTGACCTATAAATTGTAATAGCATTTAAAAATAAAATAAAAATGTGCAGTTCTGCTTACAAAGATAGATCTTCTCACTTTGACGTAGTTCGAACCTATAACCTCCTCAGTCTCGACCACTAGGCTAAGACATTCAACATTGACCTATAATAGCATAATATTTGTGTATGTTTAAGTTAGGATCTGATCCAAGACGTTGAAGAGAGAATGGAGAATTGGCAGAATGCTGCAAGATAACAGAGTTTCTTGGATATTCTTGTTGTTGAAAATAGCTGTTTTCTCCGTGTTCTTGTTCTTCGAGCCATGCTCGTGGTTGTTGGCTGCGGGAACAAGAGTGAAAACCTTCGTAAACAACCTCGAAAATGGTTGGATTCTCATTGGATCTCTGCAGTCGCTTCCAAGCCATGCAATTCCAATAGATGCAACTGGAGCTTCTGCAAATACAACTCGTCGTATAAAATGGGAATAAGGACCAGCGTCGTCTTAAACATTTTGGGGACGCTGAGCTAAATATATAAATTAGGAACAATCTTTATACTTTCACATAGCCATTGCTAAAAGGAAATGTATGATTACAATAGATATTTGTTTGGAAAGAGATCATAGGAGTGAGCTTTTGCATAAAAAGATTTATAAAAGCATTCTTTTTAATTGAATATTGTATAAAAGAAATGGGGCGCTATGTGACCGAACACTTTGTACTCCCTATTACTACGGCCTGATAAAATCATAGGAAACTTTAATCGTTATACCAAGAAGGGTTAACTGTAATCCCATGCCTGTCTGAGCTTCAAAAAATAAAAAAATTTCCTCATCCCCACCTCATAAAGAACTTTTCAAGATTATCTTGCCTCCGTCGAAGCAGATTCCTAGCAAGGATTCAACCCTAAGAATAACTTCAATAGCAAGTTATATACTTTTATACATTATACTTTCACTATCATACCGATAGCAGCTATTAATAGAGAAGGTGCTTAAGAGTGCTTCTTCTGTATGTATGTAGAACAGGAGACACCTGTTTGGTTCCGTTCCGCTTTAATAGTTATAAAGAGTTTGGTTTGTTAAACTACAAGTTCAGTTCACTAGCCGAACCAACGGATGCTCACCCCTACTTTTAAGACATATAATAACAGCAATAACAGACTTTCTAACCTGGGATATTTGGCACCAAGAGCATTTTCCTGTCTATATTTTATCCAGCTATGGCCATCATCATATTCTTCTAGTTTGCTCTCAGAGCTAACTCTAACACGCTTTGTCCACGTAAGCACTGCCTTTCTGCAAAACATTAGACTTAGACTAAATATATACAGTGATAAAGCACAAATCAGCCCTGTGGCTATTTGCGGAAAGAAATTTTAAACTCCAACGATATCGATCTAACAAAACCCCATTTCCCGTTAATTTAGTTTCATATATGCGTCATTTGAACTCCACTAGCGTCCAGGTGTGACCAAAAACTGTACTATTGAATGATTTGTGCTTATATGGTGGAGTCTAAATCCGTTCGGCCCCAATAACCATAAGGCTAAACCTGTACCTTTAAACTAAGTGGCATAGACATGGAACCAAATTTACGGAAATTAAGTTATGTTGGATCTGCCGTTACTTGAGTATGAAACTGCTCCATCTAGAAAATCTAACATTACACAGTTTTCTACATGAAGTCTAAATCTGTAATAAAAACACTAATAAACTCAATAAGCACCTCTTCCTAGCAGCATGACTTTGAACTGCATTAAAATTCACAATTCCGGGATCACCTTCCATGTAAACTGGAGATTGATTAGGATCATTGGCAGCAGTAATAGTAGGGGCAACATCATTCTGCAGCTGAATAATCGACACACTCCAGTTAAGATAATCAAAGACTTGCTAAAAAGAATATAGATTTTTTGTACTATTTCTGAGCTCAAATGTACCTTTAACTGATTCATTAGTTCCTTCCCTTGAATCAACTCTCTAACGTGACTGGAATTCACGGAATCATCAAGTTGCTGCTTAAGAATGCTAATTTCAGTATTGTTCTTGGAATCTGAACAGAGTTCTCCGTCTTCTCTGCTTGTGTCTCTCAACAACAACAGTAATGGGATGAAGGATGAGTTGCTATTTTGCTGCAAGTGAAATATAAGCATCATCAGAGTATTCTCTTTGCCATGGGGGTAAATTACACTGACGGTCATTGAGCTTCTTTCTATGAATTCACTGAACTTTCAAATTTGAAGTCGATAAAGTCATTTCAATCAATTCGTGAACAAAAACACACTTTAATATTGACATGGCACATCAGACTATGTCGATGACATAGATATATTGACATGTCTATAGCTCACCTAGCAGAAATGTGGTAACTGCATGTAAAAATAACAAAAAACATATCATTGCCCCACATGGCCATGTCAGTTGGCATATTGTGAAATATATTGTGACATGTTATCACATTGAAATCCACTTTCAAGTTTGCGTGACTCACGCCCGGGAGGCAGCACTTCGATCACTCAAGGCCAACGCCATGCAATCTTAGTCATTGGTGGGAGTTCGGTGTCAGTTTGAGTGACAGTTACTGGTTTTTTAGTTTGGGGAGAGACTCGGGTGGCCATTTGTTCTTTTACCCTTCCGGAGTAGGAGGTTTTGTTTAAGCCTACTCATGGCCTCAGGCTCCCCTGAACTTGATGAAAACAAAAGTGATCAAGACCCTTATAATTGGTTAACAAACCGAATGGACTTTGGAGATTGTCCCATTCACTTCTAAACTTATTTAAAGCGACCTATTGACTACCTGATTTGTTTAAGCTCACCCGAGCTTCGTTTCTTACTCTAACACGAAGTATTGGGATCATTCAAGTTACCCTAAACAAGTTCACGGAGCCAAAAATACATCCTTGAAGGGCCAAAAGCATGACTGGAAGAAGAATTGGAAGGTGGTGGTCGGGACAAGGACTTGTATGGAGAATTGAAACTGGAATTGGAAGGAGAAGAGCAGAACGATGGCAGTGGTTGTTCCGGCGGAGACGAAGGCGGTGAGGATTTTCGGAAGGTTGAAGCAAACAAAAAGGGAGTGGAATCGTGATTTTTTCCCATGAATTTACCGACGCAACTTTAGCTTACAGTTCTTTAAAATAGTTAATGTTAGCCGATCTTGAATTATATCGAGACTAAGACTTTATTGTTATTGTGTTGATTAGAGGGATAGAGAGGAAAGTGAAAGTGAAGATGAAATCGGAAATTTATGGAGGAAAGTTTGAAATTTCTGCATACTTTTCACCATTGCTGAGGGAATGGATTGACTTTTAGACTCAATAATGGAAAAGTTTTCCATAAGAGATGGAAAAATTCCTTAAAGTAACATAAACAAAACAAAACTTAAATAATCTAGTAACCTTATGTGATTGCTATCAGTAACCTTGAATTAAAACGCCCGACCACTTAGGCACCCAAAACAAAAGACAACTTGTTGCTTCTCTGTGCAGTGTTAAGGAGAAGTGTGAATGCCAGGACCCCATCGAGGTCTTGCCACGTGTCCAAAACAGCAGTATCCGGATACATGAGAAGTCTGGACCCTGGGATTCTATTAGGAGTAATGGGATCTCCCAAGACCCCCATCAAGATCTTGCCACTTCTCCCAAACAGTAGTATCTATCCAGGATTCAGGAGAAGTCTAGATCTTGGGATTCCATTAGGGGGGACGAGATCTCCAAAAAACCTCATTGGGATCTTGGGATTCTATTAGGGGAAACGAGACATATGGCGGCAAGATCTCAATGGAATTGGTACAAGGTTGAAAGTTAAAAGGGGCTCCTTGTGCTAGCTGATACTGATTGTTTTGTCCATCTTCTTGTTCTTGTGGTTGTGGCTTGCTGTTTGAACAAGTATGAACTCCTCAGTACGTGATCTCAAAAGTGGATGGATCCTCATCCTCGTCGCATCTTTGTAGTTGCCTTATAGCCAAGCAATTCACGGAGTTTCAGTTGGCGCATCTATAATATAATCTGCAAGAAATGGCACATAAACATCTTTTCTGTAAGGCTAACAACACTTTGCTGGCCGACAGAAGTTTTCGACATAAAAACTGCACTAATCCGGACTGTATACTAGATATTATGCATGATGAACTATGTTGCACTCATCTGGACTATATACTAGATATTTACATGATGAACTACGTGGAGAATATGCGTTTTGGAATATATAAATACTATATTCGTATTAGCCACTATATCAAAGGTCTAATACATTAAGGGCACAATAATCTAATTGACTCCATGGATTTTGAATCTTCTCATAAATCCCTCCAACTTACAGAAAGTGACCTATTGGTCTTATAAACTTGTTTAAAATGACTTATTGGAAACTGAACGTGCTTAAAGCAATACACACGATAACTTGTCTAAATCTCCCCTTCTGTCGGACACAATTTTAGCATCCTAATGAGACATTTCCTAATGGGATAGGATGGAAACTCTCTACTTTCTCACCTAGATCCCTATCTTTATCTCTAGCCCTTGTATGTGCTCATGGGGATTTTATGTAGAAATTGTTAAAAGTATACATTTTGTAGTCTTTTTATATGTATTTGCATTTTTAACATTACTAAAATTTAATTACAAAACTTGTAAGCTATAAATGGATAACATGAATCTCGAAGAACTAAGTATTTGAAAAAAAAATATGTAGCAATTTCCTTAGAAAAAGAGTGAATGTATAATAATTGGCGTACTATCATATTTCTCAATGGTATCATATTTCTCAATGATATCATACATCAAAATTTTAAATTACACAGAAGAAAAAAACTATTTATAAAATGAGTTACAAAAGACAGAACTCCACGAGAACCTGAATACCTATAGAAATATGGTCAAGAATAATTTTTTTTCCCATTTTATCAACAAGGATGGAGAACTCATTTCATCTAAATGAGAACGAGGATGAGGAGAGTAGTCTTGTCCCTACCCCACCGTAGGAGATAAGTCCACGATCACATTCCTTGCATAGAACTTTTATAATATAAGAGCAATCATTATGTAAGAGCACCAAAAATATCCGCTTCATGACTTAAATAAACATTCATTAAATAGTTCAATTCCAATCAGTAAAAAAAAAAAATGTCTTATCCGCTTAATGACTTGTTAAATAAATCAAATAGTAGACAAGATTATAGCAAACACAAGGCACTAATCACAAGTGTCTGTACATCATGATGGTTAGGAGTTGTGGGAGGCCTTTTATCTTCCCTTGAAAAAATTAGTCGAACATATTGTCTCAATCGGATTTTCTTTGTAAAGTATTATCGTATAAAAATTACACCCCTAATTCATTCCGCCATCACACTGCTTGTAAATGTATATCAAGTTAGGTCTTAAAATTGGCTAGTACGATCAATATAGTCTAAAATGAAAGTTCGATTATCAATTTGTCTCTCTTTACATCTAGGTAACACGTGTCAATACATATTTCGTACTTATTCAAAGTTATTACTTCCATAGGCTGACACATGTCAAGTTCAGCTAATTTCCACAAATGGTTTAAAAAGACCGGGTTGATGACGAAAGTTAATTTTAGAGTAAACTGCTTATACCACCCAACTTTAGGCAAAAAGTTCTTTAAAATCTGGAAAGGAAGACCCGAAATCGATCTATTATGGCTAAATGTACTAATGGAAACACATATGTGGTAACCTATAACTGCTAAGTTTGTTCTCAAGAAGACTCAAATCCTAAACAACACACATGAAGAAAACTGCAGCTACCACCAGAAAGTAGGTTAGTATTCATCTTCTATCATTGTTGAAGCTTGCAAAGGTTAACGAAAACAGGAGAAAACGAAAAGAAACAAGAAAAGGCGAATCCATGGATGTTTGAGCTGTTCAGTTCTGTCTATATAGAGCAATCCGGGTTAGTTCTTAAACATATATCCCATCTGGACAGCAATAAGAGAAATTTGGCTGCTGGAATCCATCCAATAAATAACCAATTTTGTACAAACTGAATGAAAAAGATCATCATGAAGACATATTCAGGAACTAAAATGGTACAT
Organism: Euphorbia peplus; assembly: GCA_028411795.1. Classification (NCBI taxonomy): domain Eukaryota; kingdom Viridiplantae; phylum Streptophyta; class Magnoliopsida; order Malpighiales; family Euphorbiaceae; genus Euphorbia; species Euphorbia peplus. Next base: position 33,159,457 of record CP110839.1, read on the forward strand.
ACCGAATGAGCGAAAATGAAGACAAAGATCAACTTGATTGTCTTATTGTAAGCTCTGCCCTGAGATGGAGGATACCATTGATAAAGTAAAGGCTGTCATCTGCCATGAAGGCAGTCCACGGAATTCCAAATAAGTTTCTATAACCAACAGCTTTGCCTCCAGTGAAAGTATAGTTCCCTTTATACTTACTCACATACTCCTCAGTCGGCTTTGACCTTGCCGCGAATTCGTAATCCACAACTGCGAAACTTACGGATCCTTTCTCTTGCATCCCCAAAAACAATCCAAAGCAACAAGACGAGCTCTGTTGGTCCATGTTACAGTGAGCAGACAAGAAAAACCCCTGCCCGCCCACGTGGAACGCCTGAGAATAAACCCGGCCAGCTGGAAAAAGATGAGCACACTTCTCACGCTTCAGGTCTAGGTAGGCTATGCATTGCTGGCGAGGAAGTTCAAACTCTACCACTTTGACTGGCCGGTAAATGTAGTCCCGCTCCACAAACCGGCCATTTGTACTGGCCTCCGCGGCGAGAAAACGCTGCCGATATAGTGTTTCCCCTTTGAAAAAAAGAGCTTCCAGCACAAATTTAGATGCAAATTCGGAATCAAAGTCATCGCAAACTAAAGCCTTCTTCAATTTTCGACAGGTCATGAAAGGGAAGCGTATAAGTCGACCAAGTCTTGAGGCTAGAATTTCCCTTCGTTCCTCTACCTTGGGATAATGTACACGTGCCCATTTGAGGACAATATCATGCACAGTATCTTCTGCTGCTACTTGGAGATCGTCGCTAGATAAAACTTCCTCAAAACCAGCCAACGACAACTTAAGGACTTCTTCTTGGAACCTACAAACAGAAGCAGAACACTTAATAAGTTCACAATTCGAGAAGATAAAAACAAGCAGAAAAGCAAACAAAAAAGGCTCAAGTTCACATCTTCCCCTCTCCACAAGAAATTCAAGCAGCCCCTAAAAAGTAACAGCTCGTGATTAAGGGTAGTTTTTCGTGTAAGCGGATTCTGTTCGTGTGGTTTGTGCCGATTATCGAGTTAGTCTCAAGTGAGTCAACCCACTCAAAATTTCATTTCATAATCGTGTCAGCCCAATCGGGTTCATGTCTATTCATGGGACAGTGTCACATCTAATTTTACTACACCTCTTAATGGTGGCATTTAAATATTATACGAGGATATAGCAAGACTTATAAAAAAAATATCATTTTTTAGCAGGTTAACGTTGACTATCCACAAGTTTGACCAAAAATCAATTTAACTAACCTCTCACACGTTGATATTATACTGGATTCAAGTAATGTGTTCACAAGCCGGATTAATGTGTTCGCAAGTCACAAGGGTATCTTTACTATCTCTATTAGGGGACATAGAAAATATGGGAGGTTCAAGCCATGTTTGTTGGCCAATTGTAATTATATTACCTCTGCTAAGGTGACATGTAAAACCATGAGAAGATGTAATAAATCATAATAATTTGAAATATTCATGTGATTTTCAAGTTGGTAGACTTTAACATAACTCAAAAATTTGCAAGTGAACCCAAAAATTACTTGTTTAATACAACACTAATGGTAATGGTTTTGGGAGGTTAGTAAAGCAAATGCATGGAACGCTTAACAATAACCTTCATAAAATAGAACTAAGTTTCATGATAACCCTTTCTAACCCCCAAAACCCTTCATCCAATCAAAGCCTAACTGAGTGGATTTGTGTTGGGTTCGTGTTATGTCGTTGGGTCGTGTATACAACTGCCACCACTAAGCTCGTCATATCTATTTACGTATAGCAAAAGTACTTGTAAGTAATGCCTGACATACAATGTATCCAAAATCCAAATGCTGTGCAACCCACCCAAAACGTGGTCTTATGTTCTAATGGGAATTAATTACCATTTAACGAATACAGATGTAACTCACTTGCTTATGTCCTTGTCACGTGCAGCAAGAGACTGCTTTGCTGCATCTCTCAGTGCCTCATTGGGATCTTGCCACGTGTCCCAAATAGCAGAATCTGAGACATATTGCATCGGGAAAATCTCAATGAAATTGGTAGAAGGTTGAAAGTTAAAAGGGGATGCTTGTGGTTGCAATTGTGGTTGTTGGTTGCCGTTTGAACAAGTATGAAGTCCTCCGTATGTGATCTCAAAAGTGGATGGATCCTCAACGCATCTTTGTATTTTCTTTAAAGCCATGCATCCCAGGGAGTGTCTGTAGATACATCTGTAATAGGATCTGCAAAAAAATGGCACATGAACATCTTCTTTTAAGTCCATGTTAATTAAAACATTTTTCTGACCAAGAAAATATTTTGACACAAAAACTGCACTATATCTGGACTATATACTGGATATTATGCATGATGAGCTATGTTGCAAGGACACAGATATGAAAAACGATTCTGAAACGGACATATTTATAAAATAAATAAATACAGAAACCGAAAATGTGGAGAATATGTAAAAAAAAAAAATATGTTCCCTCCTCTCTATGTCACGTTTAGGGATTGTGACAGTAGAGTTTAGCGTGAAAAGATATTAGGAGAAGAGAAGAAGAGAGATAGGGGTAGAGAATCAAAGAGAAATTAGGGAAGAGAGGAGAGGAGGAAGGAAATAGGAAGATAGGATTTGATTGATAATATTTTTCATAATCGTTACATTACTAAGGAAGAGACTATAGAGTAGATACTACTGCTGATGTGGCAGCAGGTACATAATCCACAGCTAGAATAAAGCTGTCTAACTAATTCCCTAACTGAATACTAAAGCAATAGTAAAGCCAGTTACCCACTAATTAATCTCTAATCAAGACTCCTTAAAACCTATCTTCAGTATCGTGACACTCTATCCTACTATATACATTGTTTTGTTGTTTTCACTAGGTTTAAAATATATATATATGGTCGCTAACCTATAAAAAAATGCTTGAAAACGCCCCTTCACCTACTCTTTGTTGCATTGATCCCCTAATGTATAGCCCAATTTAGATGGAAATCAGCATGTATGTAAAGAGAACCGTTAAATTTCATGTTATATGATTGCTAATCGGGTGGAGAAGAACTCATATTCTCCAAGGACATAGAAGTCGAGAAAATTATGGTTTTTGGGTCTGAAATATTACATGAAGATTGAGGCAACTAAACAGATTGGCAAAATATTACAATAGTTATGGCGTGACTAACAATCATCAAAAGTAAACTGTCAGGATGTGAGACTCTGACAGTAGAAGTTTAAGGTAGAAAGAAGGAAGAAGTAGAGAATTAGAGAGAGAAGAAGAGAAATAGAGATTTAGGGAAGAATATAGACTAGAGAAGAGAGAATACACAGAAGGAAGGAGAAAAGTTCATTGATAATATTCTCGACAATCGTTACATTGCTAAGGGAGAGTCTAAATAGGAGATACTAGCGCTGACGTGGCAGCGCGTACATAATCCACAGTCTACAATACAGCTGTCTCACTAATCCCCTAACTGAATACTTAAGCAATAAACAACTAATAAGCCATAAAACAAGCCAAATAACCCACTAATTAATCTCTAATTAACACCCCTTAAAACCCATACTCAGCATTGTGACATAAACATTTAATATGCCTCCTTATACATACGCAAAATTTCTGTCTAATTTGAAGGAAATGTCATTTCTGTCTACTATATGTCAAGGGGAAATGCTACAAAATAACAAGTCAAAGGACAAAAGGTAGTAAATGACACAAATTCATCTTGCTTACCCATGATTTTAGTGAAAAAGTCTATCTTTGTAAACCGAGGGAACCTCAAACCTATGTTTGCAAACTTTTAACCACGAGCACGTATTTACATATGCGCGATACCAGATTATTTATTTTTGTATTTGTCCCATTTTAAAATCATAAGGATGCATTTGTAATTTTTACGTATATAAATTAAGAAAAATTACGTATAAGTCACATAATAGGAAAGGAAATGAGGTATTTAGTTTTGGATCTTAAAGAAGATGACATGACAAAATATTAGAGAATTTATACAACAAGTTTTGCACATGATAATCAGAAAATTGATAATCCATTCTTCTCTTCTAAAAGTGCATTCTATTTTATGGAACAGGTTACCTATTGGTCTTATAAACTTGTTTAAAATGACTTTATTGGCAACTGAACGTGCTTAGAGTGATGCACGCTCTAACTTGTCTAAATCTCCACTTTGCTCTGACACATAGGACTTAGTAGCTTAATCATGCTACTTTAAACAAGTTTAGCATCCTAATGAGACATTTCCAAAGTTCAGGGACCAACCGAATCATTTGGCGAAGTACCGGACACTCCTGATGTATTAAGCCCTTTATTGAAACTTTCAAATAAAAAGATTCTAACCTGGGAAATTTGGAACCAAGAATGTCTTTCTGGCCATATTTTCTCCAGTTATAGCCATCATCAACAAGCGAAGGCTCAGAGCTAATTCTTATCTCATATGTGCACGTCTTTCTGCAAAAAATTACTCCCCCAACTCAGCCCTGATTTTGCTTTATGTATATCAAAATTACGACCAATAAACTCAATCGATCTCTTTACCTTCTCTTTGCAGCAGGATTAAGAACTGAATCAAAATTAACAGTTGCAGGACTATCATCCATGCAAATTGGTGACTTATCAAAATTAACAGTTGCAGGATTAGGAACAGCAAGGGCAGCATCATTTTGCAGCTGACTAGTCGAACAGCTCAAGTTAGGAATCAATAGAGACTTATCAAATGAAGATAAAATCCTTTGTACTAACTGCTCTGTAATTATTTCAGACAATTCTGAGCTCAAATGCTTATTTAGCTGTTCTGTGAGCTCCCTTCCTTGAATCAGCTCTCTAATATCATCAGAATCCATGGATGCACCAAGTTCGTTATGAATGTCGGTTTCAGAAACAGTATTCTTCTTGGAATCTGAATGGAGTTCCCCATCTTCTAGAGTTGTGTCTCTCAACAGCACCAGTAATGGAATGTAGGATGAGTTATTTTGCTGCAAGTGAAACATAGATATCATCAGAGCATAGTCTATCTCCATTGATACAAGTAAAGTGATATTTCAGTGCTGAAAAATGCTTAGATACTTCCATTGAATTGTTCTAAATCAAGGTTAAATAATCAATGGAAATTGGCCACATCCTGATGGACACCGTAAAATCAGACGAAGATAAATGAACACAAATATGAAGAAATTGAACTTATATCATTGATAATAGAGAAATTAGGACTAAAGAACAAAGTAACGATAATCTAATACAGAAGAATTATCTCCTATATTAGCTCTAAGAGAGAAACTCGCCTCCCAAGCCAAACGGCCGATTCCTATAATAGAATTTTCCTCAATACCTTTGATTCCCCTCATTGTCCTACATATAAGCTTCTAATATAATAGACTGTCGCTAACCCTAACCTATTTGTCGTTTCCATTCCCTAAGTTGCCCTTACTTCCCATATAGGGATTACTGTCACGTTCTCTATCACTCCCTTTGATCTTCTGCACCATTGCATTCTTATCTAGATTCACCCCTTCAAAAAACCGCTACGTCCTTGGCTGAATATAACCAAAGTAAAGAGCAGCAGAAACGTGACTCTCATCATGGTACACTCTCACTAATTAATCTCATCCACACAAACCCCCACCAAGACACTAAACTTTCCTCCGGGGCAAGCAGCTTGTAAGCACTGGTAGGATAAAGGCCTTTAGAATTACCTTCCCACACCACCCTATCTTCTGCTGCGTCGTTGATAGTGAAGTTAGCAACAACATTTCAAGATTGGATAATAGTTACATCACTTGGGCCAGGGAGCCTCATCCCAAGGTACCTCAAAGACCAGCGACCTTACAATCCCCAGAAACACCAGTATCTGCCACTGCAAAAGATCTGGAAATAAATCTCTAAGACTATTCCCATGAATCCAAGGTACATCCCAGAAGCTAAACAATTTCCCAGCACCAGCAATATAGGTAGAAAAAATACTGTTCAAAATAGTTTTTAACCTTATGAATTCCCACCCCAACTCTAACTAGAATCAAATGGTTTTAAATTGCCACAAACAGGTAAAACACCAAAGGCCCCGTTTGGTGCAGCTGTTTAGTGTTTGCGGTTTTTGTTTGTAGTTTGTTGTTTCGTTTTGTTGTTTGCGGTTATTAAATGACTAATTTGGACATATTGAATTTTTTTATCAATGTGAAGCACGGAAAATAAGATTTGCAGTATTTTTTTAGTATTTTTTTTGAAAAAAGCATCATTCTGACGCTTCTTCTTGGAGAAGCAGTCCAAGAAGCAGTTGTTTCTTACCTAAGCAGTTTTTCCTAATTTCTAACCAAACACCAAAGCAACTGTTTTTTGGAGTGAAAAGGCAAAAAGCAACACCGAAATGGAGAAACAAACGCCCCCCAAGTGTGCTTTCCAATTGCAGCAACATTTCATAACCTCAAATCTTTAATACCGAGCCCTTCACTCTTCCTTGTATTACAGATATCGGACCATGAAACCGAAGCTCCCGAAGGAACATTTTCCACAGAAAATTTATGTACTTGTCATCAATCATTTTCAAGACAGAGAGCAAAAAGAATGAAAATGTTATGCGGATTGAGCGAAAGAAATGAAAACGCAGATTTAACATAGTTAGGCAGAAGGAGAATCGCCCTTTATTAGAAAGGCCAAAAAAACAGATTACAATTTAGCTTAACATGGGAGAGTATTTGTTGTACTCAATAACCTTAATCAGACTTGAATCCAAGACACCGAATCCAAATAGAAAACAGAAAGCCAATACTAATCCAAATAATAGGAAACAAGATACCGGGGGCGACTCTGACCCCAGACCAGTTGCTTCCTCTACGTAACGTGTAATACAGAACATTAGTTTACCTCAATGCTTCTAAGAGCGAGATTTGAGTTCAATTTCGATATCAAACTAATCAGCTACAAGAAAATCTAAGGCACGGTTATTTATGACTGAAAATTACGGAATAAACTAAAACCTTTATAGAGTAATATATGTGGGACCAGACTATTTCTGTAATAATTGGGAAGTTATTCCTAGAGGTAAATACAATAAAGACTCTCGTCAATTGAGATCGACTATTTGTATAACAATTGGAACTAAACTGACCGACTATTTGTATAACAATTATTCTTATATAGAATATTCCTATAAAGATTATATAGAGTATTCCTATAAAGAGATTTTTACTTTCGAACTAAACTGAAAATTTGTGCAGTGCATTTACCGAAAGGAAATTACTGAAATTATTGAACTGAACAAATTAACTACTGAAATGGAAGGCATTTAATAAATGAAAAATACTGAAATTATTGAACTGAAAAGAAATTAATGAATGGGATGCATTTATGAAGGGAAATTACTGTACACTGAAATTAATGGAGTGAAGAACATTTACTGAAAGAAAATTACTGTCTGCAGGAAGTTATGGACATTGCCAGATCCGAAAACGCTAGCAACGGCGTCAAACTTATGAACATCATTACGAGGAAAAAATGAAGCTAAATAGCATTTCTCGGAGCAGTCGCGGCCGTGGAATTTGCAGGCGGCGCAAGGGCCTAGTACAGCAGGCGGATGAAAATGGCTTGAAGAAGAATGAGTAGGTAGGGAAAGAGTTGACAAAGTCGAAGACTTGTAAGGTGAATTGAAACTGGAATCAGATCCAGAAGAACACGGTGACGGAGGCGGTGATGATGACGGTGGTGTGGATTCCGATGCACCGGATCGGGCTGTGGATGGAAACATGAAGGGGCTGCAACCGTGTTTTTTCTCCATGATTAGAGAGCGAAGGAAGTTGGCTCGCTGCTGCTCGACACTATTTCCTTGTATTTTCCAGCTCGAGGGGCCTTGTTTGGATTACATGTCGCAATTTCGTGTTTCGTCGTGTAATTTTAACTTAATCACTACATGTTGGGAAGTAAAATATTTTTCTAAAATTGAGTTGCCAATGTTTATTTATTCCTTATTGAGAAGGAGGTTTATAAATGTCAATGGGAATGTAAAATTTCATTTATCCTAGGTTGAAAGTTTTAAAGAATAAATTAGAATTAATGAAAGTTAAACTTTTATATCCATTAACCTTAAAAATTTAAAGTAACGCAAAGTTTTTAAGTAGTTTACATTTTTTCACTGTTATTTAATTCCATAAACTTTTAAACGAGGTTAATATTTTAACTTTCATTTCTGTTTTTTAACCTCCATTAATCTCCTAACTCCCAAACAAAGGTATAAATTATTTGGATAAGGCGTAATTATTATCATAAAGCCTGAAAAAAAAATAACCCAATAATTCTAACTAAGTTGTCAAAAATCTCCCAAATTATAGCAACTCCAACACTGTTACATAGTTGGCAATAAAATAATAGCTAATTGAAATTTAGCTACCTTAAATTTGTGTTTTGCTCCAACCATTTTAGTCATTTGACTCTCTATATAATTATTTTATTATTAAAGTAAATGAAAAAGAATGATTAAAGAACATTGGCTAGCTAAAAAATTTCAAGAGTCATGTCACCTTTTGGAGCGCATTTTAATTATTCAACTAACTAAATTTAACTCAATAATTGTTTAGCTAGTTGTGTTGGAGATGCTCTTACAACTCACTTTTAAACTTCCAAGGGTAAGAGAAAAGAGCCGAAACGCTAAGGACAGACTGAGAAAAGACTTTCAGATTGGAAAAGTCATGTTTATATTTATAGATAGATCGGTTATCTCCTAAACAAATCTTATGTGAAACCTACAATTTGATAATATGTCATATATGTTAGCATTTTGGGTTCATAATTTAAAATCTAGGTTTTATTTGTTAAGGTTTAGAATTTTATATCAGAAATTTATTATTATTCTTTTTTTAGGAAAAGTTTATTATTAGTTAATTATATAGTGTAAATTTGAGTTTTTTTTTCTTTTTCTTAAATGTACACAGTGCTAAATTGCTATTGATTGAAATTTTACGCGGTAACAAATTATATGTTCGACATAACACGTTGTCCATATACCAAGCATATAGTACAATCTCTCTTTCAATTGTTTTTTTTTTTAAACCAAAATTTGGTGAAGGGAAGGAGTCAAGACCACGAGACAGCAAAAGAAAGACAAAACAAAACTAACTTCTAACAATTCTAGGAAAACTAGTGCCACATAAGTCCTCCGAGAGAATCATGATGCTTTCGTGATGACCAAGGAAAGAGTTACTGCAAAATTTGTCATCCATTCGGCTGCTCGGTTTCCTTCACGATAAACATATTGTAACTTTACCTCCCAATCTTGACGAATAAGATGCTTGCAACTCTCAATGATCCAATGATGACGATGAGAAGAAAGAGCGTTAGTTTGAGCTTACAATATCACTGATCATAGCCTTAGAATCAAGCTCCACCGTATGGATTTTTAAAATATGTTTCGGAGGTTGCTGCAATTCCTAATCATACCATATTACGACTCTGAATATCCACAAACTAAAACTTGCAATTTCAATTAAATAATCCAAGTAATTAAATCTTGATAAACAAGAAACAATATACTTATATATGTGTACTATATTTCTAGTTAACACTAATAGTCACCCAACCAAGAGAGAAAAAAAGATGAATTCGACCGAACCACAGAATGGTAGTGTGATAGATCCGAATCCTTCATTCATGAAAGTCGTCCGTAGCATCAATGGCGGTGAACATATCTGCTGCGCCTTCATGACCACACTCTTAGCTGGAATTGGTTACCCTGTTGGTAGGTTTATTCTCTTGTATTAATTGAGTACGCTTCAATTCGGTTCAGTTTTGACTTTCATTTGTTAATTTGGTGTGATGTTCAGTTTTGACTTTCATTTGTTAATTTGGTGTGATTAGGGGGACAAAAGGGGGCGTTGGTGGGTGGACTTTTAGCGCTTTGGATGGGATTCAATTTAAACTATGATAGTTCTCGCGATCGACTCAAAGGGATTCCCCCGAGACCTCCGCGTGCATATTCTCGTGATCAAATCATAAGGGTTCCCCTCAGAACAGTAAGATATAATTTTCTTATTCCTTCTACTCACTAGCAAATTTAAATATATTCATCTCTTTTATAGTACAATTTAGTGATCTTGTCGTTGTTTTATGCTCTAATCTATTTTCTTGAAACCCTAATCTTTATGTGCTATTAGGGCAAACTTGTCATTGTTGTGGACGACTGTTGCTGCGGAAGAAGGGACTGCCGGAGCCGGCAACTAAAGCTAAGAAGTGAATGACATTTTATTTAAATTTGAAGTGGATCCCTATAACCTCTCATTTGTAAGACAATCCTTGAAATTATTGAGTATGATATCCCTTTCCCCTCTCCAATCTAGCTTGATCTTCCATCCACATTTTCCATTTCCATTGTTGAAGCTCCATTGCTCCATTTGACGGCCCGAAAATTGTAGGTATTGACAATACCACAAAACTTATAGGCCCTAATTTCTGAACTACTTAGTTGGTATTGCCTTTAATTAGGATTATCGATATCAAGTTTTTTTATAGGTTTAACCATATTGCCATATTCATTGTTGCAAGAGTAATTAGAGTTGATTTATATTGTATTTATGAAGATATATTTTCGTACATTACTAGTTCGTCATATCCGCACACATTATCTTTAAATCCGTTTACTTGAAATAAGGGGTTTCACTACACTTGCAAATACGCCACTATCCTTATTAATAATATAATTGCAAATAAGGTGGATTTTCTTTTTTAAGTAATAGGTTAACATTTAATGAAGTGGGACATTGACCAATGTGTTATTCTGACGGTACACTTTGACGAGATGTCGCCTCAAAGGTGATACACTTATATGTGATTAAAAGTTAGTACACTAATAAGATTGAACTTTAGTATACTAATTACGGTCAAAGTTAGTATACCATTACTGTAATTTAGCCTAAAATATTCACGATGTAAGTTTTAAAGTTTTTGATACATTAGTAAGTAACCGAACTAAACAAAAATAATAAAAAACATTGTATAATACAAAAACTGAATCGATTAGTATTATTATTCAAAACTATCGATCAATTTCAAGATAAATATTAATAAGAGTTGGTTCAAGTAATAAGGTACTCCATCTTTTGCTTAAAATGTTTGTGATTCGATTCCTCACTTCGTTAAAATTTAGCTTTTATTGATAGGTAATTTGTAGATTCTATTGTAAACCTTTATCGAGGTCTGTGGTTTGTCTTGACATACCTTTAGCTAAACTTTATGTCACCAAAAAAATATATTTCTATTTTTTTTTTATAGAGAAAAAAATATATTTCAAGCCATATTCAAATGGTGTAAATGTGAAACTCTTAAGAAAGAAAAAACATACGACTAATCATGTTTACTTTGGATACTTAAATTCTAATTAAGACTCAAATTGTATGTGTTTTGAGACAGCAAAGGTGCATTATGGAACATCTCTGTCTAACGTGGACTGGCTAGACGGTGGAGCTGAATCACTTCTCACTCTAACCAATTTATTCATTGTTTTGGGGCTTCGAAAAGCTCTCAGGAATTCAACTTCCGATGTTGAAAACGAGAAATCTGATCCTGTTGCAGAAATCCAAGATGAAGAGAAGAAGAAGTCCTCTGTCTAGGAAGAGGAAGAAACCTGCTTACTACAAATACAGTCCCTTCAACTTGTACTCAAACACGTAATGACCTTTACGACTTCCACCCCTCAACTTACTTCAACTTCCATTTCTATGTCTAACCCCTTGTTTTCACGCGGCGATACCGTGGCCATTGGCAATTTGAAGGGGTAGAAAAGCCGTTTCAAGCAAGTTGAGGTAATAAAAAAAGTTCATTTTGAAAGTTAGAGAGATCATTAGGTGTTTGAGTTCAAGTTGGAGGGTTGGATAGGTGAGAAGCATCCTATACTTTATAGGGTCAAATGCACAGGCAGTCGCTTAACTATTTTTAATGTTTGTCTACGCTCCTAAAAACTTCGTTTTGCGCTAACAAAATAACTCATCTTATATTTGTTCCATAAAATTCTGAAATTTCTGAAAGATTATTGACGATGTGTCCTATTTAAGCTTGAATCGTCCAAAGAATGCGGCAATTAAATACCAAAGTGCTTACTAGTCATCCTAGTAAGCACTCCGACACTGAAATTGCTCGAGAATTGCAAATGTAACTTTGTTGGAACAAAAATAAGTCTTTCGTTATTTTATCGAACACAATGAAATTTTATCGAACATTACCAATAGCTGAGTTACTTTCTATGCATTGAACTCTTTACTTTATTTGGCCGTTCCATCTTCTGCCAGGCAAATGATAACTTTTTTCTCATTACAGATAGATTTTTAGATGGCTCGTACTCTTTGGAAATGTTGTTTCTGCAGGTTCTCAAAATCGTATAGGGTAAAGGTCAGTTTTGCCCCTAAACTTATTGGTGAAGCTCAGTTTTACCCATTTCATGACAAATAGTTCAATTTTACTCCCATGGTAGAAATCTTAGCTCGATCTTACCCCTTTATGAGGAACCTGTTGCTAATATTTATTCGGATTTTCTTAAAAAGGCGAAAAAGCGGCTAAAGTTTCGGTCTACTTTTATACAATGAGAGGAAAATGAAACTTCTCCAATAACATTAGGGCAAATTTGATTCTTATCCGAATTTGTATTAAAGCTGTTATATATAACCTCATAGAGAAGGCTAATTGTGACAATGAGCTTATTGTGATACAAGCCCTTTAAAGTGTGACAAGAGAATGAGATGGAGGCATTTTTGTAATTAAACAGGAGAAGGTGGCAAACTTGTAAATAAAGGAAAAATCCTCATGTGTGGAAAATGGAAGGAATGAAGAGGAGGTGATGTCACAACACGTAATTTTTTGGAACTAACACGTAATAATTTAATATTTTGGATTGAATGATGCTCTTATTACTACTATTTTTACCATTATTCTTGTAAACCTATCAAATGACAAGAAATTTTTTGGAACAAACACAACCTTTTTTTGAAACAAGACAGAATTTTTTTTGAACAAATATAAAATTTGAGAGCAAAACAACTCTTCTTTTTTGTTTTCTTCTACTTGTCTTCTCCAGCCAATTTGTCTTTTCATCATCACCATGATCAACTTCATCAGCACATAAAAGACATGGAATGTCATTGCTGTATGAAATTAAATTATTCACTCCAAAGAAAAATCTCATGTTCTCCATCACATGAGTACTTCCATGATTCTGGTCATATTTCATATCATTTGAGAGATCTGAAGATGAGTATCCAACAGTGCAATTCAAGTATCTTTCCTATTTTCAATGATCTTATGATCTCCTTGGACGGACACTCATTGTAAATATGATTTTTCATGATTTTGTTTTGGTCTTTCCATCCTCCTTGGAGACAAATCCACAACAGATGCATCAGACTCGAGGAAATCAGCACCAATTTCATCTCCTGAAGTATGTAAACTCAACAATACAATGAAAATCCAAATCCAATCACAAAAACAGAGATCATAAACTCAACAATACAATGAAAATCTAATACCGTCGTTGCTGACGCCGCTTATTCTCAGGAAGAAGGTCGGTTAATTGAGGAACGACATCGAAATTATTATTTTCATTGGAGAAGGATTGGCGGAGGGAGCGAAGCTTATCCAAAAATAACCGATGGACGAAAGGATGGCAGAGGTGGCGACGAGGATGGTGAGGGTGGAGGTGGTGGTGATGACCGGCGGTGAGCTACTGATTTTGAGAAAGATGATGGGATGATGGTGCCTTAACAATTTTTCTTGGTTAATTACAAAAATGTATCACTTATCCTGTGAGACCTATTGTCTCACAACAAGATTGTTGATGCCTCACCTGAACCTGACTATATCCTCATTGGTTGGAATAATATAATTTCAAAATGTTACCGTAACTATTCCCATTTTACATGAATTGTCCTATCGTGGTAAGTGAAGACCAAGCTGAATCTCGAATCTCTTAGCTTTAACAGAAAAAGTTGCGTGTATCTAAGGGAGAGTTGGGGTCTAGTTCCACTGCCTGAGATGTGAAATCAAGTTCATCAAGCGGAGAATTAGCAGCTGGAGTATTAGAGGAAAAAGATTCAGAAAACTGCAACTTTTCCTCCCCAATGAAATGGTTCATATGGAAAGGCAAAGCCGAGTAGTAGATAGGTTTCGATGTGGTTGGAGATATGAAAGATGGAGAATAACTGCTTGTACTTTTCATGTTTCCATGTGTATGAAAAAAAGAGAAAGGGAATGTCGCGGTTTGTTTATTGTTTAAATCCTCCGTGTTCCCTCTTAGGGTCTTCTGAAAGTTAAAGAGCGTTTCTTCTGATTGTGGTTGTTGTTGTGGATTGCTGTTAATGATGTTCTGTTCTTGTTCTTGTTTTTCTGGTGATGTTGGTGGTGCAACAGATTGTTGGCCATAAGAGCAAGTGTGAGATCCCCGGTACGTGATAGCGAAAACTCCCGGATCCTCGTCGTATCTTTGCATTTGCTTTGTAGCCCAACAATTCTGAGTGTTTTTATAGGTGCATCTGTAATAGCTTCTGTAAAAACAACGGTTCCTATTAGTGTTACATTTATTTCATTTTTAATTTGTGAATTTCCAATTAGAAATGACACATTACAGAGGCACTCCGCTTGATACAGTTATTATTTCTGTGTCTTATCATAAGATACAATGATTCTGAAACAAATAGATGGCAAAACACGAAATGTGGTAAAACGAAAAACAAGGGTGAACTTCTTGGTCTTGGATATTGGGAACCAAGAATGTCTCTGTCCATATTTGACTGTATCATATCTTGTCCCATTTGTATTGTGTTATCAGATATAGATCACCTAAACCCAGTTACATCACGATTGTCTTGTTTGATGTTATCTAGAATAGCCGAAACTAATGACTAGGTTTTTTATATTAAAATCTGATGGTAGCCAAGATGGAAAACCCGCTATGTATATGTACTCAGGCATACTTATTCACTAAAATCATCCAAATCGACCTCCATGAGAAATGTACCCCGGCCTAACGTTGAAATACATTTTAAAGAGGAAAAACAATAGTAAAATGACTCAAATTCCTCGGCTTACTAATGATTTTAGGAAAAAAGTTTATCTTAATAAATGGAGGAAACCTAAGACTGGCGTATGCAAACTTTTAAATTACGGGAACATCTTTGTAAATGTGTATCACAATTAGTTTTTTCACATCCCATTTCAAAATTATAAGGATGCATTTGTAAAAAAATTTATAATACATTAAGAAAAACCACATATAACTTACATCACATGAAAGAAAATTAGAGGTATTTTTAGTTTAGAAGCTTGAATTATCAACTAAAAAAAAATTAGACCGAATACAATGTGATTTGCACATAATGAACTGATTAAGAAACTTGATAATCAATTTTCTTCTTCTAAAATTGAACTTGATTAAGAAAATGAGTTAACTCGAGTTTCTCATTTTCTTGACTTTGAATGAAGTGAATTATTAGTGCCCTGAACTTGTTTAAAGTGATCCGTGCTCGAACTTATCCGTGTCTCCACTTTGATCTGCCACATAGGACTTAGTGGACCATTATATCAATTGAATTAATTGACTAGGTACATGACACCAAAGATATATCAAGCCTTCTATTGAAACTTTCAAACTGAAAAAGGATTCTGACCTGGGATATTTGGCAAAAAGAATGTCTTTCTGTCCATATTTTCTCCAGATATAACCATCATTAGGAACCATTCCATTAACAGACCTAACTCTATCATGAACTACAAATCGTGGCAATGCCTTTCTGCAAAAGAATAAAATAAAATTACTCCAAAAAGTTAGCCGTAATATTTCTTCATGTGTATCAGAATTATGACTAATAAACTCAATTAATCACTTCACCTTCTCTTTACAGCATCATTAATTTCTGCATCAAAATTAACAGGTGCAGGGCTATCATCCATCAAAATTGGCGACTTAGTAGGATCATTGCTTGTAGGAACAGCAAGGGCGACATCATTTTGCAGGTCACTAATTGAATGATTAAAAAAAGGATCTAAACCGTCTGAGCTCGAATGTTGCTCTATCTGTTTTAACATCAACCTTTCTTGAGTCAGCTCTCTAATATGATTAGAATCAATGGATGCACCAAGTTGGATATGAATGTCAGTTTCAGATAGAGTATTCTTCTTGGAATCTGAATGGAGTTCCCCATCTTCTTGAGTTGTATCTCTCAACAGGAACAGTAATGGAATATAGGACGACTTGCTATTTTGCTGTAAGACATCATCAGAGCATAGTCTTTTTCTATTAGTTCAAGTGATATTTGTTCTAAATCAAGGTTATAATCAATAAAAATGCTATAATCCTAGCTAATTATAACCACTAAGCAACAGCAGAAAATGTGACTCCTCTCATGGTAGATGACAAAGCTGTGCCTCTAGTTCGTCTCCAACGTAGCTCCTCTTTAGGAATACTGCATCTCCCGTTAACCTCATTCCAACCAATAACCTCTCAGTTGTTGTACAAACGTCCCATTTGATGCAGCTACTCTGGTTTGTTGTTTTGTTTTATTGTTTGCGGTTTGATTAGTAGTGTTTGGTAAAATTATACCCCCTCCGTTTCATAATGTTTGACGTTTTGGAGAAAATATTTTTTCCAAAATGTTTGACGTTTTACACTTCCGAAAGCATTAAATGAACTTTTTACAACTTTGCACTTATGATGATTGGTAGGAATTTGTAGAGTCACTTTAAGCATTAATTATTAGGGGTAATATGGTACCTTAAACGACAAATATTATGAAACGGATGGAGTAATTTAGACATATTCAATACGAAAGATAATAATGGAAAATAAGATGTATTCTTGTGTTTTTTTTTTTTTAAAGCCTTCCTTAAAAGCAAAAGTCACCTTCTTCTAATTTCTAACCACCGAACACCAAAGCAAGCCGCGAAACGGAAAAAAGAACGTGCCAAATCGTCTGGTCTCATTGTATTCCCATTTTAATCACAATTTCAAATTAAGCAAAATGATGTAATTTAATTTCAAACTAATCATTAGCTAGAAAAAAACCTAAAATTATATACCTGCTGCCCCAGGAAGCTATCGACATCCCCAGATCCGAAAACGCTATCAACAACGACAAATTTATGAACCTCATCAGGAGGAATAAACGAAGCTAAGTAACACTTCTCGGAGCATCTCCGGCCATGGTATTTGCAGGCAGCGCAAGGACCTGCCGGAAATTGGCTTGAAGAAGTATGGGAAATCGGTGGTGGTGGAGAAAGGCTTGCCGAGAACGACTTGTAAGGAGAGTTGAAACTGAAACTGGAATTAGATCGAGACGATTTAGATCGAGAAGAGCGAAATGAAGGTGACGGTGACGGTGACGATGATGGAGACGACGGTGGTGAGCAATCGGAAGGAAAGGTAGACGGAAACAGGAAGGGGCTGGTTTTCGCCATGGAAATACTGAGAGGAAAATGAAATCGAAAGTGAAAATGAAATCGATGAGCTCAAATGTTGACATTTTCGCTGCGTTCATGAAGAAGACGGAGACGAAGCAACGCTACATTTTCCTGATATTTTCGAGCTTTGTCACCTAAAAGTATGAATATAGCGCGAAATTGTACTATGCTCACCAAAGACGCGTTATTTTTATTTAGAGAAAAGTTAAAAAAAAAAATGTTCATTGTTTTCAACTTTTACAAATGAAGGTCTGTAGTTTCGGTGTTTGTAAATAAAGGTACGAGGTTTCATTCCGTTAGCAAATAAAAGTACGGTCATTAACACCGTTTATTTTCAGTGACGTGGCACTTTGACCACAGTTTGACCGAACGGTAATTTCGTCATTAATAAAAAAATAAAAAAAATAAAAGTAAAAAAAATGTTTGTGGTTTGGTTTTTTTGCAAATAACAGTCTGTGGTTTGATATTTTATTAAAAAAGAGGTATGAAGTTTGATTACCAAATACGGTTTTAGACTAATTTATAAACTACCAACAAATATTCTTGTAAAAAACAAAACAACAAATTTTCTTATTATGTAAGACTAGTACTTAAAAAGTTGATCAATTTATACCAAATCTTAATTCAAGGGTAGAAGTTCAATTGAGAGAAGTAACTACCTAATACACGGACAGTTTCTCTTTCATCAAAACATCTTGATGCAAAAGATGCAAGGGTTTCAGATAGATCAGCTTGGAGAGAATGAAGCTCAGATGTTGCTGTATCCTGAAAAGATTGAGTACTATCTCTTCTGCCGGTTAACAGCGGATATACATTTGCAGGAGGATAGCCCCTTTACAGTGTTCAGGCTCTTATATTATATTAGAAGTGAGTTTCAGAATCTAGTGACTAGCCGTATTTGGTAATTAAATCAAACTTCATACCTCTTTTTTAATAAAATATCAAACCACGAACTGTTATTTGCAAAAAAACCAAACCACAAACATTTTTTTTACTTTTATTTTATTTATTTATTTATTAATGACGAAATTACCTTTTGGTCAAACTGTGGTCAAAGTGCCACGTCACCGAAAATAAACGGTATTAGTGACCGTACCTTTATTTGCTAACGGAATGAAACCTCGTACCTTTATTTGCAAACACTGAAACCACAGACCTTCATTTGCAAAAGTTGAAAACCACGAGCATTTTTTTAAAACTTTTCCCTTTTATTTAATTTCAACATATTTCAATTCAATACCGTTCAATTCAGTTCAGTTCAATTCAATTCAAGAGTTTTCAACAATTCAATTCAGTTCAGTAAATTCCATAAATATATTCAATTTAATAACATTCAATCAATTGAATTTAATTTTGTAAATTTATCATTATATGAAATACTTGCTTATTGTAGATATAGAATGCTTTAAATTTATCGCCTTCACCGCGATAAGAATCTCATTTGATTAATACGTATAAACATATGCTAACTTGCTCTGCCACATTTATATATTTATCATTTGCTAACAAATTTCTTTCAACCATTAACTTTACTAATTGCATAAACATATTTTTATCAAGTCGTAGTTGGTCTTTACACCCCATAGGAGTTTCATTCAACAACCTATAGATGTAGTCCTCACCACGTTCTCCTTCAATTCTATTAGGTTGTCTTGGTGTTGATGATTCAGCAAACGGTTCGAGTGATCTCCTCAACTCTTCTAATGCAATAATTATAGATGCATGTCTAATATTATCTTCCGCATTATAGATGCATGTCTAATATTATCTTCCATTATATGTAAACCAAACAATTAAAGAACAAAATACCAACATTAATACAGTTGTCATTAAAATAAAGTTCATAAAAATAAAGTTCCAATTAAAGTTGCAAACAAAACAAATAAAGTTCTCCAGTAATTCAGTTTAGTAAATTCAGTTAAATTTAATTCAATCTAATTCAGTTCAATTCAATTCAATTCAATTTAATTCAGTTCAGTTCAGTTCAATTTAATTCAATTCAACAACATTCAGTTCAGTTCAATTCAATTCAATAAAAAAGAACAGGACCTAACTATCCTTTTTCTTATTAATGGGGGTGTAAAACGCACGTCAGTTTTCTTGTATTAAGGTTAAACAAGATTCATTAAAGTAGAGGGATAGTGTGGGGAGGAAAGGTTATTAGAAAAGCCTTGCTAAGAATTTTTGTTTGTTTAGATAGTTCTTTTAAAAGGTGGTTCAATTGATTTACATGCAATAATAATAATAGAATTTCAGGATTCTAACGATTTGGTGTGACTGATTTGGGGTTTAAATTATGGGTTTATAACCCTCATTTCAAGGTCGGCCATATCAGTCTCATTTTCTTGGTAGGTGCTCTCCAAATTGATTGTGGAGAGTCACCATTAGATTAATGATAATTCAATCCAATGGTGTATAACAATCCTAATTTTAACCTTAAACCTAAACTCGAACCCTGACCCAAACTCGAATTTGAACCCAAATCTGGAGCAACGTCGTTGACAATAATTCCGGCGAAGGGTTTTAGGGTTAGGGTTAGAGTTAGAGTCAGTGTTTAGGATTAAGGTTGGGCTTTGAGTTCGGGTTTATGATTATCCTACACTGTTGGAACGAATTATCATTAATTCAATAGTGACCTTTCAAATTAAATTTGAAGAGCTATCCACCAAAAGAATGAGATTGCAACCACATAACTTCCCTTTAATGGACCTTCAAAAATAATGATTCAAGTAAACCCTAAGAGTACTGTAAGTTAATGAGAGTAGCGAAAAGGAATGAAATTTGACAAAAACGAAAAGTTAAATATTAACCTTATGGTGAAATTGAATGAGAGCTTAATGTTAACTCCAATCAACTTTTATTAAAATGTTTATGTTACTTCCATTCATCTCCTATTAGGTTGGAGAATAAGGTTTTCAAGTTAATAGAAGTAAAATGTTAACTCCCATAAACTTTTATTAATTCTTTTAGAAAACTCTCAAACGAGTTTAATTGAAACATTTACAATTTGTTACTCTTGTTAACCTCCATTAACCTCTCATAAACAAAGGCTTAATTCACTCTGGATGAGCTAAGCTTGAACAATATTTTGTGCTCAAATTGATGCTCGAACTCGCTAAACTTCCCTCAAGCTCGGCTTGAGGAGGACAAAGCTCGGCTCGGCTCGGCTCGGCTCATCTACAGCCTGATCCGTCTAAGTTCGAAATTTGATCCTTTAGCTAGTCAAAGCCCACTATACCATCTCGGCCCATAAAAAAGCCCATGATCGGTAATTAAAGCCCACTCTCCAATCCATGCAATCTCAATCCTCCACCATCAAATCATTCATCCAAAGTTCATACTTTTTCACTCTCATGGCGATATTTTCCCAATCCCTGCAACCCCTTTTGAAATCACCTTCTCCATTCCCTCGTTGTCCATCTTCCTTGCAAAACCCACAATTTTTTCTGCGGAAAACAGTGAGAATGAGTGGAAACAAGAGGAGAGAATTCGTGTGTGGGGTGTCATTGCTTCCTGTGGATCCATGGGCACCTTCCATTGATTCTCAGAGCATTGCTTCTCAGCTTTTCGCGTTTTCGCTGTTTCCCTATATCGGGTTTTTGTACTTCATTACTAAATCTAAGTCTGCTCCTAAGCTTACTCTGTTTGGGTTCTACTTCTTGCTTGCCTTTGTTGGGGCTACTAGTAAGTTCTGTTTTTTTCTGTATTTTGTTCTTTTTTTTATTTGGTGTGTGGAATGATGAATTTGATGCATATGGTATGGACTTTTGCTGATGAAATGGAAATTAGGAGCTTCAAAATGGGTAATCATGTCGTTATATATGATAATATTAGTATGGATCTTGATGACCTGAGATCAAGAGAAAACCGTTAGAGACAGGGCCAGCAAACCCGCTCCGATGATCAAGTCAGGTAGAGAAATAAGAGGAAAGTCGGTTAATGTATAGGATAGAGAATAGAATAGTGAACATACTCCAACCATTCTCGAATATATGTGGTTTAAGCTAAAAGTGGACAATTAAGAATCTAGTGTAAAATAATAATATACCCTTGGTATCTTCAACTTTCTTTTTTTGGAGAAGTTACCTTGTCTTATATAATGGATTTGAGCTGCCTTAGACACGTGTTGGCCACGGATTGGCTGAAGAGGAACAATCCGTTGGGGAGAGGCTCCTGGAAGCACGGATTCACGTGCTTTCCCAGATGATGGTGACGTGTGTGTCCTT
Source organism: Euphorbia peplus (assembly GCA_028411795.1). Classification (NCBI taxonomy): domain Eukaryota; kingdom Viridiplantae; phylum Streptophyta; class Magnoliopsida; order Malpighiales; family Euphorbiaceae; genus Euphorbia; species Euphorbia peplus. The sequence goes on from CP110839.1 coordinate 33,181,118, forward strand.
GGTTGAGGCGGTTAGTGATGTAACCCCTGTGATGAGGCCACATATGGTGGGGGAGAGAGAGAAGGTTTATGTCATATGTTTGGCTTGTGACTTCGGTCACGTGTTTGGTCCGTGACCTAGTCACAAGTAACGTTGATATCATATGTTAGAAATGCGAGAATTTTTTTTAATGTGTCAAACTGAGTCTCATACATTGAGTAGCTTAGGCATGAACATAATAAGTTGTTTATTTGTGTCTTTTGGATGATGAGTTCGACCGAGTTTAAGATAGTAGTGCCTTCTTGCTCAACGTTGGGGTGCATATGGACGTGTCTGGACTGTGAATTTCATGCTGTAGATGTTTGATTTTGTATTGAGTATCCCGTAGTGGGAAGTTGTAAAAGTTACTAGTCATCTATAAGTGTGATTCACATTCAAGAAATTTGGTTTGGTGATTGTTTGGCTTCCTGAATTTTGATATTTGTTCAAAGATTAGCCCTTGATGTGCTAGCCACTTATTTCATGCGTCTATTGATTTCCTGTCAATAGAACAACAAAAAATAAAATTCAAACAGCAAGGAGTTTTTTTGTTAAGAATTGAAGTGTGGCAAACCTATTTCATTTCTGATAGTTCGAGGACCAAAAATGTGATTAATACCCGTATTTGCCAGATAATGCTGTCCTTATTACATGCTGCATTTCCCTTGTATTTGTTATGTATATTTCTTCCATTTGCGGCTTTGGTTTGACCAATTCTAACTTCTTTTTTCCTGATTGTCTTCAATTCTTTCATGTGTTTCGAGCAGTCCCAGCCGGAATTTATGGTAATTTCTTCCACTGAACAGCATATGACTAGTCATGTTTGCTTTGGATGCTTACGTTCTAATTAAGACTCAAATTGTGTGTTTTGAGACAGCAAAGGTGCATTATGGAACTTCTTTGTCTAACGTGGACTGGTTACATGGTGGAGCGGAATCACTTCTCACTCTTACCAATTTATTCATTGTCTTGGGGCTTCGTAAAGCTCTGAGGAATTCAACTTCCGATGTCGAAAATGAGAAATCCGATCCTGTTGCAGAAATCCAAGATGAAGAGAAGAATAAGTCCTCTGTCTAGGTAGAGGAAGAAAGCTGCTTAATACATAAACAGTCCCTTCAACTTGTACCCAAACGCCTAATGACCTTTACGACTTCTCTCCCCCCCCCTCAACTTCCTTAAACTGCGATGTATATGTCGAACCCCTTAAATTCACGTGGCAATAACATGTACTCTACAAGCCATTGGCAATTTGAAGGGGTGGAAAAGCCGTTTCAAGCGAGTTGAGGTGATAAAAAAAAGTCGTTTTGAAAGATAGAGGGGTCGTTAGGTGTTTGAGTTCAAGTTGGAGGGTTGGCCATGTAATAAGCATCCTATACTTTATAGGGTTAAATGCATAGTCGGTCACTTAACTATTGTTAATGTTTGACTACGCTCTTGAAAACTTCGTTTTTTGCTAATAAAATAACACGTCTTATATTTGTTCCATAAAATTCTGAAATTTCTGAAAGATTATTGAGGATGTTTCCTATTTAGGCTTGAATCGTCCAAAGAAATAGACAGGTCAGTTCAATACCGAAGTGCTTACTAGTCATCCTAGTAAGCACTCCGACACAGAAATTGCTCAAGAATTGCCAATGTAACTTTATTGAAACAAAAGAAGTCTTTCGCTATTTTATCGAACACAATGAAATTTTATGGAACATTACCAATTGTTGTGTTACTGTCTATGCATTGAACTCTTTACTTTGGCTTTTACATCTTCTGCCGTGCAAATATAACTTTTTTGTCATTACAGATGGGTTTTTAGATGGATCACACTCTCTGGAAATGCTGTTCTGCAGGTTCTCGAAATCGTATGGGGTAAAGGTCAGTTTTGCCCCTAAACTTATTGGTGAAGTTCAGTTTTCCCCATTTCATGACAAATAGTTCAATTTTGCTCCCATGGTAGAAATCTTAGCTCGATCTTACCCCTTTCTGAGGAATTCTGTTGCTAATATTTATCTGGATTTTCTTAAAAAAGGCGAAAAAGCGGGCTAAAGATTCAATTATTTGTGCAAAACTCGGACTATTTTTATACAATGAGAGGAAAATGAAACTTCTCCAATAACATTTAGCGCAAATTTGACTCTTATCCTAATTTGTATTAAAGCTGTTATATGTAACCTCATGATTAACTGCTATGAATAATATAATTTCAAAATGCTACTGTAACTATTCCCATTTTACATGAATTGTTCTACCGTGGTAAGTGAAGACCAAGCTGAATCTCCGATTTCTTAGTTTTAGTTTCTTAACAGAAAAATCCGGGTGTATCAAACGGAAAGTTGGGGTCTAGTTCCAGTGGCTGAAGTGAGAAATCCGGCTCGGCAAGTGGAGAATTAGCAGCAGAAGTATTAGTAGAAAAAGATTCAGAATACTGCAAATTTCCAGCCCCAACATAATGGTTCATCTGGAAAGGCGCAACCGAGTAGTAGCTAGGTTCCGGTGTGGTTGGAGATATGAAAGGTGGAGAATAACTGGTTGTACTTTTCATGCTTCCATATGTATGAGGAAAAGAGAAAGGGAATGTTGCGGTTTCTTTATTGTCTAAATCCTCCGTGTTCACTCTTAGGGTCTTCTGAAAGTTAAAGAGTGTTTCTTCTGATTGTTGTTGTGGATAACTGTTAATCATGTTTTGTTTTTGTTCTTGTTTTTCTGGGGATGCTGGTGGTGCAACAGATTGTTGGCCGTGAGAACAAGTGTGAGATCCCCGGTATGTGATATCGAAAACGTTCGGGTCCTCATCGGATCTTTGCACTTGCTTTGTAGCCCAACAATTCTGAGTGTTTCTGTAGGTGCATCTGTAATAGCTTCTGCAAAAACAACATTTCATTTTTGTTTGTGTTAATTTCCAATATGAAATGACACTTTACAGAGACAATCTGCTTGATACGGTTATTATTTTTGTGTCGTATCATAGATACAATGAGTTTGAAACATATAGATAGCATTACACGAAATGGTAATCTGAAACAAGAATGAACTTCTGACCTTGGATATTTGGCACCAAGAATATCTTTCTGTCCATATTTTCTCCAATTATAGCCATCATCATGAGCTCCTTCAAGTCCATTATCGGAGCTAATTCTAACATGATCCGTCCATCTTGGCATTGTCTTTCTGCAAATCAGCAGATTTCAACTGTTAATTTCCAATACGACAACACAATTTATTAGAATAACCTGTCAAACATGACTAGTTCCGTAGAATCATCATTTTGCGGCATTGATATCATATAGTTAAGTCTGCCCCAAAGGGTATCAATGTCTATGACATCCTAATTTACTGAGGCAACCTGACTGATAGAAGTACTATAACTCCACACAACATAGTTATAACATAATGTGATTACGACAGGACACCGCCTCACCTCTTTTTTGAAACATCAACGACATGTCCAACATCGAAATCATCACTTCCGGGGCTACCATTCACCGAAATGGGAGACTCCGGAACACTCCCAGAAGCAGCGGCAACAAGAGGAAGAACAGCAACAGCAGCAGCATTCTGCTGCTGCTGACCCCAATTAAGAATCAACAAAGCTTTCTCATAAGAACACAGAATCTTCTGAATCAAAGATTCTCTAGCTTCCATTGATGACGAACCCCCCGAATTCAAATGTAATCTCAACTGTTTAGCCATCTCCATCCCTTGAATTAGCTCTCTAATCACTGCATTTTGCTCATAACTCAAACCATTACACTCCATCTTCGATCAATGTCAATTACTCAATCAAATTGCTAGCTTCAGACACATAAATGACCAAGACAACCAAGAAAAAGACAGAATCTTGGAACTGAACTAGTTAAAATTCAAGAAAAAGACAGAATCTTTGAACTAAATTAGTTAAAATTTGAGAAATTAAGGAATACCCAGATTAAGAAATGGAGAGAAGATTGGAAATTTGAAAGTGGGTTGAGTTGAAGTGAAGGGGGGAAGAAAGGGTATATATATAGAATGAAGAAAGAAGTTTGAAGTTTGACTAAGAAACCGAGTTTTTTTCAGCTTGGAAATGTAGAATAGTCTTTGGTCAGAAATTGGGTAAAAAAGTGGGGAATGTTTATGGAATTCTAATGGGCCTATAAGGTTTAGTTTTTGAGTAGTTAACAATTGATGTCTTTGTTTATTACATTTTTAGTTCAAGTTTAAATCAAGTCACAATCTTGGAGGTTTATTAGGATTATTTTGGGTTTTTTTGTAAGGAAGGACAATTTTATTAAGTTAAGAGAACATTGGTAATGAACTGCGTTTTAGACATGCCCACTCATTGTGGATAGACTTTAAAGTGATAGTTGTAGCTAAAAGTTTGAGCTATTGCCAAATTCGTCGAACGCTTGACAAACTAGGTAGAACAACTATTCAAGTCTTGCAATAAGAAAATAGAGTCTAAAATAACATATGAAAGAAAGGCCCAAACGAAATCGGACAATTATGAACCAAACAACTGATAAAAGTGTTGTATGTAGCAAATAAACTATGTGATGTTGTACATTTGAAAAATATTTCATGTTTTGCAAGTTCATAAACAATGTGCAGAACTTTATTTTGAAAAATTAAACTTTTTACGAATACAGTCAAATCCATCTATGTGGAGAACAATCAACAAATCGATGAGAATAATTATATTTACAAATTGACGAAACTTTAGATATGCATTTGTGAACTTTTAAACTACAAGCCCATATAAAAATACTGTAAATTAATGAAAGCACAAGATTTTTTTCTAATTATCCAAAAAAAACAAAAATAATATAATCAAACATTTTAGAGATAGAAAGAGAAAGAGAATGTGAGGAGTGTGGGTGAGTGCTGACCAATTCTCCCTTCAAATACTTCAAAGAAAAATTAAATTAAAATGTCACCTTTTTCCACATCTTTTTGATTTATGCTTACCTGAAAATGAATGATTGGATGAGAAGACTTAAAAGGAAATTAAATTTATATCAATAGAACTAAAATTAAATAAAAACTAGAAGGTCAAAGATGAAGAATATATATGAGTAAGAAGGTGAAGAGTGGACCAAAGAAAATTCAAACTTATTCCGCGTTTGATACTCAAATTAATTAAATTGTATGTTATTAACAACTAAACATTCTTTCAAAAAAAAAACAACTAAACATAATAGGCACATGGTTAAACTGGATCTATTCACGGGTCGGGTTAGTTTAGACTCGAGTTGAGTTTAACGGGTTTGTGGTAAAGTGTTCATTCCAAACTTAACTTGGTTAGGGTAGAATAGACTCGGATTCAGTTTAACGGGTTTGTGGTGAAGTGTTCAATCCAAACTTAACTTGGTAAGGATTGAGCTTGTTTAAAAATCAAATCTCTAAGTTTAGAGTATCTATGTAGGAAAAAAAAGTACACTTTTTCTATAACCTCAAAAGTATAGTTTTAATAGTTTAGATAGTTTTGTACGAATTGATATCTTAAAAGTAATAATATTTTTTTCGTATTCGAAGTGCAACATTAAAAGCATATAGTTTTAGACAGGTTTGAATTAAGCAAAATGAATCATATTTTTCTTATCCAAACTCAATCTATTCAATAAACCTAGATGAATCGAGTTAGACATTAAATCTCATAATAATTATAACACACGGTGATATTTCTTTTACTGAATTTTATATTCACGAACTAATTGTTTTACTTCCATTAAAACATTTATATTACACGTATAATGTTAAATCATCTTCAACAAGATTGTTCGTGATTAAATTATTAAGTTTCCAATGATTAATTGAGGGAAAAAAATAGAAAATAGTTGGTCTCTTTTTGAAACATAGTTGGTCTTTATTTATATTAAAAAATGTTGATTTTTATTTTTCAAAGAATTCATTCTATAACCGTGTCATTAAGGAAAATGAAAGTGAAATTAACATGTATGAAGTAACAAGTATATTGAGATCTTAATCTTTTGATTTCTATCAATTTAGCCTCTCAAATTTTTAATTTACACAAGACTGTAATTGAAAAAACGTTATTTATTTCACTGCATTGAAAATTTAACCTTTAAACTCTAAAATATAAATTGACCCCCTAAACTTAGATATAAAGTTCAAATGCAAGCGTGAACTTCACCAAAAGGGTGAACCTCAAACATTAGCAAGTTCAAATGACTTCCTCAATTAGGCCAAAAGTTTCAAAAGAACTCTAAAAAATCAAGGGTTATTTGAATCTTTTGATCAAGTTGAGCAAACAATTAACCATTTGATCAAGCTCTGGAGGGCACTTAAACTTTCTTAAAATTCAATGAGTCATTTGAATCTTTTAGACAAGTTTAAGAAAATAAAACATTTTAAAAGTTCAAGAGATCAATTGATTTTTTTTGACAAGTTCAGCGCATGTCAAGCATATATAAGATCTAATAATAATTATATGGCTTGATCTATACATGATCATCTTGTCCCAAAATTTTAACTACCCACGTGAATTTTCAAAAGTTACAAAAAGTAACAAATCCTGATAGTTTCAAAATTGATGTATCAAAACGTGCAAATTGTAAATAATACAGATTCAAATTTATGATACTGGGAGCAATTTTTTTTGTATATGATATCATCTATCATTTTCATTTTCTGATACAATCAATTTTTTAAGTAGGAGTTATTTTAAGCAATCAGACAAGAATAATGTGTCATTTGTCACATTTGGACTAAAATAAAAAGTTATTTGTAATATATAGTTGAACAAGTATATGAGTTGATTGTTCTTTTTTTTTTTTAGTGTTCAGTTACTACAATCATGAGACTTTAATCCATGACCCACACTCCTTAGTGAAATGTAATAACCCTCAAGACATTGCTTGGTGAGTAATATGAGTTAACTGTTATGTTTAGGCAATTATATATAGAAGGTTATTTGGAAAGACACCTAAAGTTTTCTTTCTAGCTTCAATCTTGTCTATTTTTGCTAGTTTTATGAGTCAACACCGATTTTACATCTTCAAAGGATTCCTTCTCACCAGATCTGCAACTACTAGTTATTTTTCCTCCGTTTTTAGCTATTCTCGATCTCGCACGAGCGAGAAAATGTTGATTTTATCCGGAAATCCAAGGATCTACGGGAGTACACCATCAAAAAGGACTTAGATCTAAAACTATCGAGTTGCCAAGGCGATGAAGATTTGACTATTGTTCTTTATATTTACAGATTTAGATTTCTACGATATGTATTATTGTTCTTTTGTTGTTGTTTTTGTGCCTGTTATTTGGGCCAGTTATGGCGCTCGTTGCCCTTTTTAGTCTTTTATTGTGCCCTTAGTGGTTTATGTACGAACTTTTGACTATATTTTCGTGAGATTTTTATTTCTCATTTTTATCATCTTGGTGTAACAAATATACTTTTATTTTTAATTTATTAATACAAATTACTTTCCTATTTAAAAAAAGGCTAGATATATAATGATAATGATAAATAATAATAACAATAATAATAATAATGATAATAATAATAATAATCTAGAAGTTACGTGGATATTTATATATGTCTTGACCAATTCCGCCTAAAAGGATACTTTAATTAACCATATCTAAAGATTCTCTAACAGTGCCATTAAAATTTGATAGTAGTATGTTGTTTGTTGCAAATCTCAATCAAACTTAAAACTATATTTTCTTCCCTTGTGTTCAAAATTTGACCTACTTTTTTGTCCAACTTTTTTTAGGAAAATTTTGAGAAACCTTTTGATTCTAGAACAAAATATTGTCCAACTTAGAAGTAGGAGTTGGGGTGGAAAAATTACCATAAATAGAATAAATTAAAGACCAACTTTTATTGGACTAGCTATACCAGTAGCGGAACCATAAACTCGTTCGTAGCATGTAAGTTTGGATGATTGAGTTCACAACGATTAGGGTTGGACAATGAGGGTCTACTATACATTGACTAGTGGCGAAACTAGAAATTTATTTACCGAGATGAAATTTTGAACAATTGAGTTGGTAGTCTATGATTCGATGATGAATATTGACAAGTTGATAGGGGTGTGTATATGTAAGTTAAATACCATATAGATGTCATCTTTTTGACTTATAACTTCAACACTTTTGCTCTTGGGGCTTTAAAATGAGTTTACTTATACTAAAAATCTACATAATTTTTGATAAAATTTACCACTATACTTCCACCAACTCTAACATGTATTACCAATAAATTCATATAAATGTAATTAAAAGTGTATATCCACTCCGTACAGAGAAATTCTATTATACAACCGGTGTAATGCATTCAATAAATAAAACACATTCAGATTCTGATTTCGTTTCTGATTTCATATTTCATGTACCATTTATACACATTTAACAAAATATGAATTACTTCATCCAGTCCATATATTATTTATAGTATTTGACCAAATCGCATGTATTAAAAAAACGATTAATTTTTGCGTTAAATCTATAGACTTTGAACTAAATTACCCAATATCTCTCTTAATAATTAATTCATTAAAATATGAAATAGAAAAAAATTACTCGAAGAATCTAAAATGACAAATAATACGTAACAAAATACATCTTCTACATGTAACAAATATTTTGAACCAGATAGAGTAGAAATTATAAAATGAAACAATTAATAAATAACCCATTAGTTAAAAAAAATATCACTAATTTTCTATACATAAACCATTAAAAATTTCAGAATACGTGTTGTCATTCAATTATGAAATGCATCCTAAAATCCATTTATATATGGATGAATAATTTAAAGGTCTCCAACGTTTTATATAATATACTGTTTAGTTTTATTATTTTGAGAAACATACTATAAAGTCTATATGTTTTTTTGTCATAATTATCTATTTGGTCCTTCTGTCTATTTTTTTTTTAGAATCGTAACAGTTGTATTTTAGTATGAATATGCAGACAAAGCATAACAGAATCACATAATCATTTTGTATGACAGAATAAATGTCTTGAAAGTTAAAATATGTTATGTTAAAAATCTAAAATATTGACAAAAATGACCAAAAAGTTAATTATGACAAAAGACAAAGACCTTATAATGTGTTTTTCAAATTAGTGGGACTAAACAGTGTGTTATGTAAAACATCGGAGACCTTTAAATTGTTTACCCTTTATATATTAGTAAATGAATAACGACTTTTTTCTTTCTACTGTGTATGAAAATATATTACATGTGGATATAATATAATCATGTTCATGAGTTAAATTATCCGCACTCGTGTACAACGTCAAGCTTGATTAGAGAAATTAGTTTTAGACTGAATATGGTCATGCACGTCTTTGTTGAGCTATTTCTAAACTAGACTCGATTGGGCCAATCTATCTCAGACTAATAAAGTTCGATTACGCCTTAGCTCTTCTTGGAATTTATTGAAGTGAAACTAATCCAAATCTACTAATGTTAATTGTTAAATATAAAATCATAGATAAATTATATCATATATAGATAAGAGTTAAACATATATAGATTTTGAGTTAAAATTTAAACTTACAAAATAATTTGTAAATTTTAATTTTTATTACTTAACAAATTTCTTAAGGTGAATTATGCGGGCTGAACTGGAAATAACATTTAGGTCCAAGCCTGAACCCACCTTAACTAAAAACAGATTTGGCTGAACTTAAATTGAATGCTATTACATATAACCCCAATAACCCGGCCCCGACCAACCCATTAACCTTGATTCCGATATGAGAGATGTTAAAATAAGTTATTTGTGATATTCTACATAATTATTTATGATATATATAACATATAAAAAAAATAATCGTGAGAAACAAATAATTTTTATAAGTCGTAATATCGTGTCAAAAATTGACAGTTCCAACGATATTTGAAGCCTCCTTCTGAGGTAATGTTAGACGGTGGAAATCTCAGATACCCATCAATATATATTGGGGCAGGCAAGCATCAAAATTTTCGAAAAAGATTGAAAAAAGTGCAAATTGCATTTGTTCTCTGTCTGATAATAATGAGATAAGATTCTAATTTATGCATTAATTTCAAGATTCTGTTCTACCTTTAATGGCCCATCACCAATGTTAAAAGCAGATTCCAAATATGCTAAATAATTTAAGTAAAAGAATCTCACCCATTTTTTTTAAATAAATCATATTTATGATGCCTCAACTATAGCAATATTAGTAGTATTAAGAATTACTATTTTAACATAATAATCTTTAAATGTTACATTATTATAACATTCTGAGTTCCCAAAAAAAAATTCAAATTTCATCGAATGAGGATTTGTACAAGTTACATTAGTATAAAATTCAAGTTAGAGTAAAAAAAACGAATTTTAGGGGTTAATATGTATAACACTATAGTTTAGCAGCTATGAATGTATTCTACCTGTAAGTGTGTATCAACTGAATACTGAAGTACTAAACCAACATCCAATCGAATAACATGCGAAGCTAAAATATAACCAGGTTGAATTCTCTAGTTTGATTTGGTATGATCTGATTTTGGATTTTTCAAACTAAACCAAATTACTCTTAAAACTATAACGGGTTCGAATTGATGTTAAAAAAAACCCAATCAGAAAACTGAATATTTAATCGGTTCGATACTTTATATTTAACCGAATAATGTGCACATCCCTAATTTCCCACCTTCGTTTTCCTATATAAACATACCCCTCTCTTTGGTTTAACAACAAATATAGCTCATTTTACATACCCTTTTGCCCCAAATATCATACCAACATGGCCTCTCTTCAATGCATTCAAGAAAACCAGCAACACCAGGAAGAACATGTTCAGACCTACACCCATGAATATGAGCAGAGAAACAGCCATGGCCAAGACATGTTGGCTCACCACGCCGAGCAGGCTAAGACCGAAAAGCACCACGGGACGAGCCATGGCCCGAACATGTTGGGTCAGCTATGCCAAAATAGGCAGCAGCAGAACCACCACATTCAGCAAGCTAAGACCGAGCAGCGCCATGAAGCGAGCCATGGCCAGAACATGATGGATCAGCTATTTCACAACAAAGCCAATGGGCAGCTGAACCACCATGCCCAACAGGGTAAGACCGAAAAGCACCAGGAACTGAAGGGCGCGGCTTGCTATGGTGCAAAAGATGGAATCAAAATGAAAGATAAGAAAGAGAAGAAGGAGAAGAAAGATAAGAAGGAGAAGAAGTTTGAGTGTAAGAAGAAAGATAAGAGTGGGAAGAAGAAGAAGAACAAGGATAGCAGCAGCAGCAGCAGCAGTGACAGTGATTAAAGGTAAACATTCTATGTTGCACGGAAACATTGATTTTAAATCGTTTCGTGTTTTGAAAAATCTTTCAGAAATCTGAGTTCTTCAAAACTTATACTAAACATTTCGTTTCTTAGAATTTGGAAACTCATTTCCTAGAATGTGTTTCCTAATCACATGTACGCTTGAACTTGGCCTAAAAAAACTAATTCAACTCGTGAATTTTAAGGATGTCACTAGCCCCCATAAACTCGCTTAATACGTATGATAGCCCCCCTAACTTTTACGTGGTAGAGCATGAGAAGTTTTGAATAACTTGAAGCTCCTATCACTTTAACTATGTTCATGTCAAAAGATTACTATAAGCAAGTCGAGGTAGCATTCAGTCGTTTAAGTCACTGACCTTCAGGGGGTTGTTTTAAGTAAGTTTAGACAACTAATGAGACATCATGAGAGTTCGGACTAATTAATTTTCTGAACCCAGTTTAGAGATTGATGGTGTATTTCTCCTACGTCAATATCTCTAATGTTTTGCTAGCTCATTTCTAGCAATTTCTAAATATACTATATTTTAAGATTTTTTCTTTCACATTTCTGTTTCTTATATTTTTTAAAATTAACATTTCTCAGTGTACGTTTTGGTATAATTTTTCGTTTCCGTGCAAATATTCTATCGGCTAATAATTGACATGTTTTTTTTTTTTTCACTTTCTGATGGTGTTTGCAGAATTGAGAAATCAAGTCAAGAGAGAGAAGCTGCCATTATAATCTATGAATAAATGAGTATAAAGTGAAGAGAAAAAATCTGAGAAAAATAAATAAATACCTAATTAAGAGTTCTAACGGATTGTACGTATGTTATTAAATAAAGATACCAAATCAATTCCATATGAATATAATTGGTTTATAAGACTGCTCCTGTATTTTATATCTCAGTCTGCTACAAATTACTTTCATAGCAATGATTTATACATTGCTCAATGTAAAGACAAACACTTCTCTTTACTTGCATACCCGCGTTCGTATTTTATGAAGTTATGTTTTCAAAATATTGTTTCGTGTCCTTGTGTACGTGTCCGACACCAAAATTGAAGGACGATGACTTTTAGAGTTTGAAACTACTCCTAGTGCTAATATAATACGTTTCTTTACACATGAAGTCAAATTTGCTCTCCCGCAAAAATCATAGGACTAAATTATCATTGCTATAAAAAAACCATACAGAACTATCATCTCAAACTTTTGATTCAATCAGTTAAATGACATGATATCAGAGCCTCTGCGATAAAAAAAGTTACGAGTTCTATTCAACTCAATATTTATTAAATTAAATACACATGATGGTTTAGGTATTTGCGTGAGGAACCGTATCAGATTTTAATAGTAAGAAGCAGGAATTGCCTCATTTTCCACCAAGATTTCGCGAGACAAATGATACAACAGCCTGAGCAGCAATTTCTTCAGCTTCTTCTTGTGTTGAACTGTTGGTTTGAAGATGCTTCTTCCCGATTTCGAAAGAATGGTCACCGCCATCAATCACATGTAGTTCATTCTGTGATTTCATTTTCTTGCAAACAGATTGCAAATTTTCAAGGGGGCACTTCCCATCTTCGCCATTTCATAAAGAGAGTAAAAATTTGTATGGAGAAAATAGTATCAGCGCAAACCATACAAGTGATAGCAAAGAAGAACAAAGACAGACGAAATGTTGGCACATTTGTCGTAAACATTTAAACTATTTCCTATTTTGGGCTTCTCCTGAAAATATTTCCCAAGTTGAGACATTTTTATATCTAAAACACTTGTTTGACGGATGAAGATGTGCATCCACCGGTTATATGACAGATTGCACAAATACGAAACCCATCCGCCTATTGACAAATAGGTTGCAGATTTGGGCAATCCATCGGTACATGCATTTTATGCCTGTTAAACTTGCGTTTTGGATAAAAAAAAAAAACTGCACCAAATCTGGTAATATTTGCAAAAGAAATACGAAATGGGAAATAGTTTGAAGTTTTACCACAAACGTGTAAAATATATCTCTATTAGACTCCACTACTTTTGAGGGCTCTTATTATGTCGAGAACAGCACTTGAATGAACAATATTGGAACGTCAAGTTTCAGCAGAGTTTCGTCCCTCACAGCTCCGTTTTCGTATAATGTAAATTTTGTTCTATTCATATATTTATGCTTTTTCTTTTCTACTCAATGCTTGCAGAATGGTGAAACCAAATTCCAAATGAATATAATTGCCTTATAAGAGTGTTTATCGTTTATGTATGCATTTTGGTTTGTCCCACATCGACGACGAGCAACCAGAGTATTCAGATTGCAACTCAGTCTGCTAGAAGTCGTTTTCAAAGAAGTGACTCGTCCACCATACCACCTTTCATCTGATGGTTCAAATTTTAAATCGTTTACAAGGGAAGTCAGATTTTCAAGGGTCTCAAAAACTATGAAAATTGAGCTAGACAAGGATGTTTTGAAAGGATAAAGTACAAAATTAGCACTATAGTTATTTAGAGAACCGACTTAGACTTTAGGTATAAAACTATGTGATGTTAGCACCAATTTCAGACTCCGTTAACAACATTTTTGACAGAAAGCCATTTTTCGTGAATATGATTACATGTATGCATCACCTAAGGTCCACTAGCGTCCATGCAATACAAAAGTTCGTTCAGAAAGTCCAAGTATGTTCTAACTCAATAAACATAGAGCTAAATTTGTACGTTAGGTGGCGTAGACGTGAAACCAAATTAACGGAAGTTTATTTCGAATCTGCCATTAAAAAGAGTCTGAAACTGCCCCTAATAGTGCTAATATAATCTGTTTTTACATAGTACGTCTAAAAGTTCTGCCGCAATACTATAAGACTAAATTTGTACATCATTCCTATAAACAAAACCATACAGAACGATCCTGTTTCTGTACACAGACATACCGGTAATCAGGAAAGGAGGTACAGAAACATTCATTGCAGGCGGGAAGTGCCTCATTTTCCTCCAAGGTAGCGGGAGACAAATGATGCAACGGCCTGAACAGCAATTGCTTCAGCTTCTTCTTGTGTTGAACCGTTGGTTTGAAGATGCTTCTTCCCAATCTTGAAAGAATGGTCACCACCATCAATCACATGTAATTCGTTCTGTGATTTCATCTTCTTGCAAACAGCTTGAAGCTTTTCGAGGGGGCACAGTCCATCTTTGCTTCCCTTCATATAGAACAAATATGTGTACGGAGAAAACAGTACTATCAGCACAAAACTATACAAGTAATAGCAAAGAAGAACAAAGATATAACTAGAATCGAAAACTAGATCAGACAGGATACTGGCACGTTTGTGGTAAAAAAAATCCAAACCTATTTCTCAGTTTGTGTTTCTCCAGAAAATATTTCTGTGAGTTTAGGCATTTTTTGTCCGAAACGCCTGTTTGACGGGTGGAGGTGTGCATCCGCGTGTTATAGTACGGATTGCACAAGTCCAAAATCCATCCTCCTATAGTCCTACTGGCAGGTAGGTTTTGGAATTGTGCAATCTGCTGATACACTCAGGAGATGCATTCCTCAGCCTGTCAAACTCGTGTTTTGGACAAAAAAAAATACCCCAAATTTGGAAATATTTACAACAGAAATACAAAATAGAAAACAGTTTGAAATTTTATTACAAACATGTCAATCGAAAATAGTTCAAGTCAAGAGCAGTACTTGTACGAACAATATCGGAACTTCAAGCTTCAGCAGAGTTTCGTCCCTCACAGCTCCGTTAGTTCCCTGATGCGTTAAGCAAATTAGTTTACCTCAATTTTCTACAGAAGTCATACACATGTAAAACACAAAAACATGAACAATTAGACTTTTCGTTAAAGAAACGGATATATTACATGGCTTGTTAACAATAGTGTTACTAATACTAAAAGTCGAATCAACAAAAGTCTATAGAAAGATTAAATGATGACGGTAATATAGATATTTGACCATAATTTAGAGACTATTACTCGAGAAATAAAGTTTAGGAACCACAATGTAAGTAGCGATCGGGCACCATGTATATAAGCATGTATGAATGGCAGCAGACCTTAAGTGGGTAACCCAAGCAAATTATCACTGAAGGTTCAATTTCATCCTCAGCAGCAACCATGCAGCTCACCCTACGAATACGAAAAAATCAAAACAAATAACACGAGAAAAAAGTTATTGTTAATTGTATTTTGTTCATATCATTTTATCCCGTCTCAAGAACAATCGATGAGAGAACCAAATTATCGAAAATATCACGTCTAATCCCGCTGTATACTAACCAGATAGTATATAGAGGAATGAACCTCATCAAACACTGATCTAACCCCAACTTCAAGAAGCAGGGGATGCACACGTTGCAACCCGCGATGACTAGAAACTATAGAGTGGTTTCAGACGACCCTCCACATCGAACAATCTGGTCTAGTGGTTTATCCTAAGAGGACCAAATGGCTTTGGCGGGTTTTTTCCGCCTCAACAAAATATTTCTGGCTACGCCACTGAATTGACTGACAAAATTATAACATCAACATAAGCATTTCTAAATTGAAACAGAAAATGGGAAATAGTTCGGGTTTTACCACTAACAGTTTATCGGTTTCCTTCCTACAAAACTTCCACTAACCATAACATACCTGGATCCCATGGATTTTCCAGCCAAAATTAGAGGATGCCCAGGGTACTTAGAAACAGTATCTTTCACAATATCTTTGTGAAACTCCACCAATTTCTCAGCTTTCGGAGGAGCCCTCTTTTTCCCACCCGAAAAATCTGTCAAACAATCAAATTTTCAGCATAAAAACCCTCTAGCGGTAACTACAAAAATAAATTATCCAACTTTAAAAGTTCACAACCACAAATGACACAAAAATTTCGCTAGAGTTTTGTTCTGAATGTTTGACAGTTTAAGCAAATTCGAACATTCTACTAAAAAAGTAAGCCATTGCAAACGGAGAAAAACCCAAACCTCTATTTACAAACTTTAAAACCGAGAAATGACTTAACAAACATAAAACCGGAAAGTTTATTAATTTGACTCACATGGATAATCAAATGTGACTACTTCAATAGCTTGTAAAGCATCTTTCAACACATTCTTCCATCTGCATCATTCAAACAATATTCATTAGTGTCAGAGATTAATATAAAAAATGTTGTCAAGGCTAACAACATCTTTTATATTAAATCTCTGACAACTCGAGTTGATAGTTAACGATAACAACATCTTTTATATTAATCTCTGACAATTAGAATTACTCAATACTTTTAACAGAACTATCAAAATTCATCAATTTCCATATTCTTTTTAGTAGTACCTGATCATCCAATCGGAGGAAGAAGGAGCACCGGCCCCGTGAGCAAATATGACCACCGGGGCCCGAGCTGACGGCGTGTCGATCTTTTCTCTGCCATCGCTCTTCCGCCTTCGTTTCGCCGGAGGTGAAGAAGCTTCCATTTCAGCTTAAATTCGAAACCCTAAAATCGATCAGGCAATGATTCAACAGTCATATAAGCCATTACACTGAATTTCGCGCCATTGAAATATTGAATTTGGGCCTAATGGGCTTCGTTGGACTGATTTTTGGCCCATTAACTATAACAATTAGAGAAAATCTTTTAACCCCTTTCCATAATTAATTAAGAAAATTATTGAATAACTAACTAACTTTTTGTATGTGAGTTGGAAGGTTTATGGAGAAGAGAGTTAGAAAAAGTTAATGAGAGTAATGGAAGCTTTCCATTTAATCTCGTTTATGAGTTTGTTTACAGATTAATTACTTCCATTAACTTTAAAATCTTAACCTGAAAATGAAAAGCGTTTTTTCCATTTTGCTCACGTTAATCTCCATTAATCTCTTCCAAAACGTGAGCTAAGAGGCTGTTTGTTTACGATATAAAAAGATGTTCCTTAACTATCACTACATCATTGCCACAAACAAAACCATCTAGAACTATCCTGTTAATGAGCTAAGAGGCTGTTTGTTTATGTTCCTTAACTATGGCTACATCATTGCTACAAACAAAACCATCCAGAACTATCCTGTTGATGAGCATACTAGTATTCACAAGGAGGTAGACAAAATTCATTGCAAACAGTGTAAGAGATTAATATTTAAAAAAGTGTTATTTAGTCTTAATTATCAGCTCGAACTTTTAGTTCAATCAGTTAACTAACATAGTATCGAAGTTTCTACAATCAAAAGGTCCTGAGTTCGATTCCTGACAACCTCAATATTTGTTGCATTAAAATCACATGGTGGGTTGGGTTCGTGGTGTACACACTTACCCAATGGACATTCGCATAAGGGTGTTTGTTAAAGATTAATATAAAATATGATGTTGCGTTAACTATTAGCTCGAGCTTTTAGTTCAATCGATTAAGTAACAAAAATCCATCTAAGTATTAGGTAACAGTGTCAATGGATAAATAATACGATTTAAAAAAGAATATTACTAAAACTCAGTGTTGTAAATGAATGTCTATTAGAACTAAAAATCGAGACTTTGATTAAAACTATTTGAACCGCCTAAATCCGTCTAGAGGTGCTTGAGAGTAGAAAAGAATACATACACTATTATCCTATTAGAAAAAGAAAATGATATTATATTATAAAAGAAAATGATATTATAATATTATAAAAGAAAAACACATGTCCTGGTATAAGTTGGGATACATGTTTCTAAATCAGGTAAATTTACTTGTTGTAGTAAGTGGCCAACCAAGCATATGTGATTGGAAAATGGATAGCCACTTCCACTTTGCAAATTGCATTGTGTACTCAGTAATCACCGTGGCCACGTAGCAATCTAGACACTTAAAATTGAAGTTTCCAATTTGGACAAATTTGCACATACATATATATTCATGTTCGTGTTTAAAATCCTACTTATCTCTCAATAGTTTTTCTTTTTATTATGAAAAAGTTTAGTTAAAGGTAGGCCTATCCACTTGCTTTGAATAGTATTCTAACTTATCCTGATTAGTCTTTGAAGAACTTCATCCGCCTAGCACCTTTTATTACACTACTTATAAATATCAATAATATGGTTTAATCGAAAAATAAAGTTTAATTTAATAATAATGGATAATTTTCTTTTCTAAAAGCAAGTATTCATTGACATAATTCATCAAAAGTCAGGTAATTTGGAAGTTATATAAGGAAATGTTTTAATTATTGACCGATATTTTAGTTCAATGATCAAGTTAGATAGAAAAATGAATGAGAGGTGTCTACTCAATTGATATGGAAAGTACATAAGATACTTCATTTCTACATGATATGCTCTATATATTTTTAATTAAGCATGTTTGCATCATAATCACGTGTCGCACTTCTAATGAGTAAGGTGTTGAGGCGGTTATAATAGTACTATGATGTCAAGACTATAGAGTAGAATGCAAATGTGCTTGTCGTTGGAATGTTTTCTCCGTGTAGTCAAAACGATTAAGGCTTTTATGATTATTTCATCAATAGTGGTTATTGTTCCATATGTTCTCGCGGCCATAGGTGAATTGGAGCAGAAAAAAAAGAGAGAGGCTATCTTGTCCGTACCGCATCTAATTTGATTGGAATTGCTTTTATACTAAAATTTAATCACAATTAAAACTCAATAGTCTATCTTTGATTAATTAGCTAAATTCCCTGAACTTATAGTGGCAACTTATCATATCTAGATTTGTTTCCTTTTGTCCTTGATATAATATTTCATTAATTATGAGATTCAGATCTTATCCTATCTTATAATTTAATCATTTAGCTACATATGTTATTTTAACACGTAGATTAGGAATTTTGCTTCATGCTAATTTTCAGAACATTAACGTTTGTCCATCTCAATGAATAGCGGGTCAGTTCAGTCCTGTCTAACCAAGCATATTTATAATAACAACGGGTTGTGTTCAGATTATATTGAAACTCTGCTCTTTTGAGCTTGATCTCAATATATATTTCTTATTTCAGTTTTTTTTTTCCAAATAAAAAAGAATAAAGCTTAAGCGTTTTTTGTGCAGAAGAGACTTCAAAACATGTCTAGTAACTACATACAACTCATAAGGTAACCGAAATTAATTAGACACTAACTATAAGTTTTAAGATGGTATATTCAGTTGGTTTTCTGACATGGTACTATAGTTTCTTTACGTGCATAAACTTGTTACTGATTATTATAACAAATAAAAAATGTTGTTGATCAAGTTTCAACTATAAACTTAAGCGGATATAATATCTTGACACGTTTATACTGAAATATGTAATTGAATCAAACAACTCCTAAAACATGCATGAAGAAACAAGATTCGTATATGAGATATTGCAAATTGTAATCCAATATAGAAAGATATGCCAATTGGTATTAGGGATATAAAGTAGGATTTGGAGAATGTCAACAGAAAATAATGTTTTGTCATTCATCTCAATACTAACAAAGATAAGGTTGAGATGCCACCTCTATAGCCTTTTCAATATTCTTTTCTAGTATAATTGCCTTGTGTTAATTCTTAAGAGCCAAATGTCTAAAACCGTTTGAGAAAATTATTCATATTAATGTTGACTTTATGCAAATAATAAAATCCATAGAATGTTTCTCACCTTTTATTATTGATTTCATCTTTATATTAGTGATTCTTGGGACCTATTGTACATCTTAAAAATAAATTAAAATCACTATATATGATAAGTAATTCAGAGACTTAATAACATTTTTAAAAGTTATAAGACATAACTTGGCCATAAATTTAGCATCCGAGCTTAATAATATGTAGATATTATTCGTTCTGATCCAAATTTTTTAATATCAAGTTTTACAACTTTTAAATGTAATATGCATGTATTGATTTCACGTATTACTTATAAGTCTCATTTCAATTCTCTACATTTCTGATGTGAAATTCAATTCATAATTGCTGCACTCAAAATGTACATTAACTATAATAATCTTTAAATATCATTTTTAAAAGAAGATATGGTATAAGACTATATGACAAGTGTCAATGGATATGAGGAGCCTACAAGTGAAAACTTTTCTCCACGTTTTTTGATACCAATAGATATTGTTCTATTTCCCCTTGAAATTATTATTATTATTATTATTATTATTATTATTTATTCTTGGCCTATAAATTTGGGTTTTCTTGGCCAATCATCTTCATCATCCAATCATAAATAAATAAGGTTATTTTTCAAGCCATTAATTGGTTGCTCACTCTCCCTCAAGAGCTTCTGCTCTATATCCCATACACTAATTCATAATTACAGCATTAGTTAATGCTTAATTAGCCTCATAAATCAATGAGGTTAGCCCAGAGGCTCTTGCAGGCAGAGTGAACAAATTGTGGCTTGCTGCGTCATCAAAGGGGCCGGGGCATTTCAATTGCTCACTCTCCTTCAAAGGCTTCCGGTCAGGCCGGGCCGGGCCTAAGGGTCTCGTCTAGATGGTTGTGGCAAGGCCAGGCCGGGGTACTTTGGGAGAGTGGATAATGATTGTCTTGATGATTGATTTAGTTGTTTTTATCTCGGAGGTTCCTACGTAGTGCGATTTCAAATACAATTGGTTGGTGCTAATGACATTTATTGCTCACTCTCCCTCAAGGACTTCCGTATTTTGCTTGTATGCGTTTTACAGAAGTCCTCTACGGAGAGTGGATAATACTTGTCATGATCTAAATTTTGCAAATTATTTTAGGTTTCCAAAAGGTTTGGAAGCTTTGATGTATTTATTTTTTTAATGATGCCTCTCTATCATTAAAAGATAATGTTAAATAATTGGAATGTTTTCTAACCCAGTTCGACAGGAATCGATGAAAAGAAGTAGTATAAGCAGTGGAGAATACACTAGTACATTTGATACATATTGCAAAAAGTGTGACATTCTACCTCAACATATTCCGTCAAAAACAATGCGGTTGCATGACTTAGCTGAAAGGATTAACAGAACTTCGATAGAAAGAGCCAAATTCGCGTCTACTTTCGCATACAAGTTGTCTATAGAGTTCCGAGATAAAAGTTCTAGTTACAAAATAGCATACAATATAGTCCAAAAATAGCTATAAAAAGTCATATAAATTTTTTAAATTCTAGTCAAGTAGCTACTAGACCAAATCAGGTTCTGCAAATTGGGTGCAACTTTATGGTAATGGACATTAATTATCAATAGTACCAAACACTCAACTTTTCAAGTCAATAAAGAGGGAAAAATATATGTGGTCCAATAAATTCTTTATATTATTCACTTGTGAGCATGAAAAAATGTTAAGAGTAAATATTTACTTGGTTTATTCTCATATTATTCATTATAATTCAATTCATCTTGAATAAATTAAAAAGTAGTAAATTCTTTAATCTCTCTATCTATAATGCTTTTAATTATTTTCCGGTAAGGTAAGATGCAATGTTGTAGCATTTATTGTTACAATAATTTTTCTTTTCTGGATAGAATGTAGCAAGTTCAATGTAAGTATGGGTTTTTCTATCATTTGTCCAATGGGCACATGATAATGAATATATTGGCACAAATTAAGCATTAAATTAGCTAGTAAATAAGGAAGAAAAGAGAAGAGAAAATGAAATGATTAATTAAATAAGAATACATACATTGAGAATAAGGAGTTAATTTAATGCTTAATATGTGCCAATATATCCGTTATCATGTGCCCAATAGAAAAATCCATGTAGTATAAACAAATAAAATAACTTTAAGGCCATATAAAAGCCCAAAATGTTTTTGGAAATGGAAAATGGGCCACCAAAGCTCTTTCTAGGAAGAAAATACCATATTAAGAGGTCTAAATTTCGCCTGAAAATGATTTCCCTTAAACTTACAGAGTTTTTGTTAGCTCTTTCAACTTGTGTAAAGTGTTTGAGCAAACTATAAAGTTGCTTTCAATAAACTATTGACACATGAATTTGCTTAAAATGATATGTATTTTATTTTGTTCAAATCCGACTTTGTTCTGCCATGTGAATTTAGTAGGTTAATCATGTCAATTTAAATAAATTAGTTTGTAGCCCGTGCAATGCACATGTTCATTTTAAAGATATCAAAATATTGAATTTTATTTATTTATAAATTAAAAATAAAGTTTAACTGATTCATCTTTGGACTCTGTCGTAAGATAAAATGTGTCGATTCTTTGACCTCCATGTCAAACAATCTCAATACTGCAGCACAAATTAATACTCCCTCCGGTCCATATTATTTGTTACATTTGACTAAATCACGGGTATTAAGGAAATGATTGATTTGCATTAAATATATGTAAATTTGATTAGAATACCCTTATTAATTAAGAATCTGAAATCAAATAATCAAGTAATATGGACCCCATTAATAGGGGTAAAGTGAGAAAAATTTACATTGGAAACCTAACATGACAAATAATATGAAACAAGACTTTTTCTCTGTATGTGACAAATAATATGGACCGGAAGGAGTATTCAATTAGTAATAGATGTCAACGACAATT
Source organism: Euphorbia peplus (assembly GCA_028411795.1). Lineage (NCBI taxonomy): Eukaryota > Viridiplantae > Streptophyta > Magnoliopsida > Malpighiales > Euphorbiaceae > Euphorbia > Euphorbia peplus. The sequence goes on from CP110839.1 coordinate 33,203,833, forward strand.
ACATCCTTAGTATCGTAATTTATGTGTGCTAACTAACTGCTCTTTTTGGTGTTGGATTTATTTTCTCAAATAATATTTGTTAAGGGTTGTGAATACCCTAAATTTACACAGTGGAGAAGTTTTCATATCATTTTGTATTAGAACGTACCACAAAGATTGAGCAGGTTCTATGGACTTTTTGCTCGTTCAACCAACATTGCACCATTGCCTGAATAGTTACGGTTGATGTCGGAAAGTTAACAACTGGAACAAAATCCTAACAAATCCATTTCTTAAAGTATTTTTGGTGTCACATAGAGGTAATTTTGGATTTTTGAGAGAGAAGCGATGTCTTTTATTAGATAAACATGCATTTTAAATTAGAGAGATAAACACAAAAAAAATTAAAGAAAGATAAACGATGACTTTTGAGATTTTATGCTGGAGATAACTAATTTTTAAAAAAAAAATTATAATTTAAATGTTGATTAAATGAGAAAATAACACAAACAAATGCTCTCTATTTTTGAAAAGTGTTTTTTCAAATGGTACATATATACTAATTTTCAAGACACCATTAGTGTTGTAAGCGAGCCAAACTTTGACATGCTCAAGCTCTTCCCGACAGAAATTTATTGAGCTCAAGCTCAAAATCTTTTTCAATCTACTTACAAGCTTTTTAGCAAGCCTCAAGCAAAAATAAACTCAAGCTTGAAAATTTGACCCGATTATCAGCTTAAAATATGTCAGCCCAGTCCATGATATGTTTAAGGGCAGCCCATAGATTAGTAGCATTAATAGTTCTGGCTGTAGCTTTATAATTATTTTCTTCACCTTTCCCTCTCCAATTAGGCGATGTGGGATTGTTAGTTTCTGCTTTATATTTTTCACTCTTCTTTTTTCTATTCCTCTCTTGTTTTCTTTTTATTTTTTTTATTATGCTGCTGGACGAATTTAACATTTATAAATAATTGAAACATATTTTCAAAATGATACAAATAATACAAATTAGATATTATTTTAAATATAATATAAGTCAAATATAATTTATATAAGGAACAATTAGATATTGTTTATATATAAATGAAATGTAAATATATTTATATAAAAAACTAAAATATATACAAAATATATAATCAAGCTCGTTAACGAGCGTGATCACGAGCTTTCCAGCCGAGTTTTGGTTTGCTTAAGCTCGGTTCATTAAAGCATCAAGCTCTAAAATCGTGCTCATGAGCAGCTCATTTACAAATCGAGCCGAGTCGAGCCAAGCTTTTATCGAGCCGAACACCAAATCTCTCACATGAACGACTCGACTAATTTACAACCCTAGTCACTACTTCATCAAAATTTACATCTTATTGATAAGCAATTTGTAATATATTTTCCATGTGTAATTTATAAAATTTACCCCATGAGTGGTTAGAAATACCTTTACCCAAACTTTTCTATACAAACAAAAGAACAAGAACATGTGATGTGATATAGAGCAATGTTTAACATTACATGAGCCAAAAGACAGGCTAGCTGAAACTTAATAATTTTGTAGAATTATGGAGACAGCAGTAATGTTCTGAATTTGTTTTTTTAAACCTTAAGTAGATAAAGGTTCTTTGAATTATTTTTGAATTCTATCAATTGCTTCATCATTTCATTTATTATTTTTTAATCTCATCCACCATTCACAATGTCTCTTCTCCAAAACTAACATGATCTTTCTTTTTTCTATCATGTAGCTTTTCATTAATGCAAACAATGCAAAAAAATAAAATAAAAATCACTAAATTCTTTTTATATAATAACTGTTTCTTCTTCTAAAATAGTTACATATGAAAGTAAACTAAAAACAACAAAGAAAACAGTCAAAACGAAACATATCGAGCTAAGTAACAAGTGTACGTGATGGTGCATGGTTTAACTAGTTGGCGATTATAATATTATTTTCAAATTAAATGATTGTTAATTTTCGGTAAATTTTAGTATAAAATAAAAGGTAGTATCTACTAAATGGCTCTTATATTAAAAAAGTCAAAAAAAAAATTCAAAATTATGAATATGATAGGGAAACGAGAACTAAGAGCCATTTGTTTTAAATATATATATGAATCTTTGGTTAGAATTGAAAAGCAACTATTCATAATTACTTTCTTGACCAACTGGTTTCGGTGTTAAGACATTCATCTTTTCCTTAAAAGATTTGAAATTCGAGTTTCCACTACATCAAAATTTATAGTTTTTATTGATAGGTAATCTGTAATAGATAAACCTATCTTTAACTGAACTTTTTGTTATGGAAAGAAAAACTACTTTATTACGAAAAAAAAACAATTAATGATGACAATCTTTTTCTAACCTCGCTCAAATTATCATTAGGTGAGGTATGCAAAAAGTCTATATGATGAATAATATACTTCAACAATCTTATTTACCCTTCTTTTTCTTTTTTTCAGAAAATGGTTTTACCCTTTTATAGTACACTACATAAATAAATAAAAATCCTATGAAAAATAAATAAATGAGAATATAGGTGTAGGCTATGGTCACTTTGTTTTTGCTCTACTTTGTTTGTACTTTGTCCTATCCACCATTAAATTAGACTTTAACCCATGATCTAATGGTGGACAAAACAAAGTAATTATTACTTTGTGAAAAACAAAGTGACCATAGAATTTCCCTGAGAATATATCCTTTTTTATTTTATTTTTTACATAGAAGAAGATTGGGCACCTCACTGGCATCTTCTTTCTTTTTCCCACGAAGACGAATTGCCATGAAAGTGAAACACTAGCTTCAGCTAGCAGAAGATAAGGTAAAATAGAAGTACATAAGTATATTTTCTTTAGTTTTTTTAAAGAACAGTACTTTCTTCAACAGAATTCTTAATTTTGATGAATAGTAATACCCATTTAAGCCCAAATAAAGGTAATTAATGAGCACTTCAAAATTTCCTTCCTTTCATCAAATCAGTAATTTTAAAAATGTTTTGAGCTTAAACCGCTCTTCACCAAACCCCAGAATTAAAGAATTTAACATGACTCAATTTAACTTCTAATTTTAGTTAAAACTTCCCTTTGTCAAACAGAGCTTAAGACTTAAAATAAATATTATCAAAAAGAAAACTTAAACATTAAATATATTAGCTATAATAAGAAGGCTTCTCATTAAGAGGTAATAAACATCCCCCTTGATTAGTTCATACACTTTAAATCATTTTCAATCATATATCTACAAGCTAAATGAAATTTCACCTAATAATATATAATAATAATGATAATAACAATAATAATTATTATTATTATTACTTCATCACCCTCTTCCTCTCCCTTATGCAACTTCTTGATTCTTCTCCACAAGTCTCACTCCATTGGCAGATCTAAGCACATTTGCCTTTTTTTTAAAAAGATATCAAAAAACTTAATAAGTAATTAGACTTGAGTTTGAATTAATTAAAAATAATCATGAATAATTAGTTATTATTCATATTTACCTGGTCTTCTGTGATCTCAACAGCAAAGCCATCAACAATGACTAAAGATAATGTCTTCTTGTAGCTTCCATTTTCAAATGTGTTTGCTAATAACTCATCATGCTTCCTACTTAAGTACAAATCAAGTTCATGTGCCCCCTTTTTTGTTCTTTAATTACAAAAAAAATCAAGAATATATAAATTTAGTTCATCAAAAAACTAAGAAAAAGTTCAAAATATATTTACTAAAATAGCAGCATTGTATTGTACTGACCGATCTGCTCGGAGTCTTTCATATTGAGGATCATAGTTCATGAACACAAAATATTGCTCACTTGCTGTTGTACTTCCCATTCCTTTCTTTTTTTCTTCAACCCTTTTGGTTTTGTTTTTGAAATAATGTAATGTGACTGTCAAGTACATCTATGTCTTTATATATATACAAAGAGAGAGATAATTGATATTACTATTCAGCTTTATTTATGTTCTAAAATTATAATTAAAATAGTTTTCTTATTTTAGTAGTATTAGCTAGGTTTATAATATTATCCTATTCAATTAGTTTTCTTGCTTAAATAGTGTTAGTATTTCCTTATTTTATTAGGAATATAATAGTATTCAAGTTATGTAATATTTGATATATTGAGAAGTTCAATAATATTTTAGTTTAGAAAATCGATTGGTGTTTTAGATTACTTTTACCTGCATAATCTTTCTTGATCAAAAGCATACTCGTAATGAGAGTTCACCTAATTGTCTAATTAGACATTTTTTTACAAGTAATTAGCATACTAATAGACACTAGAGGCTTAGTCGGGTAGCCGGAAACTTCCAAGACTAGTCGGAGAATTAGTGGCGCACAAGTCTGTTTTTGAAGGCTAGACGGTCCAATCAATCTAAATTTTATTCTCAATCTTTATCTATGATGCAGATAATTAAGGTTGAAATTATATGGTAATAAAAAAAAAACTTATGAAAACTAATGATTAACATACTATATATATGGAGATTTAGGGTTTGTTTGGGTTAAGTTAATTTTTCTTCCAAAAATATCTACAACATTGTTTCTTGATGCTAAATGATTACATCTATTTTTAAGAGTAAAATAGAAAAGTGAAATCCAACGCATAATTCCTAAATTTATCATTCAAGTTTTGTAATATATTTTAGATCCACTTCGTTCATTTAGAAGCTTCATCTTATATATATAGTTAGCAACCATGTCTCGGTCAAAATCTAGCATGCCATGTTATCATGATTAAAGCTATGAAGAGACTCTTTACATTTTAAATTCAACTTCATATGTAACAATCCGGAAAATTTTAATAAAAGCGTTAAAATTGATTATATTGTAACAAAAATTAAGAGATAAATGAATAGAATTTGGAAGGAAAGTGCATCTAGGAATATTAAAGATCTATAGGGTTATGATGGAAGTAAGACCATTATATTATGCACACTTGAAGAATCCCACCTTGGGTTTTGTGTGGCCCTCCTTAAACAATGTTAAACCACACGCTTGCATCTAAGAATAAGTCAACTCATATATATTCCATATATAAAAAAATAATAATAATAGGTTGATGATATGAATAAATCTTTCAATTGTTTGTGTAGATTTAGAATCATAAATTCTTCATATATAAACAAATTCAAATGTATATTAGTTAAACAAATTCAAATGTATATTAGTATAATCTAAATTAATTGAAATGGTCAATAGTGCATATTATAACAAATTCGGATAACTAAACTCTAAAAAAACATATTTCTAAATAAATATTATGTTACTTTAAACAAAAACGAGCAGGTAAAGAAAACAAGCGAGTCTGCTAATATATTTTTAAACGAAAAATAAATAGTTTAGACCGTTTAGTAACATCTTCTATATTCTGTCTCAAAAAAAACATCTTTTATATTATTCTCATGGGAGATTCTATGGTCACTTTGTTTTTCACAAAGTAACCATTACTTTGTTTTGTCCACCATTAGATCATGAGTTAAAATCTAATCTAATGGTAAATAGGACAAAGTACAAACAAAGTAAAGGAAAAACAAAGTGACCATAGCCTACACCTATTCTCATACATACAAATACTCTCTAAGAGCTCGTACAACAATACATACTCAATATTAAATTTCATCAACAAATAAGAATTGACAAGATTGGATATAAAACCACTTGACTTTATAAAGGAAACAATTAATAAACTTAATATATATTTTATATTAATATGTTTGATAAATATATTTTTTCGCCTTTTAGATAATGCATACATAGATAATGGTAGAAAAAAAAAGTGCTTCCTTTGGTACCCGATAAGTGTGAACATTTATTTATATTTTTTAAAATTTTTTTTATATTTACTTTGTATTATAAAGTAATTATTATTTTGTCCATTAACATATTAGAGATATGAAAATTTATAAAAAAAAGAAAAATTTAAAATTTTGATAAAATGATGATGACAAAATAAATAATTATTTTAAAATAACTATAATCTTCACCATAGATAAGTACATGAAATTACATGATTAAAGTAACTAAAACATATAACATGATTGAGTATCTAATTATATGATCCTAATACCAATAAAGAGATCAATATTAGATAAACTAAATCCATTTTTATGTATAATATCCATGAATTAATTATATCATTTTAAGGAAGGTAGATGAAGAAGTCAAGGATTGTTTAATTAATTACTTTAATAGTATATTAGTAATAACTAATGGAAGAACCAAGAAGCTTGAACTAGTCAAATAGAAATTTATTCCACCACATGGGCACCCACTGCATACATTAGATGTTCCCATTTTTGAAGCCGAGTTGATTTCTCATACAATGTTTTTTAATCACCTCGCTTATCAAAAACTAATTAATTAAGACATCTTCCATCAAAACTAATTAATTAGGACATCTATTGGTAGGTTGACTAATTATGAAAAAAGAGTAATAGTAAACTATCCATTCATTTATATAGATGCTAAGTTTAAACTGGTGATTACGTTATAAACACTTTTATATATGATTGGCTTTTAAATTTAAAATGTATACAACACATACCTATTCTATTATACATATTGAAATTTACTTTAATAATTTTTTGTACGTATCATTTGCCAATTGCTTAGTTCAGTTTTACGCAAATTAAACACTTGTGTTGCGCACTAAGTCTTATGCATGTCCCGAAGTTAAGCCTTTTTCTATGACCAATTAATGCTCACTGCTTTTGGTCATTCTATAGGCTTGTCATGGAAAGAAAGAAAGCTTCCGACCAATGCGGTGCCTATATATAGCATGATAACTCGCCATAGACAAATCCTAGCTAGATTAAAAACTCCTTAAAGCCAATAGGATTGGCATGCCTAATTCAACAGAGAACATTCACTTAATTGGCTTTGTCATGTATAAGTCATGATCACCTCATGAGCAAAAATCTCGTTCATCTCTTCGGACAACAATAAAGAGCCCATGGTTTGTGAGGCACACTTTTCCCGTTTTCGTGTTTAGTTCGGATAAGTGCATCGTTCCCTGCTTACTTGTGCTCACTATTAGCGATTAAGGTTTAAGAATTACTCTAAATTATGGAAAAAATTTACTTGGAAAACTCACTTTGAAGCCACACCAAAACCGAAAATATTTTGACAGCTTGAAGACCACACAAAACAACACAAATTCAATAGACAGCTTAATTGAGTGAGTTGTTGCCCGAATATATGAAGTTCAAGCTTTCATTTTAATTGTCAATTATTTTAATATATGTCATAATTTCTAACTAGTTTGGACTAGTTATGTATATAGATAATTTTTTCTGTGTAAAACCCATATATATGGAGATATTTAAAACACTTACATATTGTAAGTGAAATCAAAAGTAAAAATGAAAATTCATTATCAAATTTAGTTTTTGTGTATTTTAGTATTTAAATTTAACTTTTGTTGACAACGATATGAGATATTTTCTACCATTATTCGTGTAGAATTGTAAATAATAAAAACCTTTTATTAAGTCAATTATTTTATAAATTTTACATATTTAATAGAAAATTTGACAGGTACTAACTTAGTTGAGCATGTTCGTTCTTAAAAATCGACTCGTCTCCGATTTATAATTAAAAAAATAAAAGATTTGATATTTATATGTTTAGAAGTACAAAACTAATATATGGTCGGTTTGAATGGTCAGAAATTCCGGCAACACATGCACGTGAGGCTCGATAATATTTTCAAGTCAGCCATTGATTCTATTGGGGAATAATTTCTTGTGTTAAAATTAAGCAAAATACAGTCTTGAATTATATATATAAACATTTATTTTTATTTGGTAAGTTTCTTTTCATTTGGTCTTCTTAATTTGATAAATGTGATTTATTTTGTTTTTTTTATACTGATACGGTATGAATTTGATTATGTTATGTCATCAAAAAGGCAAAATGATCACATTTAATAAGTTGATGGGTTAAATGAAAAAAAAAATTATAAATTCATATGGTTCGTAAGTTATTTTTGAATTGAGGGGCTAAGTAAAAAAAATAGACAAATTAATTCAGGAGTTGTTGATATAGTAGGTTAAGTGAGAGCATGGAGTAAGATGAAAATATAATATGAAAAAGATATATAATGACTTTGTTCTTCTTGATGTTATAATATATATTGGGTCATTGTTACATATAACCCTACGAATCATTATATAGAGTTTGTGTGGAACATTTTAAAATTTCACGTAAAATGTCCATTTAATTATTCTTTTATATGTTATCAACGGAAAAACAGTTTAAAGTTCAAATCTTAAAAACTATGTTAATTTGTAAATTCTATCATATAGTTTGATGATTTTGTTACAGTTTATGTTGTACATCTTTTAAATTGAAATGTGTCTAAACTAATTTAAAAACTTAAAAATTTATTTTAACGAATTTTAAAAATTTAATAAATTTAATAAAACTATTTGAGTTTTTTTCTTTTTTTTGGTACAGAAACTATTTTGGTCTTGAATCAAGCCAAAGACTGATTCAATGTTATACGTGTCGATCAGAATGTGATAGTTAACCATAGCTCCAGGGACCTCCAAAACCATGCAGAAAAAACAAATATCAGACAAATACTCCTATTTAATCCCCAAATTAACTATAGATTTGAAATCATGACACCCTATTATTCTCAAATCAACATAAGGGTATTTAACCTTTACACACTCAGAACACAAGTTGTCAATGGATCAATTAAAAAAAATGAGAATTTTAAATAATAAGTCTTTGATACTAGATAACTCTTCAACATATATAACTTATGAATATAAGTAAATAAAAAAAATGAGGATTTAAAAAATTGGAAATTATGGTTTCACAGAAAAAATTAAATTGAATAAAAACATGACTATTTAAAATCTCAAAATAAAAAATTCAAAAACTTAAAGTCATTTAGTATGGTATTTTTTATTTTTCAAAATCGTCAATTTTTAAAGTTTTTTTATTACAAATTTAAAGAATTAAAGTTACTTAAAATATTATTAATTTTTGAATGTTCAATTATTTAAGTCATTAATGACTATTTGATGAAATTGTATCTTTATTTATCTTTTTGTGAATTTGTGCTTTTGATGAAAAAAAAAAATGCTAAATTGTCAATAACAAACTTTTTTTATGTATATTTGACCCTACTAATAAAGTGCAAGGTTTGAGTTATAATGCAATGTGTTGAGGTTTATGAGCAATAATAAAATAAATATAAAATGTAGGTGCCATTGATGTAATTTAACAACATAATAACCAAGTCAAATAGAGAGAAGGTCGTGGCAGGTGTTGGTCACATGGCAACAAATAGTACACTTAACTACCGGATGTTTCCCACACATGGGAATCATTATTTATTTTTAATTTATACTAATAACTAATTGAGTATGTGTCACCTATTTATTGGTTAAGCATCATATATGAAATGCGTATGACTCTTTATAAAGGGTAAGTATTAAAATAGATCTAACGTTGGTGTAGGCTATGGTGATTTTATTTTTGAGTTACTTTGTTTGTACTTTGTTTTATCCACCATTAGATCATTTTCACCCCATGATCTAATGGTGGACAAAACAAAGTAATGGTTACTTTGTCAAAAACAAAGTGACCATAGAATTTCCCTCTAACATTTACAGAAAATATCAAAGATACACCTAAATTATAAAATAGTAGCAAATTAGACTCAACATTTAAAAATGATACAAAATTAGAACTCGGCAAAAAAATTAGACTCAACTATTTTTAATTGCTAGTGGTATTCGATATTTGTTGTTCTCCAATTTATGTTAATGAAGTTAATTGTTTTGTTTCAAAAATAAAATCCTAATTCCACCCTCATACAACTCAAGCCATTCATTGGGCTTTCTGTCTTCTTCAATTGGGCTTTTTTATAAATAAAATACAAGCCCATCAAAAATGTTAATCATTCTCTCATAAATTCAGTTGGAAACACACTAAACGCCTAAGATGGGAAAATAATGATTAAGGTGTAGGCTATGGTCACTTTGTTTTTCCCTTACTTTGTCTATACTTTGTCTTTATCACCATTAGATTAGTTTTTAACCCATGATTCAATGGTTGACAAAACAAAGTAATGGTTACTTTGTGAAAAACAAAGTGACCATAGAATATCCCAATGATTAATATTCTATAAATGAAGATTTACAGTTTGTCTAGTTTAGGTGATATCTATATTGTAGTCGAAACAAACTGAATTGAAGTAAATTATTGACTTGATGTCTAACTAAATTAAACTGAAATGTGTTGAATATTCGTCAAAATGAACAGAACCTAAGTTGTAGATCTACAAAAAATAGTATAAAAAGATCTAATCTCGTTAAAACACATTAGTATCATCAAAATGGTCTTTACAATAAACAATCAATAATCATATGTCGATAGAGGTGTAAGTCAGAAGAAGATCATTGCACTATTGTGGTTGAAATTTTTATACTTGTGAAATGAATTGTTTCTAGTGAATTGTAGCCAAATATTTTATACTATTTGAAATAAAACAACTAAATACAAGAAAGTTCAAAATAATTAATTTGTTTTACTGTTGCCATTAGTAATACATAACAACTTATTCTTATGCAATGATCACAAATTACAAGAAACAAAACAGTTAGAGACTGAATTTTGGTCACTAGAGACCGGATTTGCAGTCGCTTATCGATCGATAACTTCAATTACAAACATAATTATGTGGTTCTAACTCAAACATCAACATAACTCATTGATGCATGAATCATAGTAACTACAACCAACAATAGTAATTTTGTGGTCATCGACTTAGCGAATGAATTTGTTCAATCATCGTTAGATCTAAACTTATTAGAATCATAAAGATTATAAATCACCCTAATATGAGATTCTGATAAGCATAGATCTACTATTGGCCGACCGGCCGACCGAACACCCTTGATTAATATTTCTTAATCACTTCAATGAAACACTTTAATATAGACTCAATGGAAGGCCTATCTTCAGGAATCTTATTCCTACAAACCAATGCCACATCCAAAACCTTCAAAGCTTGTTGTCTTTCTTTGCCCTCCAAAGGAATTTCAAAAAAATCAATTTCACCTTTCCTAATCCTTTCTTTCCTTTCAATTATCCATTTAATTGAACATTTTGCAACTCCTAATCCTCCAAGAATGTCCAATAATATTTTGCCAAAACTATAAATATCACCCTTCTGACTAAACTCTAACGATGGTTGACCAGGCGGTTGCATATTAGTGTTGGAGAGCTCGTCTGGTTCTGCCAGGTGGATGATGCCGTAATTGGATAAACGGGCGGTGAAGTCGGTGTTTATCATGACATTGGAGGCTTTTATGTTGCCATGAATGTTCATTTCCATGTTCCTTTCATATGGAGGACATTGTGTATGTATGAATGCAATTGCATAGGCTATGTCTTGTGCTATTGTTAGCCTTTGCTTCCAATTTAAGGCAGTGTGTCCAAATTCTCTTCCACCTTGTAAAATTACTCAAAAATTGTAGAAATATGTCAGTGTTAATCACCAAATTATAAGCAGAAAAAAGAGAATACACACCTAAGTTTATCAAGTTTAGACTCATTTCGAGTAGGCGTAGGCTTGACATTCGCTTGCCAGCCAAACCGAATTCATGTCTAATGAATTGGGTTTAGACAGGAAAAAATGGCATAGAACTTGGTTGATACACTCAATGTCATAAGTCTATCCCAGAGGGACTCGATGGTTAAAAGAAAAAAAAAATGATATTTGACCCAAAAATAAGGATTTTAAATATCAGATCGCAAAAATATATTCATAGACTCTATTTATAGCGGATGACTTTTGGCAACTGAGGCCATTTCAAATAATAGTACCGCATATTTTAGAAAGTTTCTAGGCGTTATTTTCAATCTTAGCAAGTTATATAAGATGGTAAATAGATCATTATAAAGAAGTTGAGATAATAGAAAAGTCTTCGTGACTTGAATTGAGACAAAGAAAAGTCGTTTTAATCAATTTGAGATGACAGAACAATCGTATTAAAAGTAAAGTTATTAAAAGAATCATTAGAGCTCCGAGTACAAACTAAGGAGACTGAATACTCATACAGTCAACTAGTCAATCTAAAGCTCTGACACCAATCCCGACTCCTAACTCAAATTCAAACTCAGCAAACAACAAACGGTAACAGAAAACTCACCAGCAAGCAAATCCGCGAGCGATCCCATAGGATAATAATCACACAAAATGAACTTAATCCTCTTGGAATACAAATAAGCCTCAACAGGAACAAGATAATCACATTTCTCAGCAACCAAACACAACCTTTGAATCCTCTTGCCAAATTCTCTTCTTCTAACACTTACTTTTCTCAATCTTTTTACAGCATAAATCTTTCCTTCTAACAACACAACTTTTTCAGTCATACCCAACTGGCTCTCTCCGATAACTCCGACGGATGCTCTCAAAACCTCCCTTAATGTCAACTGATTTTCAGGTGGTTGGTCACCCGTGCCCCCGGAGAACATGATCGGAAGGTCATCTACGAAACCCACCAAGCAATCATCAGAGTATTCGAGGATCGAGCCGGATTTCCAGCTGTTCATTTGATCTTGATGATCAAGTTGTCTTGGACTCCATCTTGGTTTTGCTGCAAAAGCTCTTGAGAGCATTTTGATGATGTTTTTTTTTCTCTTGATGTTATGTTAATGGTGATGGTTTTGGGAGTATGGGTGCTGTTATATTGGATTGTTTTAGAGTTTTGTTTATTTAGAATATAAAAGTATATTCAAGCCTTTTTTAATACACCCATTTGATAACACACACGCTAAAGAAAATTCATACTATTGAATCTTTTTTTTAGCATGTGTATAACACATTCCGAAAGCACTATAACCCTTTTAGTTGGAAGAATCAGTTGAAAACGTATTATGCAAGTGCATAAGGCCGTTCTAACATTTCATGTAAGTAAAAGATTTGAACGTTTTCAATTAACTTCATGAGCATGTCTAAAATTTAGAATGTTCAAAGGGGATCCAAGCTTATTTAACAAATTTAGGGAGCAAATAATATACTAAGCTTTTTTGTTTTTTGGCTTTAATTTTAGACGTCTCATTTGTAAATTAAAATGTTTTTGGTGATTTTTAAAATTGACTAAACTTTTATGGTGTAATTAAAGTTTATAAACTTATATTTAATGTTTTCATTACTATACTCATATATCCAATGTTAAAAGCTACACATATCAAAACTTATTACATATATTTATTACAGTTTGAAATAATTTAAAGGGAATTTTTATAAGCCATATAAATAAAAGGATTTCACTATTACATATGTTAACGATAATATGCATTCTCTTTGCACGCGTTTGGTTCAAATTTCGGAATTGAAATCGGAATAATACGGAATCATAATCTCATTCCAGAGTTTTTCTAGCTAATCAAACACCATAAATTAAAATATTACATTTTCATTCCGTTTCTGTAGTGTATGTTTAAGGAAATAAACACCCGCTTGTAGTAATAACATGAACAATACTTAAGAAACATTGTTTAACACTAAAAAAAATGAAATCTAAACACAAATAAAATAAGTAAGATTTCAATAATCAAATTTTATGTGGTAAACTTATTATTTTAATCATTATGGACTAAATATATATGTAATGTTGATTTGATCAAAAACTTAATGTGTCAAATTAGAAATTCTGAAAATTCATTAATAAAATTAAAAATTATAAGGGCTTTTTGAGCAATTATTTTTCTTTTTATAATGGGTTAAATTTTGATTGGCTTTTGGAGGATTCGTTAATTGTATAGTATTTATCGAAGTTTTAGAGCTGGCTATATGTATTATGTTGCATTAGATCCAAAAATGGAATCCCAAAATGAATTTTGTCCGAGTGATTTGATTGGTTGATTGGAATCATGGTTTTGTTTATTTTATTTAATTGGTTAATACAACATTGGAGAAAACTCAGGTACTGTTTAGCAAGATTCACATTGGCTACCTTATTCTTGGACACAAAAGAATTTAGATCTATATATTATTACATCTCTTAACTGGCCTTGAAGGCCCACCAGCCCAAATCTAATGGACTGGGTTCGACAGAGTAAAAAAAAAAGTTTCTTATTTTGTATATTTGGATTGAGTTTGAGATTTGATTTTCGAGTTTATAATTGGTTCATCCTAAGCTCGGTTAAACTAGAACTGGTTGGATTAGATTCGGATTGAGTGTTTTTAGATGTAAGCTCATGAAATCCGACTAATCAATTCTTAAATAAATCAAATTTATTCTATTTTGTATTTAGTGGAATTAACCAATTAAAAGTACTAAAAGATCTATAGTAATCTAATATAGGTTTCAAATTTACATTACTAATGTATGTAGTAAACTTATAATCGATAGCGACACTTAAAAGAGTATACGAACAATCTCAAATCAATCAATTAGGATTTAAAAGAGCTACAGTCTTTATTTTGTCATTCGGTTCTCATGTATTTTTGGGGCAAATAAAAACTTCGAGTCTTTAGTTATTTTCTGTTCTTTTCATGTACCTTGATTCCAAAATTCATTTTTTTTGGCCGGAAGAACTAAGATTTTGAAGTTAAATGTTTAAGGAACTGAAAATAAAATATAACGAGTAGAAGCCTGTTTAGTTTGGCAGTAACTAGTAATTAAAAACGGTATTTAAAATTCCAATAATTTAATCTCATAAACTATATATTCAAAGTCAAAATTGAAGTCCTAAAGAAAAAAAAAAGTCAAAATTGAAAATACCCGCCATGAAGAAGTAGCAGTTGGACCAATGGATTCTTCCTCCGTTGTCAACTGAGATCTAGCATCAGATGGAACTTCCCTTTTAGCAACAGATTAAATTGTTAATAGGTTAAGTTGATCGTTAAGGTACAACATATTTTGTATATTCACTTCTAACATGTAAATATTTCTTAACTACACAACACATACTTATCTTACCATGTATTTTTAATTCACCATAAGCAGACTCAAATACTTGGTCACATCAATGAGTCGGAGTCGATAGATTAAGTTGGTGGGACTATCGTTGCGATTATGATGGGGTGTTTTTTGGGGTGTTTGTGTCAAAAAAAGAGGATTAAACAAGAGGGTGTCAAAGCTAAAGCTAGTGAGATTCCCATAGAAGAGGGAATGGATGAATCTGATAGTGATAATGTTTATGCAACCACTGGTTCTGGAGGAAGACCAGCTTTGAAGGTAGCTAAAGTTGAAGGTAAGAGCAATATTTTGGAGTTCAATTTGGAGGATTTGTTGAAAGCTCCTGCAGAGGTGCTTTTTAGGGGTGTTTTTGGGACAACTTTTAAGGCTGTTTTAGAGTCAGGAACAACAATGGTTGTGAAAAGAATGAAGGATTTTGATATGTCTGAAGACAAGTTAAAGTTTGGAGAGAGGATTGAGGCTATTGAGAAGATAAGTCATGAGAATTTGATGCCTTTAAGAGCTTCTTATAATAGCAAGCATGAAAAACTTCTTGTTCTTGAGTATATGCCTATGGGAAGCTTATTTGCTCTTTTACATGGTTAGTGTTTGTATCCTGTCTTTTTTTGTTGTCATTTTTCCATATGTGCATATTATTTATGTCTTATCAGTAATTTCAGTTCAGTAATTCTCAATTCAGTTTAGTAATTTCAGTCATAAAGAATACGGTCTAACAGGTGGGCTGAACAGTAAGAAAGTGACTCTTGTGATCTCTATATCGTGTTCGATTCATGTTGTCGTTGTTTGAGTCCTTGTAAGTGGTTTGATATGTGTGACCTCTTGTAAATCCCTTGCCTTCAATTGAAGTTACCCTCCTTCCCCAAACATTTTCTCACCAAAAGAAAATTTCCATATGCTGCAATTTCCTTAAAGTTAAAGGATAATAATTCCCATAAGTGGGTCATGTTCGTGTTGCGTTAGCTATGAGTAAAGTGACAATTATGGGTGTTTTGTTTCTGTTGTAATCGTATCAATTATTTAATAAACTCTTATCCGGCTAATATCATGTTGAGTTTGCATGATGTGTTTACTAAGTGAGGTAACTATAGTTTTATTACGTATAGTAATTACCGTCACATGTACTAACATGAGAATTATTCGTGTTATTGGTTAGCAGGATAACCTTAACCCCAGCCAAAACTTTGCGTGTAATTTTGTGCAATTCCAAAATCTGACCTCTTAAATTTGTGTTGGACACATATTGGAACCTCTTAGCTATGAGTTTGTGTTCAACGGGTAAAACCTAACCCAACCCGAAAACTTCATATCTTATTCGAGTCAATCTAATCGGTTTAGTCTCATTTTCTTACAATCTTTGCACGTTTAAAATGTAAAAATATAGGATTATATAATGATAATGAAAAATATATTGTAGGATACAGAGATGCTAGTAGAACTCCATTGAATTTGGATACCAGGATTAAAATTGCTCTTGGGGCTGCTAGAGGAATTGCCCACCTCCACTCTCTGGTATGGCCGTCAGCAATTACTTAATCCGTTTACACGATTATTATTTTACATTATTTAAAGTAAACCACCATTTAGCGGTGACACGATAATCTTAACCATTATATCATATAAAATGATAATGACACGATAATCTGTTTTGATATTGAAAATCTCTTGTCAGGGTCCTTTGACGACTCATGGAAGTATCAAGTCATCAAACATACTCCTTACTTCAAACTTCGAAACCCGTGTTTCCGATTATGGATTCACCCCATTCTCTGGACCTAATTATCATGTTTCTAAACGTGTTGATGGCTATCTAGCGCCAGAGGTGACTTATACTCGCGAAGTATCCCATAAAGCAGATGTGTATAGCTATGGTGTACTCTTCTTGGAATTGCTCACCGGGAAGGACCCGAACGAACCTAACTTTAAAGATGAAGGACTAGACCTTCCAAGATGGATGTTATGTGCTATAAATGATGAATGGACTTCAGAAGTGTTTGATGTTGAGCTTCTTCAGGATGGAGATTTAGAGGAAGTTATGCTTCAACTTTTGGAGTTAGCATTCAGTTGGACTGCTCGTGATCCTGATAATCGCCCTTCAATGTATGAGGTGATAACTCAAGTTGAAACTGTAACTCAAATTGCCCTTTAGGTGGAACAAATATAGAAGCTATCAGAAAATATTCGGACTTAAAACCAATTAATTTGACTTAACTTTCAAATGTAGTTTTTTCTTAATTATCTATATTATACCTACACGGTAAATATTTAACAAAAAGAATATGAAGAAAAAAAAAAGAAAATGTTTATAGGATAGCAAAAAAATTGGTATCCTAATTTTTGATTCTCTCATTGATTTCGTGTTCTCCAACCATTTTTTTCATATTTTAATCAACCTTAATTAAACATTAATCAATTGAAATGAGGGACTTTTTAAGTATCCAAATTGAGACAACATATTTTTTTTCTCCACGATTCAAGGCTTTTTTAAGCCACCCGAATGGATGATTGAGAACAAATTGTAGCTTTTGTCAAAAGCATCATTCTCTCTTTTCTAGCTTTTTTATAAAACAGTTTTATATGCTTGTAACAACTGAGAAAACAATGCCAAAATGAATATTAGACAATTGAGTTAGTGAAGTTGGATCTTAATTTTGAACACTTGAGCACATGACTTTCATTCACAACAATGTTATGTTATTGGCTTAATACATATATAACCCCTTAAACTTGTCTCAAAACTACAATTGTCCTCCTGAACCTTAAAAGGTTACAAATTACCCTCTATACTTGTCACAACGTGACAAATAAACCTAGTTTCAAAATTGATATGTCGAAACGTACAATTTTTAGGTGGTATATACTATAGGTGCAAGATTATGATAGATTTCAGAAATTTTGTAAATGATATTAACGATCGTCTCCACATTTTGATACGAATAATTTTGAATTAGGGTGTTATTAAAAGCAATTGGATAAGATCAAGAGGTTATTTGTAATTATTAACAAGAATAAGGGGTTATTTGCTACGTTTAAACAAGTATAGAGAGTTATTTGTAACGTGTGAAAGTTCATGGGACAGTTGAAGTTTTTGGACAAGTTTGAGGGGTTAGATATGTATTAAGCCTATGTTATTTAAGACTTAGATTTTCTTGATATGCAAGTCAAAAATGTATTTGAGTTTTCTGAAAATAATTCCCATGCGGCGTAGTTTCAGGTAATATATAAAATGCAATTGCCATATATTTAGAAACCCTAAATTTCCCTCTTCCCATTTCAATAATCCGCGCCTTTACCATTGCTGTTCAATTTCTGTCCCATCTTCATAAAAATCCAGTCTTTTTAGTAAATTCCTAAACTTCTAGCCGTCAATTTGAGCTGGAGATTGACTTCTGGAGCTGCAGCTTCTTCTGCTACAAATCCCCAATTTTCTTAAACCCTAACCCTAACCCTAACCCTAACCCCAAATGAGCAGAACCACTGACAATCAAGACCTCAAAATGGGGGTTCAAACCCCAACTTCCAGCCCACCTTTCACATTGAATCTAACTACTTTACATCATAATCAGTTCATTGGTCAGTTTTTTTCCCTCCTTAAATACTAATGTATAGTAGTAAAACAAGTGTCTTTTCATTGTTCTTGCGTGTTCAGTTGATTTTATTCGGAGTTTGTTTATTCCGCTGCATTATATACTAATTTGATTTTGTCAATTAGTGTGGAGAGAGTTCCTATGGGGAGGGATTGCTGGTGCTTTCGGGGAAGGAATGATGCATCCGGTTGATACTATAAAGACTAGAATTCAGAGTCAAGCTATTCTTAGTGGGAGTCAGGTTCGAATTATCGGGTTTTGTGTTCGTTTGATTACAGTAAAACCTCTATATAGGAATAACCTCCTAATTGTAGTATAGAATAGTCCGGTCCCAAGTGTTGAGAATCTTTATTGTACCAACATCTATTTAGTAATAACCTCTCAATTGTTATACAAATAGTCTGATCTCAAGTTTATTGCTATATAGAGATTTTACTGTGGTTAATCTTTTAATCAATTACTTTGATTTTTTTGGATTTTTGAAATGTGTTTTCTTTGGTTATTTATGTACTTTTTTACTATCACAGAGCCAGAAGAGTATTCGGCAGATGGTCCGAGCTGTCTGGGCTGCTGATGGATCGAGAGGTAAGTGATCATAGTTTTGTTTCTTATTAGGAGTGAGTGGTTATTCGAGCTATTGTATCAAAATGGTGTTATGGTAAGCATACCTTTCCATAATTATGTATGATATAGATGCAAGAAAAATGATTATAGTGTGTGCGTCGGTGAATGTGTTGTGGTGTTCTGTTTCTTAATCTTTTAGTAATTTTAGTGCTTTTGCGTGTTAAGATAATAATACATGATTTCCCTTCGAGAGATAGGGGTCGAGAATACATGCGATTGTTGTTGAAATTACTATGATACATCCGAGTTTTATTTCCTTTTAGGAGTGGTGATTCGAGCTATCGTATCAAAATTGTGTTATGCTATGCATATGTTTTCTATAATTATATATGATATAGATGCAAGAAAATTACAATCGTGTGTATGTCACAACTAGTAACTCTGACCGGAAATAGAAATAGGGAAAGAGAAGAGAAGGATAGAGCAGGAGAGAAATAGAGAGAAAAGATAAGGTTTAAGGAAGATAATTGATTGATAATTCATTAGATAATTCTCAGGTACAGGACAGGCCCTTATAGCAGATAGTTCTGCTGAGGTGTCCTGTTAGTACAATCACCAACTCTAGCTGACAAACTACAATGAATACAAAAGGCTAACTTCTAAAATAACAACTACAGGGATAAGTAACAATATACTCTAATACCCAATAACTGAAATAGCTAGATAACGTATAGCTGGATTAACTAAATTGAAGAGGCATATTTTTCCTAGGATAGTCGTGACAGTGTATGTAAACGTATTCCATTGTCCTAGTCCTTAGATGATATGCGGTGTATGATTCTCAATCCTTCAGTAAGTTTAGTGCTTTGTTAGGATAATCAAGAGTACATGTGATTGTTGGTGAATTATTATAGTCAATCATGTATTTGACATGAGTTATTTTTTATCTTGTTTCATTCGGCTTAATACATGAGGAGTTCCCTGTACCTAGCCAAATTATATGATAGTTTCCCTGAAGACATGATGATACATCCGATTTCAGGGGACCAAACGGATTATTTGACTAAGAATGGACCCCTAATGTGAAAAGCCTTCTAAGTTTTATCTTGTTCTGTTGTTGTTCCTATTTCGAATGATTGTCCAGCTAGTCAGTACTGATTCTTGTTCAGGTTTTTATAGAGGTATAGGTCCTGGAGTACTTGGATCTCTTGCAACTGGAGCAACATATTTTGGTTTCATTGAGTCTACCAAGAAGTGGATTGAAGAATCCCATCCTAACCTTGGGGGTCACTGGGCTCATTTCATTGCTGGTGGTATCGGTAAGTTGTCTTCGGCTTTTCAACCATACATAGTGTCAAAATCGTGTTATGTTAATATATATGTTGCATAAAAGCTAAAAAAAATGATATTCGTGTTGTCTCCAGCTGATAGACTCTATATATCCTGGTGTTGTGTGAGAAAGTGCCATCTCTATTCATAGAGGTGTTATCTTATCAATACTATACAAATTTAAGAACATATGTGCTCAAAAGGAATCTTTGAGCTGTAGTTATCAATGACTCGCTTGACGCACAAAAGGCTCTGGGCATGTCGTTAAGAACCCAAAAAGCAGGCTCTCAAGAGGCGCATGTCTTTGTGAGTGGAGGCACAATTTTATAAGTCAATTTTTTTAGGGTTTCAAGTTAAATATTATGTGTTTCCATCTCAATATTTCCCTATCTATCTCATCTATGATTGCATGCTAGTGTATAGGAATATCATGAATACCTACTTCAGGTGTTAGGCCTAAACCAAGGGAAAAAGCTACAGCACCAATGCACCATCTTCTAGTGTTCGAGAAAAAACATCTATACTTGAAAGGAGGATCTGCCTTTGTAAGATGAGTATCGTTGGTCACGAGACTCACAACTTTGTTGAGTAATGAATATGGACTATAGAGACTATTCTTGATAAAATAGTAGTTATTAGACTATTAGTTGATTAATTTAGAATTGCTCAACCTTCGTTTTTAGATTTAGAATAATACGATTTTGAATTATGATCGAGGAAGAGTTAATTTTTAAATATTTCATGCTAGAATATATAATTAAGATTGTGGATAATTGGATATGCATTAGTATTTAACTATGTGTTGCATTTTAGAAATGTTAATGGTCGTTATTAACGATTTGATATATCATTTTTGTTTCGTGTGACATGTGTCGCTTAGGCATGTGCCTATGCCTCCTGGACGTCTTTAGTAACTATGATGATAACTTCATTTATTCTGGATTGACCAACTATTCAATTTACTCTGACAAATCTAGTTCATCATCTTGTTGTTCAAAATTTTCAGGTGATACACTTGGCTCATTTGTATATGTTCCATGCGAAGTAATAAAGCAAAGGATGCAAGTGCAGGGCACAAAAACTTCTTGGACTGAAGCTACTATGAAAGCCAACATTCATGCCAAATCCAGTAGGCAGATGTATGGATATTACTCTGGAATGTTTCAAGCTGCCAGGTCAATACTGAAGGAGCAAGGACTAAGAGGATTATACGCCGGGTAAAGCACAGCAACAAATCTGTTTTACTGATAATTAATTTCATCACGGCCTCCCTGAACTTGGCTAAAAACAGATAGACCCCTTGAATTTAAGAATTTCTCATTGATATGGTTTACCTTCCTAGTGCTACGTGGTAGAGTAAGAGGTGTTTCGGGAAAGTTGGAGCACTTACCACTTTAAATAAGTTCAGGGGGGCCAGTAGGTCATTTGAAGCAAGTTTAGTGCCCACTAGGTCAATTTAAGTAAATTCAAGGGTCAAGAGGTCAGGTTCAGTAAGTTTAAGGAATCAATAGTTCAAATTTAGGGGAAGGCTTCTAAATTTTCGATTTTCAACTGCCTGTTAATTTGTTTTACTGTTTTCCATTTGCAGATACGGGTCTACGCTTGCTAGAGATGTGCCGTATGCTGGTTTAATGGTTTGTATGTTGTCAGGAAGTTTATGCTCTGTTTTTTACTCCAAAATTATGGGCTTAATTACACTTATGTTTTTCTAACTATCTAGCTGCTATAAATCTTTTGATTTTAACGAGAAGGCTATTGTCATTGAATTTGGATTCACCCATGTTCTTTTTGTCTAGAAATCAACAGATATGCTTGAGATACCACATACATGAAATGCCATCAAAATCTCGCTGCGTGAAAAATAAAAAATTTTGCCACGTGGAAAATATAAAATATATATTTTTATTTTATGTTTCACGTGTCAAAACTTTGATTACCTTTCATCCATGTAACGTGGCATTTGCAGTGAATATGTTTGTTCATTTGCAGTGAATATGTTTGTTGGTTTTCAGACAAAAGGATTGATTGTAGGTAAAACAAAAGTTAGACAACAATGCCTTTCGTGTTAAAAATTCAAGATTTATGACATTTCTGTTCGGTTTCTGATAGCTAGAAGAACATGGATGTGATCAATGTAATAAATTTTGCAAGAGAGATTCTTAATTGGACTAATGCAAAACAGTTCAAGTTAATATTATATTTTCAAATTGCAGGTTGTGTTTTATGAAGGCCTGAAGGATTTGACAGAGTACGGGAAGAAGCAATGGCTACCTAATTTGAATTACTCGACTAATAGTACTTTGGAGGGGCTCGTGCTCGGAGGATTGGCTGGTGGTATGTGCTCTACTTTTGCTTTAAATCAAATTCTACTCCGAGTTAACTACAATTCTCATTTTTAATACTTAAAATTCTTACTGAATGAACTCCAAATCCACTTCAAGATTTACAGCTGAATATAGAGGTGTCAAAACGGGTCGACGGATTATAAACGTATCGTATCTGTTTGCTTTGTTTACCTGTTAAGGATCAATCTTTACACAACACAATTAACGGGTTGACATGGTATTTCAACATGTTAATACAATTAACCAAAGGACTTGAGTAGTTGTCAAAATAACACATCTGTTTACACGATTAGAATGTTACAACAATTATAGTTAACTGATAAGACCCACAATCACAGTTTGAAATTCTAGGGTAAGGAGAAGAGTATATATGAGATCAGATTAGGGTAAAATGACTTATAAACACATAACAATATATGTCATTTACATATGTAGTTGAGGTTCAATGGGTTAAACAGGTCAGCTTGACACAACCGGCAAACTTATAAAAGATTTTACAGGTTGTAATGAGTTGACGAGTCAACCTGCAAATGGAACCATTTACTTGAGGTTTAAATATAATCTATTTACAATCTGTACCCATTAGGTCGTTACTTCAATTCGTCTAATTTGCGAGTTATGTGAGTTGTAGAGATCGTATCTGACCTTTATCATTTTAAATTTTGATCAGGTTTCAGTGCGTTTTTGACTACACCATTGGATGTCATCAAAACAAGATTACAAGTACAAGGATCAACTATAAGGTATTACTGCTATTACTCTGTCTCTCTTTAGTCTACGTGGATATTGCTTCGTTGTAGAACAAATATTTGGCCCTTGTATCTGGTTAAGTTTGAAAAACTGTTTCCTATATCTCAATTTTGATATATTTAGCCTCTATACTTGCCATATTAGTCATTCAGGACCCTTTACTTGATTTTTTTGTAATTCGTCTCAATACCTGTTCCAAAAATTTGGGCTCTTGATTGACAGTTTTGAAATACACACTAGTTACACAATTGGAGGGTACATTTGACCACATAACTTTTAACAATGCCTGTTTGCAATAATCACTAGCACGGGGTTAGCTGTGGGATTTTCATTGGAGATATTAGGTTCAAGCACACCACCAACAAATAGGGGATACGAGAGTGAATAATACTAGGAAGATCTTAGTAATATGTCAAAGACGACAACACATACATGATGCTCTGTTCTGTAGTGCAGTCAGGCATCTATTAGGGATATGGGAGGAACCTACCTGACTAGCGATGAATCGTGGTGGTGCTATATAGGGCCAGATATCTATCTTTTGAGCACTGGCATTGATGGATATGAAAAAAATTTCTTGCCACGGTCTACTCTCCTCGCATCCGTATAGCTTACAATTTTGGACCCCATTTATAGAATCGACTCATTTTTGTTACATGGATATCAACATATGATCATGTAGAGTTCGTAGATGACATGACACGAATATCACACGACAACTCGTTCATATTGGAAGATAAATATTCAGATAAAACGATCATCTTTTGTAATATTTTGATGATTTGATGAAGGTACAACGGGTGGTTGGATGCGATGCAAAGGATATGGAGGAAGGAAGGTATGAAGGGAATGTTCAGAGGAAGCATCCCCAGGATAACATGGTACATCCCTGCCTCTGCTCTTACTTTCATGGCTGTTGAATTTCTCAGAGACCAATTCAACGACAGTAATAACAATCAAGAAGTTACAAGTTTGTCAATAGAAAAAAAGAACTCGACTCTCGGAAAGGTAGCTTAATAAGACTCACTAACTCACTCGCACACAATCGTTATTCTTTAGTGCACCGAGAGCATTATAGAATTTCTCGGGTTAGCTATAAGATTTTGATATTAATAATGTATATTCACATTTTGAGTAATACCATCCTTTTGTGACGGCGTTATATGTTTCTTTCGTCAATGAAACAATGGCATGTACAAGCGTTGCCCGAAAGCGCGCAGTTTATATATAAGCACGCGTAGTTGATTTTAAATATGGATTATTAGAGTTGTATATCGAGTTATGCCTGACACGACTGCTCCAACTAAAACATAAAGTGCTTGATTTTCGCACACAAAGTGACCTTCTAACGGAGCATGAATAGAAGTGATTATATTCCAATCGAATTGCTTGATGGGAAGATCCAATCGCGAAAAGACAAAAACACGTGTCATCAATTTCCTAAAGAGTCAAAGACTCGGGCCTCTATCATAAAATCCCGTGATAAAATGCAAACTAAATTATAAGACCAAAATCGTATGTTATCTTCGTATAATTGTACTAAGAAATTCAACACCAAATCACAAAAATAAGTAGAATGTACAAATTCAGCAAGTGTAAACGTAAGGCAAGCTGCCAGGTGGACTAATCAAATCAATGCTATTGGTCAACGTTGATTAAAATATCAAACGTCATTGGTGACATAGTGTTGGATAGCTTTCACACACGTTAAATATTATAAAATTCTTGGAAATATAATTTTTTATCATTTTACTGTGTGTAATTTACTAAACCTATTGTGTTTACCATTTTTGTCAAAGTGGTATTTTTGTTTATTTTTCTGACTCAAAAAGTAAAAATTCATTAACGTGATGACGTGAGGAGCGGTATTTTGGTCATAATTCATTGGTTATGTTATAAAAAAAACATTCTTCACACTTTAAAGTTGTAAACATATGAATATTTTAGAAATTTACTAATAAATTAAGACCGAAAACTCCTTATTGTATCATCACATTTAACATCATTAATGAATTTTTCGCTTTTTGGGTAACGGTGATAAACGCAATCCTCTTTTTGTCAAAAAGATAAACACAGACATTGTTTTGACAAAATCGGTTAACACATGGAATTTATTTTAGGAAATTACCCTTTTTACTTTTACTGTTGATAGTATGTTAGAACCAAGTTTCCTATAATTAATATCACAAAAGTATATGTAATGCCAACAACATTACAGCTAAAATGTTTTGGTAAGTTGTTAAATCAATTAGGTTTGAAGTGATGAGTAGTTATATACAAGTTTATTAGGTTTGGAGTTCAGTGAATATTTAACTTTTTTGGTATTTCTATTCTACGGTAAAGTCCCATCAAAATTTATAAATTTTTTTTTTAATGGCAATTGGATGCTCTATTCAAAATACTAAAAATGAATATGCCATAAACCGTAATGCATACAAATATAGCACATCTCGACGTGAAATAAGAAAGAAACTGAATTCACCATACTTTTTTTAGCAAAGCGTAAATTTAACTTAAGGTGTAGCCTATGGTTACTTTGAAGTAACAATTACTTTGCCTTCATCACCATTAGATTAAAATTCACTACCCTCATCTAATGGTGATAATGGGCAAAGTAATGATTACTTTGTAAATAACAAAGTAACCATAGAAAAACCCTTAACTTAATATACGAAATTACAAAGTAACTTTGCATGTTCTTAATATTTCTTTCCTGAATAATTGGTTTGATTATTATTTAATTTTGAAATTGGACATTTAAAACAACAAATTATATATAAAATGTAAATTTGTCCAAATACCAATAACTGAGTATTACACTATAAAATACGTTACCAATAACTATGCTATTGTCAAAATGCATAAAATTGTATCACGGTCAGGCACTTCAAAGCGGCCTGACAGTCAAGCGAGCACAACTAGTTATCACCAATAGTTTCACAATAATGACCAACTTCTTCAATCATTGACTCCGAACATTTTCCTACAACAATCCTTATCAAACTCGCTTTCTTGCCAAGGCGAGATTATATTCATTTATTATCAAAGTTGTTTTGAAAGTTTGAAAGTCTAATACGATATTTAAACGGTAACCAAACCAATATGTTCAAATTTCGAGAAATTCTATTATGATCCAATGGACCCGAAGAATAAATATGTGGCATTTGTATGTATTTTTTCTTTACACCTATTGTTTCAAAATGAGGTGGTACACTTCTCTAATTCATTTATCGTATTCATTGCATTCGGTTCTTAATAGAATTTCTCTTCAATTTGCCTTTTAAACCATTATAAATATATTACCTATTGTTTCAAAATGAGATGGCGCACTTCTCTAATTCATTTATCGTATTCATCGTACTCGGTTCTTAATAGAATTTCTATTCAATTTGCCGTTTAAACCATTCTAGATATATTTAGATTTTCGTATTGAGGTATTACCATTATTTACAATTCACCAACATCTAAGATGAATAATATCCTCGTCAAAGTAGGAAAAATAAGACAATTTAAAAAGAAAAATCATCCGATTACCGCGTTAGATATTTTAAATAATCCACGTGGTCGGTATCCCGTCAATCTCGCTACCCGCCTTTCTCTCTGATCCCATTCAAATCTCCTATATATAAACTCCTACTCTCCATTTTTTCCGAAAATCTCTTCCTTTTAACTCCTCCCAATGGTCTCCACCGCCACCGCCGTTCTCCTCCTCCTACTCACCGTCGCCGCCGCCGCTCATAATCCTTCTCCTAGCTTAGTTACCTTACCGGATTCCGATCCCAAGCCCGAAGCTGCCATTCTACTCCCTAGCGAACGCCCGGAATCTGAGCTCGTTGATCCGGCGGAGATTCTATCAGCCGATTCAAAAGCTCAGGAGACAGAACAATATGAGGTGAAATCGGAATCGGAAATAGAAACGGATTCACTCCCGTTGACCACCGTGGTCACTTTACGTCCGATCAACAGACATTTCAGCCGAGGATCGTTTTTCCCGTTCCGCCGTGGTCATAAGTGCCACGGTTACCACCGCCGTCAACATAACCCCGAGTTCCACCGGCTCAGGCAGAGATTCGGGGGTCAAGGATTCAACGGTCAACGGGATATTTCGTTCGGGGATGATATGATTGTCCATCCGAAAGACCAGGATCAGGACCGCCGCCAGCATTTCCACAATCTCAGGAAGAGATTTGGGGGTCAAGGATTCAACGGTCAACGAGAGATTTCATATGGGAATGATATGATTGTCCAAGCGAAAGACCAGGATCAGGGTTTCGATCGGAGTTTTTCGAGCGAGGGCAAGGGGTTGGAGAGATGGGCTAAGTATAACCGCGGTGGTCAGCGGTTGTCCTTCACCAACAAGGAGATGGAGGATACAAATGGCATGGTTCATCCTCACTTTTATCGTCACCACCACGGTCATCGTCACTACCCCCATCACCGCAACGGAGACACTGAGGAAGAGGAGCATAGGCATGAGAATGGTATCATTAAGGGTATTATGAGATTCTTGAATCTTTGAGGAGTCTAAGTTAAAATTTGTGTAAATAAGATTGCATAAAACAGCATCATGTATTTGTGGTTTTAGGATGTAGTCATGTTGTGTACTGTTGTAAAATGTAGTTCATGTTGTGGATTAGTTAGGTAGTGCGATAATTCAGGTTATCCAGTTGTGAGCGTCATGTATCATTGTGTCAATCATATTGTGTCGGTTTGATTGTTTTTATAATCGGTGTTATCGGGGTGTTTCTCTCCGTTGTATGTTTAAAATGTTTAAAATTAACTGATGCAGATTATACTTTTGAGATTAGTTTTTGCTCTTCCAATAGTTTATTAGCATTTGAATTACTCGTATAGATATACATATTTAGTAGCGAAACTAGAGAAGAAAGGACAAAGGTGCATTTTACAATAGCTTTAGATCCTATTTTAAGACGTGAAGGCGTCTAAAATTACCCCTCTAAGTTGAGTTTGAATGCGTCGGATTATTTTGTCATTCAAGTTGCTCTAAAAATCATTTGGTCTCAAGCTAGAGAAGAAATCCTCATTACGTTTCCAATAACTGAAGGTCCTCTTTTAAATACAGAGAATTCCCATACATCTCTCCCTCCTCTTTTTATTGAATGTATGCATTCTTAATTTCATTGGTTGATCTAGAAAGGTTTTTTTACTTTTTTGTTAACTTGATATGTATGTTTTGTACAATTATTGTTTGGTATTGATGCTAGCGAGTAAAAATACAGAAGCAATCGGGCACAATATGTGAACATATAGATGCCATTATCTTCTTAATATGATCCAATTAGGTGTGAAATATAATATGATCTCGGCTTTTATATATTACAACAACATTCTTGTCAATTTGATGAAAGATTATGAATTTTCCAGACATGAATTAGTCTTTCAGATAGGTGAAAGAATCATACAATTTCTTAACAGTGAGCGGAAGACGAACCTGGCAGATGTGTTGTAACTAATTCTGCACATGGCCATGGACTTACCTCCATGGCAGAGCCGCTTATATCGGAACACTTCCATGAAGTTGGTCTCGGTCCAGGCACCCCATGAAGGTTGATGTTTGACAAGCAAATGTTCGTAAAAGGGGAGCTCTTCAAGCCTTTTATGGTGCCTGGCTGCAGAACCTTCTCCCCCCAAACACTTTTAAATCTGATCCCCTTTACAAATGGAAGAGCATTAACGTTGAACCCTTCGTCGGGATGATCCCCGACGTCTCCTGCAATCTTTATACCTAATCGGGCATTTTCCATGTAGACATTGGAAAAGGTGATGTTCCGTATGAATCCTCCCCGGCCGATGTTTGTTTTCACGTGTAAGCCGACTCCCATGTTGTACAGGTTTATGTTCTCAGCCAAGACATTTGCTACTCCGCCGGAGGTTTCGCTGCCGATCGCAATTCCAGCAAATGGAGATGATCCCGTTATCCGCCTAATTGTGATGTGGGAGCTAGGGCGGCCATAAGCAATACCGTATTGATCCCATCCGCTTTTCACAGCAACAAGATCATCTCCTGTAGATATATATGAATCCTCTATGCAGACATTGGTGCTTGAATCTGAAATTGGCAAAAATAGGGGGCAGTTTTATTCAGACTTAGAGCTTCAACCCGAAAAACTGACCAACAGAGCAAGAAATCACAATATGGAAAAGTTGCATCTTGGTTTACCTGGATCAACTCCATCAGTATTGGGAGAATCATGAGGGGCCAGGATCGTAACATATCGGATAACAACATTGCTGTAATCGAGAAAAGACACATTAGTTTCTACATCGAACATTTTTATACGCAGTCGATGAAGATAGACAAAGTAGGAAATAAAAACAGAGAGGGATCTATTTGCTTTAAAGAAAACTTGAATTCTCAGCGCCCCATGGGAAGACAAATGTCCAGACCATCACGAGACAGATGGACACGCAGCTATGTATATTTGATACCACTTGTTAAGCAAAGAACTAATTAATTAGACCTTAATATACTTCAATATCACTAATCTACAACATCATCAGTTTTTACTGCATTTAACAATTACCTGCAATATACCGGATGAATATTCCAAAAGGGCGAGTCACGGAAGATCACGTTGGATATGATTATGCCTTTTGAGTTCACAAATTCAACGAGATTTGGTCTAGTGTATTGAAGAGTCCTCTGCCTCCACATGTTCCACCAGACATCTCCTTGCCCATCAATTGTCCCATTCTCACCTATGATAGAAATTTTTTAAAAGACACTTAGTAAGTGACACTATACGAATGCGACAAACATACGCAAATGATCACCCCTAGGTCTGAAATGCAATAGGCGATCTGACGCCTACCTGTAATAACCACATCCCGAAGTCCATCTCCGTGAATAAAGCTCACATACCTGCCACCGGGGCGCTCTCTCCCTCTTCCATAAGATGGTAAAGGAGAAATTAATGGCCAATTCCAAGTATCCTGAAACAGTAAACCAAGATTAGAAGACTAAAAAAACTAACTACGGTACACTTGAAGACACGAATCACTGACAAAAATATTCATTCCAAAACGAATCTCTTGCGGATCAATTCAGATTGGCACCATTGCGTCTAGATAATGTAGTTAGGGTGAGTATATGTGGAGCAATTGCACATAAATTGATATCGACCCCTTAAAATTTGGTAACTTCAACTCTATTAACAGCCAGTTCTGAATCTTTTTCCTTTCGGACTACAACAATTATATCACGTTTTGAATTGAACTAACTCGTTGATGCAAATAGTTTACAGTAAAATATTGAGTTATCTGGGTCCTAGAAAGCGGAAGCTATGCCTTTGTGACTGTACATTTGACCGGTTGAATGAACAACATCAATGGCATAGTTTTCACCAAGGAGTCAAATGCACCGATGAACACTGAATTTTGAGTTAGTGGCTCGTAGTCGTGGCAGCCACATCATTCAACAGTCAAAATTAACTTTTTACTTGTGGCGGACACATCATTTTTCTGACATTTATTTTTTCCCTAAGTTACCGGAGTAACTTGATTGAGCCAAAATTCAAAGTTGGACAACTTTATTGAGATAAATTGAAATTAAGTGATGATTTTGAGACCACCATCAAAATCCAAGTTTATGGACTCAATGGACAACGTCAAATAAACCCAAAATTTCAGCAACTATCAATACATTTGTCCTAAATACTAAGACAGCTGCAAAATGTGATGCAATCAGGGTCACTTTCAGTCTTACAAACTATGAATGAATGCAATAAGTGGGGGATAGCAATGGCAATATCTAGATTCTATTTGGATAAAATTACAAAAAACAGCACTAAATGACACGACTTTCCAGCTAATTTTGCTGTGAAACATCCAACTATCATTTTAAATTTTTTTAAGTTGTTCAACATTTATAAATGTCATGCACATGGAACCTTTTAAACCACCATGACCCACCATCCATTGTTTTTTTTTTTTTCCTTTTGCTTTTGCCATATTAATTGAGATCTTTTTCTTTTCCCCTTTTTGTCACTATGAAGATCTCTTCCCTTATTCAATAGATTTTTTTAGTTTTTTAAAGTTAAATTAGGTAGATCAAAATTTTAATGTTAGATTATGGTTGATTTGTTAATAAAAGATAAAAATAGTTAAAACATTATTAACAAAATCACATTTGACCTGTTGGTCAATCGACCAAATGACTTTGGTCTGCTAAATCTAGGTTTATTTGAACTTTTATAATGAAGAATAAGATCATCAAGGCTTAAATCTAGGAAGTCTAGATCTAATGGGTACTGATAAAAATTTCATTTGGCCAGCAACTAAACACGTTAATACGACTTAGATACGAAATTAACGGGTTATGATGTGGCCACGACACAAAAAATATCTATTTACACAAAGCTATCCTTATAGCTAAGCAGCTGTTTAGTTCTCCTTTTTTATGTTTGACTCTAATCAGTGGATAGAGAGTGTTTCAAAAATAGCTACATTTGAATAAAAATTAGTCCCTGTTAATCTATTTATTTATTTTCTGAATAAACTCCTAATTTTCAATCCGACAAGTTAAAAATGGTACACAACATGTGCTTAATGAAAGGCTAATCAAGAAAAGGCAGCTGTAAACATCCAATTTAGCTAAATAAATCCTCTTCAGTTAATATCTAGAAGCCCATTTTATACTCGATGCATCAAATCAAAAATTAAGGAGCTCAAATGCATCAAATCAAAAAATCAAGGACCTTAAATGCACAAAATAAAAAACTAAGGACCTCAATTGCATCAAATAAAAAAATTAAGGAGCGCAAATGCATCAAATCAAAAGATTAAGCACCTCAAATGCACCAAAGATTAAGGAGCTCAAATGCATCATATTAAAACCAGTGTATTAAAAAGTGCTAAGCGTTATTACAATCAGAGCCTAGGTTGGGATATATTCGAAGATTAGTTTAGTCAGATTTTGAGCATCTAGCCACTGTAATCGCGGTTAGGTCCGAATTTTCATTTTGAGCGTCAAAATCAGTGTATTAAAAAATGCTGGGTGTATACGAAGCATTATCGGTCAAGTCAAGAGTTTTCATATGAGCGTTAACTTAAAACCAGTGTATTAAAAAGCGCTAGCCGCTCGTAAGGCGGTGAGGACCTTCAGAGCTTAATCAGACTACATTCAGAAATTACTGTGAAACTAGTCAGATTTGAAGCACCTAAATCGGTCCAGTCAGAGTTTTCATTTTGAGCGTTTAAACAGAACCCGGCTAGACACTCGAGACGACACTCAGTTTAAAACAGTGATTAACAACCCAAATGAACCAAACTTAAACACCATAATCAAACCTGAGTAGCTTTGATAACAGCACCACGAGCCAGATAAAGAGTCATATGACTAGTCAAATTAAAACTCCCCGTTAAAAACACTCCGGGCGGCACATAAAGCAGCGTGCCGCCTCTCCTTCTGAGATGCTCAATCCGATAAACCGCCTCCCGAAACGCCTTCGTATTCACCGTTTTACCATCCCCGACGCCGCCGAAGTCCGTAATGGACACTTTATCGTACCTGTACCTCATCGGCACTATCCCGGAGCAGGTCTCCACTCCGGACACCGTGGGGCAGCATTGGAAGAGGAAGGAGATGGAGATTGTGAGGAGGAGGATGGAGAGTAGTGACGGAGGTGGCATTGAGGTTCTAGAAAGTTCGATTCTGTATTGTCGGTGTGTGATATGAGGATGGTAGATCTGAGGATGGAACAAGAAGAAGATGATGGAAATGGAGATTATAAAATGAAGCAAGGGAGAGAGAAGCTATGAAAAGGGAGGTTTGTCTGTGTGTGTCTGTAATGTGCTAAACTACAGTGTATGATAATAATGGCAGTTTGTCTCGGTTTATTATGTTCAACACTTGTTATGTTCAACACAAACACGGAAAAATCCATGTCGTGTTCGTGTCATGTTATCGTGTTCCGTGTCACATTGTTATCTCTAACAAAAAATTTCAATACTTAAAACCAAACTTTTATACAATAATTAGAAAATTATTCTTATATAAGGTATTCCTATATAAAGATCGTACGGTATACATGAGTTGAGTTGTGTTAGAAGGTAAAATAAATAAATAACTTTAGCATACTTTCTGCCTTTTAAAACAATAGAAAAAGAAATACTATAATGAGTGTTGTAAAGCAAACCATAATAACTCACTCAAAATTGGAAATCCTACTAAACAAATTGAATTGTTTAAGTTTATTTGTCTTCTAGATTTAATTGGACATTATTTTTTCTCTAAAATTATTTTTTAAAAGGTAAAAAATTGTACAGAAATACATTGCGATAAATACATACTTTTTAATATATTTATTGACTTCTATGATTTTTAAAATGTGTTCATCAAATAAAACTTCACAATGTTTGTCTACTTTTCTAATGAAACTTTTTCCCACAACACTTTTCCCAACAACAACGGTTTTTCTCTACATCAATGTCAAACTAACCCTTAATAAAATTATGTTCTTTTTGAATGAACTGAAATTTGTTGTACTAAAACTAAACTGTTTGTTAAATGTCTAATGAATTTGCTGAACTGACTTAAATAGAATTAAAATTTACGGAAAATAAGCTAAAAAACAAAGGCTAATAACACTAATATATGCCATAGACACTATACATGGGCTTCTGACGAACCGGTTATAAAAATGGTAAATGGGTCGTAAGTTGAGCCCCTTAAGAAGGTATGTTAGCCCATCAACATAACAAGATCTGCCCGCACTAAGGAATCATACGCCTAGACGAAACAATAATCCAAGGACAATGAGATTTTCCCTATAAAGATAAGTACGTCCTAGAGACGCGGGTGCATCTTCCTACGTCTCAAGTCAGTGGGGTACACCTCAGATGTGTAAGATACACCTAAAATAACTTGTTTTAACATTTGTTTTCCTCATAAGAGTTTATAATGATTATAAAGAACGCTTTCACGAGTTTCACAAAAATTCTACATATTAATCTCACAATAAATATAAGTTGAGTTTATCAGGTTTTCATTAAAATCTAACTAATCCAAACTTAGCTCGACCCAAGCTTTGACCTGCTCAGTGCATTAGAAAATTAGCAAGCTCGAGCTCAAAATTCTCTTTGAAGTCTATTCACTATTTTATGAGATATTTGTTATCAAGTCGTTAATAATGAATTTTGAATGCAGATATGTTATAATTATATTTAGGCTTAATAGGGTATTACCCCCCAAACTTGTCTCCAATTAACAAGTGACACCTCCAACTTTGAAACGTAACAAAAATCCCCCTAAACTTGCTTAATTGTATGAACTAACCTCGTAAAAACTCTCAATTGTAACAATTAACCCCCATATCCGGCATTGTATAGTTGCAGCCAAAAAGTGAACTACACGCGCGACACGTGACAACATGTCATTGGTTGTCAAATGCCACATGTATAAAAAAAAAATAATTTTAAGAAAAAGAATTAAACAAAAATTAATTTTTCTTCTTCTTCTTATGTTCTTGTTCTTCATTTTCATCTTTTTTACTTCATTTTAATTCTTTTTTTTTTTCTTTCTATATCCATTAAAATTGTTTTGCTTTACTTTTTCTTTTATTCTGAAATCTGGAAACATTCTAGATTCGAAAATCTGGAAAAGTTTCCAGATTTCCGACGGAATCTGGAAAATTCCAAATTTACGTCCGAAATTCCGTCAGAATCTGGAAATTTCCAGATTTACGTCGGAAATTCCGTCAGAATCTGGAATTTCTGGGAATTTCTAGAAGTTTCAGATTCCGAATTTTCCAGATTTCCGAATCTGGAAACAAAGAAAAAGGAAAAGAAAAGAAAAAGAAGAAGAAGAAGAAGAAGGAAAAGAAAAAGAAAAAAAAAAAATAGAAATGAAGAACAAGATGAACACGATTGAGAAAATGAAGAGTTAATTGTTTTTTAATTTTTTATGTTTTTTTAATTTTTTTAATTGTTTTTTTTTTTTTCGTTTCTTAACCCTTTCACGCGCGGTTAAGAGTTTGAATCTCACTGTTCCTGCCATGTCAGCAATTTGGGACTAGTGCATACAATTAAATATGTTTAGGGGGATTTTTGTAACGTTTCAAAGTTGAGGGTGTCACTTATATTATAAGCAAGCTCACATGCAAAGTTCATTATAAAATAAAAAACCGTTTGTTTATTTATTGAGTTGAAGCATAATAGTGAATAAAATATTATCAAGTATGGATGTATGAAAACTAATACAAAACTATTTACCATCTCATTTCTGTGTCCGACACTTGATCCATATGATAGGTGATGGGGTGTTTTATTGGGTGTTTGTGTCCGAAAAAGAGGATGAAAGAAGGAGTTGTTGAAGTTAAAGATGCTACTGAGGTTGTAAAGCAAAGAAAACCAGCTTTGCGGGGGGCTAAACGTGGAGGAATTTTGAGCAGTTATTTGGAGTTCAATTTGGCGGAATTGCTGAATGCTTCTGCAGAACTGCTTCCAAAGGGGGTTTTGGGGACAAGTTATAAGGCTGTTTTAGAGTGGGGAACAATAGTCGTCGTGAAAAGAATCACGTATTTTGATTTGTCTGACAAGGAGTTTGAAGAGATGATTCAGGCAATTGAGAAGATGAATCATGACAATTTGTTGCCTTTACTAGCTTCTTTTTTCAGCAATGATGAAAAATTTCTTGTTCAAGCTTACATGTCTATGGGGAATTTATCTGCTCTCTTACATGGTTAGTGTTTCTTGTCTT
This sequence comes from Euphorbia peplus, assembly GCA_028411795.1. Lineage (NCBI taxonomy): Eukaryota > Viridiplantae > Streptophyta > Magnoliopsida > Malpighiales > Euphorbiaceae > Euphorbia > Euphorbia peplus. Next base: position 33,240,046 of record CP110839.1, read on the forward strand.
TGTATTGTTAATGATTCTTGTTCTTCCCTAGCAATTTGTGTTGGCGGATCGTGTTCAAATCAGGGGTTTAAGTGTAGTAAAAGACGTAAGAAGTTAGTTGGGCAGGAAACAAGTCGGATTTTGCTCGCCTAGACAGACCTAGGTAGTTCAATTGGTGCCTAGGTAGTAAGTGGATCGTGTTCACATCGTGGTGATCTTAGGTTACTGTTTAATGATATCCAATGTTTAAATGAAGACTATCTGGTTGTTTAGATCATGTCTAGGCGTTCAAAATCGAGAATCTGATTTGGACGGATTATACAGCCTAGATTCACATAGACACTTACAATACGACTTGTCGCCGACTAGTTTCCCGACTAGCTTCCCTACTGCTTGACTACTGCCTAGTGTTTTTTACTACACTGATAAATCCTAACACAAAAATATAGGATGTTTCTACTGTGTAATGGCTTAGCACATGTCTTATTGGAGTGGGAAGTTCATGTCTTGTTCATAGGTTGCATATACTTTTACTACCTTCATAAGGATGACATGTAAGAATACAGGATGTTTTAGTAACAGCTTAGTACATATCGGGTGTCTTCTATTTTACCGAACAACTAGGAGGTCAATCATGTCACGTCAAACAAGTTGGGAGAGCTAATGACAAGTTGTGAGGTCCGATAGGCTAATCGTGTCACCATAAGCAAGCTTATAGCAATAGAGTTAACGAAAATTTTGCCTCGATCTATTTCTCATGACATTTTGCATCAACTACAGGAAACAAAGGTGCTAGTAAAACTCCATTGAATTGGGATACCAGAATTGGCATTGCTCTCGGAGTTGCTAGAGCAATTGAACACATCCATTCTCAGGTATCGTTGTCAATTTCTTACACGAATATGCGATTTACAGAGTTAATCTACTTAACACGATATATTTTGACGTGATTATCAATTATGCATTATATATATACAGATTTTCAGAGAATCCCGTATTTTGACAGGGCCCTTTGACCTCTCATGGAAATATCAAGTCATCAAATGTACTACTTACTAAAACGCTTGAGGTTCGTGTCTCTGATTATGGACTCGCTGGATTTTCCCCTACTGCTAACTGTACCAATGGCTATAGTGCTCCGGATGTCAACAAAGTATCCCAAAAAGCAGATGTTTACAGCTACGGTGTAATGTTCTTGGAATTGCTTACTCGAAAAGATCCCGAAGAATCCTATTTGAAAGATGAGGAAATTGACCTTCCAAGATGGTTGCTATCTGCGGCCGACGATGAATGGACCTCAGAAGTGTTTGATTTTGACCTCTTTCAGTATGGGATCTCAGAGGAAGTTATGCTTCAGACTTTGGGGTTAGCATTCAGTTGCACTTCTCACAATCCTGAGAGTCGTCCTTCGATGACCGAAGTAGTAAGCCAAATTGAAATGCTATGTTGTTTTAGCTCACAAGCTGATCAAACACATGTTGATGTGGAAGAAAATAATCCTAACGAAGATCTTGTGCTCTATAATTCCAGCTACAACAGGTTTAAACCATACTCGGCCTCCTAAAAATTGTCCATTTTGGTTGCTTACATGACAAGGATGTGGCACATTACGGTTTTAACAGATAATGTAAGGTCCCGTTCCTTCTCTAACAACAAACTACAGAGCTTGGGTGCCAACTTCGGACACCTAAGTTTGCTGCAATTTTTTTGTTCTTTTGATAGTTTGTAAGAAGCAATATTCAATTCTACACCCAAAAGCCCACGGGTGACGATTTCGGGCACGAAATGGGGCATGGGGAGCAATACAGAATGTCTAATTGAAGGGTTTGCAAAGATGATATTAGAGCCATATTGTTGATTAACTAGATAGAATATGCCGTTGCAAGAGCCGGCAACTAGGAAGGTGGAAAAAGGATCCTTAGGGAGATTGGTTATCCTGTAATCCTGTTTATCTGGCTTGTGAAAAATTAATTAGACTTTGTTACGATTAAGATCAATATCAAGATCAATATTTTCAGCATCAAGAAATTTCTAGAGAAAGGGTTGTGTATTTTTGGTTGAAATAAAGTTTCGGGTTCGGATAAGAGAGTGACATGATTTGCAAACGCAGCCGCATCTAATGATGGACTTCATAGGCAGCCGCAATAATATCTCTTCAATTAATCCGTTTGGTAACACCGTCATCTCCACTTCTTCCCTTTTTTTGTTATACTACACTAAACCTCTATATAGTGATAAACTTGAGACCGAACTATTTATATAACGATTGAGAGGTTGTTACTATATAGGTTTTACTGTAATTGATAATATCTAAAGGGATTTCTTATAAAGGGCTCTATTGGTTTGCTAGTAAGAATGGAAATCCAACAATATAAAAATCAAAATGGACAACTTTTAAGACATTGAGTGTGGTTTAAAACTGTTGTAGCTCGTCTTATACAGTACAAGATCTTGGTTTGAATGATCTACTTTCACATCAAAATGTGTTTGATCGGCTATAGTGAACTAGAACAACATAGCGTTTCAATTCGGCTTACTACCTCGGACATTGAAGGACGGCTCTCAGGATTATGAGAAGTGCAACTGAATGCTAACTCCAAAACCTGAAGCATAACTTCCTCTAAGATCCCATATTGAAAGATGTCAAGATCAAACACTTCTGAAGTCCATTCACCGTTGATAGCAAATAGCAACCATCTTGGAAGGTCAATTCCCTCGTCTTTTAAATATGATTCTTCAGGGTCTTTTCGGGTAAGCAATTCCAAGAACATTACTCCGTAGCTGTAAACATCTGCTTTTTGGGATACTTTATTGACCTCCGGTGCACTATAACCATTCATACAATTAGCAATAGGAAAAAATTCACCAATTCCATAATCAGAGACACGAGCCTCGAGGGTTTCAGTAAGGAGTACATTTGATGACTTGATATTTCCATGACATATTGAAGAGTCCTAGAAGCAGAGACGTCAAAATATGTTATCCTCCCAAAAATCTTGTCAAAATAGATTGTGTTAAGCAAACTATTGTTGTAAACTGCATTTTCGTGTCAGAAATTAACAACCGCACCTGAGAGTGGATGTGTGCAATAGCTCTAGCAGCTCCGAGAGCAATACCAATTCTAGTATCCCAATGCAATGTAGTTTTACCAGCACCTTTGTTTCCTGTACTTGATGCAAAATGGCTGAGATATAAATCAATTGGAATAAGCTTAAAATATATTAGGGGTCGTTTGTATATATCTCCTTAATCTCTAAACTTGCTTATAGTGACATGATTAGTCTTCCGCACTCCAACAGCATATCATTAGCTTTCCAAACTTACTTAAAGCAATATGATTAACACTCTAAATCCTAAGTGGCATAGTAAGCGGGGATTTTGTTAAAACTGAAACGTATACCACTCTAAGAAAATTCAAGAGGTCAATCGAATAGTAAAGTAGAGGTGCACATTACTTACTAAGTCATTAAAAAAAGATAAAAGATATCAAATAGGCATAAAGTTTTAGGAAAATTTATTAAGGTAGATCCAACGTATAAAAAGATACTAATTCATTGTTTATTAAATGACACCAATTTAGATTCAAGGTTGATAAAATAGTACAGTCAAAAGCCTCAGTAATAGAATTTTGACATGTCATATATTCCTTTCGCACGATAACCATGTACCGAAGGTAATATGACATGTCAAATTCATTTACTGAGATCTAAATACATCATAAGCACCTTGAACTTGACAGAAAAAAAGCAAATTGGCTCTAAATTTATAGCGTGTCTTGTTAGCTCCATGTACTTGTTTAAAGTAATCTATTGACCACCTGAATTTATTTAAAATAATCTATTCGACACTTAAACTAACAAGAAGTTGTGTACATTTCAATTTGTTTAAAACCACTCTTATTCTATCACATGAATTTAATAGGTTAATTATGTCATTTTAAATAAATTTAGAGCGCTAACACGAAACTATATAAATATAGGGAGTCAATCTTCTTGAATTTGTGTTCCGGATGTTCTAAACCGAGATCTAAATTGAAAACATAAAATCAAGAAATACTAACCATGTAAAAGAGCATATAAATTTCCCATTGGCATGTAATCCTGAACAAGAAACCTGTCATCTTTGCTATGAGAATAATAAGGTATTAAAGGCAGCAAATTTTGATGATTCATCTTCTTAATCATCTCCCAAAACTCCTCTGGCAACTCAAATTCGTTGATTCTTTTTATAACTACTACCCTTCCTGACTCTAAAATAGCCTTATAACTTCTCCCCAAAACACCATTTGGAAGCTCCTCTCTAGGAGCATTCAACAAATCATCCAAATTGATCTCCAAATCACTACTGGAACCTCCACGTTTAACCCCCCGGATAACTCGTTCTCTTACACTAATCCGCTTTCTTGGACGCAAACACCCAAGAATACAGTCCATCACTTGTGTTGCCTGGACACGGATACAGACGCAAGCAAATGTTATTTCTAAATCATGACTTTCATGATGGAAACAGACACGAATACGGATATGCTAGTAAAGAGAAGTGTATGTACAATATATGGTAGACACGGGTTAGTCCAAAAGAGAAACAGAGATACTGAATACTCGGACCAAATACTCGAAACAGAATAACTAGTAGACAATTTGTAGTTAAAACAGAATTGATGGTACGGAAATAGTTACTCCAACCAAATACTCGAATAAGGAATTGGATTTTGAATGTTGTAATCCGAGGCTTGACATCAGTTTTCTTAAGACGGATTTCACTGGAGTGCGTGGTCATGCGACCCTAACCCGATTGCCAGATATTTGCACCCTTGTTCATGAAAAAGCCTTTATATAAGTAATTTTCTTAGGGAAAACAGGATATTGGAAGGGAGTTAGTTTTCCATTCATCCCTCATTCGTTTTGAGCTTATAATATACTGTTGAAAATATCTTTTGACATTGAATATATTTGAGTAACATAGAATATATTTACGTAATAATATTAATCCAAACAACCATTTATCTTGCATGTATTATCGCCTCGAGTTGACAAGTAAAAATAGTCATAACGATCACAATAACAGCTCCACTCGAGTAACTAGGCTCTCTCAGAAAGCGAATTGCGATTCATAGGGTAAATAGATAGAAATTAAGGAATAGAACCTGTTAATTTGTTGAATGAAACATTGGATTGCTGAAGAAATCTAAAATTCAGATCAGAATTTGAACCCTCGAGTTGGTTTGATCTGATGCTATATCTGAACCAACAATGGAGGAAGACTCCAGCAAGATGATGATGATGAAGGCACCAACCATGAAATTAAAAACCAAAAAAAAAAAAAGTCAACGATCAGTTTTGACTTAGAATGCTGATTTGTGAGATTGGCTGGAGTGAAATGGAGCGGGACTTACGAATTCTTGAAATTCTAGGTAAATTACACTATTGGCACCTAAACGTTTTACTTCTTCTTTCACTGCGGATAATAGGCATTAAAACTTGATAGTAGTGCATTTGAACTTTACATTTTATTAACATAACAGAACCTTCCAACATCAATCAAAATTATCACTACAATAATGAAAATAAGTACAAAATGAGAACCATGGGTATAATATACATGTATTTCACCAAAAAAACTAAATTAAAATATTTCTTTAAGATGCCTAAAAATGGCCCTAACTCTCAACCTGAGGAATGAAAATTGCATCATTTATGACATTAAGGATAAGATTGCTCTTAGAAACCGATGTCCGCGATATTTCTGTACATGACGTTAGGGTTATTTTTGTAGCTTATCCCACATTGCAGAGTATCTCTCCCAAGAAGACTCTTCTTCTTTCACATTAGCATGTGTTTCATCCATTTGCGAGCTAGAACGACAGAGCATTTCAATTCGGGTTATTACCTCGTCAATTGAAGGGCGATTATAAGGATTGTAAGAAGTGCAGTTGAATGCTAACTCCAAAAGCTGAAGCATAACTTCCTCTAAGTTTCCATGTTGAAGGAGCTCAACATCGAACACTTCCGAAGTCCATTCATCATCAATTGCGGATGACATCCATCTTGGAAGGTTCATTCCTTCATCTTCCAAGTATGATTCGTTGGGATCCTTTCCTGTAATAAGGGTGAGCATTATCGGGTTATTGTAGTGTTCTTTGCCTAGTGAGTGTCAAATTAATCAATCCTAACCCAACTGAAAACATTTCGTACCATAAACATACAAATCAAATAGCCGTGTCATTTTGTGTTAGAAACCTTAACCAAACCAAAAATTTGCATCACAACAAAAAATGATTCGTTGCCTATTACGCTAAACCCAAACACCATAATTACGTGTCAGTTTTTTATGTTGTGATAATTGGTTCTGTGTATAATTTTGTCAACAGTACCTGTAAGCAGTTCCAAGAAGAGTACACCATAGCTGTATACATCCGTTGCCTGAGATACTACATTGGAAATAATCACCTCAGGCGCACGATATCCATCAACACGGTTAGCATTAACAAGGGTCTGTCCAAGCACAGGTCCACTGAATCGGGTAACTCCATAATCACAGACACGAGCTTCAAGCATTGATGTAAGGAGTACATTTGATGACTTGATACTCCCATGACATGTCAAAGGATCCTAGATGTCAAAAGAGATTATCTTATAGTAACATAATTTATATGATAGGGATAAGATCCACATTTGTCTTGGGGAAAGTTTACCATTAATGTATTAGGTCTCCAAGCGTTATCAACTTCACCCTTAACTAACATAAAATATAAACGGGATGGTTCAACTTAGTGAAAATGAACCTTCTAAACATCAATTATTGTTCTACTAACATAGTTACCTGAGAGTGAAGGTATGCGATTGCTCTAGCAGCTCCAAGGGCAATACCTATCCTGGTATCCCAATTCAACCGAGTTCTAGTAGCTCGGTTTCCTGCAGTTGATGCAAATTAGATCGACAAGGTAAAATGATCAATAACGCTCTCAAAGTGGCTCTCAAATTGGAAAATTTCAAAAATTAAGTCTGTTTAGAATAACATTTCCCATAAAACCATCGTTTCAATATTCGGAATCACCATTTTTGAGCTTTTTCTCACTAAACAACTACTCTACCTCTTCTAACCAACAACACTTGAATATCCAAATAGCCTCAAAGCCAAAAGATTCATGATTCAAAGCTATGGAGACTGGCATTTCTATCAGCTCTATAATGGACCGTCACTTGCAATTGAAATAGTCACTTTAGTCAGCCGAAAAAGGGTTTTTATACAAGTAAAGAAATGGCAGTTTGATGATTCAAAATTATAGAGACTGGCATTTCTATCAGCTCTATAATGGACCTTTACTTGCAATTGAAATGATCACTTTAGTCAGCCGAATAAGGGTTTTTATACAAATAAAGAAATGGCAGTTTGATGATTCAAAGTTATATAGACTATCACTTCTACTGGCTTTATAATGGATCGTCACCAACAATCGGAGTGCTCATTTTGGTCAGCAGTAAAAAAGGTTTTCATATTAGTAAAGAAACGGCAAGTTGCATAGGTTTTTATGTCCGGTTTTGAAGCTCATGAGCCATAAAGAAAAGTAAGGCAAAAATTGAGAGACCACGGTGTAGTTTACCAAACATTCTTAGTAGTAAAAGCACATCTTACCCACGAACACAGATTATGACAAAAAATGTTTTAGGCTGGGTTAAGGTTTTAGTCATTGAACACTAAGCACTAACTCATACCCAACATAACACGAATCTTGCACTCGATCCACATTCGAATTTCAGCAATCATCGAAATTTCAGAACAAATAAAAAGTCAGGAAATGCTTACCATGTAAAACAGCAGACAAGTTTCCCATAGGCATGTAATCATAAACAAGAAGCTTTTCATCCTTGCTATAGAAATAAGCTCTCAAAGGGAACAAATTCTCATGATTCATCTTCTCAATTTCCTCAACTCTCTGCACAAAAATTTCCTCTGTAAAATCAAAATCCTTGATTCGTTTCACAACCATTGTAGTTCCCATCTCTAAAAAAGCCTTATAAGTTGTCCCGAGAGTCCCTCTCCCAAGCACCTCTGCAGAAGCTCTCAACAAATCCTCCAAATTGTACTCCAAAAAGCCACTCTTACCATTTACTTTAGCTGCAGTCAAAGATGGTCCGGTGGTTGCAGGCTGCTTAGCCACTTTATCTTCCACAAAAACCTCAACTTGCTCAACTTGCTTTAGATTCTCACTAGGTTTCAATTCAACCCTTCCTTTCTTACTCCTCTTTTTCGGACACAAACAACCCATAAAACACCCCATTGTAAAAGGCGCTAGTTGGGCGTCCACAGACCTTCAAGGACAAGTCGGATTTTGAGCGTCTAAGCAAGCCTAGGCAGTACAATAGTGCATCATAATCACAACAACAGCTCAACTCAGCCAATAAAACACCCCATCATAAAAGTTGCTAGTCGGCGACTGGCAACCTTCTAGAACTAGTCGGGGAAAAGTCAAATTTTGAGCGTCTAAGCGAGATTGCAATCGATCGGATTCTCATTTTCAATCAATATTGTGCATCACAATCACAACAACAGCTCAACTTGACTAACTAGGGTTCTCACAAAGCGAATTTGTTGAATGAAACATTGAATTCGACGAGAGATTTCAAATTCAGATCAGGATTATTCAGCTGGTTTTCCTCTAAATTAACAGATTCTAATCTGCTCAAATCGTTAAAATTGGCGCGACTGAAGTTATCGCTAGAGTTAAACCTCTATATAGTAATACACTTGACACCGTACCATTTCTATAACAATTTGGAGGTTTAATACTAAACAGAGGTTGCTACAACAAAAGTTATCAACACTAAAATCAGACTATTCGTACGAGTGAAAAACGCTCAATATAATAAAACCGGACTATTTGTATAACATTTGAGAGGTTATTACTAAATAGATGTTGGTATAACAAAAGTATGCCGGGACTTTCCGGGGAGAGACGTACCAATAAGGCGCAATTGAACAACTCTGTTTGACGGGAAGTAACGCTGGTCCAATTGATAAGTTAGTCTCCCTTCTTTATAATTAGACGAAACTGAATTGAATTTGATTGTTGCGGAATAAATTTTGCTGAATTTGACCGGATACGACGATGAAAGACAATATAAAATAGTTGAATGAGTTGTGGATTCATTTTTGGAAGAAAACAAAATATGAATTCATTGAAAATCTTGCAGCTTGATGTCTGCAACTGAGTCAACGATAGAAGAGCTGAGTTGTCAATACGCTGACGAAAGATTTCAAACATGAGACGAAAAAAAATTCATTTTAGATTTCACAATATCGTATTTCTACTTTGGGCTCGGACGGCCCAATAGAAACAAATGCCTAAAGGGCCCGATTTAACCCGTTCAGAAGGGAAGACTTCCACTCGTCCCTCGAGTTCATTCGCCTGAGGAGAAATAATTAGAGGGTTCAAGATCTTAAATAAAGTTGAAGTTATTGGATGTGTAATAACTTAATAAGTGTATTCTGAACCCACACATATATTTGTGGGTTCGTAAATACACTTATCATACATCTAATGGGGGTCCTTAAGTTTGTAAAAATGAATAGGAATAAGTTAAGTAAAGTTTAAAGTCATGAACCTTTTAATAATTTTCATAAAATGAGACCTGCTGAAATAGATAAAAACTTACTATTGGATCTGTTGTTAGTGTAAGTGTAAAACATGTAACTAATGTGTCAATGATGTTGCACTCGATTGAAGTTGGTGGTATAAACATTATCATTTCAATGAGATTGAAGATCGGATTTCATCAATGTAACTCTAGTGACGGAGATATACTATTTTAATGATGTTATTGACGGGTAATATACTTTAATCACTTAAACTTCATAAATCTCCTACTTTAATCACCATAGCTACTTTTGGTAAAAAATATAAAAGCACTTTAACATGTTCTATTTGTATGTGTATAACTATTGAAACATTTTTTCCATACAAAAGTTTATGAATCAATGATAAATTCAGCTATTGAAGTTGCTTAATATGATCAATTTGGTCTAATATCAAATTAGAATACCAATCTGTTCTTTTAACTTAGTAAATAAGATCAAAGTAGTCCAAAATGACACGTATTTACATGTATATGTGATAGGCAGTTATTTGACGTGTGAACTTCCTCGTGCCGACTACTGTCGAGTTAAAGGACCTAATTGATAACTGAAATTAATCATCTTACATTATAAATACTTACAATATGATTAGATAAATAAAACATCACAACTCGAACTCTATCATTTGTATAGATATAATACAAATGATGCAAATTATAGTCCAATTCAATTACGTATTAAGAAAATTGCCAAGATATTTTCATAATAAATTAATAAAGTTAAATAATTAAAATATTAAATAAATATAATATACATAGATATTTACTATGTTACGAGTATAAATGCTCTAAAGCGTCAATGTTAGTAGTACTTTTGTACCTTATCCCATATTTCACAGTATATCTGTCAAGATAACTCGTCTTCTTCCACGTTCACATGTGTTTCATCTACTCGCGAACTAGAACAGCAAAGCGTTTCAATTCGGCTTATTACCTCGGCTATTGAAGGGCGATTATCAGGATTCCGATCAGTGCAATTGAATGCTAAGTCCAAAAGCTGAAGCATAACTTCCTCTAAGTTGCCATATCGAAGGAGCTCAACATCGAAAACTTCTGAAGTCCATTCTTCGTCGATCGCATATAACATCCATCTTGGAAGGTCCATTCCTTCATCTTCCAAGTGGGGTTCATTGGGATCCTTTCCTGTAAGTAAAGTTTGACAATTATCAGATTAGTGTCGTCCAATAATCAAATTAGTGTCAAATGAGTCGTATTACTCCAATCCAAAAAACTTTCGTAACATAATCGCATCGAGCTAATTTTGACAACCTTACCGGTAAGCAGTTCCAAGAAAAGTACACCATAGCTGTATACATCTGCTTTTTGTGATACTCTAGTAGCAAAAATCACCTCTGGCGCGCGATATCCATCAGCATGGTTAGTAGCAACAAGGGGATCTGCAAGGGGAGCAAAACGGGCGACTCCATAATCACAGACGCGAGCTTCAAAGCTTGAAGTAAGGAGTACATTTGATGCCTTGATACTCCCATGACATGTCAACGGGTCCTACGAGTGTGTGTTAAGTTGGACTATCGTATTACATGATAGAAATAAGATCTAACTTTACTTTGCTATTATACAAATAAACAACCAGCCAAAGCAAGTGAAGGAAAGTCGAATAACGGTCAATTCAATTCGGTCGTGGTAGGGGTAAATTTGATCTTGCAAGGGCAATATTTATCGTATTTTCATGTGAAAAGTTCACAACCTTACCTGAGAGTGAAGGTGTGCAATTGCTCTAGCAGCTCCAAGGGCAATATTTATCCTGGTATCCCAATTCAATGGAGTTCTACCGGCACCTTGGTTTCCTGCACTTGATGCGAAATGGCATGACAAATAGATCAACAAAGGGAAAATAATCGATAACAATCTCAAAACATAAAATTCAATGGATTATCGTACATTTCACATGAACCATTCTCAATTTTTCAAATCACCATTTTTAAGCTTTTTTCTACCGAAACAACTATTTCTCTCTCTCTCTCTCTCTAATATTATCTACACCAACCAACAATTGAATATCTAAATGGTCTAAAAGCTAAAAAGTTCGAGATTCAAAGTTATATAGACTATCGTTTCTATCGGCTCTTTAAGAGGTTTTTATATCAAGTAACAAATGGCAAGCTGCATAAATTTCTATGTCCGGTTTTGAAGTTCATGGGCCATAATAAAATTAAAGGCAAAACTGACACGCGACATTCTCAATAAAAGTAGCAAGAGTGCATTGTGTGCATGAACATGATAAGAAAATGACGCAAACGAGATGTGATTGACTCGGTTATGACATGAAAAGTATTACATTTGGTTAGGGTTTCACTAACTGAACACAAACTCGTAACCAATACAACACGAACACGAACACGACCCACTTACGCGAACTGCTACCACCCTAAGGAAAGAACAGCAAATATGGAAAATTGACAGCATAGGAAACGTTTACCATGTAAAACAGCAGATAAGCTCCCGGTAGGCATGTACTCGTAAACAAGAAGTTTTTCATCCTTGCTATAGTAATAAGCTTTCAAAGGGAACAAATTCTCATGATTTATCTTCTCAATTGCCTCAACAATCTCAACAAATTTTTCCTCGGTATGAACAAAATCCTTGATTCTTTTCACAACCATTGTAGTTCCAATCTCTAAAGAAGCTTTGTACGTTGTCCCGACCGTCCCTTTCCAAACCCTTTCTGCAGCAGCTCTCAACAAATCCTCCAAATTGAACTCCAAAACGCTACTCCTACCGTCAACTTTAGCCGCCCTCAAAACTGGTTTTTGAGCAGAAGAAGTGGTTCCATGAACATTATCAGTATCAAATTTAGAAACTCCCTCTTCCATGGATATCTGACTTGGATTTAGATCCTTACTAGCTTCAACCCATCCTCGTTTAATCTTCCTTTTTCGACACAAACAACACCAAATTAAACAGCTAATCATAATCCCACCAATACCTCCACCAGCCAATTTATTATTATCCCCAATTGAAGTACCGTTGCAGGGTAACAAGGGCTTCCCACAAAGATTATTTCCTTCAAACAAATTCACTGGGTAACTAGATAGCAATTCAGGAATAGTACCAGTTAATTTGTTGAATGATACATTGAATTCATCAAGAGATTTCAAATTCAGATCAGGAATTGAGCCATTGATCTGGTTTTTCTCCAAATGAAGGGATGCTAATCTCCTCAATTTGTTAAAATCGGGGGAAATGGTGCCACTGAAGTTATTGTGACCCAGACTAAGCCTAACCAAATTCTGCAAACTGAACAAAAATTCAGGAACTTCCCCAGAAAACAAGTTCCCCTGCAAGTATAAATAGCGTAAAGAAGCTAGATTACCGATTTCAGCAGGGATTGAACCAGAGATGGCGTTGAATCCGAGAGACAAAGTTCGCAACTCTGTTAGATTTCCAAGAGCTACAGGAAGCTGCCCGGAGAGTGACATACCGGAAAGGCGCAACTGAACAACTCTGTTAACTTGACAAGTAACACCAGTCCAATTGCAAGGGGTTTCCTCGGAAATGTTCCATCGGAGTAAACTACCCCCAACTGCTAAACGTACAGCTAAAAGAGCAGTTCTATCTGCTGCTAGATTGGAGCCGGCAATGCAGGAAGATTCCAGCAAGAAGATGATAATGGAAAGAACAGAAAATAGTTTACTGCGTTTTGGTTTCATTCTTGGTTGGAAGGAATCAAGAATTTCAAGAACTCATATGCATTTTTGAAATTGAATGCATATGTATGGCATTGACTTTTATGGATTCTTGAAATTCTTGCAGCTTGCTATATGCAACAAGTCAACAGGAATCCTCAGACCAAAATATTCCTTACAGATAGCAAATTGGCAATATATATTATATAAAAACTAAGTAAAATAGTTAAAAGTTAGATTGAATATGATATACACATATAAAATAATATTTTGGTATTATAAACTTCAGTTCGGTTTTGGTTACACCAATTATTTTTTTCTGAAATAAGTTTAAACAACAACTGGTCAAATATCCCTATCATAAAACCGACCAGGACCATAATACATAAACCGCCGAATCAAACTTCTTTTCTCGATTCGGTTAACAGTAATTTCTAAACTTTGCTCAATCTAACCACAAATATGTCAATTACCCTACATGAATAGGCAATGTTCAATATGACAGAGTGTCTCTGTTAGGATGACTGTCTTCTTCCATATAAATATGTGTTTCATCTACTTGGAGCTAGAACAACAGATCATTTCAAACACGTAGAAGCAGCTCCAAATTCGAATAGGGGAACGTTGATATATTTGGTTAATTTCCGAACAATGTCTTCATTTAGGCTAACTTTCAAATTATTCATTGTGTTTTGTGGTGATATTGGCTCGTCCCGCCGGTTAAGAGAGCAGACAAGTGACCAGTCACACGGGCGGTCTAATATGTTCCGCAATTGTTATCGCCCACCTGTATGCGTTATTGGGCAGGTGGAGCGAACTAAAATCACCACAGCACAAAAATAGTTTGAAAACCAACCTTAAGTGGAGAAATTATTTGGGACTTGACCACAAAGGTATCATCTTCCCTCTATTCGATCGGTCCATTAATACATCCGGAGCTCTTTGTGCTGTATTAGATTATCCAATTGGTCCCTGAACCTGTGAGATGTCTCACTAACTCCCTGAACTTTCTTATAATATCTCATTACTTCAGTGAGTCCGCATAGCTGAACTAGGAGAGTGTGATTTGGACAAGCTAAAACATGTATGAAAATAAGTTAGTTCAAGGAGCTAAGTAACTAAAAATAGATCATGTCAATCAAATTCCAAAGACCAATGGATAATGTGAGCAAGGAGACCAATGGACACTGTGAGCAAGTTCAGGGAGCTAAAGTTCAGGGAACCGATCGGATAATCTAGAGAAATACAGGAGACCCTGATATATTAAGCCTTCAATATGACGGAGTATCTCAGTTACGATGGTTCATTTTCTTCCACATTAATATGCGTTTCATCTACCTGTCAGCTAGAACAGCAGAGAATTTCAATTCGGCTTATTACCTCGGCCATTGAAGGGCGATTATCAGGATCATAAGCAGTACAACTGAATGCTAACTCCAAAACCTGAAGCATAACTTCCTCTAAGTTCCCAGATTGAAGGATCTCAACATCAGATACTTCTGAAGTCCACTCATCATTGACAGCAGATGCTATCCAGCTTGGAAGGTTCATTCCTTCATCTTTCAAGTAAGATTCGGCGGGATCTTTTCCGGTTAGCAATTCCAAGAACAGTACACCGTAACTATATACATCTGCTTTCTGGGGTACTTCATTAGCATAAACCACCTCCAGGGCACGATAGCCAGCAACACGGTTAGCAAGAGGGGCAGGTCCAGCGAAATAGGCGAGTTGTCAGAGACACGAGCTTCAAAGGTTGAAGTAAGGAGTATATTTGATGACTTGATATTGCCATGAGACATCAAAGGACCCTGAGATTAGAATATCAAAACGTACTATCGCTTCATAACCGTTTCATATGCTATAAATAACATAAAAGTGATAATCATAACTGTGATTATCGCGTGTTGGGTGTTGGAAATTGAGAACCTTACCTGAGAATGAAGGTATCCAATTGCTCTAGCAGCTCCAAGGGCAATGCCACTCCTGATATCCCAATTCAGTGGTGTTCTACTAACACCTCGGTCTCTATGTCCTGCACTTGATGCAAATGGCATGAGAAATATATCAACTAAGGCAAAATTTTCTTTGCATTATTGCTTCGGAAGAAGTCAATACGGATTTAGTGGTTTACAGCTATTTAAAGAAGTAATGTTTGATTTTTAGATTGACCTGAAAATGGCACGAGTATTTAATGTACATTATTCTATATTTTTACACCTTACTGTTAAGGGAAATAGTAAAAGTACATGCAATCCATGAACATGATATGAGCTACTTAAGTTGTTATAGGTCAGGTATTTTAGACTTGGTTTGATATGTTTTGGGTCAAAATTTTGATTGCTAAGGGTGAACTTGGTAATCTGAAAAATGGTATTTATATACTTGAAAAATTATCATATCCTCTCATACATGTCTCATCCTCAATGAAGGCTATACTATTGGTACAATTACATATGACCTGTGAACACGGAGAAGGAAACAACAAACTCAAATGCATTAAGTCGATTGTAACACACAAAAAACTTTGCTTAATGCATCATGGCCCTCTGAACTTCAGATACATCTCATTAGCCCTTGGACTTACTTAAAGTAACCTTTTGAACCCCTAATTCTTGGCCCTTTAAATTGTTTAAAGTAACGCATTTCAACTTGCCCAAATCCTCCGCTTACTCTGCTGCGTAGGATTTAGGTAGTTAGGTTAGTAATGACACTTGTATGTATGTTCCGGAGCAAATCCATTTGACTGCATACAGACAGAAAATGAAGTGAACACGAACACGACACACTTACATGAATTATTACCCTTAATTGAAGGAAAGAACATTAATCATGGAACATTGAGACTAAAAAGACGGGAAAAACTAACCATGTAAAAGAGCAAATAAGCTTCCCATAGGCATGTGCTCGTGAACAAGAAGTTTTTCATCCTTGCTATAATAAGAAGAAGCAGTTAAAAGGCGTCAAATTCTGATGATTCATCTTCTCAATTGTATCAATCATCTCTCCAAACACCCCTTTTGACAAACTGAAATCCTTCATTTTTTTTCACAACCATTGTAGTTCCTGTATCTAAATGAGCCTTATAACTAGTCCCAAAACTCCCCTCCCCAAGGACCTCTGCGGAAGCTCTCAACAAGTCCTCCAAATTGAACACCAGAGGCCTGTTCTTAGCCGATCTTGTGCTTGCTTCATCGCTATCGATATAAGCCAATCCTCCATCTTCCATGGGAATCTCACTTAGCTTTAGATTCTCATTAGCTTTAACTTTAACCCATCCTTGTTTAAACCTCTTTTTGTTCGACACAAACAACCGATAAAACACCCCATCAAATGAATTCACAGATTAACTAGATAACAATTAAGGAATAGAACTAGTTAATTTGTTAAATGAAACATATAATTGACGAAGAAACCCTAAATTCAATTCAGGAATCGAGCTGGTTTTCCTCAGAATGAACAGATGCTAATCTCCTGCAAGTAAAAATTGCGTAAACAATGTCCGTTAGGTTCCCAAGAGCTACCCGAAGCTTACCGGACATATCTGGAAAGCCTAACTGAACAACTCTGTTCGATTGGCAATTTGTCACTCTCACGCAGAGCTTTCGCCTGTGTGACACCCCGACTCTTCTGAAAGAGCTCGAGGTCAATGGTTTTCAACCCCCTTAAGCTCATCAGGGAAGCGGGATCAGCTCCGAACCAGATTAGTGACCTAGCCCTAGTGGTCTCCATTGTCGTGATCACGTAATTATAAGATTGACTCGAGATGTAACGCCACCTAAAATAGCACACTCGAGTTGAGAGTTCATTTCAAACTGTTACTTATTTGTTAGTGGCGGTTAGCTATAAATATGTATTGTGTTGGGCTCAAATGGGAGTGGGCCTTAAGGATTTTTTATATCCTTGCAACGAGGCCCCAATTGGTATGAGAGTCGGCCTAACGGTAAGAAAGCGATTTTGTAGATTTCTCATCTGAGTTCTATTTTTGTTATTTTAGTGAAGCGATATGTAAACCCTCTCATGAATTTGTTTATAACTTTGAGGTTTTTCGACTCTAACTCGAATTGCACTTATATTTCTAGATCTATTGTACAAAAAAATTTTACATTAAACTCATCTACACAAGTGGATAACTCGTCACACAAATTTTCTACGCGCATTGATTTTTTGGAAAAGAAATAGGTATCATTAAACCTAAATGATTAAACCAATCCAATATGGGTTAAACAGAGATCAAGTCTAGATTGATTTACCAAACATAAACATAAAATTCAATTTGTTGACTAATCATTTAAAAAAACTAATTGATCAATTATTCCACGAGTAAACTTTATTTAATGTGTTATCTACGGGTTCATTCTATAATAGTTATCGTTTGAATCCGGTCAGAAAAACATCACAAGAAATCAAATGCAAAGTTAATAATTTTAATATTATCATTTGTTGCATTGACATTCTATTTTTCTGTTACATGGATGCAATTATTTGGCCAAAATAACCAAAAACACAACAAAAAATTGGTATAAAATTTACCCCCCATGGAGAAATTGTTATATAACAGAAGTATCTGTGTTAGAATGACTAGTGTTCTCCCACATCAGTATGTGTTTCATGTGTGTATGAGCTAGAACAGCATAGCATTTCAATTCGGCTTATTACCTCAACCATCGAAGGGCGACTATCAGGATCCCAAGAAGTACAATTGAATGCTAACTCCAAAAGTTGAAGCAAAACTTCCTCTAAGTTCCCACATTGAAGGATCTCAACATCAAACACTTCTGAGGTCCATTCATCGTTGACAGCAGATAGAACCCATACTGGAAGGTCTATTCCTTCATCTTTCAAGTGGGGATCATTGGGATCCTTTCCTGTAAGCAATTCCAAGAACAGTACACCGTAGCTGTATATATCTGTTTTCTGGGATACAATCTCCCCCGTGACTTGATAGCCAGCAGTACGGTTAGTATCAGGAATAGGTCCAGCGTAATGAGCGAGTCCATAATCAGAAACACGAACTTCAAAGGTTTCAGTAAGGAGTACATTTGATGACTTGATTCTTCCATGAAATGTTGAAGGGCTTTGAGCGTGAAGATGTGCAATTGCTCTAGCAGCTCCGAGGGCAATGCCAATCCTCGTATTCCAATCCAATGGAGTTCTATCAGCACCTTTTTTTCCTGCATTGATGCAAAATGGCATGAGAAACAAGTTTTTTATACATCTAAAAGCTGTCCGGGTTATAGACGAACAAAGCTCTAAGGTTTAACACGTTAAGCTTCCCAAACTACTGAAATCGCGAGGCACCATGCCAAGAATTCTCAAAGTTCTGACTTGGCATGGGCGAAAAATGGCTTGCATTGAGAGCCAACACGCACACACACCAAGCCCGGGGAGCAAGCCACCTCGACAGGCAAGAAAATGTACTTCCATTCGGATTCTAACTTCCTGTTTTGATGTTGTTCAGGTCTTGTTAACAGTTTAAAGGCTTATATAAACATATATAAAGATGCTTAACTGTTCATGATGATCATCGAGGACAACGAAACTATAATGAGTTGAAAAACACTTAGGCATAGAATTCTTTCTGTTGCTTTTTCTTCTCAATCGTTCGATTTATTTGTATAAAAGCCGATCTTAACCTCCTAAGATATGCAAATTCCATATCAGACTATACTTAATGAAGGAACAACAACTATGCAAAATCGACAACATAGAGACGGGGGAAAACTAACCGTGTAAAAGAGCAAACAAGCTTCCCATAGGCATGTAATCATGAACAAGAAGTCTTTCATCGTTGGTAAAATAAGAAGCTCTCAAAGGAAACAAATTCTCATGACTTATCTTCTCAATTGCCTCAACCATCTCTCCGAAATCCTTTTCCGACATATCAAAACTCTTCATTCGTTTCACAACCACGGTCGATCCTACCGTCTCTCTATCCAGAAAAGCCTTATAACTAGTCCCAAAAGTCCCCTTCCCAAGCACCTCAGCAGAAGCCCTCAACAAGTCCTCCAAATCAAACTTCAAAACACTACTAGCCATCCGTAAAGTTCGAGAACGAGTGGCGGGTGCAGGATCGGGATTAGTATCGGTATCTGCCATGGAAATCTCAATTTGCTTTACATCCTTAGTAACAGCTTTAATCCTCTTTCTTGTACACAAACACCCAAGCAAACAACCAATCACAACCCCGAAAATAGCTCCATAAAACAATGTATGACTATCCCGGGTTGAAGTAACATTGCAAAGTAACAAGGGTTTCCCACAAAGATCATTGCCTTCAAACGAACTCACAGGGTAACTTGATAACAACTCGGGGATAGAACCGGTTAGTTTATTGAACGAAACGTTGAATTCATCAAGAGATTTCAAACTCATATCGGGAATTGAGCCATTCATCCGGTTTTTCTCTAAATGAAGGGATGTTAATCTCCTCAATTTGTTAAAATTGGAAGAAATGGCACCACTGAAGTTATTATAACCGAGATTAACCTGAACCAGATTCTTCAAATCGAACAAAAACTCGGGAATCTCCCCGGAAAACAAGTTCCCCTGAAGGTATAAATACTGTAAAGAAGCTAGATTACCGAGTTCAGAAGGTATTGGACCGGAGAAGGCGTTGAATCCGAGAGACAAAGTTCTCAGCTTTGTGAGATTTCCAAGAGCTACCGGGAGCTTCCCGGAGAGAGACATACCGGGAAGGCGTAAATGAACAACTCTGTCTACTTGACAAGTAATGCCGGTCCAATGGCAGGGATTTTCGTTGGAAATGTTCCATCCGGTGAGGGATCCGCCCCCCATTGCTGCCCGGATAGCTAACAGGGAAGCTCTATCTGATGCTAGCTCTGAGACAACAATGGAGGAATATTCCAGGAAGAAGATGATGGAGAGTAAACGAAGTTGAGATTTCATTTTTGGACTATGTTGCTCGGACACGGATACAGTGTCTCACACAGAAACACGTTATTTTTAAAACATAACACCTTCATAAAATAGCCTAAAAATTGGTGTCCGATATGAGTCGGGCACAAATACAATTACGTTGTGAGAAGTGTCCATGCAACATATTTATTGAAGCATTCAATATTTTGAATCTGAGTAAGTATATGTATATATATATCTATGGCGGGACTTTTGTAGTTTTTGCAGCGGGATCTACTCTGCACGTGATTACCACGTGGTGGATATTTAATAAATTTTACCATTTGACTTTTTGAAATTCAATTGTTTTTATTTTTCAATAAGGTTGTCCGATTGGATACATTGTGTAACGGTTCACATGCATGTCTTTGTACTAAACAAAGTCATTGATCAACTAAATATAACTATGACACTTGTTGAAATATTTGTACATGGAAAGTTATGGCATATGAAGGTCTCCGCTAAGGTTCGTTATTTTGCACGTTTGCGTTGTTAAAGGAGATGGATAGAAGGAAAGTTGTTCCTGATTAAGTGCCATTCAAAAAATGTTGTTGGAATGTCTGAACTCGTTTTGGTTTGCTAGCTTCCCGTTAAAAAAAAAGAGCTAGAGATTTTTTAGAGGCTTGGAACAACAACCTGCTGAATACATACACTTCAATAAGGTATTAAGGTGTGTTGAAATGTTGGCCAGAGGTCATTCTAAGAGCTACTTGAGGTTTGGAAATTAGATTGTGTTTTGAACCAAATGACACACCTAGTATTAGAGGTTTCCTAATATGTTTTTATATTAATCTCTTACACACCCGCTCACGCGAATACTCTTTGGAGCTTGAAGCATGCACAACAAGGTTTATTCCACCATGTGCTTTAATTTAACAAATAAATGGAGGTGTGAGGATTCAAATTTAGAAACCTTTCAATCACAAAAACTCGAATACCATGTTACTTAACCGACTGAACTAAAAAACTCGAGCTTATAGTTAACACCTTTTATATTAATCTCTGACACGTGTGAGATTCAATCATGTCGAAAGATGGAAAAAATTGTTTAAAAGGTAAATTACTTTTATGTCTGAACTTAAAAATTGAATATTGTAATGTCTGAATTTTACACTACAACTTAAATTCAACAAAATTCACTTCAATTTAGCAAATTTAATTTTGATTAAGTTCAGTAGTGTAACCAACCTTATTCTAGCTACATACAGTTAATTCATACTACAGTAAAATCTCTATATGGGAATACACTTGAGACTCGACTATTTGTAAAACAATTGGGAAGTTATTCCTATATAGAGGGGTTCTTTTCAATAAAAAGCTGAGTGACAGGAACGACACTAAGTCAAGAAATCTCAGCTAGGTTGTCACCCCAAGGAACACCAAATATATTAACATTCCTATATAGAGGTTGGTTCAAAGACTCTCAACACTTGGAACCAAACTATTTGTATAACAATAAGGAAAGATATTCTTATTTAGAGTATTTCTATTATAATGTAATTCTTAGGTAGAGTATTCCTATATAGAGATTTAACTTTTATCTCAAAAGTCATCTAGTAGCTTTATCTTGAAGTACTTAATCCTTAATTGATCCTAAATTAATCAGAGAAACATAATATGCCGCCTTCAAAACAAATCCTATAGCCGTTAGATCCTAATTATTTCATAAACCTACAAGGATTAGGAAGCCCCTAATCCAAGTTTCCCAACTATATACACACATAACATCACTTCTTAATATCCACTTAAACCCTAGCATCTACAACTAAAAATTTACTCAATCTTTCGTTTTCATCTTGTTAATTTCTTGCTCAATAAAAAAATATGGGGATCAAAATCAAACATGTGACGAATAGCCCTGAGTACGATCTAGTTCGTGTGGCCAAGGAGAAAGAGGTACATCGGCTTGCTCGGAGACATTGTGCAGCTATCTTGGTTGGAGATGAAGGTGAAGAATGTAAGCGGTACGATATTCCGGTCAAGTTGCTACCGAGTATTCTGCCGGAGTTCATAGAGGATGATCAAATCGACCCGAAAACGGATGTTGGCCCTGTTAGAATTCATTGTAGTATTGAGTCCTTTGATGATAAATTGGAGGAGGTTCTCGCTCTTCAAGTTCGACATCCATGGTGTATTTTTTGTTGTCGTTGTTTTTTGGAGTTGTAATATGTAGAGTTGTTTAAACATTGAAGAATTGATTTTGTTATTTGGTATTCTTTCATTCTTATTTGTAGATGAAAATCTAAATTTTTTATTATGAAATTAATTATAAACTTTCTTTGTTATTAACATTCGTTCTACTGTCGATTGGGGTTTAGGGAATCCATTATAATCTCTACGTTTCATAATATTTGACGTATTGGAGAAAAAATATTCTAAATATTTAACGTTTTATACTTCCCAATAAATATTAAACAAATTTTTTCCAACTTTATCCTCACGATGAATGGCTAGGAATTTGTAAAGTTATTTAAGCTTTAATTATTAGAAGATAAAAAAAAACTCTTTATAATATTAATTAATGAGTTTTAATATGCATACAAAAACTTTAAACGACAAATATTATGAAACGAAGAGAATATTATAGTACAGATGTATGCACTTATATAAATTATCCATGCTCAGGTTAGTATAGTGGATGGAATTCTAGAGGTTCAAGAAGGGTGAAGCATCTGCTATGCTTCAAACGCTTCAATGGCTAGTTGAGCAAGGAATTTTTTGGGTTGTGTTTGAATTAGATTCGTTATTGCGTGTTAATACAAGTTTAGATTTCAGCGATTTTGGTGATATTATCTCTCGATGCATATCTTTCATAGCTTTAATTAAACAACAGTTTTTCAGTTTATTTTGTTCGTCGTTAGAAGTGTCCATCAGTCTATTCAGTTTGGAAACATAATCAAATTGAAATAACTGAAAATTGAATAGCTCCTAGAATGAAAATTGAATCGATTAGTATTTTAAATTGAATCGAATAAACTAAAATAATTTAGTCTATCCATTTCGGCTTTCTATGTAACATAGTAATGTTGATTTTTATTTTATATTCTGCAATTATAATACATTTGAATAAAATAATCGCGATTTTTTCAGTTGAAAACAAAAAGTAAATAAAACATTAGTGAACATATATAGCACTTCGAGTACATGTATTATTAACATAATTCAATGTAAAAAATATTTTTTATTTAAAATAAAAACAATTAGAATTTTTGAAAAGTAGATAGAGTCTATATTTATCTAAAATAATCTCATAATAGGACATATTCAATTAAACGATTCATTTAACTTCAAATCGCTAAAACTCATTCACATAAAAATTAATTACCCTATATATCGGTGTATGCCGTTAATTCAGTTATTTGGTAATACAAACCGAACCAACCGATATTACCGATAAATTTTGAAAATTGGAACTAACCGCACTAAAATAACTGATAACCAAACTGAATAAGAATTTTCTATCGGTTTGATCGGTTATTTCGATTTGGTTCGACATTTTAACAACACCCCTATTTGCCGTTTAGCTAATATACTGACCGATGCCTTTGCTCGATCTTCCCATTTCTTTATTGATCTGTCTTTCAAAGTTTGTATATGTATCCCTCCTACTTGGCTAGAATGTTGAATTATTATAGTTGGTAATTCTTATTTTTTATATTTAATTTGTATAATCTCAATTATATATGTTTAGAAACGACATATATCGTGAAATAGAAAAGATCCATCCTCAATTCCCGCATTGGGATAGCAATCAGATTCCATCCCTATGTAAACCATGTAGGTCGTGAAACAAAAAAGATTCATCCTCAATTCTCATATCAAGATAGCGAACACAAATTTCTAAAACATTCAAGGTAAGAAAAGAACTGTCCTCCATCCTTATTCCCAACGTTTTACAGACCTAAACGAGGACAAAAAGTTCGGGATAATATCTTATGCTTCTTTTACAACATTAGGAATCCTGAAAAATAAAATACTTTCAAGAACGACCAAAATTCAATAAAGAAGTCTTGCATTGCTATGCATCCGTGAAAAACTTATTAGGCCATGTTTTAGTATTTTTCAGTTCAGTAATAAAAAAAAGGGAGTTAACCAGGAAAGGAACAATATCCAATACTCAATTTTGGGAAAGTTTCAACCCATACTACTTTCACCCATTTCAAACCCAAAAATAGCATGAATTGTAGCCTGGTCCCAAGGATGATTTCCTGTTTTTTTGTTTTATGTATCCTTAAAAATGATGAGCAATGCTATCCATATCAAAATTTCTAATAAGCTTCCGAACCATACTCGTCCAGGACCACTCGGATGCTCACATGTATTGTCCCGGACCATCCAAATATAGACGCGTCAACACCATTACTGATGTTTCACCTCCAAGTGGTCCTAGATCCGTGTGGTCCAGAAACAATCAATGTCCATGACCCTACAATCAAAAGCGATAAAAGGTTCTCAAAATTGACACTGGACACCAAGGGTGCTAAAGGTGAGGATCAACAACCGGAGAAGGACTATTGACCATCAGGTTTGCTGGTCAACCCTGCAAAAGAAAGCTGGTCCACCCAACGCGAGAGTTGCTTAAGCACCTACAACCATGGCTGCTTTCAACACCCCGAAAACTCCCCCTAGAAGGAAGAGAAAGATTTGAAGAAAACCAGAGTCTAAAATCTGCATTCTGGCACTCCACGTTTCTCATAGGTTGGTTCATTTCGTTGCCATTTAGCCTAGAACTGAAGTTCTTTCTAACACACTAAACGGGACTGCTAAACAGCATCCAGAAAGTAAAACGATCATATAACAGATAATGCAGACATAACTTCTTTCAAACGGAATAAACTTGCATGCAATGATGTTCTCATGCCCTAGTCTTAGACCAACAGAAAGCGTATGCCATTTGCAATTACATTCCACAGGCCAGGCCAGGCCAAGCCAAGAAGCAATATCATAACAGAAAATGCAAACCCAATAATCGAACCAGTTATCCCATTCCCGTGCATACATATTTACAATCAGAGGTTAACAAAAACCCCGTTATTAAAGCACAGAGAATCCAGAAACGAAAGAAGAATCTAATTCATTGTTTCACTCAGAATATGTGTTGCCATAGATATAGTCAGCTACTATAGACAAATAGTGGAAAAGGAATGAGCATGAACTATATATATAAAGAAAAAGTAGACTTTGCTTCTAGCATGCCAGACTCCCAAATCAGATTGACGACACAAAAACGCTTACATTTTCCACAGGCATAAACAGCATTCTCTAGAAACCTGCCCATAATTTAGATTGACTCGATGGGCTCAGTCCGGTCCTGCACAGCCAAACGCTCACACACGTTAGCTAGTGACTTTAGGTTGCATTTGATCAGTGCCTCAATGAAGTAACATGTTTCATCCTTGGTGTTCCCATCCGGAATGTCAACAACAAATGATTCGATGACCATTGTCCCTGGTCTCCCATCGATGACCTCTGGATGAACACTGACAATGGACGAGTAATTCTGCGAATTTGAGGAAATTAAGAAAACAAATTAATGTCTTGATTGATGGAACCGTCATATTATGCCTATTGCATGAATAATTATGGAAGAAGCAGGAAATGCAACAAATGATTCATCCAGCAGAGTCTCCAATTTCCTAATAGATATCACAAAATCTGAGACATAAGTAGTCTCCGGAGAAAAACACCTGAAGGTGAACCCAATCCAAAAAGAAACTATAAACATGAAAGTTGAATTTCTCAATAAACAACAATGAATCTGAATGGCGACATCATATATGAATCCATAAGCATGATTGGTCTATAATAGAGGAGAAAATCAGACCAACAGCACTTGAGTTTGAACACTATCTCAATGAGGTCATAAAACTTTACTTCGTATCAATAAAATAACTTAAGTTTGCTTCTTGTACCAATAACGTCACTTTGAACATTTCATATCAAATTCTTGCCGGAAATGCTGACTAGGTTCAACACCGGTCATGTAAACACTACGAGCATTAATTTACTGCCACATGACAGCTTTCTACCCTTAATAACTTCAGTCAACCTAGCTAAACTACAAATAAACTAACGCATCCCAAATCAAAGAATCAATCTTTATGGGCCTGAAATTGACTAAGCATCCAAGTCAGCATTCACGGCAAGAATTCAGTCTGAAAATGTTAAAAGTGACTTCTTTGGTAGAAAAATGCAAATATGAGCTATTTTATTGATACAAAATGAACTTTTTTTACCATACTGGAACATCTACATACTTAAGTAACCGTTAGCCTGATTTACCCTATAACAGCGAGTTCCAAAGATGCAGAATAACATTCAGGGTGACCATCAGAGCGCTTTCATGCATATCATAGGGATCTCTCCCTATGCAGACTCACATTTCAAAGGTCATGATCATTACGTACAAAATATCCTCTAGTAGTATAATCTTGCTCACAACGATCAAGAAGCACTCATATCGCTGAGTTAGAGGCTATACTAAACTGCTGCATATTGACAGATAATCTCTCCAACTTGCTCACAAAAAAGTTTGACATTGAATCATCAATACCAAAATTAAAAAAGGACTACTGAGTAATAAGACACTGCAATTTACGGCAAAAACCGCACTTCAATTTTAGGACAGATTGCACAATTAGAAAGATTCTATGACATGCATTACATTCCTTCTAAACAAGGCAATATAACAAATTCCCATGGTCAAGCAAGAATAAATTGAGATCGTAGCAACAGATCCAATTTTGCAAAACTCATCAAGAATAGAGTGTCCTCGCAATGCTCAGGTTTACACCTCAAAAGCTCAAAAGCTTAGGGATTTAACATAATTCAATAAGCGTGCACACACGCACACAAAGAAGAACAAAATTCAGAAAAGTTATACCTTGAGTCTATGATCTCCACCAACAATTGCCATCCTAACTATATGTTCATCATCATCAAGTAGCTCCAATCGTTCAGTACTAGTCGTAGCCGGAAGCCCCGACTTAACATTGACTTCTCTAACACTTCCAATCTGAAGGTCTCCCTGCACAATGCACCTACTAATAAACGGCTTATACATTTGAGGCTGATCAAATCTCCTCACAAGAGACCACACCTGAAAAAAAAATCATCCAAAAATACACAAAATCCATCACTACAAAACACCAGAAAACCCTAATATTTCAAAATCACACCTCAAACATTCCCGGATCTATCAAATTTATCAAATTCCTAGCAACAAGAGACTGATACACACAAAACCTTACACGGGTAGGAATATGTGCACAAATACTACCCTGACCCTGACTAAAGAAGCAAGTCCAATAATCCGGGAACAATGCACGTGGCCATAAGAAATAGCCACGAATATAATGGGAATACTTTTAAATACCACACAAATGGGTACATGGGTAAGGATATGTGCATAAAACGGTACATGGGTAGGGATCTTTGAACAAATACTACCACGTTAACATGAACTAACTCGAAATTCAGTCTCAACAAAACATCACAAAAGCCATTTGTACTCTTGATACATTTTAAGCTAATCAAATCTCCTCAAAAGAGACCACACCTGAAAACCATCCAAAATTCCACAGAACTCATCGCTATAAAACATCACAAAACCCTAATTTCTCAAAACCACACCTCAAACTCCCCCGGATCTATCAAAGTTCTCAAATTCCTAGCAACAAAACGCCGATGTGCACAAAACCGCACAGGGTAGGAATTTGTGCACAAATACTAAATGGGTCAAGAAGCAAAGTCCCAATAATCCGGGAACAATGCACGTGGCCACGATCATACTTTTAAATATCGACAAAAGGGTACATGCTCATCAAATCTCCTCAGAAGAGACCACACTTAGAAAATCCAAAAGTCCACAAAACCCATCACTGTAAAACACTACAAAACCCTAATTTCTCAAAATCACACCTCAAACTCTCCCGGATCTATCAAATTTCTCAAAACCAATGACTCGAAATGTGACAAGAAGCAAGCCCCAATAATCCGGGAACAATGCACATGCCCAATAGAACTACCCACGATCATACTAGGAATACTTTTACACAAAAGGGTACATGGATTACAAAACGGAACACGGGTTAGAGATCTTTGCTAGAAATACTACATGGGATGAGTCAAAATGGGTCCAAATCAGTCAAAAAGCATGTCCCAATAAACTCAAATCGAAAACTTACGAGATGAACGGGAGCTTTGATGTGCTTCACGAGAGAAGAGCTGCACTGATGATCTTTAACTTCATGGTTATGGTGTCTTCTGATGTAATCTTCTTCCATCTTGCAAAACGCATTGCCGTTTAAGGTCAAATAATCAGAACTGACCATCCAGGTAGCTCCGGTGACCGGAGGACAAGAATAGCAGATCTCCGGTGATGGTGACGGCGGAGGTTGAGGGGAAGATCCGAAATGCACCGCCGCGATTGGGTGCTGCTGCGAGAATTAATAGGGAAAGGTCGAGAGGTTCCCATCTCATCGTTTTGTTCATTTTAAAAATTCAATTTAATGGCAACTTGCATTTTATTTTATTTTTTTATTTATTTTATTTTATATTTTTAATTTATGTTATTTTCTATTTTACTTTAATTTTGTGTAATTTTTAATATTTTGTTGTTTCTTCTCCTCGGTGCTCGAAGAGGTCTTTAAGTGGGGGAAAGTATGTTTAGGTCCTTGGGGATTTCAATATTTGTTGATTGAGGAGCCTTAGATATTTTGAGTTTAAAATTATTAAACTTCCATAAAGTATAATGCGATCTATTAAATTCATTTTCTAAAGCAAGAAAATAGTTTACTACAAAATAGATGCAAATGAGTCGATCAAAGGATTGAGAGTGATGTTAAGTTGTTAGGCTCCTCTTAAAAATACGCCGACAATTAAATTAATATAAATGTATAGAAATAAAGTCCAAAGCAAGTAAATATAGAATGAGAGAGAAGAATGTAATTGTACCATCATTTTATTATAGTTTGAATATTTAGAGGCGTTTGATGCTTACCAGTTATGAGCATTGGGATCGTCTGAATGGTTCCTGTGTCAGACCCCGAGATGTCGGGCTTGTGTGTTGCAAGACAGCATTGGCTGTAAGTTAGACACGATCGGACATAATGTATGGGTCGTCTATTGGGCCATCGAACAGGTTTTATGGGCTTGGTCGAGATTTCACATCATTCATCATTGCATATCAGTAAACAAAGAAGAAACAATACAGAGAGGAGGATTGCACGTCCACTCACTCAGAAAGTTCCGACATAAATAAATTATTTCGGGTTAGAGCATAAGTTACCCTATTGATAGAACTATTAAAGTTGATTTTAACATCGGAAAAATTCAAGAATAACACACAACAATTCTAAAATATTAGCATACATTACGTGATAACTTAACTTAAGAGAAATGAACTAGTAAATTTGCAGCGCCCATCTCCACATCCACTTGATCTAACCCCCCTCTTAAGCTAGTTGAGTGTTTATGATATATTAAACACTTATTTATACAAAATAATGTTTTTTAATAAAAAAGGTGATACATTAAATATGTTAATAAATTAGAAAGAAAATAGAAATTATATCTCATAAAAACGCAAGAGTTGTACACTCTCTCGAAATATAAATTATGAAAATTTAGTTTTGCTCCATAATACTTTTGCAAATGAACAAAATTGATGTTACTAAAAAAAAAAATCTTCTTTCAAAAAATAAATATCTAATCTGAATTTCTAACATTTTATATGTTTAGGATTAAATCTCCACCTACCCAACAATAATATGGACAATGTACATTTCCCTTTCAAAACTTGTACTATTAAATGGCAACTTGCAATTTAATTTTTGTTAATAAATTTATCTATTTGTAAAATCTTGCTTCTGCTCCTCAGTGCTCGAAGAGGCTTTTACGTGAAAAATAAATAAATAAATAAATTTGAATTAACTTAAGTTTTTTACATATTTTAAAATGTTAGAAATATTAATTTGAAATCCATATAAAATAACTAATATCACATTATTTAATTTTCAAGTTCAAAATCAAACAAGTTTATATAAGTGATTAAGATTTCAATGTATCATATTAAATTATCAACGATTTATTTAATTAAAAACGTACAAATTCAGAACTTTAGAATGCTTCGAGAATTTTTTATTATAATTGTTATTATTATTATTATTGCAAGGGAGTAAAAGATAAGAAACTTAAATTTGCCTCAAGAACTCATTTAAGCCATTTTTAAGTTGACATTATAATTTAATTTTTCACAAAACTTAATTTCGACTTAAGATTATTAAAGAAGTTGACTTTGGGAAGTTCAATGAACTTAGAAAAAACAAAGCAAGTTATATTTTTTGGTCCTTATAGTTCTCTAATTTTATTAGTTTGCCTTTAAACTTAAATATTTACAATGTTTACTCATTCTACTATCATTTTGTATATTTAATAATGTCTTGACAATATTTTTGAGAACGTATCACATGTGTTATAAAAATATTCGCAGCAAGTCAAATTATGTCCTCCAATAATGTCACAAATAAAATATATTGGAAAGTCAATCAAAGACTAATTTAATTATTTTATTTTTTGAAAGAACCCTTAAGTTTTGAGCCAAAACTATAAACAAATAAAAGAAAATGTACTTAAATGATAAATTATGGCAAGTACAAGAGCTAAATGCACCAAATTAGAGGTACATAATCCATTTAAAATTGTGACCACATTCGGACACTAAATGTTTTTGGGCAAGTTATCTGAAGATTGTGATATGTTTATTGGATAAGTACAAAAATTTCATATTTTTCTTACTTATTACTAGTTAATAACCTAATACAATTTGAGAGTCCAACGGTTATAAAAGAGGCTGGTTGCATATATTATTAACTTTAATATATGCACTAGATAATTTTTTAACTTTCTTAATGAGTATAAACGTGTTTTTCATCTATTTTTTTGAAATGAATGATAATGTAACATAGAATTGAAGTGAATACGACGAGATTTACTATTGAATAAAGTTCTTCATTAGTAATGTCTAAATCGTGACATAATTTTACAAAATTAAAGGCGAAATTGGTCTAAACTTGCAAATGTTATAAATATAATTGCATATATCAAATAAGTTAGTAAAAATATGTTTTTTCTAAAGAATTTTGAGTAAATTACATTATGACACCTGAACTTCGTACTTGTTGATGTAATAAGCATAACCTCTAAAACTCGATAGTAGGCATAACTTACTTAATGACCTCTTTTACTAGTGATCCAAATGGCTACTTTAAAAGTTAATAAATTTTAAAGATCGGCTATCATAATGTCAAACGTAAAGCTCAACGATCATGTTAGTAAGTACAAAAAATTTAGGGTCATGTATACAAAGAATTTCCCATTTTCAGAAGTTGCTTATTGGGCTCAAAACAAGTTGCTTATTAGAACTCCAATATCTAAAACCCATAAAGCCCAATAGGTTTTCATTTGTTTCTCAAGCCCATGATTCATATTTTTACCCAAGAGCCAAAATAAGAATGAAGTCCAAAATAATGTGTTTGGTCGGGAAGGTTCGGATTTCATTCCTGTTATCTCATATGCATGTTCCAAATTTACAAACGGTTATAAATCATGTAATTTAAAGGTGCTTTTTATAGTTACTTACTGGCGAGTTGAAGTAGAGCTTGATTTTTGTCTGGTGTTTAATTAGTGAAGGATGCAGATTCGGTGCGTCATTGTTACTTTCAGTTGATTGAAGGTTGTAAGTTGTTATTGAAGCAGAATTGGAAGATCAGAATGCGACACCAGTTTCGTGAGGGTAATCGTGTTGCTGATTGAATGGCAAAATTTCGCAGGTTTTTCTGAACTGGATCATCAGAGCTTGATGTGCCTCCTGCAAGTCTCCAGATTCTTCTTGATGCAGATGCTAATGGCGAGGGTGTGCCAAGATTAACTCGGGTTACCCTTTTCTTGTTGTCTTTTTTTTTTCCTTTCCGGAGTTATTATCCTTCCGCGTTACCAAAAAAAATTATTACTTTTTCTCATCATAGAAATACTTTTACTCAAGAAACATAAGTGATCAGAACCACGCATAATAGGAATTGTTCTGATAGACAGGGTTGGAACCCCAGCCCTCTTATATCTCCACCACTAACACTCGAGCAGTAAATAACATCAAATATCATAAACTATTTTGTAATAACTTTAGAAAATTGAATTGTATGATGAGTTATTTTGCCTACCCGTGTATAAGAAAGGAAAAACACACTAGAAAGGAGCCTAGTTACTTTTTCTTTTTTTTTTCTACAAAATAGCTCAATATACTTGTTTTCATATTAAGCAATTTGGATTTACCAAATTGGAAAGAGATAATGATCTAAAATATTGTATTATTGTTGACAAATGGGTTAATTGATGGTCCAATATTATATTATAAAGCAGGGTTTATTCATGCCCTTCATTAAAGGGTTCATATAAAACTAGATTGCACCAACCATAATTTGCAATAAATCATGAGAGAGTAATTATAATTTATAACTTTATATAAAATTTTAGAAGAAATTGATGACTTTGTATAATTCTTATCTATTCATGACTAATTGCAATATTAATTAATTTAAAAGTACTATGTTAGATCTATAAACAAATTTTAGAAGATACTCAGCACCTATGGCGTTCTAAATAGCAAAAGTTTGAGCACTTTGAAACTACCGATGGTGGATTAGGGAAAAATTTATGATGAAGCTCGGACGGCTAATTGTTTATATAGAGCTTAAATTTCTCACAACAACAAAACATTAATTGAATACATATAAATAATCGGTAAAACATCATAACCATTTTATACTTGAGAATCATAAATTTGTCACTATCTTTAGCTTTCAATCCATTTCTAGATCATTGTATGCTTTTATCTATCTTTCAGAATGGAAATAAAATTAGTGAGCATCTGAGTGTGAAAAAAATCGTCTACAAAACTAGAATTGTAGATATTTATATCACACGCTAAAAACTTCAGCCTTCAACCCTGTAATTTTATTAGCTTTACGGGTGTAAAAGAAATATGAACATAAAGAAACATACAAAAATTAAGTGTCAATTTAATTCTATTTTTTTACGGTTTATTTTAAACAAGAAACATGATTATTATAGCGTAAACGGTAATATATAACTAGATTTATTAGAAGTGGAGGGCTAGATTTATTAGAAGTGGAGGGCTATTTGCAGTCACTTTTAGGTAAATACATAAAAAAATTTATTGATAAATTCAGAATATATAGTTATTTGTTAATAGTTTACGTGGATTTGAAACAAAATAGCTAATATTATTATCTAACAACATCAACAATGAGTAAAAAATAACTAAAACAAAGATAACATAATATTGTCGCTAAAACAAAGAACATAATGAGAAAAATATCTATCAATTAGTCTAAACTTTTAATATTCATACATTTAAGATCCTACACTTCTCATAAATACAAGCTCATATCCTTGTGATCATTTCCACGTGAAAATAAAAGCAAGAAACGATCCTCTAATACTCGAATTCGGTCCCCAAAGGAGGAGTACATAATGTCCATTACACCTTCGACTACCGAAATCTACCCTAAACCACTTAATTTTACGTATCTCTCCACTTGTGAAGAGAATTTGAGACACTTATATGACACCCCGAAACATTCTTTGCATGTTCCACCTTCGCTTCCACTTTAACTAATTAGCAAGAACTTCCCAAATCAACTCCGGATCAAAAGAAGGCATCCTTGCAAGCGAGCAATCGTCAAACATGAAATCTTCCGAGTAAGAAGAATAAGACGAATTCTCATATTTTAGAAACTCATCTAAACCCGTAAACTCACTCCCCCAATTTCCCCCCAAAACATCATAAGATGAACTTGGAGAACTCATATTCGAACCCAGACCCGAACCCGAACCCGAACTCAAACACGGGTTTGAAACCGAAACCAAACTCGAATCTACTTTCCCAACTTCATCACTCTTACTCTTCACCTTCTTCCCCGAATTCGCCTTCTTCTTCCCCCTCTCCCGCTTCAACTTCTGGCAAATAGCCTGAATCTTTGCGTCTACCGAGTTCCTTAGAGCATTCAACCGAGTACAATCAGCAAACCCGAGTTTACTCAAATCTTTCTCATTAGGAAAGTTCAATCTTGCATATTCCCCTCTCAACTTATAAGCAGCACGATCATAAGCAAAAGCTGCAGCTTCAGCAGTATCATAAGTCCCCAACCAAACCCTCATTCTGTTCTGTGGAAGTCGAATTTCCGCCACCCATTTCCCCCAATGTCGCTGTCTAACTCCCCGGTACAGCTTCTTCTTCGCGGGAGCCAAGTAATTCGCGGCCCAGAGCGATGAATTGTTGCTTCTAGTGAGGGAATATGGTGAATATGATGATGAAGAAGATGAAGATACTCTGTTTTCTTCGCTGAATTTCTGTAAAAGATCACGTTGGCGAAGATAAACAGAGGATCCCAGAGGTTCAAAAACAGGGGAAGCTATGGCGGTTTCCGGTGGACAATTCGAGAAGATTGAGTCAATGGTGTTGCTTCCTCCGGATAAAATTATCTGTGATAGAGATAACCCAGGATTTGAATTGTATTGGGGATCAAAATTGAAGGTGTGATCTTCCATTTTTGTGAGATTTTGAAGGGCACTAAAAAAACTGTCCCTGAAAAGAGTATTTTTGGATGTAAATGAGAGAATTGATAAAGTATTGGGGATTTAGTCGAAAATTTAGAAAGTTTTTAGGAGGATTTAGGAAGGTTTTAGAAGAGAGGAAGTGTTGAGATTTTGTTGGTGGAAGATTGATTTTAATGTGTATTTATAGAGGGTTAGGAAAACAGCTGTGAAATGAGATTTTTTTGGAGGAGTGTTCACAGCTTTTTGAGTGAGTTGTAAATGGTTTGAAAATGTCCAAGTTTTGTGGAGGGCGAAATGACTAAGATGCCCTTGTGGTTGTAATTGTTTTTGGAAAAAATTAAATTAATTGTTAGAATAATGGGAACTTTTGAATTTTGTGAATATTGTAAAGAAAAGAATGTCGGCTTTATTATTTGATTATGATAGTTTGAGGATTAAACCTTTTTTATTTGGTTAATAATTTGAGGGATGAAGTGAGAGAGGTGTGGTTTAGAATTCAAGAGCTAATTCTTTTTAACTTTTTATTATTAGGAAGAGGAATCTATCAATTCACTTCTATCAAATTATCAACTTTTTAAAATATTTATATATTCAAATACCTAAAAAAACTATAGCTCTATTAGTGAGATTTTGTTTATACTTTAATTTATGTAGTATTTTAATTTATAACATTTAATTTATGACGATAGTATATTTTGTGACATTCGAACTTAGATAAATGGAAAGGTCAATATCTCAAGGAATGTCACATAGTTGAATATCAAATTGACTAAACTTTATGTATCATATCACACAAGTGAAACACTACAAAGTTGCATATTATATGCGTCAAATATTAGTAAATCGAAGAATGAAGACATGAAGGAGGGCTTGAGGAGCTCGACACAAATGTGTCATTAAAATCATTTCTATCCTAGGTGGTATCTGACATTTATCTCTCATGAAGATTGATCCACCAAACTGAATTATTTTTATAAGATTCGATTCAGACATAAATTTGATTTTCTAAAAAGACTTTTACATTCACTATTGACCGTAATATTTATACATCAACATTTGGAATACCACATCACTATTTACTTCTTTTAACAATGAAAATAATACAAATATTTACAAATGCCATTTTTAAGGAATAAATATTTAGAAATGAAATAAAATAATGGTGTAATTATCCTTAATGAGACTCATGAGTCCATGAATAGAGAAGGAAAATACAAAATTGACCAAAGAGTGTGGTCCCTGGAAGTGTAATGCTTTTTCTGATCACTAAAAGCTAAAAGTTACTTTATGAATTAAATACAGAGTGTCAGCTCTTATATTAAAGTCTTCATTGTTATTTATTACTTATCTGCCACGCGTCTTGTCCAATAAAACGACACTGTTTCGTCTTCTCTTTTTGATTTCGTCTCTCACTCTTATCCTCTCCATAAAATCTCGCCTAGTACAAACTTAAGTGTGGCCCCAAAGAGCAGTGTTGGCCCAACTTTGGGAAGATTGAGAGATAAATGGAGCAAAATTAAGAACCATAAGTAATACACTACTAAATATGATCGTTTAACCGATCAATGGTTGGCGCAATGGTAGTATGGAACTGCGCTTGGTAGAGAGTCTGCAGATCGATCCCTCATGACCGCGTATGGGAAGGGTTTAAATACTATAATCCTTGGACCCGTCCCGAATCTGGATTAGTCGGCCCAATATGATTCGGAAACCGAATGGAAAACCAAACAAAATATGATCGTCTAACATATAATATGTTACTTAATCGGTTAAATCAAAAATTCAAACTGATAGTTAAGGTTAGTATATTTTAATTTATCTATGACATAACGGAAATTATGACTTTTTTAAAACCTTTTATGTACTTTGAGATCGGTCTAAATTTATTTTGTAAGTTTAACTACATTATATAGTTGAGTTGATAATAGTAGTTACGTTTGTAGAAAGAAAAATCAGTAATTCATTAAGTCCATTTGTACAAAGGTACAAGTTTTAAACGTGATTAGATTATTCATGTGTCAAATCATAAAAAAAAAAAAACAAAAAAATTATCACACTAGCTGCTCTATCATTTTAATAGTCTCCGGATCTTATATAAATTACCTATATCTTATGGATCGATAAACTTTCAAGACCGATGTTTCTACTTCAGAATAATTTTAGGATCAAACAATGGTGCACAAACTACTACAATTACTAACACTTATTAAACGTGCTATTCAATTGGACTTAGAGAAGGAGACACGTGCACGACGTGAGTGAACTTCGATAGTTGTAAACACTATTTAATATAGCATTAAGGTTAAATTCACCCTTGTCAACCCTACATCTCAATTAATGTATGACGGTTATTCTTATAAATAAATGATTATGTATCTTTATTTTTATTTTTTAAAACAAATAAAAGATTGCCGTAATGTTTTTTCTTGACATATAATTTTAAACTCAACTTTGATGTGTCTTCTAAGATAAGTTGTCATTCGCAATGTCAGGATAATCACATACTCCAATGAGAGTTTACAATGAAATTTAAACATTGCCTACAAATAAAAACTAAATTTTGAAGACGCGGAAATTCGAACCTCAAACCTTTCAAGCATACGCGGAAGCATGTTAGTTAATTCACAGAATTTAAATAATTAATTAAATTAAATATAATCATTGAGTATAAATTTAGAATTAAAGCAAGACTATCATTTTCTTGATATGCTCTATTTTTTAACAAATGCAATTAACCACAAATTATTTCAACAGATAAAAAAGACCTTTTTTCCTGTCTGAAAACGAAGGATGAATGCACCGATGACAAATGGGACCTAACTGACAATGCTGCATTTAAATCATAAAGGTTAATTCGGAGATATAATCAAGACAAGTAAAGCTCGTGAAGCCACACACGCAAATATATTTGGGACATCCAACACAAAAATCTCTGAGGATACGTACTAAAGGATATTATGTGTGGCTAAGTTGCATTTTGGTTATTCATTCGGTCTACCCAGATCCTTAGCCAATAGATCAAAATGGATATAGAAAACGACACTCTCGGTTTGATATAAACATGTTAATTAATGTTCGCCTAAATACGATTTTTGATCATGTTCATTCTCCTAAATGAGTGATTGTCACACCATTCGATCACATCTCTACTATTAAATATATAATGTTTCTAATCCGGAAGCAAAAACCTAATTGTTTAAAGAAGATCATCATAAAATTTTACTGTTATAGGTAATATTATGTAGTTGTATACTTTTCCCTTATTCGATAAAGTGTGATTAACCGGTTTAAAGTAGGTGGTGTTGGAATATAAGACGCGATTAAGAAATTAGCAAAGATATGCCAACAATGGAGAACGTGAAGGTGGGCTGACCATTAATATGAATTTATGATAAATACAAAGCGTGTTCTAAAACCATATATATGAAATCCTAAAGTTGCATTTGAGTATAACAGGACAATATTTTACATGTTATTTTCAAACCTTCTTTTAGAATGTAAGAAGGGAAAAAATAAATGCTAATTGGTAAAATTAGTTATTAGGAACCACATGATTACAGTCAAAATGACAAAGATCACTAATATAAAGAGTGCTCTCGACATTGAATTATAAATGTCTAACAATTTCATTTAAATCTTGGATCGACGACATCGCCTTAATTAAAAGAAAAAGAAAAAGATTGATTCACAATTTTGAAATATTTAACATACAACACGTCCAACTCTCTTGTTAATTGGAATCATTCATCATTTGATGGATTCCAAATGACAAAAATATAAAAGAAATATATAAACAATCCAACAACTGATTTTTAAATAAAAAGCGGGAAGCTGACAAGAAAGAGGAGGTCGGACATCCCAACTATGTTGGCACCCTCGACACACCACCTCCAAACATGCCCAATGAAAAAAGAAAGAAAATTTCAAGTACAAAAAAGAAGAAAAAAAAAGACAAAGAAAAGTTACACG
Source organism: Euphorbia peplus (assembly GCA_028411795.1). NCBI lineage: Eukaryota > Viridiplantae > Streptophyta > Magnoliopsida > Malpighiales > Euphorbiaceae > Euphorbia > Euphorbia peplus. The sequence continues at coordinate 33,278,828 of CP110839.1, forward strand.
AATCAGAAATTCTCAAGAAAGTTGCAAGCGTCATAAATATAACTACTGTAAAAAGGTGACGCAGAACTCTACCAGTTAAATCCTTGATTAGATTGACAAAAACGAACTAAAAGAATCTGCCACCTTATTATCTTCTCTGAAGATGTGAGAGACCATAAAATCAACCCAACAACTAGAGCATGCTAGAGTAGAAGGTCTAAATAATGAAAGATTTACGAGAAGAATATTAATAAACTGAATTTCGAATTGTAAATAGAACTAGTGTGTCCAACACTTATTGGTATGGTACCCAAAACACATTCTAAAGCCATAATATCAAACATAGTGAACCGGAAAAAAAAAAAAAAAAAAAAAGGACAATATTTATGCAATATTCTACCAAATTGTTACATATATTAATCATCCAAGGACCCACACATTAAAAGATAAAAGTTTTTCTCTTTATTGTGAATACATGTGCACACACCTAACCTAACAATTTCTAACACATCTCAATCCTATTTGTTCATGTTTCTTTCTTTCTGTCCTTGTATTATTTCCCACTTTGCCCCTCGCAGAAAATAATTTAGGCCACTTAATATTGTGTGGGTTAAAATCAACCATTTAGTTTGTAATTAATCAAAAAAGTTCAAGAATTTTTGTAGATGTAAAAGTTATCTAAAATTGATCTAAGGTACGGGTTTTAAAATGGCACAAGTATCTAAACATTCAACTTAAACATAAAATGAATATAATTAAATGTGTCTGTTATATTAGTATGATTCTTTTGGCATATGTAATTTCATACAGTATGTTATGTCATTAAAATATACCATAAATTATTTATACGTAACAAAATATGAGGTTTTCATCACCTTAGTATCAATTTATGTCTGTCACTCAATTTGCAATATGAAACACCTTTATCTATTTCAGTTCTATTATATATTATGCTTAATTGTAATTAATATTAACCAAATTGTAAGTAATGTATTTCATGTGTGATTGACGTTTATAATGGGAACAATAAAATAAGAATCTTAAAAATTGAAGGAAAAATTTATATCGGTTTTATTTTTAAGTTTTAAAACACATTTTGAGTCATGTTTATAGTACAAAGCTGTAATATTTTATTTTTAGACGCTTAAATTCTTTTTTCTTCTTAGCAAACAAAAACATATGATTCAAATCCCGCGATAGGATACTCCTAAGGATCAGTTTTACATTGTTTTTCTAGACCATAAAAGCAGATTTTTCACCCAAATCTATCGTTTGGTAAATGAAAAGTTGATTTCCTTAAAACCTCTATTTATTTTTTTTATTTTTTTGATGAACTAAAACCTCTATATATGAATACTCTATATAAATTTATATCGGTTTATTTTTAAGTTTTAAAACACATTTTGAGTCATGTTTATAGTACAAAGCTGTAATATTTTATTTTTAAACGCTTAAATTCTTTTTTTTTCTTAGCAAACAAAAACATATGATTCAAATCCCGCGATAGGATACTCCTAAGGATTAGTTTTACATTGTTTTTCTAGACCATAAAAGCAACTTTTTCACCCAAAATTATCGTTTGGTAAATGAAAAGTTGATTTCCTTAAAACCTCTATTTATTTTTTATTTTTTTTTATGAACTAAAACCTCTATTTATGAATACTCTATATAAGAATAATCTATTAATTGTTATACAAAAGTTTGGTCCCAAGTGCTGAGAGTTTTTGTTGTACCAACCTCTGTATAGAAATAACCTTCCAATTGTTATACAAATAGTTTGATCTCAACTGTAGTCTTATATAGAGGTTCTACTGTACATGTAAAATTGTCTTTTATAAGTTGAGAAAGTTGTACAGATTACATTTAAAAGCTACAATTTGTAGTTTTTTTTTGAAAACACGACCTTTTCAACTTATAAGGCACTGTTTTTTATGTTTTATCAGTAATTTATTCCAATTTAATTCAGTAGTATTCAGTTAAGTTCAGTTCAATAATTTTTCTTCAGTAAATGTACTACGATTCAGTTCGGTAGTATTCACTTTAGTTCAGTTCAGTCATAAAATACATGGCATAAGTAACCAACTTACTAAATTCGCAAGCCAACCTACACTCATATTCTTCTCTCTATAAACATGGCTAAAAGAAAACCCTCCATTTTTATTATTGAGATTGTTTGAGGTGCCATTTAAGGTCAACAAGCACCTTAAACTTATCTTTTGATCTAATTACTAATTCATAATACCTATTAGTTACAAGTGGGTCATGCTCCTAAATCAATTTTAGCCGAAATTTGTAAACAAATTGAAGGGAGTACACACTTACTTTAGCAACACAATGAAGTTGAAATAAAATTGACCCTTTAAAATCCACAAATACTACAACAAAATTCAATTATTGTTGAAATATTTTAGGACACATTAGACTCGGTCTCTCACTTCACAAGCACTCAAATTAAAACACATCTTTTAATATTTGACTTCTGAAAAAGTTATATTTTGTCTTTTTCTGGACTTGGTCCACCTTCACAAGCCGACTGCCAGGTACACCTGTCTCCTCACCCAAACACGTCCTTAACACATAGGTCCACGTGTCAATTTTTGCTTTGCAATCGCGAGAATTTCGTAAATTCTCGTGATTCCTTGCTGTGAAAGTGATTTTTGTTGGAAAATATTGTATTAAATTGAACTTTTAAGTATATTTCAGTTTTATTTTCTACCTCCTAAAACCTATTGAGTTAAATGGGGTTTAATTGACAAAAAACGTTTTGAGCTTTAATGGTGTTAATGCTCAATTTATTTGTTTTAATGATTTTGGAAAAAAAAACCGTTTTCTTTTCTAGTCTTATATTTCATATGAGAACTTGAATAACGTGGTAAAATAGAGCTTTTGAAGATCCGCTTCAAAATTAGATTTCTCTTAAGTTCTGATGTTAGTTTGTCCATTTTTGTTCTGGTGATAACGACGTACACACGGTTAGAGTTCGTTAACGAAATCCGTTGTATCCTGGGAGACTATCACCAACACGGGGGTGAATATTGTCTTAAGGAAACTGAGAGGGCCTCGGATTTATTCATTCGGTAAAACGGGTATTTGATATTGTAATTTTTTCGATTCAATTATGTTTATATATATGTATTATTGATATCTTTGATTAATATACATATATAGCATGCGATGTCTCTGTTAAATTGCTTAGATTAAACGTGCCATTTCTAACAATCTTAAGACAATATTAACGTTTTTTCTGTTTTATAAGTGATATTCAGGGACTTCTTTTCTGGTTTAATTCCGAATCGGTGATGTTTAAACCGATTGCTGGAACTGGAATACATACACTGGACTTTTAATTCTTTGATTCAGAATTGGACTATTCTGGAATTTTTATTTTTACCTTTGCTGGAAGCATTGGAAGTTTCGGTTTTTTGGTGGATAGTTTCATTGAGAAACTTGTATATATAACTATGCTATTGCATTAATTTGCAGATATGTACAAGTTGTTTTTGTATTATTGGTTATTAAAATCATCAGAAGTATATACTGGACCTTTGGTTTTGGATTCAAATTATTAAATCTTGATTTCTTAATTACCTTTAATGGTTTGCTGGAAAAATAAATTTCTTTGAGAAATTGATTCAAGTTTTTGGACGTTGCTACTGGAATTATAAAATTCTATTATTTAATTATATAAATTTGATTTATATATTTTTTGACAGAATTGTTTGTTTATTGGCTAGATTAATTCTGTTTGTATTATTGCGTTCAGACTAATTTGTTTTGTTTAATTCCAGTTTATTCTCAAGCAATGACTACTGGAATTGATGGAAACGATACACGTAACGAGGATGTATCTGGTTCTGGTGTTAACAGTGGAAAGAATACGGAAACTCCATTAAATGGAGGTGGTTCCGGTTTTGACCAAGGTTTTCACCTAAGGAACACGGAAGTCTCGAGAGGTACTTTGCCTTTGTCAGTGGCACCTAGCCACAGTGACAGACCTGAGAAGTTCACTGGTGTGAATTTCAAAACGTGGCAACAAAAGATGTTCTTTTACTTGACTATGCTCGGATTGGCTAATTTTATTAAGAACGATCCTCCTGCTTTGCAAGAGAATGATCTTGATAATACTAATGCAATCGATGTTTGGACACAGTCAGATTTCATTTGCCGTAACTATATTTTGAATGGTTTAACTGATGCACTTTACAGTGTTTATCAAGTTAAGAAAACGGCAAAAGAACTTTGGCTTGCTTTGGACCACAAGTATAAGTCAGAAGATGCCGGGGCTAAGAAATTCTTGGTTGGGCAATTTCTGAATTTTACTATGGTGGATTCAAAACCCGTGATAAGTCAAGTACAAGATCTTCAGCTCATTATCCATGATATCCTGGCTGAAAGGATGGTAATTAGTGAAACATTCCAAGTGGCTGCTATTATTGAAAAATTGCCACCCGCTTGGAGTGATTTCAAGAATTACCTTAAACACAAACGAAAGGAAATGAGTGTTGAAGAACTTGTTGTCCGACTCAGGATTGAGGAAGAAAATAGAGACAACTTTAAGAAAGCCTCTAAGCAACCTGTAGCTGTGGACAGTCAATATATGGCTAGGGCTAATTTGGTGGAGGATGTTAAGGACTCCAAAAAGAAGGGCAATGCAAAGTTGGGCCCAAGAGGTGGTATTTCGAAGAAGCCCAGATTTGTGGGTAAATGCTACAATTGTAACAAGCATGGTCACAAGTCAGCTGATTGCAGAATGCCAAGAAAGGCTAGAGAAGATGAGGCCAACTTTATGGAAGCTATGACTCAAGATGTGTCTGAGATCGATCTGGATGCATAATTTGTGGAATTCTGTTTCAAGATGTTCTTGAGTAGAATAAATTTGTTTTGTCTTGATTTTAATGGAATAAGACGTTAGGATATGTATCCAATGGGATATAGAAATTTTTGTAATTTCTGTGTAAGTCCGCATTCGAATGAATAAAAATGATGTTATCATTGTGTCATGACACGCTTGAAACGGACTTGTTAATTATAAGACGCGCGTAATTTAATTAACAACTAAATATCCTGTATTCCAGTCTGATTATAAACATAAATGAAACTTTATGTTGGGACAAAATGAATCAAAGTTTAGTTCCACAAATAGAAATGGAAACTTAAACTGTTTGATTTCACATGTATATAGTGGTAGTTGTGACTTTCTAAATGTTAGTACAAATTCACTATATACATACGTTATATCAACAATTTTGGTTTACCATAGAAATGTGGGGGTAGTTGTACCATCAGCTAATGATCTTGTGATAAAGTACCCTAACAGATTTTAGACAAGAAAACCACATAGTTTTGAGAAAAAGGTCAAAAGACTTTTATGGTTAATTGGAAATGTGGGAGTGTGTCTTGCTAAAATAATAGCTTCATTATCATAGAAATGGAAACAAGTGGATTATATTGCCATTGGGTTTCATGAGAATACATATCGTTTCATGGAAATTAGAATCATTTAAACGTTAAATGAAAGCAGATGAAACGATTCATGTGGTCATGACTATCATGATTGCTAACGGCTTTCATATAGACAAGTGTGACAAGTGTGGGCAAACCACAAACGTAAGAGATATTATTCTATGGTTAGATGAATAATATTTTAATTGTGGATAACAATGACTAATGGTGAAAAGGGCCATGGAATGTTAAACTCATGATTTAACATTTGGACTTGATTTGAATAATCAAATCAAATAATCACCTAAGTTATTTATGTTAACAATGTCATACTTTTTAAGTGAGAATTTATAGGCATTCGTTTGGATCTCATAGAATTATATCATGCATGATATTGCTATTACTGTGAGCAGTTTTAAGCTAGTATACAAGTAATCATGGGGACGCCCATTGAAGATTACTATGATTATACAAAGATATCAATGGTACAATTTTGAGTATAGAATGCACTATATTAAGATCTAAAAAGATACATATATATTCTAGAAAGAGAATAGTATCCGAGAAATCCTCAACGATTAAAGTAGATTCAGATAGAGTTTGAATCTAGCTGGAGGATGACTTAAATTTGTGTCCACATTATGTATTTTGTGATAAACAAACAATAATTAATGAGACACAAAATGTAATGTAACGAAAGAAATTGACAAGTGTGTCGTCGATATAATTCGTTAAACAACCGATCTCAACAGGTGTTGAATCTATTGATTGGGTAACATCAAAGATAACACAGTGGATCCACTAACCAAAAAGGGTTAATTAGAGATCAGGTTGAACTATCATCGAAAGGAATGGGACTAAAGCCCATCAGAATTAATGCGTTATGTGAAGGAAAACCCAACCTAGTTGACTGGAGATCCCAAGATCTAGGTTCAAAAGGGACAACCTAATTGCATAAACCTTGTGAGGTCACTGTGGGGGGTCACCCCAAGTCCATTCCTATGATGTAAACAGTGATGTAAAAACGTGTAAGGCTAAGCTAAACTAGAATGATACTTTTAGTATCAACTTAAGCTTTTAATGATTCTTTGTGCATCAACGTGTTAGAGCAAAAGAAATCACCTATGTGAGAGTGAAGTGGGGTCGCTTCAAAGGAGACTAGTGGGGCCTAGTGTGTTCCTAAGCTCTCGCAGAACCAGGAGATGTTCATGACCATAACGAACATAACCATGAGAACCATAAAACCGTGTTATGTTGGTATTTGTGTGGAGTATATCATCATTTACACAAACGGCGAATAGTTCAAAGACACCACGTCTACTAGTCAGCCAGTAAAGTAAATATGCTTTCACAAGGGAAGGTTCAAAGGTGTCGCCTACCTATCCTACGCAGATATCGACTGTAGAAAGTTATCACCACGTCGTCTCCGTCTCGTATTACAATTTAATTCATGTGGGGGATTGTTGGAAAATATTGTATTAAATTGAACTTTTAAGTATATTTCAGTTTTATTTTCTACCTCCTAAAACCTATTGAGTTAAATGGGGTTTAATTGACAAAAAACGTTTTGAGCTTTAATGGTGTTAATGCTCAATTTATTTGTTTTAATGATTTTGGAAAAAAAACCGTTTTCTTTTCTAGTCTTATATTTCATATGAGAACTTGAATAACGTGGTAAAATAGAGCTTTTGAAGATCCGCTTCAAAATTAGATTTCTCTTAAGTTCTGATGTTAGTTTGTCCATTTTTGTTCTGGTGATAACGACGTACACACGGTTAGAGTTCGTTAACGAAATCCGTTGTATCCTGGGAGACTATCACCAACACGGGGTGAATATTGTCTTAAGGAAACTGAGAGGGCCTCGGATTTATTCATTCGGTAAAACGGGTATTTGATATTGTAATTTTTTCGATTCAATTATGTTTATATATATGTATTATTGATATCTTTGATTAATATACATATATAGCATGCGATGTCTCTGTTAAATTGCTTAGATTAAACGTGCCATTTATAACAATTTTCTCGTTCACGTAACTTAAAAGCAAAAAGGTATGGGGACCACTTTGTACTGCCACGTCGGCTGTTTCGTGTTTGGATTGTCAAATGCTGATGTCATGGTGATGTCAATTGGGGGAATGGTGTCGGTTTGGACTTATGGGCTTGTAAGGTGTGGTTAATGGGTTTGTTTGGAACTTGGGTTTGGCCCATGTTAGTATTAGCCCACTATGTGTAGATAGGATGTAGCGGATAGATTTCACGGGCAATTATTAACATTTGAAGTTTGTACCAATAAAGTCATTCAACTTCACGTATTGTATCGATAAATTCATTTTGCGTATGCAATCCTACTAAACGTTAGTGTGATAGGAAAAACATTTGATTGTATTCCATTTGCATACTAATATCGTATAATATTTTGTATTTCTTATGAAATTTTTATATGGCACAAACATAAGTGTCTAAGTTCTTATTACTTTGACTCGTACAAATTAGACCGATTTGATATGAAACATTTATGTTTAAATAAGAAGATTTCATTTAGGAAGTGACTTACTAGATTAGTTACAGTTAGATCTAAACTTGCTAAAATTCGTAATTGAATTTGTAAATCTTTAAACTATAGTTTTGTTAGACATTAATTCAACTAGGGATTGACGAACTTTATTTGATAGATCAGTGGCGAACTTAACATCATATATATAGTTAAATACTTGGTAGAAGAGTTTTACCTCGTGACGGTACTCTTCCCAACTCTAAACCATATAGTTTTAATACAATACTTTCTTTTTTAGCACAATCAACTAAATCTTTCTCTATTCACTTTTTTAAAAAATGATATTTTTCTGAAGTTTATAAAAGTCAAATTACTAATTACCTATAAATATTTTTTATGACTCTGCTTTATCCAAATTTTGATGGAGTTTCTCAATTAGCTATAATAAAATGACAAAACTAATATTAATTTCAACACTTAAAGTAAAAAGAAGTACACTCTGTTCCAATTAAGTTGAAAATTAATCTTGTTATAGATATTGATAGGAAGACAATCATTGTACTGATAAAATCAAAAATCAACATTTTAATACTTTAATCAACTTCTCCAACTTCTAACAAAGCTAATAACAAAAGACAATAAATTTTAATTTTATTTATGAACTCATTGCTCTCCTTTTTTTGACAAAAATAGATTGCTATGAGGATGATTGACATGGCTTTATCAATAATACATTCTATATTATTAAACAATTAATTATTTTGACTATCAATTTAAGCTTAAATTAATAAAATAATAGACTAAATTAATTATCTGTTTTTTTTTCTAAATATGGTCCCTCCTTATCTTCAAACTCCAAGGTCTCATTTTTTTCTTCTATGGTATGGCAATTGGACCTACCATCATCTTCTTCATGTGAAAAAAAAGTTTGGAAAGATTTGCGTATTTATTTGACAATTTCTTTACAAAAAAAAGAAGTAATTGTTTTCCATTTTCTTAGTAGACATATTATAAATTATGGATAATACATCAATTACATGTCTCATACCATTTGCTTTTGTTTCTATTGTTTTTCCGAACTTTGCACTCTCCTCCAGCTAAAAAAAATATAAATTTTATTGAAAGGATGTTCTATTTAATTCATTGTCTTTTTTAGCATTCACTTTCTACAATTATGGAATTTGAATCCATGTCCTCGCACTTTTTAGTAGAATGTAATAACCACCAAGACATTATTTGGTTGATTTCGTTTAATTCATTGTGGAGACTGCAAATGTTGTTGTTAGCTATTGCAACGAAATTTTTCTAGATTGTTTTTGGCACTTCAGATATTCTTACAATTGTCGTTAGTAATAGTATAGTTTAAATTATTTAACGAATTACATAAAGCAATTGTACAATGTAAATTTGATTGAGCAAAGCAGTGTACATGGTGAAAATATAATAGGATAATTTTATAAAAATCAAATAAAATTAAAATAATTTTTCTTAAAATGTTTAGAAAAAGTTTTTCCGTGAAAAACTCTAACTAGCTAGAGAAAATCTAGCGATCGAAATATGGTGCTTTTAAAAAATATAAAAGACGATTGATAAGAGAGTTATTAGAATATAATAAAAGTTATGAAGCTCTGTTTATAAACAATCCAAAAGTTTTTTACTCCAAAATGAATTCATGACATTTCAAAAGTATAGTTAATTCATTTATGTATTTATGTGAAAGAAAACTTGACAACGTCCATAAAAAGAGACAAAACATACACTTACACTCAAAAGAAAAACAAAACACTTGGAATAAATGAGACAATAAAATGATCGGCGTATACATCTATTATCATTTCAAAGTTTTTTTAATGGTGTCCGTTTTAACTTCAATTTGACAAGCTAAGTGATAATCTGTGAACTGATCTAAGCTTATTCAATGGCTGGAATTGTCTCAGCTAAGCCGCAAGGTAGGAAATAGTTAGGATAGAAGTTGTTGGTGACCCCTCTTTGATGTCTGAGCCAATTAACAGAACTTCGAAGGATAAAGATTAAATTAAATTGTACTTTTTAATGAAGTTATGTTATTTGGTTAGATAAAGAAGTAGGATTTTACCATGCTTTAGCAGGACTCAACTATTCAAGAATAACAACATAACTATATAAGTCGTTTCATTTAGGAATATTGAAAACTTAGAATGAAAGTTGAGTGGATGCGATGTATAATTAGTTCGCAGACGCAAACTATATACTTAAATAGAGTTGCTATTCGATTAAGAATGTTTTATACAGAACGAGGAAAGTCCAAACCTATAACATAGCACTATGCGAAAGCTAAAATCATCCCACGGTTATAATTCATATATCGAGTTTTATATCCAAAACTAATAATTTTAAAGTATTGTTTTCTTATTAATTCTTTTATAGATTATTTGATCCTTGTATCATAATTCTTGAAGAAACTTTCTTGAAATATAAGTACATAGACTTTGTACACCTAACAATATTTTGCAGTTATGATCATAATCAATTAAATTATATAATATTCGTATATATGTCGCAAAATTATGAAACCCCTCAAAATAAGGTTAGTTGACTTTTGTAAAACGTGACCGACGTGCACCGCCATGCCACGTAGGATAGTATGGCGGTGCTCAGGTGGTCCTCCCGGAGGTTAGAGAGTCAAAGCATTTTAATTAGCTCAAAACAAATTAGTTCAGGAGATTTTGCTTGACTAAGTCATGAAGGGGGAGTGAAAAATAAATAAGATATTGGAAAAGTAAAAAAATAAATCCATATGTATTTACACGTTTTGTATTTTGAGTATATTAGGGAAAACATTTATAGTAGTAATACGAACACTTATTGCAAAATCTACAATACATACGCTAAAGATAAATAATACTATTAATTTAGCTCTTGTAAATCATCACAAATTTCCTCATATGTGAATCTCGAATTTATCATTAAATTCAAACTAAAAGTATATTCCAACTTAATAGCTTTAACTTTGAACTTGTTACACAACACAAAATAATATATCTACATCCGAACAAGATATCTCCATATAATTTTTATAGATGTAGAATGAAAAAAATATTTACATTCTAGGTAAGATTTGTGCTAAACATAATTGGGTTGAATGTGCATTGAATTTGGTGAGATTGTATAACATCGGGGTTTAATACCATGTATACATTAACTACGTAGTTATTGTCCGTGTTAGGCACTGATCGTTATGCTTTACAGTAATTGATTTCGGTTCAGTCTCTTCAGTAAATGCACTTCAATTCAGTTTAGTTTAGTTTAGTTCAGTAGTATCCAATTTAGTTCAGTTCAGACATGATCTTAGTCCAACGTTCGCACATAAAACACATCGCTTTAAAATGTGTCATGAATATATTAAATCCACACTTTATTCAGTAAATCACTCTCCACGTTTGATGTGAGACCTAGTTCATTTTTAATCTCAATCTTCACAATTATGACTTCTTATTTTGATGCCAACCATTTCAAACCGGATTGCTTCATAATGGATCTACAACCCTCTGTGTGAGATAACATCATCACTAGTTAATTGTAAAGCTTATAAGACTTTATGCGCGAGGATGAAAAAGTTAGAGTTCACTATCGTCTCAAAATATCAATTTCTCAATAATTATTCTTCTGTTTTGAGTATATAATACTGTCGTAACGCGTATATGTATGTATTTTGTTTTCAAACAAACCATACTACATCTACAATAAAATAAAATAAAATTAAACATGTTAATGTTGCTTCTATAAAATAATAATTATTGATTTTTATTTCTATATAAATTAATGCCACGCAATATTTTAATCAAGTAAGAGTTGACATTGCAATTCTAATAGAAAATATTATCTTTTTGAATAAATATAGAAAAGAAATAATGTTATCTTCTAGATCATTCCTAGGTCAAGTTTCATATAATGTGGTGTCCATTTCCTTTATCTTAAGTCTTAAAAGGAGACAAACAAACATGGAGTAATAGAGAGTTAGGTTGTTCATGTAGAAATTTGAGGCATCATCCAGACTGGATTTATGATTAAAATAAGATAACATGAAATACATGCAAAGCTAGAACTTTTCAGTAATAATGGTTAAAACAGTAATGAAATGATCAATTAAGGTTTGCTTTTGTGGTAAAAAATCTCGTATCAGTTAAATCAGGCTTTGGATTCAAGTCATGGTGTATATAAGAAACTTCTTTCGGGAAAAAGTTCGAGTATACAGGTGAATATATCATTATAAGCAAACTTTTTTGGAGAGAAAATTCACTGAAAATATAATCTACATATCATAATAATAGTGGATTTTGACAATTTACAAAGTGTATCACTAATGCAAGTTTAAAAGTAAATATATCATCATAAGAAAATTTGGAAGATAAATATGTGAGTTTAAACAATTTAAGTGGTCAATAGATTACTTTAAGTAAGTTCATGAAACTAATGAGACACTCTTTAAATTTAAAGAATCAATATATTTTTTAAACCAAGTGCAACAAACTGTTGATATATTACACTCGTGTTTTTCACAATTCAAATAAATTTACCTAAAATATCATTAAATTAGAGAAAGTTAACTATTAATTTGTTTTCATGTAACATATAAAAAGAATTTCAAGAACCCATATATAGTCAAATCATTGAGCACGATACAAATACACAAATCGCCAAATCTACTTAAATGTAACACATGCTATTGACTTGTTAATGTTGGATGATAATACGACACACGTGGATAACACGGATAACGCAGTAACATGGATAAATTTGCTCCTAGCTCTAACGTTAAAGATAGAATTGTGTCATTAGCGTTAAGGATATTAACTACTCGTTACTGTCAATGTTACAAATATTTGTGCGCCTTATAAAAACAACAATAACAACAATAATAGTCCGATGTTAACTACTCAAAATTATTAGTTGTAAATTGTATTGTTCATTTGGGCTTAGGTTGGGCCATATGCAGGCCCAGTCGGATATATTAATCCTCCTAGCTCGGGTGAACTATAAAATATCAAACTCCAAAATGTAACCAACAAAAACTCTCAATTCAATTCGCCTAGCCCAACCACAATATTATGTTTATCTACTGATTTGAATAAATTAGTTTATCATTAACCAATGCAATTCAAAACTTTATATACTAGCTTATGTGTGTATTTTTGTGAATTTAATTCCTTATTTTTTTCTTTCATTATTATCATGCTTTACTTGTTCTATATTATTAAGTGATAATATTCGTCCATAAAAAAGATAAATAAAAAAAATTCTATGATCGCGCTTGATTAAATTGTAATTAACATATAAGTGTAGAAATTAAAAATGACATAGTCCTAAGTCCATAAGAGCTAAGAACTACAACCAATTATATACATCAAAGTGTAATTTATGTAGAATGATTTTAGACATCTAAACGTTGAAAGGGTTCGGCTCTTGAATAACAAACTCAAAAGAGTGTTACTCATTTTACTTATTGTTGATATTGGATTTTTAACAGTTTTTATATAAAATGAAATTTCATATATAGTTGTAATTGTATTATAAAAGGAAAAGAGCGAGAATAAGAACACGTCCATCAATATTTGGGAGAACATTTTTCACATTTTCATGTTATAGCAGGGATAAACTCCCCGTCTCTGTCTAGTATCTACACCTTGCAAGATGGAAATCCGCGAGTTTTTATTCTGTAAACTCGATATAAAAAGGGTGTTGTTAATCGCAGCCCACTTTTGGGTAAATGCAGCCCACTTTTTCCAAAAATGCCCTTTTCATTTGGATATGGATTTAAGACAAAACCAAACTCATTCTCAAACTCTCTCAAAACTAATATAAGGAATTAAATTCAAAAACTACAAAAAAACTCATGTCGATGCCGTTTAATTCTCCGGAACGGGACAATAATGGAGATTCATCGGATAACGACGTAAGAAAAATGAAATTACGTAAAAAAAATAATTCCACCAATGGTTTACTCTAATCGGTTTTCAAAAACGTTTGAGCCATGGTCGAAACGTTTTTGAAAAACGATTGAGCCATGGTGGAAGCGGTTCTGAGAACCATTTCGACCATGGCTGAAGTGGTTCTGAGAAACGCTTCAACCCAGGTTGAAATGGTTCTCAGAACCGCTTCCACCATGGCTCAATCGTTTTTCAAAAACGTTTCGACCATGGCTCAAACGTTTTTGAAAACCGATCAACTTTAAAAAAAAAAATGTTGGTCATAGAACTGCATCGCATTCTCTTAGTTCGATGATCCTGAAAAATTGAGTTTTTTTTCCAAGTCCAGGGAGTCATCGAACTAAGGGAATTCGATGCAGTTCTATGCAATTTTTGGGACAGTCGGTTTGTTGGCCATAGAACTGCATCGAATTGTCTTAGTTCGATGATCCTGAAAAATTGAGTTTTTTTCCAAGTCCAGGGAGTCATCGAACTAAGGGAATTCGATGCAGTTCTATGCCTTTTTTTGGACAGTCGGTTTGTTGGCCATAGAACTGCATCAAATTCCCTCAGTGCGATGAATTCTGAAACTTTAATCAAAATCTTGTCTAAACGAACTCAAACCCAATTCCATAACATGTTAATACCTAATTAAACAATTAACGAGTTCAAAATATTAAATTAAATAAATTTCAATTTTTTTTTGTTCTAATCGGATCTGAGATCCGTTTCTACCAAGGTGGAATCGGATCTCAGATCCGATTCCACCAATTCTGGGCGGGGAAATTCAATTTTATTTTTTTAAATGCTTTTAATTGATTCTCGTACCTTTTTCTTGCAAACCTTGTCGTGTTTTCTCGAGTTCGTATTTCTCTCCATGTTTCTGAATGTGAGAAGGAAAAAAAAGAAGAGTTGTGGGAGTTTTTTCAAATTTAGAGATTGGAGATATAGTTTCAAATGAAAAGGGCAAAATTGGAAAAAGTGGGCTGTATTTACCCAAAAGTGGGCTGCGAATAGCTCTTCACATATAAAAATGTCAAAAATAATTTATAAAAAGTATTATTTTAATAATTTAACATTTTGATCATATGAAGAAAAGTTTCTGTCATAATCTTAGGAGACAACATGGATACAACAATGGTAAAACTGAAAAAAGGGTAGAGATGTTTGTAAATATTATTTTTTCCTTTTTCTTTTCAAGAAACAAAAATACAATCTCACTATGTTATTTTGTGGTCGGCCCAATTTAATTATGTCCAGTATGGTGGGCTGGATTTAATAAAACATATTAGTTTGGCCTTTTGTATATAAACCCACTAGCCCTATTCATATTAGCATATTCATTAAAGATAAGGTGTAGGCTATAGTGACTTTGTTTTTGAGTTACTTTGTTTGTATTTTGCTTTATTCACCATTAGATCACTTTTTACCCCATGATCTAATGGTGGACAAAACAAAGTAATGATTACTTTGTAGAAAACAAAGTGACCATAAAATTTCCCTAAGGTTAATATTTGTATAACATTTCATTAAAGATAATATTTCCTTCATATTATTACTATATACAAAGAATTCAAGAATACTTAGATTAAAATGTTTTGTTTTTGCTTTATTACAAAACTTTGAATGAGGTTTAAGCATATTCTTCATTTGGGCTGACAAACATATTTACTTTTACTGCCTACTGTAAAACGATTTGCGTTGTTCAATAAATTCTTATTCTTCTTTATTTTAATTTTTAAATGAACCACAAAAGCAAAAGAAAAGACATTAGTTGTGACCAAAAAAATGAAAAGACATGAGTTTGTGATTAATTTTAGAATCTCATTAAATTTTTATAATTACGTTAAAAAGTGATTTTTAGTTACCTAATTGATAAACTATACTATATATCATGCGTATCGCGTTATTCCACAATAAATTGATGACACATTAATATTTTAGTATTAATGTGATTGTCATGTTATATATACAAATCAGTCATTTTCAACGTGTTTATCGTGTCATTACTTTATATTTTCTTTTTGTGTGTTACTATTATTTTGAAAAAAAAAAATAACAAATACATTTATTTGCAAATTGTGCAACTAAACCACATTCCTTTAATAACACCAATATTTTTTTTCACATAAATATACCTTCTCCACAAAATAAAACTATTATAAGAATATGTATTTGTTTTTCATCTTGATTTTCTTTTTTACTTTTTTTATTTATCTAAACAGTAAATCTACATAGGAACAAATATAGATCGGTTTCAAATTTGTTGTACCAAAGTATGTTTAGCAATAGCTTTTTAATTATTGTACCAAACTATGAGTGTATTTATATGTATATTGTTCGAATTTCATTTTTTTTTAATTGTCCGTTTTTCCATACTCTTAAACCTATAATACCGCTAAAACGGCGTCGCATAACCACATCACTACAACCTCTGCAATAAAAAAAAAACCCCCGAAGAAATCAAGAAGACAACACAAAAACCAAGTCAACCTCCCACTTACTTCTGCTCACTCCAAAATTCAATCACTAAACCCTAAAATCACCCTCAAATCCCTCTTTTTCAATCAAATTTTTCTTCCCCAGCTCAATGAACAGAAGATTGGGAAATATCTTAAGATACACAGTGACAAAAACGGTGCTGTTTTCAAGGTCAGTGTTCTTTTTTGCTCTGTTTCTTCAAACTTAAAGTTTGGTTTTTGATTTACTAATTTGTGTTTTAATTTGTTAAACAGAGTAGTTTAGTGGATTAAAGTAGTGGGTTTGGATCAAAACATGGAAAAGAGTCGAGCTTTTTATGTGGGTCTTGTTCTTTTGCTACTTGCCGTTGACTGTTGTTTTCTTGATTTGAAGGTAAGCAAAGATTTTCTTTATATGCTTCAAATTTTCGGGGTCCTTGTTCGTGTCGTGTTAATTATATGTTTAGTGTTAATGGGATTAATGATAAGTTCATAACCCGACTTGAGGTTGTTATGTCGTTGTATCGTGTTAACTATTTGTTTAGTGTCAAATGGATTAATGATAAGTTCATAACCTGACTTCAAGTTGTTATGTTTGTTTTCGTGTTAATCTAATCGAGTTAGTGTAACTTTTTTTATGTATTTATATGTGTTAATGGTGATCATTAAAAGCTTTAGTCTAAAGGTGACGAAGGATCCTAGCTGAACTTTGTCCAAAAAGTCGATTGGCTATGAGAAGATCACTACTGTGAACAAAGGCACCCTAGGCGCCTAACATTGAGAATCCTTTTTGGAACTATTGGACCGCTTAGCTACTCAAAATCCGACTTGTGTCTGACTAGTTCCCCTGGCTAATCCCCGACTAGTCCTTGATGGTTTCTAGCCGCCTGACTAATACCTAATGAATTTTACTACACTGATGAAGATATTTACTTTTAAGCGTGTTTAAAATGACATGTTTGTCTCTTGAATTTAGTTGAAGTGATGAATTGACTCTTAAAGTTGCTTAATGTGATATAAGCTTCAACTTACTGAAATTGCCTCTTAAGGTGTCGCACATTGTTAGGAGTTTACTCATGTCACTTGAACCAAGTTTGGGGAAAATGAGACATCCTTAAAATTCAACGTGGCAACCGGTTCTTTAGGCTAAGTTCATGGCCCTTATTGTATTCATCATGTTTAAAAATATAAGAGGATATAGCAATACTTCGTAACTATCCAAAAGTTCGACATGGAATATGTTTTGCAAATTTCCAAATGCAGTTATACTTGGATGACATATAACAATGTGGAGAATATAAAAGTAATCTCTAATATTTGTGTCATTTTTGAATTAACAGTTAACCCTAACCGAACCAAAACGAATTGCGTGTCAAGCTAAGAATGACTCGTTACATGTTTAATAAAACACTGATCTGTTGAACTCGTGTTGGATTCTTATTGTGTTGTCTTGTCAGGTTATGTACACGTTTGACACCTCTATATTATTGAAATAGGTCAATGTATTGGTAAAAGCTGATTCGGAAGACCCAAAAACAAATAAGAAAAAGGGTTCAACTGAGCAAACAAGTGTCTCAAACTCAAACACAGTTTCAGGTTCTAATACTGCTGACAAAGAAAAGAAAAACACAGCATCTCAACTGACCAAGTCAGAGGAGAAAATTCATGATAATGTTGATGGGAAAGAGAACAACGGAAGCAATAACAATGAGGATAAAAACGGGTCCAAGAAAACAGGCAATGTCGAAAACGAAATTACCAAATCGAAAGAGAAGAAGAAACCTGAAGCAGAGAGTGACGGTCATGAAAAGAAGAACATAATGCCCAAAGAGAAAAGCAAGGAAGCGGATTCTGATGTTTCTGTAAAAGATTCTCATGTGGAAGACTGTGATCCGTCTAATAAGTGCATCGATGATGAGAACAAGTTCTTCGCTTGTTTGAGAGTTCCTGGAAATGGTATGTTTTCAATTACTGCAATTTCTGCATATTGATCCCGAATTTGCTTAAGTTAGTTCTGCTGCATTCGAGGTCTATGGACATGGAGTTTGCTAGACACTTCATGCATAAAACCAACCGTGTGATGTTTCAGTTTCAGACTATGTTAATGGAACATCCAACAATAGTCAAGTTCCGGTTATTATTGTTGCGCCAACGAAGCTCCACGAGCATTCACGTTTAACCTAAGTTAGAGCTAACATCGCACGGTTTTACATACGGTGTTTAAATTTGCTCTCTCCAAGAACCATCGGGCTAGTTTTGTTGTATCGTTTTCCCTCTGCTAGGAATGGTTTTAGCGAAATTCAGTCAACTTTTGTTGTTTACTGTTGTTCGGTGTTTGTTCTTGCTGGTAGTGGTAGATGTTAGCTGATTTTTCTTCCAGATATAAGCACTGATTTCTCAATTCTAACAAAACAACAAAAAAGGTGTTAGAATCTAACGAGCACTCAACTAAAGTATATGGATTTTATTGACATGAATGAATCAAAATTTTGTGGTCACTGGCTGTGGCATTTAAGCCCTTGATTTTACTTGATGTTCTCTCTTTTATTTGTCGATTATCCGTGAAAACATTGAGGACTCGAGATATTTTCTTTTTGAGTTGATGGATTTTGCACTGTTGACTTTTGTTAGGAGATCTGCAGTATTCACTTTTGGTACAGAATAAAGTGAAAAAGCCCCTTGTTGTTGCTATATCTGCTCCAGATTTTGTTAAGCTAGAGAAAACTGAAATTCAACTCCTACCAGAAGCAAACCAGAAGGTATTTGATCAACTATAAGTGTACTTTGTGTTTTATTAGTGTCGCAGTATTTGATCATGTTCGATCTTTTAGGTCCGTGTTTTAAATATGTTGAGAAAACCCGGATTCTGTTAACCAGAAAGTAGCAGTCATCAATAACCTCTGCATTCTGTTTTGAAAATTCCGACAACAATGATACGGGTTCATGACATGAAGTTAATATAAACTTTTGTGAGTTAATGAAGTTGTCGGAACTTTCAGCATCGAGCATGATTCTTTTCATTTATACGCGTACTATGCGATTGATTGTTTTATGTATGTTACAGTATTTGATCATGTTCCATCTAATACGTCTATTTTGTTAATATATTAAGATAACCCGGAATCTCTGCATCTGTTCAGGTGGAAGTTTCTATCACAAAGGGAGGGAGCGAAAACCTGATCCTTCTAAAGGCTGGGAATGGTCACTGCAACCTCGATATAAAGCATTTGCTACCTGAAAATGCTGACAACCTCGTCAACCCGGAAAAGTCTTCTTACGTTAACTTCATATCACGACCCCGTACGATCATCGTCTTATCCTTTGCAGCACTCCTAGTACTAGCTGCAGGTTGCGCATTCATAAGCTTCCGAAAGAAGCAACTCTCGGCTGCCAGTGGGGTTAAGTACCGGAGATTGGACCCAGATCTGCCAGTTTCGGGCGGAGTAAAAGCAGAGCCCGAAAATAACGAAGGATGGGATAACAGTTGGGGTGATGATTGGGACGATGAGGAGGCGCCAAAAACGCCATCGATGCCTCTCACGCCAAGCCTTTCTTCTAAAGGCCTCGCCTCGAGACGATTGACTAAAGAAGCATGGAAAGATTAGCCTGTAAACAAGGGGAAAAGAAGAGGATAGTATCAATACTCACCATTTTTCATACTTTTTTTTTGTTTCTTTAGAACTTTTAATATTTTTCCTTTTTTCTTTTCAATCTTACTTTAGTTTACTACATTATTTTGGTATTATTGAAGGTCCATTTGATCGATTAATTAATAGCATAAGTTGTTATTAGAAGTGATCATGGACCCGGATATCTGTCCGCCTTGCCAGGTATATACGTCTAATATTAGTCGGGTTTGGAGAAGATAAATTTATATTAGTTTGCCTAATTCTATCTGTTTTTAGTCGGGCTTGAGATTTATAAACATATATCGGTCTCGCATGAGTTCAAATTTTATGATTGTAAAAAGTAGATGGTAAAAAAATATAAAAAAAAAATCTCTATAAATTTCAAATGAAAAATTTGTAAGATGGGGATGATTGAGTTGGGCTTGGAATTTAATTTTTCAAGTCCAGCCCCGGGTTCAGTTAAATGGATGTTGGGCTGGGCTGTGCTGGGCTAAGTTAGTTTGTGTATTTTAAATATGGGTCTGTGAGGCCTGGTCCAGTACACCCATGAACAATAGTACTAAATTCTCAAGAGCCCTAATAATTCCCAAATGGTCTTTTGAGATGGTATTATATTTCCTACAGACAAAATACACGAGCATTCGAATCATGATAATCTTATTTATGATAGAATATCATTGCATGATTGAATGAGGATGAGCCAGTTATACATATTTCCAGTTCAGAAAACATTACATTTGTAAAAGACGTTTAAAGTTAAATTTTTTTCATGATCTCTAACAACTATGAAACATAGCCACACCAACTCTGGTGAGTTATTGAACATATTCTTGAGTGGACTCGTCATGTTAGTCGTTCGATGGGCTTATTTTAAAAGTTTAACTACCCTAAATTTTTATGGTATTTTAGCAGCTTCATGACCTTGCTTGAACCGTGACTAATTTATTTCTCAACCCAATAAAGGATTATGTATGCACCACAAATAGAACGAGACACGAAAAAAGAAAGATTAATGAATTTTTTTCGTAATTCTCTAAACACGAAAACTTTTTTCATTTAAATCGCTACATCTCTTTTATTATTTTCCGTATTCATGTTTTTGTTCTACTATTATGAAATACGTTGTCTCACGTTTTCTCCACTTCTCTTGCGGCAATTAGAAAGTTCATCGAATACAGTTTACTAACTTCAAACAAGTTCACAAAACTATTAGAAAATGTTGGGATTAATTAAGATATGGATCTAATTAATCCGACCCGTCCGAAATGGAACGGGTCAAGCTCATCTAAGAGGAATAAGTGATTAGGAAGCCCATTAGGTTAGATGGAGAAATTAGGGTTTCTCCACCTATAAATAGGCTTAACCCTAATCACAATATGTGACAAGTAAGAAAGAGAGACGTCGGAGCTCTGCCTCTATACGACCGAGCCTCCCTTACCCATCTCTCTCGTTCTTCGCTCTTAGTCTGTGGATCAACAAGACTTCTCCGGTTAACACCGTGTGGTCGTCTTTATCCGGTGATACAAGATCGTGGTGCTAAGATCCGCTTCCGCTACCGCTTCCGCTACTCTGAGAGACTTGCTGGTTCTGCTATATATAAGGTACGCCCGAACCCGTTATCTCATATGGATTAGTATGCCGGGCTAATCCCTTCATTGGTATCAGAGCCACAGATCTTGTATTCTGTGATTTCTGTATCCATAGATGAAGAAATCGTGGGATCATTCGAAAGAATGATCGATTGCTGCTGTGCTTATAGGATCTTGATTGTGTTCTTGATATTTCTGATATGAACATGGTACTTTGATAAGGTTTTAATCAGATCTGATAAAAGGCTTTTTAATCTGATAGAAAGTCTTTAATCTGACAAATGGTTTTTAACCTGATTCAAAAGTTTTATCAAAAAGTGTGTTTTTGATTCTCTGAAAGCGATTGAAACTCGATTGAATCCATTTTCTTATTGTTTTTCGGTATGGTACAGATCTGATCTGTGTTTTTTGACGATTAGGGTTTACTAAAATTGTATTCTGAATCGTCAAAATTCTTTAATTCGCCGAAAACGCTGCTGTAACTGTCTGAAAAATGATTTCGACACGTTTTTTGTGAAAACCGACTCCACCATCATGCTCAGGGACCCTAAAAACCCTAGGTTTCATATATTTTAATAGGCGAACGGAGGTCTGGAAGTTGGAGCGTGGCTTCCACTCTCCTCTCTTCTTCCAGCGACTCCCCGAACCGCCCAGGGCGCGTGGGGGCGCGTGAAGAGGCTTCCAGAGCCCGTTTTAGGCCCAATTTTTGGCAGATCACTTTAAAACATTATTTTGGATTTTCTGGAAATTTTTGGGAATTTTTGGACAGACGGTTTTACAACCTCTTCTTTGTCTCTTATCCCGAACTAGTCCAAAACTGCGAAAATTTGTTTTCTACTTTTCCAAAATTGAGAAAAATGAGTTTTTTTCACTATAACTTTTTCGTGATATGGATGCTCTTATCGATCAAAATGAGTTTGATTGTTGGAATTAGTTTGTGTATGAGTACGCTGACTTTTTTCCCTCTTTGTTGTATAAGACAGCAATGGCGGGCACCATTTTCGTGCCAATAGTACCTAGGACCCAAGCCCAAAAAGCTGCCAGGAAAAGATTCCGCGACAAGTTAAATCGTTGCAGGATGGCTCCCACATCCAGATGGGATGATGCTGATGCTATTGTGCGTCACTTGGTTAGAGTCCAAAACCTGATGCAGTGTTGTATAAACTACAACGGACTCAAAGATAAAGTTCTCCGCTTTGGAGCGGTGGAAAGATCTTTGATCAAAGTCCCGAGGCTTAAAGAGTTGTACGTAGAATGTTATTGTAAGTCTGAAATGGACTACAAGAGATCCATTCGACTCTTTATGGATGACCTCGATGAGCTGGGCGTTTCCTACCCATTGGGGCGTAAGGGAATGGTCTTGAGATCTGGAAATGCGATCCAGACTCCTCACTATGGGAGAGGGCGTGAGCACTTGCATAGAACCTTCACAAAACAAATGCGTTACGACGTGTTTTGTTCTTTCCCAAAGAGGGTTCGTCGAGATGGTTTTAACCCGAAGAATTATGAGTAGTTCTCTTCTGGTTTTATGGAGTTGTGTTTTGCAGCTAGTTTTTGTTTTTAGGATTCTAGAGTTTCATATGATAACTTTTGAGTTATATTTTGTTTCATTGCTTTCAGAACAAGTAGCTCGTTTTTGGTTTGTGGATTCAATTTTTGATTGAATGACAATTTTGGTTATTTTCTTTAAATGGTTTTTGATTAGTTGGGTTCAACGAGCTGCTTAATTGGATTTATGTTTTCAATTACCGATGTTTGCTTTTCTATATCTTGTTGAACCTAGTAGTAGGACTAGCCTGAAAAGAAAGCACTATGAACTCAAAGTCATCAAAATTCCATGATAACCACCTTTTGTAAAAAGTTACAATATCTTGTTACGCGAGGTAACATAAAATTCTCTAAGCATAAATATCTACCTAATAAGCTAACCATTAAAGTGTAAAGGGTAATTTGAGCCATTCCTATATGGTCTCATTTTCGATTTGAAATTTAATATTAACCTTTTTAGATAGATATAGGTTGCTAAGAGAATTCATTGCGTGTATTGAACCTTTTTAGACTTCTTAATAAGACGTGCAATTCCATTGTAGATTTGTCAACAATGGCTACAGCTAGAAAGTCGATCGTAGCTGAACTTAACAAAGACCTGAAACTGAACGGGGACAACTATGATGTATGGGGAATTAAGATTAAGTATGTGCTGGAAGAACAAGAGGTTCTAGACACCTTGGAAACAGTCATGGCTGTGCCCGAGGAAGGCGTTACTGCTCAGCATCGAAGAGATAGAGAAGCTTATACGGCATGGAAGAAGAGAGATTCTACTGCCCGTATCATTCTCTTAAGTTCGATGCATGATGACTTCACTCGACAGTTCTGTAAGTTAGAGAATGCAAAAGCCCTGTGGGACTCCTTGCAGGAGAAGTTCGGAGGTGTGTCTCTGACTAGGCTCCGCTCTCTTACTATCAAATTTGATACTTACAAGAAGAGACATGATCATACAATGAAAAAGCATTTGAGAGAAATGCAGAACATGATCAGTGAACTCAGTGAAGCAGGTCATGTGTTGACCGAGGAGCAGAAAGTTCAAGCTGTTATCCGTTCTTTACCGAACAGTTGGGAGCATATGAAGATGCACCTGACACACACCGAAGGTGTTACCACATTCGATGCTGTTGTTCACCACCTCGAACTCGAGGAGGATCGCCTCGCATCGATCAAGGTCAATGCTGAAGCTCACTATGTTGGTTCCAACTCCAGTGGGAGGCGTCCAAAGGCTCAAGGCCAGAAGCGTAAGCGCTCAAATGGCAGGGGTAAAGAACTGGTGAAAGAGCAAAGGAAAGCAGAAAGACCCAAAGAGAAAAAGCACAAGAACAGAAGGAAGACAAACGTTTCTCGCGTGAAATGTTTCAATTGTCAACTCAAGGGGCATTATGCAAACGAGTGCACTGCTCCCAAGGTACGTTCAAACTCATGTGTGAGTGAACTTTACGTATCTAGTACTGTTCTTATGACTGAGCATGATCCTTTGTGGGTCGTTGATTCAGGTGCAACAGACCACGTGACGAAAGATAGAGATGCTTTTGTCGAGTTCCGACGGATTCCAGTCGGATCAAGGTGGATCTATGTAGGCGACAACTCAAGAGTTGAAGTCCTAGGAATCGGCACATGTGAATTGCGATTGCGTGAAGGCCAAACCCTAGTCCTACATGATGTTCTCTTTGCTCCCAAGATTCGAAGGAATTTAGTTTCTGTAACTTCTTTATTAAGGATTGGTTTCAATTTCCTTTTTGCTCATAACAGTTTAAGAATTTGTTTGGATGACCAATTTTATGGTCAAGGATATGTGATGAATGGTTTGACAATTTTGGATATTGATCATCGCAATAAATCTTTTTCCTATTCTACTACTTCTTCTTCTTCTTATGTGAATGATAAAGATGTTAGTTTATGGCATGCTAGGTTAAATCACATCGGTCAAGACCGAATGAAACGTCTAGCTAAAGAAGGATTACTAGGCGGTATACGAAGTGTCGAATTACCACCTTGTGAACCTTGCCTAAAAGGAAAGATGCATAGAAAACCATTTGGTAAAGGTACTAGGGCAGAACTTCCATTACAATTAATACATTCTGATGTATGTGGTCCAATGAACGTGAGGGCAAGGCATGGAGCCTACTACTTCATCACTTTCATAGATGACTGTACTAGGTATGGTCAAATCTACTTGATGGCTCACAAGTCTGAGGCACTAGGTTGCTTTAGAAAGTTTATGAACCTTGTTGAGAACCAACTAGACAGAAAGATCAAAGTTCTGAGAACCGACAGAGGTCGGGAATACCTCTCTGAGGAATTCAAAACTTTGTGCGATGAAAGGGGAATTGAACATCAGTTGTCCATTCCATATACTCCGCAGCAAAACGGTGTTGCCGAGAGGAGAAACAGAACTCTTCTCGATATGGTCAGGTCTATGATGGCTCAAGCAAGTTTGCCCATTTCCTATTGGGGAGATGCCTTGCTAACAGCCACATATGTACTTAACCGAGTACCCTCCAAGACTGTCACTTCCACTCCATATGAGTTGTGGACCGTCCGCAAACCTGACTTAAGTGTGCTTAGGCCATGGGGTTGCACTGTTTTCGCTCATGATACTTCAAGTAAATTTGGGAAATTAGGCCCAAGAGGCAAGAAGTGTGTCTTTATAAGATACCCTGAAGTATCCAAAGGATATGTCCTAGTGGGAGAAAATGCAGAAGGTCGAGTGACTGAAATCGAATCCCGAGATGTAGTGTTCTTGGAAAACGAATTTCCTGCCATTGGACAAGTGGACAGAGATCAACCCTTGTTTGAGGAACTTGATTCGAACGGACCTCTCCATTCGAGTGGGAGGAATACTGAGGAAAATGCAATTGATCTTGACAATGGTCTAGATCAAGATCCTATTCTTAATTATGATAGAGAAATGGATCATATCCCTCAGAATGTTTCGAATGTGACAGATCCTAATGCAAGTGGGAGCGAGTTTCTTGACTCAAATGAGAATAAGGAACTTAGCATAAGAGAAAGAATTCCGGGTTATGATGAATATATGAGACATGTTTATCAAGACCGAGAGGAATCGCGTCAAACAAAACGACAAAGGGTCAAGCGCCGTCGATTTGGTATCGAAGGCGAAGCTCTCCTTATCACCCCAAGTGATGAAGCTGAGCCTAAAAATGTTAGTGACGCACTCTCTTGTCCTGAAAAAGATAAATGGAAGAAAGCAATGGAAGAAGAAATGGATTCCATGAAACTCAACCAAGTTTGGGAACTGGTTGATCTGCCAGAGGGAAGAAAAGCTGTTAAGAACAAGTGGGTTCTTAAAGTAAAGCGAAAGGCTGACAACAGTATCGAAAGATACAAAGCTCGCCTGGTCGCTAAGGGCTTCACACAACAGGAAGGGATAGACTATGAGGAGACCTTCTCACCTGTTGTGAGGTTTACATCTATCAGGCTAATACTGGCAATTGTTGCAAGTTTAGACCTAGAGCTACATCAAATGGATGTTAAGACTGCTTTTCTCAATGGAGAATTGAACGAAGAAATCTACATGGATCAACCTGTAGGTTTTGTCGTTCCAGGATGCGAACAAAAGGTTTGCAAGTTGAATAAGTCAATCTATGGCCTGAAACAGTCTTCGAGGCAATGGTATATTCGATTTCATAATCAGATGATCTCGAATGACTTCAAGATACTTGAAGAGGACCATTGCGTATATATAAAACGCTCAGGTAGAAAATTTGTCATTCTGTCTCTATATGTAGATGACATCCTCATAGCAGGAAATGACATTGCTTTTGTAAACCAAATCAAATCTTGGTTAAGCTCAAGTTTTAAGATGAAAGATATGGGCGAAGCCGCATACATTCTTGGAGTTAAGATTACAAGAAATCGTTCAAAGAAACTGTTGGCATTGTCTCAAGAGACTTATATCAACAAAGTAATTGAACGCTTTGGTATGGCAGGCTGCAAACCCGTAGACAGCCCAATGACTAAAGATGTCACCCTAAGTACTGAAATGTGTCCCCAAACACGAAAGGAAAAGGAACGAATGAAAACAGTTCCTTATGCAAGCGCCATAGGTAGTCTCATGTATGCAATGTTGTGTACTAGACCCGATATCTGTCACGCCGTTGGGATGGTGAGCAGATACCAGTCCAATCCTGGACAAGCACATTGGACCGCAGTTAAAAGGATATTGAGATATCTTAGAGGTACTGCGGATTATTCTCTATGCTATCAAGGCAAAGACCTGAATCTCAGAGGATACACGGATGCTGATTGGGCAGGTGACTTGGATGAGAGGAAATCCACATCTGGCTACGTGTTCTTGCTTGGCAACGGTGCCATCTCATGGAGTAGCAAGAAACAGACATGTGTAGCACTGTCCACAATGGAGGCTGAGTATGTTTCGTACTCGTCAGCAGTTCAAGAGGCGGTGTGGTTGAATAGGTTCTTAAACCACATTGGTGTGAGCAAATCCGCCGCTCCAGTCATAGTTAATAGTGATAGTCAATCTGCTATTGCTTTCGCTAAGGATCAAAGGTTCCATAGCAAGGCCAAGCATATAGAGATAAGGTATCACTTTGTCAGGGACTTAATTGCACGCAAAGAAGTCAGTGTGAAGTACATTTCCACTCATGACATGGTTGCTGATCCCCTTACCAAACCTGTCAAGAGAGATGTTTATGTCAAACATATTAGATCCCAGGGTTTGAGAAGGATCTAAATTGTACTTCTATTTTTCAATGTTAAATGAACTTGAATTATCAATAAAGGTTTTAAGAATTTGTTTCCAATACACGAGTGCGAATGTTTTATTTGTTTAACATTTGCTGTTATTGAAAAATGCATGTTAGACAGAGAAGTAGCTCACTCACACGAGTGTTTACCCTTGTTCTGTCATATGAGACAGATAGAAGGATGAGGCCGCTTTTGAACATACGAGAGCATGTTCCAATAGCAGTAGAGGCCGTCTTGTAGAGAGGATGAAAGCAATTTCATCATGGTACAAGATAACCACATATACCTCGAGTATATGTAACAGATTAAGATGTAATCTGAAAGGCAAGTTTGTGATGACTTAATGCCTTCTGTCTTTACAGCCAGGAGCGATCATTACAAGTAATGAATTAAAGTCAGATGTTTTGGCACATCTGGACCTATGCTTCTGTATGGTGTTAGAATTGAGGTACATGCTCTTCCATAAGTGGAATTGAACACCATGGCACGTGTATATGACACTGTGTGCTTAGCGACCACAAGATGGAAAAGCGCAGATCTCGCCTTTTCCTAGTGTGAGACTTACATCTCGGAATTATGATTTCTTGAGAATAATTATCCTTATGACTTTCGGTTTATTCCAAGAAGTATATTCTGATGTAGCTACCTTGGAAAGGGTAATCCCGAGGTTGATGTGATAATTCCAACCAAAAGGAGCCAAACTGGATAAGCGAATCAGACTATGATGGAAGGAATAAAACCAGGAGGAAAGATATCCATGAAGTTCACATCTTGAGATATTCTGACTTTCACCGTCCGGACACTTGTGCTTATGAGCATATTTGTGAAATCAGATGAGCTGTTGAGATCAAAGTTATGACAGTGGATGTGAAAAGGAATCTGGGATAATGCATACACCATAGACGATCCATGTTCAAGTCTAAAGGCTACATATCTCCAACGAGTATATAGTCCCAAGCTTGAAACATGCACATCGAGCAGTTATATATCTCCAACGAGTATATAACACTTGAGCTCTCGATAGTATGCCGGTCGCACAGACTATTTGCAATACAAGATCTGAGATTGAGAAAAGATACTTTGGAATTGGTTCCATTGCGTACGAGTGGGAGATGTTGGGATTAATTAAGATATGGATCTAATTAATCCGACCCGTCCGAAATGGAACGGGTCAAGCTCATCTAAGAGGAATAAGTGATTAGGAAGCCCATTAGGTTAGATGGAGAAATTAGGGTTTCTCCACCTATAAATAGGCTTAACCCTAATCACAATATGTGACAAGTAAGAAAGAGAGACGTCGGAGCTCTGCCTCTATACGACCGAGCCTCCCTTACCCATCTCTCTCGTTCTTCGCTCTTAGTCTGTGGATCAACAAGACTTCTCCGGTTAACACCGTGTGGTCGTCTTTATCCGGTGATACAAGATCGTGGTGCTAAGATCCGCTTCCGCTACCGCTTCCGCTACTCTGAGAGACTTGCTGGTTCTGCTATATATAAGGTACGCCCGAACCCGTTATCTCATATGGATTAGTATGCCGGGCTAATCCCTTCAGAAAACAATGAAACTTTAGGAGTGCCTAAAATGTGACAAACCTTACAACATTTCAATGGCTGTGTTACATTTAATTTATCCCCTAAATTATCCACAAGACAAATTAAAATTATTCCTCATGTCTCCCTTATTTTCCTCCATTTTCCCTATTTTATAAACAAAATTCCAACTATTTTCTGATTGGACCACGTAGCTTGCACACGTGCTGTCGGCATGCCCTTTGCTACGTTGTTGAAAATTTACTACAACAATTGCATGAGCTGAGATGTCCGTACCCGAACTTCACATGGTGGGTCCCAATTAATTTAATCTGTCAGAAAAGCACGTGCACTCACATGAGTAAGGTTTTTTCTTTTCACTGTGACGTTACACGTATCCAGCCGTAGCCGGATCTGCTGGGCCCCTAAATCACCGCTGATTACGATTAGCCTGAAGAGAGTTTGGGGCCCACAATTCGTAGATCATACGACGTGATTTGCGGTGCTGTGGAATTTTACGGCTGTGATCTACTCTATAGCAGCCGATTTCGTAGACTTATAAAGTTTTCTTAAATCATGGCTACCCATTTTTGGTTCGAAAGATTCGAGGCGAATGTCTCTTATAACGAAAGAAGTTTTATTGTAGACGAGTAAAGTTTGTAGAGATCGCTTTGAACGGTTAAAAGTTTTGAAATAGGGGAAATATATGGAAGGATGATAATAGAGATGTTGACGAAATAAGTTGGCAAGACGATTATAGGAAGTATATCTTTTAGTTGCGGATAGGAGTGTTTTTAAGGAGAGTTCATCTAGGCAGTTGCTTAAGGCTTCATCGGTTTTGGGGTCTCAAAATTACTAATATGGAGTAATACTTTTTTTTTGGTAACATAATATATAGTAATACTAGTTATACTAAAGTGATGGAAAGATTATAGTTATGATAATTTGTTTATAATTAATTTCCTTGCATAAGGCCTCTAGTGTGAATATTTTTTTTACTAGAGCAATTATACTTAGGGTCTTCAAAATACTGGAGACGGTCCTGATTGTGGGTTAGCTGGCCGTAGACTTGAGGACTACACGGAGATTTGACGTAGTTATGATGCATCTTGTAACTGCTTCATTAAAATTTAGCTTTTATTGGTCGATAATAACTTGGCTTCAAAATACTCTCTTCAAGTGGATTTCGAACCTACAAAAAAGCATCAACGATAGATTCGTAAGGGAAACGACAAAGTTAATGAGTAAATGACTTAGAATACAAATAAAATGGAATGTTTTGTGAATGTACCTCATAATGTTTTAAAAACCGGACCGGACATTGAACCGGCGTGACGAAAGGTTCAAAGGTTTAATAGGTTCAACCGGTGCAACCGGTGGTTCAACCGGTTTACATATATAATATATAAAAAATTTAAAATACATATACATATGTATAATAAAATCTTATATCAATTAAACATAAAATTAAAATTCGTACATCAAACAACACATACTTAAAATATATATATAATTTTTTTTTAAGTTTTTAATTTGATTTTTTATGAAAAATCGGAGTCAACCCGGTTTGGTTTAACCCGGTTTATTGATCGAACCGACAGGTTTACTGGTTCAGTCCGGTTTTTTGTGATCAAACCGTTTAGTATGAAACCAGACCGGACACCTAACCGGTTCGCGGTTTGACCGGTTGAACCGGCCGGTCCGGTCCGGTTTTCATAACACTCATATGCCGTGCATAGTTGAAAATATGTAGGTGTGTAGAAATTTGTATTTTAATAGGACTTTTATTCCTTTTTAGTGCTTATCGTGATTTATAAAGTTATAGTAAAATCCTAATTCCTCTATTTAAGGGTCTACAACCAAGTCGATATTATATTATTCAGTAGGAAACATCACTGAGCGAATCACTTCATAGACGAATCTTGTCCTTATAGTGGATGGAGTCAATATTATACTCTTTAGGCTTTCCTCATGGGTTTGAGAGGGTATGAGTCGTTTAAGGTCCATTTTTCAATTCTTGTTGTTATCAGTAGGCAATTTATAAATTTCACTGTAAAATTTCGCCGAGATATGTGATTTATCATGAGTTTGAAAATTAGTAGGTCAGTCATTACCTAAACTTTACTTTAACAAAAAAAATCAACATAGTGAAGAACGTTTCTAAATCCAAATTGTTTGTTGGTTTTTAATAAGGGTCTCCTCATCCCCAAAATGAACATTATTTCTTTGCGACCAACAAACAGTATACTTTTCTTATAGTACATTTCTCACATGACAGCAAATATAATACGATTTTAAGTACTCTCTTTTTTCGTTATCTGAAGAGAGCTACTTATATCATTCGAGGTCAAATATTCTTCTCTTAATACATGTTGGATCAACTTGTAACGATCTTAATAATAAATTTTCAATCTAGCGCAAATGACATTATTAACACTACAAAACGCGACTTTATCCGTCTTATTCTAATTTTTAGATTTTTTTCCGGTGGTTGTATTTGTTTGAGAGTTCTAGTTGTTTTCATCCGACATAATAATATCAATTATTATTATTGGATACAATTTACAATTTTGCTATATTTTTTTTATATTTATTTTCCTTTCTCATAGCAAAAGGACAAATTAAGAAAAATGACATAATAATTTCACTTTGCTAAGAGAAAACGGTTAGAAAAGGCCAAAAGTGAACAAATTGGATGAGAAATGCACCTAATCTGAACACACAGATTTGGGCCCA
Organism: Euphorbia peplus; assembly: GCA_028411795.1. NCBI lineage: Eukaryota > Viridiplantae > Streptophyta > Magnoliopsida > Malpighiales > Euphorbiaceae > Euphorbia > Euphorbia peplus. The sequence goes on from CP110839.1 coordinate 33,310,912, forward strand.
AATATCTATTGCTTTTGGAAAGGAAGATTATGAGTTAGTTAACTTTTAAAACTAGTGAACTCTATAATTTGTAAATAAATTATTTATAAAATTATATAAAAGAAATAATTGTCTATCTTTTACTATATCACTTATAAATAGTCCTAAACAATTAATAACATATTATCCACCATGTTTTAGTGGTTATTACATTTCACTGAGAAGTATGTTGAAAAAGTGAATGCTCCACAAATAACAGTTAATAATATATTTTTGAGATGAAACAATTTAGTTCTTGTTTGAGAGAAGGTAAGTGAATGTTAACGGGAGTAATGGAAAATAAACTTTTCAATTAACCTCGTTTGGGAGTTTTTTAATAGATTAAATGAAGGTTAATGGAAGTTCACATTTTACTTCCATTAATCTCAAAACCTTAACCTCCAAATCGGAGGTTAATGAAAGTAACGTAATGATTTTAACTAATTTACATCCATTTCTCTCATTCAATTCCACCAACTCTCAAACAAGGTTAACTTTTACTTTCATTTCCGTTCCGTTACGTCCATTAACTTTCTCTAACTCTCACCTCCTTAAATATTTATAATAGAATAATATTACATGTTATACTAGGATTTGTATTAAACAATAAAATTGTGTTGTAAACAGAGAGCAAAAATATGTATCAATCTCAAGAAAAGAAAAGGATAGAGACATGTTGTCGACCACACCCTAGTTGACGACATAAAATTCGAGGCATAATATTTTGAAGTTGTTGACCTCGTCACCATCCTCACACACATACATTACCTCCGTATTTTAGTTTTTGTGATTATCTTAGAAATGAAATTTACTATATGTACGAAGGTATCAAACTTTTATAACTAAGTGAACCTTGTCCAAATCACTGGTGTGAAATTAGAAAAATAATTTGAGTTCGCCGACGTGATCATGACGATCATTAACATACCACCACTCTTTTCTTTTCCATAATTTTATTTCATAATACTAAATTTATGGTATGGCATGATATTATTGTCTTCTGTAATATCATACATATTTCAATAAAAATTATCATCATGTTGTTATTGTTATTAAGAAAACATAACCAAAATAATATCTGTAAACTTAATTATGAATAAGTAGAAACCACAAACATAATTGAAATAAAAAGTGGACCACCTAAAGAGCAAATTGCCTCATATCTTAGCATCAATTGCATATGTATAAAGTATTTACTAAATTAAATATTTGGTAATGGATTTTATTTTATGGACCCAATTAAAAGGACTGCATGCTTCTAAATTAACGAAATAAGTGGTTGGTTTAATTTAAAGATACAAATCTCATGATGTCATGTAATTTGATGGAAAATCTTCCTATCTTTTTAAAATCTTCATGCATAATGATGTGGATGGAATGATGGGAAATATTGATAATTTAATAGTGACTTTTTTTTGCATTTTTTACTACATTACATAAATTTACTAAAGAAATTTTGAGTACCATGCATGTTACTTGTTGGACTATTAGTGTAATGTTTACGGGTATGAGAGTGAGTTTACTGGTAAGAAACTATGGCTCTTTCATCTATTTCTACAACTGTTATTATAGTTTTTTTTATATATATAAATAGTCGGTAAACTAATCATATTGATCAATTGTAAGTCTTTTTTTAGTGTAATATTTGTGTCTAGGATGAATGCTATGTAGATATCGTCCTCTGCAAATTTATCATCATTACATTTTGGAGTTTTAAAACACATCACGTATGTAGTGGATCTACATCTTACTAAATAACTTCCAACAACTTTATATTTTCAATGTGAAATTTAATCCATTTCTACTCTCCATCTTCATCCTTCAAGACTTCTCCTTGTAACGTGTCTATCTACTCTGATGTCGCCCACTTCAGACCATATTGTTACATAAAACGCTTTTCTTATCCAATTTTGTTGACCACTAAGCTTATGATAATTCATGGCTATTATGGTACTCAAAAAGTTATACTTGTAGCATCAAAACACGACTTCCATTTAAACTATTATCGTTACAGTTTCCACAGACATTGGATATATGATAGCTTTTCTTGTAATTTTCTTTGTAATTTTAAAGCAAGTTTTAAAAATAGACCGGATATATTTTGGATTGATTTTGTGTATTTTTTCTATTTAGAGTTTTTGTTGAAAAATTAATCACCTTTTAGTTTGAAAAATATATTATACTCGCAAATAAAAAGAATATATGTGGCCACCAATCTTACTCAAAGAAGTGCAAACCGTCTAAACGGTCACAACAGTAAAAATAAAAGTTACCTTTTCTCATTCCATAAAAAGTAATTACAATAGACAATTATATGAATTTAGTAATGGCATTAGCTTTTGATCAAATTAACCATGAGAATGACCCAAATAGTTGAATGAAATTGAGATTGACCATGGCAAAAAAATCCATTGTTTGTAAATTAATTGTTTAATTACAAATAGAAGATTTTGCTTGCAGGGGATCTTATATTGTGGGGCTTCAGACAAAGATTTACATTTGTTTAATTGTATAAGTTGGATTGGGTGAATGCCATGTCACAAATATAAGGTTCCAAATATAAGGGGCCAATCACTAGGGATAACATACTTCTCTTTATCCTAATTACTATATAGCAAATAGCAAACTTATTGGTATATATGCTTCAAATCTAAAGAAAATTCACTTATGTGATGTGTGAGATATTGATATGAATTTGAAGTTGTTTCTGGGTCTAACTATATGTTTAAGTTTTTATTTAAAGTGGTTCTACGACATTAAGAGAACGATACAATGTGAAAGATATGAGCAACGAGCAATACCACATATTTATGATGGATGCAAAAGTGGATCGAACTTCTCTTATAAAAAATAGTGAGAAAGTGTGACTGAGCTATTATAAGTAAAATGTTTTACGTGTCCAAATAACATAAGTTATGCCAAGCGGAAAAGGTCTAAATGTATCATTAGATTATAATGTTACAATGACATTAAAGTCGACTCTCAATGCATGATGTATGATTGGTTCATGATAAAATCATATAGAAGCTAATAAAACCTGTAACGACTTGATATCAAGAGGGTGGCTAAGAAGTGAAAGGATCAAGCAATTGGTGTTCCTAAAGACTATTGCTAAATAACAAGATATGCATTTTAAAGCTGAATTTCAGTATCGAAAATAGTAATAATATAAATAATTTTATTTGAACACAGTGACGGATCTAGAACTCACTAATATATTGTGCGTTATATGAATTTTTTTTTTATGGTCATAAGACCATGAAAATGTTGGTCAATTATATTAATTGAAAAAAGTTAATGTACACAAAATGACCAAATTCATGACAAAGAATCCACATTGAACCTTAAATCAATAATTCAAAATCATATAATAATGAAAACAAATTAAAATTATGAAATGCAAATCCACCGAAAAAAGAGAAATCAAATCACACTCACTATTTGAATTTTTCAAATCAACCTTCAAAAATTATAAGAAAATCAGGGACATGTTTCATATGAAACAAAATTAGTGGGAATTGATAGAAAATCTGAAAGAAAATAGTTAGAGGGAGAAAATCTAATTTATTACCTCTAATTTATTATATATTATATATATATATATATATAATTGATTTTCTTACCGATATCTATCTACTAATTCATTTCGAGAGAATAATTTAGTGAATTATAGTAACTATCAAGCTTTCTTTCGATAGTGAAACTAGAATTATGGTCACATTTCTAATCCAGTTTACCATCTATCATTGAGCTAACAAAATTAAATTACTACAAATTAACATATATATATATAGTAGTGGTAGTGGATTCAAGCTTTTTCATACTTGAAAAATAAAAGAGAAATCAGATGGTCAATTATTTTCTAATAATCTATTTTTGTCCCCGTGATTGACTCACTCTTTTTCTTTATTTTTTCTATAAAAAAATCAACCTTAATTTACGGGTTCAACTCATAACTAAAGTCTAAAGTCCCTCACTTTCACATTTTCTTATCTTTATTATAGTTTTATAATTGTGCTTCAAAAGAAATTATTGTTTTATAATTAAATTATATAAGTGTACACTACTTGGTCTCTCTGAAAAGTTTGAGGGATTAAACAACAACTTTACCTTAAACAAAGCATTAGGTAGGAGAGGCAATTTGCTTCATCTTGCTAAAATTGCGTTCAGGAGGAAAAGGGTGCATCGGACGCTCCATAATGCGAGAATGAATACTATTTTCGACCCTAAAGACGTGAAGCAAAAGACGTCTAACTTCTTTCCCTTTTAACAATCAGATCAAAACAACATCATCTTCATATGAGGTTGAAAGTTTAACAACTCGTGACAAAATGGTATTCTTAATTAAGGCCTGACAGTAAAAATAAAATTAAACTCAACTAATATAGATCGATTTTTTTTTGTAATTCAACAATTCAAGATTGACATCACCTTTGTCATGTGGAAATAAAAATGAGATAATAGTAAGAAGGTAGTTGATAACGAAAATCAGTTTATTTAGTTATTTTCATGCTATATTATGCTAAAAGAATCAATTAGCAAATTAAAAATACAGTTCACACAATATTTTTGTATATAATTTAAATTACGCTTAAAGTTTTTTTGCTCAAAGTTTTGAAGGGTCTGTTTATTATTACTTTTCCAAACTCTAATAAAACAAATTTTATAGTTAAAACAACATTCGAAAAATGTAAAATTGATTTTCTTAGTAGACAAAGCAACAATAGTTTGTAGCTTTTAGAAAAACAGATGTCATAAATTGTTAGTGGAAGAAGGAACATTATATATTTCTAGATAAAATTAATAGTATATTGTATCACTTAATATATTCCAATATATAAACAATAATGATAAGGGTTTTTCTAAAATGTGTCCAATGGGTACACCTTAACCTATATTATTGTACACAATAATATTTAATGATGTTATCCGATTATTTATTATCTTTCCTTATTTAATGAAATTCTCTTTCATTCTTAATTTTTTTTTACCTTAATTGGAAAAACAATAAATATTAAGATAATAACATTAAATGTTACTGTATGCAATAATGAAACTTAAGGTGTGCTTATTGAGCACATTTAAAAAAAACCCTAATGATAATGATAAAACATTAAAGAAATTAGTCTACCAAAATAAAATAAAATTAACATCACTATCAATTCTTCATTTGCTCCTTTGTTCTTTCGAACTCTTAATTAACAGCACTTTTAAAGCAAAATCAGATTAAACCATAATTTAATTTCAGAAAAAAGATTATCTTTCATTGAATTATCAATCAAACAAGAATAATTACATCTTTTCATGAATGATTGATGATCGTACTTTCTCCAATTAATAATTATGGAATTATAAAATTCAGGTGATTGAGAACTTTAGAAGGATTAGACTAGCACCAGATAAAAAATCCTTCAAATTGGTTCAGAATTTTCTTTTATGCATTATATGTTATTAGCTAAATCGTTTTATCGTAAATATTAGCTGTAAATACTAGCTTATTATCGTCATACTACTTCTTGAAAATATTTGATGCCTTATTAGACGTACCTTTATTTGTATGGATCTCGTCAAACAAGGGAGGAAAAAAAACTATTTCTATCTTATTAGTAATGACTTTTTTGCAACTCAGTTCCTTGCTTCTAGCTTTCGAGCTAGAGGATAGTCAAGTAGTGTTAAGGTTGAATCACACTTGTTTAAGCAAGTAAAGAATTGGCACGTGTCAAATTAATCTCATTTGACCGACATATAACATTCACTATAATCATTTTGGATTTATAAATGGCAAAATCATCTTTGATACCTTATAATAAGCAAGATGGTCACATACGATGGTCTTATAACTACTTCAAACTAAGGATGGTTCTACTTACCTCTATCTCTTGACAATTGAGAAGTAGATCTCTCATATATAAAGAGTGTTTCTTTTATATAGATTTTGCTATTTATTCCCTTCTTCATCTACAACTCTAGTAATCCCGTAAAACCCTTCTAACCCCAATGAAATTTTTTTAACTTAACTGACAGAATGAAATCTAGATTATTGACATTTATGTGGAATTTTTTTCATATCTCGAAAAGTTATCAATTCAAAGTAAATGAAATCCACTTTAAACTTTCTCGTATTGGATAGGTGATATGAACAAATAACGAACACACAATCATATTTTTATTTTCTTTTCTTTTGGTAACACACAACATTTATCTTATTCAAATATATATCAAACTATTGTAGCAAGATTTTTATCTTGCATTAAAAGTGTGCTCGCTTAATTTAAAAGTAATTTATAAATTTTTAATATATCCTAAAATTTTCTAGCAGTAGCACATTCTTTATATTATCACAAAATCATAATACATCAAGAGTATTTTATAGTTTCATTGTTTCATTGGAAGTGTGAAGAAGATGAAGAATAACAAGATAAGGAAAAAGAAAAGTTCCATTGATTAAATTAAAATCCTTTCACAAACTAACCTATCAGTCTCATTTTCCCACATCAACATGCCATAGATGATATCAATTTAGGGCCATGTGTCCTTCCTTTGGGCTTTTATTCGCACGTGTGAGAGTGGACCCCACTAGTTTCTAGTTCCTACAGTACGCATGTCACAACTTTTTTTATTTTATTTAAGGGCATTTTTTTGCACTTTTATGGTGTGGGTAACAGTAAAAGCCCTTAAAGATAAAGGCCTAATTAAATTAGGTCCCATTCATAAATTGATGTTTTTGGTTAGTTTACAAGTCACAATTATGGGGAATTCTTCATATTTTGCAAGAAATTTTTGTCCCCAAAATGAAAAAGAAATAAAAATCATTCAGCTTGAGTTCAATTTGAAACATTATCTTAAATAAATGGATTATAAAATTAATGGTTCAGATTTATTTTTATATAAAATTATAATTGAATTTTAAATTTGACAGTTTAATTTCAACTATTAGTTTTATAAGTAATGATTAAGTTTACAATTTAAACTCTGGATCGGTAATCAATATTGAAAAAATTGAACAATAATATATAATAATAGTAGAAACCTATGTAATTAACATTGTGTAGTTCTGAGGTAATTCGGTTATTTTTAATGGACAATAATAACTAAAAAAAAGTTCAAAAAAAGAAAAACATCTCCCTAAAAATCGATAATAATGCTCATATAAATGATAGATTTTAGTAATTAAAGTCAGACCATGAATGAATCTAATTGTCTATCACATGACGGCTAAAGACTCCACAACTACTTCTCATCAATTATATATCTAAAAAATGTCGAATGTTTTAGCTATATCATTACTCTTTTATAAGATATGAAATAATTTTCTAGTCACAAAAATATTTAAAACATGAGTAACACGTCTAATTATATTTCAATTGAAACCCTTTTAACTTTTCTTTTCTTTTTTTGATGGAAACATTTAAAGCATAATATCTTTATTTTTGAATATTTTTCTAGAATAACTTAATAATTTATGTATACGTCAATTTTAATCATGTTTCTTGTTTGCTAAAGAAAATGCATATATCATACAGCAGATTTTGATATAAATTATTGAAGTACTAATGCTTCTATGTATTCACTAAAAATATGTTTTTTAATGAAGTATTTATCAAGAAAGTAAAGTACCATTATATATGAATTTTGATATCGATTAAAGAAATAATTTTGGTACTTTTCTTTTCCAATTCTTTAGATCAAAACTAATAAAAATTATGAACATGCTTTGAGTTTGACCCCATGTATACTACCCGCCCATTATGAATTAAAAATCATGACCTTTTTTTCATGAGTTTGGTACACAAGGAAGCGTAGTGTGTCCTATATTGGTCCAACCTAGGACTTTCCACTTATCAATAAGGCAAATTGTATTGTATTTTTTACATCATGAAAAACCGAGTGTGACGTATGTGAGAATCCAACATTCGAAACATGCAAAACATCATTCAGAGATTTAGGAGGAGTTATTATCATATGAGCCATCTTTAATGATCAACTTAGAAGAAAATAAAATAATGGTTGCCTGCGCAGATGTGCAAAAGAGTGAATTTTACTAAAGTTACTATTTTGAACTAAGATTTTGTACATTTTTTTAAAGTAAGCTTATGTGTGAGTTAGATGCATGTTGTCTTGTTATTTGCTAGGACTATGGCAACAATTGTGAGAATTTGCAAGGAAGCTTCTTTTAGTAAGCAAGTGTGTGCTTTAAGACACATTTGTGTCATCATTGGCTTAAACGAACGCGATAACGGTGAGAATTTGGAAGGAACCTTAGTTCCACATGCATCACATGCAACTTGTTTTCTTATTGGTCACGTTTCGAAGTAATTACTCTTTTGACAACATGGAGATGACATGCGTCTCTAGGCTGATGCCCCCATATAATAGTGTCTCAAGATACCTTTTTTGGTAGCACTTTTGACTCAAGATCAAAAGGCATATAAGTATCCTTTTTAGAAACGAACATTATAATTAGGTCAACGCATATCAAGAGCAAAAATGATAAACAATAACCTCATCAGTGATTGCTATTGAAATTTTGATCAACCATATTAGGTTTAGGAAAAAATTTAGAAAGTTTCAAGAATACAATGCTCTTTAAAAATACATAGTAAAAAAAGCCATTAGAAAGTTACTTAAAAGTATAATAAAAAATATATATTCTAACTTATGACTAAAGAGTAAGTACTTTACAAACGATATAAAATTACTCTTTAGACTTCATTAGCTAATTTAAAATATTTTCTTTTTACAAACTTAATATATTGGTTAAGCTGCTACAATTCAAATACCCAATTCAGCTAGATCGTTTGCTTCAATACTTTTATATTTTGGTGACGAAAAATCATATTTGAAATTTGAAAGTTATAATTTGGATCTATTAATTTATTCACAAGGAATAAAAACCCAAGTCAGAAAATCCAGATGGGATGCTTAAATAATTAATTACCGACAAAAAAAATCGACTTACTTGTTGAGGGATTCCAATTCCAACTCATTTGGCAGTGTTTGGCAGAAGATATTTATACATATGAATGATCAAAATCTGCCAAATTAAGCAACACAAAATTGAGTGAGAAATAATCTAACAAAGTTAGCACTAAAAACATAAATTGAGGTCGTAAATAATTATTAATCACTTCATATTGATTATTTATTTGCCACTAGAAAGTATTAAACCAATTTTGAGATTTTGACTTCAATTTATTATTATGACACCTTCCATTTGACAAATTAGCTAGTTTACATCTCAAATTTCAAAATGACGGTTTATGAGCGATTTTATCATTTAACATATTACATATAGAATGATATAGTTTTACTTCTAATGTTGGCAAGCATGGAAAATTTTACTTTTGAGATTAAAGTCACACATACAATGTTCCCAATTATGTTACATTTACTTTTCATTCTTAATACTATATTTTGCATGTTTTGTAATTTGATAGTAAGTCGGAGATACTTTATTTTATGCATCTTATATAGTTGTACAATAAGATTTATGATTGAGGTGACGGTTTGATGAATTATTTTTTAAAATTCATCCAACTTGACAAGATTAGGAGTAAAAATGTTCGTCACTAAAAAGTTAGAGGTAAAAAGTTTCACCATTTCACATATTAATATAAAATAGTTTACGTCCATCAACATTAAAGATATATTTGCATTTTATATGTAATAATGAAAGAGAAAGACATACACTATTACAATCAATTCTCAATAAAGTGAAAAAAAAAAGTTTATATTTATGAACTTAACTGAATTACTTTATAATTAATGATAAATAATTATGGAGAAAATAATATCTTTAGAATTAGAACACTAATTTAAATGGCGCCAATTGTAAGAACTTTTTAAAAAACAATGAATTCAAATTATGGTGCACACTTTAATAAAATAATAGAAAATTAATCTTTTGTTAAAATACTTTATTATATTATATGGGCAATAACGAACGAACTAGAACAACGAAGGGACCACTTTTGATATTTAGAAAATCCTCTACATTCATATCTAGCCCACGTACAGTGGGACCTACTTTTTGTAATTTATTGATTATACGTGTCAAGATCACAAGTGGTTTGTTTTTTTACCGGGATGGTTACGACCGACAGCCGGTAAATATAGGAGCGTAAACTGGGAAGTGCTGCCGTGGCCGTGATAGAACCGGCGATGACCGGTAATTACGGTGGTTTGTTTGTTTGACTTGTAATACGTGTCAAAAGTCACCATTCCCACTGCTCTTTTTATTTTCCAAAAAACCTAACTTTTTTAGTATTTACTTATTTCTCTACCATAAAGTGAAGTATAAAATACAATTGTACCTTTGTGGATATTAGTGGAAAACGATTCACTCTTCACATTATAAACTAGAAACTTAAAAAGTTACTCATTAATATTGATACGACTTAAGAATGTTGCTAATAAAATGAGGTGGATATGCCCACTCTTCATAAACGACACAAAACATATTGCACTAGTTAAAGCATGAACTGCAGAATTTGATAAACATTTAATAAACAAGATTGAACAATTATCGAACTCGTTAAGTAAACAAACGCATAGTAGAATGATATAGATAAGTATGATAGATTAGGAGTGGGGTTCTTGATTGTCTGAACCAATATATGGTCTGATTGAACAATCACATTTGCTAGATTTGCCTGCGTAATTCATGAAAGAACTTCTCTAATAGCTGCTGCTTCAGCTTGGATTGAACAATAAAAACCAACTAGCGGCTATTGATATAATTGCTATTAATTCGATGATCCCTATAGGACATGGGCTACATGAATTAATGGTTAGGGATAGACAAACCGGTAAAATAATAGTAACCACCGATACAATTCTGAATTAACAAGGATAAAATATAATACGCGTTTATGTAACTCTTGGGCAAAAGACGTCTTTTGTATCTCAAGTAGTGGCTATATTACATGAAAGAGGAGTAATGGAGCACACTATTATGGCAGTCGAAACGACGAATTGTTAAGAAAATACTTATATTATTTTTATATCTATATTATGCGCACTTCAAATTTAAGACATACGTGCATTAGGGGGGCGTTTGTTTCTCCTTTCGATGTTGCTTTTTGCCTTTTCACTCCAAAAAGCAGTTGTTTTGATGTTTGGTTAGGAATTAGTAGACGCTGCTTTTTGCTTTTTAGGTGAAAAGCAACTGCTTTTTTCAAGAAGCAGTAGAATACTGCTTTTCTAAAAAAAAAGATACTGCAGATCTTATTTTACTTAATTATCTTTTGTGTTTTACATTAATAAAAAAAATTTCAATATGTCCAAATTAGTCATTTTATATTCTAACAACAACAATTAATTATAATTTTACCAAACACTAATAATCAAACAACAAAACGCAAACTGCAAAACGAAACAGAAACCCGCAAGTAAGAACAATAAACATGAACAGCAAACATGAACAGCAAACAACAAACAGGAACAACTGCACCAAACAGGCCCTAAACCTTTACCAATTTTTGTGTTAAGAAAAATAAAAAATATCTATATATTTTATTTTTTAAAATAAAGTGAAGAAAAGGGAAAATAAAAATGAAAAAGGAAAATATTATCTCTTTTTCGGCGGGGAAGACCGTTGATTGCGGTTGGAATAAAGCTCTCTGACATGGGACCTACTTTATTGACCACATCCTCCTTTGTCCTTTTTTATTTGAAATGACAAATTAGTCCATGGTAATATCTATAAATTACTGTTTAACCGATAAAAAAATGACTTTAACCGGAAAGTGTCGGTGACATAAAATAATAGTAAATTCCAGGTAAGTGAAATTAAATGATGAGAGAGTGGTTTTTGTCGGGTTGTCGGGTTCCCGGATCCCGGTTACAGGTCAATATTATGTGACTCTGTTCCTCGGATTTTTCTTAGAACCTGTGTGAAAATCCTCCTGCACCTCCACGTGTGATTTTTTATTTTTACGTATTTTGTTAACAGGGAAGGTGCAAAGACCAAAACAAAAAAGAAAAAAACTACTACAACATTATAGGGAGGTTAGAACCAACCTGATGCTCATAAAGTAGATTACGTGTGGGTGTTTGCCGATGTTATATCACACTCGTATTGACTCAAAGATAATTGTTCTGTATAATTTATCATCCAATTTACTACATAGTTGCTTTAATGGTGATTATGGTTCAATTCTAACTCTCAATCTTGTGCCATAAACGTTTCACACTATATAAGAATAGACCAATAAAATTGATATTGAGATACCGTACTATATTCTTCTTAATCTGCGATTTTGGATTTAGCTGGTTTAAAACACATGTATATCATATATAATTATCTTATTAATAAAACTCAAACACTATTGTGTATTTTCATCGTGAGATTTAGATCATTTGATCGTGCATCCATTGTCATCTCTTCTTACTATTTTTTTTGTTAAACTTTTTATTCTGACACCACAAGTCCATTAGCTTCCTTAGTTTATCCTCAAACCAAATAAAATAGTTTGGATATCTTTTAATATTTAAGTAAAACTCATGAACATTAAATAGAGTCTCAATATTTTCTCGGTTACTTAATAATTTTATTTATAACTCTGGCATTCAATTTTTTTTTTAAATATGCCAAAATTTGTCTACTCAAAATTATTGCATAAAAACATGTTTTCATCACTAAAATTAACAAGAACTATTCTTTATAGAAAAATAAAAATATGAAATTCTATAATTCACTGTGAAAAGCCACATATTTAATTTTATTTCTTTACAATTATGTGAAAATAATATCTGTCACAATCAATTATTATTATTATGATGTATTATTATCATCTTCTTCACATGGTCTGATGCACACCACATGTTCTTCATTTGATCCATAGTTTGCATATAGGTAAAAAATATTTAAAATTGGAAGACTAGATGTTCAATCAATAAAATTTAAAATATCAAGGACTTAAAGACATTTTTTCCAATAGTAAATACATGTCAATTTTTCACAGCTTAAAGAGGAATCTCTACCCTTTTGACCTTTTTATCCAACTTGTTTAATATTACTCTATCTTTATGCTCCCACAACAAATATTTTCTTAGTTTCCCACCAACAGTACATAAATAAATCAATTTTATGTAATTCCAAAAAATAATTGAAAAGGAAATTAAGAAAAGGGTAATGTGAATGCAAATGAATGGAGGAGAAATTCTAGTTTATATAAGAGAAGATAATGGGAAATGGCTCATTCACAAATGTGGTTATAAGGACATAAAAATGGAATTTCTTATCCTACGATCATATTCTTTTATTATAAAGTTCTGCCAAATTTGTTATTTCATTTAAATGAAGCAAAAGGGACATTACAAGGCACTCTACTCTTTTTTATACATATAAGAAAAAATGTTAAGTGTACGTATAATGGTAATATATATTGTGTGTTGTGATGGGCAATATTCATTGATACAAGGTGTATATATGCGATGTTCCCTAGTGAATTATGGGAGTAGAATACACAAATTTTTTGAATAAAATAAATAAATTAAAATCTTATATATTTCGATGACCAATGGATGTTGAATTCTCCCGAGCCCTTATACACCCTGATTGTATGTGAATGACATGATTTTAGGCTAATGTAATGATAATTTTGTTTAATAACATATATCAACACATACTAACACATCATCTTATCGGATAAGCCACGTAGTGTAACAATCAATCAGACCAGTTATCGTAATGGTACATAATCGCTTGAACACATGGACCCAAGAGAAAGCCGGGTTCCAATCAGTAAAAACCAAACCCCCTGTGGCTCAACCAAGATATTATTCCTATTTCATCATCATACGTGCGCCCAAACGTCCAGCTAACGTAACAAAGTTGGGGTATATTTTCAAATTGCTCATGGTATCTTATAAATAGAATAAAACGAACATCATAATAAATATCTACATATCAACATTTTTTTTGTATTTTAAATTATCAATAGTATTTTTGAATAAAAGCGATAAAAGGAGTGCGAGCTTGACAAAGCGAAACCCCATACAAATATATGTTTAGCCAAATAGTCATACATTTTTCTTATTATTAAGATATCAATTGCTTGAATGATCTAACCTACATTCTTTCACATAAAATTACTGTTTATCTAAATTATCAGTATCATATTCTTCTCTTATCTTCTAATATATGGTTTTCCTAATCTCGTATCATCTATAAGTGGAATTTATAATTTGAAACTCATAAACCAATGAAACCTTGCCACCAACTTATTATTTTGAAAACATTTGTAGCTTCTTTTTTCAGTTTTTCTGATTAATCATATAATTAATCAATCTAAGCTCTCCATTAGATATATAGGTCACTGACCAAAAGTTATCATACCAAAAGTTATCATACCAAAAGTTATCATATAACAAATAAGTAGTTTGTACCGAACACAAATTTTAAATAGATTAATGTCTAAATAATACTTTTTATTTCTAAAAAATAAAACGATTTATATTCAGTTCACTTATATTTAAATAATCGAATCGAACCGAACCAATCAATGCCCAGTCCTAGTCCATACTTGACACCACTAGTATCATTTTTGGAGCTTAGGGTTGTTTTTGACATTAATAAAATTTAAATCAGAGAGATATAAAAGCATTTAATGAAGTTTAATAAATAGAATAAAAAACAAAACCAGTGAAGAATTTTAAAGAGCAAAAGGGTAAAAAGGGCAATAAAGAAGACAAATGAAAATGGAGACATAAAAAAGACAGTTTTCTGAGCTTTTTTGACTCTTCTAAAGCTGCAAGCTTTTTTCCTCTTATTTTTAGTAAGTCTTCTCTACCATCTCTTCTGCATCAAATCCTGCTAATGGGTCTCCATCCAATCTTTAACCCATTTTTAATTTAATGCAAAAGAAAAAAAGAAAAGTTATATATTTTATTTAAAATGATGGGTTTATGTCTTGTTTGTGGTAAAATTATGGGTGCATTACAATTTTAACTATAGTGTAATTAGTTAGGGGTAACTATCTATAGGATGGTCAAAACGTGTGAGATTCAAAGTGATTTACACAAAAATGCACATGAAAGAAACTCAGTTTTGATGACAATATATAAAAATGCGTTATCTGACAAGCGATATATTTAAAATTGCATTATTTTATACACATAGATTAAAACATGGCCTCTATAATAATCATAAGACTAATTTAACTTTTGTAATCAATAGTTTCTTCAATTTTCCTTCTTAAGCTCTCAAACAATATTTTTACTCCTTAACTTGCCTTAAATGATACGGTTAACCTTTTATTTTTATTATTATTTATATAATCATACCTCCTCAGGTTCTACCCGACAGTATTTAGAGTGGATTGAAATGATAGAAATTTTCTCACAAGAAATAAGTGTGGTGGAAAATTATTTCAAAATTCGTTGTATAGTGGGGTGTCGATTTTAGTGGGATGTTAAGCTTCCGATTTTACTAACTATCCAACTTTTTATTCCCGAAGTTTTAAAATGTAACTTTTAAGCATGTTAACCACAAAACGATCAACAACACCAGCTACTTTCAGAACACTTTATTTTCATCTCAGTTCACTTAATACGTTATGGTAAAATTTAAATTTAAATTGATATGAAAACATCATTTTTAAGTAATTTTTTATTTTATTTTTAACGAAAAATTCAGGTAAGATTATGATTTCCTATTCTCAAGACAAGCAAATCAAAATCTTTAATTAAAGTTTACAATAAAATTTATAATTATTTATAAATAAGAGTTAAATTTTGATAAAACGAAAAACTCACAATTTAAATCTTTAGCTCAATTTAAGTAAGTAGAAGTTTGATAAAAATAAATTTAATTTGACATGGTAAAGTAGTTTTTAAAAGGTCTAAGGGGACCATTAACCGTTTAAAAATAAAAATTGGAGGGTAAAAAATTAATTTCTCACCAAAGTACATTAAATCCACACCGACCTTCCAGGGAAGTGCCAAAGGACACCCACATGACTCTGTTCTTTTTCTCAACTGTTTTTCAATTTTTCCTCAAAGAGAAATAACAATAATTAATAAAATTAACAATAAAAAAAATAAATACTCAAAAAAATCAATTAAAACTTTTAAAATAATTATCATTAATTGAGCTCTGGCTCTCTCTACTTCCTCAATATATAGTTTGCTTCATCTCCTCCATTTCCTCCCCAATCCTTTCTCCTCCTTTCTCTCACTTTCCCTAGACTTTCACTTGACTTTCACTTGAAACTGGTTGATTTATCAGAAGTTTTAGCTGATAAATCACACCAACATTGCCATTTTTAGACACCCTTTTGTCTCAAATGTTGTCCAAGATGAACATTTCAATGGCTCCTCTGTTTTTGCTACTCTGTTTTCCAATTGCTTTTGCTGGCCATGATTATGGTCAAGCTCTTAGTAAGAGCATTCTGTTTTTTGAAGCTCAAAGATCTGGGTATCTTCCTCATAATCAAAGGGTGTCTTGGAGATCTAATTCTGGTCTTAATGATGGGAAAACTAGTGGGGTAAGTTCAATATCCAATTGGGTTTCGTGTTGTTTAGTTCAATGTTGAGTTGCTCATTGATATTTAAGTATTACACATTCGTTAGCTATAAAGTTTTGATTTTTAGTCATTTCGGTATTCAATGTTGTGTCACACACTACAAACTTCATCACTAGACGTGTTAACGTCTATCACTAAACATCTAGTGCGTGAAGTTTTATATTTGACAAACATACCCTTTAGGCCGCTTTTTGGAGGCGGCCTAGGACTAAGTGTCGAATTGAATATCGCACATTTGGTAGCGATAAGAACATTGTACCATATATATCTACATATGGGTTTTGAGTTTTAGTTATTTCGGTATTTGAGCCGTGTAGTTCAACGTGGAGTTACCTACAAATATTTACACTGAAAACTTCAAGTGCTAAATGTCTAGTAGTTAGGTGGCTTTTTTGGCCCAAGTTCCAATCTTTTTATACCAAAACATCCCGCACTAGATGTCTAATGTGTTAGGTGATTTTTACCGACACTAACCGAAATCGGGTGAATTTTTTTTTACAGGTGGATCTCGTAGGAGGGTACTATGATGCAGGAGACAATGTGAAATTTGGGCTACCAATGGCATTCACAATAACAATGATGTCTTGGAGCATAATTGAATATGGAAAACAAATGGCTGCAACTGGTGAACTTAGTCATGCTATGGATGCTGTTAAATGGGGCACTGATTACCTAATCAAAGCTCATCCTGAACCTAATCTTCTTTATGGAGAGGTAGCTTTCACTTTTTTGGGCTTGTCTTGATTCTTTTTAGTGTAGTATAGTGTACTCTAGAATATGTTCTTTTCTTGAAATCAAGAAATTCCCCTGTTTTTTGGATGAAACAAGGGGAAAAAAGTGAAGTAAAAAGGTAAAATTTAGTTGTGGTTAATTTTTGTTCATTTTGAGTTAAACCTATTTTTTCTTAAGGGTAAAAAAAGAGTAAAATTTGAATAATTAATTTAACAAAATACCCAAAACATAGTAGAAAGAGGAGATCTTGAGTTGTGCCTTATTTTTACCTCACTTTAAGCTAAACCCACTATTTTTAAGTGATATATTTAAGTTTGAGTTTGTTGTTGTTTGTTTGGGGTGGTAATATAGTTGGAATATCCAGTTTCTAACTTCGCCCGTTCCTAAAAGTGCATGAAGTTGTGAACTTGATTAGGATTCTTCATTACTTAAAGTTACCTAAAATGGGTAAAAAAGAGAAATAAAAAGTTGAGATTTTGAAATGTGGTTGATTATAGTTGAATTGAAGCTAAACCCATTATTCTTTAGGGTAAAAAGTTATGGAATTTGATTTAATATATTTTTCATAATTTACCCAAAGACAGGGGGAAAGAGAAAGTAAAAAAGCTATAATGTTGAATTGTAGTTTATTATATTTAATTTGGAGCTAAACCCATTATTCTTAGGGTCAAAAAGTTATAAACTTTGATCGTGATTCTTTATAATTTGCCTTTTTAATTTGTCATTTTCAAATGGTTTATTTAATGTTTTCCGTTATTAACAGACAAAATCATGGGGTTTAAATAAAATAATCACTAAAGTTTAAAACTTTAATGTCTTGTTCTGTTGGATTGTGAGTTAGGTAGGAGATGGCAACACCGATCACTATTGCTGGCAAAGACCGGAGGATATGACCACCGACCGTCGTGCTTATAAGATCTCTCCGAGCAACCCAGGGTCTGATCTGGCTGGAGAAACTGCTGCAGCAATGGCTGCTGCCTCCATTGTTTTCCGCCGCTCAAACCCCGCCTACGCCAAGGAGCTTATGACTCACGCGTATCAGGTAATATAATGCAAACACAATGTCGTGTTGTTTACATATTCTAATATATTATACAATAGTGTATAAATTGACTGATCGTTATGTAGTTATGTTAATTTGAGTTATCGTGTTATAATCGTGTTTTAGTCCGGTGTATTTATAACAGATTAATGTTTGGTTACATGGACCACTAAAATAAGTGCTTAGAGGTCAATATGAAAAGGTGGGGTTAAAAAGAGGAGGTGGGATGGCGTATGTTAGCTTTAGGTGTGATGTTAGAGGCGTATCTTAGCAAGTCCCAAGAAGAACAATTTAATTTTGGTAGTTACGTTACCTCGCTTTTCTGTCAGTGGTCGTTGCTACTTGTTCCTCATTCACGGCCCTTACATTTATGGCGCAAATTAGCACGTCCTTCGAAATTTGTTATGACAATTGATTTTTTTTTTTGAAACACACTATTTAATTATCGATTTATTTAAAATTTGTTCATTTAACTACTAACTTTTTATTTGATTATATGGTCACTTAACTTTATAATTTAGTGAAATTTCACCTTTATAATCTTAATTATGGGGAAATTCTATGGTCACTTTGTTTTTCACAAAGTAACCATTACTTTGTTTTGTCCACCATTAGATCATGGGTTAAAGTCTAATCTAATGGTGGATAGGACAAAATACAAACAAAGTAGAGCAAAAATAAAGTGACCATAGCCTACACCTTAATTATGACATCTTGTATGTGTATTAGTGGATAATTTTTAGTTTTAATATCATTTTTTTATTTGAAATAGAAAATTTTTAATGTTTAATATTCTTATTTACTCTTAATTTTGATCGAAAAATGATAAGATGTTACAAAGTTGGTAAATAAATGATCAAATATGATCAAACTTTAAAAATGGTTGATCAAATGTGACGAAATAGAATGTTAGTGGTCGAATGCACAAATTTTAGAAAAATTAATAATCAAATTTTAATTTTTTTTTTTTTCACTATTTGATCGATCATTAACTAGTTAAGCACATCTGTATCTGTATGTTAATATATGAAGCATGTAAAAGCTTAATGTAAAACGGTGCCGTTTGCTCAGAAAATAAAATCTTTCGGCGCATTTTTTGGATCATGAAGCTACTTTTCGCCTTCAATCACGCGCAGTGTCTGTTTGAAAGTACAAATTTTGTCTGTACTCGCAGATCTAACCCTCCACGTGTTGCTATGTAAACAGATCTGTAGTACAGGTAGTAGTTAACTCTTTATTTATCTTCTCTCACGTGTGAAACCTGTCGGTGGGTACCTCCCCTTTCCAAAAGTACCCTTCCCTTCTTGTCTGCCCTTTAAACTTTTGCTCAAATTCCAATTTCACCCCTCAACTTAGGGTGAGAAATAATATCCACAACCCGAACTCTAACCCGGCTCAAAAATTTAAAGTCGCTATTGACATTTTCCCAAGTTTATAGCCGAGTTGGTTATGTGTTACTGATGAATGATAAATATTAAACGGTGTTATGGGTGTTTGACTACTTTTTATATTTGATAATCCGTAATTCTCTCATTTTGTATTGGACATGTAACGTTTTTCGTTTGTAGTGTATGACTGTGCTATATCATTTACGGTCATATAGTAGTACTCTGATATTTGTGTCGATAGGTGACATAGGTCACCCACATTTTGGTGCAAAGTTTATATATTCATTGAGAATAAGTGTCCCTTCAAATTATCATATTAAAAAAATGTTATGCTAACATTGTCAATCATATCGTATGAATTTAATTAGATCATTTATGTCAATCGTGTTATCATAACAAAAAAGTCATCAATTAATTCGATATTTTTCCCTTTTCAGTTATTCGATTTCGCAGACAAATACAGAGGCAAATATGATAGCAGCATTACAGTAGCACAAAAATACTACCGTTCCATTAGTGGATACAATGTAAGAACATATTGAAGTTTTGATTTTTATCAAAAAAGATTGAAACTTTTTGCTAGTAATTAACTTAATTAATGATTTAATTAATCCGGGTTTTGAAAAATATTGCAGGATGAATTGTTGTGGGCGGCAGCATGGTTATTTCAAGCATCTAACAATCAATATTATTTGAGCTACTTAGCCAAAAATGGTGACTCAATGGGAGGAACTGGCTGGGCAATGACCGAGTTCGGATGGGATGTGAAGTACCCTGGTGTTCAAACCCTTGTTGCTAAGGTAATAAAGTTTCAAACATTACATCATTTTTGTATCGATTAAGTTTAAGGGTGCGTTTAATGGGTAAGGAAGCGACTCGTTTGAGTTTGATTACACCTTTTCGTAAGCCCCTTGTTAGCCTTGATGCAATGGGTGACTAATTCGAAAATGTTTCATTTTGGTGCAGTTCTTGATGCAAGGCAAAGCAGGGCCATATACAGAAGTGTTTGAGAGGTACCAAGAGAAGGCTGAGTTCTTTATGTGTTCATGTGTCGGAAAGGGTAGCAAGAATGTTCAGAAATCTCCCGGTGGTTTGATTTTCCGGCAAAGATGGAACAATATGCAGTTTGTGACAAGTGCTTCTTTTCTCACTACTGTCTATGCTGATTATCTTTCTTCTGCTGGAAGAAGAAGCATGAGGTGTGCTTCTGGCAATGTTGCTCCTGCTGAACTCGTCTCGTTTGCGAAATCCCAGGTAAACATTGATGGAAATCTCAATGTTCTATAGGCTATAGCTCAAAATTTCTACTATGGTCCTGGATCATTGAGATGATGACATGGCAGTAACATTGTTGACATTTGTCATTTCAACGGTTCATGTAGGACATCTCCCCTTAGCTTGTCTTATTTCATACTTGTCCTCGAAACAAATAATACAGTCAAACATATCATGTCTCGTCAAATAAGTTGTCAAAATACGTTATCATATCATGATTGTGTTAGTTATCTATATATTCTACATGCTAAATACAGAAACTCGAGTCAAGCGGGTCATATCAGCAGTTTTTTTTTCCCCGAGTCACGTTATCATATCAGAAATTGACCGTTCTACTCTTATATCAGGTGGATTACATTCTAGGAGACAATCCAAGAGCAACAAGTTACATGGTTGGATATGGAAACAACTACCCTAGACAAGTACACCACAGAGGATCCTCAATTGTGTCTATCAAAGTTAACCCTTCATTTGTGAGTTGCAGAGGAGGTTATGCCACGTGGTTCAGCCGGAAAGGCAGTGACCCTAATGTTCTTATGGGTGCCCTTGTTGGAGGTCCCGATGCTTATGACAATTTTGCTGATGAAAGAGACAATTATGAACAAACTGAACCTGCAACTTATAACAATGCTCCTCTTCTCGGGATATTGGCTCGGTTTCATGGTGGTCATGGAGGTTATAATCAGCTTCTTCCAGGTAAATTTATGATGTTTAGCTAGTGTTTTTCGGCTTGATTTGAGGTAGTTAAAGCAAGTTGGGACTAAAAAGATTGTTTTCCAAAATTTAGGAGATCGTTCGGTGTAAGGTTTGAACATGCGTTAAGACATATATACTGAGCCAACAAGAAATAGAGACTTACTAAATCAGGGGCCCCTTCA
The DNA here is from genome assembly GCA_028411795.1 of Euphorbia peplus. Classification (NCBI taxonomy): domain Eukaryota; kingdom Viridiplantae; phylum Streptophyta; class Magnoliopsida; order Malpighiales; family Euphorbiaceae; genus Euphorbia; species Euphorbia peplus. The sequence goes on from CP110839.1 coordinate 33,332,774, forward strand.
CTTGTCCAAATTATTGGTTGGCATCCCGAACTTCGGGGAGCTTTCTGAATTTGTTTACAATGAACTATTTGGCCCTTAAACTTGCTTAAAGTGACTTATCAATCTACTATGGTAGTACAACCTATTAGCCTTCTGAAGTTGCTTGAAGTGATGTACATTCGCTTTCCAAATCTCTCTTTGTTCTTGCACGCACACTTAAGTGTATTATAACACGTTTTCAGTAAGGTCGGGAGAGTAATAAAACATCTTTAAAGTTTCTGAAAAACACGGACAGTAACAACAAATGTTTTCTTACTATAAGAATTTGTACGAAAATAACAATAATGATCATTTGCTTGTGCTTGTTCTACAGTTGTGCCGGTTCCAGCTCCTATCCAACAGAAGCCACAGCCAAAACCTAGAGTAACTCCAGCTCCACAGAAGCCACAACCAAAACCGAGGATAACTCCATCTCCAGGTATGTTTTGTTTCCTTTTGAATTTCCGGTATTCGACTATTGCGAAATTCAGAATCGACTCGGTCCCTGAAATTTGTTAGTATGATATTTTTGCCCAAAATCATGTTCGAGTATCAATTTGTTAGTTGCCTTTCTACGTTCAAATCGGTCCAAAATGACCCAAAATGGTGTGTCAAGTGACTTATAGACATGCTATTTTGGACGATCCTAAATGCTACATTGAAGGCCTAAGTGCCCCGAACTTCAGGACCGAGTTGATTCCTAACCCGAATTTGGACAAAACATATCTAATCTCGGGTGTTTCATTTTTCAGTTTCGACGTCTGCTCCTATTGCCATTGAACAAAAGATGACAACTTCATGGATTTCCAAGGGCAAAACATACTACAGATACTCCACAACTGTCACAAACAAATCTCCAAAACCTCTCACAAATCTAAAAATCTCAATCTCTAAACTTTATGGTCCGCTTTGGGGTCTCACAAAGTTTGGAGACTCTTACTCTCTCCCCTCATGGCTCAAATCATTACCGGCTGGAAAAAGCCTCGAATTTGTCTACATTCACTCCGCCTCCCCCGCAGACGTCTCCGTCTCGAGCTACAACTTAGCCTGAACATGAAATGCAAGAAGAATGTCAATGTAAGAATTGTGCAGATATACTTACAAAAACAACAAAAACAACAAAACTATGCTGTCCAGAAAGGTTGTCTTTTTTTTTTACACCTTTAATTCGGGTTTTTCGTCTTCGTTGATCCGGGATCTAATTAGGGTTTTAGCGATCAAATCGTTGGTGTTTAGCGGGTTAAGTTTAATAAGGTTCAAAGAAGTGGAGGATGAAAGGTGTGAAGAGAGAATTGATTAAAACAATGAAGTGCTCATCCTCTTTCTCCTCCATTTTTAATGGTCTTTATTTATAGAGAAAGATTTATATGTTTGAAAGAGAGATTTGAGAAGTGAAAAGAGATTCAGTTTTCTCAATTTGTAATAGTTTTTGATGCTTTTTGTTCTTGTTTTTGATATTGTAATATGCTATCTGTTGTGAAAGCTTGGCAACAGTTTCTGAATTTCGATGAATAGAGTTTGTGGTAATTAATACTACTATTTAGCTTCTTCTCTTATGACACGGTAACACAATCTATATCTATATAGTGATATGTATAGATATGTATAGAGTTAGCATTTCTAGTCGCGGAAAAGTGTGTACAAAGCTTTAGGTTTTTGAAACGACATTACAACTTACACCTTTCTTCAAAGAACCCAAGACGATAACACGATCAAAATAGTGATATTTGTGGGGTTAGAAGAGGGTTTAAACAACACTAATCACTGAAAAACTTGTATGAAGCTTTTTACACCCTTCGACAAAGAACGCGAGATAGATAAAATTAGAAGCCAAAACTAGAGAAAGTTGAGTTTGATAGGCGAAGAAACTTGATAATGTAAATCTGCAAATCCATTTAAACTCGTGTCAACGTGTTTGTTAAATATATTGCAAATCTCTTAATAGATTACTCCTTTGGATCACGTGCGTAATTCAATATGTACATATGTACTCTACGCGTTTATTAAACAGATTACAAATCTCTTAATAGATTACTCCCTTGAATCACGGAAATAAAATGTACAATATAAACAAATGTACATCATTTAAACTCGTGTCTACGCATTTACTAAATAGTGTACAAATCTCTTAACAAATTACTCCCCTGAATCACGGGAATAAGATAATACAGTATAAACACATGTACATTCAACCAACCTATTTTAACTAGTTCTAATACACAACATGATTTACTGAAATAACAACCTTTACAAATCAATCATTTACGACTTATAAAACCAAATTTGGATGATATAAATCAAGTAAAAACTTAAAATATTTTTACATCAACCATATGTAACTATCATCTTGCTATATATATACATATGTATATGGAAAAATAAAAAACACAAATGCTACAAAGCACAACCAACTAGATAATAAACAAAAGTTCTGTTACATATTTGGGGTTTTGAGTTCAACTACTATGACACTGATATTATCCTTACTCCCACGAGCCATGGCCAATTCGGTGAGCATTGCTGCAGCTTCTGCCGCACAATTGTTCCCGCTAGATTCGTCGGCATATCCGACGTTCTTCAAATATCGTCGACAAAAGCATTTACCAACGACTTCGCAAGCAAATTCGTCGGAGATAACATCCCATAAGCCATCACTTGCTATTACCAGGAATTCATCTCTATCGGATCGGTCTATTATTTTGACATCGGGTTCTGATGTGATGTATGGCTTCATGTTTCGATCTCCTGCAACAATTTATATTAATTTTCAGAAAAATAAAATAAAAATTAACATACATACATGACATAAAACTTATGATAACTTATGATAAAGCGGAGTGAGAACTGTAAATACAATTGCAACAAAGAATGGATACAAAATGATCAAATGTTTATTAAAAATCTAGACTTTTCTGAATGTATACCTATCGATCTTGAAGTACCGAGCACATCTAGAACATGATTGACAGTCCAGTTCAAAATTCGTCCTCCCGCAGCTGCTGCTTCTATTCTTGCTCGCTCATCTGGTCTGTCAGGCTATTTAGAGAAAAAAAACAAAAAACAATTCTAAATCATTTTCACATTGATGCATAAAAAAAGAGTTATATTATGGATCAAGCTGTTCAAATTGATAAATAAAAGAGAAAATATATTTAAGACGGTTAATCACTTATTAAATTAACCGATAAAAAGAAATTATAATAAATCTGCTAATCTCCATTGACAAAGGAAGTGCCCAATATCATAATAAATAACATAGTACGAATTTTAAAGTGTACGTTTTTCATTATTATATAATTTTGTATGATACAATCTTATACGCAAACGTTTATTAGATTTGAAGCGTGTATAATAATACATTGTGTATTGAAACAAGTATTCATTTTTAAAATTAAACTTTTAACCCAAAACTTTACTTGTATTTTTATTTTTTAAAGAAAAACATACGAGATATATGTAAATAATAGGTTTATATAAAAATTATATGGGTGTACCTGAAAACAAAATATCAAAGTCAAAGGACCAATTGATATAAAATCTCAAAGTGATGGATAAAATTCAGGAAATTATTTCAATGAAAAATTAAATATTTAAATAATTGAAGGCATAATTTATTAAATTGTAAGCAATTTTCCTCATCGCCATAAAAAAAGTACCTTGAGATAGGGAGAGGAGAATGAGTGTAATACTATTTTCTGCATATTTGAAGAGAAGAAACAATAAATAATTACATTAATTAAAGAGGAAAGATTGTTTTCAAAAAAAGGAGAGAAAATATAATATTTCCTAAATTATGTGCTCCTCAAGATTTTGAATCCAAAAAAAAATGAAAAATGTGATTTTAAAAAAAATTAGAGGAAAACATCATTTATTATGATAAAATGACAAATCATTTTTTTAGCTATAAGATCAATCTACCAATCCAAAAAAGAAAAATACTATGATGTCTTTTTTTCTTTACCACAGCTTGGAAATTACTACAATATTTATTGTTAATATTCTTTTAAGTAAAGTATGTTCACTCTACCAAAAAATTATTACTGTGTTCATTATCACTATGGAATGAGCTTAATGGAAATTGATCGAATTATAAAGAATTAGATAAATAAATAAATAAACACATAACATTGAATAAAGTTAATTTCAATATAACCATTAAATTTATCAAACAAACGAAATAAAACGGTACAACTTGATTAGATTAACAAGATATTACCATCAAATTTAAGAACAATATCCAATAATTTATACGAAAAGCATACGAAAAGCTTATTTAAGGAATAATTATACCGAGAATATCCTAGAATTTCACATCGAAAGGATATTCGAAGTTAGAACACAAAACCTTATGATCATTCGACAAAGGCATAACGACGCCACCCCGACTTAAAACCACCCGAGAATCACCACAATTGGCCACCACCATTTCCGCCTTCCCCACCAAAACCACCAAAGCGGTGGACCCCACCGTGGTCCGGTCCGTCAACTCTGCGGCGAGATCCACATCATTCCCGCCGCCGGCAACTTCCTCATCCATTTTTTTAAAACAAGTCATCATCACTTTCTCCCAATAACTCACCCCCTTCTCACTCTCCTCCCTTAAAATCCCCTTCTCCGCCTCCTCCGCCACCAGCCGGTGCATCCTATCCCGACACGAACTCGAAACCTTATCGCCCCCGTAGCCGTCGTACACCGCAAACAAATCATACGTATCAAGCTCACCAACAACATACCCGGGGGCCACCGTCACTGCATCCTCCATAGCTCGTTGTTTCCCGATCACGGACATAAACCCGTGGGAGACGCAGTTAACACCGACGGATTTCATGGATTTCGTCGGTAAAACGTTCTCCTGATGGCCAAGTCGCCGTTGAGATGGATGTATCGGGTTTACTACCGTTGTCATCGAATATCGTGAAATCTTAACGCCGATATGATAATTCAATATTAGTGTAATTTAGTGACAGAATCTGAAATTCGTTGGAAATCCGTCGGCATTTCTGCCTGGAAAACGAAAAGAAAACTCCGAGGAAGATCGATTTCCTTGTGGACAAGGTTTGTGTTTTTCAGTAGGAAGAAAAGGTTGTCGGGAAGAGAAGCTTTAATAAAGAAGCGGCCAACTGTAAATCGGCGAGGTGGATTTTCCAAGAAAGGAGACGTGGACGGCGGCGATCAAGCCATGCACGTGGCATCTGGATCTCGTCGTGAGTGTTCTAGGTTTATTGGCGGCATGAGTTCTAGAATTAAAATTAATCTCGGTAATGGATAGGAATCTAAATTTTAAAAAACTAAATAACATTCACGGTCCCTTACTATTTACCGCAGTCTTAAATGAAGGTTGTCTGAAGTATCTCGGCTTTGTTTAGACGTTAATAGAGATTTTGATCGAACTTATAAACAACAACGAAGTTTTAATTTTAAAATGATTTGAAGTTGGATAATATAAACTATCATAAAAGATCGTAAATTTCAAATCATTTTAATACTTAAAATTACTCTGTTCTATTTACCATTATATTTTATTAAAAAAATTTAATTTTTGAACATTTTCATTTCAAAATAATCATTTATTATTTTTATTAATAATGGAATGCAATTATGTTATAAAATGTAAATTTCTTACCAAAATATAAATTTAAGTCATCTTATAAACAAGTTGAAAGTAAAAGGACCATGGGCGTAAATCAACCAAATCAAAAAGAAGTCAAATATGGCTTTTATGTTTGCGGTGATTCTTTTTGTGTTATATAGATATTTCGGTTTGAAAAATATTTTTTAAATTACATTATGAACAAACAAACTCAGCAATTAAGGTTCGAATATTTTAGTTAGTGTTGGATGAGATACAATGTAAATGTACGGACGTTCGTTGATATTTGGAATCTGTTTTCTAATGATAATTCAACTTATTCTATACAAAATTTGGATTACTTTCAAAAAGAAAAGAATTGGAGTTTTATTTTCTATAAATTTTTTATTTTATTAAAAAGAAAAACTTTTTGATTTTATTTTCCATCTCAATAAGTACTTCTGGTTAATTTGTAATGATATGTTATTGTGTATAAAAGAAAAATGGGAGTTTAACATACAAAAATTCACTCAAATTCCTTATACAATGAGAAAGTGGCAGTTCAATAAATTTACTAAATAGTTGAAAAGGTAAATAAAAATAAGAGAGGAAGTAATAAACGAGCATATATAATACTTTTGAAAAACTTTAGGTTACTTATACGTTTAGTCGATTTTATCATATAATTTAGTGGTTGTTTGGTATACATGAATTTTATATAGGCAATGAAAATTCCTATGATAATTTAATTTGGCTAATTGTTTGGTTGACATGAAATTGAGAAAATGGAGGAATTCAAAATTAATGAGAATTTCAAATTCCCATATAATGTGGGAAATTAATCACCTACCTGGTCATTCAAAATTCATTGGAATTTCAAATTCTTTAATGTCAACCAAACACATTAAAGCTATTTCATGAGAATTACACTAGAAAAATAATTTTCTATAAAGTGAAACTTTCCACGAGAATTAAATTTCCAATGTATACCAAACACCAATTAGTTAAGCGGCCGTGTTAGTAAGCAACAAGATAATAAAAGCTTTAAGTTATGCTTTCTTGGCCCATCTTTGACGGGCTTGAAAGGGATGCGGGCCTTGAACTTTATTTCACTTTTTTTTTTCTTTTAAATATATTTTTTTTTATTTGTCAAATACTTAATTTTAACATTATATATCAAAAATAGTACTCACCTAATCGATAACTGATCAAATTAAATTTGGTTAATCACTATGAGATTAGAATTTAAAGGTGAAGATTAAAAACTAATACATCACCTATCTTACTTTAATTATAAATAGTGTTTTTTATTTTTTTACCATACACTAAATAGTTATGTATCAACCCGTCGTCTTTAGATGATTTTATTTGGTTTTAATCTCCACCTCTAGATTCTAATCTAATGGTGATTGATCAAATTGTATTTAGTCAGTTATTGACTAGGTGAGTACAACTGTACATATCGAATACGAAGCTAAATGAGAGACATTCTTGTCCAACCATATATAGAATTTGTATATAGTAAATCTAATTGTATTATTAATTAAGTTATTTTTATCTAGATTAAATATAAGATTTATTTGTGTTGAAGAGAATGTAGCTTTAATTCCTTTTTTTTAAAAGAAAGTAGCTTTAATTTAATCTAAATATCTTATATTGTTCCTCAAAAAATAAATATCTTATATTGGATGAATTCAAATTTAATGTAAAATTTTGTTACAAGATGACCTTTAAACTTTAGACGGTACTTCTTTTTATTTTGTACCCCTTCAATTCATTGTGAAGCCAATCAAAGAAAATAAATTCAAACAACTTTTAATTTATATCCTTTCGATTGATTGTGGAGTCAACCTAGATAAATTCAAAACAATTTTAATTTTGTTTCGTTTTTATTCTGACAATGTTTAATTGTTTGCTTAAAAGATGCACACTGAGTGTTTGAAAAAATTGTATAATGTCTTACTCTTTTTTATTTATATTTTAACCATTTTAATTCTAATTAACAATTTCAATTCAGCAATTTTAGTTCTATTTTGACAATTTCAATTTAGTTCAACAATTTTAGTTCTATTTGACAATTTCAATTTAGTTTAACAATTTAAATTCTGTTCAACAATTTTAGTTCAGTTTAGATCAGTTCAGCAAAAAAAAACAAGACCTAAAACTTCAAAAACATTATCTTGTATTTTATTCAGCATTCATTTGCTTCTATAAATGATCTTTTTAGTGCTCAAAACATTGGTATCCTATTTTCCATAGTATCACGAAAAATTAACTGCGATATCGCATGAGTAGATAAGGATCACTCCACGAATGTTGTGATATGATTGAAGTTGTCTTTGGTTCTGATGGCTTCCTTTTGCGTATCCTTATTCCTCGATTAAAGTTGTTGAACTTTTAAACTATTTTAAAAGGTCCTAAATTTGCTAAAAGTTTGCATCTTGTTCAAAGTGTCTTATAACTAGTAATGTTGAAATCTCAATTATTATAAATCATTATTGGACAAAAATTCGCTGGACCACTTAAATTATGCTTAGACGTTCAAGATTGTGAATTTGAATTAAGGCTGCGTTTGATATTGCTTTTGCAGAAAGCTACAGCAGCTTTTAACCCAAAAGCATGTATTATAGTGTTTGGTAAATATCAAAAGCAGCTTTTTCTAACAGTGCTTTTTGATTAAAAGCTGTTTTTACTAAAAGCAGGCACCCTCATGCTTTTGGAAAAAACTGATTTCTCAGCTTTTGCAGATAACAATTAATTTTAAAATTTGGACAAAAATATTCAAAAGTCTTAATACATATTACAACCAAAACTCCCTATGCAAGACTTGGAAAAAATTTTAGTCCCTCTATTTGTATTTATCACTAGTATGTTCCTCTATTTTCAAAAATTGATAAAAATAAACCCTTAAAAGTTGAAAAAAATTAATGTTAAAAATTTCGTTAAATTTTTTATGTTCTATTATGTCTTAAACCACCAATTGACATATTTCAAAACATTATTTACTAATTACTTATCAAACCGATTTTACTTCAACCACATATTTTTACTTTTCATTTTACCAAACAGTCTTCTGCTTTTTCCAACAACGCTTTTTCAAACAGCACTTTTCCCCACAGCTACAACACTTTTCAACAACAATCCCAAACTAAGCCTAAATCTACTGGCTCAAGTATGTACATCTAAGCATTCAATCTAACATGTCCCAAACTATTTCTTAAAGTGATCTCCAAATAGCCTTCAACAACTCACCTATATTCGCTTACCATTCACACTTGTACATATCCTCAACTATTTAGATTAATCTCAAATTAGTCTTTTACTATCCCATTAGCGTTTGACATCTTCTATCCCAATCATAAATGTCAAATTACTAGATTCTTTAATCATGCTAAATTGCAAAAGTATGTTTACGGAAAAATGCAATGAATCCGATTAAAAAAATTATAAATATAAAACACTTATATCGGAATGATTTATCCAAAGAAAATGGTATGCAAATGTAGTACTTTTATTAATCAGGTGAAGAAATTAGAGAAGCAAAACACATATATCGGGATGATTTATGTAAAGAAAAAAAAGTATAAATATAACATATTTATTTAGTCAGATCGTAATATTTTTATTGATCGTATCCTATCGCGGAGATTCAACGATTAATAAGTAAGTATCGAAAAGAAAAGGAAAGCAGAAGGTGATCAATGGAAGCAGAGAGTAAATTGGTGAAGATGTGCATAGAATCCGCCTGTCAAAGCCAAGATACGGTGGAGATATGGCGGAGACAACGCCGGCTTCTCGAGCGCCTCCCTTCTCCGTTAGCCGACGCTCTTCTCCGCCGCCTCCTCCACCGCCGCCTCCTTTTCCCCTCTTTGCTCGAGTAAGTTCAGATTCATTTCATCTTATTCTGATTAAGGGAATAGGATTGACTAATATATTTAATGAGCTATTTAGCTCCACGGATTAGCAATGTGCCCCTCTATAGGATTGCTTTCTAGCTATTTAGTTTTCCAAGTTAGCAATGCGGGACATTTAGCACGCCTCTCACGCCTAAATCATGTGTTGCGTGACGCCATTTCAGCGAGGGTGACCAACATTACTCCGATACCATATTAGCAAAGCCTAACTAACCAAATGACGTTATGCCGCGTGACGTCATTTCAGTGAGTGCTCCCAACATTGCTAAACTAACCCGAAAAGGCACCTTACGGAATATGATTGCTTCCTATATTTAAGGAGCTTTTCATAGCTTTCAAAGTTAGCAATGTGAAACATTTAACAGATTTTGATTTTGGATTTTAGGGTTTTTAAACAGAATGTGGAGAATGTTGATCTGAGTAGTGAAAACTCTGTAGATGCTGAGTGGATGGTGTATTTGGGAGCTTTTCGGTACTTAAGAGCTTTGAACCTTGCTGATAGTCATAGGATCAGTAGTTCTGCTCTTTGGGCGTTAACCGGTATGAAATGTGAACTGTAAATTCATTTTATGTTCATTCATTGTGTTTAAAGAATAGACATTGCGCTGATGAATTGTTGAATATTGTGTTTTTTGAATAGACATTGTGCTGATGAACCTTTGGATGGTTTGATTGTTAGGGATTAGTAGTTTGAGAGAGTTGGATCTTTCGAGATGTGTTAAAGTTAACGACGCTGGGATTAATCATCTTCTTTCGATTTCGACGTTGGAAGTGCTGAATATTTCGGAAACGAGTGTGACTGCTAAAGGGGTTGCTCTTCTCTCATCACTTAAGAATCTTTCCCTGTTGGACTTGGGTGGTTTACCTGTTACCGATTCAGCACTGAGATCTCTCCTGGTACTTTTTAACTCGTTGTTTCTTTCATTTTGTTTAGTATTCTGCATCGGTTAACTTGTGAGCCATAAGGCATGTCAATTGTTCTCACATTTGAAGTACCTTTTGGACGGAGCTAGGCCTACCTTTACATGTTTCCATATTCATTTAAATGTATATTTACTTCACGTTCTATATGGCTTTGAGCCTGAGGTCACTGCATTAAATCCCACAGTCTAATTAGGCCACAAGACCATTTGTATATGCACTAGTTAATAACTGAGCCATGTTACCAGTGGGAGGCGAACCTCCCCTTTGAGGTACCTTTTTGTTGGCGTCAGGCCTATCTTTAGATGTAATCGTATTTGTTTATTCTAGCATTTACTTGACGTTCTATATGGCATTGAGCCTGAGCCAGGTTTGTTAAATTTCCTAAATTGGCTAATTGGTGAGCCATAAGGCCACTTGTATATGCATCAGTCAAATACCATTTATACAAGGGATGCAGTCCTCCTCTTTGAGATACTTTTCAGTGGAGTTAGACCTATTTTTATACAATCTCCATGAACCAAAGCGCGTACAAAATCTTCGGTCTATCGTTATTAGAATGCTACGAGTTGAAATTATGGAGATATTCAAATTTCATGTCGTTAGACATTAGCTGATTCCATAGTACTACTACACTTAATTGGGACTTTCCTGTCTACCTGTCTAACTTTTTATGTTCTGTAGGCTGCTTCATGAGGCTTCATTTTTAGTTATCCTATAATCACACGTCGAAATGGCAGTAATTCTTATTGTTCTTTTAGGTATTGACAAAGCTAGAGCACCTTGATCTCTGGGGAAGTGACATATCTAACAAAGGGGCTGCTTTGCTCCCTCTATTTACCAGGCTGAGTTTTCTCAATCTTGCTTGGACTCGTTTCACAAGTTTGCCAGGAATACCGTCTCTTCAATCCTTAAATTTGAGTAACTGCACAATTGAATCTATACTCGAAGGCCCTGGAGATAAAGCTCCTATGACTAAACTTATACTTTCTGGAGCTACATTTGCAAATGAGACTGAAGCTTTTTCACATATAGAACTTACCTCAGTATCTTTTCTGGACGTGTCGAATTCATCCCTTCGAGAGTTCTACTTCTTACCATATACGAAGCAGCTTGAACACTTAGATCTTAGCTCTACCATGATCGGAGATGATTCGATTGGACTTATTGGGTGTATAGGAGCCAACTTGAGAAACTTAAATCTCAGCAAAACGAGAGTTACTTCTGCAGGAATGGGAGTTTTAGCTGAGCACCTCCCCAAGGTTGAATCTTTATCGTTATCTCATGCTCCAGTTGATGATTTGACCATCACATATATCTCCATGATGCCGTCTCTGAAGGTTATTGACTTGAGCAATACAAACATAAAAGGTATGAATCATGTAGTGTAACATCACATATATTTCAATATCAGTATACAGTAACATCAGTTTAAGAGTTTGAATCATGTAGTAGTAATCTAGTACATGCTTGCACAGTTTTTTAAAGGTCCAAGGTGCACTAAGGCGTCAAGAAGTCGTGGATCCTAGGCGTAGGCACGCTCTTCGGCGACACAAAGCGCACTGAAGAAAAATAATATATAGAATCATAAATAACAACAATTTAACATTTTTTATATGCAACGAAACAGCCATTTTATTTGGAACTTTATGGTTTATAAAATTGCGCTTAGGCGCACCGTTTGAACAAAGCCCGCCTTTGGCTCAAGCGACATACCTACTGCCTCACGCTTGAGGCACGCCTCGATAACTATGCATTCTTGGGCATGTCTAGTAACAATTGGTGAGATGTTTTGTTTTCTTATCATCATTTCAGGTCTTATCTACCAGGAAGGTGCAAAGACAGATTCGAGTCCCTCATTGACAGCTTTACAGAATCTCAGCAGTTTGCAGAGTTTGAATTTGGAGAATACTCGAATCAGGGATGTGGCTCTAGGCGCTATATCAACGTTGCATCAGCTAAAGGAAGTGTCTCTGAGAAGTGGTTCCCTTACAGACGAGATTCTTAACCGTTTCTCATCTCTACCAAATTTGACACATCTTGCAATTTGTGATGCTCTGTTGACAAATGCTGGGCTAGATTTATTCATACCTTCTTCCTCACTCAAACGGCTTGACCTAAGAGGTTGTTGGCTTTTGACTGGGGAAGCCATCTCTGCGTTTCATAAAAGATATCCAGCGATTGAAATCCGGCACGAACTCCTGGTAGTGCCTTTATCGGAGCAAAGTTGTCCTAGCCATCATCCATCGACATCAAGAATTCCTTTAAGAACTTCACCACAAAACCACAAAATGGAAAAAAAGACGCATGTGCCTCTGCATTATATAGGTTCGAAAAATAGCTACTTTTTCTCTAGTAGTAGTTACAACTTCCGAGTTAATGACATTTTGCTCCTTCAACTATCAAATATAGAACAAAAATGTTATAAATTTAAAATTCTCCAAAAGAAATTCACCCCTATTTAACTTTGGTTTCATTCATAGTCCTTTTGTTTGGAAACCGGCACACGCACCCTTTGAAAGATATCACATGGATGACATGTGGAGTTGAGGTGGTAATTTTCATATTATTGTTTCAAAATCGTGTTAGGTTATCTACGTTTTCAATACCACAAGTATAATTTAACTTTGCAGTGAACTTTTTTGTACGTCTATTAATTTTTTTTATTCATTTTCTGATGCAGATCAGAGATTGAAGTATAGTAGAGAGGAGTTACTTGCATTGCAGCACCAAAATAGTAGTCTCGGGATACCGGAGACGTTTGAGGAAAAGGATCGGTAGCTATCTTACATGGACACTCCTCTTTACTAGCGAACACTTCTTCTTCTTCAGCCGCATCAACGGCGTTGGAGGACTGGAACGGGTTAGAGGTTTGGCAGGAATGAATCACTTGAGGTGATCATGGGACGGTGGGGGGTTGTTCTGTGGTTTGATGGAGCAGAGGAGGCTTACTTTGTGCCTGTCTGGGCGGAATCCTCAGGTTTACGGTTGGTGCGAAAAAGAGATTTGATAAACAACGTATATTGCTTTGGGAAGGATGAATGAGTATGGTCACAATCTGCGCCCGACACCATGTCCATGCTTGTTTTCATTTCAAGGCTAGTTTATGAAGGTTATATTTTAGAATAAGAGTTTCCCATTTCCATGTCCAACATTGTATCGTGTCCTTGGGAAACATAGATTGGTAGCTTATGTCAAGACAGAGTAACCCAAAAATCACACTTTACTATAGCAGAGATAATTAGGGGCAAGTTTCTAGGCCTGTAGTTTTTGACACGATATACCGAATATGACTCGTTTAACATGATTATTATAAATAACTTGTTGTATGTCTATTATGCTCAACAATGTGGAATGTATTAGATCATATAACACAGTTGGGCTTGGTCTTGGGCTTATCAGGTTTGGAGTTTACCATTTATAGGGCTACCTTTTGACCCAATGGACTCTTTAATGAGTGTTATAAATTTATCTATTTTGAAAATTACTCTTAATCAGTTCAAGGTTATTTTCCGAAAAAAGAAAAAAAACACCAGGTTGAGACTCGCGAATTTATTTTAGATAAGTTCTTAATCAGTTTGAGGCTATATTATTGAATTAAATATAATATTCCACTTTTTTTTTTTTTTCTGATGTTTAGCATATGACCTCCAAATGGTCCAAGATGGCCCTGCTTAGAACAAAAGATATTTACGGGGCGTTTGTTTCGTGGGAGTAGTAGAAATTAGGGGGGATGAGACTAAAAAAATGGGCTAAGCTCAACTATTCCCTAGTTTGTTTGGGGGGCTAAAATTTGAGCTGAGTGCTCTAGTCTCAAAATTGGGGCCGGACTTGTACCTGGGGGTGTCTTTAATTTGTGAGATGGGGTTTGGAGTCATTTAAGTATGGAAATGACTAAGTAGCCCTCAAAAAAATAAAAGAATCCCCATCACGTCCCCTTATCTAATATAACCCAACAACTATATCCTCCTTCCTTCTTCGTTCATCTTCTTCCCCTCCGCCGTTCATCGTCGCCGGTCAAACGTGCCACATCGGGTTGGGAAAAGATATGGGTCTCGCCGAGGACGAGATGATGTGTGTAAGGAAGAGGAAGGAGAAAGGGAGAAGATGAAGATGAGAGAGAAGACGGAGGTGGCGAGGATTATAGAGAGAGTGGTTTTGGTGTTGTCTTTGAGGAGTGTCGCCGATGAAGACAAGGCGGCAGCGACCGCGGCGGTTTGTGGAAGTTGCATTTTTGTTTGTGTTTTTGGATTTGGGAACAGTTATTAGTTACGGTTTTTATGGTGTCGTGTCTGATGTTTTAATTTGGTTATTAATGATGATAATAATAATAAGTTGAAATTTGTGTTTTGTGGTTGATGATGAGATGATGGAGTGATGATGATAATGTAGTGTTTAGAAGAAATCAGAATGTTGTACTAAGGATGCTTCAAAGGCATCCCCTCCACTTCAACTTCAACTCTTATACTTATTGATATCATTGCATGCTTCAAAGTGTCCAATGTTTGGAGCTTCAATCAATCCAAATTTTACATTTTGTATGTTATTGGGAATGATATTTTGTATGCAATGTTTGGAGATTCTTGTTTTGTACTTGTGATTAGGGAATTTGTGTTTAATTGTAATCATCTTGTTTTTTTAACTGTTTTTTTTTCAAAATTGCATATGTTGTATTTGATAAAATGCACCACATAAATTATACTTAGGGAACATCGTTTTTTCGAAATACGATGCCGTGCGATTTCTTTCCACCATTTTGTTTCGCACAACATCGAATTTCTTTCGTGCGATGACTTTTGAAACTTTAATCTTTCTCTCACAAAATTAAAAGTCATCGCACAGAAGAAATTCGATGCCGTTCGATTTCTCCCAAACTGTCTGTTTCCCAGATATCATCGCACGACATCGTATTTCGTCCGCGCGATGAATTTTGAAACTTTGATATTTCTCTCACAAAATCAAAAGTCATCGCACGGAAGGAATTCGACGCCGTGCGATTTCTCCCAAACTGTCTGTTTCCCAGACTTCATCGCACGGCATCGTATTTCGCCCGCGCGATGAATTTTGAAACTTTGATATTTTTCCGTATTCCCAAAGGTTGGATGCCGGAAGAAATGGAAGACCACCAGAGATGATAGAGGATGCCGGAGGATATATAGGACGCCGGAGAAATTGGAGTTCGCCGGTGATGATTGAGGACACCGGCGATAATGGAGGACGACGGAGATGATAAAATGATGTCGGAAACTCATTCGATTGTGGAAGGATTACGATGAGGAAGAAGATGAAAGGGAAATGGATGGTTATTATTATATTCAAATTTATTTTTAAATGAGGGGTAATATTGTCTTTTACTTTTTTGAACTTAAAATCTAATCTCTACTAATCCCTCCAAACAAACAATGGTCTACCAAATTCCAACTTAAAAAATAAACTCATCTCAAATTTGGTAGTAGTTGCCAAACGCCCCGTTAGTATTATTCAATATTTTTTTTATTTTTTTTTATGGAAATTATTGAATATTTATTGATTATGCACCAAGATAGTTTTCCTTTCAAAGACAATGAGTTGTAGGCTGATTTAAACACGCAAAGAAAAATAAAGTCAGCTACCTAGACTTTGAAAAATTCCTCAAATAATGCAAATATCAATTGACTTTTTCTAAAAAGAAGAAGAAAATATCCAATTGACTTGTATTTTTATTATTATTATTATTATTATTATTATTATTATTATTATTATTATTATTATTATCTGACCATTCAAATTTGAGCATGACAAGATCATGAATGGCATAATTATCCTGTCAATGTTTAATATAATTCTTCATCTTTCTTGAGATTAGAAAAATGTAAATTATCAACCAATCAAGATTGATAGTCTCATATCAACAAACTTTAATTAAAATGGATAGAGTAATTTTAAATCACTTTGTTTTAAACAATGTTTATTTACTTTTTACAAGGCAATAAACACCTTTAAAAGCTTATCATATGGCCATTAACTAATATCTAATAAATCTAATTGCTAGTTTAATATTGGTGTATTCACCATAATCTACTACTGGAGAAAGTGTCATGGAAAAAACCCGATATTGTAACAGATGGTGCTTTCGACGAGTAAAAAATGATTTTATTGTCAAACAAGGCTTACATTGTTTAATAAGGATTACGAAACATCGTTGGAGAAAAATTAGCTCATATCTATCAGCAACAACCGAACTAAACAAACCCATAAAAAGATTATACATATATAGAAATCAGCAAATATCAAATCTCTTTCACTACATAGAAAGAAGTTGATTTCTAGGTTGAATCATAAACCTAATTGTTTATTTCCAATAAGGTAAATCAATAGTTCAAACCGCACTCCGCATGGCAAATTTGGGGGCAAGAAAAAGGGGATCGTATCGACTTATATTGCGAAATTAAGAACTAAAAACATTAAAAGTATATAATGTTTGTACAAACTCCATTTACATGAAACCTCTTTTCTTGTTCTGTTTGGCCCTTCATAGACACTACAATTTGGGCTAAGAAATTGCAATGCAAATGAATAAACCTTCTGTACAATCACTAGAAATAAAATAAAACAAAATAATTTAAAACAAAATACAAAAACTAGTCAGGATCGGCCGAGACGAGAAAGACAATTTTCCTCTCATGCACTTGGCTTCGGGAACCCGCTCTTGTACATGCTGTCGATAACACTCTGCAAACACAAATTCGGGATCAGTTCGTATATCTAAACAGAAAATGAAGACTCTGGGATGAAGTTCATGACACGAACCTGATAGTATTTGAGCAACTGAGGCCTCTTTTTCTTGTAGGTTGGAGTGAGAAGGTCACGTTCGAGATCGAAAGGCTCGGGGTCGAGGTGAACGGCTTTTATAAGTTCAAAACCCTTTAGCTGCCATAATATCACAAGTAATGGTTAGTTTCAGAGAAATGTGGAAGTAGATTTGTATGAGAATTAAGTGATAGAAGCAAAGGAGGAACCTTTTTTTCTTTGCCGGTTTTTGTTAGATCTGCGAGTACGTATTCTTTTGCCTTGGGGTTTTCACACAGAGATTTGAAGTCCCCACTCACACCATTCTCTTGTGCCCAGTTTTCGAGAGCTCTCTGACTCGGGTTAACCACAGCGACGAGGAATGATTCGAAGCTGTTTCCGTAAACCCATATCTGAAATCGACAAAAAAGAAATCATTACATAAGCTTTGGACCGGTACATATCTCAAGCCATAGCAAGGAGCAAGTTCAGAAGACATAAATATTTTCTATTAAGTTGTTAAAGAAGTTAATGATGGAATAAAAACGAGAGCCAGCAAGGGAAGTTATTCTCAGCATTTAACGAGGACAAATTATGTATGTTTGTAGAGTTGTCAACTTCTGACACGATTATAGCACGATAACTCGTTTTGATACTCCTACATGTTTGTACCACATCTTGATAGTAGTGGACAAACATGGAAAAACAGGCTACAACGATTATGCATTGTGCAACAATTAGGAATACATACAACTACGAAATCATGAAAAGGTGTATGATATTTTAACAGCATGTAAACTCGAACATACAGATGGAAGCATGTGATCTAATTTTCAATACGTGCGCCAACCATCAAAAGCAAAACAAAGCTCAACTAAATGGTAGACTGGTAGTATAATGTAATGTTCATGAGACAAGATGCACGCAGAAAAAGCCTTATCATTTGATGAATAACTATCTATAGAGTATCAGAAAAGTCATACCGACTCAACAGAAGAAGCGAGACCAAAAATATTCTCTAAGTTCTCCACTGCCACGTATTCTCCTTGAGCAAGTTTAAATATGTTCTTCTTGCGGTCAATAATTTTCAAGCTGCCATCTGGCTGCCATTCACCAACATCCCCTGATGCAAAGATAAAATGGAATAGTAAGCGCTAAGGAGTGAAATAAGGGACTGACCAAAAGATCATATAGAGTTATTATAGGCAAACCTGTGTGGAACCATCCATCAACAAGAACCTCCTTGGTAAGGTCTTCTCGTTTGTAGTAACCCGAAAAGAGAACTTTCCCCCTTACACAAACTTCCCCACGTGGTGTGCTTGCAAGAGCATCATAGTTCATGTCGGGAACAGACTCCAGGCATACATCCACGTTTGGGACGGGTGGACCCACTGTACCGAGCATTTGCATTTCATTAGGTAGTGAAACAAATGTACCTGCACATGTTTCTGTAAGACCTGGAAAAAATTGACGGGAAGTTAAATCACAAACATGGTAACTATTAAAATGGAAAAAGAAATGGAGCAATTTATATTCAAATCATACCATATCCTTGCAAAACATAAGCACATGATACCACCCGCAGAAAAGCTTCTACATGAGAAGCGAGAGGTGCAGCTCCAGATAAAATAAGACGTACTTTTCCTCCCAACCCTTGTTTTACCTAATGAGAAAAAAAAAATGAAATTCAGAGAAAAAGTTGGGATATGCAAATGAGCACTGTTGTGATAATTGATTTTTGAATAGAGGGTTTCATTTATCACCTTATCGAAAACAACTTTGTCACAAAGTGGAGATGCCTCATCGTGTGCTTGTCCCTTCTTCATAGAACTGAATTTGCTGAAGTAATAATCAAAGGACCAATCAGATCAGATGGTTAAACAAAGAAACAGGACTCTAATGAAATGGATATGCGTTATTCCCTTGGTGAAAATTAGAAAATTGTGCCCGTTAAACCAAATCTTTAAAGGAGTAAGTCCAATAAAGAATCAAACCCAAATAACTATCACGAATTATATCTGAATGGGTGGAACTCCAAAATATACAAAAAAAAACTCAAATGTTCAAGGCATGCATGAAATGGGGTGGTTTTGATTTTTCCTTTCTTTTCTGTCGGGGACGAGGGGGAAAATGCAAAAATAATTCTTTGTGGATATGATTGTATTGAACTTACTATGAGTATGCTATATTAAACAATTTCTGCTTCAAAAAGCTGCCTGAAGAAACTTTCTGTTGCAAACCTGAAAATATGCAAAAGCAGACACAAAGGTGTTTCAGTTAAATGATATTCACGTCGTGATTTAACTACATCAGGAAAGTAGAAAATATAACATTTTCACCCACTTCTTTGGTTGAACAAGTTGGGGATATTATCATCAATAAGAGAGTTAGCACTTCAAGTAAACATAAAAAATTATATTTATCTCCATATGGATAAAAGCCATAACTAAAGAGCTCTAACCTGAATATATTCTATCTAATACTCGAGGGACAGCGCAAAATATAGTTGGTTTCAGCTCCCCAATGTCTTCGAGTAATAATTTGACATCCTGCGAGTTTGAGGAAAGAGGATGGTTGAAGTCATACATATAGATTTATCATCAGTTGCAAAAGATTGGCACACAGAATGGAAAAAGCACGCCCCCTTTAAAAAGCAGGTACGAAAAAGGAAAGAAACTAGTGTTCCCAACTTACCCCTCGCCAGAACCCTATTTGGGCACCGTGAGAAATAAACAACTCCTCAATCACCCGATCGAAGATGTGAGCAAGAGGAAGGTAGGAAAGATATATATCCTTTGCATCTACCTGCAAATAATTCACAAATATTAAAAGAAAAAAAGAAATTGTAGGTAAAACATAAATTGCTTCAAAAGAAAGGGATTAAACAAATCTATGCATTTCATGTGAAATCTGCTTCAAATTGAATATTCATTTTGTTTAAAGCAATATGAAGGGAAAAGGAAAGTACCGCTTCATTCACACTCTCGAGCAGCCTATTCACCCCAGCTATAAGAGAAACAATACTTTCATTTGAAACCAGTACTCCCTTTGGATCACCAGTTGTTCCACTGGTATACATTATCGTACATATATCACTTTTCGTTTTCACTGGTAGTTCATATTCTTTATTCTCCCCCTGCGAGAAACAGTCATAAAATCCCATCAGACATCACTTTCCCAAATAATAGGCTAAGCATAGGAACAAAATATCAAATGAATGAAGGGAGAAAACGATTGAGGAAGCAGCTTCCTCAAGAACTGTGAAGATTAATGATCATTGGAGAAACGGTTTTTGAAAGTGTCTGGCAATGAAATCTAAATACAATAAATTACTTTTTCCAGGGTATCAAAGACATCAAATCATCCAATGAATAAACTTAGGTAACTGTTTCTTCAAAATTGTCGGTTTAGAACATGCAAATATGGCATTCTACTATAACTACCTGCTTCAAAAAAAAACACAGAGCAAAACTTATCATCCCAACATATTTAGTAAAGTAGCTTACCAGTTGTAAGAAATCCTCCCAAGAATAAACTTTAACTCCTAGCTTCTCAATGGCTTCTCTTTGTTCAGGTGCAACCTTGCCAAAGCTCACCATTGCTACAATAAGGAGTATTTACAATCATGAATTGGTGATACATATGAAAGGAAAACAATCTTTTAGTGATGTTAACTTACTTCCTATGTACTTTGCAGAGCCTGGGAATGTTTTTAACAACTGAGATAAGAAAACGGAAGTACAGATCAGTGAGACATCATATAAGAAAAGGAAAAATCTAACCACTTGGACAGCAACGAATGCTGCTTATTTCAAAAAATAAGAATCATCAGGGGGGAAAAATCCATCATTATAAAAATACTATCCCACCCAACTGACACTTAAATTTTTCTTCCAGTATTTATTCAGTAAAATATATAATGAGAACTCCCCTCAGTACATTCTCAAGTTAATATGTCATTAGGCACATAGAATTTACCTCAGGGATTTTCTTTTCTTCTACAAAAGCAATTGAGACCTCAGCATGGCTTATGATATACTCCACAGCATTAGCACCTAGAATATGAATCGGAGGAGGTAAACACTAATTATGCACAATGGGAAGAGACGTTTGTATGTACGGTGTATGCATAAAAAAACGAAAACTCTAAAGATGTAATATGAGTCAAAACCCATTATAGAGCTAAAGGCCATTCTATCACTTTGGGTGATGATCATTAATCACCTCATAATTTATGTGCTTGAATGTCTATGCTTAAAAATACATACCTAAAGTATCATATAAAGGAACACAATACAGTCCATGAGCATTGCACGCCTGCACCAACATAAAAAAAAAAAAAATTAGTAAAAAGACCTGGAAGAAAAGCCCAAAAATTTAGAAACAAGACAACGCACTACCGAAAAAATTGCGGATGGGACCCATGGCAGGGAAGCAAAATTATAAGATTATTCAAATGGCTTTAAATCAAATTTATACAAGCATTTAAAACCAAAAGATGACTTATATTCTGCTATACCATTTAGAAGTCCCCAGACGTACCCTTTTTCTAATGAAGTAGCACAGTAGGTTCGAAGATCATACACACCCATAGTAATATAACAATAAGAATACATGGGAGATATGGTAGATTGGATATTTTAACAGATTATGAGAACCAATTTGCACAACCAAGAAGCAAAAGAGTGATGAAAATTTCAATAAGGCCAAATAACTTGAGCAAGACACGGTATGAAAATAAATGACCAAGAAACAGTTAACCGCAAGATAATTAAAATGGTAATCTAAATTTTCCACCAACCCAAAAGCTTCTTCTTTATTGGTAGGTTACCAATTTACAACAAACATTTCATTTCAAACCAATCCGCCAGAAAAGACAACAGTTAGTTACCTCCATGCTTATTATCCACTCTGAGGAATTGGCTCCATAAATTCCACATTTCCCTCCCTGCAAATCAGGAAACGAAATAAATTCCAAAGCTAAATTTCTCAACTTTGATTTAATTTTTTTTATATAGAGTTACTAACAGGTTCAACGCCGCAGCTACGAATAGCATTCCCAACTTTGATCACCATGTCATACACTTGTTTGTAAGTTTTCCACACGTATTTACCAGCCTATCAAAGACAAAAGGCAAGGTCATCAGCATGATTCATACTCAGAATTCAACGAAGATTAAAAAAATCAAAAAAGAAACACAACAAACACAAAAAGACATAAAGACATAAAATTCTCAGCATAAGATACCTTTCCATTCACAATCTCCCTGTTACCAAGCATAAGATTATTGGGATACTTCTCCACACTCATGCTGCACATCAAAAACAACAAAACATAATCAGCCAATCAGATTTAAATTCAAACAAAATCCTACAAAAAATGCATAAAATCGCACAGCTACACTCCAAATCAACTTCTATAGCTCCTAGAATCACCATAAATCAAAACCAGATTGCTTAAACCTAATCAGAAAGTTCAATATTAACGAACACTATAACGAATTGAACACGCAAAATTTTAAAAAATC
Organism: Euphorbia peplus; assembly: GCA_028411795.1. Lineage (NCBI taxonomy): Eukaryota > Viridiplantae > Streptophyta > Magnoliopsida > Malpighiales > Euphorbiaceae > Euphorbia > Euphorbia peplus. The sequence goes on from CP110839.1 coordinate 33,355,492, forward strand.
AATCTATCAGCTCTTCATTTCACTGCAATCAAACCAGACTTCCACATTAAGCAGTAAAAATCAACAACGAAACACAAATCATCACGCTAAACAATAAAAAACTCTATAATCAGTCCTTAAACAACAATTAAACAGAAAAAATCAGCATAATCAGTGTATAGTCCCATAAAAATCAAGCTCAAACTTTTATCGCTAACCATACAGAAAACAAAAATTTCAAAAAATCAATCGATTAGCTCTTAATTCCACTGCAATTAAACCAGATTTACACATTAAGCAGTAGAAATCAACACCTAAACTCAAATCATCAAGCTAAACAACAAAAAACTCTATAATCAACCTTTAAACAACAATTAAACAGCAAAAATCAGTGTTTAGTTCCAGAAAATTAGCTTAAACTCAAAATTTTCTTGCGAACCAAACAGAAAACGAAAATCTCAAAAAAAATCGATCAATTAACTCTTAATTACACTGCAAGCAAACCATATTTATACATTAAGCTTTAAAAATCAACATCTAAACACAAATCATCAATCTTAACAACAACGAACTCTATAATCAGCATAATCAGTGTATAGTTCCAAAAAAATTAGCTTAAACTAAAAATTTTCTCGAGAAGCAAACAGAAAATGGTTAGCTCACCGGAAAACGTCCCAACAGCTATCCATTCCGGGAACGGGAGTCGGAAATCCATCCTTAGCGAAGATACTACGATAAACAGGACCGACGGACGGTTTTCCGTCCTGAGCTTCCTTAGCTTTTTCTACCTCGACGATATACTTTCGTTGCGCCATTTACGGAATGTTAACGCCGGCGAGATTTTCCGATCGGAAATCTAGTGAAGTCGTCGGTGAAGGAAAAAGTCCGATCTACGTATATAAATACGTGTGGAGGACGAAAATAACGTGTGAGGTGAAACTGAGAGAGACGAGGGCTTAATTGCATAAATATAAAAGAATTAGGTGGTTGTTTTCAAAAGGGTAGTTTCGGGATTTGACTGGTTAAGTTAAGAGAAGTCAAATGTGATTAGGTTTAATTTGGTCAACAGAATTTTGTGTTTATTGTGATTACGATAAGTATTTAGATTAGTTAATGCAACTTTATTTAGTTATAGTGATGTTCAACTCTCAACAATTGATAAATCACGAATTTAGTCTTAAAACGATTAGAATTTCAGAGAAATAATAACAATCATCTATAAGTTGTTGCAGTAAATGATTGTTATTATTGTTTAAAATGTCGAGAAAAGTAAAAAAACATACATAATTGAGGTTATTTATAACTTTTAGACTTCAATTTAAACCAGACAAACAAATCAAATCAAATACTAATTGAATGTCTTTAAAAAAATAAAATACTAATTGAATGAGACTTTTTAATCTAAATAGAAAATAAGACACAAAAACTAATTAAACAATAATTCTAATATATCGCAAGCAATGTTTACAAATACATGATTGAGGTTCAAATCTTGAGAGATGTATGAGGAAAAAAAATGATACTTGAGCTTTAGTTCACCCTCCTACCCCTAAAAAAATGAAAAATATATATAATAAGTTTAGCATGTCGGAGCTTGCTTTACACGGCGATTTAAGGCTCTACGCTATCTGATTGCGCATGTTAAAATGCAAATGTACCGTACTTCTTATGATGTAATCAATATAATAATATAATATATTTAATTGCTAGATTGTGCATGTAATATGGAAGTAATTTTTAACATACTATGTAATTAACCACAACAAATATCTAAAATTAGTTGTGTACTTTGATTAGTAAATGTTTAGAATTATCTGTATTAGTATTTTGCTTCATCACTCTAATGGAAACACTTTTCAAATAGTATATTTTTATCTTTTTAAATCACAGTTATACAGTTAACTGTAATCATTAACAACATGGAATGGAGATTGTTTAAAGGTTGAGGTCGAAACGGATAATCTTCCAATAGCTAACGCTCCAAATGAAAATGGAGTTGTGGATTTTGCCGGTTCGATTTTGTTTGACGATACCCTTTTATGGCTTTTATTTTTTCAGTCGATTATGAAATTGTCAAATGGAGTGTCTCGTTTTTTAATATCACTTTGATTGAAAAAGTTTCTAGTCTCTTAATTTTATAAATTTTATCATTTTATCTATTTGATGTATGAATAACGTAATAACCAGAGATATTGTTTTTTTATTTTATTTTTATGGAATGATCATCAATTCTTAAAATGGCCTTACTTTCACAAGTTCAGACTATTTTAGCTTAAGACGTTAATTATAAGTCTTGTAATTTCACAAGTTCAGACTATTAAGATGTTTGGTCTATTTATGCCTGCCCATTTTGATTTTTTTTAGTCATTTTTCCTTTCCATAATTCCTAACTTTTTCTATTTAACTTGTCAATTTATATGTCAAAATAGATATACGATTACATTATTCTTTCATCTTTGTGATAAATCATAAATAGAAATTTTATTTTTTTGAAACCAATTTAATTAAATGTTCAGGAACTAATTAAACTTCCCACTATGATATGATATGTAACATTAGATGAGAAAATAAGTGACGATGATATTGTGATTTTAGATCCAAGTCCGTGAGCCTGTAATCATTGGCGATCAACATGTGAATCCCAGTCATCTCGTCAGTTATTATAAAGCGGGCGGCATACCCGAGGTGCCTCGACGGTATTCCATGACGTGGCAGGCAACGCCGATTTTATTCTGATAGTAGCTTCAAAGTTGGACAGTTGAACGCGAACACGATTACTGTTGACGACGTGGCAAAAAGAGGTTATAAGTATTTATGCCCTCATGTTGCAAGGTACATAATTGAACAACAATCTACCTCTCTCTCTCCACTTTAGATGTGTTTTAAATTATTTTTTTCTCAATTTATATTTAAGTTCAGTTTCATCATGAGTGATCGAATTGGATGGTTCTTATATGCTTATCATATTTATAACAACTAATTTAAGGGTCTCCAGTCACTTAAATTAAGTCTCAAATTCGAAGGCTTTCAAAAAATGAAATATGATAGAGTTTTTATGTGCTTAAAAAATTTAATTAGTAGAGGATCCATCTAAAAAGTGTCCAAAGAAACCTTCAAAATTTATTGAAATTTTTTTATAACAGCTGGCTAAATTATTTTTTACAGAAACATATATAATTCATAAATTGTAAGTTATACAAATTAAATTTTACTGCTATTCTCTAAGATACACTAATAGATTAAATAACTTAATGAATGAATTCATAACCTTAAAATGTTAATCAATGAAAAAATATTAAAAAAATTGTAATGTTACTCTAAATATTAACTGATATTTTTCTCCAAGTACGTAGCCACTAGCATATATTTTCTGTTTTGACAACATATACATACTTATATTCAAAGAAAACTATAAAAAATAATTATTATTATTATTTGATTCCTTTAATTATTATTGATTTTGAGATTGAACAGAAAATATTGAACTTTTAGCCTGTTGATGTTAGTCTCAATTATATGAATTTTACAGGCAAATCACATGCAGAAAAACAAATGCTCCATACCATTGGCAAAATAAAAACATATGTATACTCTAAAATTATATTATTTTTTATTTATATTTATATTTAAAAAATCTAACAATTTAAAAGTATTATATATATATGGTGTAGATTATGGTGACTTTGTTTTTGAGTTACTTTATTTGTACTTTGCTTTATTCACCATTAGATCACTTTTCACCCCATGATCTAATGGTGGACAAAACAAAGTAATGGTTACTTTGTCAAAAACAAAGTGACCATAGAATTTCCATATATATATATATATATATATATATATATTACGTTGATATTAAGCTTGACTATAGTAAAACAATTTTATACATTGATAAAATGAGTAGCTCTCTTTTAATTGAATTAGTGGCTCAAATTTAATTAAGTAAAAAAAATTAATGCATGTAATTATGGTTGGAGGTTAATAAAGTTTCAGGAATTTAAAAGTAAGTTTTTTGTGAAATATTTTTATGAATACCATCTTTTAATACCATTCTGAACCCTTAGATGAGTGACTGGTATAACTTGATCCGTCACTAACACGGGGAAGGAAGAGAATTGCTTTTAACAACTTAGTGGTTGTTTGGTATACATGTATTTATGGAGGCCATAAAAATTCCCATGATTTTCTAATTTGACTACTTGTTTGGTTGACATGAAATTGAGAAAGACATTCAAAATTCATGGGAATTTCAAATTCCACATAATGTGGAAAATTAATCACCTAGGCCCCCCTTAGTCATTCAAAATTCATGGAAATTTCAAATTTCTTGATGTCAACCAAACACATTTGGCTATTTCATGGGAATTGCATTAGGGAAATAATTTCTTCTGAATTAGAACTTTTCACGGGAATTAAATTTTCATGTATACCAAACGACCTCTTATTACATGATAGTGACCGGACAAACATTAACATCCACATGTGAATTTTTCCTTTATATAAGTAAAAACAAAAATATAACTTCTTTTATTAAAAAATGAGACTAAATTTGTTTGTTTATATTACATAAAGCAATGCTTATTTTTGAAGGAAAGATATAATAGATAATAATCTATATACTAAAAGAATATCATAGTTGCTAGTTTGAAAATGCTTATATGTTATAAAAAAATTATTTATTATAGAATGATATTAAATATATTTCTGAGCAATTTTCTCTTAATTATTTTGTATGAAAAGCAAATTTCTCTTAATTTATCAGTTTTCGAATAAAAGAATCAGTTTTCAAATTATTTTTAACTAGAATGAGTTTCCTTAAAAATTACCTATAAGATCCATAAAAAAAAAAGAATAAAAAAAAAATTACCTATAAGAGTTGGTCCAAGTGGTAAGACACTCCGTCTTTTGCTTGAAAAGTCTGTGGTTCGAGTCTCCACTTCGTCAAAATTTAGCTCTTATTGGTAGGCAATCTGTAAAGTCCACTGTATACCTTCATCGAGGTTTATAGTTTACACTGACCTTACGAGTAGGTAGGTATACCATTAACTAAACTTTTTGTAACTAGAAAAAATTTCCTTAAAAATTTATACAAATTCTACAGGAGGTGGCAAAAACGATGGCTCTATAAGGGAGTTTGCCGATTGTCCTTCAAGCAGGGTTTGGAAGTGATGACTTTTCTCCCGAGGTTACGTTAGCCATAACAATGCTAAATTGATACAATATTATCTATAATTTCTTGAGTGGTGTTCACCTAGTCAATGATTGACTAAAAATGGAGATTAGCTTGATGACTTCATTAGGTTATAATCTCCACCCTTAGATATTGATCTAATATTATAATTTTCAATATCACAAATGTGCATATAATTAAGTCGTGGCATCTATAATTTGCAACTTTTTAAAACCACCAACTTTAAAATTAAATAGTTGTTGATAGCAATTAGATAAGAATATAGGGTGTCTTGTAACATTTAAAAGTTCGAGAGATCAGTTAAAATCATAAAATAAATTCACGAGAAAAAAGAAATAGACAGTAATGATTGTGATTTGTTCATTAGTCACTTAAATGGTGTTGATTTTTGAAGTATGTCAAACGCAACATTACAATTTTACAACCGTACTTTTATGCGTATGTTGGAGTCAAACTGGACAATTTTTTTTTTACAAAAATGCTATTATTGCATTAATGTTTTGACACAATGTTGCACCATTTGTGAATACAAACCTAACTGTTACATAAATAAATAGGTTCACCATTCACCAAACCCATCAACAGAAACCTAATTCTTATTTTCTCATTTAATACATACCCAGCTCCTTCATATTAAATATTAAACACTTGTTGGGCTGGGCTCGCACTCGGCTCATTGGGCTTTTGTACTCCAAAAAGTCCATTTATATATTTTCCACCGAGACTATTTCAAAATCTAACCGAAAACTAACATAGAGATCCGATAAATTTGTTTGTAATGGGCCGACTGAGTAGTTCATGAAACGGGCGGGTCGAACCGGTAGGTCGGATTTTAAGAATAGTGGTATAAATAAACTTTTGTTGCAGCAAACCGAAGGAAAGGAAATCAAATATGATGGCAGGAGATGATGCGGGAGGGCTTGTTCATCCCAGAGATGTAAGTGATTAATCTTTTTGTTTTTTTGTATTATCTGCATGCGAATTGTTAATTCCATTATCGTTAGGTTAATATAAACCTTAAATTTGTTTATTTGGGGGTTTGATTTTGTGTTGTGAAATCAATTTATCGAGTTATGAATTCATAATAGATTTTGTTTCTCTGTTTAATTGTTTTTGTAGGATTTGAATAATCAAAACATGGGTGATTCCATCCCCAAGCGTACAGCTGTATCAGCTGCAGGTCATCATTTATTAGCGTCTGAAATTGTCGGTGAACAGTTTCACCAATACGTTAAAGACATCACCTCTTGTTTGATGGATGATCATGTATCTGTGATTGGTATTTATGGAATTGGTGGTGTTGGAAAGACTTTAGTCTCTAAGATTCTCAATAATCAGCTACTCGAATCTCCCACCAAGTTTAATCACGTTTTTTGGGTTAATCTGTTTCCCCAACGGGACGTGTGGGACAAAATGTCAGCGTCAGCGTCTCCACCTTACGCTCACACCGTTAGTAATCTGCAAAGCTTTATTTCCAAGGCAGCGGGGGTAACACTATTCAATGCATTTGATGAGACCAACCGAGCAGCCCTATTGTCAAAAGCTTTGGTTGAGAAGAAAAAATCCCTTTTGATTTTAGACGACGTATGGGACTCTTTTTCTCTCCAAGATGTTGGAATTCCTGTTGGTGCGGATCACTGTACTGTGCTTTTTACAACTCGGTCTTTGTCATTGTGCAGACAATTTGACTGCCAGCGGAAATTTGAAATCCAATCTCTCCAACTCCAACATGAAAGCTATGAATTGTTCATGAAAATTCTCGGGAAGGAAACACAACTTTCAACAGAGGCTGAACAGATCTCCAGATCAGTTGCAGACAGGTGTGTTGGTTTGCCACTTGCTATCACCATCACGGCGAAAATTATGAAGGGCGTAACCAGTGCAAGCCAATGGAGAAGCGCATTGGACGGGATTAAGCAGAGGCTGGCTGATGTCGAGATATTCCAGAAACTGAAGATGAGTTATAATTACTTGAAAGATCCAGCCTTAAAAAATTCTTTCCTATACTGCCCATTACTCGTCCAAGATGATAGAGCAGTTCAGAGGGGCAATGTTGTCTTTAGAAGAACATTGGCAGAATATTTGGTCGATGAAGGCTTAATAAAACGGACTAGTCGGAGAGAAGAATTAGACGAGGCTCTAACCATGCTGGATGCACTCCGTGATGTTGGCTTGTTGGAAATTACTAGTCGGAATTTTGTAAAAATGAATCCGTTTATTCGAGGCATGGCCGTTCAAATAATGGAAGAAAGTCGAATCATGGTTCAAAGTTACGCTGCTTTACAAGACCTCCCAGATGAGGAGAGCTGGAGGGAATATCTAGTGAGAGTGTCACTGGTTTGCAACCAATTCAAAAGTATTCCTTCCAGTTTTTCACCAAGGTGTTCTATGCTTTCAACGCTGTTGCTGAGTTATAATCATCAACTCAGATCCATCGGAGACACTTTTTTTGACGGAATGCCTGGACTCAAGGTTCTAGATCTTTCCTACACTTCTATTGAGAGTTTGCCCAGTTCTGCCTGTCGCCTTGTCAAGCTTACTACATTACTGCTCAAAGCGTGTACAATGCTGAGGTGGATTCCCTCAGTGGCAAAGCTCAAGGCGTTGAAGAAGTTGGATCTCAGTTTTTCTGGAGTCAAAACAGTGCCCAAAGATATTGAAATGCTGTCACAACTCTCGTATTTCGATCTCTTTACCACTACAGTTAAGGATTTAAATCCTGGGATATTAGCAGGACTCTCCAAGCTGCAATTCCTTAGGCTACCTGTGTTTGTGGCAGTTAAGGCAGAAGAATTGGCATGCTTGAGCCGACTTGAAACTTTGGCGTGCAGCTTCTATGATGCAGCTGAGTTTCACAGGTATACCATACTTCTGGAAGGGAAACCAAAAATGGGGCTTGACTTTAAGGTAGGACCGGGACCTATTCACTACGCTGGATTCACTGATGAATTGTTCAATAATGTTGAAGATTTATTTGCTGAAGAGAACACAGATTTCACCGGGGTGGTTTTGAACAAGATAGATATAACTGGAGCAGGTATCCCAAACTACTTCCAAGAAATTGTAATTGTGGATTGCAATGAAGCAAGAAGCTTGTGCGACTTTCCTCCAATCAATGGCACATCTGAACTCGAGTACTTTTCAATTAACGAGTGCGACGGATTAGAGTTTGTGTTGCAGCAGGGCCAAGGTGGAGTCGAAAAGCTCGAGTACATGGAGTTGGTGAATTTGAAATACTTGAGTTTTCTTCTCAAGAAAGAAGCCACTGTAGCTAATTATGGTTTATGCTTCTCAAATCTTAAGAGGTTTCTGATTGAAGGCTGTCCAAGAATTAAGTTTCTCTTTCCTTTCCATCTCATGCAAAACCTGAAAAGTCTTCAGGGCTTATGTGTGATTGACTGCTGTGTCCTTGAGTCGATATTTGAAATAGAAGAGGAAACAGAGAACGGAAATTGCTCTCTCCCGGGTTTAACCATCTTCAGGTTGAAAGACCTACCAGAGTTGACTGGAATCTGCGATATTCCTAGTGGGTGCTTTCGTGAGATTGAGAACTGTCCTAAAGTTGTTTTGTTGGATTAGAGTCTTTTTTCGTTATGTTATGTTTTTTGTGGTATGAAAAACTTGTGTCTGCTTACATGAGAGATGAGAAAACTTTTATTAAGCAACTATGACAGTCTATAGATGGCGTGGCTGTTATGTTGTTGTTACTATTAGAATTCTGACACAGAGAGATGGTACTTGTTTGTGTTTGTGGAATTGTGAAACTGTTCAGTATGCTTTAAAACCCTGTTAATACTTTTGTTGTCTTAGGTGATGGGGTTCATATTGTGGATGAACTATGAAATTTACATACCTGCGTATTTCTACTTAGCTTGCGACATTATTCACAACGTAATAATTGGCTTGTAAATTTGGTTTCGCTTCTTTTTCCAAGTCAAACTTATATTTTTATTTGTTTTCAAGTTCCAACTTTTATATCCGGGTATGTTCAGTTGCTACCTACAGGCATGGAGGAATCAGGACACTTGGTTGCTTTACGTAATTCGGGGCTCGAGTCTGAAAGTTCCGGTCAATGTGTAAAACTGATTGGGAAGTACGGAAGATAGTTAATTATTTAGAATAAAGAGTCATGTAGGGTGTGTCTGCTTTTCTTTGATACAGGCTAGAAATGTGGTTGATGGGAGTTGGAATGTATACAAATGTAATCAAAGCGAATACTTTAGATCAAACAATGAGACAGGATTATTTGGAAATCATTCAGGTCAATTTGTATTGAACAGATTAGAAGTCTGGATGGTTGATTCTGAAGTGATCAAGTGTCATGTTTTCTTTCTTTGATATTGGTAGAAATGTAGTAGACACAAGGTGGAATATAGTTGTCAATCAATCGAGATGACATTATGTCAATCAAATAAAAAACTCGAATATTTACAAAAGGAACAAAAGCATGTTCAAACTGTATACATGAGATCATATGAACTGGAATTATTTGGATACAATACACTGGAGTTTCCCCTATTCTTCCTATTCTACAATTCAATGAGAAAGAACGGATTTTTACCCACCAATTTCACTTTCCCCTTCATTTTGAAGTCGTGTGTCCGCCTCCCCGATTTCACATTGGGTTTTATGATGCATAATGTTGCTGTGAAATGTGGGTTTGATGTTCATTTGTTTGTTAATACTAGTTTGGTTATCTTGTATTGCGAGTATGGTGATGTCGATAGTGAATTCAAATTGTTTGATGAAAGTCCCAGGAGAGATGTCGTGTCGTGGAACGCGATTATAACTGGGTTTATTGGTGTGGGGAGGTTTAGGGAAGGAATTGGTATGTTTAGAGAGGCGTTGGATGTGTTTTTTAAGATGTTGAATGCGGGTTTTAGACCGGATCCTTATTCTATGGTTGTGTTTCTTTGTGCTTGTGCGAGGCTAGGAGCGTTGGAGTTAGGGGATTTGGGGGAGTAATTTGATTGATCGAGACGAGTTCTTGGCTGATTCCGTGTTGGGAACTTCATTGATTGATATGTATGCGAAACGTGGTAGCATGACCGAAGCGTGGGAAGTTTTAGAGGCGTGAAGGAGAAAGATAGAGATAGAGTAGCATGGAATTCCGCTATTTCGGGTCTCGCCATGAATGGACATGTGCAAGTTGCTTTTGGACTATTTGGACAAATGGAGAAGTCCGGGGTTCACCTGGATGAAAATACTTCTGTTGGGTTACTTTGAGGTTGTACACATGCCGGTCTAGTGGACTGAGGGACTGAAATTTTTCATTGCTATGAGTTCTGTTTATTCATTTGCTCCAAAAGTTGAGCATTACGGGTGTATACACATAACTCGGTGCATTGGGGAACGCCATTAAAGCAAGCAGGCTATTTGCCTAGGACAGATAATGTTCTCTTCGATATAGAAGAGGAGGAGAAGGAACATGTTGTCGGATTTCATAGTGAGAAATTGGCTATAGCTTTCGGTCAAATTACAGCAGCTCCGGAGTGCATCATTAGAGTTGTGAAAAACCTTCGAGCTTGCAGTGATTGTCATGAGGCCATAAAGTTTATTTCTATGATTACCAATTGGTTTCACTATTGTTCTCAAGGTTCTTCCTCATGCAAGGATATATTACAAGGTGTAGGCTATGGTCACTTTGTTTTTCTCTTACTTTGTCTATACTTTGTCTTTTTCACCATTGGATTAGTTTTTAACCCATGATTCAATGGTTGACAAAACAAAGTAATGATTACTTTGTGAAAAACAAAGTGACCATAGAATATCCCTATATTAATACCAGGTTTCTCCATAATTTTTCCTCTACAAAAAATATAGAGTTTAATATTGATTTAAGAATAGTCTCGGTGGAGAATATATAAGTGGGCTTTTTGCAGAAGCCCAATGAGCCGAGTGCGAGCCCAGCCCAACAATTGTTTAATATTTAAAGTGAAGCAGTTGGGTATGCAATACATGTATTGGGAAAATTCTATGGTCACTTTGTTTTTTACAAAGTAACCATTACTTTGTTTTGTCCACCATTAGATCATGGGGTAAAAAGTGATCTAATGGTGAATAAAACAAAGTACAAACAAAGTAACTCAAAAACAAAGTCACCATAGCCTACACCCATGTATTGAAAGAGAAAATAAGAAATAGTGAACCTATTTATTTTTGTAACGGTTAGGTTTGTATTGACAAATGACCTTTTCAATTTTGTCCTTTTTTTAGTATACTAGTAATAAAATCATCTATACAGAAATCCACAACGATTAATGGTGCAACATTGTGTCAAAACATTAATGCAATAATAGCATTTTTGTAAAATAAAAATTGTCCAATTTGACAATTTTGTTCCGACATGCGCATAAAAGCATGGTTGTAAAATTGTAATGTTGCGTTAAAACTTTTTGACACACTTCAAAAATCAACACCATTTAAGTGACTAATGAACAAATTACAATCATTACTGTCTATTCTTTTTTTCTCGTGAATTTATTTTATGATTTTAACTGATCTTTGGAACTTCTAATATAAATTAAGAGAAAATTGCTTTTCATAAAAAATAATCAAGAGAAAATTGCTCAGAAATATATTTAATATCATTCTATAATAAATAATTTTTTTATAACATATAAGCATTTTCAAACTAGCAACTATGATATTCTTTTAGTATATAGATTATTATCTATTATATCTTTCCTTCAAAAATAGGCATTGCTTTATGTAATATAAACAAACAAATTTAGTCTCATTTTTTAATAAAAAAAGTTATATTTTTGTTTTTACTTATATAAAGGAAAAATTCACATGTGGATGTTAATGTTTGTCCGGTCACTATTACGTAATAAGAGGTCGTTTGGTATACATGGAAATTTAATTCCCGTGAGAAGTTCTAATTCATAAGAAATTATTTCCCTAGTGCAATTCCCATGAAATAGCCAAATGTGTTTGGTTGACATCAAGTGAATTTTGAATGACCAAGAGGGGTCTAGGTAATTAATTTCCCACGTTATGTGAGAATTCGAAATTCCCATGAATTTTGAATGTCTCCATTTTCTCAATTTCATGTCAACCAAACAAGTAGTCAAATTAGAAAATCATGAGAATTTTTATTGCCTACATAAATACATGTATACCAAACAATTACTAAGTTGTCAAAAGCAATTCCCTTCCTTCCATATGTTAGTGACAGATCAAGTTATATCAGTCACTCATTTAAGGGTTTAGAATGGTATTAAAAGATGGTATCCATAAAAATATTTCACAAAAAACTTACTTTTAAATTCTTGAAACTTTATTAACTTCCTCTCAAATAAAGTCAGGACAACCATAATTACATACATTATTTTTTTTTACTTCATTAAATTTGAGCCACTAATTCAATTAAAAGAGAGCTACCCATTTTATCAATGTATAAAATTGTTTTACTATAGTCAAGCTTAATATCAACGTAACATATATATATATATAGAAAAGGGATCAGGTGAGAACACATCTCATATAAGAGAACACTTTATATGTGAGAACACCTCCAAAACTACGTAGTTTTATTAATAATGGAGGGCCAAAAGAGAAATTTATTCCTTTACTGTATATGGAACACGCATGAGAGAGAAATTGATAGATCTTTGTATTTTTATTTATTTCATTTTGTTTAACTTAAATTTCTCGACTTTTCTGAACTCCGATTCTAACTTTTTTTATACCGTTGGATTTGTTTTGACGAGACGTTTATTTTGAGTACCATTGTTGTCATGTAAAGTCACGTTTAAACAATTTGAACATAAAGAGTTAAACTTTTGAACATAACTGTTAATATGTTTGAGCATAAAGAATTAAGTTTTGAACATAAAAGTTAATGAATCTAGGTTAGCAGATTCAGTTTTTATTGCTATTATATATCTTGATTCTTCGTATTAGAGTTGTTTTCAAGGAGAATTTGTGGTTTAATTACCTTATATCAGGAACATGATGGAATAAAGAGCAATGAAATTCGTCAAAACAAATGACAAAATCCTTTTATCACGTAACTAATATTAAGATTACAAATTTGGACATAATCTTCCCCAGAATTTTCTGAGTCTCTGCTTGTTTTTGAAAATTTAGAAGTTGCAATTCAAATCAGCAGCATGGATGAGATAAGTGAGTGCCAATGCGACAAGGTTCAATGCATAAGCTATCCTTTGGTCAAGTGATGCTCCGTCGCTTGTGGGAGTCGGAGCAGTGGCCTGAGCCTGAACGGCGGCCGGCAAGGTAAGGGCAAAAATAAGAGCAATGGCGACGGTTCAAACTCCGATTGAGATCCTTAAAACGACCATTTTCGAACAAAAATATCGCTCTCTCTGTGCCGGGGAGAAGAATGGATCGGAAAAGAGAGCCGCGCAGAGAGAGGACGGACCCGCCAAAATGGAGTTTCTAAGGCACAATATTTTGCTTTGTGAATTTTTGGCTCTCTCAGGAACATGATGTTGTATTAGCAAATTCAACTTTTATTATGATGATATATCTTGATTCTTTATAGCAGAATTTATTTTTTTTGGAGTTTTTTGGTGTAGTTACTTGAGATTAAGAAACATGATCATATACTAGCAGATTCAACTTTTATTGTGATCATTTGTCTTGATTCTTTGTATTAGAATTATTTTTAAGAGAATTTGTGGCTTGGTTTCTTCAGATTTAGAATTAAGAAGCTATATTAGCAGATTCAGTTTCTATTGTGATTATATGTATATTGTATACTATTTGGATGAAGAAACGTCTCCTTGACTGAATTTAGTTCTAAATTTTGTTTCCGTGAATTGCAGGCATCGAAAAAGGGTAAAGAGAAAATTCCGATCAGTATTGTGGTCATTGGACATGACGACTCCGACAAGTTTACCACCACTGGGCATCTTATCTACAAGCTTGGAGGTATTGACAAGCGTGTCATTGAAAGATTCGAGAAGGAATTTGATGAGATGAACAAAAGGTCATTCAACTAAATCTGCTAACAAGTCCACGTTTTAACAATTTATGTTCAACACAATACGACACATGTTCAAAAATTTTAAAAATATTTTCAAAAAAATAACTCACATGTTCAAAAGCTCAAAACTTATGTCCAGTGCAGCAACAAAGTATACAGATTTTTCAAAAACTTAAAAAATCTTATGTTCAAAACAATACCTGACGTGTTCAAAAAATTTAAAAATCATTTTTACCTAAGGACCATGGATCTCAAAATGTACATCTAGTCGATACGAGTCTAACGGTACAAAAATTATTAAAATTAGAGTTCGAGAAAGCCGGGAAAATGATTTTGAACTTAAAAAAAACTAAATGATTAGTCATTTACACCACATTCTCTCTCCCGCTCTCATGCGCAACACCTAAAAAGTAAAAAATTTCCCTTTTGATCCTCCCTCATTATTAAAACTACGTAGTTTTGAAGGTGTTCTCACATATAAAAGTGTTCTCTTATATGAGAGTGTTCTCACCTGATCCCTCCCCTATATATATATATATAATACTTTTAAATTGTTAGATTCTTTAAATATAAATAAAAAAATAATATAATTTTAGAGTATACATATGTTTCTATTTTGCCAATGGTATGGAGCATTTGTTTTTCTGCATGTGATTTGCCTGTAAAATTCATATAATTGAGACTAACATCAACAGGCTAAAAGTTCAATATTTTCTGTTCGATCTCAAAATCAATAATAGTTAAAGGAATCAAATAATAATAATAATAATTACTTTTTATAGTTTTCTTTGACTGTAAGTATGTATATGTTGTCAAAACAGAAAATATATGCTAGTGGCTACTTGGAAAAAAATATCAGTTAATATTTAGAGTAATATTATAACAAGATATAATAATCCTGAAAAAATTACTATCAGAACTTACAAATCCCATCAATTTAGCAATACAAGACAAAATAATCCTGTTAAAATTACTTTCAGAACTCACAAATCCCATCAATTTAGCAATACATCACATTGTACCCTGCTGAAGTACATTCCTAGTTTCTTCCAGTTGTTCGATGATCTCTACCAAGTTTCCAGCCACATACGCCAAATTATTTGGTAGGACAACAAATCCATTACCATTTGCAGCCACTAACAAGATAATTAAATTCAAGCGTGCGGTTGTCAATCGGTCTATCTCTGCTTGAACATTTTGAATCCAAAGAGCATTGACATTGACTTGATGCTGAGGCTCTGGCTCTGGCTCTGGCTCGCCTAGATTCCAGTGAGGCAGTGGCTCTCCAGCCGGAGGGTGTCGAACCAAAGTATTTGCGAGAACCCATATATCAAAGGGAACATTATTACACTGTGGGGCATAGCGACCACGAATTCTCGCAAAATGATCTCCGACTCTGCTAAAATTTGTGCGGGCAGTCCACCCACAATACTGACAAATTGTGTGTGTGTCACCTATAATGATATGAGCCCGCAATGGAGATGCTAGTCGTGGCATATCTATATATATAAAACAAACATAAAAGAAATCAAGAAAGATTTCATAAGGTTAACTAATTGGATTGAAGGGAACTCAACTTCAAATTGAGAGACAGTAAAATTTATATGTTATATTAAAATTTCATGCCCTCCCCTACAAGTCAAACAACATAAGCATGATTAGCTATGAAACATCAAGACAGTTTCAGAAGATCAAGACACAATTCAATGTAAATAAGAGGACAGTAACGTCCATAGACAACCCAATAGAATATGAGAACTCAAAAAAATCTGTAAACATTGAATTATACAAACTTCTACAAACCGAATTCTAAACTCAAAAGCAACACATCGTATCCATCAAGATAAACAGAGCCAAAAACGAGAAATATAAACACACTTTTAGAAAAATCCCTAAGAAAATTCCTAAGAGTGGGTATTAGCAAAAATTAAATCTCTAAACTCAAAAAGAACAATGTATCAAGAAAACAACAAAAGATTAATGAGCAGAAAAATAAATTCATAAAGCAATGGTATATGAACTAACCGAGAGGCGGCGTTCGGAATGCGGGAGGCGGCGTTCGGACTGCGATGATAGTGACCTCACTGATGATGACCCTTTTATAGGGCCCCCTAAATAGCCCTAAAACGACCCCACCCAACACACACTCTCTCATTTTAGTGGGGTCACTTTTATGGGCTTTTAATTCTGCTTTTACCTTCTACCTTATGGGCTTTTAATTCTGCTTAGTGCTTGATAAACAAATAGAATTTATAAACAAATAGAATTTTTAATAAACTAAATAAAATAGATACATCTCTACAGGAAATAAAAACATCCATGGAGAGATCTAAAATCAAAACTTTTATGATCTTTTCAAGCAAAAATACCATCTTTCTAATTCTGTAGAATAGAATGAAGTTGTAGATCTACAAGAAAACCGAGATCTTTCAAGCAAAAATACCATCTTTCTAATTCTGTAAAATAGAATGAAGGTGTAGATCTACAAGAAAACCTAATAGACTGGAGAGATCTAAAGCTTGAAAAATATAACAAGAAATAGAATGGAGAGATCTAAAGTGAAACCAAATTGAAAGATAAAGAGAAAGAAAAAAAGAGACAATCGAAGAATTGAAAGATAAAACAATAAACACAAAAAATAAAACAAAAAAAAAACAACTATCTATCTAGAATAATGAGAGAGATAGACAGAAGTTGGTTCCAGAGCTTCCATGGTACAGAAACAAAACTCACAAGTGATGTCATGTGGTTGTACATAAGAGGTATATATAGGCTTGAAAAATTAGGGCAACAACATGGTCGGAGCCGGGCTCAATTCAGCCCCTACTCAATACTTTCAAGCTGGGCCGGCCTATGTTATAAATCCTGCCAATTTTTTATTTTTAGGTAGTTTTGATTTATACTACTACTGTACAATAACAATTATATTCTATTTATACTTCTCAACTAAATTACTATTCTATTTCTATTTTAATTCATTTAAATTCTAAAGAGTATGAACTATATTAAAATATTGACAAAATTATAGTGACGCAAAAATAATAAATCTTTTCCGTGTATTGTACGGGTTAAAGATTAGTTATAAATTTAATTTCCTCACTTTTTATGTTCTCAACTTTTATATCTAAGCCTGTATTTTTTATGGTCTCCGTTATACCAGATGGTGGAGTTATAAGTGAATTGAAGTGAACTTAGATTTGTAAGTGTTTTAAAATTGGTATGATTTACTAATCATCCTTACTCATCAAATCAAGCAATGTTAGATTTTGAAAGTTCAATCCTCAACACACAATCATGTTTCAATTCATGACATGACAACATGATTTGCACTTATAATCTAATTGATACCGTAGTCAATTTCTTGCATTTAAGTCTTAAATAAACATATAAATCAATATGATTTTTAACACAATAACTCAAATCACCCCCGTTACCCAAACCAATTCCAACAATACCACAAACATGTTGTCCTCTATGGAAGGCTAGAATTGTTCTAATCTTTAGCAAACACATCAAGGTTGTGATTCCAATAAAAAAACATCAATCAATTTTCAACAATAACCCAAATTTTTAAGGCATGAAATCCCCACCAAAACACAATTAAATCATCTATAAAAGATCCTCCAAAACCATCCACAAATTTCACTCACATTTCATAAAAATGAAGAACACAACCCTAATTCTAACCCTAATTCTAACCCTAATTCCAGTCACATTTTCAAGACAAAACCAATCTCCCCCTATACCTTGTAACCAAGTGATCTCCCAACTCATTGTATGTGTTTCTTACCTGATGGGGAGGGAGAATAGTCCGTCAAAAGAGTGCTGCCAAGGCGTGAAATCTTTGGCGAATCACTCGAAAAAGAAGACGGATCGAGTGAGTATTTGCCAATGTTTGGAGCAATCCGTGGCCATGTTTCCTGGACTTGATATATCTTTGGTGTCAAAAACTCCGGCTAGTTGTGGTTTGAAATTGAAGCTTCCTCCCATTGATTCGGTATCATTTGATTGTTCCAAGTAATTAAAACTCTTTCCCACCTTTTATCATTCGAATTCCGGATAAACTATGGTCACTAAAGTTTAGAGTCGAGTTTAACAAGTTCGCTGAACTTCCTTTTGATTTGATAAATTTGTTATATACTTTTATCTTTGTTTTAGTTAAAAAAAAAAATAAAAAATCCATTGAAATCATCACCCAAAAGTATATATTGAAATACACTTACTTTTGTACATATAACATTAACATCTAAGAGTATGTCATATTACGGGAAAAAAACGATATATTTAATTGTCACATGGTATAGTTGCAAACAATTGAATTAAATGGATGAAAAATATAACTCAGTCTAATGGTTAAGATTTTACCTATGATAAAAAAGTCATGGATTCAAATTACATCAGAGATAAGAGTTCTTCTTTCTTATGTAATGTAATGTAAGTACAATTGTGAATGTAAGTTTTTTTTGTCTATTAGCTTGTATATAAGTAAATCACTCAAACGTGATTTTCTTATAACTATTCTACAGTTGTTTTTCTCATTGAAATAAAACGAGAGTCTTTGATTAATATTAAGTATATAATACCAAAATGATTTTATTAAATAAAATGTAAAGTCTAATAATTTTCTTGAAGAAAGATATTGAATAATATTTACCAAACTTCTTCGTTAATTAGTTTGTAAAAATTTGTTATTATTTTTCTGAATTTGTTGACCATTGGTTAACTTTTTTCTTTTAAACAGGGCATGATAGGAAGACAATGAAGAAATGAATTATACCATTTGCTTATGTGCAATGTTCAAGTTGAAATAAACATGTTTAATTACATCATAGGGAATATATAAAAGTATTTATTTCTTAAACTATTTCTGTGTTATAAAGCTATTATATTGCTTTTAATATTTCAACTAAATTTGTCTCTAATAATCATATCAAAATTTCTCATAATTGAGATATCGAGAAATAATTTCATAACATTGAAAGATGAAGTCATCGACGGCAAGATAGCACTATTTTGTTTGGTATCTGCCAGTTTAAGCTTTTGGTTACAATGATTTAATATTAATTTAAAGATGAGTTTTGTAATAGGCTGGGTTAGAGTAAGCAATTTTGTAAAAGCCCATGGGCCCAGTGCAAGCCCAGCCAAATAAGTGTTTAATATTTAATAGGGTAAATTAGAAAAAAGAATCATGTGGTTTTAGTCATTTTCAAATGTGGTTTTAAATTATACAAATAAGGTGATGAACCCTAAGAGTTTTGGTTATGTCCAAACGTTTCAGAAGATGAAAATATAAATTAACTTATATACTTTTCAATGTTGACTAACAATTTTTGTTAAGTTATTACATAAGTTTTCTCAGCAGATGATGAATGAAGAATTCCTGCTTGCCTATTGAACTCAGAAGATTAAAAAGCTGAAGACTGAAGCACTTTTTCAGAAGCTGGATGAACCGCTCTGAAGTCTTGATTGCCTGCCTAAAGCTTTTATCAGAAGTTCTCTTTTGCAAACAGAAGACTAAGGTTGTTTTAGTTCAGAAACGCTAAGAAGGAAAACGGACATCAGAAGTTCGTTATCACGGGTTTGGTTAAGCATTTAATGCTTTGTCAGTTGCATTTAATGCAAGGCGCCAAAAGTTCAAAAAGCTGTTTGAAGGACGCGCCTGTTCACAACAAACAAAACCTGCTCTCTTACCGTTTCCCTCTAAATCAATCTTCAAGTTCAGTCAACTCCATCACCTTTATCTTAAATCCCATACCGGATTAGGTTAAAGTACAAAGTTGACAGAGTTGAGTGTTTTGAGACCGTTCGAAGAAGTTGACAAGATTAACGGCTACTTTCATCCTTGTCATCCTTGAAGATTCAAACATCCTCAACGGTTATCTACTCAACACTATAAATAGTAGCAAAGCTCCACTGCATCAACTACATGTGTGATCATAGAGCAAAAATCTCAACGCACTGTTATATTCAAGAAAACAGAGCACACTTTCCATTCTCAATCTTTTCTTAGCTTAGTCTTTGTAATTGTGAGAGAGTGAAGAAAAACAAGTTCATAATAGAAATCTTGTAAACTGAGATCGATTGTGATCTTCAGTTAGATTTAAAAGAGAGAAATCTAGTTGAGATTTGAGTTGGGTGAGAAATCCAGAAAACAGAGTATTGTTGTTCTGGTGAAAATCCTTTAACTCATTTTAGGCTAGTCAGAACTAAGTGAGAAATTAGCTTAAGTTCTGTTGATGTAAAGGAGCTTCTGAACTTGCCATAAAAGTTCTGAATAGTGGATTTATAAAATCTCTGGAGGCTGCGACCTCAGAGGACAAGACGTAGTCACAGGAATTCTGTGGCGAACTTGGATAAATTGAACTGTTCATCAGGACCTCCTGAATCTCTTTCTCCCTTCTTTATACTTGTTAATTGCTTCTGTGTACTTGTATCATACTTAGTGCTGAAACAGATTTCCTCTTAAAAATCACAAGTCTGTGTTCAGAAGACTGTCCAGAAGTTCTCAACTCAGAACTTCTGTTGCTGAAAAGACAGAACCTGTCTTAAAGCAGATTATCCCTCAGAGGCTACTTCAATAAGCTTGCCTCTGACTCTGAGGATTATTGACTCTGAAAATTGAGTTTTCATTAAAAGTTTGAAAATATCAGTTTTCGTTTGAAACACCTATTCACCCCCCTCTAGGTGATTCTGATCTTGTTAGGGCCAACAAGTGGTATCAGAGCGAAGGTCACTTCGTATATTTACTAAAAGATCTAACAATCTAAGTGTAAGATCCTATCAGAATCAATAGAGATGGCTAGTAGACACCAGCCTGAGAATTCTTCTCACTTCATTGTCCCAGAGGGATCCTCTACAACTAGACCTCCATTATTCAATGGTGACAATTATTCCTACTGGAAAAAGAGAATGATGTATTTCATTCAAGCTCAGAACATGAGTGCTTGGTTTGTCATCACAGATGGAGATTTCATTCCCACCAGAATGGAACCAGGTCTAGGGAATGTTATTATCCCTCAGAGAGAATATTCAGATGAAATTCTGAAAAAGCTCCAAACAAATGCTTCAGCAATAAATATGTTGCATTGTGCACTTACAGCCACTGAATATAACAAAGTTTCTTCTTGTGAAACTGCACAGGATATATGGAACAAGCTGGAAGTCACATATGAAGGAACAGGAAAAGTGAAGCAGTCCAAAGTCAACCAACTCATGAGAGAATATGAGTTATTTGAAATGCTTGACAAAGAATCTATTTCAGAAATGAATTCTAGATTCACCAAGATAGTCAATGACTTAAAGAGTTTGGGCAGAGACATTGAAGAGTCTGAAAGAGTAAAGAAGATTGTCAGAAGCTTACCAAGGTCTTGGCAAGCCAAGAAGACTGCCATTGAAGAAGTTCAGGACTTGAGCTTTTACTTGTATGATGAACTCATTGGGTCCTTAATCACCCATGAGATGTCATTAAAAAATCATGACCTAAGAGAAAGGTCAGAAGGAAAGAGACAAGTAGTCCTGAAGGCAGAGTCTTCTGAAGAATCATCAGAAGATGAAGAATTGGCCATGCTGACCAGGAAGTTCAAAAGAGCCTTTAGAAAAGGCAAAGGTGGAAACTACAAGAAGCCATTCAGAAGTTTTGAGAAGAAGACTTCTGACTCTGGTGATAGAACCAAGAGAGATCCAAATAAGCCCATTGTGTGCTATGGATGTCAGCAACCTGGGCACATTAAGCCTAACTGCCCAGAGCTGAAGAAAGATAAGAAAAAGTTCAAGAAAGCTATGCTGGCTGCTTGGTCAGACTCTGAGACCAGCAGTGATCCTGAAGAGAAGGAAGAGCAAGCACAGATATGTTTCATGGCTATTGATGAGCCATCCTCTGAAGATGTCACAGGAGAAACTTCCGCACCTCCTGAAGCAAACTATGACTCTGAGGTAAACATATCTTCTGAACAAAATATCTTTGATTCTCTTGAAGAATTATATAGCATGTTCAAGTACCTAAAAAGGAAGTTGGACAAAAGTGAGGCTGACAAATTTCTTAGGTTTACTCAAGTTTATGCTGATATGAAAATATTGGAAGATAAACTAAGTAAACAATTCAGTTCTTCCTCCAATGACTTAAAAGTCAAAGGTAAAGAAAAACTGCCTCTGAGGAATGATAAACCTCAGAAGAAGAAATCTGTCACTCCCTCTCTTCTGAAAGAGATCTCTTCTCCTCCTGAAGTGGGAACCTCTAAGAGTGCTAATGCCTCTGAAGAAATAGTACCTTTCCAGAAGAAGAAGAATGCTCCTAAGAAGCAAAGGGAAAGATCCAAGAATCCTCCTTCTTGCAAATTGTGTAAGAAAGATGGACATTGGTTAAAAGATTGCAAGTACCACATTAAGAACCTCTTGCAATCTGAAATATCAGAAAAACCTGTAGAAGAATCTAACTCTGAAGGACCCAATAAGGATTGGGTACCTGTCACTAATTGATTGTGTTGCAGGTTGCTCTGAGTGCTCCATCAATGTCAAAGCTGTGGTACATTGACAGTGGGTGCTCAAGGCATATGACAGGTGATGAAAAGGCATTCATCACATTTGTACCTAAAAGAGGTGGTAAAGTCAGCTTTGGAGATGCTCAGAAAGGAAGAATTCTTGGTTCTGGATCCATTGGAACCAATCCTCCGATCGAAGATGTCTCCCTAGTCAGAGGCCTGAAGTTCAATCTCCTGAGTGTTGCACAACTGTGTGATAAAGGTAGAGATGTTGTCTTCAGCTCCTCTGGATGTAAAATCTTGGACAGTAAGTCAAGGGAAGTTATTCTAACTGCTCCTAGAGTTGAAAATGTTTTCATGCTGAATCTTGAGAATCTTTGCAAAAATATATGCTTGATGTCCAAAGAGGATACCTCCTGGCTCTGGCATAGAAGACTTGCTCATGTTAGCATGGATCTTCTGGCCAAAGTAGCTAGATATCAATTGGTTGAGGGTCTGCCTGAAATTAGTTTTAAAAAGAACCATTTATGCAATGCTTGCCAATCTGGTAAACAATCCAGAAGCTCTTTTAAAACTAAGAAAGTCATTTCAACTAAAAGACCTTTGGAATTACTTCATATGGATCTTTTTGGCCCTGTTCAACCAATGAGCATGGGTGGAAAGAAGTATGCCTTTGTCATTGTAGATGACTATTCAAGATTCACTTGGGTCATCTTGCTTTCTAGCAAAGATGAATCACTTGGATGCTTCTCAGTTCTGATTAAGAAACTTGAGAATGAAAGGAATGAAAAGGTAGTCCATATCAGAAGTGATAATGGTGGAGAATTCAAGAATTTTAAATTTGAAGAATTCTGTGAAATCAAAGGAATTGATCATAACTTTTCTGCTCCCAGAACTCCTCAACAAAATGGGGTAGTTGAAAGAAAGAATAGAACTCTGGTTGAGATAGCCAGAACTATGATCAATGAAAGAAGGCTTCCAAAGTATTTTTGGGGAGAAGCTGTTAACACAGCTTGCTATGTTCTGAATAGAGTGCTAATCAGAAGCATTCTGAACAAGACTCCTTATGAACTCTGGAAAGGTCGAAAGCCTAAAATAGGTTATTTCAGAACCTTTGGTTGTAAGTGTTATGTTTTAAATACAAAAGAACATCTTTCAAAATTTGATTCTAAGGCAGATGAAGCTATCTTTCTTGGCTACTCAACACATAGTAAAGCATATAGGGTTTTTAATAAGAGGACTCAAACTCTAGATGAATCCATTCATGTAAAGTTTGATGAGACTAACCCTGCAGATAGTAAAGCCTCTGAAGAAGATGAAGTTCAAGCTCCTGAAATATCATCTCCTTCTGTTGAAGATGTTATTCCTAAAGCTGCTGAAGTTGATTCTCCTGTTGAACATGTTCCAGAAGAACATCCAACTACAGAAGATAACTCTCTTCCAGAAGATGCCCCTATATATGATTCAACAAATGATGAACAGGTTTCAGAAGACTCATTGGATTTACCAAGAGAAGTTAGAGCTCATAGGAATCATTCCTTAGAGAACATCATTGACTCTGTTCATAATCCTGTCATGACCAGAGCTCAGCTCAGAAGATATATGGGGAATGTGGCTTTTGTGTCACTAATGGAACCCAAGGACTTCTATGAAGCAGCTGATGATGACTCCTGGTTAATGGCAATGCAAGAAGAACTTGACCAGTTTAAAAGGTCAGAAGTTTGGATTTTAGTTCCCAGACCTAACAACAAGAAGGTTGTTGGTACAAGATGGGTTCTGAAGAACAAACTTGATGAATTTGGAAATGTTGTGAGGAACAAGGCTAGACTTGTTGCTCAAGGTTACAGTCAGCAAGAAGGCATAGATTATGGTGAAACTTTTGCTCCTGTGGCAAGATTAGAAGCCATTAGAATCTTATGTGCTTTTGCATCATATAAAGGTTTCAAGCTCTTTCAAATGGATGTGAAAAGTGCATTCCTGAATGGTTACATTGATGAGGAAGTCTATGTGTCTCAACCTCCTGGTTTTGAAGATCCTAAGTTTCCTGATCATGTGTACAAGCTAAAGAAAGCCTTGTATGGACTGAAACAAGCTCCCAGAGCTTGGTATGAGAGACTGACAAAGTTCCTTCTGTCTAAAGGATTTGTCAGAGGCTGTGTTGATACAACTCTGTTCACTCTGAAGAAGAACAAGGATATCCTTATAGCTCAGGTATATGTTGATGATATTATATTTGGTGCTACTAATGAATCTTTGTGCAGAGAGTTCAGTAACCACATGAAGGCTGAGTTTGAAATGTCTATGATGGGAGAATTAACCTTCTTCTTAGGACTTCAGATCAAGCAAAGTAATGATGGTGTGTTTATCAATCAAGCCAAGTACACTAGAGAAGTGCTGAAGAAATTTGGCATGATGGACTCTAATGCTGTTGATATTCCAATGGATGTCAGCAAAGACATTGATGATGAAGAAAAAGCTGGTAAACCTGTAGATATAAAAACCTACAGAGGTATGATTGGTTCTCTTTTGTATCTAACAGCCAGCAGGCCAGATATACATTTTGCTGTGTGTTTTTGTGCTAGATATCAGGCTAAACCAAGAGAAATTCATGATGTTGCTGTCAAGAGAATTCTCAGATATCTTAAAGGCACACCAGAAGCTGGTTTGTGGTATCCCTGTAGTTCTGATTTCACTCCTATAGGATACACAGACTCTGACTATGGTAGAGATAAATTGAAAAGGGTCAGCACCTCTGGTGGTTGTCATTTTCTGGGGGAGTGCTTAGTCTCCTGGCATAGCAAGAAGCAAACCTCTGTGGCTCTCTCAACTGCTGAAGCTGAGTATGTTGCTGCTGGAAGTTGTGTTTCTCAGATGCTCTGGATCAAGCAACAAATTGCTGACTATGAAGTCATCCCTGGAACAATTACAATCTACTGTGATAACAAGAGTGCTATTGATCTTTCAAAGAATCCTATTCAGCACAGCAGGATGAAGCATGTTCATATTAGGCATCACTTTCTGAGAGATCATGTTCTGAAGAAGGATATTATCATTACTCATGTTCCCTCTGAAGAGAATCTTGCTGATATGTTTACTAAGCCTCTGACTGGTATGGCTTTCAGCAACTTACGAGAAGGCATTGGTATGACTTATCCTCTTCAATAACTTAGAATTATTGTCTCTGAGTATCTTAAGTGTTTGATTGTTTAAGATAATTTAGTTATAATAAATTCTAATCATGATTTGACTTGAAAGCATGCGTTATTTACTGCTTATTACGGCGCTGTTCTGTGGTTAACGGTTATCTGTTCCCTTTTAAACGGTGTGAAGTTACTTTTTGAATTGGAACGGTTTCTGTGTTTGGGTATAAATAAGAGGTTTCCATACTTAGAAGTTTTTTACTTTCACTATCTTTGCCATTAGAATTTCCATAGCTTTTTTCTGTGTTCGTACTTTTCTCAAAAATCTTAACCTAAGTTTCCATTCTCTCAAATGGCTCAAGAAATCACTGTCACTCACATCTTTTCCGATGATTCACGGAAAAAGGTCAGTCAATCTAGGGTTTTTACTTCTAGATTTCTAGATGACGAAGTTAAATCGACTGAACCTATCTCCCTTTGGCTAAGTGCTCAAAACTGGAATTCTTTCGTATCTCTCGAAGAATTCATCTACCCTAACTTAGTTACAGAATTTTATAAGAACCTCCATTTCTTTTCTAATGAGGAGGATGTGCTTCACTCTGTGGTCGGGGAAGTTGAAATCGAAGTCAGCAGGGCTTCCATTTCTCAAGTGATAGGAATTGATGATGAAGGAATCATCATTGGAGATGATGGTTCAGCAGAAGGATTTTCAGAAGCCAACTGGGCTAGGCCAGATCTGAGTGCCAAGGAAACATATGCCACCTGGTTGACTCAGCACCAGAGGTGGGCACACTATTTGACAACAAATGTTTTCCTGCCAAAGGCTGGAGGAGTCAACTGTGTCTCCAACAGAGAAAGGACTTTTATGTGGCATCTGGTCAACCAGAAGAAGATAAACTTGCCTGCCATGCTGATTAGGCAGATGAAAAATGTGACGACCGCGAGTGCATTGGCATATGGCTCACTCCTGACAAGGCTGTTTGAGGCAGCTTCTGTTGAAGTGTCAGGAGAAGGTGTTACGAGTCAGAGTACAGTTCTGAAGATGCATACCTTCAGGAATCTGAGCTTCGGGGTTACTCCCAAGAAGAATGAGAAGGGCTCCTCTGTGAGTATTGCTCAGAAGGAGATTATGGATGCAACAGTTCAGAAAGGAAAGAATGCTGCCAAGAAGGGCAAAGGAAAGAAAGGATCAAGCAAGTTGGTCCTGAATGTTGAGAAGGTTGCTGTCTCAGAACCTCTTCCCACGTTGGTTCAAACAAAAATCAATGTTGAACCTTCTGGCAAGATTGTTGCTGAGAAGCCAAAGGATGTCCTTGAGAAAGAAGCTCAGGATGCTGAGGAAGCACGCCTTGCTGAGAAAGAGAAGGCTGCTGAAGCTGAAAAGGTTGCAAGAGTTCTGGCTCTTGCTGAAGAGAAAAAGAAGAAGAAAGAAGCTGAAGATCAGCTAGCTGCTGAGCGTGAACTTGCTGCAAAGGCTAAGGCCGATGCTAAACTATTAGAAAGCGCTGCTGATCTGGAGGGTGCTGAGTTCTCCAAGGTAGGTGAGACGTCAGAAGAAGAGGATAATGTTGCTCTATCCTCTCGAATTGCTGAGACTGTCACTCTCACTACCAGAATTGGGAAGAAGGCTGTGGCAAAACGAAGGGTTCTGAGAAAGAAGGACTTCGTTATTGCTCCGAGTGCTGAATTGGAGGAACCTGCTGCTCAGGAACCAGAAACTGCTGATAAAGAGCTGTCAGAGATTTCTGATAAAGAGGATGTTGAAGCTCCTCTGATTGAAGAGCTATCTGAGGTTAGTGAACCAGAAGATGAAGAGGTTCTTGAAGAAGCTAAACAATTTGTTGAGAATGTTGACAATGAGAACTTCATTGACAATGTTCTTCTGAATCAAGGAAGAAACCCTGGTGAAAGGGATGCCTCAGAAACGCTGTTCAGGATGGCTCATTTATATGCTGAGCCGATCTCATCTTTTGATCCAAATACCTCTGAACAGGTTATCTCATCTCCTGTTTTTACTCCTCATCCATCTCCTTCACTTCCTTCTGTCACAGAAGTAAGTGAATCTCAGAATTCTATTCCTCTGACAACTTCAACATCTGAGGTTGTCCCTCCTCCATCTACTCTTCCTTCTGGATCCTATTCAGAAGTGAATCTGTCCTCTGGACCAATTTTCACAGACTCCATTTCTACTTCCACTACTTCTTCCTTATCAACTTTTGCTGTTTTTCCATCAATTGGAATTTCTGCTCCTCCCCTTTCCATCCCTCTGTCAATACCTTTTTCAATTCCTTCAACTTTACCTTCCTGTACAAATTCTTTTTCTTCCTCCTCTCCTCAAATTTTATCTTCTCCTCAAACTTCTGTCCCTCCTCTTTCAACATCTGGACATACACCTCCTGTGTGTGATCCCTTAACTACCTCCTCCACTCCTTCAGGTTTTGCTGGATTGTCTTCCAATTACGACTTTCTACGCAAACACTTGAATCGTGAAGATCTGGATACCAGATTCGGAAGTTTTGGCTTCATGGGCAGAGCTTCTGGTATTTCAGAAGCTGGAGGTGCCCCAAGTGTTGAAGAGTTGAGAAGAATGGGTCAGAGTGGCTCAGATGACTTGCTGAATCGGTTTGCTGGTTTAGGACAAAGGAGCTCTGCTGCTGACATGTATGCTCAGGGCATTGTGCTGCAAGAATTACAATCTCTGAAAGCTCAGAACCTGCAGCTCATGACCATGCTCCAAATGCAGGATCCTTCTGTGTATATCCGCAACCTCTCCACACTTCATCTTGCCACTTATGATGAGCTGTACAAACTGAGGGAATTAGCTCTGACCCTTCCCTCTCTGGATAACATTGCCCTTGCTTCTTCTCGGAAAGTCAATGAAAATTTGGAAATCTTGACAGAAGAAGTGAAGGAAGCAAACGAGCATTATGAGGCTCATGAGAAGATGCTTCCTAGTAAGATTGAAGACCTACAAAGCACTGCAAACCACATTCTGAGAGAAGTGAAATCTTCTGCTCAAGGTTCTTCATCTTCAGGAGCTGCAAAGATTGTATATGACATCACTCCTGATCTCAATAACCGACTCTCCAACATTGAGTCTGCTGTGTCTGCTCAGAATGCACAGATTGCTGAGCTTACTGAACTCCTGAAAGTTATGCATAATCAAGCTCGTGAACAAGAGAAAACTCTTCACAATTGTTATAGGTTTGTTCGAGGACAGACTTATCTTCAGAACGAGCATCTCACAGCTGCTGTGTATGCTAACAACAGGTTGATCAAGCTCCTTCTGGATGATGTTCAGAAACAGAGACCTATGTCTGGTCAGACCTTCGATCATATGAAGACCATTGATGATGACTTCAGAAGACGAATGGATATGATCAATACTGTACGACCAACTCCTGTACAATATCAGACTGCTCTGAATGTTCAACAGAAATTGAAGTCTCAGGGAGCTCTTGGTGTTGTGGCTGGTTCTGGTCAAACGGGGGAGAAGTCTGGTCAGAAGAGATCAAGTGCTGCTGGAGGATCTAGTGTGGTTCCTCCTCCTCAGAAGAAATCTAGGAACTTGTAATCAATTAGGACTTAAGCTTCTTAGCTAGGTTCTGGGTTGGGGTAGCTTATGTCTTAGGACTTGCTCTACTCTTCTGATTATTTTGTCTCTTATGATATCTTCTGAGTGATCATATATATACTGAATCTTTTCTACATATGACTTCTTAATGATTGCTTATGTCTCGTTTTATCTTAGTAAACTACACTTCATTATATCTAACAACTTGATCTTAAGTCTTATTAAGTTTATACAGATTGCTGAAGTTCACCATTTATACTAAAATGGGGGAGTTAATTTACTCAGAAGTAATGAAACACTTGCATCAGGAAGTCACTCCTTAATCCTCATATTTCTTCTTTACCTTCTGACCATGGTTTGTCCATAACCAAAATGGGGGAGAATGATGAACCCTAAGAGTTTTGGTTATGTCCAAACGTTTCAGAAGATGAAAATATAAATTAACTTATATACTTTTCAATGTTGACTAACAATTTTTGTTAAGTTATTACATAAGTTTTCTCAGCAGATGATGAATGAAGAATTCCTGCTTGCCTATTGAACTCAGAAGATTAAAAAGCTGAAGACTGAAGCACTTTTTCAGAAGCTGGATGAACCGCTCTGAAGTCTTGATTGCCTGCCTAAAGCTTTTATCAGAAGTTCTCTTTTGCAAACAGAAGACTAAGGTTGTTTTAGTTCAGAAACGCTAAGAAGGAAAACGGACATCAGAAGTTCGTTATCACGGGTTTGGTTAAGCATTTAATGCTTTGTCAGTTGCATTTAATGCAAGGCGCCAAAAGTTCAAAAAGCTGTTTGAAGGACGCGCCTGTTCACAACAAACAAAACCTGCTCTCTTACCGTTTCCCTCTAAATCAATCTTCAAGTTCAGTCAACTCCATCACCTTTATCTTAAATCCCATACCGGATTAGGTTAAAGTACAAAGTTGACAGAGTTGAGTGTTTTGAGACCGTTCGAAGAAGTTGACAAGATTAACGGCTACTTTCATCCTTGTCATCCTTGAAGATTCAAACATCCTCAACGGTTATCTACTCAACACTATAAATAGTAGCAAAGCTCCACTGCATCAACTACATGTGTGATCATAGAGCAAAAATCTCAACGCACTGTTATATTCAAGAAAACAGAGCACACTTTCCATTCTCAATCTTTTCTTAGCTTAGTCTTTGTAATTGTGAGAGAGTGAAGAAAAACAAGTTCATAATAGAAATCTTGTAAACTGAGATCGATTGTGATCTTCAGTTAGATTTAAAAGAGAGAAATCTAGTTGAGATTTGAGTTGGGTGAGAAATCCAGAAAACAGAGTATTGTTGTTCTGGTGAAAATCCTTTAACTCATTTTAGGCTAGTCAGAACTAAGTGAGAAATTAGCTTAAGTTCTGTTGATGTAAAGGAGCTTCTGAACTTGCCATAAAAGTTCTGAATAGTGGATTTATAAAATCTCTGGAGGCTGCGACCTCAGAGGACAAGACGTAGTCACAGGAATTCTGTGGCGAACTTGGATAAATTGAACTGTTCATCAGGACCTCCTGAATCTCTTTCTCCCTTCTTTATACTTGTTAATTGCTTCTGTGTACTTGTATCATACTTAGTGCTGAAACAGATTTCCTCTTAAAAATCACAAGTCTGTGTTCAGAAGACTGTCCAGAAGTTCTCAACTCAGAACTTCTGTTGCTGAAAAGACAGAACCTGTCTTAAAGCAGATTATCCCTCAGAGGCTACTTCAATAAGCTTGCCTCTGACTCTGAGGATTATTGACTCTGAAAATTGAGTTTTCATTAAAAGTTTGAAAATATCAGTTTTCGTTTGAAACACCTATTCACCCCCCTCTAGGTGATTCTGATCTTGTTAGGGCCAACATAAGGGTTATGTGGTTTACACCATTTGCAAAAAAGATCCCAAACTGTTAACTTGTTAAAAATGTTTGCATTGTAGTCAAAGCCAAAAAAATCATAAGAAATATATTTTAACCGTAATGTTTAAACATAAAATTTGGTTAATAGATAGCTCCTCCAAAATTCACATCTTTAACTTTTCAAAAGCAGTTTTTGTATCTGGGACGTCAGTGCAAATGATTTTTTAAGATTTTTAATTTATAAATAGAGTTTGTTAACTTCAAATAAAAAATTAGTGACTCATTTTATTAAATAGAATGTCAAATATACACATTTAATTCGTCTTTTTCAAAATTATTAACAGTTTGGGACCTTGTTTGCAAATGGTGCAAACCACAATACCCTTATTTGTACAATTTTAAACCACATGACCCTGTTTACAAATGGCTCAAACCACAGGACCCATTTTTGTACTTTACCCTATTTAATAAGAAACAATTGGGTACGTAATATATGTATTGAATGAGAAAATAAGAGAAAAGCTCGAGAAATGGGAGCAACCAAACCTTAGCCGCCATACAGTTTCTTCTCTTTTCTGTTCAGGTTTTGGAGTTTTCTTGTGGCTTTTAGCCGAAAGATAAGCCCATTTCTTCACTTTTTTTTGTTTTTTCTTTATCGAATAAATATTTTTTTTATCTCATTTTTAGCTATGGTTAGATTATTAGTTTTTTGGTTTGTCAACCTTTATGAGTGGTTTTGGTATCTCCACCTTATAAGTGGTATTGTTTTGTCCACCTTTATGAGTGGTTGTCATGTTTTCTTAGAAGATTCGGTTCATTTGACGCAAATTCTTTCTATCTCGGAAGCGCTTAATTGGATCATAATGAATGGTTGGTCTAATGTTCAAGTTGAAGGGGCTGACATTCTAGTTTAATCAATGGCTCTCACACCAGAGGTTTTTAAGCCTTTTAAGTTTATGGACAAAAATCTTTCTAACAACTCCTTAGTTTATATTAAGAGATCTATTCATGTAAAAGTACAATGACGTATATTGTATCCAAATCAATATCTTGTAATGCTCTTGAAACTTTTGTTAATTAATATATTTCTCAAGAATGTTAAAAAAAAATGAGAAAATAAGAAATAGGTGATACGTATGAATATTGTCTGTTGATAGGTTTAGTTTGGTGAATGGTGAAGCTATTTATTTATGTAATAATTAGGTTTGTATTGACAAATGGCCTTTTCAATTTTGTCCCTATTTTAGTATACTAGTAATAAAAGCATCTATATAGAAATCGACAACGATCAATGGTGTAACATTGAGTTAAAAAATTAACACAGTAAAAACATTTTTGTAAAATTTTGTCCAACTTTGACATCACATAAAAGCATGATTGTAAAATTGTTAATGTGGCGTTAAAAAATGAACAAATTACAATCATTAATGTCTCATTCTTTTTGTTGTGAACTTATTTTATGACTTTAAGTGACCTCTTCAACTTTTAAATATTACAAATATACTTTATTCTTATCTAATTGTTATCAATAATTATTTAATTTAAATTAATCGTTTTAGTAAGTTGTAAATTGTCGATATTGAAAATTATAATTTTTGAAACCAGTATTATTTATAGCTTGAACATTTTAATAACAAATTTGATTAATTAGTAGATTATTATGCATAATTGGACTACAATGGAGGTCTTTTGTAATTTGAAACAGTTCAAAAAGAAAAATTTATGTATTAAAACATTATTCTAGTAGAAGTAATTGATTCGTCAATAATAAAAATACATTGATAAAAAAGATATACATAAGTATTAATTCAAAACAGTAAAAACAGATAGTTGAACACTCAAATACATAAAAGATATATCAATTGTAAGACGGCATGAAATAATATATAAAAATTTTGTAATTTTTTTTTTGACTGAATATAAACTTTTTGTAATTAAGATCTATGCATTGGATAGTTGAGCTAGTAAAAATAACTTCACTAATTGCAAACTAGAGGAAATTATGTGTAAATGTGCATTGAATATTAAAATAAAAATGCACTTGCTTAAAGTTTAAATTTCAATTGAATCTATAAAAATATAATCTCACTTAACGATTGTGTGGAATCAAATATTAGTACTAATATTGCAGTTGAGCCGCTAATCAGTAGCTCAACGTTCAGCTCTTGAGTATGGTTTTAGGCTTGGCTCATTTATCTATAAATCATGAACAAGTTCGATAATAAAGCTCATAAATTTCTATAAGAAATGTAATTTTTATTTGACAATGACCATCTCTATAAATTCATATTCACATGTGCAAAAAGCTACTATTACAACAACATTTTAACGTGACGAATTTATATTAAAACTTCGAATGTATATTCTACTGTATAAGATAACAAAATTTATAGTACCTTTACTGTCAGAGTCCAAGATGAACACCTCCTACATCGGATACTACAGTCCTAATTTTAACCTATCTACCTGAAAACAATGAGGATGACGAAGTAGACAATGAAGATGAAGGGGCAGCTAAAGAGGAAGAAGACAATGAAGAAGTGGGCGTGGCAGTAGAGGAAACTTCCGGTAACTTCCGACACAACGGACATGTCGCATTCATTTTAAGCCATTCATCTATGCATTCAACATGAAAATAATGGTTACATTCAGGTATAGTTCTTAGAGTCTCTTTCGGTTGATATTCAGATAAGCATATAGGACATGTGTTGTCATTAGGCTTAGGCAAACGCCGACTTTCTCCAAGTAGAGTTTTTGGGTATAATTCTATGGTTGGTCCATCGAGACCGGTGGCTGACATAGCTGACGGATGGGGAAATGTGGTGGAGATACCCGCAGAGGAGCGGCGACTCTGATTATAAGTCTTAAGTCTACCACATAAATAACAACCAAGACCAATTATGCATAAAAGCCCCGGTATTCCAGCTCCTATTATTAAGCCATATTTTGCACCTCTAGGCATACCTGGATTATTAACATTTCAACAAAACCAGAATGATCAATATAATTACAGTACATTATCGTTATAACGAATTTGAATCTGGAAAAGACTCCCAAAAAAAGCTATTATAACGATTTTGTTCTTTTCGTTGTAAACAAAATTCTAATTTTATTTTGCTAACGCCTATTTTTATAACATTCGTTTATCAGATTTGAGCCGAGGACTTTCTAAAACAACAAAGTTCCCCTATTATTACGTAAAGAAAATATTATTTATGAATTAGACTAGTCTCCAAATTCGGTATTTTATTTTCAATTTGTTTTCAATATTCTGAATTTGGTAGAATGATAGTTCAAGCTTTCTAGTGAACGTTTTAAAAGGAAAAAGACCAACTATTTTAAAGCATTAATAATTCAAATTCAACTTTCTTCCCATGACTTTTGAAGTAGAAAATGCAAATTTTTCTAAAAATAATAATTTCCAACTTATTATTAATTTATTTATGTTAAAGAAATTTCCAAGTTACTTAAACTAAACTACATTCCAAGAACTAAAATTCAAGCCCCATAATTATTTGAATATTTGAGTTGAAACAAAAAACAATGCAATAATTCACCTTTAAATTTTAAATTATATATTTATATGAATAATTATTCTTAAGCCACTTTCATGTCATTATCAACCATGCATTGTCCTCTACGATTCGTCGTTAAGAGAAAGTGATGTTTGCCTATACATATATCATATATTTAGTTCTCAATAGAAAAAAATGTATATAATATATTTAGTTAGTTATGAATTTTAGTCAAACTTCGACTTTATATACTGTTCATCTTCTTCCTTCTACTTTGAACTATATAGTATGCTATTTTAGGAGAAATTATTCAATGAAGTCATCATATTTGATATAAGTTAGTATTTACACTCGTAATCATATGAACGCGGCTCGATTACAACTCTAAAATAAATACCTCAACTAGTTTTCAATTGAGCTTAAATCTGGACGGCTCAAAATATAAGTTAAACAAAGCTCGACTCGATGCTCGATTATAATTAGTTAGTGCAATTGAAGACATACCTCCACTAGACTGGCCAAAGCACCCAACCTCAAAATCCGACTCGCCTTTAAACCCACAATTCCCACCCGTTTTTTCACACACCCAACAATCCGGTTCGATCCAAACCAACGTTGTATCACCTTCAGCCCGACCACTCCACCAAACTGGCACATCAACCCCACGCGCCAAAACCCCACACCCCGACACCTCACGCGCGTACTCCTCATACTCGGGTGGCACCGCCAAAACGGTCTCGTTTTCATTACTCAAACAACCAACCAACCTCGCATTCGGAACATAAGAAAAATTCTTAGCGGAGCAATTCAAGAACACAAAGCTCCGATCAAACCCGCCGGAGAACGGCGACTCCGATAAGCTGAAATTGGATAAGAATCTCCGAGCAAGACAGTTTCCAGGGTCTTTGACGTGGATTTCTTGAGTTTCGTAGTAGATGTGATGGACAATGAAGGTTCCGGCACGGGGGAGGGTGAGGATTGTTTGGTTTTTGTGGTTGCAAGAGAGGTTGAACCCGGGGTAGCTGCACCGGGGGTTGCCGGAGTTTAGGCTGAACGGGAACCGGATGTTTTGGTTAGTCGGAGAGCAGGAGGATTGGGGGCAGAGTTCAAGGGAGAGGACTGAGTTTTTGAGGAAGGAGAGGAAGAAGATGATGAGATATGTGATTAGGAGGGGCATTTTTGGGATTAAGTTTAATGAAGTGAGATTAGTGAAATGATGGAGAAAACTAAAGGGATGGGTATTTGGGGTTTTTAGGAGTTTGATTTGATTAAGTCGTCCAAGTCAATGGTATGTTCAATAAGGATAAAATCCAAATTTATGGTAGGTGATAGTAAGATGAATGATGAGTTTTGAGAACTAGTCCGAGTAGTCAAAAAAATTAGTATGGTCAAGTAGAAAAGAGTGTAGCCGGAATTAGACAGTCCAATTGATTGAATTACATTATCGACTTTGACCATCTAAATGTAGTTTAAACAGTCTAAGTCGTGTTTCGGCTTTGTGCTCGGAAGTGCCAACCTAGTTGGGATGTCTGGCTTTTGTCGTTCTTCGTCCTCTGTTTTTTATTCAATAGTATGTTCAAGAAGAATAACTCTAAATTTATCCTTCTTATGAATTGTAATGAAGTAAGAGGTTAGAGTATGAGGACTAGTTGGAGACTAATCGAAAAATAGTCGAAAATTTATTTAAAGAAAAAAAACAATACGGATTTTGGAAGCTTAGACATAATTAGACGATATAGTTGATATAAGCGGATTCTCGACTTTAGGGGTTTAATGAAACGTAGATAATCAATTGAAGTTCGTCTACAACATTGTCTTTTAGCAGATTTACACTTGATGTATAAATATTTAAAAGAATCTATTTGTAGTATTTGATAACCAAATTGAATCGTTCATATTAGAATTCAAGTTGCAATGTATTTTTATTATTCCAAGTGTACACTTCGCATCAATGTTGAATTTTGTATATTCTACTATAGAAATGTTGTTATATTTTGAAAATGACACTAACAAGCAATTTTTCAATTTGTTTTGTGATAACGTTGAGTGAACTAAGAGACTGTTTGATATCCTTAATTGTAAATATGTTACATTTGATTCTTGTATGTAAAAAATTACAAATAAATTACTCTTGAGTGATCATCACGAGAAGAATCCATAAATCTAATACTTGTAGAACCTCTATAATTTTCATACATTATGTCTCTCATTGTAACTTTATCTATTTATAGCTACTATATGTGATTAGTAGTGCGTGCTAATAGCGAGGATGACGAAGCATATAAGGGAGAAGAAGGAGTAATCGATGAAGAAGAAAACAATGTAGATGTTGGCGTAGCACTCGAGGAAACAATTGGCGAATTTCGACACAACGGACATGCTGAATTTTTCTGAAGCCATTCATCTATGCATTCAACATGGAAATAGTGGTTGCAATCAAGTATAGTTCTTAAGGTCTCTTTAGGTTGATATTCACATAAGCATATAGGGCAAGTGGTGTCGTTTGATTTAGGCAATCGTCGACTTTCACCGAGTAAAGTTTTCGGGTATAATTCTATGGATGGTTTGTCGAGACCAGTAGTTAACATAGACGGCGGATTGGGGAATGCAGCGGAAGAGTGGTGCCGCCTATTATGAACCTTATATTTGCCATATACATAAAAACCAAGAACAATTAGGCCTAGGAGGCATGGTACTCCCACTGCTCCTAATAGTATGCCATACTTTCCACCATTTGATAAACCTGTATTTACAATTCAATAAAACAACTAGTTACATGATTTTGTTAGGATCCTCGCAATTAAAACTATGTAAATTCAGTAATTTTTTTTGATCATTTTCAATATACAAATATTATTTGTTCCATTCTACTGATAAAATATATATAACTCATTTTATGTTTTCATATAAATCTTTCTCTATATATTAGTCAGATGGAGGAATGCATATATTCTTATTTAACTTGATTACGTTATAAAATAATTTGATAAAGATGCGTAGATTTCTCCCTTTTCTTTTTAGTTTTTGCCAACATTGTAAAGTTACTCTCATTTATAACCAAAAGCAGCATATTCATCTACTTGCAAATAGATTTAATCCCGATTGATATATATAATCGCTTAATTCTTTCCAAACTTCGAGGTTTAACTAGAATGGATCGAACCAACCAGTCTAATCTATATACATATAGCCAATAATATAGCTCAATTCACTCAATATTATATCAATCTCTCATTATGTGCATAAAATAAAGATAAAGTTTTATAAACATACGTACCTCGACTAGGTCGATAGCACACGGTCGAACCATCTTTAAACCCGCAAATCCCACCGGTTTGCTCACACGCCAAACAATCCGGTTCAACCCACAACAAAGTCATCTCACCATCAACCATATGATCCCACACCACCGGAACTTCAACTCTTCCGGAAGCCACCCTACACCCCGGCACCGGCGGTCCGTATGAATCATACGCGGGCACTGCGAAAACAGTACCGTTTTCATCACTCAAACAATCAACTCTCTTTGCAGAAGTCAACGGAATCCTAGACTCATTCTGTGCCGTACAATTCCAAAACACAAACGCCCGGTTGAATTCTCCGGCGAACGGGGATCCCGATAAGCTGAAATTGGCTAAGAATCTCCGGGCTAGGCAGTTTCCGGGGTCCCGGATGCTTATTTCTTGGGATTCGTAGTATATTCGCCGGACGGTGAAGGTTCCGGCGAGTGGGAGGGTGAGGGTGGTTTGGTTTTTGACGTTGCATGAGAGGTTGAAACCCGGGTAGCTGCATCGGGGGTCGCCCGAGTTTACAAAATTAACCATCCACGACTCTAGTCCGAAGGGGAATCTGATTTGTTGGCTTGTCGGAGAACAGGAAGTATAGGGGCAGAGTTCGTGATTGGCTGATGAGATTTTAAGGAAGGAGATGAAGATGAAGAGAGATGCAATTAGGAGGGGCATTTTTGGAAGTTTTAGTGTTAATTAGTGGATTATAATTTGGATTAAGGAGGAGACTAATGAGGTTTTGTGATTGTGAAATGGGTTTTTTTGTAAGGTTTTGGAGTGTATTTTAATGGCCGTCCTTAAGTGAAATCTTATGTGACAATTTTAAATATACAATTTAATAATTAAATAAAATTTTCACCCAAAAAAAAGTGATCAATAAAATAAAAAATAAAGGGGAAATTCTATGGTCACTTTGTTTTTCACAAAGTAACCATTACTTTGTTTTGTCCACCATTAGATCATGGGTTAAAGTCTAATCTAATGGTGGATAGGACAAAGTACAAACAAAGTAGAGTAAAAACAAAGTGACCATAGCCTACACCAAAATAAAAAATGGGAAATCTCAAGAATAAGCCGGGTAATTATTCCAATTTGTGGATTGGGAACGGGTAAAATAACAATCATGGAACCTAAATTTATTCACCTTCACGTTTTAGTACTTGGATTATACTTTTGTATTAGAAAATGTACCTACTTAAAATGATTGAAGCCACGTTGTGGGAGAAGTCGTTCCCAAATCATCGCTTAAAATGCTCCAAGTCTCTCAATAGCTCTTATGTGGGTCACAACTTCTTGAAAGTCAATTTGAGTAATGAATGTTCGTTAAATGTGCTAGTTTTGTCATACTGAAAACCAAAATGACTATTAAATTTTTTTTTATTTTTTTTTATGGATTTTTAGTTTTGGGATCTTCTATTTCCGACATATTTTATATATATTTCCAAAAGACCCGACATATTTTATATAAATTTCCAAAAAGTGACAGTATATTTTATTTTTATATGTTTATAAGCTCAAAACAAGAATATGTGAGCTTAGTCTGATAAAGACCGGACATAATTTCAACATTTTTAATCTAAGTTCGACCAATTAGACATAGATCTGAATAAACTACTTACTTTTGATCCGTAACCATGTCTACTACAATTTTATTTTTTACAAGTACCAACTTATTCATTAACCTGTTATTAGACCGGACATAATTTCAACTTTTTCAATCTAAATCCGACCTATTAAACATAAGTCTCAATAGACTATTCCAAATGTCTACTAAAATTTATATTATCCAATGCTCTATTTTTTTTAAACCATTTATTGGTAAAAGTAATATGTAAAAAACCCATTAAAAAACAAATTCAGATATGCAAACATGCAAAAGGCAAAGAAAAATTCCCAAAATTTGGAGGGAAAGAAAATATTGTTTGCTTGATAGACCTAATAAAAATTCCTGGCGGGAAAATGTCATTGCAGTCCTTTTTCCCTCTTCTATAAAACCGTAATTTCATTTTCTTCACCCAAATCAGTTCCTGTTTTCATTCTCATCTCCATCCTTCAAACTCGATCTTACTCTCAATACCCATCAAAATTACTTGACAAATGGTCTAGTCAGTTGAAAAAGGTAGCTCTTTTAACCCTAATCCTGTTTAAATTTCTAATTTTGGGGTTTTCAATTTAGGGTTTCTTATTATAGCGTGATACCAATTAGTATTCCTAATTGGGGGATTCTACTCTCAATCTAAGCTCTTACTGATGTTTTGTTGTGATAATTTCGATTGCAGGTAGCGAAAAGTTTTGATCTTGCGAAAAAAGAGATCAGAGTTGATTAAAAATGGATGGGGCTTTCGAGGATGAGAATGAGAATGAGCAGAGTATAACCATAGATGAGTATCTTAATGGGGTTGAAGAAGAAGAACTGGTAATGCTTCCCGTGTTCGATTTAGGGTTTTAATTTTTCTGATTAAAATTTGCTTATGTATCGGGTTTCAGCCTTTAGTTTGCATGAGATTGATGTTGTCATTTGGCATGATTGGGAGGTACAGAGGCTTTATACCTCTATAGTTGTCAGTGAAGATCAATTTGGCAATCCCGAAAGCCATAAATAGTAAAATTTAGAGCTTAATGTCAAGAAATTCGGCCAGTATGCTGTTCCACTCTGTTTGTATAACATATTATCACTTATCCATAATAAGTGTCGACACTGACATCCCGTTGACACCATATTGTTCATATTCTCATAATGTGTTATGTGTATTTTGAATTTTTTGTGACAAATCTAAATATTATGTCGAGCTTCAAGCATTCCTTTCTCAAACCCATGTTGAAATCGATAAAACGCAAAATTCTTGTTGTTTGAACCAATTGATAGTCATTTGATGCATAACATATGTATCTTTAAGTGTTTTTAATGAACTGAAGTCAGCCCAGCTTGTCTACTTTAGGCTCTCAACTGGCTACTTATGATGATGTTAGGGGTAAAATTGCTCTTTGTTGGGAAAGACCGGGATGCTTTTTTATCTTGCCTTTTGTTTCGTGCAACTATTCTAATTTGCTTCATTTGGTGTTTACATCAAAGGAAGCGGATTTGGTTTTGGGCGGTGATGAGGGGAAGGAGTGCACCTATAATATGGGTTATATGAAGAGGCAGGCGATCTTCTCATGTCTGACTTGCACTCCAGATGGGAATGCTGGTGTTTGCACTGCTTGCAGCTTATCTTGCCATGATGGTCATGAGGTATACTATTCCGGCATTTTCTACCCTCTGTTGTATGATTATGTGATTTACACAAGACTGAATAAGAATTTAATACTTATTTAATATCATGTCTTCGAACTGTACTTCTTTCTTGAACACTAGAAAGACGGCACTTTAGCCTTCTCCTTTGGCCTAGACGTTACACTTGAAGTAGATGTTTTCATAGTATTTTTTCCCGTTCCTGTATGGTAAGCACTTTCTTCAACTGTAGATGATACAGATAGGTAGATTGAGATTGAAACGGTCTTGAATCCATAGGAAAACCTGTCTTGCTTATACAATTACACCTAGATGCGCGTTCAACAAGGCACTAGGCTCACACAAAGGGGTGTTCAGGCGTGTTCCTTTTAAATTGATCCCGCTTTTTGGTTCCTGAGACAATATGGTTGGAGCCTAACACCTTTCTGTATGAGCTGCCTTTGATAACTATTGTCGTGATTCTCCTTTTCTTAGTCCTTTGTAAAATCTGCTGAAACAAGTTATTTAATTTATATTATAAACCAAATTTTGACGGTCTAAATTAGTCGATGCATGTCTTTCTGATGGGTTGCTTCTGCATACAATAGATTGTGGAGCTCTGGACCAAGAGAAATTTCCGGTGTGATTGTGGAAATTCTAAATTTGGGGAGTTTTTCTGCAAGCTCTTCCCGCAGAAAGAAGTAGAAAATTCCAATAATTCATATAATCAGAACTTCAAAGGTTCATATTGCACTTGTGGTCGGCCTTATCCTGATCCAGATGTTGAAGACCAGGAAGAAATGATACAGTGCATTGCCTGTGAGGACTGGTTTCACGAAAAGCATATTGGGCTTGAGTCTTCCAAAGAGGTTGGTTTTCTTTCGGCTATTACCTAATCCTTGTTTCCAAGTAAGGCCTAGTTTGGAGGAAAATATATCTATGGTCCCTCAAGTTCGGTGTTGCTACCATGATGATCCTTGAACTTCAAAATTGGATGTGAAAATTCCTAAGGAAATGACCATTGACCAATATATTTACTGGTTGACCATGTGAGATGCTGGTAAATCACTTGGCCTTTCAACTTTCAGGTTACTGGCATGACGGCTTCTCAAGGTCTTTTCGCTTTTTATCATAGTGCTAGATACCCTCAATTGCTTAATTAGGGAGCTATTTTACTCCTATATATGGGAGGAAATTCTTCTTCTTTGAGGTACCTTTTTTGGCAAGTTAGGCCTTTTGTTTACATCTTTGTAACAGGATTAGAGTCAATCTGATTATGTATGTGTTAGATCCGTATTCCTGAAAATTTAGAAAAAAAAATTCTTTACAAACTGTTTAATTTATGTCGCTAGTTTTACTCTATTCAGAATTTTTACTGATTTGGCATCAGGGGACGGAATTATCTTTCTGATGGTTAATGCAAAAAAAACCTGTAATTTTTAACATATTTTCGTCTATTGACCCCTGAATATTTGTTTCGGTCTCCGCTACCGATCTTGATCAAGCCATTCACTCTTTTTTCTCCCTATTACAGATACCGAGGGACGGTGAAGGAGAGCCTCTCTACGATGATTTCATATGCAAAACATGCTCCACAAATTGTTCTTTCTTGACACTATATCCTCAGAATATTTGTTCAGTTGGAGGTAAAAGTGTTGATGTTACCGCTAATGATACCAGTAAAGCTAAGAATGTCTTAGAAGATACACTTTCAGCCACCGGGTCTGGAAAGCTCGAGAATGACAAAGCTGATACATCTCCGAATGAATCTGCTATCGGAGAGATTTCAGAGAAGACGGTCAATTCAGATCAAATCATGGAGGATGCTAATTTGCAGACTACTTGTGTTCTAGGAGTTGATTCGCTGGATAACTTGCCTGTTCTGGAGAGTAAACCGTTGTTTCTCTCGAAGAATTGGCGGGAAATGCTCTGCAAATGTGAGAAATGTTTGGATATGTATAACCAGAAGAAGATAAGTTATTTGATAGACAAGGAGGACTCCATTGCTGAGTACGAGAAAATGGCGAAACAGAAGAGGGATGAGAAGTTGCAGAAACAGGAGGTTGCTGAAATGAGCCTTTTTAATAATCTTGGTCATGTGGAGAAGATCGAAATATTGAATGGCATTGCAGATTTTAAAGACGAGTTTCGTACATTTTTGGTACGTTTTTCTTAACATTTGTTTTTCGGGTTAAATACATTTATAGCCCTTGAACTATAGGTGAACTTTACATTATTAGACATTAAAGTCCAAATTGAAGAAAATTCGTTTCATGAAATGATGATCTAGAAATAAGTATTAGACGGTAATTTATGTTAATACAGATAAAAAGGCACATCGTCAAACCTTGTGTAGATCATCATTTCATTAATTTTTGAAATGCATTTTCTATTGATCCGGATTTTAATGTTAAAAATAGTGAAAGTTCCAAGTTCTCAAGTGCACTTTTATGTTGTAAAATGAAATTTAGGAACTATAATATTAATTAAACTATAGTTTAAGCACTATAGTTTAAAGGTCTTTGATGTAGTTTACCCTTTCTTGTCGGGGTAATTGTCAGTGTTGGATAATTGTCAGTGTTGCATCTTTCTCCAAATGTAATATATATTGATGAAGTCCAAATTTAACTAGGAGTGATGTTAGAGGAGCTAATAGATCCATCTACGGGTTCGATTACCTGAGTCTAACATTGCTCCTAACATTTTCGAGTAAATGTGAATATTACCGTTAACCTAAGAAATAGTAAACTAGGAGCAGTATTGCATGTTTTCTAAGACAAGGTGTTTTCGGGCCTTATCCAGAAATGTTTAGAAGTCCACCTGTATGGACCTAACATTGCCTCTAACACGAAACATGAGGCCCAGAATTTTATTATACCCTATGTTCGGTTAAAGTTCAATTTGTCCTTGAAATTGTTGGGGAATTGCTCTTATACCCCTAAAATGAGAATCATGAAGTTTTGGGTGCAACATTTCAAATCAAGAGCAATGTTATACCTAGGTGGTAAAACCCAAAAAGGAACACATTACCCAAGTCTAAAGTTCCTCCTAGTTGGAAACATTACTATTTTCCACATTAGATGTATATCAACACTTTCCTAAAAACATTAGGGGCAATATCAGATGTTTTTATTGCAAAATATATACGAATCTCACTCTCTTCTATGTGTTGCAGGAGTCATTTGACACCTCGAAGACGATCACATCTTCCGATGTTCATCAGATCTTCGAAAATCTCGCAAAGAAGCGCAGGCGTGAGTAGTGTGTTATCCATTAACTTCCTAATGTGTTAAAAGTATAGACTCCATTTTAGTTGTTTCTCTGGAGCTGATCCTTAGTGTATAAACTCTTAGAGAGCATCGACTGATTTTAAGTTAAGAACACTTTGCTGATAAACACCACCTCACCGTGTTGAATGATGTGTTACCCGCCTTCAAGTTTACTCAGATTTATTTATTTTCATTCTCTAAGAGGGTCAAAAGTCAAATTCTGTTATGATGTTGCGTGGTTTGTATACTTCACTTGAGCATGACTATTGCCAAATATTTCACATCGCCTACTCCTTGAGCCGTAATAAGAAATGGGACAATTTTTCTTTTTGAGGTAGCTTTTTAATTATTGTTGGATTTATCAAAAATAAAAATAACCACTCCGAGAGAAACGCTTAATATATACTTGACCCAACCTGTCCTAAAAAGTCGGAAGATTCTTTAAACTTTTAGACGATTTTACTAATCTACTAA
Organism: Euphorbia peplus; assembly: GCA_028411795.1. Taxonomy (NCBI): domain Eukaryota; kingdom Viridiplantae; phylum Streptophyta; class Magnoliopsida; order Malpighiales; family Euphorbiaceae; genus Euphorbia; species Euphorbia peplus. Next base: position 33,400,411 of record CP110839.1, read on the forward strand.
ATTTGTCTAAAGAGACTCGAATGACCTCTTGAACTTCAATAAGAAGATTCAAATGATTCTTAAACTTGGTTAAAATGTCTATTGTTGTTCCATTCCCTTTCCGTTTTCTAGCTATATTTACAAATGTGCATTTTCTGATTCATTGCAATATAGAAAATGAGAGATTAGAGATAAAATCCATCAACTAAAGATCCACAATCTCCATGGACAAAATCTCTAAAATGGATATTATTGAGAAAGAGGAAGAATGGACTTGAGTAAATCGACCGGAGACATGAAATTTTGCTTGATTGTCAAATTCAATCAAACACACTAATAACATTGAACTCGAGATGCGGTACGAAATCATCAAAAACAAAATTTAATGATCTCGGAACAACATACTCATTCGTCGGGGTTTGGCAACATGACAGAGTGGAGATCATTGTAAATGATCAAGGAAACCGGACAACGTCTTATGTTGCTTTCAGCGATGCAAAGCGTTTGATCGGTGACGCTGCTAAGAATCAAGCTGCTATGAACCCTCTCCACACAGTTTTTGATATGCACTTGCTAATTGCTATCGAATTTCTTGTTTTTCTTCATGTCAAAATTCGGACTCTTACCATCTACTATTATACTTCTCATAGATGCAAAGCGATTGATTGGTAAGAGATACTCTGATGGCATTGTGAAGAATGACACGAAGCTTTGGCCATTTAAGGTGAGGTGATTGCTGGTGGTAATGATAAGCTTATGATTGTTGTTACATACAAGGGTGTGGAGAAACAGTTTTCTGCCAAAGAAGTTTCGGCTATGGTACTTACTAAGATGCGTGAAATCGCTGAGGCCTATCTTGGAACAACTATTTAAAATGTAGTTGTGACGGTTCTGCTTACTTCAATGACTCCAAGCGTCAGTCAACCAAGGATGCCCGTGTGATTGCTGACCTTAATGTTATGCGTATTATTATTGAACCTACCGCCGCAGCATTGCTTATGGTCTTGACAAGAAGGCAATTAACACTGGGACGAAGAACATATTGATCTTTGATTTGGGTGGTAGTACTTTTGATGTCTCGTTACTTACTATCGGAAAGGATATCTTTGAGGTGAAGTCCACGGCTGGTGACAGTGACACCCACCTTGGATGTGAAGACTTTGATAATAGAATAGTGAATTACTTCGTCCAAGAGTTGAAGAAAAAGAAAAGGAAAGATATATCACGAAATCCTAGAGCTCTGAGGAGGTTGAGGACTGCGTGTGAGAGAGCAAAGAGAACTCTCTCAACCGCTGTTCAGACAACTATTAAGATTGATGCTTTGTTTGAGGGTGTTGATTTTTGCACAACTATTACTCGTGCAAGATTCAAAGAGTTGAACGTGGATCTTTTCAAAAAGTGTATGGAGCCTGTTGAGCTGGGTTTGAGGGATGCCAAAATGGCGAAGAGCAGCGTCCATGATATCGTTCTTGTAGGTGGTTCTACCAGAATTCCTAAGGTACAAGAATTGCTACTAGGCTTGTTCAACGGAAAGGAACTATGCAAGAGTATAAACCCGGATGAAGCAGTTACTTGTGGTGCCGCGGTTCAGGCAGCCATATTGAGTGGTGAAGCCAATGAGAAGGTGAAGGATCTTGTGCTCTTGGATGTTACCCCTCTCTCACTCGGAAAAAAAAGTGTGGAGGCTTCTAATACCAAGGAACACTACAATTCCTACAAAGAAGAAGAAGGTGTTCTCGACTTGCTATGATAACCAAAACAAGTTCTTTAACACGGTATACGAGGGCGAGAGAGCACAAGCAAGAGACAACAATTTACTAAGACAATTTTGGCTCTTTGGCATTCCCCCAGCTCCAAGGGGTGTCTCTAAGATGACTGTGTGCTTCGAGATAGATGCAGATGGTATATTACATGTTTCTGCTGAGGAGAAGACAACAGGGAATACGAACAAGATATTATCACTAATCACAATGGAAGATGTCAAAGGAAGAGATTGAGAGAATGATAAGGGAGGCTAAGAAATACAAGGCTGAAGATGATTACTTCCGAAAGAAGATCGGTGCTGGAAATGTTTTGGAGGATTACACATATACCATGCGGAATACTGTGAGTGATGCAAAGATCTTGAGCTCGAAACTAGCTCCAGATGACAAAAACAAGATTGAAGATGCCTTTAAAGAAGCTATTGAATGGTTGGATCAAAACCGGCTAGGCAGATGAGTTTGAGTATAAGATGAATGAGCTAAAAAGCATATACGAGCCTATCATTGCCAAGATGAACTCGGATAAATCTGGTGGCATGGTTGATGAAGACGTCATTATTATTGATTTATATCGATTAACTTTGTTCTGTTATCTGACCGAATAAACACAGGTTACTATGTTTTTCGCGCACCATTTTGCCAATGTCCGATTGAGAATCTTATGATGTAAAAGTATCAAATAGAATTTAAATTATAATTGTGATATTGATTAATGTGTTTATCTTCTAATTAGTTAAAAATGGAAAACAACTGAAATTGTATGATGCTTAGATTTGCTAGAGATAATTTGGTGGGCTAATAGCTCATTCCTTTTTGTTGGCATGAGTATGATAGACTTTCTTGACACGAGCCGTTTGACACAATTATCGTCTGCTGGAGATAATTTGGTTAGGCTCGGGTTCGAATGCGTGTTTCATTAATAGTTTTCTTGACAGGATCATTTGGGATAATCTATACTATGTTGCATTTTGTAACTTCTTTGCAAGGAGGGTGTCTATTTAGATTGGGTGTGAGATTTGGTTTTCATGTCCAAGCCCATTTAATCCATGTTTGGTTGAACTGACTGTGATTAGTTTAGGTGTAAGCCCATGAGGCTCAAAATGGCCCCAACAAATGAGCCACTACTGCCAAATATTTCACTTTGCTTACTTCAGCCATAATCATAAATCAAATACCATTTAGCCATATTTAATGTGTTTCAAAAAAATTTAAAAAAATCTTGGAATAACGGCTATTCTTAAAAAAAATTGGCTTCCTCTCTCGGTGTTCTTAAAATCAATTCCGATGTTTCATGAGGGCTAACGACTTTTCTTGCAGGATCGGTCTAATTACTCGAGATGATAAGGGCTAAGGTTCTAAGCTCAGCGGTATATTCATATTGATCTTTGTATATTTGTGGAAGCAGTTGAGTGACAAGCTATTACTCAAGGGATACTGTTTGCACTTGATTGTTCATTTACTAATGAGCTATTGAATTTGATGCTAAAAAGGTTTTTGATGCTATAAGTTTTGCAACATTTCATCTTCGTCTCTCTATTTGATTCTTATGTGGATGTGTCTATGCTCATGTCTAGATTCATATTTTCTTCGTTTCTTTTTGTTAGCAGCGATTGTACTTTAATAGTTCATAGCTTAGCTTTCTCGGCCAATGACTCATTCCGATCCATCTTTTTGATGGAAGATTGTCCTGCTATTACTTCATCGTGATATTGATGTTTTTTTTTTATTATTATTTAATGTTGTTGGTTATTAAAAAAAACAAAAAAAACTTGAGATATGGCAACATTGCATGATTTGTTGAGATTGTAAAAATGTAATTAATGAAAGATTACGGGCAACTTAATTAGTTCAAATTTGTCAAAATAAAATTAAGTAGGTCCAGGTTAGGTAGTAGTTTTAGAGATGGAGAAAAAAGAAACAGATAATTAAGACTGGAATCATCATGTGATTACACAGTAGTAATTAATCTAACCTTAATAAATAAATATATTGGAAATCTATTCACTTACCTAAACTTGAGATTCTGTCTTGTTCACATTGTTGCACCGTTTCTTTGAAAGCTACATTTTCCTGCAAATTTTTTAAACAAATACGAATCCGATTTATTGGTTCTGTGTTATGTTTACATTTTTGTCTATAGCACAAATTGTATTGACGGTAAATGTTGATTTTGTTACAATTAACGTATAAACACGTGAAAATGTAGTTGTAGTTAACCTGATGAAGAATTTTATTTAGCGATAAATTGATAAGCAAGATTTTGATCTATTGACGGATACTATTCTGATTGATTTCTCCTCAAATTTAGTAATAGTGACTTTATCAACAACAAAATTCAACTTTTGAGAATTTTATTAACACAAAAATTAGTTTTAGCCACATTTTTGGGGCGAAATTATTCATTAAATGACTTCTCTCTCAATTAAAATACGTCAAAATTTCTAGTTGCATGGTATCAAAGAGGCAGTCAAAATTGCTTTTTATGAAGCAAAAATTAAGTGGAAAAGTTTGATGCTTAATTTTGACTCTATTTTTTCTTCATTTTATTATATTTTACTAAGACTAATTCTTCCAAATTACTGTTTAATTTCATTACGTGGTTTCTATGATGAGATACTATTTTTCTCTCTTTATTTCTTTATCTTTTAGATTAAAACGTCATAGAATGTCATGATTAGCTAATTAAGCATCCTAATCAAATGGTCAATCATTGGTGTCTCCAGAGCACGGCAAGGGAGATTCATCGAAGATCTAAATACCGATGAGTTTTTATATAGAGTAATGAATCAAATCGAAACACCAATAGTAGAATAGCTTTCGCAAAATCCATGAGTAACTTCAACAGCCGGATATAGTAATGATAGAACCAAATATCCGGCTTTCAGTAATAACATTTTAGAACGAAATATATGTTATTTTCATTATTAAGAATGGGCAACGGAATGTAATCCATCACAAGTACCGATCAATAATGTCAAGTTAATTTGTCACAAATTCTAAAAATCTTAAACTTTTGATGGAAGTTTTCATCCGCAAATACAGATTTTTACGTTTTAGTCAGGATCATGGAGTTTCGCCCATGATAGGAGGTGCAATGTACTCCATTTGTTATTAAAAATTGCAAACATGATTGTGATTATCGATTTCTAGCGGAATCAGTCGCAGTATATGTAGAGAGGACATACCCTATGATTTGAAATCCACGGAAACATTAAGATACATTTTTCATTGTTTCATGAATAGAGATAACGTACAAAATCATATTTTCTATAGAACAAGTTTTTTACAGGATGTTATGTGTATGAATGAAGTAGATGATAATATAAACTTCATAAGATAATATAAAACATGAAGGAATTGTTCTACACTCAAATCTTGCTCCATGTAAAGTGAGATCTATTCACTTTAATGAGATTAAAATAATTTATCTATTAGTAATTTAATTTATACCTAACACTCATTAAGTAAAACAAAAAATAGAAGAATATATTATAGAGTAGGGGGGAATGTTAAATTAAAATTTGGTCTTGAATGTTTCTAAAAATGTTAGTTTTTGACTAATTTAGTCTTTGATTAATATTAATCTAAACTATGTTAGACCTTTTGTGACTCAAAAGTTCAGAATTTCAACACAAGTATTTTAACTTTTATGAGATGTCTTAATCTTTAGGGGAAATTAAAGGGTGAAAAAAAGACAACAATTATTAGAATAATTCTTCGTTGATTATTACTAAATTTAGACTAATTTCACATTTCTAATAATGTTGCTGATTTCTAGCTCAAAGGTATATATGATGAGAGAGAATTTACTATATTCTTGGAGCACAATGACGTGGTACTTCAAACTAATAAATGGTTGACATATGTTACATCAACCAATAAGATTTTAACATGTAATTAATTAAAAAATTATTTTTAGTTAATAATTTATATAAAATTTTAAACCCTAAAATAAAAACCCTAGATACTAACATATGTGACGTGACATCGAATTATTAGTCTGGAGTCCCACGCGTCATCCATACTGAGAGGTTCGTTTTGTCCATGTTTTTCGTGAAGCTAATAAAGTGGTTGATTCTCTAGCCAATGCTTCGTTGAAGGAGCAGAGAGGTTTCCACTTGCTGGATAATTGTCCTTCCTAAGGTTTGACAGGATGCTATTGGAATGTCTTGGCCAAGAGTGGTCATGTCCACTTAATTGTTTTTGTTTTCCTTTTTTCTGTTGTCCCGTGGCTTTCGCCCTCCTTTCATTTGTATCGAAAAAAATGGGTTAAGGGCAAAATTTGAACATATAGTTTATTCAGAAGTGCAAATTTGATACTAATATATGAAAAGGTTAATAAATTTGATATTAATGTTTTCAAAAAGATAGATATTAGCTCTGTCCAATAGAAAGTTTGGTAGGATTGATTTGTTAGTTATTTGACTGTTATATTGAACCCTTTAAGCAAGTTGGTGGAAAATATTAAGGTGCTAATTGATCCAAATTTGGTTGGTTATAATGATCATAACTATGTGTACATGTATTAAAATCAACCTCACTAATAAGTCTAATTCATTCCTTCATTTTCGATCAATTTATTATTACACTCATTATAGTTCTCTTTAGAACAATTTTTTACTCAGAACTTTCTACTTTGCGATGCCACTATTTTAAACCTTTTAGAACTCATTTCTAGTCTTTAATTCATTAAAGATCATTTAACTCCAAACCCGTGGTGGTAGGTTGTAAGTTTGTTTGTTTTTTGGTAACAAAAAGTTTAGCTAAGGGTAGACCTATTCACTCTCAAGGTCAGGGCAAACCACAGACCTCGATGAAGGTTTACAGTGGAGTTTACAAATTGTCTACCAATAAAAGCTAAATTTTGACGAAGCGGGGATTCGAACCTCAAACTTTTCAAGTAGAAAATGGAGTGTCTTACCACTTAATTGAACCAACTTTAATTGGTGGTTGTAAGTTTATTAAGTACCCTTATTGTTGTTATATTTTAGAATTCTTCTATTTTTTAAATAAAATTTATCATGTTTGTATTAGTAACTTAATAATCAATATTAGTAACTTGATACATAAATATACATATAGCCTTCTAGAGAGACTGAAAATTATCTATAAACTGAATATATGAAAATCTTATTGAGATGCTCAAAATATCACATGTTTCATTTTCTAATATTGTTTTGAGATAGAGTGTTTTTTAATTTCTTACAATATATATTTTACCTTATCACATGTTTAGATCTAAAAATAATTTTATTCTTTTAAAAGATCTAAATATAATTAAATAGCAATAGCTAAAAAAATAATGAAAAATGTATATATATAAAAAAAACGTAACTTTTCATAATGCATGTTACAGCTAATTAAGAATTGATAGTTTTTCTAAGTTGGAAACTAATTTAACTTTTTATATATTTCCAATTTAAGTCCAATATTAAGGGAACATATATTTGTCTCTCAAAAAAAGAGGAACATATTTAAATAATTTTATATAAAACAATAGTATGGGAAGCACAATATATTCATAACATATATTTCTTATTTTTAATGATATAGTATTTACCCGTATATATTGGTGATATGTTGAAACCTCATCAATTTATTCATGAATTATTTAAATTGCATGTGATAACTTTATTATCATATTTAATTAACTGATCTAAAAAAAACAATAATTACAAAACAAGTATATATAGTTAAGAAAATAATAGTGACTTAGGCTTTGTTTTTTTTTACATTTTATCATTCCTTGATTTCAATTTAGAATTTCACTTCATTAAATGCATTTCAATTCAGGTCAGTTCAATAATTTTTATTTTTTTATTGGTTTTTCATCCTGTATTCGAACTCATATTCGACCGACTGATCTGAATTCGGGCGGATCCAAAAATTATGGTATTTAAACCTCTCACAGTCGTCGTTGTAGATTTCATTTTAATTTAGTGCAATTCAATAATTTTTAGTTCACATTTTTTCAGTTAATAAATTATTATTATCATTTATTATTTATTATAATTAATTATTATTATTACAACTGTTTTCTCTCGGATGATTATCAGATTTTTGATAATTATAAACTATGAAAACCTAATTAATTTCCACCAGCAATATAAATGTGTAATGCGTTGAAGCAAATAAATTTTGGTGATCTGTAGAAAGGAATAAAAGTTCTTATAATTATTCACATCAACCTAATCCCTTCATTTCCTACGAACTTTCCAATTAAGCCAGCAGGTAATCGGTGTTTAACAAAAATTAAACTACATGTTTCTAAAACCGAAGCAAATTGTTCATTTTGGTTCAAACTTTAAACCAATTATATATGTGAAAAATAAGTGAGAGAGGTTTCACTCTGAACTTTAAAGAATCCGTATCTCGAGTGATAAAACATAATCATACTCTCTTTTATATATATATATATATATATATATATATATATATATATATATCACTCATCCACTAGCACATCAAATCATTTGCCATTAAAAATAAAGTGAAGCACATAAAAACATTCATATATTGAGTTTATGGATGTCTTATGTTGAGTTTATGTAACTATTTTTTTATGACTATATTTGGATATGTTTGAAACTCCTCTAATCTTTAAAAGTAATTAGTTGTAAATTTGTGACTATCTGAGAAAATATTCAAAATTATTGTGACTATTTAGGAAATTATTCGAAACTTTTGTGACTATTTAGAGAAATATTCAAAACTTTTGTGACCTCTGAAACTAATTAGCTATATAACATTGGGTTGAGTTGGATTGAATTGATTTATTTAAAAAAAAATTATTAAAATTTTTTTGCCACGTGGCGATGACATGTCACTGACGTGTCATTAAAAAATTAAAATTAATGCCACATCATCATCTCCGGTGAGTGGTTGGCCGGAAAATGGCCAATGTGATTTTACTGGGACAAAATTAAAGTTTTATGATTTTAGTGGGACAAATTAAAGTTTTATAATTTTGGTGGGACAAATTAAAGTTTTATGATCATTCATGATTTTAGTGGGACAAATTTAAGTGGATGGACGATACTTATTTTAATCTACAATAGTTTTTTTTAAAACTGTATACATATCCATTTTTTTTGTTCGATACAGTCCACTTAATTTTTGAATCCCTTCCAAATTAAAACAATCTATCAACGAATTAATAACTTTATCTCCAATATATAAAAGCATACTATAACATGCATAAAAGAGAAAACAATTTATTAAAATGATTATTTATTGAAACAAAACATTATAACTCAGTTACAAGAAAGCTAACTATTCTTCTTTCCAATAAAGTATATACACATACCATGTGGAGTTGCTAGACTTCCATACCATATGATATATATTTAACTTTCAAAGACTAATGTTTTTTTTAATATAATTTTAATAATAACATGTTTATTAAAATGCCTAGTGTTATTATTTTTCTTAATCATATCATTACCACAATAAACTATATTCAATTTCAATCAACCCAAGTACCATTATACGTTTTTCTTAATTGATGTTATTTTTTTAATATAAGGGAAAAATTTATAAAAAACTATTACATTTTAAACAGTTAACTAAAAAAAAAGAGAGTCTAAAATTACATCACATAAAGTCCAATCTAATCATAAATCATAATAGAAAAATAGTAGATAATATGTTAATTGTTTCTTCTACAACCGCGAAAACGCACTCCATCTTGATTTCAAACATATTATTTACCCATATGCTAAAACTAAAAGTGAGGAAATACATAGTCCGATAGAAGGAGGAAACAAACAAGAATGCTTAAGAAGAAAGAAAACACATTAGCATGAAATAAAAGAAGTTAATTATATTTAAGCAAATGAAAAATAGGTACCGACAGGACACGTGTACGTGTAAATGAGGTGTGTAGTGAGCTATGCTTTCTTTGAGCTAACTAGAAAAATGCCAGCCTCGCGGTTCGTGCCGGTGAGTTTAATTAAAGCACCACACACTTTAAATCAAATTTCACACGGTTTAATTTGGTGAAAATTATTAAAAAAGAATAACTAATTAAATTAATTAAAATGTGGAGGTTCTTTTTATTGAAAATCTAGCTTAATTCTTTGTCACTCATCAAACAATAAAGAATGTGTTATTTAATTAATTAATTGAATTAAAGTTTCAATTGATAATTTCTTTTGCAAATGTCATTATGTGTTTTTAATTCAACAAATATTGAGTATATTAAAAATTGAAGGATTACAAATGCTCGAATGTCATGTCACTTAGCAAATTGAACCAAAAAACTCAAGCTGATAGTGAAGATCAACAACATCTTTTATAATAAATTTTAATCTAATGAAACAAAGTTAAATTGAATGATATGAACATTTTTTACAAGTTTGTATGAATCTTTTAGCGTTCTTTTGTCATTAGTAGATAATTTGTAAATTTTGTCTCTTTTTAGGGATGTTTTCGAGTTTTGAGTCATGGAAATACATGAAAAGATTTTTCAACCATCGAATAAATCTACTCATTGAAAGGTTATGAAATTCTTTATAAAGATAAAGATTATGAAGTCCTCTCTAGATAAAGTGTGTTCCGCGTATATGTGTCAAAAAAATTTTATTTCTTAATCACAATTATGTTTTTACAAATGCAAATTTTAACTTATGTGATATATTTTTGAATTGTTAATCCAATTGGTACATTCACCAACGCGTGAGTGGAGAGTCCAGTACTCAAATTCTACTCCTTACAAATTTATCAAAAAGACTTTATGTGATGTATTTTTGAATTGTATTTTTTCCATAAATGAAAGTTTTGTTGTTAGTTCAAATTAAAATAAATTATATCTAAATATGAAATTACTCATCTAACCAAAAGTATCTTTATCCCCATGAGAATAAACTACAATCTCGTGAAGGAATAAAAATAGAAAAAAAAAATCAGAAATTAAATTATAGCCACCACACTACACCTAACTTCTATTTATACCCCCACCCTCTTTATTCCTACTTCACATGCACAATAGTTGAAAGCTTTAACAAAGCCTCACACATCTCAACCATTCCATCACTCCTCCATTATTTAGCAACCTTCTTTCTCTCTTCTTCTATTATATATACTCACTTTTTCCTTCTCCATTTGAGAGTAATTAGGATTGCTCTTTTCTTTGGTTAATTTCTTGAAAAGATTGGATCTTCTTGGTGGGTTTCTTGAAACTGTAGAATCTTTTTGTTGGATTTCTTGAAGAGATTGAATCTTTTTTTGTTGGGTTTCTTGAAAGATTGAATTTTCTTGGTGGGTTTCTTGAAAAGATTGAATCTTCTTGGTGGATTTCTTGAACAACTTCATATAATAATGGGAAATTGCATGAGGACAAGCAAGATTCAAGTTAGAGAAGATGAAGAGGATTATGACAAGAAAGATTACGAAAACTATCATTATCATCATGATCAAGAAGAACAACAAGAAGAAGAAGAAGTAAAAGAAAGTGGAAATAAGATTAAAATAGTACTAAAAAAGGAAGAATTGGAGTGGTTAATGTATGAGCTTAAGACCAATCAAGGGAAAAAATTGGAACATGTTTTGCAAGAAATAGAGAGAGAAAGAGAAAGAGAGAGAAGTCAAGTTAAAGTTTGGAAACCTTCTCTTGAGAGGATTATTGAGTGTCCTGAAGTGTTTTGATTGAGTGTTTTTATTTTATTTTAACTTTCTCTTATGTTTATGCCTCTTTTTATGAGGTTTTTTGTTTGGGTTCTTATGGTGCTACCCAAATTATATATATTAGAATTTATGTAATTACACATATATATATTACGGTGTAGGCTATGGTCACTTTGTTTTTCTCTTACTTTGTCTATACTTTGTCTTTTTCACCATTGGATTAGTTTTTAACCCATGATCCAATGGTTGACAAAACAAAGTAATGGTTACTTTGTGAAAAACAAAGTGACCATAGAATATCCCATATATTACTTATTTTTTCTTAGTAATGTAGATCTTCTGGTTTTCCTTGATTGTAAAATTACAAAAAAAGTTTAGTTGGACTTGTTTTGGTTTGAGTAACCATACTGTTTAATGAAATTATATTAACTAGTAGTTGTTTGCTTGCGTTAATGTTAGCTGGTTATTATTTTAAAAATATTTAGATTTTGTTTTTTTTTTTTAAATAATAATTAGAAAAGAGATCCAATCTAAATGTATGTGTAAATGAATGGAATGAATGAAAAGCATAACAACAATCTATAGCAAAATTAATGAAAACCTAAATGTAGTTTGTTCTCATCGTTAGAAAATAGTTCTAGTTTTAACATCGTGGTAGAAATTTTAACTTAAGTTTATCCTTTTTCAAAAGATATATATTTTAATTTTAACACAATGTGAAAAAAAGGATATTTGGGCTCAATTTGACACCGTACTTGTGAAAAACAACTTTTTTTTACATACAACAAAATTAAACTTCTCCAATAATTTTGCACAATAAATCATTCTTTCAACTTTTGTTGATACAAACGATTCTATCTTTTATTTTTGCAATTTTTATTTTCTTGTGCATAATTTCATTCAAAAAATCCAATGAACAAAAAGTATTGAATAAATTTCATAAAATTCCATGAAAATCTATCATAAATTCTTGAATACGTTAGAAACTTTCTTTTTTCTTTTTTAAGAATACGTTCGAAACTTTTCAAAGTGGGAGAAATTTTACATGTATGAAATAGAAAGTTTAGAAACAACAAAATCAATAAATTGGAAGTCCAAATTATTGGAGGAATTAAAAGACATGCAAGACTAAATCAAAAATCAAAGTGTCTTAATCATTCATGTCTCCAAGTTTTAATGCTGTATTTACTTTTCTCTCCATGACCATTTCTACTTTATGACTTTTCAGTTGATAAGTCCATTTTTATACTATGTTATTTAGTTTTGTAATTATGCATGTATAATGAAATTAGTAAGCTTTTTTTTATCAAATAAGTCATTAAAATATATGATTTTGGATGGTTTAAGAATATATATAACAAAACTAATGAGGATGAATAGAATATATTGTATGGTTCAGAAACTTCAGACATACAGCTTATGGAAATAACAAATGAGCTATTTGTGAGGAGAGTTTGTGGACATGATAGCGAAGTTGACTGAAAGCTCATGAAGAAATAACCGAATTGTTTTCTATCAACTTATAATCATGTGTTTTCTTAATGAACCAAGTTCGAACATGATCATACTTGTTAGGCTCGAACGATATCGAACTAGTCTATTTTCTCCCAACATAATTGAAATCAACTTCTAAAATTCAACTTGGTTTGATTACTAACTCTTAACAAAAGATGAAATCTAAATCAGATTATTTATATTCTAAAATAGTTAGATTGTAAAGAAAAGAACATGATAGATGGTTTCTACCAACATATCAATTTGCAAATTCAATTTATTTTTAATTATCAGAACAATAAATATGGTACATGCATAAGTTTATATTCAAACTATGCATTATGGTGAAGCAGACATTCATTTATGAGTTATTTTACCATATTTATTATGAACTGATGGCTAACTAGAAGTGGTTGAAATTATAAGGAAATGAAAAAAAATAGTTTTTCTTTATATTCTTTTTTTGTTTGAAAGAGTTTTTCTTTATATTCTTAATCTTTCAATTTAATACATTTAACTCTTTAAATTATGCTACTACATATTACATTACGCCTTAAAAATTAGTTGGGAGTATGAAAACAAAATATTATTTCTGAGATTTTTATTTTAAATTTTTTCTAATTTAAATCTAACTTTTATTCAATAGGCCTATCTTTTTGGACCCTCATATTAAATTCAATCCCATTGATACCTACTTGTAAAGTTATAATTAGATTCTCCACAATTATACTTATTTACAATCTATCAAATTGCGTGACTACATCTCTGTTTGTTTGCAGTAAAATATTTTACAGAAAATGATTTTCATTATTTGATTAAGAAAATTAGTCATTGTAAAAGGTTTTACAAGTCAACAGGAAAATGAGTAAGGAAACAAGAGGAACGTAAAACATTTTCATAAACTATCCCCTCCCTCTTCTCTTTCTTTCTCCAACCCTTCGACTAGAAGTCGCTACATACTCCCTAAAAGAATGAATATGTGCAATTTATAAAGCTCACTATAAAGCCTTGTGATACTATAAATATATAGATATGTTGTCGCAATCTAATTATTGCAAAAAAAGTTTACTTCACTGTATCCGACTCTAATTTGTTATTGACTCGATTGTGAATTACCTTATGGAAAAATATCTAGCTTGATAGCATGTTATAAACAAATCAAAAAATGTAAATGAATCTCTAAATTCGGCCAGTTTTGTAATTCACCTTATAAGATCATTAGGGTAAACATGAGCTTTTAAAATATATCTCAATTCTATGAGTCTCCATGCAATAAAACCAGCTTATCAGCTTTCGCTCTTAAATGCAGCTTTTGATAAATTCAAAGTTATCATTTTAGTTTCAGTTTATTTTTTCAGCTAAAAAGAACAAGACTTAAGTTGGAAAAACTCTAAAAAACTACTCTTTGAAAAGTTACAATTTGTATCATTTTGGGAAATCAACTCCCAACTTATACGTTAAGCCGAGCATTTTGCAACAACAATGTCAAATTGAGCCTCATTTTATGTTACTACCTTCTAAACAAGGTGATCGAATAAAAAAAAAAAAACTAAAGTGATCGAATTGAACTCGGGCAAATATCACAAACTATATTAAGCCCAAAGCCAATGAATAATGGGCTTAAATAGACCCAATAGGCCCATGAACACCCTATTGAAAAATTGGAAAAGTTAGAAAGAAAAGAATAGAAAATATAGAGTAAAAACGCGGAAGCTCAACGAAGAAGACGAAGAAGATGAACGGAGTTCAGGCGTTGAAGAGAATCCCTCGCATCAAGTTTCCTCAGAGACACCTCAAATTTTCTGGTTTGTTCATCTTCTTCTTCTTCCTCTGTTTTTTTTTTCTATTTTTTCTGCTTGTTTTTTGATGAATTGTATGTTCTTAATTCTTAAAATTGGCTGCTGATTTTGATCTGATTGGAGGTATTACTAACCGATTTAACCAAAAGCTCGAATCGAGCTGATAATTAAAGATAACAACATCTTTTATATTAATCTTTGACACAACCACTCACGTGAATGCCCCATGGGTGCAACATACGTCCAGCTTACCTTTGTGTTCTTAATTCAACAAATATTGAGGTTGTCAAGAATCAAACTCAGCACCTCTCGACAGGGAGGCTCCGATATCATGTTGAACCTAAAGCTCCAGCTGATAGTTAAGGCTAACAACATCTTTTATCAGAGCCATTGTTAATCAATGTTGGGAGCCCCCGCTATATTCGCGTCACACACCAAATGAACTGTGCGTGAGGGGCGTGTTAAATGTCCCACATTGCTAATTTGGGAAACCATATAGCTCTTTGAAGGCGATCAAATGTACTTTTGGGGTTAGTTAGGCCTTTGTTAACATAAACACATGCTTTGGAGATTGATAATGTTTGGATGGATTGTAGTCTGATTTAGGAGAACAGGTTGATCAGGTTCTTTAAGTTAGTGTTTGCATTTCGTTATAGTTGCAGAGTATTTTTGGATTAGGCTGAGGAATTTCAATGATACTTGGAAGCTTGTTTTTTACAGTTCAAAATGCATAGATTCTGAAGTTTAGGGTCTGTTTCACGGGCCAATGAACTTTAAATTCTTCTAATAAGATTAGTGAAGTTGATATTTGATTTCAATGTCGTTATTCTGGTCAATTTGTGTGTAAAAATTCGTGAAACTTTTCAACGAACCCGCAGAAGCTTGTTTCGAACAAAGATGTTAATGTAGCATAGAAGACGACTATATGCTGACTAAGCACCACGCTAACACGACTATCTGCTGCCTTTTACAGCCAATGTAACATATTCTAAGCTACAAAAAGTTTTAAAGACATCTTTTTTCTACATGGTACTTAGTTGCAACTTGCATATAATCACTTGAATATTCCGGCGAGGTTTTGTATACAAATTGGCCAAAATGACCTTATTGATATGAAATGTGAAGTTCAGTAATTCAAGTTTCAGTGGTTGTTGATGTAATTTTGATTTTTACCCCCTTTATGCAAGTTGGAAAATGGTGATTGAAAATTCTGTGTGACTAGAGAAACGGTCATCCAATGTTATCTATTTTTGCGCCTGTGCACGCACATGCACATATATACTACTCAAACAAACACTAAGGAAAGTAATTTGCATGCAGATTCTACATCTCAGACTCAGTTGGCTAACTCAACCGAAAATGCTGATCAAACTTTCTTCTCAAGTTTGAAGCCTTCAATGACTCTTGGAGGGAAAGCTTCTCTTCAGCCAAAACGTACACCTATCTCCAATGAAGAGATTGAAGCTATCTTGGTAATTGTAATGCAATTTTTTTTCTTTGATTTATGTCGGAACTGGATTTACTTGTTCCACTCCATTATAAGGTTGATCGGCTTAATGTGAACTTTTAATGTTTGCTCGAGTGTGGTTCTTTTTTAGAAGCACTCCCTAAGTTGTAATTTGATTGTCATTTTTTATGACCAAACTGTATAGTGGATCACTCGGTGCACGCTTTACTCAGTTTTTTCTTGTACGGCACGGTAAATTTAAGTGCTGAAAGGTTTTTGCGCATATCATTTTGAGATCAATTTTTTATTTCCTGGAACTTTTGGCTCTCAGCGCTCAAGTTTATGTTTGCAATTTGTTTTATTTTTTAATGTTTACACTATCTATAAATTTGTTGGTTATGAGTGGTTTACTGGTTCGAGAAAATGAGACTGATGTTAGAGTAAATGCACTGGTTCAAAGATTGTTACCTGTTTCATCTGTCAACATATAAAACCTATCTACACTAGAATCAGAATTTCCCTGTGCTAGCGAAACTGTAACTAGAATAACGTCAACCATTTTGGGGTTGAAAAGTTAGTTTGTGAAGTATGAAGGTATTCATTCAGGTTTTCTGATGTTATGTTGCAGCAAATATCGCTTAGAATTAGTTGAGGAATCTGTATTTACTCCAATGTTTTGATTTCTAAAGATAGGCCTGTCAAACTCTATATTAGCTCGCTCCTTTGTGCTAAAATGATGAGACATGGCCTGCATCCTTCCGGTTTGGTTCTCGTCTTTGCAACTTCTTTTTGTTGCTTTACTCCATACATTAGATATACGGTGTTTGAGTAGGATTCAGAAATTATTACTACTAGCCATTTGGAAGGAATATCGGCTATTTATCCAGCAACATTATAGGAACAACAATCGCTTAACCAAATAGACTTGTCCGTGGATAATTTATGGTTGAACCGTAATTGGTTAGATTGGTCTACTTTTCTGTTGATCTTTAGTTATTTACTATCTAGTCAATCAATATTCATGTCTTGTGCTGCATATGGTCCTTTTATTTTCAGTTATCTGTATAACATGTTATCCGGTTGCTAATCGAATTCTCTGTTCATTTTTGCAGTTGGGTGGCTGCATCTGATCTACTCATGGAGCTTCATTTAAGGAGCTAATGATTTTCATTACGATTCTTATTAAGAAACATATACATTGAGTGAACTCAACTTGTCTGAGGCATGATTTACTGAATTATTTTTTCAATGTTAAACGGCTCGTAAATATGACGAGAAACTAACTTCCTTTTGATCATTTTCTAATACATTAATGCTTGAGTTTCTTTTAACATCTGGCCTTTACAAACAGAGTTTATTTCTGAAAACATAATTGCAGAACAGCAAAATATGAACAGGTAAGGTCATCACTGGGGCTCTTTTTTGGCCAGTTCGATAATAACAGATTTTGGATTTTTACCTGGAGGACCTTTTTCCCGCTGCGTAAGCTCTTCTAGCCGGAACGTGATTAACCGATCCCATATCCCTCCTTCGAAAAGAACTGCCGCCTTTCCATCGGTGATGCGTTGGACAATGCCACAATACATATGGTAAGGACTATTTGAGTTACTTACAATGGCAATCATACCAGGCATCAGAAGTGGCAATTCAGGCGGTTTGGGCTTTGTTGAGGTTGTTGTAGCCCCCATTAGAGTCGTTGACTCGGAATCCGATTGTTTTTTAGGAGGCGGGTTTTCCTCAACGAACTTTTTCAACCCTTTCTCTCCACCCGGAAATCCTCCCGTTAACCCCATGAGCTCCTTGTCAAATGCATTTTCGGGGACACTTTCAGTGCCAGTAGTTGAAGCTTCTTCTTCCGTTGTGCCGGAATTTACCACTTTAGCAGCAGATTCTGATATTTCAGCCTCTTTTGTTAGCTCTTTTTCGATACCCGTCTCTCCTTTTAAGAGTCCTCTGCCTCCAAGAATCTCGAAAAGATCGAATTTCGCGCATGTTTTTAGCTTAGATTTCGATTCCTTCGGGATCAGAGAGTGTGGCCTGTGATTTTGAGGACGATTGAAGTGATTGTGACCAAGAAAGTTTGATCTAAGTACCGTACCTTGAAGAGGGGATATTGAAGAAGCCATGGATGGCTATTGAGAAGCCAACCTTGTCAAAAGAAGGAAAATGCTTCATCTTCAAATCTTGTCCACAAATTGGATATGAGTTGGATGGTGCTATCTTTTTAGTTATTGGCTACTGCAAATTTACATCGTTGTCACTAGTTTCCTTTGATCCATTGATTGCCTCTTGATCTTTTCATGGGCCCGGTACTTGTCGGATCCGGCTACCGGTCTATGTTTAATGGATTGAGTTATCCGATTCCGCCTGCATTTATTGGGTCGGGTTTAGATAGAAGAAAATGATATTGGTACCGATTTAGGCTCGTCTAAGCCACTTATTGTTGAACTTGACTTGAGATTCGATCGATGTAATAAAAAGCACTAGCAGCTATTATGTCGGTCGGGGACCTTCGAGTACTAGTCGGTGACTAGTTGGGAAAATAAGTTGGATTTTGAGCAACAACCGAGTCTAGACTGTTCAAACTGGACTCTCAACTTTAAGCGTATAGATAAGGTTTAAATAGCCAGATGATCTTTGTTTAAAATAGTGGATTTGATTTCAAATCTGAAACTATCTAAAACTAAATAGACTGATTACTTGTCAAATCCGGTCCTAATCTACTCATATGCATATCTAATTTTTCTAGTCAGTGTTTTTCTTGTCAACACTTACGTTTTATGTCAATGTTTTTTATGCAAATTAATTAAATTAAATTAAATTATTTGATACTTATGAAGCAAATTGAAGATTTTTTTTTTGTAAATCGTAGGTTGATTTGTGCATTTAACTCAAATTTTATCACACGGAATTAAAATGTTCAATATTTTTTCAACGTAGTGTATCAAAAGCTGCTTGAATGTGTTCAAAAGAGTAGATTGATTCTTTAAATTTATATGGTGTCTTGTTAGTTCTATAAACCTTTTTAAAGTGATTTATTTGTCACGTAAATATGTTAAAATGATCTATTGGCCATACAAATTTATTTAAATTTATATATTCGCTCCTTAACTTTTATAAAGTGATATATTTCAGAATTTCTCAAAATTCACTCTAATATCGTTATTTGAATTTAAAAGCTAATTGTGTCACACTTAAATAAGTGTAAAAAGCTAACAAAACACTTTAAAGTTTGGATAGTATATACCATTTTTTTGTTATAATAATTAAAGGGAAAAAAGCAAATTATAAGGTCATGATAAAGAAACAATAAAATTAATGCTTGGCCCATTAATCATGATGGCTAATTATGCCATGGGCCTAAGCTCTTCATCTATATCATCTATTAATACATAAATTAATTTATCATAATAATTACACCATATGCCCAGAACATATAATTGACTTTTATACATATCCAAAACTTATAATTGAGTTTTATTTTTGTCTAATTGCTTTCGGTAACTTTCTAAAATTATTCGTATCAAAATATGTATACGATAAATGATATTTTTTACGAAATTTTGAACTTCTCGTATTCTAAGTTGTACCTATAGTATACACCATCTACAATTTGCACGTTTTACTATGTCAATTTTAAATTCATTTGTTAACTTTTGACAAGTACATAAAGTTAGTTGTAAACTTTTAGAAGTTCATGCAGAAAGTTAAAGTTTTGGAATAAGTTCAAGGAGTTATAAATGTATTAAACTTAGAAGAGCAAATGATGTATTACTCCGTGACTTTTATCAAAACTCATTGTTTGGTCCTTTTATTTTAAAAAACTCACTACAAGATCCTCATATTTCTTTATAATTAACTTTTTGATCATTCTGTCCATTTTTTTTAGATCTTTAACTTTTATATTTTAGTATAAACAGACAGACATGACATAACAAAATTACCATTGTTATTTTGTATTTCAATATGAATGTCTTGAATATTAAAACAATATTACATGTTTAAAATCTAAAAAACAGATAAAATCTAGGAACTAATAAATCATTTACCCAATTATTTACTCCGGTTTACCTATTTGCCCATGCCCACAACCGCCAACAAACTCCATGACAGAGGACAAACCCGTCTTTCTCAAAAAAAAAAAAAAAACGATCACAGAAAATAAAACAAAAGAATACCTACCAGTCACATCGTATAAATGGAGATGAGTCAACTCACTTTCCGTGGACTCAACCGGAAACCTCCTCCATTATCGTCTCTTCAAAACTTTACAAAGCTCTATTTTAAAGGATAAATACGGTAAGTAATAATCGATCGTCGTTTTGCTTTTGAGATTGCTCGTTTTGAAGATCATATATGTGTTTCTATATCAGTAAGGTTTGGATCTTTCTAAGCTTTTGTTTCTCTAATTTTAAGTGTTTGATTTTGTGATTTGACGTGGAATTTCTGGTTTATGAGTAATTAATTAACTGATGATCCGACTTTGTATATTTTGAGCTTAGTTGAGCTTTCTTAAGCTCAGATATTGCTAGTTATATGATCGGATTTTGTTTTCTTTTGTTTCGTTTTCTGTTTTATTTCGGGGATCGTATACAGTAAAACCTCTATACAGTAATACACTCGAGACCGGACTATTTGCATAATAATTGTGAGGTTGAGGTTGATATAACAAAGATTCTCTCAGCACTTCGGACCGGACTATTTATATAACAATTGAGAGGTTATTCCTATATAGAGGTTTTACTGTATTGTGCTTGGGTGGAGAAATCAATTAAGAATTTGGTGAATTGAAGCTTGGTTAAAGCTTTGCTCGATGTGTGTTTCGTTTTCGTGTCTGTTTGAGGAGATCATATATGCTTTTCTTTATCTTTCTTATTTGATTTGATGCTTTGAATTCTCATGATGTTGGTGCCCATGGGTTTTAGTTTGAGGATAGTCGTGTGCTTTATTTATGAGAGATCAATTGAAGAATTTGGTGTTCGGGTTGATTTTGGGGTTAAGCTTTCTCAAAATGATGTGATGTAGAAGGAGAAGTAGGTGGTTATATCATTGGATTTGATGGGTTTTAGGAAAGAAAAATAGGATCGGATAAAGTACAAGATGAACCACAGCTTTACACTGCTTCTGGAATCAATTACTTACAAGAAAAGAATTGAGTTTCCTTGCTAAGGATTTCAATTCATTTTCTTTGTTTACTTACAAGAACTCAATTTTTAATCGGTGTGTTTATTTTCGTTATTGCCCTTAATCAGTTTTGTTAGACAATCTAATCCCTTCCGCCCATTATTGGATTTTTTATGGTCAAAAACCCTATCCATTTCAAATTTATCAAAAATCTGAACTAGAAAGCTTACTAAAAATTGGTAGCTTGATGAAGTACATTCATAATAGGCCATGTCATGTCATATTAGATTTTTATCAGCAAATTAAATATCTGTGCTTCAGATTATGGATAGTTATATGCAACGAGTCAGCACTAGTATTATTCTAAGTAAACTTATAACCCCGAGCCAACTGAATTTTCCACAAAGACAGACCGCCTTCTGCCTGATTTGTCGTTTCCACATTATAGTTTAATATGAAGGAATTCAGTTCTATCCTTTTATCTTTTTTCCAAATGTTGGAAATTGAGGAAAAACGATTCAATTTTATTGAATTCCATCCGTATTGAAGGTTCCATACACTTTGTTAATGATATGATGATACGGAACTTAAAACTTATGAGCTTAGGCTTTTGGGTGGAAATGTATAACTCTTTACCATACTTTCTATCCACTTTTGTTATGCTGTTTAGGTGTCTGCGTGATGAGCTTTTTGTAGGTTGCAGAAACATGAATATTAATGTTAAGAAAATTATAAGATGGATCATTGAATTCAATTTTAATTCCCATAGACTTGGTTCTTTGTATAGCTGTTAATTACTAGGATTTCTGTCTAGCATAAGAAAAATCAGATGAAGTTCCCCGAAGATTTCCCACTATCTTAGGACATTCACCAAGCATAGATATAGATCTTTACCACCGAGCATTTTACTTTCTTGTAAAAGCTAGTAAATTGTTCAATTACTCATGGTTTGTTTTTTCAATCTTATATTGCATTGGTTTGACAAGTACATATTTCCAACTATGTAGATTTATTCATTAGTCGAACTGAGCATACAACTTCATGGATGATAGTCTTGGGAAGTTAAACATTGTCCCGGATCACTTTCATGTTTCAACCTCAGATAAGGACAATCCTCCAAGCAACACTACCTCTAATCCGCAGCCAATAACCGATAATCCAGTAAGGTACTTATTAATTTTCTCTTAAAAAAAAAAGAGTGAAAATTGCTAAGAAAATTCGAGTTCATATCTGTTATGTCTCTTCTGGTTTAGAATAGGTCTAATAGCCATTTCTGGACTGGAAAATTAAAGGGTGCTGCATACATGTTGAATTTGTTTAGTCTACGCACTCTTCCATGGAGTTCTAGCAGTAATGGTGAGGAAAAGGTATGTTGAACAGCCGTTCCATTTTTTCATGAGATATTGGATTTTGTGTCCTGCAACAACTGAATTTTATTTTTATTTTTTTCGTTTGTAGATTGAAGTGACAGTGGTAGAGTTGGAATCCCTTCGAGCAGAACTTTCTGATTTAGAAGAGAGGGAAGCTCACTTGAAGGCACAGTAAGTACAAACATGATACCTCTCTTGAATATCTTTAACTTCATAAGGCCTAATACATATACACAGTCCCTCCAATTGCCGTAAAAGCCGAATATCCTCCAGCTTTGAAACGACTGATTAACTCTTTAACCTTGATTCACCGTAACTTATTGACCCTACAAACTTGCATAAACTGACCTACTGGTCCCTGAATTTGTTTAAAGGCATACATGCTTCAACTTGTCCAAGTCTACTCTTTCTTTTCCACATAAAAATTTAAATTCTGATATTTCTACAGGTTGGAAAATGTTGCTGAAATTCTACGCTCTGCTCGCCTCTCGGGGTACCTTAATATTCGAACGGTATTAATTTCTCTTCTTTTTTGTTTACTTTCTCCACTCCATCCTGCAACTTGTGCAATGGGTCTGTGTAAAATATATAATTTTGTTATTTGTAATATCCATTTTTTTCCTTTGCAGAGATGGACAGCTTTACCAGGGGAACCTCCCCCACTTGATGATTGTGAAGTTGATGATTGGCTTCCTCGCTTTGTTGTGCTTCACGGACCTTGCATCTTCTTTTATTTATCTTGCTCAGGTACTAATTTTATGTTCTGTTTACAATTAGTGTTCTATATCCTTTCTGGTCGTGTTTGTTATCTAAATTAAAAAAGATTGTTCGATAATCTTATCAACCTAACCAAGTACATGCCCCGCTTTCACGATGGTGTTATTTGTAAATATAGGAGGATCGTTTTCGGATTAGCTTGTTAGCTCTACAAGTCCAAACTTTGACCTAAAATCTATTTAGCCAGCCCTTGATCTGCTTACATTTTATGGTGGTTCAGGTCATGTGTAATTCTACCATCTCGGTTAAGGATGACATTTAAAAATATGAGAGGCTTGAGTCGTGTTTGCTGGTGATAATGTAATTTATTATTCCAAGTAAGGTTCCATGTGAAAACATTAGAGCAAAGAATAACAAGTTCAAATATTCGTGTCATCTTTTTAGTTAACAAATAAAACTCAACCCAGTCCAAAATCTTAGGTATTAATTTCATGCCGACCCAAAATTGACTTGTGTATTGTTTTGTGCAGATTTGAGTCCACAGGATTCAGCTCTACTGTCAGATATTATTGAAATAGGCCCCTTGCCGAGCTTGACTCGAGAAGATGATGAGACACAATATTGTTTTTACATCTCAACTCGTCTTGGGCTTCGATACGAGTGTTCAAGTAGTTTTAAAATCCAGGTACCTGCAGTATTCATGTAGTTTTCTCTGTTCCTGTATATGCTTCAGAACTTTCTATCGGGCCAAATCACTGGATTTTGCATTTATTTGTGTCAAATTGTCTTTAAAGTTCAATCTTGGCGTGAATAAGTTACTATGACCAGTTTTAAGGAAAAAGCAAAAACGGAATGCTGATGAATTGAGTCAACCGTTAGTCCTACGTGTCTGCTCATCGCCACCTTAATTCTTCATCAACATTTATGCCTCATTTCCATTACGTGCCTGCTACGCTGTTAAATGGAAAAAAAAAAAGAAGTCAAATGCACCGATGAGCAACGAAGTATTGTATTCGTGCACAATGGTCACTAGACTAATTTCTTTTTTCATTTTCGTATTGCCATTTGTTACAAATGTTGCTGAAGAATCTATAACTTGGGATGAGCTGACTGTATTGAGTCATCGCATCCTCTCTTCGTTTGGCTTTTTCCATAAACCCGGAATTAGACTCAAGTGAGTTCGTTTTTCACACAATATGAACCAACTTTGTTTGCCAATTTGCTTAGGTGGATACATGGTTAACGGCATTACAAGCTGACTGCAAGTCAGGTTCTGATACAAAAGCTCCCAATGGTGTCATGTAAATTATTTGCATATATAAATATCTTCATTTGTAAATTGTATATATGAGCCCGAAATTTATTTATTAACCATAGATCAGTCAAATATTGATTAGAAAAAATCTTATCATTTTTAACTTATTTTCTCGTGTTTTTGTACATTGAATGACCCTATAAATGAGATAAGCATTGGTAAACTTTTTGCTAGGTTGTTGGTGAAGATTTGGAGCTGATAAATAATACTAAGTTATAGCTCATGGTCATGTTCAATAAACATCCCAAATTTTTTAAACAAATGAAAATACATGTAATAAGTATTACCAAACGTGACAGATGTCGCGAGTTAACATGTCATGCCATAATTCTCTTCGTCGATCTTAGGGTTCGAAATTTGTTTATCGACTGAATGTCTAATTATATTCCATTGTCGAACGGTTATTCTTGGTGAAAGATTTAGCATCGACTAGTTTCAAAGACGACAAGTGTGGGGCAGCTCTCAATGACGATGTTAAATCGAGGTATCTACAAAAGAAAAAAAATTACACATTTAACAAGACTAATCTCATTTCCACTCAATTCATTGTAAACATTAATTCATTGTAATTACACAATAATTTCAAATTTATCAAACCTAATGCCATTTTCAAGAACATATTAGCAAATACAATCTCCTTTTTTTCCTCCTAACAAACACAAAACTCGTCTATAAATTAAGTATTAGATTCACTGAAATTCCACAATAACTCGAAATTTATACTAGATCAATCCAAATTAGGGTTAGTACACTTAAATATTTAAATGGGTGGTGGTCATTGTCTACCTATATAAATGGGCTGGGCTTATATGCATGGCTAATCCTAATTCATGCAATGCAGGCTTGGGCTGGACAGACTAGTGCATTTTTTAACATGTTTACTTTTAAGTGTAACAACTACCAAATTGATGAAAGTCAATCTTGAAAAACTGAGTATTGGGAGAAAATAAAGTTATAATCAATTAGTATAATATTTATCTAATATATAATCGAAAAAAATTTCAAATTAAACTTAAAAATTGCTATATGATTTAACTAATGTGTGAATGAGAATTTCAAAAAAAAAGAAAAGAAAAGAAATTAAGTGGGTAATAACCTCCTTTTGGCATAGATTCACTATGGCATAATGATATGATTATTGCACCAACTTAAGTTAGGCATTTTAAGTTTTTAAGTTGAAACAACAAGATAGGTATCTCTTTTTCCACTAGATAGCTTCCACTTTATGGCAATGCGGAAGGAATAAATAAGTTCTAAAAATTTCTAACAATTGAATGGGGAAAAAGCAAAAGTTAGCATATATTTAATTTTTACACCAAAGTATTTTGATTGTCCATAAATAGGCCCTTATAATTATTATTTTTAATAATAAGCCTTATTTTTTTTAAAAAAATTTAACTCGTAATTATTGATTTTTAGAAAAAATCTCTTTAACTATTGCTTAACAAATCTACGATCAAATATATGTGTATTTTTCAATGCTCCTTGCCGACAGAAGCTTGAAAGTAACACAATTTTATATGGTAACCCAATTCTTTTTCTGTCTAGCTTTATTCTAATGTCTTACTCTAAACTCCATTTTAGTACTGAAAAGTACCCATCTATGTTTATTTTGAAGGAATAGTTGCCTTTATTAGCTAACAACAATAAAAATAGGTAACAACAATAATTTAACTACACTATAAATTCATAAGAATATTTGTTAAGCAGACAATTTATGAAAAATGAATCCTACCAAAATAAAAACAAACAACTTTAAATTGCAAGTTGAAAATCTATTTAGAGCTTAGGAGTCAGTCCAAAATTGTCAATATTAGTACCTTTAAATTAATATTTAACTTTTCTACTAATTATCTTTCGGAAAAAGAAAAAACTTTTCTAACATCATAATTTGTTAGGTAGCATCAATTGACACGTTGAACATAAGTTAGGATCAATTAAACTAAAAGATTTGATGGATCAATCATGAAATCGGGCACCATTTGACTTGACCATAATCAAACCCGACCCAAATAATAATTAAAACAATAATTATGATAAATTTCAAAAAATCCTCTTTAAGTTTCACTGAGTTGCAGATATGGTCTCCAATTTACTTTTTTGTCAAATTAAAAAATGAGGTTCCTTACATTCAGCTAAACATGGTCACTTTGAGTTGATGCTATAAAATCACCATAACTATCTAAAAATAAAAAATAAAAATTGTTTATTTCTTCATTTACCATTTATTACATTTTCAAATAACATTGCTTAAATATCATTAATTTTTGGTATTTATCGACTGAAATTGTTAATAGTGATTTCGAGAGTTAATTAGAAAATTTCAATTCCGTTAAAAATGAAAATTCTCAAAAAGTAATGCACCACTGTATGTGCCAGTTCTGAGTCGGTTGTTCGACGCACAAAGAAAGCCTCCGAAAGAGACGTTCGCAATCCATCCTCTGGTTGACAAGCGACTATATGTTCTCATTGCGGGAGCAGTTCGAGCAGTCCACCGACAGCTGACGAGTTCAAAATTAGGACTCCCATCCTAGAAACGACTCAATCAAAGGTAGAGTCCAACGGTTGGAAGAGTAGCATACGTCACACGGTGTCTAATGCTTCCCCGTAACCCTTGAAAATTTGGCGGATCGAGGCGGACGTATGCATCACTTATGGATCGAACTATACCTTAAAAGGCATACAATCATAATCCAACAAACGGCATTTTTGTACTAAATACCAAGCACGATCAATTATGCAAATTAACTATTCCTCTCGTCCACAATACAAACTTAGTAAAACTAAATGGGTTATGTTTGAAATTTGGCTAATAATTAAGCAATTATGATAAAATATCTAATACTATATATAACATTACCCACTTACCTTTCCTTCTCTCTCATCATCACTCACTATTTATCATCAGCTAATATTTGGAGCTCCATTTTTTCTCCATCCCTTCATTTTCAGAGCTCTGAGATTTGATCTTCAACATCAAAATGAGCTCTCAAATTTTCAGATCTACTTCTCGAGCCGCCCGCTCTCTTCTTTCCGCTTCCAAGACCTCCCGTTTCTACTCCGGTAAGTATCTATCACCATTCATTTCTGTGTTTCCGATTCCTTGTTTTGATTTGATTTGATTTTATTACATTTTCATTCGGAGTTTTGATAGTCCTCAATAATTAATTAGTGAACATACATATTTCGAGAGGATTCTTTAGCTTGTATGGTGAAATAGTGTTGCCATTGACACGTGTCTTCTGTTGATTGGTCCCTAAGGACTGCAGACAGTTTCGCGTGTTCGGCATGTTTTCCTAGGTGATGGTGACGCGTGTCCTTTACCGAGGAGGCGACTAGTGATGTAACCGTTGTGTCTGCTGTAGATTGGTCCCTATGGACAATCCGTTAGAAACAGTTTTCTAGAAGTGTGTTGGGCACGCTTTCCTAGGTGATGGTGACGTGTGTCCTTTACTGAGGCGGTTAGTGATGTAACCGCTGTGTCTGCTGTAGATTGGTCCCTAAGAACGATCTGCTAGAGACGTTTTCGCATGATAGACACGTTTTCCCAGGTGATGGTGACGCGTGTCCTTTACTGAGGCGGTTAGCGATGTAACCGCTGTGATGGTGCCATGTAAGGAGTGGGGAGAGAAGCTTGGTCACGTGTTTAGCCTCTGACCTCGGTCACTAGTTATGTTGATATCAGCTATGGCATTGATATTTGTGTTTCGTTGTTTTGTGTGATTTTGAGGTTTTTGATTTGAGATTCGGTTTCTGCGTATTTGAATTGATTTGATTTCGCTTTTGATTCAGAGTTTTGATGTTGCTGAATTAGTTTTTTTATCTCACGAATTGGTGTTTGGTATTGCAGAAGGTCGAGCTGCAGCTGCTGCCGCTGCAGTTTCGGTCACTGGAAAGGCATCTGTGCTGTCTTCAGCTTTCGGGAGGAGTGGCTCTGCTAATGCTTCTTCTCAATGGTTTTCGGGGATCCTTGCTATTCCTGTTGCAGGTATGGATTAAAAAAACATAAAACTGATTTTATGTTATCTTATTGTTATCTTTACTTTATCAGTTTCCTGTAGATATTGTTCACTTTTGTTCATCTGCAGCTATTTAGTGTAGATTGCAATCTATGTTTCATAGAAAATTTGATTTTAAAGCACTTTGTTTGTGTAATTTTAAAAATTTGGAACTCATGGATTAATTTAAAGTTTTGAAACTCATTTCATAGATGTAATGTATTTTGATATGTGTATCAATGTCAATAATGTGTTTGATAAGTCCCTAACATTTTCAGGATACCTTTTACAAGCTTTCAAAGTGGGTGAAAAATCTCTGTTTTCGTATGTGACTTGTGTGTAATTTGATGTAGATGTATAAGAAAAAAATTAAACATACATCATTGCAGATTCAAAATATTTTGTATGTAACTTTATTATGTTTCGGCGTTCTATCAGTTTTCGTAACATAGATGGTAATGTGTGAATATAATGCTTGTATTTCTTCTATTTCATTTGTGCATCTATGGTTGAGGCTACTAAAAAGAAAATGTTAAATATGCAAGAGATAACTCAAGTGCAGCAATGCATGGGGATAATGTTGAACAACAGAGATAATTTTTATACTTCAAATTTTCCCCTGCACACTGTTGCACTTGAGTTCCAAAAATTGATGGTTTCCTTTTTCTCTGTTGTTCAAAGTTCATGCTCTCTTTCTCTTTCTTTGCGCGTAAGATATTCATGCATCAGATCCATGTTGTAAGAATTTTTTCTATCGCTTCCCAATTTCTATATCCATTCTAGCATCAACATGTACATGTGAAGTCATGTTTGTTTCAAGGTTAATGTATGCTATACAAAGCATTCTAATAAAGGATGGATGTAGGCTAATAAGTTGCAGTTTTTCCGATTTTCAAGTATCAATTTCTGGTCAATTTGTCTCTAAAGACTCTTATATTTTTCTTGTGTAGCTTACATGCTCCAAGAACAGGAAGCACGTGCTGCAGAGGTATTCTAATAAGTTTTGGATACCACACCCCAAGAGTCCCTATTGTTCTCGCATTCTTTCGCATCTCATTGATTTGTTAACTGCATCTTTAATTTTTAATGCAGTTCGAGCGCACTTTCATTGCAATCAAGCCTGATGGTGTGCAGAGAGGACTGGTACGACAAGCATCTTACTTCTTTTCATTTTCTAAGTTCTCATCTCTTTGCTTCTATTGACAATAAAATCATTATATTTGGTGTAACTTCACATTACATCTCAACGGACAAGTTTTGAAATTCTAACAAATGAGCTTTCAGTTCTTCTTAAATTACTGAAACGTGATCCAAAAAGGTTTCCTGCAAGTTTCCTACAGACAGATATATGAAACACTTTAAAATGAAAGTTTTCCTGTAACATTGGTTGAAAGTTCTAATCTTTTAACTAATTGGTATTCAACTTTCACATTAGTCGTTTCTTCTTTACTTGGCTTATTTATAATCTGATGTGACTTTCGGTTTCAGATAGCAGAAATTGTATCCCGTTTTGAGCGGAAAGGTTTCAAGCTTGTAGGAATTAAAGTAGTTGTTCCTTCAACGGATTTCGCTAAGAAGCATTATCATGATCTTTCAGAAAGACCCTTTTTCAATGGTCTCTGCGACTTCCTCAGCTCAGGTCCAGTCATTGCCATGGTATGAAACACCCTGACTTCTCCTCTTCCTATTTGGTTCTTGTTTTTTGTTTGGCAACAGTTTATTGCTTTTGGGCTTATTTAAAGCAATCGAATTGATGCAGGTCTGGGAAGGAGAAGGCGTCATTAAGTATGGCCGCAAACTCATTGGAGCCACAGACCCTCAGAAATCAGAACCCGGAACTATCAGAGGTGATCTAGCTGTCGTTGTTGGAAGGTATGAATTTGAACTCACCCATTCTCACTAATGTTGTAGATCTGTTAGATTGACCATGTGTGCAATAGTAGGATCAAATACTAAATTTGGTTCGTAAGTCGGGAAAATGAGCCAAATTTAATGATACTCCCCTACTTAATAGATGAAAATAGTTATAGCTATGTAAAAACATACATCATCGCAGTCGTAAGCTAAACCATTATTTTGCTCGTGTAGTCACCACAATCTTATTATGCTAAACCATTGTTTTGCTCCTGTAGTTACCAAAATCTTAAGCTAAACCATTTTTTGGACGTATAGTCATAGCAATGCTAAACCACTGTTTTGCTTGTGTAGAAATATCATCCATGGAAGTGATGGACCAGAAACAGCAAAAGACGAGATTAACTTGTGGTTCAAGCCAGAAGAACTGGTTAGCTACTCGAGCAATGCCGAGAAGTGGATCTATGGAGTCAACTGATAAAAGAGTTTTTTCAAGTTTCTTTCAGGAAATTAGTTCCCACATTGAAAGGTGGGTGAGAATCGTAACCTTTAGAATAAGAGAAAAGAGAAAAATTGCATTATGTTTGAGAGGTGAGTAGCCAATAATATTAGCTACATACAAACACAGCTTGGCTAGTTTCAATTTTTTAGTAATAATGTATTCACCTCTCCTAATTTCATCATCCATTTAGTCATCTCTTTCTTCATTATAATAGTCTAAGAAGTCGCCTAGAAAATTTAAAGTGGTCTCGTAGTACGCGACTCCATAAACGTACGAGTAAAGTAGTTGATGTTATGGTTATTTATGGCTTAATAAATAATATGGAGCTTCTTTTATACAACTAAGAGTAAAGTAGTTGATGTTATGGTTATTTATGGCTTAATAAATAATATGGAGCTTCTTTTATACAACTAAGAGAGAGTATGTACTTTGAGATCGTTTTATAATTTCTTCTAACTCATAACTCTTAATTTCGACTGCCTCAACTTGTTCAAAGTGATCTTTTTGCTATCTCAATTTTCTTTAATGATCTTTTGGTCTCCTCAACTTGTTTTTAAGTGTCGATGAAATGTTGGGTGTGTGGTAATGGCATGTGAAGTTAAAGGCTAGTTATGATCATTTTCATATGGTGGTGGGATGTTGAGTTGTATAGAGTTTCTCGCTTCCGATTGAAGACATTTTGATAGGCATGATCCACATTTGATGTAACAAATGATTAACTCTCCTATGCTTTGGTATTATATAAAAGTACACACTTGCATACGTGTTACACGATAGTAGACATTTTCACGTTATGCCGCACTAGATCTTACTCCTTCCGATCTTTAATTGATGTTGCTTTTTTATACGATGATTTGTATATCAAGTACCTTCCATTGCAACAAATGAGAAACTCTACAATGCTTATGTTAGTTTATTCTCAACCAATCTAATTCATTGGTGGTGGTTCAGTCAATGGCCAACTCGTTAGAGGTCGTTTCGCCTTTTAACGCCATAGTCAAAGATTGTATTGATATTCTAAACGAGCTTTCGAATAGCTCTATTGCGTTTGTTAAACGCACGGCCAATAGTGTGGCACATTGTTTAGCTAGAGTATTCATTTAACTAATTGTCGGAGCGAGTGGTCTGTACCCCCTGAGTTTTTGTGTTCTGCTCTGCAGCTGGATTCTTAACATTATTGCACTTTGTTTCAAAAAAAAATATATAAAAGAATAAAGTAACTGTAGAAAACACCTATCTTATTTCCTCCGATCATTTTCAGATGTAGTTTAGGATTATTACTTCATTTTTGTATATGATTTTTTTTATTATCATTACACTTTTAACTTTATTTTTAAAATTTTCTTATTTATGGTAAGAAACAAATTCAATATTTAATGCCAAAGAATTCTAATTCTGCTACTAGTTAGGAAGAAAAAATTATTTTACAGAAAAAATGAATTTATAGCCAGGCTGCTTTGATCATCTAATAACTTGTTGTAGTTAGATTTTCGTACGTTCGGAATCAAGTATTCTTAAACCTACGTAATTTTTTACCATTTCAAATGAATGTCTCGTTGTTGCTTAAGTTCTGCATAAACGCCTAAAATAATAAACCTGATTTGAGCAATTGGACCTTGTATGTCCATTTACAGGCTCAACATTTGATTGGTTGCTGAATTATTTCCCGACTAATTCTTGATTAGTCCTAAAATTCTAACCGCACAACTAGCACCTTTGTTTGAACTGAATTATTTACGAGTGCTAGTTTTGATTAGTATAAATTTAGATGTGGGCCTATTAAATACAGGCCCAGCCCGATGCAAAAAGAGATATATAAGTCCATGTCATCATTACGCAACACGGACTTCAAATCATAAATAGAGACGGTTTTCGTCAGTATCCATATAAATAAAATCCTCAGTTCAATTCCGCCGAAACATTCTTTGGCGCTCTCCCAAGTCAACAAATATCCTAACCGTTTCTTCACCGGAACCTCAAACCCTAACGCCGTCAGCTTTCCCGTCGTCTTCATCAATCTTGTATAACTGTAAGTTCTTCTTCATCTCCGTCTTTTTTTCATCTCCGTCTTTTTCTTCCGTTTAATTGACGGAAAATCGGTTGTGCTGTCAAATTGAAACCCTAGGTAGTTTCTTTTCTGAGATTTTGTGTATGAATTATGTGTTTGATTCTAATTGAATAGGACGCGTCAGTTTGTTAATCGGATGTTTCTTTAGTCAGATTGGATGATTTTTTGTGGATGAATTTTGCGGATACGGTAAAACCTCGATTTAGGAATATACTTGGGACCGGGACCGGACTATTTGTGTAACCATTGGGAGGTTATTACTAAGAGGTTGGTATAACATAGATTCTCAACATTTGGGACCGGAATATTTGTATACCAATTGGGATGTTATTCCTCTATAGAAGTTTTACTGTATTATGATTTCTGTTCTTTATTTGGCTATTTTGAACTGAAAAGGTATTTGCTATTCTTCAGTTTGATGTAAAATCGCGGTGTTGTGTTGTCCGTTGCGTGTATAATTTTGTTTGTTTATCATGATTGCTGTTCGTTGTTTGGATGGCTTGGACTTGACATGAAAGCTTATGTTTAGGTTGAAGAGAATTTTGGAAAGAGCTAGATGTTTAGCACAGGAAAACCTCTATATAGGAATTAATCTCCCAATTGTTATACAAATGGTCTGGTTCTAAGTGTTGAGAATCTTTGTTGTACCGACCTCTATTTGGTAATAACCTCCTAATTGTTATACAAATAGTCCGGTCCCAATTACTATATAGAGGTTTTATTGTAGGTTGAATTTCTACAAGTAATGTTGGTTGTAAAACCTCTATGTAGGAATAACCTCCCAATTGTTATACAATTGGTCCGGTTCCAAGTGTTGAGAATCTTTGTTGTACTGACCTCTATTTAGTAAAAACCTCCTAATTGTTATGCAAATAGTCCGGTCCCTAGTATGTTCCTATATAGAGGTTTTACTGTAGATTAAACTTCTACAAGTAATGTTGGTTAATATGTATTGGTTATGCTAGGCTTATTGATTGTCAAGTTCAAATATGTGTTTCCTTCCTGAACAGTCTTAGTTGTTTTGAGGAATTCTAAGAAATTTGATATTAAGTTGGGGTGGAGACCTACAGATTCAAAGGCCTGATCTTGTTGATGATTTACTGTTGTACCATTTTCCAGATGGCAAATAAACCACTCACACGTGAAGAAATTGCTAGTACAGAGAAGAAGCTGGACATGCCATTAGGTATTTTCATCTAAAATGAATGAGTCGAAGTATTTCCCCCTTCGATTGTAATTGGCTGCTCATGCTTGTTTTTTCTGTTCATGGTTTGACAGATGACATCATCAAAATGTCGAAAAATACAACCCAAACAAAGAAGCAGCAAAGACCTCCGGTAACTTTTCAAATAGAAACTTACTTTTCAGATCTTGTTGCTGATATCTGGAGTCTGATTGAAGTTTTCTAATGCATGTAATTGTTGCAGAATAAAAATCGGAAAGTTTTTAACAATGCTATACAAGAGAAAGCTATGAAGGTGCGGCAATATATGAACTCGAGATCCTTTGTTCGACAGGTAAGATGCTGCAACTGCTTATACATGCTAATTTTCAATATGTTCACCTATCTATTTCTGCTCTTACATTGTTGTCACTCATTTTTATTGGTATGTGATGATCAGGGGACTTTAGCACAAAGAAGGTCAAATTTCCAGGGAAACCGATTCCCTTTGACAACTGAGGCTGCGAGGAAGGTTGCCGTTACTCCATTTCGCAGTAGGCCTTTTATGCATAATGTGCCAAATAGCTCAGACAAAGCAAGGTATTGTGACTTCCATTTTCATGTTTTTCCCTTAAGATTTGCATTGGGTGATGCCGTGGCTATTGGAGTTAAACCAATTAATTGGACATTACATTCAAACTTTTCAGGTAACTACAATGACTTCTGCCATGTGGTCTTCTGGTTAATATTTTTGTAACCCCAACTACTGTTGTGGGACTCGAATATATGGTTTGATTGTTGACAACAGATGAATTTTGAAGTCTTGTTTGGTATTGATGGCCTCTATATATTCGTGAGCAAGAGTCGAATTCCTGCATTTAGCATATCTCTTGTCTGCGGTGTTTGTAACCTAAGATTAGCAACCAGTGCATCTCTTGGTTGATGGATGTGGTTGCTTGGAGGTGGATATTGTATCGGTGAATAGGCATCAGAAATAAAGGTTTATAAGTTGTTGATTTAAATTGAATTGAAAATTCAGTGCATTGGAGTTCAGTAGAGTCATGGTGGTTGTGAAGAGAATTGAGAAGTGTTTGCACCACTTTATGGAAAAGATCTCTCGCTTTTAGGCATTTGAAAAGTCCAATATTATGCTTCTCATTGCTAGCTGGGACTCACTGTTGTCTTATTTTACTGCAGTGTACAGTGGGTTTTATGTGGGTAGCTTTCTAGACACATGTATACCTGTTTCTGGTCATTACTTTTGTTTGCCTGAAGGGTAGATCATATTGTTCAACTTATGGTTTTTCTTAGGTTGTATTACTACTATTTGATGAGAACTGCAACCATTCTCTTTCAGCATTTAGATTGACTATCAAATCATCGTCTCTTCTCCGCCTCTTTACTTTGTCGGTTTCATAATTGGGGGAACAGCAAATGGTATTAAAATATGCTGTTGCACCTGAAGTTAATAATTAGGTGTCTGCATTTTGGAACTGTATATGAGTTCTTGCCTAATGCCATCCTTCTCTATCATAACCTTTCTCACTTGGCTTTGCTTATGCGACTGGGTCACCAACTTATTACTGAGGAGTTGATGGTGGCGTTGATCCTATAAAGAGAGGGCTGTGGGTTAAAAAAGAGGAGGTTAATGTTTCAGATGTTATGTGGTTCATTTGATCAAATAGGGAGGATTAGGGACTGAATGTGTTGAAGTTGCGGTTCTGATGAATTGGATTTTGCCTAAATATTTGGATGGGGAATGCATCACTTCTTTTCCAAAAGCTTTGTGGCTTCTGTGTGGGTAGTGGTACTGTACTAAAAGTGGGAATGCATCATTTAGGGGTATTGGTTGCTACGCTTAGTTCATGTTTGTCCTTCAGTTGTGCTCCTGCTGGTGGTGGTGGCTGTCTTTTTGTCGTAGCAAGAATTTCGAGTTCAAGAGTTGAAGTTCTATTCTGTTTGAAATTGCTGTGAGAAATTAAAAGAATTGAAAATTGCTGAGAAATGGCTCTTCACTTTTAGCAAGTCACATCTGTTGTCCTAGAAATGGTTCGTCTTAATTATCTCTTGGTCGGTTTGTAATTTCAATCAGCTGGTAAGGATCTCGTCTCAGGGTCGTTGGTGCTGGCTATTTTGGAGACAACTTTCACTTTTGCATCAGTTGCGTGATTTATTTCTCCGATTCATGGGTTTTCTCTTACTGAATGCAGGATTGGAGCTTTTATGGCACAGAAAAGGGCTGGATATGGAGGCTTTGCTGCAAAGGTATTCTTCTATTCTCATAGTTGTAATAGCCCGGTTTTCTGCTGTGTTGATTTTGTTTTTTTGGTGGGTTTCTAGTTTGATATTTAGAAATCTATTTGAAAGTTCGATTAACCTTTTCGCTTATTAATGTCGAAGAAATTGTATCATTCTTCCTAGATTGATATGGCGAACTTAATACAAGGAGTGGTGCTTTGGGTTGGTGTGCCATAGTCGCGTTATATTATCTATACATGTTAGTGTATGCTAATTGGTTTAGATGGTATTATGTTGACTTCGTTTCATTATGTGTGCAGGCGCCACAAGCACAACAGCAGCAGCAACAACAACAACAGCTAGGAGATGGGAGTATGAAGCCCAGGCTTAAAACACTTGATTCCCGTTTTGCCCACATGAAGGAGGAGAGAATGAAGGTCCAGTCTAAGCGGAATAACATCGTACAGCGGCAGAATAACAAGGGATTCCGGCAAAATGTACCGTGGGCAAGGGGCCGGTTTTGAAAACGATGGGTGTTCTTCTGCAAGTCGCGAATTCATAGAAGGGGTCTGATCTGGTGGTGTACTATAGTAAAGAGTTCTGAAGCTCAAGTCTCTCCATTTCCTGCATACCAGTAAAATTGAAGTCGGTTATACGGGCTGACCAAAATTCTGAAACTTGGTTTTTGCTATCATAAGTTCTATTATGTGTTTTGCTTGGTTCCATTGAACCACAACTTTCAACAGCTTGGTGCTTCTTTTAGTCTTTCATAGCAATGTATATCATTACAAAAACACTAGTAGTCATGGCTCTTTTTTGTTGTTGCAATTCCATTGGTGCCTAAGTTTGTTCTCTTTTCTCTTTCGGGTTTCTCAAGCAGTTTTATGCTTGTCTGATTCAATTCGTATTTTTGTTGGCTCTTCTACTTGAAAGAGTGGATATACTCCAGACAGTGGATGCTGTAAAATTTACAATCTATCATTTGATTAAATTTTTGGCCATGCTCTTGGAAGTTCGTATTTGGAGAGAACTTCCTCTCCAAATATGAAGAGTAGAGATGTTTGGTTTTCAGTTTAGTTCGAGGAGAATGTATCTTTAAGTTGGTATCCATTGATGTCTTAACCCATCAGTAAAGGAAGTACATGATTTGAATCATCGATTGCATGATCTAAATTTTTAGTGTTGCATCAATAAATTAATTAATTTTGGAATTTATACCTATAGGTAAGATTTCAGAATTATGGTTACTACTATTATTATTATTGTTATTATTAATTTCTAATGACTACCAACGAAATAAAAATATGGTGATCGAGTCGTGTTCATATGTATAGTTGTACTACATGTATCATAGTTGTCAGAATGACATTACAAGACACAAGTAGAACAATAATGAATATCGGTGTCCTTTCTCAGTCAATTGATCAATCACAACCAACGTCGAAGATTGCATTAATTTAGTCTCAACGATAAACGATTCCTTGACTGTTTTTCTTCAAATGACTGTTAAATAAGACATCAGTATAATGAATATGAACCCACGATAGATGGGCGAATGTGGCGAAATATACAAATGGTTACCTTTATTGTATAATTAATATATATTCTTAGATAAAACAACAAGGGGTTGTAGCTCATATGGTAGAGCGCTCGCTTCGCATGCGAGAGGCACGGGGTTCGATTCCCCGCAGCTCCACTTTTTACCATTTTAATATCCTTTTCAACCAATAGGATCTGTTCCCGCAAATATCCCATCCAACGGCTGAAAACAAACCCCAAATCTTTCCCATCAAATCCCCCGCCTTATCCATAACAACCTCATCTCTTCATCATCTTCATCCTCCTCCCTCCGCCATTAACATCATCAACAATGGCTTTGAATATACTTTCTTCATTCCCATCTCGCCTCCCTAACCTTCCTCATCTCCCCAAACCCCTCGATTTCTCCCCGAAATCATCGAACCTCGCTCTCTTCTCCTTTTTACTTGCTGATTCCTCTTCAATTACAGTCTCCACACCAAAATCTTCACTTAACGACGAGGCGGATACTCGATTCACGGTGTTTTCGGATGAGGTCCTGCTTAGTCGAGTGTCCAATGCTAAAGATGCTGATCAAGTTCTTGAGATCATCGCTGAGATGATGAATGTCAATGGCGGCGTTGTTAGTGTTTCTGATTGTTGCAAAATCATCTCAGCTGCTCTTGATCGGAACAATCCTGAGCTTGCGTTGGATGTTTTCTACGCTATGCGCTCTAGCTTCGATCAAGGTATAGCATAAACTACTGTTCGTAAGCTTGTATTTCTTGCAAAAGAGCGGCGACTCGCTTAAGTTAAGTAAACAATTTAGTGATTGATGAAGAATAACTCAAGATATGAGAATAGCTGACAAGAATAGATTGCTAGCCCTAACTGTTTGGGAGTTCTAATGAGTTCGGTTGAGAAGTTAGTACTGTTTAGTCGAGTATATCGGGATAGCAGACTGAGTAGAATATCCTACAAGTTTTGTCTATTGAACTCGGATGGCATGTATGAACTTTTGACTAAGTCATGTAAGCCGACGTGTCGTCATAGAACCTCGGACATTGTAAAAACATACCATGGTGATGGTGATTTTTTTTTATTTTTTGAATTTGTTTGAATGTGATTGTGAATTTTTGTGGTTAGGTGTGAGTGAGAATGGTGGTGTTGTTGAGAGGTGGAAATGGTCGAGGCCGAATGTGAGTGTTTATACTATATTAGTTGAAGGTCTTGCTTCTTCATTGAAGGTCTCGGATGCACTTAAGATGATTGATTATATTTCTCGGGTTGGAGTTTCCCCCGGTGATGAAGAGGTAGGTTTTTCGATTGTTTCGAACTTTTCAACTAGGGAGATTTTGTGTAACAGCTTGGCACGTTTTGCAGGTTCCTTTTGGGAAGGTTGTGAGATGTCCAACTTGTATGGTAGCTGTTGCTGTGGCACAGCCTCAGCATGGTGTTCAGGTATACTGAATTTGAGAAAGCAAATGCTAAAATTCGAAGTTGTGTTTGGCAATTTGTCAATTTAGGCTAGTTAAGTTTGATTTGGTCAACTACATGTCAAAATTCTAATCCTAAATCAATAAAGTTTGATTTTTGAAAAAAATATGAGAATGTGATCTTGTGTAAACATGGTGAACTTCAACTATTTTAGTAGCACAAATGGAAGTTTGATGACCGTAATGAAACCTTATCGATAGTTGAATGACCCTCTGTGCGATTAATTTGAATTTAGGCCTTGCTTCACCCTGTACTTTATGATATCATCATGTGGTCGAAATCTGACTATTAGC
Source organism: Euphorbia peplus (assembly GCA_028411795.1). NCBI lineage: Eukaryota > Viridiplantae > Streptophyta > Magnoliopsida > Malpighiales > Euphorbiaceae > Euphorbia > Euphorbia peplus. Next base: position 33,440,173 of record CP110839.1, read on the forward strand.
AGATAATTCTGTTAGCAATGTAGTATGCATGTTAAACCATCATGTGGTCGAACTTGATTATCCAATTATGCATGTAATACTACGCTAATGATTCATGAAACAGTGATTTTGCCAAAAAAATCATAGTACATGGACCAAATGCGTTAAATAGTGCCTATGAAATTGAAGTACAAGGATCAAAATGAGAAATTGTGCAGATTGCAAGAACCAAATGTTTAACCTTTTCCACATGAACTTTCATGTCGCTTGGTTTCTAGGGGGAATGGGCGGGTTTAGCACTTGTTTCCATTCTCATTGTTCTGCCATGATACCATGAACAATCATGTGATACTTTGTAATATTGATTCAATATTTTCTGCAGATTGCATCTTGTTCCAAGTGTCGCTATCAGTATGAGCTTGTTTCTGGAGACATAATTAGCATAAACTCAGAGGAAATCAGGTTGGTTCTCTATAATAATTGTTGTTTCAGTCAACCAATTGTTTGAAGTGTGAGTTGTGTACTGCTTTAATGGTTTTGAATGCGCCAAGTACATACTTTTTAAGTCAAAATCCCTTTCCACATTTTTTTAGCATTTTTGGTCATAGAGTTATATTTTTGTGTATGATGTTGATCCTGGGATATTCACTTTTCTAAGGAACTCCTCCTGCCGAACGCAGCAAGGATCTTCCAGCATGGGAAAGGGGGTTAAGATTTCTTCAGATAATGAAGCGAAGCATTCCCGTGGCTGTTCATTCAATTGTGGTATTGTTTCATGAACTTTTGAGTTTTCAACCTTTAGGTTCATTCTTACCATAGAAAGATTGGATGTATGGCAGTGGAGCTTCTCGTACTTTCATATTTGCCGTGTCGTTTCTATTTAGCTGACTCTTAATTTTGTTCCCTTCAACTGCCATCTAAGCGCCTAATGACCTGTGAAACTTTCCAAATGGCGTTCCTCCACCGCAACTCTTTTAAGAAAATCTTTGCGCTGCCTTATATTTCTTAAAACAATCTTTCCGATGCCTCAACTTGCTGAAAATGACTCTTCTGTTACCTTAATTTGCTTAAATGATCTTTCCACCACCTCAACTTGCTTAAATTGCAAGTGACGCGTGGAGTGCGAGGTACTGCCACATGGAAATAAAGGATTAGTCATGACAGTTTACGAGAAAGTTGAGGTGACTGAAGGATCATTTTGAAAGTTTGAGTGGTCATTAGGCGTTTAGGTACAAGTTAGAGTCCGTCAAAAAAAAAAAAGGTACAAGTTAGAGGGATTTCTCAATCTTTTTCTTAATTTTGACTAGAGTAACCTTCCAAATTGATCCATGATCCATCAATATACTCTTGCCTTACCTTTCCTTGTTCAGCTTTTATAATTAGCTGACTCTATACTATATTAATTGTTCTTTACAATTCTTTTTTCCAGGTACAGACCCCTTCTGGAACGGCACGTACGCACAGGTTTGCTACTGAAACCGTTGATCTTCCAGCACAAGAAGGAGAAAGAGTAACCATTGCTTCAGCTCCTTCAAATGTTTATAGAAACATTGGACCCTTTAAATTCAGCCCAAAAGCCCCCAACACGTACCCTGGAGAAGCTATGTGTATCACAAACCATGAAAACGGTCGAGAGTCACTATTACTAAGAGCTCCTACAAAAGATGAAAGGCTATCTTTACTTAACCCCTCTGTCCTCATCCCATTGCTAGCTGTTTTAGCTACTGGAGATGCTGCATCTGGAATTATTGATCCTAGCCTTCCTCAATTCATTTCAGTTGCGGCCATTGCCTCTGTTGGCTTTGGAGCTACGCTGAATACATTTGTTTTCCCCCAGTTGAATCAGGTGAGCTAAATTCTTGTTTGGTTTTCAAACAATGTCAATGATATTTGATGTTAACGTTTTCTATTTTAGTGTGACATCATGTTTTTGCCTATATATTTGTGGGACGGAGAGAGTATTAGCTTGAGTTGTTTTAAAGAAATTGCTTTTCGAAGACTACATCTTGAAAACAATCACACGTCATTGATTCTTCTGTCTTTCAATTGCTACCGATACATTGGTATACTCATTTGGGTGGTTTTGGTTATTTTGACATTATGCTTGTTAACCATGTATATTTAGAATCTGTGTGGGATACTTGTCAGGGTATGATCTGAAAGCTTATCGTTTTGATTGTTTCAGCTCCCTCAAAGATCAGCAGATGCAATTGGTATCAAGCAACAGCTCCTATCTCAGTATGATGTTCTTCAGTCCCGCATCAAGGATTTAAAACAAGCTGCTGAAAAAGAGGTAAGCACAGCAGTATTTTCACAAGTTCTACAGCTAGTCCTGAAGTGGTTATCAGAATGTGTTCATAAGATTTATTCTTGCACACACTTTGTTCTAAACTTTTTCATGTAGATAATTTGGATAGTTTTAGTGAAAAAGCCGTCTTGCAAACATAGAAAAGCTCAAACCCGCGTTTGCAAATTTTTAAACTAAAAGGATGTCTTTGTAGATGCGTAGAACTAAAACCACAAGATCTGTTTTTGTACTTTCCCCATATTTTATTATGCTTGAAATTCTGTCACGTGTAGGTTTGGATGTTGGCTCGGATGTGCCAACTGGAGAACAAAATTTTTGCTGTTGGAGAACCTTCCTATCGGTAAAACACACTCGAGATTACCATTAGTCGTTACTTAAAGTTTGTGATTTTCTGTTTAGTAAGTCTCACAGACTTACTTCTTTCCTTTCAGTGCTCGGAGAACTAGAGTCAAGAGAGTCCGAGAAGGCTTAGAAAGTTCCCTCAGGGGACGAATTGAACTCATTGACAGTTATGCACGAGTATGTTTTCAACTTGAGAATAAAATTCATCTTATCAAAGTGAATCTTGATCCCTCACCCTCCAAACATTTATAGAGATTCACTTTAAGTATAAATACATTTACAGGTAGACTTTTCTTGAATTGCCACTAATTAGTGCTTGCTTATTCATTTTCAGATTTCTTCTATGATTGAAATTGAGGTGGAAATGGACTCAGATGTTCTTGCTGCTGAAGCAGCGAGCAATGCAGTACGCTATACTTGTTTATATTTTTCCCGTTACCTCTCGATCGTAGAAACTTTTATGATTATGGTAATTCCTGTTTGCAGGAAAACATAGCTGAACAGATAGAGCAAATCATGGAGCTGGAAAATCTTGAAGAGGTATGGATTTTGGTTCTTCTTATACCACCGGTGTAGTAATTAGAATGTGATATCAATAAAAGGGTAGTTGGTGGGTTTCCAACCGACAGTATAACTCACTCTCGTACAGACCTGCAATAATATAGAGTAAGAACAGGACCGGCTATCCGCACGTACGTCCTGGTGCTTAACTTAAGTTAGTCTCAAGGTTCAAATTAGAAAAAGATTAAGAGAGGAGGTGATGAAAACAGAAAAATGATTCTATATAGAAGTGATTCATCATTACCTGGTGAGGCCTGGGTGTCTAGTGAACTGTCACTTGTCCTTGGGGACCACTGATTGGTGGTTTCATACCTGTGAAGGCGTGGGTAGCACACTCCATTAGTTTAGCCATGAAATGTTATACAATGGAATGGGACACACTAGGAAAACCTCGTTTTGCCTGATATCTTATCCAGCCACTTAATTGAGTGCCCCGTATGAAGGCTAGAATCTAATTATTAACGGCTTTCATTAGAATCTCTTTTGTTGCATTTTCATCATAACATAGCTATCATAAAACGTTGAAAATATTATATTGTGGGTGCACCCCGTTGTCAACCATGTAGTATACCGGGTTGTTTTCAACCTGTCCATGGTTCCATTTTGTTGGGAATTAATTTATTGTTGTTTTTCTTCAATGCAGAAATGGAGAATACAAGCAGAAGCTAATGATGAAGCTGAGAGGCTTCTCAGTTCCCAACCAATACCTACAGAGCAGAAATAGACTTGTTGCTGTTTATCTAACTTAACTGATCAATTTCAGCTGTGCAAAGTTGCATTTTGATATCAACATTGTAAAGGTACGTCTAAAGTCCTATTAGTTCGATTTTTTAGTAGAAATTTGAACTCTCTTTTTAAAGCGAGTTCTATTTAGGATCAAGATTATTACTTCTAATTACGATGAGAGTTTGGGAGCTTGTGCACCCGGGAAATGCATGTGTGAGCTTTTGAGTGTATTTGGGTCTCACGAGGATTGAGAGTTAGAGACTTGGGTAAATGTTGATATTTTCTACAACCGTATCAACTTGCGGATCACTAATACATTATGTGTTTGTCTTCCCTGTGCATGTAGCAAAAAGTAGTCGAACTACGTAAATCTCTTGTTTTTACTGATCCACTATGTTGCATGGACACTTCCCCTTTACTAGTATACTCGGTTCCATGTCTGTTTCTATTTTCCGTACTTTATGGAGGTTATGTTTCCCGTATCAGTGTCATGTCCGTATCCTTGTCCAGGTAACATAGCTGATCCATTTTATTGTGCATCACTAATTGCAGATATGCGACAGCTTGAAATCGTTGGGGCAGACTCATTTCTGCAAAGTCAAATAGAGGTGTAAGGTGCTTTTATACTTGTATAATATGGTAATAATATTGTTATTATTATCTCTCTTTCTTTCAGTTCTAATATTGTTGCGAGTTCTGAGTTCTTAAGCATTTGTTGTAAGAATAGTTATGAAAAGAGCGTTTGGAGTTGTATCCCACATCGGATAAACTAAACGTGAGCAGGCTACAAGTGAGGTATAAAAGACAAGTGACCAATCGATTAAAATCATGCAGCCGCGCTGTGAGCACAAAGCGAACTATTCTTTCGCCTTTTACTAAAGAATACCGTGTGCTCGCTGCAAATAGCGGCATACGCCTATTTTTGGAGGGCTTTCCTCTTAACTGGGGACGGTCCACACAAATTCTAGCTAAAATATTTATTTTTCTGCTCACTTAAAGTCCTTGTTTTTGTAGTCATGTGAAATTACAGTCATAGGCTTGTATAACGCCCATTTTATTCTTTAAAGTATTAGAGTGTTTACCATTAAGCCCAAATTTTCATGGCTAAAATGTCAGTAGTAATCAGTTTAAGCAGCTACATAGTGGATAGAGCTTGGGATAGGACTAATAAGTTAGAGCACAATGATGATGCTTAACAATGATATTCAGAGGGAAGTATGTTGATTTTGAGATGTCTAACCATCATATTTGGAGGGAATATCAACTGTTGAGACTTGAGAGTGTTGATTTTGAGATGTTTAACCATGATATTTAGAGGGAAGATCAATCGTTGAAAGTATGTTGGTTTTGAGACACTTAACCATGATGATGATAATGTCAAGTGACAGTTGAAGTCATTTGTCTTGATCGTGAAGTGAATTGATGTGATACTTAACCATAACACTTTGATACTAAAGTCAAATAGTGTATCAATACTTTATATGTCTAAGAAACCCAACCAACATATATCGAACGGAGAAATAACTAGTTTAGTATGAGCTAAACATTTATTAGATTGTGCAATTTTAAATCTCATTACGAAAAAATAAGTTTTCTTCACATGTATTTTTTATGTTTTGGTTGTCGTCTATTTTTTGACCACCCAAAAATGTTTAAAACTATGGATTTTTTTCATAGTTTTTTTCATCAAGCTTGAAATAATAAATGTTAAGCTTAATACTACAACAACAAATAACTAGACTTCACGTTATATTGTTGTTATTATTTAAATCTGTAAATAGAGTTAGAAAATATCTTCCATGTTGAAAGATGATTCAAGTAAAACAATTGATGAAAGTCATGGATTTCATTCTTAAGTAACCAACCGACCCATGTGGATGGAATGAAACCTTAAAGTCTAACAACTACTTTTACAAATTCAACTTAAATTGCTACCTTTGTTGTTTATCCAAGTCTTGAATTATCTCCTTTTCTTCCTTTTCTTTCTTTCCAATCAACTTTCATATAAAGTTTCTTGGACTAGAGAATTTGTCACAAATAATGTATGAATAGATTATATGAATCTAATAATATGATATAGTGGGAAGTTCTATCATGTACTGGATGTAGTGAAATCGATCAGTAGAAATACATGACATTTTATTGAATTGACGGGTGTAAAGAAAAATGCACAATTGTCATGTTATTGGATAGGTACATTGCACGTGGTTCGTGCTAAAATGTCCTAATGTTAATGAATTAGGAATTTTTTTATTATAGTCTCTGATCAATGAACATGACAAATAGAAATGTAACCGTTGCATAGTTTTTTTTCTTACATTAATCATCTTTTAATGAAGTGTTATCACTCTCTAATTTCTTTGGTTATCAACACATATCTGATTTGGTTAATACGTTTTACACGAAATACTTTGAGTTGGATTCCGATTTAACTTTTCAATACGAAAACAATCAACCTCCACGGAAAATTTTCATTTTCTTCTTCTAATTATTATTATTAGAATTAATTGTTAACTTTTTGGAGTAGGTGTAAATTTTAATTATCTTTGTATCCTTTTTATATTTGCTGTGAATAAGTTTAGTAGTTGGTTTGCTCTCTTTGCTTTTATTAAGAAAGAGGACGGTTACCTACAATGTTAGTTTAACTAAACTCTTCATTTTCTTATCCATATCCCGTGCAATCTTAATTTAAATTATCTTGAACTAACAAAGATTTAATCCTTAGAATTTCATCTGGATTAAATTCCACTAAATAATGTATTAGCAGTGTTAAATCAGCGGGTCATAGGAAAGGTTAATTTTGCACATATACATGTATACATTATTTCTTCCCTAGTATAACATCTAACTAGTGAACAATCCTAGAACAGACGAATTTAATTACAACTACTTTCATCTCTAACTCATCAAGATCTCAATTTATGATCAAATCAAATAAGGTATGCCACCAAATTTCTTTAAAGACGTCAAATAAATTGGGGTATTATCAGCAATCGAAAAATTGACTTGCGACAAAATTTGTAGTTCATAACTTTTGTTACAAATCACAAGCAAAACCGAATCTGAACAAATTTTGTTGGATTTTAATGATTCCTCGTTGTAAAAACTGCTAAAACATGGATTTGCCATTGTAGTCCAAATTTGTTCTTATAGAAAAATCAATTCAGTTAACCAAGAATTCGACTATGTCAATGATCAATTCGACTAATCAATTTAATGTTGTTGTTTTCTTTATTCGATTGATTTTCTAATGTTTCTTTCTACTTTGAGTTTGGATGTAGCTATGGAAGTTCCCAGCCTAAGAGTAACATGTATTCCAGTTCATGCATATGCTATATTGTTTATTTTTTTGGTTAACATGCATATGCTATATTTTGTTATTACATTCTCTGCATCATGACAAAAACTAAGCATTTTGGAATATAAAATGGAACATTCTGGAATCTTTTTTATTCTTTCATGCTGTAATAAAAAAAAATCATGATAAAATCTAGATTATGTTTGATTCTAATTATTACTATTATTATTCGTTATTATTGACAATTTGTGTTACCAAATAAATTATTGACAATTTGTAGTTATTTGTAACTTGATGCTACAAGATCAAAAAAGCACCCGCAAATGCTAAACTAAAGATGTTTGAATTGGTGATTTTTAAAATAAATTATTCATTAATGAAGTTATTAATAAAGTTGTTAAAGTATAATTTTTGTCAATAAAGTCATTGTGGTAAAATCAACATTCTCATTTGCCAAAATATTGATATCAGCTGTAACACTTAGCATACCGCTCTAGCTCAAGTTGTTATTGGATCTACATCTTACTGATAGATGTGAAGTTTAGTTTATTTTTGCCTTATGGAGTAGTTATAATCGCTCACTGCTCAAGTCTATCTACCTTAGTGCCTCCATTTCAAACCATGTTACTAAGCCAATCACACCTCATCCACAGTAGCGAATCTAGAGCAGATATGTCGGGGAGGGAGGTCGGTTTTACACCTAGAATTTTTTTTAGCCAGAGTGCAAATTTCCATTGTAGTTAATGCATATAGTCTAAAAGAAGAAAAATAAATGCAATTTTTTTGACGAAAAATGCAAATTTCAGACAAAAATTATAGATTTGCAGCAAACTTTTTTCAGATTTTCATCAAACCTTAACATATTCCAACACTATTTTAAAGATTTTCGGCGAATTTATAGTTGAAAAACATGTTTTTCTTATAATTTTCACAAGTTGGGGGGCCGAAGCACATGTAATAGGAGTAATTTCCATGGACGGATGTACCAAAATCACTCTCTCGTAGGTGCGGTTCCTAGATACGCCCCTGCTCATCCATACGTCATAAGCATGATGGGAGTATTGACATGGCATCCACGTGTCATCGATGCTGCTTGACAAATGTCAATCAATGGTTGTTTTCTTTTCCTTTTTGAACACTGGCAGCTATGTAGGCAACATTTGGATGACACGACTCTTATACGTCTATTCATTCAATCATGTTATGATGTGTCAATGAATGTCCTTAATATCAATATTGTGGTAAATAGAGTTTAGATATCCTTTTTAGTGACTATCAACAAAAATGTAAAACTTTAGTAATTAATTTTCTTCACGAACCGACGTAAATATCCTACTAGGAAAATATTAGTTACCACGTCAGATGTAATTTTCTTAACCACTTAACCGACAAGCATTAACAAAATTGTCATAAAAAATTGTAATTTTTGAAAAGAAAAAACACTACAAGGGCTAATTATTGACTAATTGAAAGTGATGGCATACTATAAGAATACTTACACAAGTACGTGGCCAAAATCTTGAATTTGCCCAAGTTTTGTCCTTTGAAAGGAAGAAAAGTGCTAAAATACAAATAAACAAATATAAAGTGTCATTGTATAATTACTTCATTAGGAGATAAGCAATTAATTAAGCCTAATTAATAAAGTGATTTAAATGTAGAAGAAAGCTTACTGAGGGAAATCCAGAGTCCTCTATAAAGGTCGGTGCAATCTCAAGCAATTTCGTGTACAACTTAAACTTCTACATGAAAACATATATATGATAAGATTTATTATTATTATTATTATTATGATGTACATTTGTGAAAGGTGAATTGAGCTTTTACAATACTCGACGTTAAAATTAATATATTTCTTAAGACAGTAAAGCAGATCAAATATGAAGAGAAAAAAAAAAAAATTGTAAATGTATCATCACTTATTGTTGTGACGGTGTGCATATGCAAGGATGTATCGGCTTGTCATAATATTGTATATAACTTTTTTGGAGATGTCAGGTTGGTCACAGTGCCTAACAAGGATAATTTACGATGGGTATTTGTGCAAGAGGTCGTTTAGCCCGACTAATGCGGTCCCCCTAGTGGGCTTAATGTGTTTGAGCTTGAATTCTCGTAATTTATATCAATATATAAATACAAAGATTACTATTCAAAGAAATATATTTTACCAAAATATATACCATAATAGAAGACAATATCTTAAACGTTAACATTTAGTAACACATATATAATTGAGTTCATAATGCGTGTGAATATATAATAAAATATATTCAAAACTCGTTGAACATTTTTTAAATGAATTCAATTTTTTTATGTAACAACTTGAACTCTTTGTCACTCAAATGAACTTAATTCAAAGAATGCCCAACAAATTTTAATTCGAAAAATAGGCAATATTTGTTAAAGAAAAAAAAACCACAATTATTATTATTTTCTCATTTACATCATCCATACACGTATAGAAATCAAGAAGTTTCCTCTAAATTAAACTTTATCATAATCCATTTTCCTTATTCTTGATAAGACTAAATTTATGATGAAATCTATAAAGAAAAAGAAAACTTTAGCCTCTTCATCTTTTTATTTATCAAAGTTAAAAATAATTATATATTCTGAGGTTCTAAAATTTTAAAAGCTGTACAACTTTTATAATAAAATTGCATAAATAACTTTAGTGTTATAAAGAAATAGAAAAGGAAAAGTTGATATTATTATTATTATTATTAGTATTAGTATTATTATTATATCTAATCTATTTTTGTGATGCTAAGCAAAATTCTTTGCTTCAAATTTGGAGAAAGGGCTACGTGATTATGGCTAATTTTTGTTATTATATTATATGCACAAATCCAAAGTAAAATGTTATATTTTCATGGTTTAATATATCGAAAGTTTCTTAAACTGGCTCCAATAAATGCATTGGTTTTCTAACTCACAAAATATTTTGTTAGATTCTTGAACTAATATGTACAAGATCTAAAAAAAAATTGGATATATTTTTATACTTAATAAATTAGAAAATCATTGAATTACCAATTGGTTGTAGTCCAATTAATACATTCACCAATGTGTGAGTGGAGACTCGAGAGTTCGAATCCTACTCTTTGCAATTTATTAAAAAAAATAAAAAATTCTTGAATTTTGCACACAAAAAATGAAACCAGATCCTTAAACTAGCTTAAAGAATATCTCAATTTGTTAATATTTTTCTCTTCAACTTGTTTAAATTGTTATATTTGTCTATTGAACTTGTAAAAAGTAGTATACTTTATAAGTTCTCATCATCCACTTTTGTATTGTCACATAAAATTAAAGAGCTAATTATACCACTTTAAACATATTCATGAAGATAACGAAACGTTCTATAAATATGAGAATATATGTAAAAAATCAATAATATTTTATATTCTATTAGTTAACATAAAAACTCATATACAAATTTTGTAGTAACAAAACAAATAACTGTTTATTAACTCAACATATCGTGCAATTTGTATAAAGTAATTTCTTATTAACTTGTTACTCATTTCAATAAAACGTACTCCCTCCGTTTCATAATATAAATTTTTTTTGCCATTTAGAATAAGAATAAGAATGTCAATGCAAATACTAATTTACCCCTAATTAATGTGACGAAAATCTCTATCATTCTCTAATAATATATTATTCCTTAAATGAAAAGGATAGTGATGAAAATTCCTCCAATAATTACTCCTCTTATGGCCAAAAGGCCTTATATTTTGGAAAAAGTAAAAAAATCAAAAAGCATTATAATATGGAACGGAGGGAGTATTTGATTGTTGTATAATTATAATACTATTAATAACCTGACAACTAATGCCATTTACTAGTCAACCCAAAGAATAATTTATTTCTCTAAACCCCATAAAAATTCCTTCTATGGAAAAATTATTTCTAACCGATACTCCTCGATGCATCCAATAGTATCACTACAAGTTTCATCCAGTTTAATTAAAAATTAATGTAATAAAGCTCATAATTAAATGTATTAATAAATTGAATCAGAATTATTTAATTCATTCGATGAAATGTCTCTTGAATCCTTGAAAATATAAGAAAAATATTCATGCATATTAATATAGGCAGGAGAATGAAATATTTTCTTTTATAAAAAAAAAACAAGGACTTGATGTTCGTGAAATCTGAAAATATTATGTAGTTGAAGGTTAATGCAAATAAATTCCAAGAAAAAAATCATATTTTTTTTGGTTGCAAATATGTGAGAGGAAAGGGGCAATTTAGTAAATTGGGTTGGAAAAAGAAGAATCCACAACTCATGGGGAGAATCTAAAAGGTGGCAAGAACCTTGAGGACCTCAAACATCTGTAACCTTTAAGCTCATCCCACGTGGCTCTTTTTTTCTCTTTCTCCCCCTTTATTTTAGTATTTGTTTAATTCACTCCTTATTTATTCAACTTTTCCTTGAACTTTTCTACAAGTCCTAAATCACTCCTTATACTTTATCAATACTTAATAAATAACCTCCCAAATTTAAAATTGAAGTGCAAGTTTATGATACGAGCAAAAACGAGTCTATAAAAGAGCTAGCGGGACATGAGCACGCAATTGTTGTGAAGTAATTGGAAAATTTGTGAAAACAGTATAAAAAACTTTAATGGTATATGCAAAAACATTAGAAAAAACAAATATTTAGCATCTAAAGCACTCACTGACAATAAGTTCTAGATTCGTCAATGAAACGAGAAGTCGAAAATTTCATAAATAATATCATCTATCATTTTACATTTAGACAAATGTAAGTGAACGCAATCAATAAAAATAAAAAGGTAATTGGTAATCGTAGATAAAAATAAAATGTATTTTGTAATAGTTGAACGTGAATAGAAGAATATTCATTAAATAAAGTATGGAATTTCTCAAGTTTTTAGACAAATTTTTTATTAAATTAGGCTTTGTTCTTTTTTACTCCCTTCATCCCATAATATTTGCTTTTTTGAAGTTAAATTTATTCCAAATTATTTGATGTTTTATAATTTCAAGGTTTAATACATCTTCAGTCCCCCAAGTTGTCCAAAAAATGCAATTGGCCCCTTAACTTCAAAATGTTACAACTAACCCTCTATATTTGTCACATTGTAGCAAATAAACTCCTAGTTTCAAAATTAATGTATCAAAAAACGTACAATTTTTAGGTGGTACATACTATAGGTGCAAGATTATGATAGATGGAGGCAGAAATTTTGTAAATGATACTACAGATTGTTTCCACATTTTGATACAAACAATTTTGAATTGAAGTGTTATTGAAAACAATTGGACAAGACCAAAGGGTCATTTGTAACCGTTGACAAGAATAAGGGTTATTTGTAATAGTTGAACAAGAATAAAGGTTATTTACTACGTTTAAATAAGTATAGGGGGTTAAATGTGAAAGTTCAGGGGAACAGTTGAAAATTTTAGACAAGTTTAGAAGACTGTATATGTATTAAGCCTATTTTCAATGCGGGTATTTTCAACTCTACCCTTATAATGTGTAACTAAAAAATATGTAAAAATTTTAAAGTATACATGTGAGAGGCTAATATAATTAACGCATTTTTAAAGTAATTAACGAGTTCCTTAATTTTTGTGTTGAAACTGTAAAAAATAAAGGGTTAACTTCAAATAAGTGACCTGTGGTTTCACGTTTTTACAAATAATAATCATAGTTTTCCTTTGAGCAAATAAATGATTGTGGCTTGCATTTGCAAAATTAAAGAAATGGTTGATCTTGTTAACGTAAAAGAAGACATTTTTAGTCCAAACTTTTTTATAATCCAACTCTTACATAACCGATCAAATGTTTGAATTGATATTTGAGCAAAAAATGTTATTGTTTACGTCAATAAAATTGATCATTTCCTTAATTCTGCAAACGAAGCAAACTACATTCTTTTATTTGAAGAAATGCAGAACTACACGATAGTTGTTTGAAATTAACCTAAAAAAAATTAAAATATGGTATTGAGAAAGTAATATTTAATGTATTTATTTAATCCCAATACATTATTAAAAAGAAAAAACAATAAAGGTACAATATTATATTTAATTTCCAGCATTTCTCCAAATATTGTTGACAGTGTCCCATAAATACAAGACTCTCTCATTCCCTTCAGTTTCATCATCATCAGCAACAATTCATTCTTCTCAATTTCAATTTCAACTTCTTCCTCTCAGCCGCCCTCAATTCCCACATTTACCGCCCCAAATGACCACCACCACCATCCTAGTCACCGGCGGCGCCGGTTACATCGGCAGTCACACAGTTCTGCAGCTTCTTCTAGGCGGTTTCTCCGTCGTGGTGGTTGATAATCTCGATAACGCCTCCAATATCGCTCTTCATAGAGTCATGGAACTCGCTGGTAAACAGGGTAAAAATCTCAGCTTTCAGCAGGTGGGCCTTCTTTTTCTTTCTATTTTTAGCTTTTTCACTTCTATTTTGGGGTTTTACTGGGGGTTTTCAGATGTTTCTGTGAGAATTTTACTCTGTTTTAGTGATTTTAAGTTGAGATTATGTGTTGGTAAGGTGAGAATTCAACTGGGTATTGGGGGTTTTGGTGGGTTGATGATGTGAAATTGTGTTTGATTTTGGGGTTTTTGATCTTTTTTTAAGGGGGTTTCTCCATTGGTAGCTGAAAATTCAACTGGGAATTGGGAATTTTGGTGGAGGATGATGTGAAATTGGGTTTATTTTGGGGTTTCTGATATTTTTTCAAGTGGGTTTAGGCATGGATAGCTGAAAATTGAACTGGGTATTGGGGATTTTGGGGGGTTGATGATATGAATTTGGGTGTAATTTTGGGGTTTTTGATCATTTTCAAGTGAGTTTTGCGATAATTTTTGTGTTTTTAGTGTATAATGATGTGAACGGGCCCGGTTCTTATATAATTGAGTGATTGGTAGCTGAAATTGAACTGAGATTTGGGAATACTGATATGAAATTGGGTTTAATTTTGGGGTTTTTGAACTTTTTCAAGTGACTTTCACCGTCGATTTTGTGTTTTTAATTTATAATTATGTGAATGGGCCCAGTCCTTGAGATCATGAGTGTTCTGAAACTGAAAATTGAACTGGGAATTGGGAATTTTGGGTTGAGGATGATATGAAATTGGGTTTAATTTTGGGGTTTCTGATAGATTTCAAGTGAGTTTTGCCATCAATTTTGTGTTATGAATGTACAATGATGTGAACGGGCCCGGTTCGGTTCTTAGATAATTGACTGATTGATAGCTCTTTGACAGGTTGACATCAGGGACAAGGCAGCTCTGGAAAAGGTTTTTTCCCAGACAAAGTATGATTTTATGGATCCTTTTTCTCTAAATTAATATAGTTTCTAGGATTATTATGAGATTTTGGTTTGGTTGGTTGGTAGCTGGATTTTTGCTTTATGTTTTCTTAAATTAATATTTTATATAGGTATGTGATATTTTGTTTGCAAGCTGGAATCAATCTGTCTTCTTCTTTAGCAGCTCACAAGTACTAAGATTACTCAAGGATTTCACATGTATATATGAACAACTCAAAAGTAGATCATGGTGTTGTTCTCTTGCCACACACTCTGTATGGAGAAACATTATTTTTAAAACATATCCTCCATCAAATAGCCTTAAATTGATAAGAACACGGGTATGAGTATGCTAGCAAGAGAAGTGTCTGGGTAACATGGGTTGTACATATTCTAAATTTTAAAAAGGATATTTGTATTAATAAACCTAGTGGGTTGGGGGATTTGCAAGTATGTCTCGTGTGGTTTAAAAGTTTGCAAATGTGGGTATGAGGTTTCTCTAACTTGCAAATCCAAAGAATTTGATTCAATTTATTACTTTTCCCCCTGCTTTCTAATGGTTTTATATGTTAGAAGACAGTCTGTATTTGTAAGTTTGTTAGAACGTTTTGCAAATGCGTAAAACTACGAGGTGTTTTTGCACTTTGCCATAAAGTATAAAGATGAAGGTTTGTTTTCTCTAATTGTCTATTTGCTTATTTTTTAGGGAAATAAAGAGATAGAGAATGATTAGTTTATGTACACATTATTAGTTGTTCTGAATGTGAAAGGTGGGAAAAGGGGATTATAATTGTTGCATAATTGTAACATCTATGACCGTTATGCTGTACCTTCTTTTTAATATTTAATTTTAATTTCTTTTTCCTATTGCTTAGTCTCAAATCTTTGCAGCTCTCTTATTTTTACTTTTTTCCTGTTTTGCCCCCCGTAGATTTGAAGCTGTTATCCACTTTGCTGGGCTCAAAGCAGTTGGTGAGAGCGTGCGAAAACCATTGCTTTATTATGATAACAATCTTATCGGGACAATTGTGTTGATGGAAGTAATGGCTGCCCATGGATGCAAAAAGGTTACTTTCTTTATAATTATCTGATAACTATGTTGCACAAGAAAATCAGAATTTTGGATTTGAAGCGTTTTTTCGTTTGGGAAATGTTAAACTAATGGAAACTTCTGTGAAATGTTTCCTGTCACATATCCATAATATAAGAAAATTGGGAATTTGTTTCTTAGAATTTGGAAACTCGATCTGATGTGTTCTCAAAAATAGATCAGTGTTAATTACATGTTCAATAAATCCTTAATATTTTCAAGACCATCTTCTATAAACTTTTAAAATGGTAAAAAGATAATATATTCTCCTTTGTCCCTCTACCATGTGGCTTGTATTTTTTTATAGGCATGCTTATAAAATTTATAGATATAGTCTATTACTTGCATATTTTCCAGATGTTCATTTCCTTTATTTTAATTAATACCAGTTGTGTTACATAGACTGATAATGGTGGCCCATTTTTTTTTTTTATGATGAAGTAAACTAATTTTGCATGTTTTGGGTTCATTCCAGCTTGTGTTTTCGTCATCAGCAACTGTTTATGGTTGGCCAGAGGAGGTACCATGTACAGAAGAGTCCCCCTTATCTGCAATGAACCCCTATGGACGAACCAAGGTAATGTTTTCATGACACCAAATTCGGTAAATTCTGGTGTTTTCTCCATAGAAGTAGCAGTTGATGCTGATTTGGAAAATCTGATTACTTTTGTTCTTCCAGCTTATCATTGAGGACATTTGTCGCGATGTCTATGGTTCAGATTCTGAATGGAAGATAATTTTACTAAGATACTTCAATCCAGTTGGTGCTCATTCTAGTGGGCGTATTGGTGAGGATCCCCGTGGAACTCCAAACAATCTCATGCCTTATGTACAACAGGTTGCTGTTGGGAGGCAGCGTCATTTGACTGTCTTTGGTACCGATTATTCCACCAAGGATGGTACTGGGGTATGCTTCCACTGCCTTTATGATGATGATATTCTTTCTAGTTTTGGTTTATTCATTAGGCTATTTCCCATTCAAGCTTGCCAGGCCATGGTTGATGTTTTGAAAGAAGAGTAAACTTGAAAATAATAGTATTTGAAATTGATGGGATGTGTGTTCATCTGATTTGTTTCGCTTTTTTTTTGGAAGAAACATAGATGAAAGAAATAGGCGTGTCATACTCTCATTTTTAACTTTGTTGATCTTGTTTAGAAGAACGAATTCCTCATTCATATTTTCAGTCTCTGATCATCGCATTGATGCTTCTATATCCTTTCAGGTACGTGACTACATTCACGTTGTTGACTTAGCGGATGGCCACACTGCTGCAGTGCGCAAGCTTTCTGATCCCAAAATAGGTATGTGCCATAATGATAACCATTGTTTTATCAGCTCAATTTTACCAGAATTTTCTTTCCCGATATCTAGTTTGGGATGTTGGAAATGACGAACTCTTAATTTCCTAACCTATTTGTTTGCAACATCGGATCATTAGTGCCATAGTAGTCCATAGTAAATGGCTGTGCCTGGTACATCATTCTATATTAGTTACCAGTCTTTTGCTTTTTAATCTGCTAAGATGTTTGATAAATGATATAGTGTCACCTGAAAGGGATGTCAAAACAGTTTCCATGTCATACTTAAATCATGTGATCTTTATGTTCCACATGATCATATAAATGCAACAAAAATATCAATCATGTCACATTTATCGTGTCAAGCAGGTTCTGTAGTTCTATCAGAAAATTGACTGTTTTAACCTGAATTTTTCATGTGTCCGAGGACTTAGTTTGATGTTAATAAAATTAGACTCTAGGGTTTAATTTTGGTATTTCTCTAATAGCTGGTATAGTTGGATAATACCTGATTCCTACAAATTTGCAATGACATTGGTTCCACCATTATGGATCACAGGCTGTGAGGTATACAATTTGGGAACTGGGAAAGGAACATCAGTTTTGGAGATGGTAGCAGCCTTCGAAAAGGCATCTGGAAAGGTACTTTTCGTGTTTTTTTCCCTCAGTACAAGTTTATGAGAACGTATTATTTCTGTATAATAATTGCTGCTAATGCTCTTAAATTTGGCCCTATGACAGAAAATTCCTATTGTAAAGGCCGGAAGGCGCCCTGGCGATGCTGGAATCGTTTATGCATCAACAGAGAAGGCAGAAAGGGAATTAAACTGGAAGTAAGCATCGCGAATGCATAATCTACTCATTTAAACTGCTGAATTGTGCACGTCAATCTCATGCATTTCTCGTTTTGCAGGGCAAAATATGGCATTGAAGAAATGTGCAGGGATCAATGGAATTGGGCAAGCAAGAACCCCTACGGCTACGAATCTGCAGAGAATAATAACAACCACCATAAATGAAAGATAAAAGACTAAGGATTAAAGACTAGTTATCTTCATCATTCCTAGGCTACAACATACCCCGTTTTCGTGTATATGGTTACAAAGCTTGAAGTGTTAGATCCCTTTCTTTTTCGTGTTCCGATTGTTAGTTTCTCGTAGAGAATTTTAGGCTGATATACTACATCATAGATGATGGTTTTTATCATTCCCCCAAATAAGCTATCTCCTCCGCAGCCGTCACCCGTACAGAAAAAGGTCCAAATAGGTGTCCCTCTTGCAGAAGCAGAACACTGTTTTGGTGATTTGGAAAACTTGAGGGCAGAAAAAGTTCTTTTTAACTTTGATTAGTGAATTATACTGTGTATCCCTTTTCAATCAGTAAATAATATTTTTATCTAATTCCAAGTTTGTTTGTGAGGTTTTTCTTTCGGGTTAGCGTGTAATAATCATGTTTTGTTATTAATATTAAATTTCATTGATTTTATATTACAGAGAAGTATTGAAATGATAGATGTTATTGTTATAGCTGATATTGTCTATGATAGATTTTTGTTATTAATAGTCGTGTTCTATTCAAAGATTGTTGGGGTATCACATAATTGTCGCCTCTCTGTGAAATTCGGTTCTGGTAGATGATATTGAAGTCGATATTATCCTAGCTGTGAAGAATGAGAAGATTAGCAGATGATATAAGATGGATGTCATTGTGAAGATAATTTAAGAAGTTTAATGCAAAGCAATTAAGTCATAATCAATGATATCAGTTTCAGACTCTTAAAACAATAAGATCATAACCAAAACTAGTTTCAAGGTCACGGAATGTTCCCGATTGATGTTCTTGATTGAAGAAGAGTAGCTATAAACTAAATAAGTAAAAGTCCTTAGCAATGAATTGGATCACTGAAATAACACACAGATAATACATACAACCAAACATCGACACAGAAGAGGAAGTGATAATGCGTTGAACTTGAACATAGGAGTATATAATGAGAAGCAGGGTCACGTCAACAAAGAAAAATAAAACGAGTTTTTTAACCGTCACAGAGATAGCATGTTTTTCACAAAGCAATGGGAAAACCAAGTAGGCTATGCACTATACAGCCACTTAAAAAGTAATGGGTCTATACAAGTCTGAAACGGATAACTAGAGTCTCCTGAAGCCAACGGCCGCTGGTTCATCATCTCAGCAAATATACACGCTACTAACCACACATTAACTCACGTTGAGTAACATCGAGATCCAAGAAGAATCACCCTACTAACCACACATTAAATGGTGTTGAGTGATATCGAGATCCAAGAAGATTCATTGGTGCTTTAAATAAATAATACTCCTGAGATGCTGAACTGCATAACAGCAGAGTATAAATAACAAAAATCCAAGAATCCATAAAGCAGAATATGAAATACCAATGAAATACCAAGAATCCATACAGCAGAATATGAATAACAAAAATCCTTACAACCCAATACTTACTTAAACCATCTTTATCAATACAACCCATAATAAAATTAAACGAAAAAAACACTCGACAACTATAGAATGTTGCAGCATCGGAACTTGATAGAGTTTGAAGAAGCACTTGAACCGTTGAGAAAACCAGACAAACACACGTCAACTATAAAATGTTGCAGCACCAAAACTTGATAGAGTTTGAAGAAGCATTCGAACCGTTGAGAAAAGGAAGTCTTGCAGCAAACATTGTGAAACCCGAATGTGGATCAGTAAGGCAGAGACAAGCCACTATTTGACGATACAAAACAAAACCAAAGGACAAGTTAGAGTCTCATCATACCATTGGCATTTAGATATCATCAACAACAAGACCCTCAGTCGCAAACTCTCCACACCACGGCACAAATATAGAGCAGCTTTTCGAAACACGGCAGGTTGTTCCTCCACCGCAGAATCTCTTCAACATTAGTAGACCTTCTAAGTGCAATACAGTTAACTTTGGGAGACAACATATTTTCTTTTCTACTATGTTGGTTTCTTCTTCCTCGTCGGCTCCAAATATCTCCTCTATTACAGCACAATCGAAGACGTATAGTCGTTCGAGGTTTTTCAGGTTCGGCAGAAGATTGGTAGAAAATAGCCGTTTGATGCTTGGACAATCCTCTATGTAAAGCCTTGTAAGATTTGAAAAACATGAGCTGCCATAAGCTACATCTCCTTCTTTCAAGACAAGGGCGCTCAACTTTTTCAAGGACTTTAACTCCACGCGCTCGATGTTTTCAAGTACACGTTAACCTGTCACGGACAATGAACACAAAAACTCTAATCCGTCACATCTCATAACCAAAAAGTTCTTGAGTTCAGTTGGGCCTTTGATTGGAGAAAACTTGCACAAGCTTCTTGGTCCATAGCAATTCAAAATTCTTATCTCTTCGAAGTAGTTGAACACATCAGTTGTTTCGTTTATATCGCAGTTATCCAAACCAACTGAACTCACATCGTCATCTCTTACAACGAAGGCATTATCACCGTCATGAAGCAAGTAATTAGGACAATATACAAATGTCATCCCTACTAGAACATGCAGTAGTATTGGTGGTTCCCTTTCTTTAAACCAGCCTTTCAGGTGTATAAGATAATTGTTAAGCTCGACTATATTATCAAAGCTACATACATATCAACCTTTCCAGCCTGCCTAAACGTGCAACTGCTTCTCCGTTTACTGCATATGAAGAGTGGACTCTAAGGAATTGCAGATGGGTGAGCTTTGCTAATATCTCGGGGTTGAATTCCTTAAACGAAGTGCGATGGAGATCCAGATATGTGAGTTTTGACAGCTCTCCAATATCTTCGGGCACTTTTTCCACTGTGGAAGTACAAAGATCCAACTTCTTCAACCAAAACGGATTTCTTCTTTTCAAGCAATGCTTTGGACAATTGTACTGCTCTTTTGCTCTCATCAAATCCATCTGATAGGATCTACACCTACTGCCTTGGAAACAGAAGTTTGCACATCACGAACACTACAAAGAGGAGAGCCGGTATCTCGGTTCCAACTGCTCCAATCAGGAGACATACTAACCCAAAAAACATGACCAAACTTGTTGGGACATTGAAGAAGCTTAATATTAATATACTTTGCTACTTCAGTTTTTCCAACACCCGCCATTCCTTGAATGCCAATTCTAAACACATCGTTACCATCCATCAAACAAGACCATATATTAATCTTCTCTTTTAATCTATTATTATGATCCTCACAGAGAATTTTGTTCATGCTATTAATTTAATCTCATTAATTGGATTCAAAATGAGGATAATTTCTTTCAGAAATCACATTAGGAATCGGGGTTAAGCATTTATTTTAGCTCCCTCTTTTTCTCTATGCTGGAAATAATTTACCTTTAGCTAGGTACCACTCACTATCGCCATATTAATTTTTGGTATATAAACAATACATATAATTGTCACCTAAAACCCTTTTCCCTTCTCTAGAGATGAATGAATATAAATTCTATATAAAAGCATGACTAAAAAGATGTAAGATGCCATATCTGAAAACACTAAGATGAAGCAGGATAACAAGAGGAGGTTCAGTGAAATGTTATGGCGGGTTGTTGCAGTCAATTTTCGATTAGGAAAACAAGCTAAAGTAAAAAAGAGTGCAATTAGCTGGACAACGTGGGCTGCAACTTTGATGATTTAATCTAAAAGAGCTTATGGAAGTCTTAGACTCCTAACAGATTGAAGCTAGCAAAATCTAAATTACCTGCTTTGTCTACCTGACATCTTCGATCATACATATAATAACATTTTCACAACTTCCAATAACAAAAGTTAAATCTATCTCCCTTCTTTATTGATTTCATTTTGCAGATGTTTAATCTCTTTAGCAATAGTCGTTTCATTTATTCTCTTTGTTCCCCCATTCCGTTTACTACATTTATTAAATGAACATTAAGCAGATTAATGAGATAACATATGATTGGAATCTGGTGGAACGACATGCTTTATTGGAAGTATCACATCACTGGGGAGTTTGTGCATGGTATGTGCAATATACTTGTAGATCCTTGCACACTCATAATCATGACGATGTGTGGTAAATGACATTTTCATGTAGGGATCATAAGGCTACAACGGCTAAAGATGCAAGAATTTCGAAGATTAGAACATTCGTGTCATGCTCTGCATCTAAACAATGTAAAGAAGAAGCAAAACTAGATCTGCTTCTCATGTGAAGCATTATGGTAAAAGTAAATATAGCATATAGTTAAATTAACTATTGGTACCCAAACTATACCTATCTCCCAAATTGGTACGTAAACAAAAAAATAAATTCCATCCAAGTTCCTAAACTAAAGATAACATCCCATTAAGGTCCAAATGACCGGTTGGTGAGGAGTCAGCGATCGTTTAACCTAATTTGACCAAGTCAAACCTAATTGGACCGAGTCAAACCTAATTGGACCGAATCCAGTCAATACTATAGATAAATTCAGGATCATTTTACTTAAATATTTGTCAGGTGTGTTTTTGGCGGCAAAAGGATTCTTGTATTTTGCACGTGCTGTTTTATTTTGGCGGAATAATGAAAAACGGTTAGCATCTGCTGCTGCTTATGTAAGTTTCACTGGTGCAGTGACTTTGATCAACTTCATTCCTCTATTCTTTCGTCTATCATGTTCTTCATTCCTCCATTCTTTGGTTTGGTTCAAATTAGTCATGCATGGTGACTTTCATCTCCATTTTTTGTCGAATTATTCGCGCTTGGTAAGCAAATTCAGAAATGTGAATGTATTTGTTGCTCGAATTCGCGCTCAGTAAACGGATTCTTTAATAATTTCAATAATATTTCTTGTACACTTCAATATCTAATAATGGATACATTTTGCAGCAATGGATAATAATACAACCTTGTGCTGATTTTGATTCTTGCATTTGGGCATCTTTACGTGGAACAACATCATTCTCTCTACACTGTGAGTGAAACTCTAAATCTCTAAATTTTTGTAATTTATTAAGGATAAAATGTGGTTATTGGAAGAATAGATATGGTATTTCAAACTAGTCGAACTAAAAGCTAAATTTAATAGTTAAGACTAACAATATCTAAACTCACCATGTGTTTAATTTAATTCAATAAAAGTTGAAGTTGTCAAAAATCAAACTCCAACCTTTCGATCACAAACTTGAAGCATGCACAACATACGTGCATCTCACAATATGTTTTTAATTCACCAATGATAGTTGACAACCTTAAACTAAAAGATTAAAATTGTTTAACGCAATATTTAATATGTAATCACATTTTCGATTTTTAAAATTGACAATTTTTGGAACTTCTCTAAATACTAACATTCCTCTTTCATTGCCAAACAACTCTAAAATGACATAAAACAAAAAAGTTGAAGATTTTAAGTTGATTAAAATATTATCATTTCTTGATATATTAATTTTGGATGTCATTAACATAATTTTGATAATTCGAATAAAAAGTTTAATCCGAATAAAAGGTTCACATATTTGAAAAAAAATGAAAACTATGATTAGAAAAAAAAATCAAATCACAAATTTTATTGGCCACAAGGTTGTTTTTGAAAGTTGCCACAAAAATATGAATGACATTTTGTACCGTTAGAACACTTTTAATTTCAAAAACAAGGTGGACCCAAATGAAAGCACCATTCAAAATTTTAGATACAATCTATGCACTTCTTCCACTAATGACAAGAACAAATTAATATTTATTCTAAGTTCTAACTTAAACTTCAAATCTTACTACTATTTATTCTTATTTTATAGTTTCTTTAACGGTGTACTATAAAACATGATTGAAGAGCATCCTTCAAAGCTTTCAAATTGCTTAATAATATGAACAATTTAAACTTCTTTATATCATTAATTTAATCATAATTCTTACCTTACATAGTTCATCTAATTGGGTCACACTGAATTTATGATCTATGTCAATATTAGTTTCTATAATTTTTATTGTGTTTGACATTTAGTTTCCGTGGCGAAGTTAGAATACTATCATCACAATGCAATGAGGTTTATTGAAAATCGAAAGAGAATAGGCAATAGACGGTGACATTAGGCAACGGGAAACCAAGATTGTGATGAATAATATTGAGCATATGAGTAAAAAAGCTAAAATTTAAGAAGTATAATCTCATTGTTTTAGGACATGAAAAATAATAGCTCAATGTACACGGGATGGACCACACTTTTCTTAAAATAGATTATTTAGAATTTAACATAAAAATCTAATTAATGTCGAGCCTAACGAATATTGATCAATTTCAAATTTAACTAACGACACGTATGATAGCACGTGAACATCAACAAATTTTGTTGACATTTGGTACAAATCATATACTAGAGTTCCCTATTACAAAAAAATAGCTCCTCGTTGACCCTACTTCAATTTTTTTAATTATTAACCTTAAGATATCTCTAAAATACATAATAAATCAGTATATTTTTTCACAAAACAAATACAAGTTGAATGACAAAAATGAGTTTAGGTTCGTTAAATTAGTAATGATAAACAAATTTACCCATAACGTCATAAAATGATAAATATTAAAAAATCTCATTAGTCCCCGTAATAGAAGTATTGCACTAATTGTATATCAATTGATCCAAAATTTTATTCGTTTTTTCAAATTTCATATTGATTTTGGAGATGAAATACTTTTATGCTCACAAAATATTTGGATTTTATTTTCTTTTTGATAGCAAAAGAAAAGAAAAAGAATTCATTCACATTTCATTTTTATACACAATATAAGAGAGTTCATATATTCAATTACTATTAAATATGGTGTCGTGAGTTTGAATTTTAAATTTTTAAAAAAATAATATTTAACTTATCTTAATTTAGGAATATCATAATAAAATTACATCATCTATAAAAAAGATAAAGTATCAAAATAAGCATAATATTTATAAAAAAAGTATAAAAATAGATTTAATATATAAAATGGTACAAATTGAGGTTCAACGTCTAAAAAATGATACCAATTTAAAATTTGGAAGCAAACTAACCTTTAGTTATATAACTTCCAATAATACTTACTGTACAAAAACAGATAAATAAGCTTCACTAACTTGGTATGTAAGATGTGCTGAATTTTGACGTCAAAATCTAAATTGATGCATTTTTGTATGTTAAGCCTAAAGTATCATTCTTATAGTTAGTTCTATTTTGATATTTGTTTTTTTTTTTAAAGTTTAAATTCATTTATTTATGTTTGTAAAAGTAAAAGATGATTGGACAACGATAATCTAGCAAGACACCAAAATACCCGGCCCGTTAACCCATATATATAGGGCCTCTAGTCTCCGGTCGTCATTTCAATTTCAAAAACGCTTCTCATCCTCACTCGATTCTCATTTTTCTACGCGCTTTCCTTGTTCAAAACTTCAAATTCAAGCTTCCCTTAACCTCCTCCGACCGCCTAGCTCCGCCGCAGCTCGATCACCGGTCACCTTTCAGTCCTCAGATCCAGCCGATCTGAGCTGAGCTCTGCGTTTTCCGGCACCGATCTTACTTTTTAAAGCAGATATGGAGAACTTGATTTCGCTTGTGAATAAAATACAGAGAGCTTGTACTGCGCTTGGTGATCACGGTGAAAATAGCGCGTTGCCTACACTTTGGGACTCCTTGCCGGCTATCGCCGTCGTCGGCGGTCAGGTATGGCTGCAGATCTCGTTCTTGTTATATTAGAAGTTGAAAATGAGTTTAGGAGTTGTTAATGTCTGCTCCGGATGCGATTTATTGTTAGGTTTCGCGTTTTTGTGGTTGATTTAGCTCACGCTGGTTAGTTGTTTATATAGAAGTTTCGGGAGCTCCTCGAGTTTGCTTTGACTGAAGTTATTGATGTTAACTAGTGATTTATTGTTAGGTTTGATTTAGCTCTGATTTTAGAAGGTTTTATATCAAAGTTTCATGTGTCCCGTGTCGTGTGGATTCTGGCAGGTTGACTCTCGATCTCGTGTAAATTTGAGTTTGCTTTTACCGAAGTTGCGAACTATTTCTAGTTTGATAATAGCGGTTATTTGATTGTATAATTAATACTTTCCGGTACTTGTAAGCGGATTAGCACTTCAGTAAAGGCATATCTAAAGGCTATTGATTGATATATGTGATTTCTTAGTTGATGATTGAACATTTTCGCGGTAATGTGGTTTGTTATTAGATTTTTTGAGATTGCTGTTAAATAGTTATTGTGATTTTACTAGTTTGGCTCCGGTTGCGATTTATTGTTAGGTTTTGTTTACTCTTATGGTTGATTTAGCTCTGCTTTTGGTAGGTAGGCTGATTAACTTTTATTTGGAAGTTTCATGAGTTCCGAGTTGTGTGGATTTGAGTTGGCTTTGACTGAAGTTGTGAACTATATATAGGTTGATTATAGTAGTTGTTTGGTTGTGTAATTAATGCTTTCCGTTACTTGTAAGAGAGGATTAGCACTCCAATGAAGGCATTAATCATGAATAATTTAATGGCTGTTGGTTGATATCTGTTATTTCTTAGTTGATGATGAATATTATGGTGGTAATGTGGTATGTTATCAGTTTATTGAAATTACTGTTAAATAGTTATAGTGATTTTAATTACTTATCTATTTGTTTGTTTGTAATATAACAGAGTTCGGGGAAATCTTCGGTGCTGGAGAGCATTGTTGGGAAAGATTTTTTGCCTCGTGGATCTGGTAGGGATGATAATTGATAATCTAAGCAAGCTTATATTAGTTTCGTGGTTTCTTGTGTTCATATGGGTTTTGATAGGAATAAATCTGTTGAAATTTGGTTGCAGGGATTGTTACTAGGCGGCCTCTTGTCTTGCAGCTCCATAAGAATGATGAAGGTACCAGAGAATATGCAGAGTTCTTGCACATCCCAAGGAAACGGTTCACTGATTTTGGTACACGTCTCAACTTCCTATTCATTACTTCAAGTTACAAGTCAATGTCAGTGTTTGTGGTGTGTATGCTTCAGTATCTATCATCTCACTACATTTTCTGAATTGCTAAAGAAGTAAATTTGACATTGATTATGTGGTGTGCTACTATAGTTACATGTTAGTACTGCTATTGATGTTAATAATCTTTACAGCTGCTGTGCGGAAGGAGATTCAAGATGAGACTGATCGAGAGACAGGGAAATCAAAACAAATTTCCAGTGTACCAATTCATCTTAGTATATATTCTCCTAATGGTACGACCGGCACAACTTGTCTAGTTATCTATGTTATAACTTTGTATCTTGACACATGAAAATTTATTTTAAAAATATTACCTTCCTCTTTGGCATAACTCGACTGCAACTACATCTCCTTCCTCTTTTTACATTCTATTTTTCTTATGACTTTTTTCTTCATATTTCAGTTGTCAACCTTACGTTGATTGATCTTCCCGGGCTCACAAAAGTTGCTGTAGGTAGGTTACTCAAATCCTGATATGGCTTTCTGGTCATTACTGTATTTGCAAAATTCTGAGCTGAAATGATAGATGGATCATTTCTCATGTTAATCTAACTGATCCTTGCATGTATTTTGGTTTATTTATATGATGGTGAAACCTAACAATCTTCAGGGATACATACTTAAAAAACTATTGTTATTTCTTCTTTTGTAGTATCTTATAAAGAAATGAGGCTTATTCTTCATCATTGCTGATTTTTTGTTTTAACTATGCAGAGGGTCAACCTGACAGTATTGTGATGGATATTGAAAATATGGTTCGCTCCTTCATTGAGAAGGTAATATACGTATAAAAAATCCGCTGGTATTAGCTATTTTGGTTGATTTATTAGTTCTTGAAAAATGAGACTGAATATCTGAAGTTTCATATTTAATCTTTTTATGTAGCCCAACTGTATAATTCTGGCAATTTCACCTGCTAATCAAGATCTTGCAACCTCTGATGCTATTAAAATTTGCCGGGAGGTGGATCCTACAGGTAATATGGATCCGACAATTTTAGGGGGATTTGTTAAAGTTTTTTTTCGTTCAACTGTATTTCGGGGATCAGAATTCTGTTTCATATGGAAGTACAATATTTGGCCTTTGCAGTGTCTTATGTGCTCCAGTGCTTACTTGGTTTATGTATTTTTCAGGAGAGAGAACTCTTGGGGTCTTGACCAAGATTGATCTTATGGATAAGGGAACTGATGCAGTTGAGGTAAAGTATTGTTTGGATATCATTTCTTAATATAGTAATCTTTTATAACTTAATGTAGTAATTTTTTATAAGTTTGCTTATTGAGGGTTGTGTATATAATTTATTACATGCATTCTTAAATGTGGTTCATCACATGGTTCTGATGTGCAATTTAGATGAAGTAAGAGGAACTAAAACCTAATAAAGAGGAGCAAGCATTTATCTTAGCAGATAAGCGCTTTGAAGTTCACTTCACACCCTAATACTTATTATTACAATATTCCAATTACCAATTGTCAAAAACTAAATGCATCGTCCAATGTTTTCATAATTTTAAGAGTCTCCTAAAGCTATATCCTTGGAATACCTAAAAAAACTTGGTAGTTGCCTCACCGATCTCTGTTTAAACTATAGCTTTATAACTTCACAAAATACAATCACTTTTGGACACATTAGTTTGACCATTAACCATGTAGACTATTTAGCTTACAGAACCAGGTTGGAATTGAAATTGATGGATATCACATGACATGAGCCCTCAACAGTTCTATAGTTTCAGAAACTAGAAAACGAATGCAGATAGTTATAGAGGTCTTTCCCTTGTGCATTTGTACCTACCTATCTTCTATTTTACTAAAGCTGTTCCATGGATGTTCACATCACCACCTGCTTAACTGTTCTATTTTTTAAGTGACTTCTGCTGGATCACATTCTAACTAGAATCTGGTTTTGCTTTAGATACTGGAAGGAAAAGCTTATCGGCTAAAATTTCCCTGGGTTGGTGTTGTCAATCGTTCACAAGCGGATATTAACAAAAATGTTGACATGATTGCTGCTCGGCGTAGAGAGCGAGAGTATTTTGCCACCACCCCAGAATACAAGCACCTTGCTCACAGAATGGGTTCTGAGCATCTAGCAAAGATGCTATCAAAGGTGGAAGGAGGATCATTCTTCTTTTTATCTCAGACTGGTTCATGTTTGTATAGTTGACATGTCATATGATGCTGTACATTCCTTTTCCTAAATAACTTATTGAATGGTTGCTATCTCAGCATTTGGAAACTGTAATCAAGGCCAGAATTCCTGGCCTACAGTCCCTTATCAACAAAACAATTGCTGAATTGGAATCTGAATTGAGCCGCCTTGGGAAGCCTATTGCTGCTGATGCTGGTGTAAGTGTGCTGTTTTGTCCATTTTAGAATGTTTATTTTATAAATCAGTAGCTATTCTTAATGATATGTAAGCTAGCTGAATAATTTAGTTAGCAAATTCCTGAGGATCACGGTCTTTAAATTTCAGGGAAAGCTGTACACAATCATGGAGATATGTCGACTTTTTGATCAAATATACAAAGAGCATCTGGATGGAGTGTATGTGCTATAGATATATTATTTATTTTCTTAATTACATCTGGTCATATACATATATATGCCCTTCGTTTTCATCTTTTGCTTATGAAGATATATTGCTTTGATGTTATTCACAGGCGACCTGGTGGTGACAAAATCTACAATGTTTTTGATAACCAACTTCCTGCTGCTCTAAAAAGGCTGCAGTTTGACAAACAGCTTTCAATGGAAAATATCCGCAAACTGATCACTGAAGCTGATGGTTATCAACCGCATCTGATAGCTCCTGAACAAGGATACCGTCGTCTCATTGAATCTTCTGTGATTACCATTAGAGGGCCTGCAGAAGCGTCTGTTGATGCGGTATGCATGAACATTTTAGAAAAGAAAAAAAAAAGCTGACACATTCTACTTGACTTGCATGAGCTTGATATCTATCTTGTGATCAATATTCTAACGTGACTTATATTACATTTCCTCTTTTGTATGATTGAATTATACTGCAAACACATTATTTTTCTTTTTCTTTTATTTTTTTAAATTGTTTTTGCAAACACAGTGTTAGTACCTGTTCTACAATTTAGTCTTCGGAATTGAATTTATCTTCCATGTAAAATGTTTCTGAATTAAAAATGAAACTTTTTTCTCTGTAATTAGAAAACATTTGGTCCATCTTTCCTTTATATTGGAGAAAGCAGGGAAGGGATATGTATTATTTGGGTGGTGGGAACATAAGGAAGAGATGAAATGTGGGAGTGTTATTTTTCATTCGCGCAAGTAATTTTGCCGATTTCAAGTTCGAAATAATGTGCATTTTAGCTGCATGGAAGTGTATAGCTTAGGATACTTTGTTTGCCTTTGTGATAGAATTGACATGAGAGGTTAGGCTACTAAATCCATCTCGGTGAAGAATAAAACATTGTCTTTAATATTTATAATAACATGTGCTAGTTGGGAATGATTAGTTGACCTTTAGTTTGGAACATCCCAATCCTTAACTTTTCCTGTTATATGTGCTTATGCTTGTGTTTTGTTCTGTAATCCAGGTCCATGCTCTTTTGAAGGATCTTGTTCACAAGTCCATCAGCGAGACTCTGGTATGTTCACATCGATGCTAATGTGTCCCGTTATTTTCTAGGGCCTTTTTACATAGTTCATGCAGCTTGTGTATTTAGGATGCGGATGGTATATTTAAGTTTCTTTTTGAAAGTTATGTTGGAGATATCGATGCACTTATTTACAAAAACTGCTTCTTCTTAAGTAGATTTGAATGGATTGTGCCCTCTCTAAACTGCTATTTAACATTACAGAAGTTTGTAGTAAAATAACTGTTGAACATAAGAATGTAGTTTTCTTTTTGCTAGTAAAATCTCTTTTGTAAGTTCTGGATCAAAGTTCTAAATTTTCTTTACATGAGGCTGCTTTAATGACTAAAGCACTTTATACAACACTTATATTTTTAATTATTTTTATGTTCATTTTAATCCCTTTGCTGTCCGATATATATCTGCTGTTTAAAGGAGAATCAAAACTCGTTTTTAATGCTTTAGACCTATGTTTGTTAAGAAATATTACAAGTTGCATTTTTGTAATTTAGAAAATTGGAAATTTGTCTCCTAGGATGTTCTTCTGTAGAAATAGATCAATGCTAATAGTGTGGTCATTCTATCCTTATGATTTTATATTTTTTTTTATGGATATATCCTTGGATTTATATTTTGTTACCCATTTCCCATGCAATCAGTACTTAGTCTTTTAACAAATATCGTCTATCGGTTGCTGTTTTCAAATTTCCTTGTCAGTTGCTGTTTCCATGTAACATAGCTTCAACTTAATTATTCTTTTGACGAGTCGTGCGTGCATCTTATTCCCTTTATTTCTCAAGTCTTAACAATATTATCTTTGATTCTCAGGAGTTGAAGCAATATCCTGCTCTGAGAGTGGAAGTTGGAAATGCTGCCGTTGAGTCACTTGACAGAATGAAGGAGGAAAGCAAAAAAGCAACACTTAAGCTAGTTGACATGGAGTGTAGCTATCTTACAGTCGATTTTTTCAGAAAGCTTCCACAAGATGTTGACAAGGGCGGCAACCCTACACATTCAATATTCGATAGATACAATGACGCTTATCTTAGACGGATTGGTGAGTTTATTGTTGAACGACTTCTCGTCTATGTTGCATGAGAACTTCGATTTTTAAAGTTTGTACTTATCCAACATCCATTTTCGAAACCAAAACTATACTAGGATTTTAAGTGTTTGCACCTGTTTAGTATAATATTTTCTATATCATCATCTTCCACTAACTTCCAAAATATTAAAATGGATCTCCTTTTTCCCTTAATATGTGACAGTGTTTGTAGTTTTTCACACGTGTACATATAAAAAACTAAACATACGCTCTTATAAATCTACAAGGTTATAGATATATCCATATGTTTTTTTTATTTGCACGCCATTCCCACAGTTTTCTTTCCTATTTTTCGCAGCTGTTTGTTTTCGGTTTTCCTTTCAGTTTATGTTTCCATGTGACGGAGCTTCTCATTGGAAGCATATCCATTATCTCCCAATTACTTAATTTTTAACTGCAAGTCTTTATTTATATTCACTACTGATGTCCTTTACTGAATTGACAGGATCTACTGTTTTGTCTTATGTCAATATGGTCTGTGCAAGCCTTCGCAATTCCATTCCCAAGTCCATCGTCTATTGTCAAGTGCGTGAGGCCAAACGCAGCCTGCTTGATCATTTTTTCACCGAGTTGGGCAGAATGGATGTACGTAGTCAGTTTTTCTCTGTTATCTATTTTTTATAGTGATAAAGGTTGCCCCTAAGCTTATTGGGAAAGTTCAATTTTTCTCTCTCAGTTAGCTCCTAGCCCAATTTTATCCTTTTCTAAGTTACATTCATCAGCATTTACTCTGAAAGGATAAATTTGAATTAGGTTTCTGTGACAAGAAAAACTGATCTTCGGTTTCTATCATGGGAGTAAAGTTGAGTTATTTTGTACAATAAGGGTAAAATGGCCTCCTTACACAACTACTCAATTTTGCTCTCTTCTGACAAATCCTAGCTCAACTGGTCGGCATTTCCTCTAAAACAGGTGAAGGTGAACTAGGCTAACATTGAATTAGAATTACTAAAAGAGTACCCTTTTTCCTTAGTAGGGATTAATAATATAGGGATGAAGGTTAAAATTTGCCTCTAATGTTATTATTGAAGAAGTTATATTTTATCATGATGGCACAAAATAGTCCAATTTTGCTCCCATGTACAAACTTCAGCTAAATTTAGATTGAACTGATAACTTCAAGGCTCAAATTGACACTGAGTGATTCACTTCCAAATTACTCTTCAATGCAGCAAAAGTTTCTGTCATCCTTATTAAACGAGGATCCAGCAGTGATGGAGCGCCGATCTAGTCTAGCGAAAAGGCTGGAATTATACAGGAGTGCACAAGCCGAAATTGATGCCGTTGCTTGGTCTAAGTAAAAAAGTAGATATGCGCTTGCATGCAGGTGAAAACATTTACACTCTTCTTGTGTTGGCGGACTGCTGTATCATTCTTTCATTTATTACTACCTGTTGTACTTGGAGAGATGAAGGGAGAGCCAGCGAGCTTCGGTTTGCATTTTTCGTGCAGTGAATTAACCGGAATGAGTCATTAGCTATATATTATAGATCTCACTTGGTGACTCTGATTGGTTGTCTACTTGATGGTTCCACATATATGTAATATGATGAGTTTGCAGAGTTGCTAATTTTCCATGCTTTTATATTTGTGCATGGTGGTGGATGATTGTAATATTTTGAGACATAAAGAGGAAAAAAGTATTTTGAAGTCCCGGGCCGATCCTTCTATTTTTGTTGATTCTAATCTTTTAGTTTGGTACCTATTCATTCATTTTGAAACTGTAGTTTTATGGTTGGAAAGGAAGGTTTTACATATTTTTTATGGTTTCCTCATCGGATTTCAGAACTGTTCAAAATGCAAAATTGGAATACAAGGAATGCATAACTATGTTATGTGTAGTTTTTGAAGAGTCAAATAGACACTTTAGAGGTACGGCATTTTGATTAGCAAGTAAAAGCTATATTGTATTTTGGACAAAATGGATATGCAAGTTACATTGCAAGGTCAAATTGATTATTTATCTAAAAAAGTTGTAATACAGAATAAAAATAAAAATATATAACTTTTGGTGATGTTAAAAACATTAATACAATCTTGAAAAGTAACTAAAGTATAATGTATTACATTACAAGGTTTTGCATGTTACAACATACATGTTAAGGGTTAATTAATTTTGAAAAAGGTCATTTGCAGATGTCCATTTGCTTTTTAGGACACTTTTTCAATCAGATTATCAATTATGTTCATTCATTTTCCTCATTGTACCATTTAACTTTATCTTCCTGCATCAAATTCTTCACTTTTATCAATGGAGGCCGAATTTGAGGGATTTTCAACCGGAAAAAGTACAAATTGATCAACTATTAGTTGATAGTTCGAGTCCGTTCAAAATTTGCTTAAATTTGGTCGAGCAATATGTTGCTCAAATCTGTTCAGAATTTGCTCAAAGCTTAAGTGCATTCGAAATTTGCTCAAATTTTTTAAAAGAACAAAAAAGGGAGAACTAAAATTTTCCCCCATATATCCAAAAAGATAATCATCTTCTGAAAAATTATAAGCTAATAACAATATGTAAATTAGTGTAAACAACAATAGTAGTAGTAGCTATTAAAATATTCCTGCATCCACCAAAACCATTAATTTGTTTATAAACTCCCAATTAACTGATATTTCCATTTGATGGTTTTTTGTTTTTTCTTCTAACAGATTTCATGATTTTTGGTGAAAATAATTTTTTCAGTTGGAAATAATAATAGTAATTAATACTTTTAATTTGTATCGAATTTGTTTTTTTTTTTTAACAAAAAGTTTAGTTAAGAGCAGATCTACCCACTCGCAAGATCAGGGCAAATCAAAGATTTTACAGTGAAATTTACAAATAGCCTATCAATAAGAGCTAAAATTTGACGAAGTATGAGCTCGAACTACAAACATTTCAAAGAGAGGATGGAATACCTTACCGCTTAGACCAACTCTTATTGGTTATCGAATTTGTTATTAGCAACGCACAAGTCAAGTCACCAACTTCCCAACGGCCAACTTCATAAATTATAAAACCTGTGATGCTCCCCTTGAGAGCTCACTTCTTCTTTTTTTCATTTTTTTTTTTACCAGGAGACCCAAAGAAACAAATGAAAGAAACAAAACTAGAAACTACAAGACCACCACAGTATGACTTAGAGAAGAACCACTACAGCCAGCAAATAAAATGTCCTCAATGCATGCATGAGGCATATCATACTCGTGATGTCTTAAGAGAAACGTCCGTACGTAGCTCGTCTTTCAGTCAGCAATGCGATTACCTTCTCGATAAATATGCTGAAATTTAATATCCCCAAACTATATCCCTCAACTCCAAAAATTTATCAATAAACCAATATCAAGAATGATGATTCGGAGTTGAATTCTCCATGAAGTGCAAAACTGATTGTGCATCCAACTCCACAATAATCCGTCTATACCCTCTCTTCCAAGCCATCTCCATACAATAATAAAGACCCCACAACTCGGCTATAAAAATTGTTATGAAGCCCTTACACGAGGAATGAAGCTTGCCAGAGAGTTATAACTAGAACGAATAATAGCTCATAGTGACTCAACTTGAGGTTCTTTTCCTAGTTTTTTAGTACTAGGTCTGTCTCAGTTTCGTTCGGGTTTCCATCCATTCCAAGGACTTACCCACTTGCCAAAAACTCTCTGTACCATTGCCTGCAGCTTTGTTATGTGTTTGCGTGTGTTCTTTAACTCCAACCAACCTATCCAATCGAATTATGTTATAGGTTCCTATCCACTATCCTCATGTTCATTTCAGTGTTTAGAAATCACCATGTATATATATTGTTTCAGTATTCTGTCTAAACCCATTGTCATTTATTTGCCTTGTATGTATGTGTATACATATGCATTTACCATCAACTTGACCGATGATGCTTAATTACTAATAATTGTACTCGGTCTGTCTTTTAATATCTATTCAGGTTATAAGTCGTGGGAACCACTTCGCTTCTCAAAGGACCCCCTAACCCGGGAGGAGAGGATTGCTGAAGCCCATCGTCAATATGTCAAGAAGTGGACATCATTTGGGCGAGTTAATGATGATTGATTTTGATTCTGAACAACTGATGTTTGTCATTTGTAGTTAAAACTCTTTTGTTATGGATTTATGGATGTATTGTATTTCATGTGTATCTTGAATTTCTTGAATATGTTTGTTGCTTGTCAAGTTACAATCTATGCTATTATTTTTGCTTGTTAAATCTGTTCATTCTATTGTGGTTCGGGTGCTATGCGGTGTTGGGGTCAATTTATTTTCTACTGCATCAAAACTTATTAGCAATCACTTCCCATGGCTTACCGGTTTTCTGACTGTACGTAGATAGCTCGACATTTCCTCTAGCGGATTAACATTGAATTTTTGCAGAAAGAGTTATTTGAAATTGACAAGCAAGTCACCAATCCGTTTTAGTTTCATTCCGTTGATTATTCAGCCGGAACTACTCTATTATAAGCTCTAAATATTGTTTCCCGATGTTTGATTTTGTTTTCGTGCAACATACTTGATTATTTAGCCAAAGTTGCTCATGCCAAAACTACTCTATTACAAGTTCTAAATATTGTTTCCTGGTGTTTGATTTTGTTTTCGTGCAACATAACTGATTATTCAGCCAAAGTTGCTCATGCTAGCTTACTTGAGCCATCTTAGCAAGCGTGTTTGTGACCATGTTTGGGGAGCGAATAGTAAACGTTAAGTTGAAGTGCACAAAACGGTTAGGAAGTACAAGGCGAAATGACACTACCAATCTTGGAGAATGCGATAATAAACACATTTCACGGCCATTTTGACATGAATATTAGTCCAATCCAAATCTCTATATAGAAATACG
Organism: Euphorbia peplus; assembly: GCA_028411795.1. Taxonomy (NCBI): domain Eukaryota; kingdom Viridiplantae; phylum Streptophyta; class Magnoliopsida; order Malpighiales; family Euphorbiaceae; genus Euphorbia; species Euphorbia peplus. Next base: position 33,476,576 of record CP110839.1, read on the forward strand.
TTTGGAACCGGACTATTTGTAAAACAATTGAGAGGTTATTTCTATATAAAGTTTGGTATAAAAAAAATCACATTTAACAGTAAATATTATTATTTATATATGACATACGGATTTAGTTTACAACATATAAAGAATTAGAAGTGTTTACGAAGAAAATGGTAAATATTTATAGTTACAAGTTGAACTTTGTGTTCCAATTCATACATAATTTCAATAAAAAATAAATTAATATCATATAAGTTTTATTTAAAATTTTTGTTATATATACATTATCTATATATTTATTTTTATATAGAGATATAGTTTATAAATGTGTGACTTGAATAATGTATAACAATAAATATTTGAACGGATATTCTTATTTACAATCGGGCTAAATTGGAATCGAATTTTTTTAAAACAAAATAAAAATTATTTTTAAATAAACTATTCTTATATAGAGGTCATTAAACCGAAAACGACTTCGATGAAAGCAATTTCAGACCAAATCCGAGGTTTAGCTTTGCATATTCCTGTGAAGATGGTTGAGATAACTTGTATAGTTAGTTTTTGTATAAGAGAAATTTAGGCAACAGAAGACGAACTGTATTATTTTACTCCTCAACTACCTCTATTTATGCGCTTTAATTTACACTACCAAAAAAAATATGAAAAAATAAATACAGACACAGAAAAACAAAGAAGAAGAAGAAAAATATTCAAACACTGTCTAGATCATCTTAAAATCCATTCAAAAGGGTAAATTTCTCCTTGAACTTTCACCTCAATCTCTGATAATGTAATTTGTTTTTACCCTTTTAGATTCTAATTTCTTAAATTGAGATCTCATACAATGTGTAAAAAAAAATTCAATTTTGATTTGCTTTGTTCTGGGTTATCATTTTTCCTCTTTCATTTCATTTTTTTGTTCTTGTAAAATCCAAAAGTTTGGAGATTTGAATTTGTGGATGTGAATTTGAAAATTTGCCTTAAAAATTGGATCTTTAATTTTGGGCAAATGTAAATGTGGCTCATTTGGTGATCAAAGTTGGAATTTTTGTGTGTTTGATATCTTTATATGAGAGTGATATTAGGACGGAATGACGGGAGAGAATTTATGTCGAGGGTTCTTTATGATGGTTCTTGTTAGCTGACCTCGAATCTTTTCGGGACTAAGGGGTTGTTGTTGTTGTTGTTGTTGTTGTTGTATTCTCAAATGTAGTGAAAGATAGAAAATTTCAGGTTTAAACTTTGAAATTCTATGAAGTTTTATCAGTCTGCTACTTCCCAATTCTTAGCAGCAAGTTCCATTTGTGTGCATTTTATTGTGAGGAGATTATTCGGAGATTAGGAAGAACAATAGTGTCCATGATGGTTGCTGGCGTATGTTTTGGTTAAATTGGTTAGCAGATGGAAGTTTTTATTTGAAATTCCAAGGATGTTGTTAGGTAGTTTATTGAGCATTTTCTGGTTTTTTGTTGTGCAATGCAGTTTTCGCCTTGGAGAGTATAAACGGGGAGCTACGAGTCATGGTGACTGGTGTGATGGCCTCCGAGAGGGAAGATTTTAGCCTCTCAGGAGCTTTACACCTAACTGCTGTTGACTGGTAGGTTCTTCTTGTGCGTTTTCAACTTTATTCAAAGATGTTATGATCTCAGATGTTTGATTTTAAAGCAATATGCAAAGAACAAGTCCCATTTCTTTCATCCTAACTGTGTATAGTTGTTGAAGGCGCGCTTATGACGCTAAGTTTATAAGGCACTAGGTTGAGCACCTTAGCACCCCCAAGACACACCTAGCCCTGGTTATACAATGCATGCCATGACATGCCTATTTGTTATATAGGTTTTGTGTGGGGTTCAAAACGAGTTAGCTATATGTTTAATCTCCGTGTCTGATTCAACACATCCAGTGAACAACAACAAAAGAAAGAAAGAAAGAAAGAAAGAAAGAAAGAAAGAAGACGCACTTTGAAGAAACATAGACACAGTGAAAAAAGAAAGAGAGAGAAAGAAATAAACTTTGAGATGAGTATGATGAGGATTATAATAGGCGAAAGAACCATCTTCTAGTGTCCGAGGAATCACACTTGCATTCTCTGAAACGAGAAAAAAGAAGCCGTCTTTGTAGATGAGTATGGTGAGGATTAGATCATTTGAAGTAAAATTTGATGACGGTGGAGATGAGGACGGTGAAAGTCAATGGAAGAAAAGAATTACAGTTTTAACTCCTTGAAAAGTATCAATGTGTTTGTTGCTTTCTTTTCTTCATTCTTTGTTTAATAAAGTTCATGCAATGCTCTATTTCAGGACAAATTCACACCATAGAAGATCTGTTGCAGCAAGTTTAGTTCAAGGTGTTTACATTCTTGAGCGGGATCGGCAACTGAAACGTCTTGGTCCAGATGCCCTTGCTCAACCTTGGTGGGAATTCTTTCATTTTAACTTGCTCCGTAAACTCGTCGATGATGTCGACTCCTCCATTTTTGGTGCTATTTATGAATACAAACCTCAAGCGTCTCAATTCAATCATACACTAGATTCAAGTCCACGCTACGTGATCGCCTTTCGAGGCACAGTGACGAAGCCGGATTCCTTCTCCCGGGACCTGGAGCTCGACCTTCACATCATCCGAAATGGACTCCACGAAACATCCCGTTTTGAAATCGGTATGCAAGCAGTTCGAAACGTGGTTGCTACGGTAGGCGAATCAAATGTATGGTTAGCTGGACATTCCCTCGGAGCAGCTATGGCATTGCTTGCTGGAAAAACTATGGCTAAAGCAGCAACCTTTATTCAAGTTTTCCTCTTCAATTCTCCATTCTTCTCCGCGCCAATCGAAAGAATCAAAGATAAGCGAGTGAGACACGGGCTACGAATTGCAGGTAAGACTGTCGATTTCTTATAAGGTAAAGGTTTATATCAGATATGGATAAGGTATGGATTTAACTCTATAGTTATTGGAAGAAAATGGATTTAAACCCCGATTATGAAACAGTGCAAAGTTCGCACTAGCATTTTCTAGGAGCAATTTCCAACTCTATAAGTGTGCCTAAGCTCCACTTGCGTCCACTCGGAGCCGTACATTAGGGTTGACATTGCACAGTTTTATTCGTTGAGTCTAAATTTATTCTCCGCAATATGGCAACAGGGCTAAATTTGTACCTTATGTGGCACAAACATGGAGCCAAATTACCTAGAAATGGCACCTAACACGGCTATCATTCTTGTTGCATTTATATCATCTAGCTAACATGTTATTGGAAATTTTAGACCTTGTACCAACAACAGGGCTAAATTTTGTACCTTGCATTTGCATATCACAAAAGCGGAACCAAATTAATGGGAAATTTACTTTTGTCGAATTGCTTTTAACGAGTCTAAAAGTGCTTCATCTAAAAACATTAGTTCCAAAACTGTACAGTTAGAGTCTAAATCATTTCTATATCCGTGTCCTTATTCCTTCCAAATATAACAATGGAGATCATATATCTCGATTATGACATGACAACTCATATTGACGCTTCATATTGCAGGCAGTGTGCTCACAGCAGGATTCGCTTTCGCAGCAGCAACGAAAAAGCCCCAACAAAGCAGAGGATTACCTGATCCATTTACTGCTCTATCCGAATGGATACCGCACATATTTGTAAATCCGGGAGACCACATCTGCTCCGAATACATAGGCTATTTTGAACACAGAAAGAAAATGGACGACATCGGAATCGGAGCTATTGAGAGATTAGCAACTCAGAATTCATTCAGTGGACTTGTGAATTCATTTATGGGGAAAGAATCAGAGCCTCTCCATCTCATTCCTTCTGCAAATTTGAGCATAAATTTGAGTCCTTGTCAAGATTTTAAAGAAGCTCATGGAATTCATCAATGGTGGAGACCTGATTTGAATGTTCAGTCTAAGCTTTATAAGTACCAGTAGCTTTCGTGATTCGCCTTTTTGTGCACAGTAAATGGTAAAAACTAGTTATTTTTTCAGTTTATGATTGTTTTATATGTTTAAGAACATAAACCGCGTGGTTTAAAAGTTTGTAAATGCATGTTTGAAGTTTCGCTATTAGGAAAGATAGCGTTTGTGCATTAAATGACAAATAGAAGTTCTATATGTACATTGATTCGTACAATTGTCGTGTCTTTCTTCGAATGCTCAATGAACCGGAACTACTATAGAATTTCTGGATTGATTGTGCATTCTGGAGTTATAAGGACGCGACGCAAGCAAGAGGCTTTTACTTTCTAGCTAAGGTGTTATGTTATTTATACATATTATGGGATTAAAACATTATTTCTGTTCTGCCATAATCAAATTAGAGGTGAGAAAATGAGGATAAATCACTGTACTAGAACTAGTAAGAGCAGAGGTTAAACTCTCGTTTGCAACTATGACACCGTTTATTTACACTAGATTGTGAAGCGTGCAGATTGTAACCAACTTGACGTTGAAATCAAGTGTCTAGGCGAAGGCAGCCATGCACGAATGTCCCGCATGAAAATCATCTTTATGCATTTAATCAATTGATTGGTCCACGTGGTTAGTCGATTAGAGCTTCCATGATCATCTCTCAAATGGTGATGGTCGCAACACATGTATTAGTTTAGTGTCTCGTTTAGAAGATGTCACTAGTCGATTCTATTGTCACGTGTCTTAGCGTGGCTTTACTCAGACTAAACTGTAGTTATAAATCATACTATTAAGTTACCACTTTAAATGTACAAGAAAAGACAAGAAAACAGACAAAGTGAAGAGAAAAATGTGGACACGGTTTGGTTTTTATTACAAGTATAAGTGACAAGATTTAAGGGTCAAATAAAGCATACGGCCCGAATCCCTATAAAGTGGGAACACATAACTCATCATCTCTCACTCTTTTTGTCAAATTTTCACACACATCTCAGTAAATCTAGCACTCACTTTTTTTCTGCATTTTTGCAGTTCCTGCACTTATATTTTTATTTGTACTTTTTCTGTTCAATCTTCCAATTAGTAAATAAATACTCCTGCAACCATCCTATTCCTACAACCGTTTCATGTTCTTTATAGTTACCATTCCTCAAAAATAACCTTGCTTCAACGGAATTTTATCCGGCAAAACTCCCGATCTAGATGAGAAAACAATTAGCCACCAAAGGTGACGATAAGACTGAGAGCTGGGATCTCAAACAACATAAAGGTTCACATGGTTCACCGGCCAATACCAGCTAATGAGTGAACAATATTTCTTTGAAAGATGAATACTCTTGAAGAAGCACTAATTTAAGTGTAATGTACACAATTTTACTAATTTAAGCTCGACTTTTATAACATTACCAATTTAATCCTTGATTTATAATGCCGATCGTATTAAGTTCATGATTACCATGCAACAACATGCAAATCATCTCAATCGACTACATAAATATCACTTGTCAAATTACATTATTGAAATCTTTAATTGTAATTTTTTATAAACTCCGCCAAGCCTAAACTGATGCCATTATTTAGGATTAAGGTTTTTTTTATCACTCACTTGCTCTCTTCATATGACCTTTCCTCTTTGGAGCTCCTCACTACTTGCAACTTAATTAATCCCCCAATTAAAGAAAAAAAGTTCTCATCTTTAACAAACTACCTCCATCATGAATCAAAACCCAAATGCCCAAACGTTAGATTTTTAACCTTACAATAATCAAAAATTCAATTCCATTACATCAAAAGCTCAGAACTTTATGTTTAATCTCACTAAGAAATTCAAATTTTTTACACTTTCATCAACAAATTTGATGTTTTAAACTTCTACTTCCAACATTTTAACTCCATCTTCAACATCATTAACCAAAACCCATATGCCCAAACACTAGATTTCCATCTCAACTACAAAAAAAAAGCTCAAAACTTTCAAAAATGGCAGATCTTGAATCAATTTTTACACTTTAAAACCCTAATTTTAACCCCAAATTTAACAATGAAACCCTAATACAGATCCATCACTCACAGAAATAGCAACTCTACACCCAGATTTCGCCTCAACGTGATGAGTAAAAACCCGAAGAACCCGAATCCGACCCACCATATGAATCCTCGATTCAATCTCCATAGTGGGTCCGACCCGAAACCCGCCGGGAAACCCATTTCCGGCGAAATTGGGGCCCACATTGTCGCCGGAAAACCCATCACCGGCAGCTACATTGACGGCGGCGGCGGGGGATTTCGACAACGGGAAAGATTGGACGGAAAAGCTAGCGGCCATATACTGGGTCTGGCCGGAATCTACTTTTCCGGCGGGTATGAACATGAAGCCAACTTGGGATCCGGCGTACATGAGCTGAAGAGAGCTGTCGAAGTGAGAGAAAACGGCTCTGTTAGGGTTTTTAACGGAAACGTATTGGGAGAAGGTGAAGTTAACGGTGTTGTTGGAGATTGAGAATGAGGGAAGCTGGACGGAGTTGACGGAGATTCTGGGATCTTTGGGTTTAAAGACGGTGAAGAAGACGATGAGGATGATGATGATGATGAAGATTAGGAAGATTGATGCTACTATGCAAGATGCTAGATTTGTACGGCCGGAGGGGCGTTTTGGGGGTTTGTTCATTTTTTTAGAGAGAGGAAGTTTGGGAGATTCTAGAGAGAGAAAGTGGTAAAAAAGAAGTGGATAATAATGGAGGATGAGTTTTGGAAGTGTTGTGGGAAAAAGGTGGGAGGAGGAGGAGGAATGAAGGAAGTGAAAGTTAAGTGAAATTAGAGGGAAAAAAGTTTTGGTTTTGTGTTTTCTTTTTGTTTTATTTGGTACACTTGATACTATGTTAGTTCTAAGCCAAATTAAACTATCCTTACTACGATAAATTATTAGATGGTTCGGGTCTTTAGTTGATGACATTTTGTTGGATCTTTAACACATCATTAACTAAAGTTAGAGGATCTGGACCTTGTAATAAATTGCATGTTACCACGTTACTGTTAAGTGTACTACTAGTTGGGTCGTCGAGGAGTTTGAAGATTACTCGAGGATTAGTCATGAAACTGATTAGGAATAAGTTGGATTTTAAGCTTTTACGTGTTTAAGTTAACTCAAATTAAATACTAAACTTTGAACATCTAAACAGAGATCTAAACTGTTAGACAAACTTCATTTACAACAATAATTTTTACAAAAATATACTTAGAAAAAAAAGATGTGATTTTTGACATATAACATGACTTCTTAATATATGTTTATGTCTCTTAATTTTCCACATGAAAGAGCCGAGAGTCCTCCATTATTATATATATATATCAATTTGATCAATATTCATCTTTAGATTGCATAATATGAGTTTTGATATATAAAGCACATGTTTGTATATTACATGGTTGTAATTTACAAATTCTCTCAAAAAAAATAAAATTTACAAATAGAAAACTATAATAATCTTTCCTTAGTTGATGTTTGATTTTTTTTCGTAAGGCATCCATAATATTTAGTAGTTTTTTAATATATAAAAACCTCGAATTGAAAAATACAATGTACTAGTCCAGTATGATGGACTATAACCAATAGTTAGTTCTCTTAGCTTGGTTTAGTTGATCCATACGAAAAGATAGCGTGTTTATTTCTAATCGAGTTCGAATTAGTCGGATCCATCCAAACATTGATCTAATGTATGAGGTAAAAAATTTATCAAAAAAAAATGTATGAGGTAAAAAGGGAATTAGTTACATAAGAAGTTAAATTTGATAAAAAAAATAAAATAAAATGTTATTGTAAATCACTTTTGAATATGATTAATTTGAGGTACATCATACATGGACTTTGTGTTGCCAAGAAATTTATGGAAGTGGGGCTCTTTTGGCTCTAGCTAGAGTTCCTAGCCGAAAGTGAAACTAAAATGGGCCTACGTGAGCATACTTGCAAAAGAAGGATTTGATTTATTTATTCTTTTAAGTATTTGAAATTGATTTATTAATTTCTTTATGGCAATTGTATTATAATATTGTAGTATGTTTTTTTTTTATTTCAAGCATATTGTATTACGTTATATATATATATATATATATATATATAGGTTCATGTGAGACAAAATCATTATGGAGAAACTTTTTTTAGTGTGAGACAATTAAAAAGTGGTGGCAATTTTGAAATTTTAAAAACATGGAGGGACATTATTGAGGTGATGTCATTGCTGATGTCACATCTGGAGAAAGAAAAAGTTTTTATTATTTTATTTAAAATGCATTTTTCCGCTCTTTCCGAACTCATTTTTCAAAAAAAATTATACCACTGAACTCATATTAATTAGGCGGTCATTTTGAGATCCATTGTTGTTATTTATAGACGATTTTTATTTTTTTTTTATTTTTGTTCCAAGTCGGATACTTGGTTGTTCCAACAGAATACTACATTTGTTCCACCAGACAACTCCAATTGTTCCAGCAAAATATTTTCATTATTTTTTTAAATGCACTCTGGGAGTGTAAAAAAATGTAGTATTCTGTTGGAACAATTAGAGTAGTCCGGTTGAACAATTATAAAAAAATAAAAAAAATAAAAATCGTCTATAAATAACAAAAATGGATCTCAAAATGACCACCTAATTAATACGAGTTTATTGGTATAATTTTTTTTGAAAAATGAGTTCGGAAAGAGCGGGAAAATGCATTTTATATAAAATAATTAAAACTATTTCTCTTTCCAGCGGTGACATCAGCGCTGACATCACCTCCTCTTCCTTCCCTTCAATTCACGCATGAGGGGTGTTCATTTAATTACAAGTTTGCCACCTTCCCCTATTGAATTACAAAAATACCCCTTGTCTCATCATAAAAACTAGTCTCATCCTAAACCTTTGTCTCATTTGAACTTGACTCTATATATATATATATATAGAAAAAGGATCAGGTGAGAACACCTAGTATATGTGAGAACATTTTATATGTGAGAACACCTTCAAAACTACGTAGTTTTATTAAAAATAGAGGGTTAAAAGGGGAATTTGTCATTCTTTTTAAATGACACGTATGGGATAATAGGAGCAGGAGAGAGAAATTAGTACTTTTTTAATTATTGTATATTTCATTTTGTTTAAATAAATTTTCCCGACTTTCACGAACTCCGATCTTAACTTTTCTTATATCGTTGGCTTTGTTTTTTCGAGACGTTTATTTTGAGTACCATTGTTGTTAGGTAAAGTCGATGTTTTAACATTTTGAACATAATTGTTATAATTTTGAGCATAAGTGTAACTGTAGCAAACCTGTTTATATTTCAATGCTTATGTTCAAAAATATACTTCACACGTTCAAAAACGTTAAACTTATTTTCAAAATAATAACACACATGTTTAAAAACTAAAAATTAAAGTTCAGCAGTAGTTTCAAAAATATACCTCACATGTTCAAAATTTCAAAAGCTCGTTTTTACCTAAGCATCATGGATCTTAAAATGAACATCTAGTCGACACGAGTTTAATGATATAAAAAAATTTTGAAATCGGAGTTCGAAAAACTCGGGAAAATGATTTTAAATAAAAAAAAGTTAAATTTTTACTCATCACTAGGGATGGCAATGGGTACCCAACCCGTGGGTACCCGGCACTATCCGCCCCTAATGGGTTTACCCATACCCGGTTTAAAAGGGTATGGGACAGGGATGGGATTTAAAACACTACCCGTGACGGGTACGGGACGGGTATGGGATTACCCCCTAGGGTACCCGGTACCCGTTACCCGTGATATATTTGAGGGTAATGGGTATCCGTACCCGTCCCGTCTCATTAAAAAATATACATAATATATAAATATATATATAACTCAATAAAATTTGTTTAGGTTTATAAAAGGCCCATTATTTGGTTCAGCACATTGCAAATAAATCCATCATTAAATGATTTGGGATTATTTTTAAATTTATGTATGGATTAGATGTTTTTAAAAAAATAATAATATAGTTAGCTATATTATGCATGAACGGATATGGATACCCGTGGGTACCCGCTATTAACACGGGTAAGGGTATGGGATTGCAAAAGTGTACCCGTTAGGGTATGGGACGGGTACGGGAAATGCCAATATTAATGGGTACGGGTATGGGAAGGGCACTACCCGCGGGTACCCTACCCGTTGCCATCCCTACTCATCACCAACACATTCTCTCTCCTTTATCTCCTACGCAACATAATAAAAGGGACAAATTTCCCTTTTGGTCCTATCTCATTATTAAAACTACGTAGTTTTAAAGGTGTTCTCACATATAAAAGTGTTCTTACATATGAAGGTGTTTTCACCTGATCACTCCCCTATATATATATATATATATATATATATATATATATATATATATATATATATATTTAAAGAAATAGTATTACTTTTACTAGAAAACCATGCTCAAATTATTAGAAAGTTCCATAACGAAGGGTGTATTTTGGAGGTTCTCACATCGTATAGGATACACTTTAAAAAAACAATGTATTATAATATTAAGCAATATTACCAAACATCTGTAAATAAGAGATTTTGAAGAAATCGTTATATTTTCAACTCTAAAAGAAGGGATAGAAATAAAAATGATCCGTCATAAAAAAGTACACAATAATTATACTTTTACACGTATTCATTTGATTACCGTTTCCATTTTCTTTGCAAAATTAGAAACTTTGACATTAAAAATCTGACAAGTGAGCCTAATGACAACCTTTTCTTAGGTACTCCGGTCCGTATCAGATGAGCATTTTGAGATGCAAATTATCTATGTTTTTTTTGCCAAAAAGAATGAAATGTTGAAGATAATTCATAATTCATTTGTAATTACTTCATAATTTCCCTTTTTATACGTCCCTTATTGTAGAAATTTTAGGTTATTTACACAAGTCTTTTCTCTGATATTATATAAAAATAACATAATATTATTATTATTGTCATTTACTTCATTAAGATAAAAACACAAGGGTCATATATAGTTTTTTAGTGGCACTAGAAGACCTAAAATTCTCTCACCTAATAATAATTCTCCTCCTCCCAATGTCAATTTAGCCTCTCCAAACTATGTATATTTACATAAAAAAAAAACCCAAATATTTAAAGTACATACAATCTAGTATTACAACAAATTATTATTTGTGTTTACAAAGTTGGTTCTGATCATCTCATCATATCAGTTCAAAAACCCCAAATTTAGGATTGACAGAAGCCAACTTAGACAGTCAAAAGAAAATTTTACGATCTCCACGGCTACACGTACATTAAGCCATCGAGTTGTACACACATACGTACCAACATACATACATACATACGTACTCGTAAATTACATAGTCCATCTAAAAATGGACTCAAAATTCACTTTACATACAATTAACTATGATTATTTATCATATGAAAATTATTTAATGAGCTCCCTTTGAGCCTCCGGAACCCGAAACGGGTTACTTTGCTAACTTGTCGAGCCGGGAGTCCATGATTTGAGAGACGGTTTCAAGAAATGTTGTTTCACTCATGCCGGGAAGCAGGGAATCCATGGTTTCATTAATGATCTCCTCAATGATGGATTCCTTAGTTAGTGTTTCTCTGCACATTATGCTTCCAATAGTGAATGGAGTGAGCCCTTTGTTTACCCCTTTCTTTAGAAGCATTGTGGAGATGCGAAGTGTGCGAGCGGACTCGAGAGGGATGTCCCACCCGTGGTGTTTCAGAAGAGCAATATCTTGCTCTGCGTCTAGTGAATTTACATAGTCAATGACCTCAGCGGAGTAAGGCTGGCGAGCCTGTGGCCAGTAGAGCCACTCGAATGTGCAATCTTCGAACTGCAGAAAAATTTCTGGTTAGCAATGATGTTCATACTGAAAACTAGAAGGACAACAACACAAATGTGCAAAATGAAAATGAATAGTTGAATGAGATAAAGGTACTGACTTTTTCAGGTAAGCAATATCCATGATCAATTGGAATAAGCACAGTCCGGCCATCCTGGCCTTTGCCGATCAATATATTCCCACCGTGTCTATCCGCATTGGCCAATCTTATATCCAGCACACTGATCTTGTGCACCGCCTCCACGGGGAAAGACCCTGGACCTATCTCGTCGCAACTTCCCTCGTTCTTCATAAACATTTGCAAAGATCCAATCTTGGCATTTTCTGATGCATGTGCATATCCGTCTGGATAATTAAAAGCTTCATTCAAGCATTGAACAAGTATAGTAGGGGGTACACCAGCGAACCCAATAACCTCACCGCTCAATCCCTTTCGTTGACCGCTTGCTGGATGGTCCAATAAATAAGCTGCAACTTCCCTGACTGCTCCTCCTCCAACCCGTGTTCCCTTCTTCAGCCCCTCGCCATTTGTCGAGACAGGTAGTCCCTGAGGATTATGTACAGCCATTGGCTCCTCATCAATAGGCTTGAAAACCGAAACAAATTCCTGACCTAACGGATCTTGCATCAAATAAGTACCTCCTGTCCCATCAGATGAACGAATAGGCGGCTTTCCACCCTCCAGTCCATCCAATGTTCGCGTAACCATATTCAAAATAGCCGGACTCAATCTGATCTTAGGATTAACAATAACAGGTTGTAACTGGATAGGTTGATCATCCCCAGACAGAACCTGAACATCTTCGGATTGATTCGGTCCTTCTAAAACTCTCTCCGTACTCTCATTCGAACCTGCTGTAAAGACAGAAATCTCGAGATCCTTCTCACAAGGAATGGCCCGAACCCGAGCGGATTTTTGGACCAATAAATGAATAGAAGCATCCTGACCGCCACAAATATCACCAACAAGCTTTTGATCATCTAACTTTTTCCCATTATAGAAAATCTCCTGTTCCTCAACATCAACAAAACCTTGCCCTTCTTTGTAAATCCGTTTCTTCAAATACCCAACATTTCTAGACCTATCCACGTGGAACACGAATTCGCGCCCAAACGTGGTCCTAACAGTGATAAGCAAAAGGTCAGATAGCTTCAGAACCAAATGCAGAACCTTGCCATTAGTAACACCATAATCCTTAACCCGGGTATCATTTCTCGCCAATTCCCTGCCCCCGAAAACAAGCTTTTGGTTCTTCACTAACAACCCTTTACAAGTCTGGATCCTCAGCTTCACTGATGCTATAGAATCCATCTCCAAAACCCTCATCGGAATTAAAGAACCCGCAACACTCAGATAAATCAAGATCGACGAATCTTCAAATGCAGGTCCCTGATTGCTGCTATTGTTGCAATAAAAACTACGAAAAAATGTCGATTCTTTATGAATCGAGCTAATAGCAACCTCGACAGCGGACATTCTCTCTCGCTCCCTTTCTCTCTCGCTCTATCTATCAACAAATTTGACTCCAAAATGGTGATATGATTATGCAATTATACAATCATACAAAACCCTCTTTCAGCCCCAAAATTCGAATCTAAAACCAGCAAAAAAATGAGATTCTCAACAGCTAAAACCCGAAATGAGACAAAAAAATTCGCCTTTTCAATCCGGGTTTCTACAGATAAACAAGAACCCAAATGGGAATAAATTGTAATCCTCTGCAAACTGATCTAAAAGAACCCGAAAACGGAGGAAAAATTTCGCCTTTTTGAATCCGGGATGGATAAAGAAGAATCCTAATGGGAATAGATTGTAATTCTCAAGAAATATGAGAAAAACAAAATAAACCCAGAAGCTGAATCTAGGAAAAGAATATTTGGGGATTCTTTTCAGCTTCTGGGTTTATCAAACAGATGCATTTACAGAGAGCACTTTAAATATTTGGGTATAGAATCAAAAAATAAACTAAAAATAAGGTAAAAATAAATAAAGGGTCACCAATAAATGAGGGAGGAGAGATTGGATTCTCACCGGAAAGGAAGAATCAAAGGAAAATGAAATTCAAATGGGGTTTAAATAAATTCAAATTCAAATTTGGGGTTACCAGAGGCGGTAGTTGGCCGGAAAAGCTAGATTTGGTCTCCGATTTGGATGGGAATAGGAAGCTAAATTTGGGGTTTTAAGATTGATTGTTCGCCGGAGATTGTTTTTACAGGTGGGAAAACAGAGGGGGTTGAATTCTGACCGTTGCAATTTTATAGTTGGTTTTTCAAGTTTGACCCAACGTCTTTAGATGGAGACTTTTTCTCACCGTTAAGTATACCGTTTGTTTGGTAGTTGTTTCAAATGAAAAATATTAAAATAAAATGTCTATTTTTTTTTTTGATAGCAAAATGTCTAATTTTTTAGTTGGAAAGAACTTTCTTATATTGTTAACGAATATTTTTAACAATATTTCATTTAAATTGTAATATATATTCTAAGGATAAAGTGGGTACAACATAATTCTTAGTAGGGTTTTCAGGTAGTTGAATAGGTGCGTTGGGCTTCACTAGAGAGGTAGCATACTCTTTCTAATAAACGCTCTAAAGATTAAGTTAATATGGGTCTAGAGAGAGAGAGAGAGTAATGGTTAGTTTGTCTATATTTATCAAGCTTGAATATTTATAGGCAATGAGCGTGCTCTAGCTCTGAGACCGTAGTGATCCTGAGAAGACATGTGTTGGTGCTTCATGACTTTGGAACCATACACTGCCAGGCTCCAATCCATTCAGACATGGTATGCTTGGCGATTTCAATGTCGTTAAGTATGTGGAGAATTTTCCCGTAACGAAGTGATGATAGTATCGAATCTCTTTTTGAAGTTCATCAGATCTGTTTATCTTTGTTAGAAGTTTGATGTCATAGTCAGTATGACATTCTAAGAGTGCGTTTGTTCTTAGAGAGAGAACTTAATAAACTCCATTGAAAGAAAGGAGGGCGTTATTTTTAAGGTGTAGCGCGATAGTTGGTAGGTCCCACCTAGAAACTGTCTGCTTCTCGAGTTATCATGTTATATTCTTGATGGAAAGGTCAACTTGTCATGGCGGGATAAGGAAAGACTCTTCTAATACTACGTATAACGTGGCACGATGATGAGCTTGTCTTAAGATGAATCGTGGATTTTGTAACTCGCATTCCTCATCATATACTTTTAAGATTAATATTTTCAATTTTTCATTGTTTTCTTATTTGTTATACTAAGGTATTTGTTAGACTTATAGATTTGTTAAACGGATAACAGAATCAAGGTTAGTCCTCCAAATGCTTTATGATGAGCTAGCAAAGAGAGCATTGTTAATTTATTATTTCTATATAATGTCATAGCTTATCAATTAAAGACTAGGAAGGTCGAAATTTAAGATAACACCAACTATTGAATATTATCAATCTGTTAATACAAGTTTAAAGACTATGAAGACATTCTATAGTTCTTGGATATTTGGTTCGAAAATTAAAGGTTTTATATAGTTATCGGCTCTAAAATAGTTTGAATATAAATTAATATATTTAAACTCGAAATTATACTAAAATTGTTAGATGTTTTCGTCCTAACATGTGCAAAACACATGATAAGAATTTAGAACGAAAATTATATGCCATCAACGTTTTACACGTAATTTTGAACAATAACATATATGTGGTGCAAAAACACAAGGAAATAACTAAATTCAAGATAGAAGATATAACTTTGTTATCCGAAATTAATTCCATAGAATTACTCTTGATAAACATTAAGGGAAGCATTTTCATATTTTATCCTTATTATTATTGTTTAATGCTAATTTTGGGACTTTAACTATTGGGACAAATGGACATGATTATAGCCGTTAAAATAGAAATGGGTCTCAAATCCTTATTACAAATCTGTGAAAGTACTCAGGTTTTTGTCCTTCACATGCTACAAATTATGATTCTTAAACATTAATTTACTTCAAAATATAAACATAATTTTTTTTAAGGATGTGAAGGATTTAGAAATATTTTATTCTCCAACACCAAAATTTCGTTTGTTACAATTTTTCTTTTTTTGAAGGACTTATCTTTTCTTAAGAAAACCTTATGTTATGTATAATATGATAATGTAGAGTAATGTGATTGTGCCCATACATGAAACATACATTGAGAATTACAATGTTCTTTTCCTTTTTTAATTGACGAGAAATACAATGTATTGAGATTGGCTTTATTGTGAAAACAATTAAAAGAAAAATATTTAACCAAGGATAATAGGATTTTATTATATATTTTGTTTTCTTTTTATTAAAAAAAGACACGTTTGGGTGTCCAAAAATTAGGAAACTGAATTATGATTTTTGATTAATTGTGCAAGAAAAGGGAATTGGAGTCTTGGACCTTAAGCATCTGTTATTATTCCCTTTTTTTCCCTATGGTGGCTACATTATTTGAGATTATTTATGGATTTAATGTTCAAAGATATCGTATTATATTAACTAATAATTAAATTACTTTATTAAAAAATAAATATAAAAAGTACTTAGGTCCTATTTTTTTTGGCTGAATTGAAATTACTGGACTGGACTCAAATTGTTGAACTAAACTAAAATTGTTGAACTGAACTGAAATTTCTTAACTGAATGGCTAAACTGAACTGAAATTGCTTAATAGAACTGAAATTGCTGAACTGAACTGAAATTGCTGAAATGTGCTAAATATAAGTAAAAAAAAAATCCTTATTATACATAGATAAAGTTAACAATACAACTCCCTCCGTTTATTTTATGTTGGTCGATTTTGGACTATAAAATTTTCAATAAGTTCGGTAAACTAAAAAAAATTCTATTATTCTCTAAGTTTAGAATGTCAATATATTTTTTTACGAAGTTAGTTAGCGTGCGAGGTAATTAAGCTTTTTTTAATACAAGGAGCAGTGACTATAAAATATTGTTTATTTTTTTTTTAAGTAGTTTAATATATATAAGCTTATTATGTGGTTACTTTGAAGTAAATATTGTTTTAATTATTTTATCATTAGATTTACTAAAACATAATATTATTATAGAGTAATGATTACTTCAAAAGTAACCATAGTATACACCCTGATACATAATAAATATGCGTCTCTACGAGAAATAATTGACATTTTTCGTACTAAGGAGATGAAACTCGGTTGAGATGTTTGGCGTTTGTTCGTATTAACTTTTCATTTTATTAGATTTACATTTTCCTTACTTTTTCTTTTACAAATCCAAGAGTACAAATTTGTGATTGTTTCAATTCACATATGACACATACCTCTGAGAATGAGATTGCTAGCTTATTTAAACTTTTTTTGACGAAACTAAGTTTCTTTCAATTTGGAAATTTTAAATTATATTCCTATTCCTACTCAAAATTTATCAAAAGAAAAAAAACACTGGGTCATCAAAAACATTACTTTTTGGGGAATATGAGTCGAAGCAATAACAAGAATATTTCTAGTGGAACATCTTTCACAATCCCTGGGGAGATAGTTCACTAATAGACCGACAAAAGTGATGACTTATCAAAACTGACGCTTGATTAAGAGACGAGCTTTTGTCACTTCAACACAACAATATGGTATACATATTCTTTACTAATTAGATTAATGCTTAATACATCAATTATTTCTTCAACTTGGCCTAAAAGACAGTTTGACTTCCTGAGTTTACGTATTGTGTTATTAACTCCTTAAACTTGTTTAAAGTTATCTATAGAATTTTGGATTGATTTAAAATGATCTATTCGCCTCAAACTTGTTTACATTGATATCTCTCGTTCTTTAAACTTAGATAAAGCAGTATATTTTTCAATTTAACAAAACGCACTCTTATTATGACATATAAATTTAAAGAGTTAAATATGTCATTTGCAGCAAGTTCACGAAAATAACAAAAAAGTATATAATTTATAAAGTCAATATACTTTTAAGACCAAATTCAAAGGATTCTTGATTAATTTAACCTTAAAAAATACATTAACTTTAATGACTGAAATTCACTTAATAAACAGTCCTGTAATTTTTCTATTATAATCTTTAGATATTGGTGTATATCATATGCAAGTACCTTCTAGAATAATTTCAATACATTATGAAACACACATGGCTTAATAATTTTTTTTTTTACAGAAACAAATACATAAAATTAGCATAAAAATACTTCTTCATAAAGTATACAAGATTTATGCAGGGACACGTGTCAACATCTACATGGTTATGATGCAACTCCGCTCCCTTGAGAGCCGTTGGTGCTTAGTGCAGTGTGTAGATTCTCATACCGTTGGTGCTGACGTGTACTTGTCTTTTTCCTTTTTCTTTCTAACAAATTCAAACAATATGGGCCGTATTTCGGCTTTTAAGGCCATCATATTATGCCAACCCATGCTTAAGTTCATACAGATGTCAAGAATGAGCGAACGTGTTGTCGTTGATGTCACAAGAAATTCTATTATAAACCGAATGTAGTGAAAACATAATAATTTTACTCTCTTTGATTTTGACACTAAACATTTTTCGTTGAGATATATCTCATTTATCTATTTATCGAATTTGTTATATTCGGGGCATAATAAACTTTCTCAGTATCAAAATTTACCGTGGTTACTAAAGTTAAGTAGTTACGCTCTTTGTACAATGTAATAATTCAGTTGGATTTATTTTTACATAAGAAAAACCTTAAATATAGTTTTATTGTTGTGATAGTGATTTTGCATATCGGATTCAACTGCTACAAAAGAACAAACCAATATTGATTAAAGTTAAATGAACAAAACATGAAAGTTAAAAGGAACGTGTTTTGTCGAAACGAAATCATCTGATCACGTGTAGAAATAAGAGATGTAGTTATTTCTCGCAGTGTGAAATTTCATGAAGATGTGTATCCTTATAGTTCCAAACAAGTTTTTGATCCTATTAGTAAGGATAAAATTTGAGATGATACTGTTGTTGTGAGTTCACAAACCCTGCTTCCCAGTACACAAAATATCTTACCACAACCATCAATGAATAATAATGTTGAAATGGATACATCACAAAGCGTTATATGAAATAAAACATCCACAGGTTGACACTACCGCTATAAAGTCTACAAGACAACGAAATCAGCCTAGATATCTACAGAATTATCATTGTGCTATTGCTGAAACTTCTCATATTTCCACGATGATATTGAAAAATCTATATAGCATCCTTTATCTTCTGTACTTGTGATAATTTAGTTTGTGCATGTTTAGTTTGTGAAGATTAAATTTAACTTAGAAAGAAACCAAATATGCTGAATGCTTACAGAAAAGAGGCGACATTGGTGTTTTCATACTTCCAGTTCTAGTGCACGTTTGGTTACGAGAAAACATGGCAATCAATCAATCTTTGGGTCATCTTAGGCACCTAATCTTCGACATTGTATTTTCTGTGCATGTTTGGTTTGTGAAGATTGAATTCAATTTTGTAATATGATATCTCAATCGATACATTACAATGTCTATACCAAAGAATTTAACTTAGAAACAAAACAAATATGCCAACTTTGTGACTGTTGTTCATTCTTATAGGGTCATCTTGATATCTCTCTCAATTACGGATCATTTTTTCGTGACTGTAATTGTCACTTTTTTTCAGTATTTTCTCAAGTTAATGTTTGCTTGGTTTCTTCAATCAGCTTTGCATCTTGGATATCTGGTCAATGTGGACCCCATATTTTCCGGAGATTATGACCTAGTAATCTTTTTCACCGAGTTTCGTGTTTTTGATCATCCGTGTTATACATATGTATATAGAATAATGATGTTCTATCTCTTCTTTTTTCAGTGTGGCATATTTGCCCCAAATGTGGATCGTTTTTTCGATAACCTCCTGACTTTCGTCATCCATTTAGGTGAGGAAAATAAGATTGACAACTATTATTATCTCAACAACATAGAGTTCAACAAGACAGTTCTCCTAAAGTTGTCCCCGATAAACGAATCATCGGGTGCTCAAGATTTGTACCTCCCTTGGCGTTTTCTAGCTTATAAGATCAGACTTGAAATTATTGTAAGTACACACTTAAAGTGTGAACAAATTATGTGATGATATCCATGTCTTGTTTGTTGCGTGTTCCCTCTGATCTTATAGGGTTTGTTAATTCCTTCAATCAGAATGCGTTGTGAATTGGTCGTTTAACCTTTTGTTTTCTAATCTTATTTGGTGCAGAAATTGCCAATGGATGTGTACAACGGGGTTGTCGCATGCATCAACCCGGTAGATTGCGATCCTTACTATATATGGGAGGAGTGTCACAAGAACTATTACGACTGGACATTGGAGTTTACATTAGAACTTCGATACGTCGTTGATTATTTGGTTCGTCACCTGGCTAATGCAAAACTTACTGGTTGTGACATCAATCGAGATACTATGAGTTCGTTAATTCATAGTCGCATGATAATCCATGGCAACATTCAAATGGCATGATTTATCCATCACTTTTCTTCGTATTTATGTAGTTTTCAGTCCTTCAAGTCAAACATTTTGTAGATATGAAGAATATGTGCTAAACGAGAAATGATAGAGTGCCCACCTTGTTCAACTTGTGCTTACATATATACCTAAATGGAATTTGGTAAAATGTACCATATAAATTCTTAAACGCTGTAGAAAGAGTTTATGTTGTGTAAATTCTTAAACGTTGTAGAAAGACTTTATGTTGTAGACAATTTTTGAAACGTAATGTCTTTCTTCTTGAAAATAAAGAGAAAAGGAAAAGAATTCATTTGTATTAAAATATATCGGAATTTTCATTTGTATTAAAATATGTCGGAATTTAATTGATTGGGGACATGTGATTTAAAAAATATATATAAAAGACTACGCCTTCATATTGTACATACAATCTATAGTTAAAAGAGACCTAATCAAGAGCTGATCAGACAAAGACCTATCATTAATCAACAGCTGATCAGAAAAATTAATCCATGATTGTGAAGGATATTGTGTATTTTAAAATTAAACACTCACATGCGCAATAATAGTTACTACAATAAATCAGAAAATATAAAGTCTTGTACTTTTAAAGTCTTAAGTCTTTAGACGCTCGGCCCGGTGAACTTTCCTAGCGCCAGACTAGGTGGTCGAAAATAGGGCTGGGTATGGATCCATGCGTTTCAATTTTGGATCAAATATTAATGGAAAAATATTCACATTTGTAAGTGTTTTCGACCAAATTGGACCGAATTCAGTCAAACCAAATCAATATCATAGTTAAATTCAACGTCATTTTACTCAAATATTTGATCAAAAGGAATAAATTTAGTATCCAATTATTATTTATTCAATTTTATTAGTTTAGAATTGTGTAGAGTATCAACCTTTTAGTCCAGACATGAGATTTTATCTGTTCCCCCATTATAATTAGTTTATTTTGATACGAATTAATAGAATTTTAATGTGAAATCTTTTAATGAATTAATTTGTATTTTGATAGCTAGACGGAGATTCAACAGTATCTTATTTCTCAACCAAAAGAAGAAAAATCCTCTCAAATATTTTATAAAAGAAAATCTTTATTTCCAAAGTCGGTGACATCTCCCACTATAAATGGTATAGGCAATGGTTAATATCATTTTGAAAAATGTAAGTTTACAGAAAGTTGTTTACATCCAATACGGTTTCTCAAATTATATATTATTAGAAATAAAGTTGTGAAATCGTTCCATTAATGGAAGTTCGTGAACAAATATGGTGAAAGATAAATGGAATCATAATTTTTTAATTTTATCTCTACATATAAGTTCCTGCACGATCTACCCCTATCATTTCAAAAAAAATAAGTGTTTTAAACTTTGCATGTTTTGTTCATTTAATTTTAATCATAATTGTTAGTATCGCATATGCAAATCACAGAAATCCGAGTGTTATTTTTGAATGTTAGGTGGCAAAGCATTTTATAGGTATATTTAGTTTCAATTTATATTTTTTTGTGTTATTAATTAATTAATAAGGTGAATCTTGATTCTTCAATCAAACTGGGATGAACCGAATTTCAGTGTTCAGAGGATTCATCTCGTTGATGACCTTTCTAATTTCTCTTGTTTTATAGCAAGTTGTTTTCACATTTTTTTTTGCTGTATTTAGAAATTTCTTTATTATTAAATTTAGTAACTACATTTGGAGAGATTTTAGTATACTCCTAAAGGTATTTCAAACCAATTAATGGTTGACATATGTTACATGAACCAATAAGATTTGTCAAACGTGTAATTAATTAAAAAATTTATTTTTAGTTAATAATTTATATAAAATTCTGGACCCTAAAATAAAAACTCTAGACTCTAAAAACTAAACCCTACACTCTAATCATCGACCCTAGATACTAACATATGGACGTGTCATCGAATTATTAGTGCGGAGTATCATGTCATCCGTACTCCAATAATAATTTACAATTTCTCCCACATTTGCGTTTAATGGACTCGATGAATGACAAATGGAATATACCTTAATTAAATATAGTAAAAGCCTAATATGGTTAGTTAAATATAATTTTTGATTGATTGGATAAATAGAGTTTTTGATGAGGCTAATTCTACTGTGATGATGTTGTGATGTTTGGGATCTTTAGGTTCTGTGCGTTTTTTGTTGGGCCGTGAATGGGCCATTCTCACGGTCCAACATATTAAAGCCCAAGTTGTTGAAACCGCTACAAAAGGGTATTTTAGACCTTTCAGGTACTCAAACCTCCAATTTCAGTTATCTCCCGCCATTTTCCTTCATCTTTCATTCTGAGCTCTGAAAAAATCAACATCAATGGCGAAAAATCTTCTCCCGATATTTCTCTTGATTCTCGTCTCGTCCGTTTTCTCCCGATCAATTTCTCTTTCGGTCCCTCAAGATTTAACCAATTTCTCCCAAAACATTATCTTTCATGATACCCCCACTCCTTCACCTTCTCATTCTCATTCGCCGGAATCTCCTCCTCCGTCGCCGGAAATTCATCATCCGTCTCCGTTAACCAGTCCTCTTGTCTCGGCTCTCTTTGTGATTGGAGATTCCTCTGTTGATTGCGGGACTAACAACTTTCTTGGTACTTTTGCTCGTGCTGATCGTCCGCCTTACGGGAGAGATTTCGATACCCATCAGGCTACTGGACGGTTTTCTAACGGAAGAATCCCAGTTGATTATTTGGGTATTTCTTGAATTCTTGATTCAATTGGGTTGTTTTAAATATGTCAATCTTTGATGATTTCTTGAGATTTTCCCCTGAAAAATCTTGAATTTGGGGATAGCGAGCAAAAGATCGGGAATTGTGGTGTTTTCGTAAAGAAAGATAGAAGTTTTCGCTTGAGTCTGTGTATTTGTAGCTCTAGTGCCTGTTAAACTACTGAGAAAATGCCCCAATCGGTGAAAGAAAGTCTTACAGTCTTTCAATCTCTGCTCGTTTCTTTGGTTTATCTCGGATACGAAAATAGAGATATGCTTGTTTCTTTGGTTTATCTCGGATACGAAAATAGAGATATGCTCGGTACATTGGGTTTTTTTTATACAAAAAGATCACTCGAGTCTGCATATGGCGCAAAAACAGTATCCGGGTCGTTTTAACCTCTCAAGTTTTGATCTTTCCTTTGTTTTCCTTGGACATGAAAACGAGATTTTTTGATTTTGGGTATTTTCTGTAGTTAATTCTAATCTGTTTGATCTCTCGAATCAGCATTGCGACTTGGGCTTCCGTTTGTGCCTAGCTATCTTGGACAGATGGGGACTGTTGAAGATATGATTCATGGAGTAAACTATGCATCTGCTGGTGCGGGAATAATATTCGAAAGTGGATCAGAACTGGTAAATAATACATCTATTTCCACTGCCCATTAGTGTTAGAAAGTGTCACTTTTGTGTTTTGAGTCAAAATCGTGTATGTTATATATATGCTTGATATGGATTCTATATGATATAAATGCTAGAAAATGATAATCGTGGATTGTCTCTTCAAATTAGCATTGTCGTGTAGAATCAACAGGACTATTAATGGAATCTTATAGAAGTGATAATCGTGCCAACCGTGTTTTCATTTTTATTGTTGTTTTGATCGTAGTAGGATGTTATTTCGGGTGTCAATCCGAACTGGTCTATGTTATATATATATATATATATATATATATATATATATATATATATATATGCTGTCATTTCGAGATAATTCAATGGGGATATTATTGTTTTTTCTGTAGTAGGATGTCAATTCGGGTTTCAATCCAAACTGGTTTATGTTATATATATATATATGTGTGTGTGTGTGTGTGTGTGTGTGTGTGTATTCTATATGCTTATATATGATATAAATGCTACAAAAATGATATCGTTTTATCGTGTGAAACCCCCTAAATAACGGAATCCTATACGATATCTACTCTTCTTCATTTGGAGCTTTACATGGCGATGTTTACAGGGTCAAAGAATCTCCTTCTCTCAGCAAATTCAGCAGTTCTCGGATACTATGCAGTCATTCATTATCAATTTAGGCGAGGAGGCTGCCATTGATCACATCTCCAACTCCGTCTTCTACATTTCAATAGGAGTCAATGACTACATTCATTACTATCTCAGAAACCAATCTGGTGTTCAGGATCTCTACCTTCCCTGGAGTTTCAGCCAGTTCTTGGCATCTGCAATCAGGCATGAAATCATGGTAAACTCTTTTACACCCGAATACTAGTTAGATTACTAAATCGATTAGTGTTGAACTGAACCGGACAAGTATCATACTCGAACATTAGTTGGATTACTAATCGATTAATGCTGAAACTGAACCGGACAAGTATGATACCCGAATATTAGTTGCATTACAAATTGATGACCAACCAAAATTATTATACTGTAGCAAAATCAGTAGCTTGATAACTGATAACTAAACTGCGAATTCATTGGATCCTGAAACGCTGTGAATATTTTCTATAATTGCAGAATCTGCACGAACTGAGCGTGAAGAAAATGGTGGTGATGGGGCTGGCACCGATAGGATGTGCTCCTCACTCTCTATGGAGGTACAAGAGCAAGTATGGAGAGTGTGTAAGAGAGATTAATGACATGATCTTGGAGTACAATTTCTACATGAGATACATGATTGAAGAGCTCGTTCAGGAACTTCCGGATGTAAAACTAACGTTCTGTGACATGTATCAAGGCTCCATGGATATTCTAAAGAACCATCACCAATACGGTAAGGAAAAAAAGGAAAACATAATTCAAGTCCCATCATCCGGTTTCTGAAAGTTGTGTTTTGTTGATTTAGTCTGTGTTGATTTGTGAACTAACAATGTGTTCTTTTGCCTAATCTCTACCTAAAATGTTGAGAAAAAATGCATTACCAGGTTCCTGAACTTTTTCGTGTTACCTAATAACGTGTTTTTATCGAATCTCTACCCAGAGGCTGAGACAAAGCACAATATTAAATTCGTGTACTTCGGTGTTTTGTTGATTTATCCCTATTAGGTCTGTTAATAATGATTGTTGTCGAATATCTACTGGAAAAGTTGCGAAAAAAAAATGCGAGTTTTGTTGATTTAGTTCCTGAACTTTTCGAGTTTTTTTATATTCAGGTTCCTAAACTGTTTGTGTTTTCTGTGTTCATTGTTTAGAGACCTACCGGTGTGTTTCTGTTGAACCCCTATCACCTTTCTCGTTTCGAGCACACCCTTATATTTATATATCTACCTAAAAATGTTTAGATAAAATGCATTATCAGGTTTCCGGGAATTTCTTATATTGTTGAGTCTCTACCTAAAATGTTGAGGAAAAACAGATTATTGAGTCGTGAACTTTTCGCGTTCTATGGATTGAGCTCTTGTGAGATCGGATCACGTGCTCTTATATCTCATCTTTCGTTTCGAGCTCACTGGATACTTTACAATCTGCTGCAGGATTCAATGTGACTACCGATGCGTGCTGTGGATTAGGGAAGTACAAGGGTTGGATAATGTGCATAGCTCCGGAAATGGCCTGCAAAAATGCTTCAAGCCATATATGGTGGGATCAATACCATCCAACTGATGCTGTGAATTCCATTTTAGCAGACAATGTTTGGAACGGATCGCACACCACAATGTGTTATCCTATGAACTTGCAGGACATGGTTGCTTCCTAGCTCTTTGTTCCACGAAATCTCCGAAAAGACACTGCAAATATCAGTCCATTCTTTTGTTCATTGACACTATATAGTTCTGTTTAGCTGTCCCTTATAAGTAAGCATATGTCTTGATGTGTTTTTGTCGAATTCCGGCCTAAAAAGATGATACAAAACTGTTATAGTTTCCCAAACTGTTTGTGTTTTGTTGATTTAGCCATGTGGGATCGTGATCAAATAATGTTTTCTTGTAGAATTTCGGCGTAAAAGTTGATTGAAAATGCATCATTAGGTCCTGAACTTTTCGAGTTTTGTTCTAAAATCCCTAACTAAAACATTGAGATAAACACGTTCTTTTTGTAGTTTGTTGATCGGTCTCTTGCAAGACTTAATGAAGTGTTCTTTACTTCTTGTCGAATTTTTATATTTCGAATCGGTTTAATAATGTGAATATAAATCAATCAGAGTCGAAAGTGAATTAATCAATTCATAACATTATTTTGATTCTATTCAGCAATCACAATTCATAATTAGGGATTTCGATTTACAAGTTGAATCTCGATCCAATAACAATCCGAGTTGCACAATTTCTGTTAATGCATATACAACTCCTCTAAATTGCAATAAAACTCTTATTGAATCTATTTAGTCTTCATATTAAGAAAGTTAATTAATGTGTATATACACTTTGTATTAATTACTTAAATACTTCATACTTCATTCGGTCGATAATATATGTTGTTTAAAGTTGATGCACTAGAATCAACGAAACATGAAAAGTTCAGGAACTAGATAACCTGTTTTCCTCAACCGTTTAAGTTGAGATTCAACAAAATCACATTGGTACATAAGCTTAGAGGAGCCGAATCAACAAAACACGAAATATTCAGGAGCTTAATAATACGTAACACATTTTTCTCAAGGATTTGATAAAAGATGGACGAAAGAAAAACATAGTTCACATAAACAAGAGAATGAGGAAGTAATTAAGCTCTTCGATCATGTATTAGTGTTAGAAATTATACTCCAAAATCATGCGATTAATTAAAATAATTACTAATATATTATATTAATGTTTTAGATTAATTAATGGCATGATTTTGGAGTACAATTACTAACAAAACACAAAAAGTTGAGATTCTTGATTGATGCATGGATTATAATGAACCAGATGATTTAGAGGGACTTCGGAGTATAATATTTCTTAAAAGTATAAAGAAAGACGGGGATAATAGAAAATAATAATGAAGTGGAGTGCAATATAAAAGAGTCTAATATAAAGCCCTATTTATAACTAATGGAGTCTAATATAATCTCTCCATAATCAAGAATTAAAACTGAATGAATATTATATAATATTAATTTGGAGAAGATAATTGAAGAGAAGGATAATTTTTTGAGAAGTTATCGGATAAGATAATTAAGATAAACATTAAGTGGTTCTTGAATGTCCAAATTGAATTTGGACATTGACCCTAAATTTAACAATTCCGTTCATATGACATTAAAAACTAAACCCTAGACACTAAAAACTAAACCCTAGACCCTAAATCATCGACCCTAGACACTAAAAATTAAACCCTGGACCCTAAATCATCAACCCTAGATACTAACATGCGAATTATTAGTCCGGAGTATCACATCATCTAGGGTCGATGATTTAGGGTCTAGGGTTTAGTTTTTAGTGTCTAGGGTTGATGATTTAGGGTCTAGGATTTAGTTTTTAGTGTCTAGGATTTAGTTTTTAATGTGAATATAATCGAAATTGTTAGATCTAATGGTCAATGTCCAAATTTAATTTGGACATTCAAGGACCACTTGAACATTACTGTAATTAAGGAATGATCTGAGCAAGTATCTTTTAGATTTTTTATTGTGCAACATCAGTAAGTATGAATTTATTTACAACATTAAGTGGACTTTGGCCCATTCTAAAAATACTTTAAAGTTCTATATACAACATTAAGTGAAATTTGGCCCATTTAAGAATACTTTAAAGTTCCATTTACTCAAACTTCCACATTTTTTACCCATAAAAATAAAAATAACTAAAATTTGATTTTTATTCCAATAATGTCGGGAGTGAGTTTATGATAAAGTCTATACAACACATAAAGTAAATAATTTCTTTTCAATCTTTTAGCATAATAAAAGTAATTACAAAGGTAATAATCATGTGCATAGTTGTTATAAAATGGCATGAGTAAATCAAATTTTAATTGTTGTTAAAACTTAATCAGTTTACATAAAAATATTATATATACTGTAGTCTTATTTTTGTTGTTATAAAATGGCATGTGCAAATCCAAATACTCTTATATGTGAATTTTGAATCTGTTCACTGATCATTTTCGAATTCTAATCTCATTGTAAAGCTAGGCAATGGAGTCGTTAGATCCCTGAAAGAGAAGAATTCAAAGAACTTAGGAGTTTAAGAAACAAAATGTAAATCTAATTAAATCCAAGAATTCAAAGTAAAGAAAATTGATAATTAAATTGGAATTTTTACTTTAAATATGGAATTGTCATATTGTTGAGCAAGAATGGATAACGAGCAACAAATTCTTTCCACTCTTCCAAATCAATTTTTCCATCACTTTTGGCATCAGCATCCTCAAATGTCTATAACATTATAGAAGTTAATTATGTAATTAAATGAAAAATCAATCTTACATTTAAATCACCTAATGTGAGATTCGGATCCAAACTCATGAGGTCCACTCAAGATACCACAGAGAGTCAAGCCTCTTTAACTTGGTAAAATAGAGTGCTAGATCAAACCGAACACCTCAAACTAACCTAACATGTTTGCCATAGAACGGACAAAGCCCAAAACAACCCTATCACATGTTGAGCACCTCGACTCCCTTGTGCGACGAAATGGACACTCTAGTGAGCGCCAACCCCCCAATCTCGTTAAGGTAGTTTGAGCTACTCTCACCTATGATTACCCCAACACAATGGTTGTTGATACAGTTACACAATCGCTCTTTCTCTACTTTTCAGTCTACACTTTTATTGACTTAATCGCTAAAGTGTTTTCAGAACTCAATCCAGACACATGAGGAGTCCAATAACTATAATATAAAATATTTTTAGATGTTTTTTAAAAATATACTTAATTGATAGTAAGAGAATATTTGAATACCTTGTCAGTGATGCTTTCAATAACATCATCTGGGAGAATCAAATCTGATTCATCTAGAAGTGCTAAGATCATCTCCTTCAACTTTTCTCAACACAGAAAGAAAAATTATGGCACAAATTAATTACATTCTATATTGGCAAAAAAGAAGATACAATTTATCATTTAAGTCCTTCCAATTATATTTTTAATACACTGATATATATTTTTAATTAGATATATATGAAAACAAAACACAATTTCCCAATTTATTCTAGTTTACTCACCTCTTGGCGTTCGATGAATCTAGTTTGCCGTAAGTCATAAAGGAGAAATGTAACTGCAACCATATATATACTTAATTAAGTAGATGAAATAATAATAATGATAATAGTAAATAGTAAAAAAAAAATATAATGAATTTCGAAGATAAGTTTTTATTATTTTTCAATATAAATAGACGAAAAGAAAATCGAACTGAAAAATAAAAAAGAATATAGCGAGAATCTCACATACAAACAACTTTTTCTTCTTCGGGTGCTTTTGGATGGAAGACGGACAATGATCGAACAAACTCCTCGAAATCTATTACTCCGTCTTGTTTGTAGTCGAACAATTGGAAAACCTTAATTATATTCAAATTAACAGTAATTAATTTCGGTCTTATTGTGTAAACTATAGTTTGGTAAAGCTAGAGCTTAAGGTAAAACTTAATGTAACGTTTTTTTTTCTGATCCATAAAAAAGAGAGTTTTGAGACAAAAGTAAAATGTAAGGATGACTTAAATTACCCTGTCTGCAAAAAGACTTCGCCTTTTGTAATTTCTGAATAAACCAATCTGCAACTCTTCCTGATTAATCAATAAAATTCCAATATGTAAACTAGCTCAAGAATAATATTACAGGGAAAAAAAATATCTAGAGGAAAATTAAAATATTTTGACAATTGTGGTCATTTTTTATTTTTCCTAATTACATTTATAATCTCGGGTTTTAACACACTGAATCCTCTAATCATATCGTACACATTATTGGATTTTAATTAATAAAATAGTTAGTTATGAACATCAAGTTAATTTGTGTTGTTCATTTTTCATATGCATTTGATGAAATTTTATGGTTTCAGTTTAAAAGTGACTTTGTATATTTCACCATATATAGTAGCAATATAGTAAAGATAAACTTGATCTTTCTGAATTGAGGTATCACCTCGACCCTCAATAATGATCCAACCTAATGTAAACACGTTAAGATAGAAGACTTGGCTAGAAGAAACTGTAAGAGAATATGAATATATAAACCATAACTAGACCTTAACTATTAGCTCGAGCTTTTAGTTCTATCGGCTAAGTAATAGAACAACCCTGGAGGATAAAAATATAGGTACATAAATTACTTGAATCCCGCATAAGATTTGAAAGAGCATGCTCAGACTTATTACATGTTAACGAGTTTTTCAGGTCATGAAATCCACTGTGTTGGATTTATGCCAAACTACATAATAACTACATATTATTGGGTTAGACTTATACATTCAAGTCTATAAATTTTGACAAATTACTAATTTATAAATTTTAGATATTAAAATAGTGTAGTTGGATTAATTTGTCGAAAATTTGCCAAGCCACAAACTTTAGAGACTATTTTGATTCTTAATTCAAAATATAATAATAATAATAAAAAAAATCAGATACAAAACTTACTTTGTTTATGAGCCCATCATTTGTTAAAGAACTGCTTAATTTCTTGAATAATTTATACAAAGCTCTAACTTCAGCTTCATTAACTGCAATAAACTCAAACTCAAAATATTATATATAGAAACTATTTTGTCATTTGAGAACACGATTTTCAGAAAGCTTCACCTAATTAACACGATTTGTATTACATTCATCAATTTGGTGACATGAATTTCATATACAATATCGTGTGAACAAATTTATATACATAATTATAACACGATAATCTGTAAGTTTAATCGAAACTTACAATGAGTAAGAGAAGCTAAAAAAGCAAGATTTTCATGTTTGATATTTTGCTTTGTGCATAAGCATCCCATTTTCAGCACTAGAATTTTCATTAGTGCTCACATATTTATGCATGCAATGTATCAGATTTAAAAAAAGAAAAAAAGAATTAAGCTTTTAATGGATTTTTTTTTAATTTTATATATAACTGTCTAAAACTTATAAACCTTTTTTCCCTTTATTTATTTTTTTCATAGAATTATCTCGTAATAATTAAAAACTTGAATTTGGCTCAAACCCCAATTTCGTGGTTCTGAGGTTTTCTTATCAAGAACGAAAATCATATTTTTATAGTTGCTTGGTAATGTAATCTCCATTTATAGTAAAACATGAATTTAAAACGTCTATTAGTATTTCAAACGAGAAATTTATAGTTTATTGACTTATTAATTTACGCACCTAGTCACCGACATAAATAGTTGAAAATTTTGGGTATTTCTTGATATGGGAGTATTGTGTGGTTAACACATACTTTTTGGTAGCTATATTAGGGAAAGATATCTAACTTCTACCAAATTATTAGTGTTGTAAACGAATGTTGTTTAGCCGTTTAAAGTTCGCCTAAGTATTCAAAATACAAAATTTGATTTGAATAAATTTGACCGCCTAAATTCGTCTGAGCGTTCAAAATTTAATTTGTGTCCGACTAGTATCGACTAATTTCTGATTAGTTATCAAAGACCTCTGGCTACCCGAGTAGAGCTTAGCAACTTTTACTACATTGTCAATTACTAGTAATAATAAAGTATCGATATATATGGTTATAAATGAGCAGCATCAAAAATTGAAGGTATGAGTAAAGAGCGCTTAATGATACGACCCTATCTTGGGAATCGATCAAGAGGGATCGTTTTGGGGTGGAAACGACCTAAAACACCACTTCGCTTCGTTTTGGGGTGGAAACGACCTAAAACACCACTTCGCTTTTCTAGTTAGCGCAAACTGAAATATTATTAACTTCTGAATTGATTGATTTACTGATTACATAACTCGAAAGCCTTTAAATAGATAATAGGAAATACTATCCTACCAGAATAAGAAGACTAACTAAATAAGAATTATAAACCTATTCTACTATAACAATATAAGTATAACTAAACAATAATAAGACTCCTAATCACACACGGACCAAGCTCGGACCGTAATATCAGGTTGTATCACTTAATCACCTAAAATGCATGGTGAGTAAACGAACAGTAAGTTGGGTGGATGTTCTAATGCATGTATGTGCATTTTGAGACCCTAAGATGTCGAATTCGTGCCAAAACCGGAAATGTCTACGCTAGTATCAGGTTAATGAATCACGTTGATAAAAACGAACAATTAACAACAATTAATACAATCAATATATATGAATAAGTAACATTTCTAAACCTCATTTTCACGGCTTAAGGTAAAAAAATAACCGTAAGTTTTTTGAAAGAGTCAATTTAGCTCTAGTGTATAAAACAACGTAATTTCAATCTCAATCTTTATCAAATTATAAATTCAAGATATCATCAAAATTGAATGTAAAATTTTTCATTATATTTTCATTATATTCTTCTACCATTAATTAGGAATTTTTGCCCTATTGGACATGTGGAAATGTTGTATAAGTACCCATCACAAGTTTATTCCAATCTATGAAAGTTTTTTCTTTTTCATACATTTCAACTCGAATTCGAATCACTTAGGAGTAACCTTTAATTGGTTTTTTAAAACCAATCATATCGATAGAAATCTACTTTCTTAGCATCTCAAAAGAGTGGAATTTGTTGTTTTTATTTATTTCAATGCATACACTAATAGAACTTAAGTAGCACACGCATAAAACCAACTTCACGAGAATGATGGAGCATGAAATTGTTGAATCCATAAGTCGTTAATGCTAACATGGTACAGTTTCGTATGTAGAGTCTAAATCTATTCTCCCAAAATAATTATGAGACTACTTTTTGCACTTCGTCTTGAAATTAAATTGGATCAATGAACCCCAACTTAGAAAAATGTAAAATTCAGAAAGTAATATCCAAATTCTTAGCTTACAAGGAAATAAAGGTAAATGCAAGGAGATTAAAATTATTTACCCATTTGGCTCTTCGTTTGTAGCTTATTTTTTGTTCCTTTAAGTCTTTAGAGTAGAATACAAATGTTTGATTAGTATCGAGAAACATGTGTAGGTAGCTATTTTCGAGAGAAAATCAGCTAAGATCTATCAACTACTAGTAACAACAAATAACGAAATTCGAACCAATAATATCGAATAGCAATGTCCTAACATAATGTTTCTTAGTATCTCACAATTGAAGTTGAATTTGATGTTTCTGTTGTCTGTGACTTTTTTTCTAGTCTGGAACTTCAGTGTGCAACACAAAACTAGGAAATTGTAGAGTTAGCTCCCTGGAAAAAGGGGATCAAAAGTAAAATTAGAAAATACATTAAGAAAAAACACACTAAATCTCATGTTTCTAGGCTACAACTAGGGGTGTCAAGGAGTTGGGTTAGCTCGAAAAATAATGAAGTCCTGATCGGTCAAAGCTTGGCTTGATCTTGAAATCGGCTCGAGACATTAACAAGCTGAGCCTGAGGAGTTGTCCTGTCATACTCAAAAATTTAGGTCCGGCTCGAGCTTGAGCCAAACTCAATCTCACCCATTCTCAAGTTGAGCCTACCCAAGTTCGGCTAGGTTAGGCTCGTGAGCACCCGTAGCTAGTAGCCACTACAACACAATTGAACAACTTAAATGCTCTAACAAATCTAACAGATTGTCAATTCCTAACACGACAACAAGATTTATAAGAACATCCTTATGATTTTTGTTGATTGTATACCATATTTGATTACTCCAACTTAGTTATAAAAGCCGGTTTGCCTCCAATCTCTAAAAACGACGGATTCACTCTTTAGATTTGTTTAAAGTGATCTTTTTCCCCCAAATTTGCTTGACCTATTCTATTAGCCCCAAACTTTACATAACTTATTGACCCTCCGAATTTGCTGAAAGTGATAATATACGTTCAACGTGTCTAAATCCCCCCTTACTCTACCATTTAACACTTAAGGGGATATTCACACGTCACTTTAAGCCTCTTAAAGAGGCTGATCGATCGTCATCAAAATCAGAAGATCATCAGACGTTTTTGAACAAGTTTAGCGTGTTAGAGATGTATTAGGCCTTATGAAAATTCCTTTTTAGCAAAAAAGCATAATGCATTTCGATATATATAGCAAGAACTCACTTGAGATATGGTAGAGTCATGTTCTTCAAAAGAGCCGGATTCTTTTCTACAAATTCCTTCCACTCTTCTAAATCTATCTTTCCATCTCCTTTTGTATCTGCCTGTGACATTGTCTGTCAAAATACAATCGATAAAGTGAATATCGAGATACCGATGTCAAAGTAGATATTATCGTGTATAATCGTGTTATATGCGCAACAGAACTAATAATCAAGCCAAAGAAAGTCGTGTTAGCGAGTTGTCTTTGTAAATCGTGTATTCATGTCAGAGATTGACATGCCTATTCATAAGACGTACCTTATCTACAATGGATTCAATGTCATCATCTGAAAGTGTCACATCTGATTCATTCAGAACAGCTAATACCATGTCCTTCACCTTCATACACACATTCATAAAACATAATTCAAAATCAGATTTCGGGACCCCGGAAAATCTGAGAAGAGATTACGAATCAAGCAAGATTAAGTGCAATTATGGGATAAGTTACGTTCATAGCCTCTCAACTTCGGTGTTCGTGTTACAACATGATGGCAGCTAAACTTCAAACCAGACATAAAATCCTCGAGTCTTGATATAGAGTAATATAAAAGACGAGTGTAACTCAGTTGACCTAGTGAATTGCCAGTAAATAGTTCCTTTCCACTTTTCCTCAAGTCAAGGTGATTCGAAGCAAAGATTGATTTACAGTCTGAACTTTAATTCAACTCTAAGAGCAAGCAAGATTTTCAGGTAGGGAAGTACTACTTTTAGGGAAGAAAATCATGCTCTTTATATCCGGTTGTGACGCTCAGTAACGATCATGTTAAAGAACACCGACACTGAGGACCATGGATATATTCCAACCATATGTGATTCATTCAACATAAAGGACTAGGAGGAAAGTTCAATTTTTTACCTCAACACGTTCTATGTAGCCAGTACCTCGTAGATCATACAATCTAAATGCAACTGAAACAGGAAATTTTACCAGCTCATAAGACATATGTACGATGATATAATCGAGATATGGGTAAAAATCAGCATATATTTACCGTACATGTAACTTTTTCTGCTTGAGGATAACTAGGATGGAAGATGCTTAATGACCGAACAAATTCTCCGAATTCAATAACCCCGTTACCCTTCACGTCGAAAAGATCAAATACCTGCAAACCATTTTTATCTAAGACTGTAAAAACATAGAAAGTATGATGATGTTGAAGCTGACATATGAAAAATAAGTTACCCTGTCTGCAAAAAGATTATTCTTATTGCTATCTCTGAAAAGTGCAAGTAGAAATTCTTCCTGTTAAAAGAAGAAGTTAAAAAGAAGAACAAAAGTTAGATGTCGTGTTAACTTTCTAAAACTTGCTTAGAGTGATATGATTAACCGTTGAATCCCATGTAGCAGAGTAACGGGGGATTTCAGATAGTTAAAGTAGGTATCTTTAAGCAAGTTCAGGGAACTAATAGGTAGCTTTAAACAGACACATAGGCAATAGATCACTTAAGCAGGTTCAAGTGGCAGATAGGTTAGTTTAAGCAAGTTTGGAAGGCTAACGAGACATCACCAAAGTTCAGGAGGCGAATCGGATTATTTGACCAAGCAAAGGAGCCCCCTGATGTATTACTTTTCACGAGTAGAATCCATGGAACGTCACTGAATTTTGGGTTGTGATTTACAAAGGTCACTGAACATCTAAACTTTATTGCAAGACATGCCTGACTTCTATGGTAGATACGCGGCAGCCACGTTTGTGCCACGAAGCCACGAGAAAAATGAAATAACTCGCACATCCTTGCCAATGTGGCGCTTAGTTGGCATAGAGTCAACTGTTTCTTGTGCCACATCAACATTTTGGCGAGTTTTATGCCCAAATTATTCGGAATAACTTTACAAGATCAAATGTGAAGACGTAATTTTATTGGGAAAAAATGGAATTCAGTAAATTTTTTGCTCAATTTTCTGCAATTAAAAAAATCTAGAAAATTACCTTATGAATAATAAGGCCATCATTAATTATGGAACCGCTCAGCTTCTTGAATAGATCATATAAAGCCTCAATTTCATTGACAGTAACTGAAAAAAACAGAATGAAATCAAGAAAATTGAATTAATTGAAATATCGTATCTATAATTTTGACTTATGTAAAGTTAAGCACTTCTATACCGAAAAATGAAGTTAAGCAGCCATAATAATACTATGTATCAGTTCAGTTCGAATCAGTCTACTTTTTTCGGTTTCCAATTCAACCATGCTCACCCTTACTTACATGGAGTCTCGGAAGCAAGTTTGAATCGATCTTCATAAGGTTGTTTTTTGAACTTTGCCGAGCAGAAGCAGCCTTTTAGAGAATGCATTTTGAACTACAAATATATGTTCCTGCCAAGATAGCTTTGAATTTGAACTAGATGTCCTGCCAAATCAAAAGCTGACAAAAATTCACTGTTAGCAATGCCGTTGGTATTTGTTTCGCGCTCCAATAATTTAAGCGTGAAGTACTTTTCGAGTAAGAAGTTTTAGTTAACACACATTACATTTCAGTTTGTCAAAGATTAACACTTTATCAAGCATTAGTTGAGAAAGCTCAAAACCTTACAAATTACATAATATATCTATGGGAAGAAAATACAAAAACAGCCGTGACGTAATAGGAGAGAACGGATTTAGACTTCACATATAACACCATTCAATTTTAGCACTGCCGATTTGTGCATCGAGCAATTTCATACTCCATTAACCACACCCCACTTTTCATGTTTTCGCCCCCAAGCTCCATTAGCATGTGCGTGGAACCAAACTTAGTAATTCTCTCCACGAATCATAGTCAGTGTTGTAAATGAAGTCTGCATAAGCTCCAGCTAAACGCTCACAATTGAAAATCCAACTGGACCGACTAGACTCGCTTAGAGGCAGAATCCAACTTGTACCAGACTGGGCCCCGACTATTACAGATTGGTTCCCAAAAGTCCCCAACTGCCGGGACCAGTATAGGTCCCTTCAGTCAGCTCATACCACATCAATAGTTGAGCTGACATGGCATCATTCGATTAGACGGGACCAACACTGAACCCGGCTGATCCAAGAAATTTTCCCTTGGGTTGCACAAACATAGAACCGAATTAACTGAATTTTTTACTTATCATGTTGTATCTATTCTTATCTAAGTTTGAAATTGCTACATCTATTGTACTAATAACGTATAATTTTGTTTATCTAAAGGTAGATGTAGGAGAAAAAACCAGAAAGTTCCTGACTAAAACTACAAAAAATAAACCAATCTCACACCCCTACCAACAGAAAAGAAAACAATTATAAATCCAATTAAACCGTTTAGACGCTCATAATCGTACTTGTCCCCGACTTGTCGACTAACTCTTATAGTCTTTTACTGCAGTGACCATGTGCTTAAATAGTAGATATAGGACCAAAAAAAACAGAAAATTCCTGAAATGATTCAGGGTCAGCTACATGAAACACCATGAACCGTGAAGTCAGGACATAAATTCTCTTCCTCCACTCCGTCCTATCCGCTAACATGAACCAATCTCTCAACACAACACCACAAAAAAAACAACTTTAAATCATGAAATCTTGAGACTTTAACAAAAACTTGAACTCACCTGGATCAAAAAGCAAGTGTTCTGTTCTGTTCTATTCTGTTCTTCTTATGTTCCAAATCAATGAATCATCAATTCAACAAATAAATAACATCAAACCATATCTATAGCCGTCTAATGATCCTCAAGATATGCCTGCATTTTCTTATTTTCCCCATTAATATATTCATTCCAGCTTTGTTTCTTCCATGTAATAAAGACAAAATCAAAAGCTTCAATTGGGTTGTAATCCTGTACAATCAGACCCTCAGTAAACACATTTAACTCCAAATAAAACCATTAAAATATAAACAAAGTGCATGATTTTGTCGGCAAAAGGGTAATAAAAAATGAGAAAAGGTGTTGACTTTTTGGAAGATTATGAGGCGAAAGTCGTGGGTATGGGTGAGATCAACCTTCATTATCACGTTCTGGATATGGGTTTTGTTGGGTTTTTTGAATTGTTTATTGGGTGATAAGGAGGGGATGAACTTGGTCAAAGTGATGATTATGGTTTCAAGTTTCTAGATTGAAGCTTTTTCCATGGAGGATGACGATGAGATCATGCTAAAGTTTGAGCTTTGATAATGAAGGTTTTGAAATTGCACCGACAAGTTTGGGGTACTCAAAAGGGCGGTACATGAGCTGGGTTGCTTATGAGAAACTCGATGTTAGCTCGATGAAAATTCGGCCTCCGGCTCGATTTTTAAATAAGCTACTAATCTCGTATCATAATTTAGCTGAGTTTGAGCAAGTTAAGACTCATAAACAAGTTCGATTATAGACTCGTGAATTTAGTGATATAAATCTTTGAATAGAATCTAGACAGTTTATGTTTGGGTTAATATTATATTTCAAATGTTATTTTTTAATATTGTTTGCATAAACTTTTATCAAAACAAATGAAGAGCCTTATATCATTTGCATGAAATTAATACTAGTACGATATAACATTTGTCTAATAATATATGATTTTCAAGTGCATCTAACATTTTATTTTCCATTCATTTACAACAACCTCTCTTATTTATCATGCATTCTCTCTTCTTTCTTTTCTTTTCGAGGCATCTCCACTTTAGCATCTTGTTAACATTGCTTCTACTACCTCTCAGTCACGATTTTGCCCACTATCATTGACACCATTTGTTTCTCCCTTGCCATAAAACCCTCTCACATTTGTCTCCAGTTTCAATGTCATTCTCTTGTCAGAAATCACTCGATATAAAGTTGGGTTTGAGTTTTCTTGCAAACCAATTGTTTCATTCACCTCAAAACTCGACAACTAGATAAACGAGTCGACCGAGAGAAGCTCGTGAACAAACAAGTTGTTAAATAAGTCGAGCTTGAACAAGATTTTAAGCTCGAATGGAGCTCCAGCTAGCTAAAATTCCATCGACTCAAGCAAAAGTCGGCTTGACTCGCTTACAACCTTAATCTTGAATTCTTAAAGCGATTTTGATGGTTTGTTCGATCCAAATCAAATGTTTAATTTTGAGCGGTGTAATGAATTTAGTCATTGGATCAACTTATCATTAAAACATTCAAATAATGAGACAGCTACGAGTAGTTTTATATATAAATGAAGATGAGTAAATCAATGATATAGTCTCCAAGTACTTTATACATTATCATCCTTAATGAAAATATGGAAACTAGTATAATAAAAAGCGCTAAGCACTATTAGGACGGTTGAGGATCTATGAGGACAAGCCGAGGACTAGTTGGGGAACTATTTAGAAACAAGATAAATTTTAAGTGTCTAGTCGAATTTAACAATTCAGTCCATCCAAATCAGATTCTCAATTTTGAGCGTTTACAAAAAGCATTACCGACGACTTTTATTACATTGCTAAAGACTAAAATACAATGGGCTTTGATTTATTTTCCAGCCCAAACTCGACCAAGCCTATTTAGATTTGAATAAACGAGCTTAAATTTTTGAGGCTAAACCAATGAGGACCGACTCAATCCATTTTAGCAAAACTGAAACACCTAAAATGTAATCATGATAGGATTAAACACTTAATTGCCTTTTGTGGTATTCAAAATTTTGTTTTTTGTCCCTTGTGGTATGATTTGGTGACATTTGCCCCTTTGTGGTATCCAATTTGGTGGCATTTGTCCCCCCTGATGCATGAAAAATGAAAAAATTTAGTTTCTCGATCAGTTCAATTATCATATTTTCATAGATTCATGCCATTAAATTTGCTAAATTTACAATTTGAAATGACATTATGTAATTGAAGTTATCTAATTTACATTCATCATGGGACAAAAATGACAAAATTGGATACCATAGTGGGCAAATATTACCAAATTATACCACAGGGGGCAAAAGCTAAAATTTTAAATACCACATGAGGCAAATAGATGTTTATCCATCATGATACTAATAAACCATTAATAAATTACATCATATGTTTTGAAAGAAATTCAAGCGCAAATGCATGAAGAGTTGTCAACTTGACAAAAGAAAATTAACGGGTAGATAAATAAATTTTAGCAAGTCCATAGGTTAAACATAGTTAACAATCAATCTAACATTTTGGGTCAAATTTATTGTGCTTTTCAGGTCACTTATGCCTCAACGACGCGTTAAAATTTGATAAATTGATTAGACTAACTGCTTCTCTTAAATCTATCTAAACACTAAAACTTTGATTTGTTCACAATTCAACTATCGATTAGTTCCCAGCTAATATGAAAGTTATAAGTTGGCTAAAAGCTAATATGTTTTACTACATCTATTGATCTAAAACCAAATTATGGAAAAACTACAAAACGATATTATACGAGCGGCATATACATGCCTGAACTATTTTGAATTCAATCTAAACTTTTAAAGTCCATTTTAACCAAATTATCCTTATATCATAACATCGTTGTGAGTGTAAAAGAATACGAACCAACTAGGTTCGGGCTCATTTGCGAATAAAATTCTCATTTTATGAAATATAATCTCTATAATGTGTATGTCCGTTTCACATCTAATGGAGGATCTCTATAATTCATTTTTTCTTAAATTTTAACTTATATCTATTAAAGAATTTCACATTTTATCAAATATGAATTTCCATAAGTCAATTTTTATTTCACATTTTTGTGAAGGATGGTCTTTAATACTAAAGCTACTTTAGGAAACATGTCATGAAAAATGTCTTAGTTGGTAACATAACATTAGTTGAACAAAGTCTAAAATGTAAATATATTTTCTCCAAAGTTATCTTTTGTAATTTTCCCATTTTAAATTTGTAAATCAAAAATCAATACTCTATTTGGTTCGTAATATTTGTCGTTTAAGATTTCTACACATATTAAGAAACGCATTAATTAGTACTAAAAAGAGTATGATTTGACCATAGTACCCCTAATCATTAATGTTCAAAGGACTCTACAAATTCCTAGCGAGTCATCATTAGAGTAAAGTTGGAAAAATTCCTTTAATATTTATTGGGAAATGTAAAACGTCAAATATTTTGGAAGAAATATTTTCTCCAAAACATCAAACATTATGATACGAGGGAGTAGTAATTAGGCTTAACCATACCTTAGATCCTTCAAGTTGACACTTTTTTTCATTTAGACACATGAACTTTGGGGTTTTTTAGTTAGCTCTTTCAACTTGGCTTTTCACATACGTTTCCTCCTTTTACACTCAATCTCACTTTGACTAAAGAGAGTGTAATACACTCACTTGAAAAATTACATTTTTGATCCCTATTTTTCTTCTTCTTCTTCTTCTTCTTCTAATACAAAATTTGGAATTCAAGATTTTATGTATATTTCAAATCCGGAAAATTCCAAATTTCTTCTATATTTGAATTTCCAAAATTTATGATATGGAAATTCTAGATTTGATATGGAATTTCAAATTACAAAATCTGGAAATTTCAGATTTTTTGAAATTCTAGATAAGAATTAAAAAAAGAAAAAAGAGAAAGAAGAAGAGGGAAGAAGGAGAAGAGGAAGAAGAAAAATTAAATTAATTAGGTGTATTTTTGTAATTTATCATAAGTTTTTTTACCATTTTAGTCATTTTCACTCTTCTTATTATGTTGGTGTTACCAACATGGTGCCACGTAGTCAAAATGTGTTTAAGTGGTATGTTTCTATAGAGTTTATTAAGTGTTTAAGTGAAAAAACTCAAAGTTTATGTGTTTAAGTGAAAATAAATTCAAGTTTTAAGGGCCTCGGGCGAAGTTAAGCCTAGTAATTAACATAAAAATAAATAAAAAAATAATTATAGCTAAGCTCTTCCAGCTTGGGGATTTTGGAAACCTTGAAATTACGAAGGTGTCCTCTCTTCTTCTTCTTGTTCATCATCATCATCATCATCATCATCATCTTCCTGAAGCTGCATAATGATGGAGAAGTAACAGAATCTTGCAGTAGAATATCATTTGCAGGTACAGGAGGTATCAAATTTAAATTTTTGTTTAGACCTAATTGTATCTCTTTCATCCCTAATTTCCCTCCATAAATCTGACCTAGTTCTATATTTTGAGTTGCTACATGTTTTGATTGTTGATTCTCTTGATCAGGTGCGATATGATGATGGAGCTCGACTTCGATGCCTTAGACCCCGAAACTATGGAGTTTCAAGACAATATTAATATTAATAATAATACTAATAATGTACATTTCTAAACTAATTCTACAAAACCTCCATTTAGTAACACACTTGGGACCGGACTATTTGTTTAACAATCGGGACGTTATTACTAAATACAGGTTGCTGTAACAAAGATTATCAACTCTTAGGACCGGATTATTTATTTGTATAACAATTGGGAGGCGGAATAACCTCCCAATTTTTATACAAATAGTTCGGTCCCAAGTGTTGATAATCTTTGTTCTACCAATCTCTATTTAGTAATAACCTCTCTATTGTTATACAAATAGTCCGTCCCAAGTGTGTTACTAAATAGAGGTTTTACTGTATATAGAGTACTCCTGTACTGTATGTTTAATTCATTGATTCTCAAGTCTTCAATTCTATTATGTTCTTGTTCCATCAAATGTGCCATATAAAAACTTTGGGTTTTGCATGTAGTGGTTACGGAGCTGCATACATGGTTTGGTTTTTGTGGATTGAGAAGTAGTGTGAATTATAAGGGGCAGCTTAGTTGCGGAAATCATGCGTCTTTGTTTGCATTGTGTTAGGTTTGATGCTTAAGAAACATCTAGCTTTTTCACTTGCTTAGCATTTTGGATAAGTTAGAAATTTCAGCTTATAGTTTGTAACGATTACTAAGCTGCCTCTTTGTTTGGTTGTAGTGGATTGAGAAGTAGTTTGAACTATAAGGGGCAACTTAATTGTGGAAATCATGCGTCTTTCTTTGCATTGTTTTACAGTTGATGCTTAAGAAACATCTAGCTTTTTTCACTGGCTATTGTGGGATAAATTAGAAGTTTCAGCTTATAATTCACGACTTCTGTTTTACTGAATGCTTTGTTTTAAGTGCAGGATAATTCTAATCTCGAGGGTGAAAGATGTGGGATATGCATGGACATTATTATTGATAGGGGAGTTCTTGATTGCTGTCAGCACTGGTACGCATCTCTAATTCCCTTCTTGATTCATTCTCTTTCAATTCTTGTCTCGGAGAATCTAACAATCTTTGAAATATTAATGTCTGTGTCAGCTTTTATTATTGTTAAGATCGATTGCTAGCAGAATGTACTGACTTTGGGTTCATCTTGCGTGTTTCTTTAGGTTCTGTTTTGATTGCATTGACAACTGGGCTACAATCACAAACCTTTGCCCACTTTGCCAGAACGAGTTTCAATTGATCACCTGTGTTCCAGTGAGTCATCTAAAATCCTTAAACGCAATTTCTTACCTTAGATTTTCCTGGCAAATTTTTGTATTTTTATTGTAATTTATGATTTTAAGGAACTTTAGTTATGAGTTGAGATTTCTTTGCCTCAATTTCTGTGAACTAATCGTATCGAGGCTATCATCCATGAAGCTTTATTGAAACTTCATTCAGTAGAATGCACGACATGATTGGATTTTTTCTGTGATTTTGAAGGTGTATGACACAGTCGGAAACAATCAAATCGACGATGATTCATCTTCCAGGTATCCTGTTTCCTATTTTTAAATTTTTATGTTTCTGGTTATTTCATGACTGAGGACATCCAATTTTGTATATTAGGCGTTGGGCATAGCATTCTTATATATGTATTGCAGGGTAGGTGTTTGAGAAATATGACAGATACCATCGTAGTAGACATATGTACTTCCCCTGCTCCCTGGTTTTAAGTTGAAATAATAGCAATATGTTACAAGCTTTTTTTGCTTAAACCAAACTTGAAATGGAAGAATCATTGATCAGATTGGAAAGATGGATAAACTAGAAAGTCGAACACTGATGGGATGTTACCTCTCGTTATTGCCATTTCATTTATCATTCGAGATAGATATTTTTTGCTATTGAGTTTTCATTTTTCACTTTTTATATTGATATCATGATTTGAGTTTAGGTTAAGTAATTAAGGTCATGTGATGACCCTTCATAACCAGTTTATGAGTTGTGGTTGATTTTCTTCCTTTATGTGTGCTGCAGGGATGATGAGTGGTCCATTGAAGGGAATAACAACACTCTCTCTTTTCCGTCATACTATATTGACGAGAATGTAAGCATCATTCGAATATTGTAACTTTTGGGTCTTAGGATTTGTTCTTAGCCATCTTGTAAGTTTTCAGCTTTTGTAACTATAAGCATACCCTCTTGTGAATTTAACATGCTTTTTTAGCATTATACTGACAATATGTGAAAGTGGAGAATTGTATTTCACAGAATAACTTGAATTT
Source organism: Euphorbia peplus (assembly GCA_028411795.1). Lineage (NCBI taxonomy): Eukaryota > Viridiplantae > Streptophyta > Magnoliopsida > Malpighiales > Euphorbiaceae > Euphorbia > Euphorbia peplus. The sequence goes on from CP110839.1 coordinate 33,521,218, forward strand.
AGCATGCATATGTTCAACGTTTTCTCAAGGAGAGATCACTTCCTTTTTCTGTTCGTTAATTTTGCCAACTGCCGGGCCATCTGCTTTTCTGCTCAGAAGCTTATCAGTTGTGTTTGATTTAAATGCCACAATGTTTGTACATGTATTTGAAATCATGTAAACCATTCCTTGAGAAATTATTTTCTTAATGTATGAAGCTTATTGTGAGACCGAGCCTCTTCCAGTCTTAGCAAGTGGCAGGCAGGATAGACTAGAGAGGAAACTGTTATAGCAAGGACTTGAATGCTCGGAAAAATGCAATTCTATAGAGAATGCGTCTCTCTTTATTTGTTTGAAGTTCGGAGTGTTACAGAAATTTAGATTTATAATTTTAAGTTGTATCTTTGAAATTGCCAAATTCTTATTTGCTGTCTCATTTTGTAGGCAGTTATCTGCTTGGATGGAGATGAGTGCAAAATTCGAAGTGGATTAGTGCATATTGAAGATGACAGTAACTTGGATACCTCAATTGCCTGTGATTCCTGTGACATCTGGTAACCTCATCATCCGAAACTAGTTATATAAGGTCCTTATGTGTAGATGCTCATGTGACAAACAAAACCCAAGGAACCAAATAAATTAGAAGGTTTGGAAATGATGAAATGGATGAAAAAGCATATAACCCCAGAAAATTTTAGTTCTGAAATGCTTCAAAGGAGTAGTTTTTATACTATTTTTTGTGACACGTTTTGAACTATACTGTAGTTTTTTTCTACCTACTTTTTTTTTTTTTTTTCTTTTTTCTCACCTACTTAAATGCCATTGTAAAGTCTGTTAATTTGTTTCGTTATATGTAGTTAGTTACTACCTACTTGAACGTTTTTTTTTTTTTTTGACATAATCGGTGATAGGTACCATGCCTTCTGCGTGGGCTTTGATACTGAAGATACATCTGAGGACACATGGTTATGTCCAAGGTAAATTCTAAGAAATTGTAGCTTTAACATTTATGTCGATTCGATTTCTCCCTCTTTTTTTCTGAAAGATTTTCAGTTTTGATTTGCTTTAGGTGTATCGTTGGTGAAATACCACAAAAATCTGATGCAACTTCAAGCCACTTGAGTGGTGTAGATAGTGGGCATACTAGCTGTTTACTTGAGGCTACTTTTTGCGGGAATCTGTCTGTAGCTGTTGCTGATGATGGAGAGACAGCTATGGTTGTCTCAATGGTTGATGGAAGTAAAGAGAATAAGGAGGCAACTGATGAGGACCTGAAAGTTGATGGCGATAGTCGTAGGGAAACAGTGTTTTCTAGTAAAAAGACGTGTGTTGAAGCAGTCTTGGACGAACAGGTGCTCCAAATTTCCTTATCAAATAATACATCCTCCAGCCAACCTTCTGCTTCCTTGATGATTAGTGAGTTGAAAACAAATTCTGTTGATGGAGAAATCAATCCACTGAGCAGCTCTGACGATGTTAAAAGTTCTTTGAAGAAGTTGCTTAATGAATCTGAAACTGGTAAGAAATTTTCTAAACTGCTACTGACCTCATCTTGGTTTTTCAGTCAACTCATTTTTTACAAGTTATTTTGCGAACACAATATTTTTCTACTTGTTCTTTTATGAACTAAGGGCATAAACGTTACATGGAGCTTTTCTATGTTCAAGAATGTGTAATTGTTGCAATAATATTTTACGTGCTGTCAGTTGATCGGGCAAAGGATATAGGAACTGGACAACAGGGGACGCAGGATGTACCACAGAAAATGCTTTCTGAAGAATATTTATTAAGAGGTTGAAGAGTATTTTATTACGTTATGATATGTAAAATTATAAGTCCATTCTTTGTGTTTTGGCTTATGTGGTCTCCTTCAAGACATTTGCATTGGCATTTCTTCATGTAACATGTTATTGATTGTTTCCGCTTTGCAGATGAGATGATTCTACCTGATGCTGATAAGGAGGCTGCCGAAAAGACTGGTTTAAAAAGAAGTCGTACAAATCGCAGGTAACTCAGACATTAAGCTTTTCGACACTTACAAATGTTATTGTGGCTTCTGTTCTTCTTTGTTTCCGAATGTGTCCTAGATCTTCATAATTCAAAGGTTAAGAACAAATTTAAAAACCTGTCATTATGAATATTTTTTTCATTATATCATTGATCGAAAGTTATTTCTTTTTTCTTTTCTAGTGTTGATGTTCCCAAGACTGCTGCTGATGAGGAAGATAGCATTAAGAATGAAGCTGCAACCTCTCAAAAGAAACTTAGAACCAAGGGAAAGTTTCAAACGACTCGTTCTAAGGATCAAAACAATGGATTTTTTAAGGATGATTCACGCAGACGTACCACCTCGGTGGGAGTTCCCAAAGATGCCAAATTGAAAAAGTCTACTCAGAAGGAAGATGCTGTTCCTGATATAATGAGTATAGTTCAGGGGATGGGTCGTGGATCTTCTAAAGGGCTTTTAACTCAGAACTCTGGTGATAAATCTTCAAAAGAAAGGGAAAGTACAGCGGGCTTGAGAGTCAAAAAGATAATGAGGAGAGCCACAGAGGTTGAATCTTCAGACGCAGTTCAAGAACTTAGGAAAGAAATAAGAGAAGCTGTGCGTAACAGGTCCTCTACAGATATCGGGGAAAACCTTTTTGATCCAAAGCTTCTAGCTGCTTTCCGCACTGCTGTAGCAGGATCCACAGGGGAAGTTCGTGCTAAATTGCCGCCACCTGATTTGAAGGCAAAGAAGTTGCTTCTTCAGAAGGGTAAAGTACGTGAGAATCTTACAAAGAAGATATATGGCAATTCTAATGGAAGGCGGAAACGTGCATGGGATCGAGAGTGTGAGGTTGAATTTTGGAAGCACCGATGCACGAAGGCTTCAAAGCCTGAAAAAATTGCAACTTTGAAGTCAGTCCTAACCCTCCTGAGAAAGAATCATGAAGGATCAGAAGAGCAGGAATCTGAGTGTCAAGCGAAAAATCCCATTCTTTCTAGATTGTATTTAGCCGATACATCTGTTTTTCCAAGAAAGAATGACGTGAAACCTCTGTCAGCTCATGCAGTGACAAATAATTCTGAGCAAAACAGCAGAGAGCTAAACTCAATTGGAACACAACAGAATCCATCCCGCGTTATTCGTGCATCGGAATTAACAGAAACAAATACAGTTTCTTTGAAGCTTGCTGTTCCTTCAGTTAATAACAAAGGGTCTAACGATAAAGTTCTAAGCTCAAAGGGTAAAGCTACTACTAGTAGAGAACATCCTGACAAGGTTCATCATGGTTCTTCGCAGTCTTCATTAGGTGGTTCAAAGGTCAATTCACAGAAGGGGACCGGTATTCAATCTGATGATAAGAAAATCGACAAAAGGAAATGGGCTATGGAGGTACTTGCAAGAAAAAAAGCTGCTACAGGTACAAAAGCAATGCTTGAAAAGGAGGAAGACAATGCTATGCTCAAAGGAAATTATCCTTTGCTAGTATGTAACTTTTCCTTCCTTGAAAATAGTCTATAGCTGGTTCGTTCAGTGATTGGTTTCTGCTGACTGATGCTAACGTTTGCCTTTTTTCCTGGTTGTTATGAGCAGGCTCAACTGCCAATAGACATGAGACCAGTATTGGGACAGAGTCGCCACAATAAAATCCCACTATCGGTCAGGCAGGTAAGATATGCCTTCTGTATAACATGGCTTAGATTTTTCCTTTCTTTTGAAGGTCTTAGCCTAGTGGTTAAGACTCTTCCCAGTCATGGGGAGGTCATGGGTTCGAATCATACCCGGCTTGGGGGTATTTTTCTTTGTTATTAATTGTAAGTGCAATGACGCTAATTTTTCGTTCTTTTTTAGAAAAGAGTGGTGTTTTATTTTGTCGTTAGAAGGATGAAGAAATTGTAGACTATTGTATTTATTCACCATTGCACGTGCATATAAGCATAACTATCGTCATTTAAATAATGAGTTAATTACATTTACGGACCTCTTACTATCATAAATAGAACAGAAATGCCATAAATTTTGAACTCTTAAAGAGGAAATAGTCAACGGTTTTAACTCCCCCCATGACCCATGGTTCTTTTGTCTAGAAACCAGCAAACAAATTCGTTGGAGGTGCCACATGGATGACATGACATCAGAATTTTGCCTCATGGGAAATTAAAATACACATTTATTTTCCAGGCGGCGATTTTTGTAATGAAATCTATTTTTTATTTTTCAATTCCCTCATGGGAGATTTTGAGGACATGTCATCCATGTGGCATCTCCAGTGAATGTGTTCGTTGTTTTCGGGATGAAAGGACTATTAGTGAAGCCAATGTTAAATGACAATGATTTTCTTGTTAGGAACTTAAGATTTATGGCGTTTCGGTTCCATTTTTCTATAGTTAGACCATCGGTGTAATCAACTCGAATAACATTCATCTATCTCAGTTAGATATCCAAGTAAAACTCTCTTCAAATGAGATCAAGGATATTCAGTTGCATACAATCGGTTTTGAATTGGAAATTCGGATGGTACTTAAATATATTATCTGATCTAGGCTCATTCAAACAATGGATTTCACATATTTTGAACTCTTCCCAACTAAGCATGGACTTGATTGTAGTTCACCTAATTTCTATCCTTGTTATACAGACACAGGTTTATCGATTAACAGAACACTTCTTGAGGAAAGCAAATCTGCCAGAGATTCGCAGAACCGCCGAAACAGAATTGGCTGTTGCAGATGCAATTAATATCGAGAAGGGAGTTGCTGACAGGTCAAGTAGTAAACTTGTATATTTAAACCTCTGTTCCCAGGAATTATTACATCGTTCGGAGAATAGTGCACCTCTTGCAACCGCAGAATCAAATTCCTCGTCCTCATTGCAGCCAGTTGATCAATCAGAACAAGCTAATGAAGAACTCTCAAGTGATGCTGCTATTCACGATGCACTGATTAATGCAGGGCTTATATCTGATTCTCCTCCGAGTAGTCCACACAACACAGAAAAAGCAAATGAAGTTGTTAATTCTCCACAGCAGAACAAAGAAGATGAACCTGATAACATATTTGAAATTGATTCTCATCCAGAGGAGGATATATATGGTGATTTTGAGTATGATATAGAAGATGAAGATTATATCGGTGCTGCTGCAGTTAAAGTTGCAAAGGTACCACTAGAAGAGTCCGAATCAAGATTGAAAGTAGTCTTTTCTACTCTCAAATCTGAAAGCTTAACTGACAAAGATCAGAAGAAATCGGATGATATCGAAGAAACCAAGCTTTCTATGGAGGGTCATACTGATATGTGCACAATTAGCTCAACAACGGAAGATGGGACTGATAAGCCTTCTGCTGCTCCGCAGTTATTGCCCACTGAAGATGGTGAAGAGCTTTCTCTTGCAGATTGTGAAGAATTATATGGCCCGGACAAGGAGCCACTGTTACACAACCTGCCAGAAGAAACATGCGAGCTGGTTGTTCATGCTAATGTTCAAACCGAGGAAAATGTTTCAAGCGGAGTTAACAGAGAAAATTCATCCAACTGTTCGCATACAAGTGAAAACGTGCGAAGCAAGGATAAGTCTAACACGCGTGATTCTACCAATTCTGTTTCCAAGAAGGTAAATTCTTGTTGTCTCTATTTATAACGGTAATAAATTTTCTGAACAAGAGAGATGTGTAACCGTATTGCACTTATAGCTTAACATATATAAAAATGCATTTGCTTTTCCCTCGACTACAGGTTGAAATGTACATCAAAGAGCATATCAGACCGTTGTGTAAAACTGGCATAATCACTGCTGAACAGTACAGGTGGGCTGTTGCAAAAACTGCTGAGAAAGTTATGAAATTCCACCAGAATGCTAAGAGTGCGAGTTTCCTTATTAAGGAAGGTGAGAAAGTGAAGAAACTGGCTGAGCAGTACCTTGAGACTGCACCACAGAAGTGAAAAAAGCGACTTACTATGACTATTTTTTTGTGTTCTTGAAGTTGCTTGAAGCTCCAATTTTTTCCATTCTCCATCTCCATACATAGTACCCGGCTCAATATGAATTCTGGCAAAGTATCATCAGAGTAATGTTCTGCGTTCTTGAAGTTGCTCCACGTTGACAGCATACTACCCGGCTCATTATCAATACTGGTAATGTATCACATCAGGGTTATATTTCGTGTCTTGAAGTTGCTTCCTCCGCTTTTGCATTATCCGTCTGCACTTGTTAATATGTGATACCCAGCTCATTATCAACACCGGAATGTATAGATGAGAGTATGAAAACTTGTATGCTAGGTCTTTGCCTCCATGTATGCCTAAAATGAGTCCAGAATGTGCTGGTCTGTAGAGGGATACAAGTGTAAATGCCTGTAGTAAGAATCCATTCGAATCTGCTCTCGGAATATGGAATGAAGCAAAAAGAGGTTCCCATGTCACCTTCGCCCTTTTTCAATTTCCTGCTTCGTTTCTCCTCCTATTCTTCACATGTATTGAAGACTTGGCTCAAGTTGGAGGAACCTTAGCAAAGGAAAAAAAGCTGTCTTGCAAGTAGGATAATGAAAAGATGTAAACTTTGAGCTGTGTATATAAATTCCTCCAAACAAGTCCTAATCAAATCATGAGATTTGCTGAGTAATGACTAACTATTTCTTGGTGGGTTATTTTGTATAGAGTTCTTCTTCTCGCTTTGTTGTCGGTGGTAGTAGACTAGTGGTATATATGTGCTAGATATTAGCGAGTTTCCCTTCTAAACAGTTAAGAGTACACTACTGTGATAGCTGAGCTGAAACGGTGGGTTCTCCGGCTACATCACAGTATCCGACTCCAATAATAAGTTATGTTGCACGGAATCAAAATCAAACACTGGGAAACAATATATTATAATATAATGTTTCGTATGTCGGTTTTCCCTTTCCTTTATGCTTCATCGTCTCCCTTCAAACACATATTTTTTGAGTTTGGATTCAGAAATAGGACGCCGTCAAAGAGAGGGAGAGGAGAGTATCGTCGATGAAGAGATATGGAAGTTTTTAAAAAATGAAATGTCATGTTCATTCGAGATTAGATTTTTTTTTTCATTATAGGTTGACCCATATAATAACTTACCCAACTCAAAATGAGTTGACACATTAATGATCTTTCTTTTTAATAAATGGATTGATCCAAACCCATTTAATTGCAGGTTACATGGGTTGATAAATGAGTCATGACCCATTTTGACACCTCTACCTCAAAGGTAGTTTATAATTTTTTTCGCTCTATAAAAAAAAATATTTAATATAATAATTGCAAGTGTAGTATAGTTTTTAGGAATGAAAGTGTAAACATGTAAAAATTCATATACTAAAAATGTAATTTTGACCTAACATGTAAAGGTAAATCCGTAATTTAAATGGATGGAAAACTATTGAATATAAAAATTGTAAACCTTATTACGTATTATTGAAAATATTAAGACTAAACAGTGTTTTTGGGATAACATATGAATTATTAAATTATTTGCTAATTATTATAATATAGTGACTGTTTTGATCTTTTAAAATGACTAAATAGTTAAAAGTAACCAAATTGAGGGAATATATAGTTAGTTCAAAAATAAGTTTAGTAGCATTCAGTTTAGCAATATTCAGTCAGTTCAGTTCAATTCACCTTTAAAGAACATGGTCTTAGTATTCATCGCTAATGCTAAACAAAATTCAACTCAATTCAAACAACATTGCATTTGAAATCTGGACGAGAAGACAACTAAAGAATTGGAACTAACCATAACAGAAATGCATAATATGCTCAACGTTAATCCATTCATGTTACGAATGAACCGAATATTATGATAAAATAATCACAACTCTCAGAACTTCTATTGACTTGATCATCGAAACCTCCCAAAGACAAGCTTGAATATGCAGCAGAAACCCATAGATGCATACCTAGACAGAAACTAAGTTCGCACTTACGACAAATGTAACAAGCTAGTCCAAGTAAAAAGTGTATAACAATGAGCTCTTAAGGACTGGCATCGTATAGCCATTTATCAACAAGCTTGTAAGGACCGCTATACTAGGTAAAAAGGCAAACCTACAGCCACATAAGCAGGATTGATGGCACCTCATATTGTTGACATAAAGTAAAGGTCCAGAAATAGATTCACAAATCAGATCATCAATAACTACTGGACAAATCATATGAATGCCTAATTGACACTAAAGATAGAACTCTGGTACCACGTAAATGAAGATCTAACTGGCTCTAAAAGCCTTCTCAAATAAGTAGCAATGTCTTACGTATACAAGGAGTCATCGATCTCCCTAAATCAAACAGATACCATTAACAACAATCAAAGTGATATTAAGACTACAAAGAAGTCATTGTACTTCTTCAATGCATAAGAAATCTTGATAACTACTTACTCAGGCAAACAATAGAAACTCATGAACTTCTATGCTATGTTGCTCAAACACCAATACGGGATAAGTTATTTCTGAACCACAACCAATACGCTAGTAAGGAGAAATATCGGTGTAACATAAAAAGAGCAGGAAAATGATATATATGATTATATAACAATGACACTCACCATTTCCCCAATTTCTTTCTTGCTTCAATTGATAGAATGCTTGAACTAAAAATTCAATCTTTTCGTCATGTTTATACAAAATAACTTCATCAAAACACAGTATCCTAAATTGAAAACCAGTATAGTTAAAAAACGCTAGGGGCTAGTCAGGCGAGCAAGGTCTTTTGAGGACTAATTGGGGAACCTGAATAAGTCTGATTTTGAGTCAAATCGGAACAAATAGATACTCAATTTTGAGTGCCTATCCGGCAAGACAGCCTTTGTTTACAACAGTGTCAAAAACTAATCTAATTTACATAAATCATACTGTTGCCATAAAGTAGAGATCCAGAAACAGATTATCTACTAGACAAATCATTTGAATCCCTAATTAACACTGAAAAGAGAACTCGAATACCACGTAAATGAAAATCTAACTGGCCGTAAAAGCTTTCTCAAATGTGTAACTTTGTCTCGCTCCCCAAGATGCTATTTGACAACAACTAACTACATAGAAGCCATTGTTCTTCTTCAATGCATAAGAAATCTTAATACCAAATCAGAAAAAACAATAGAAATTCATAAACTCATATAATTATGTAACAAAAACACAAAATTTCATCGAATGCTTGAGTAAAAATTCATTCTTTCCACCATTACACAAGAACTAATCTAATATACATAATCACTACTCAACAACTCATCCTTCTACACCTAAAAAAACCTTCTTTCGGTACAGAAACACATCAATTTTCAACACAATTGAAACCCAAATACACCAAATTAGCGTTCCATCAATATCGAAAACCCTAAAAGTAATAGTTCATTCTTTCCACCATTACACAAGAAGTAATCTACTAATATACATAATCAGTACTCAACAACTCATCAACGTTCTTTCGGTACAGAAACACATCAATTTTCAACACAATTGAAACCCCAAAATACTAAATTAGGGTTCCATCGAAACCCTAAAACCCAAATTCAAAACATTACATTACATAAAAATCAAGCTGACCTCAATTCTTCTTCACTCGATTATCGAGTTCTTCGAGGAATTCTGCAACGGTACGACTAACAACCGCTTTAAAAGGCTCATCGGAGAGATTGATTCCGAGATCCTCCGCCGCTTTCTCCCGGATTTTTTTCTCCGTCGTCTGGTACAAATTTTCCTTTTCCAGAATCTTCTTCACTCTTTTCACGATCTTCTTTTCGATCTCTCTAGTCAATTGCGACGCCGTTTTAACGTCGCCGATCTCTTCCTCCATTTTTAGCTGAAGCTCCGATCTGCGGCGGGAACCGGAGGAGCTTTGAAATGAGAGGGTTTAAGAGGATGATGATGGTTATATAAGGGATTTTAATGGGCCGGGTTCGTTCCAAGCCCAACGGGCTTAGACCGCGAAGGAATTGGTTTGACCCGTTATCAATTTAATCGAGTTTGAAAAATTAAATGTTCGGTATGAACTCGAATATATAAATTCCGAACTCAATACGAATATGATGAGTATATGGATAATTTTAGTGGAGTTTGGTGATTACAGCATTGGAGTCGTCTAGGGAGCATCGTTGAACCTGTTGATAGTTTGATGCGAGTTTGTTTAGAGAAAGAATATGTTAGTATCTATGTGGACAAAAAGGAGAGTGAACGTAGACCAAGAAGAACCTAGTTTAATTCGATGTCAGTTTAATTGAATTAAAAAAAATTAAATGTTCAATATAAACTCGAATATAATAAATTTTAGTGGAGCTTGGTAATTACGGTGATAGAGTTACCTAAGGAGCCTCGCCGTATGGGTAGGTCTCGGGTTTTCGGTGCATGATGCTAGTGATAGTTGGATCCTATGGTAAGTCAGTGACCTGCTCGGTGTTTTGGCTCGAGTGGTTTTAAACTTATGATGGACCATGAGCCTAATTACTCGTATTTCACATAAGAAAATATTGCAAGTTAAGTCGGATCTTATATTCTTTTCTCTGTTTAACCTAAGTTTATTTGATATGGAATTGATCGGGATGTACATATATCTTGACGCACAAACAAAATATAGTAACAAATAAATGACATACAAATTTACAAATTATAGTAACAACAATCAAATATTATTCAGTTTTATGGTTACAGTATGATCTTGCTAACAAAAATATCGAGTGGTGATGGATACTCTCGGTCCCTGCAAGTGTACGGGACGAAGTGGAGAATGCATCTTTGTCTCTACCTCGTTGCCACCCCTAAACAGCTTCGAACTAATTTCCATCAAAACACGTCTCCATGCACCAAATGTACCTTCTTAACCCTCAGATCTCTCCCGCCCTTGCTGCATGATTCAATGTTCGATACATAGAAGTTATAAGTTGTCAAGGACAACGTATAAAATAAAAGTTATTCTTGATATTAGCTATCAATTTAAGTTTTTAGGATAACTAATTTCTTGATATGGTATCGTAACATAACATCTTTTACAAAACGTACACGGTTAGTTGCTCGTTAAAGTCCGGTCTACGAACCTTTTCACAAGGTTATGCTCGTAATGAGCGAATGGAATCACAAGAATTTGCTGGAATTAGAATTATTTTTTTTGAGAAAAGAAATCCGGCCTTATATTCATGTTTGGGTTGTTACTGGTGTACAAAACCCGTGTTCAAAAAACTTGGCATTTCAATCACTAGGTGCAACTGAAAGTTGCCGCATATATTTGATCAACCGACACTAGTGTTCGAAATACTGGTTTTGTAGACCCTTTGACAAACAAAACATGAGCGCTAGACCTGAAAAAGTTCGTAACCGGACCTCACTTAACGATTTTTCCTCGAAAACAACATTATTACAAGGGAAGTCCTGAAAAAATATGGTTACAAGATGGAAAAGTAGGAGACTTTACCTTACTGCTAGATTTTGCATTTGCTTTGCCGGAGACCACTTCATCCATGCTTTGACCTTTTCGTCTGTATCTTCCACCGGAAGCTACAAAACCCGGACAAGGCCTATAAGCTTTTATAGGCCACCAACCGAACCCTGGAACTGTTGCAATTCCTCCTTGAATCCTTCCTTCACCATTGCATCCCCTCTCTATCTCCTCTTTTCCACAGGCCTTACAACCCCTGTAAAAACATGGTGCGATTCATGATTTTCTAAAACGTGTTAACCGACACGTATTATTTTGGACTAATATAATCTAAAATGCTAGTCAAAGTTCATTTGGAGGCACTTCATATCTTGTCAATACAAGCTCAAATTGCTCCTCTTTAATTGTCAAATTGGAATTCAATCCCACATTGGTCACAGGGTATCTCAACCAAGTACACGGAAAGCTTTAAAAGACGTAAACCCGAAAACGAAACACTAACTTAAATAGAAATGATGCAAGTGCTACTTCCTTAGTGAGCCCATGGAGGCACACATGCTAACAATATGTTCTTATAACAAAATGCACTGAAACAAGGGGAAAAAGCATCTTCAAGCCATTGATCTTTTTGATTTTTATTGATTAACTCCTGATCATTCAATTCGACACATTAAAGCCCCGATCAATTATAATTGTACATGACAAACCTAAGCTTAGCAAATTAATCAGTTGTAACCATCAAATTCAGTTAAAAGGATATCGTTTATTTCAACTACATCTAAAATTGCATTTTCTTGTGTTCGAAATGAAGTTTAAGTGATTTATCTACACCAATTTGATTCTATTAACCGAGATTTAGGTTCAAATATGACTTTTTTAATCAGCAATGTCTAATGCGTGCAAGTATAATTGATCGAGAACCCAATACGTCAAACTTAAAAATAACAAGCTTAATCAACAAAAATCTAAAAACTTCAAGAACCTGTGAATGCTATCTTCATTGAAACAACAATAAGAATATCCAAAGCCATTCTTTCCCCATCAGAAAAAAAAGAAGAAAAAAGAACCCAAATTCAAACTTGTCTCTTTCATATTTCTAGCTAAGTGTTTGACCAGTGTAGTAAAACACCTTAAGATGCAAGTCGGGTGACTGAGTTCATTCGAGGACTAATCGGTGGGAAAAGTCAATTTTTGAACGCCTAGATGCTCACGTCGGTCCAAATACTCGATTTTGAGCGCTTAGGCGGACCAGACTGGCTCCACTTACAACAGTGACACAAACTACCAAAGCTAGCAAAATATAATGAAAATTTACACAAATAAACACAATAGAAATCTACCCTTATGAAAAAGGATTCAATCTTTGAGCAAAAATTCAGTGTTCATATCTCAAATTGAAATCTCTATGGAAACAAACACATTATAAAACTACCCTTATGAAAAAAGATTCGAACTTTGAGCAAAATTAGAGTAACTAAAGTAAGAAATTTGGTACCCAATTGGAAGTTGTTCAGCATCCAATGAAGGAGTAGCAGGGCCATCTTCTACAACTGAAGAAGATGAAGATGGGGAAGAAGAAGAAAGGCTGTGGAGAGAGTGAGAAGGGTATTTAAAAAGAGGGGAAGGATGAAAAGATGGAGTGGAGATAGTAAAAGGGCGAGGAGAGAGAAGGGATTGATGAGTTGTTGGAAGAGAGAGAAATGTATTTGCCATACTCTCCAATCCTTTAGCAGAGGAAGAAGAAAATGGTGTGGATTATGGTGGCCACAAGCTTCACCTTCTCCAAGTATGGCTCTAAAGTACATACATTGTCACTACATAATGAGGTGAATTACATTCATGCCCCGAAAAATTTTGATCGTATTTTCATGAGCGTAGTAGAACACGTTAGTCGCTAGTCGTGCGGCTAGAAAACTTCGAGGAGTAGTTGGGGAGCTAGTCGTCGGATCAGTATGATTTTGAGGGCCTAAATAAATCTAATCGATCTCATTGATTTAAATCGGATTCTTGAATTTAAGCACCTAAATGAGACATGAGTCATTAGATATATGATGAAAGTACTTACATTATTACTAAACAATTATGTAAATTACATTCATGCATCCGAAAAAATTTGATCATATTTTTATTATGGTTCATAAATTTTAAAATCGAAAGATATTAATGTTGAACTGTGCAATTTGCTAATATTGCGATTTGCTAATGTAACGCGCTTTTTACTCTACGACAAGTTTATTTTTTGTTTTTTTACAGCACTCTACGACAAGTTAAAATGGCATATGATAGCATTAAGATTGAAAAAGTTCAAGAACTAAACTATTATTAACCATATTTATAACAAAACCAACTTTCAATTTATAATGAAACCAACTTTCGAATTTTGATACATTAGTAAGTTTTTCTCTTTTATAACCAAACTAGAGGGGTACCCTCGCGTTGCTTCGGAATTAGATAAATGTTGATCTTTCTAACTTAGTTCAATATATATACTTTGAAAATAATTATAAAATTTTCTTACAATATCAATTATAATAACACATCCTCAATAGTTTGAACATTAGATTAAGAAAGAGAATGAAAGTTGTTAAAAGGGTACAAAAGTGGGAACTTGTAAACAAAATTAAAAATACAAACACAACAAATATTTGTATGGTGGTGGGTAGGTTGATAGAGTGAATTGTTGTTAATCCTGCAACATATTAAAATAGAAATTAAAATAATGTAAATACACAGTATATTGTAAAATATATATTGACAAATAACAAATTCAAGACCATTTAAATCTTAAATTTGATATTAATTTGCACTTCATTCGAAATGAAGATTTAAAATTTCAATTCATTGACCAAACATGTAAGCAAAGAACATATTCCAAGTAAATCAGAAAATACAAATTATAATGACACCGTGTATGATACAATGAACACTATTAAGCAAATTTATAGAAACTTAATTTATTGGACTGGATGCATGAAATAATTATGCATTTCTTTTAATCAAAAACTCTAATATCGTAATAGCACGAATTGAAATAAAAGGTCCAATATGTTTAAATAAAAATAAATTGATGAAACCTCATAAAAAATCAATTCTTACCTTAAAGTCAGTCATTTTCCCCTTCCATGTCATAAACTTGCTGGGAAAAAAAATAGAACAAAAATTTGAAGTCCGGATATAATTGATAAGTTGGTAAATAAGACAAATAAATCAATTTTTACCTTAAAGTCTTTCAGTGCTACAAACTTCATAAAAATCAATTCTTACCTTAAAGTCCTTCCATTTCCCCTTATCCTTAAATTTTTACCTTAAGCTCAACACATGTAGTCAAAATTTCGTCTTCTTTCATATAGATTAAGATTAAGATCAAAGATAAGAATTGGTAGAAGAATTAAGAAGAACAACAAAACCTTCAAGAAGATTTCGATTTACTCCATGAACAAACCGCTTTGACTACATTACAGTAAACGTAAAAGGTGTAAAGAGAAAAGCAGAATAAAAAGACAGATTACCAACCATTAGACATGCTTGGGGCGTATGCGAACCAGAAGCTAAGAAGAACACGAATTTGAAGAAGTGTGAATGAAATAAAGACCAGATGAGAGAAAGCGGAAATAAGATGGTTGAAGGATAAAATGAGGGGAGGATAAGAAATGAGTGGGCGTAGAGGAATAGTAGAGAGAAAATAGTAGATAAGTTGGTAGATAAGACAAATGAACAAAAAAAGAGAAAGAATTAAAGTACTTAATTGCAAAAATTGAAGACAAATAGAGAAATGAGAAAAGATAGAGGACTCAATTGCAAAAATTGTAAAAATATTTCAATTGCTACTGTTGAACCTTTCCATCTTTATATTATAGTATATAGATAAGTTTTACATCGTATCAAAGTTAACAAAAAAAACTTTAAAATTAAAAAAATTTAAAACACCATTATTTTTCGAAATGGCTTTATAGCATAGAGTTACCAACCATTACGGTTGTCATGTTGATAAACAAGAAAGTATGATAGTAGTATATGTAAAGTTTTAGAGGTACAGGATGTGTGATGAAAGTGTTAGCCTAATATTCAAAACTCTTTATGTAATTAGAGATGTCATGAATCATAGTAATACTCTTCTTTGTTCTACACAAATTCTTTTCAATAAATTTTTTAAAAATATAAATATTGTTCAGCCAAAGTATGAATTCAAATTCAATGCAGCTGGCCCGTACAGAAAATTGAAAAAAAGTAAAGGAAAAAAGAGGTTCCACCGAGACTTGAACTCGGGTTACTAGATTCAGAGTCTAATGTCCTAACCGCTAGACCATGGAACCTCACATGTCCTCCTAGGATAATAAAATAATATCCACCTAAACTGTTTATTGATGCCCAAGCACTCCTCAACGCTAATTTTACTCAAAAAGAACAGAAAAACTAGTAAGTTCTAGCCTTGCCTAAGAGACAAAACGTCGAGTCGCCTAGAAAACTCGAAATAAAAAACGTTGAGTCGCCTAAAAAACTCGAAATCAAACTCCAATATATGCAACAGACGACATATACTAGCTACTACTATTCTGGGACCGATAAATCATGAGTATAGATATATGTACACACTCGTGCGAGACTTTGATCTCGCTCTCAGTCAAACATCGCAAAAAGAGGAAATGGGTAGAACATTGAATTGGGAGATTGCCATTAGATTTCCTAATAATTCTTTTTCTATGTACTGAAAGTATCAAAGTGAATCTAACAAAAATTTATGGAGAGAGAGACAACCGAAACTCAGGTTGGAAATATTGAAGATGATTTCCAAAAAAGAAGAATTCACCAGAGAAAAATTTCAAGAAAATTCCTAACACCACTACTTTGCAACTAGTATTTATCATTTGGTATGGTTACTTCTTGCTTGATGTTCATCATTTACGGATGCACGACTGGTTGGTCAGCATCTGCATCGATTAGCATGACTGAGATGTGATGGTGCACCATGTACCATCGACCCGTATGGAACTCGAACACGTTAGTAACATTAAATGGTCCACCATCCACGTCTACGTAGGTTTTCATGGTGACCCAAGCCATGTCAGTCAGCACCCTAGTCCGGACATCACGAACTTGAAAGTCCAGCCCTTGCTCCCAATTAAAAGCAAGCTGCCAACTCTGCATCACAGCATTGTACCTGCACAGGCAACAATATAACTCATTCTGGTTCCGATTCAACCAAATACTCAATGCAAATAACCGAAACTCCATAAAGAGCATAATCGTTGTAAACATAGGAAACCGTGTAAATTTGGCACAATCTGCACTAGACTACGTAAAAGAATACGAGTGTTTGGTTAAGAAGCAATAACAAACAGTATATAGAGGAGCATTAGCAACACGGCAACACCTGAACGAAACAAGCTCCAAGTCCCTTTGACAGACAATACTTAATCATAACACCCTCACTTGCCTTCCGAACAAATAATATAACAATAGTTGAGAATCATTTCCTACATTTTCAAGTTTGAGCTATAATTCAGCCAAGATTCAACTAAACAATCTGAATCTACTAGCTTCTACGTTCGAAACCTTAACCTAACGAATATTTCTAATATTAAATTACTCGTAATTCTATTTTTCGTGATTTATCAACATCTAAGACAGCTAATTGATGCAAACCTCAGAAGTCCACACAGGTCTAGAAATTTCGGAGACGTATAACAGTCTCATCGTCTCAGAAAAGTACAAGAATCGGTTTAACAATATATTTATTGTTTCAGAATAGCAATATCTCAATGCACCATCAAACGGCCAACTCTGGCACAAATCTCTACCCACCTATATAGACAACTTTAAACAAAAACTCAAAAAGATCATGTGCCGTTGCTATAAAAAATCTACCATGAATACAGGAATTGTTAGTAGCATGAATCAACAAAACAACTTATTAGGCTCTAACACTTCTACATATTTACTCGATTTAGCAGCAGCTTACACAGATCAGATCCTATTGGAACTGATTGTAGCTTCGAGTTCGGGTGCAGCCAGCCCGGACGGAAAGGATACGACTGCCTCAGCAAAGACATCAGGATACAACCAAATACTTTATACTGGGACGTGAAGGATTCCAATCATAAGCATGTAATTCAGAGATAAACTAAACTTAATTCACAGATTAAAAAGCAGGCACTCCACAACTCATGAGATTTGGTTGCATCTTGATAGAAATCCTTAGTTAATTTCTGTCTCCAAGCAAAACATAACTCTAACATTATTGCATGAAAGACCTTCCACACGAAGCAGGTACAAAAAGAAAAATTTCTAATTAGGCTCAAGCAAAGCTATCCGTCAATAAGCATCCTTTTTCCCAGGTTGAATGTATTAACAAGTGCAGAGTTATTCACATTTCAAACCCCTACACACTATAATCTTAACTCGTAACCTAACTCCTAACAACGAGTCGAGCGGAATGCGGTTTAAAGTAATTATATCTATAACGGGTGCAGCTCGATTTTTCTACAATGGATCACAAGGAAATGCTCGCAGAAATATGGCATGTCACTAACACAGAAATCAGCAAGCAAATCATGGCCAAATCATGTTTGAACAGTGTAATACTCAATTGAAGAAAAAAGGAATCTACTTTATTGTCGTTGTGCAACTTAAAAACAAAGGAATGAAGACTATCACATACCCTGAGAAAAGTTCCCCAGATGCGTGGATACACTTTACATAATCTGCATTAAGCCAAAAACGGCTCATCGCTTGAAGAGACCTTTCTTTAATGGTGTTAAAGAATTCCGCATTAACATTCACAATGGCTCTTGTAGCCGCATAGTAAGCCTTCCATCCATTAACAGGTGTCACGGTATCTTGTTCCAATGTAAAATCCTAAAATAGAAAAGTTTAAAAATAACAAATTAAATGCAAACTATACAAAAGCCAAATATATAGAAAGTGCCGAAAAGGGTTCACTGCATTGAAAACAGACAAAATTGGAAAACAACGCATTTTAAGTGTCTTATACTTGCCTATTCAAAGGACAAGAATAAACCCAAACTCAAAGAAATTGAAAATTACCAGTCCCCATCACGAAAATGAAATATGTAACTTCAGAAAATTAACACGGGCCAAGGGGTTCAAAAATGAAAACCTTCCCAATAAATGGGTATTCCGATCCATTGACTGGAAACATTATACCAAGGAGTGTCAAAACGGTTGCCTACGTCATAATCATGTCACATAATCTATATCATCCACATTACCATAAATGACATAAATGCAATAAAAACCATAACCATGTCAAGCAAGTTATCTACAACCCATGTATTATCCTTATAGCAAAAGCATTACTTATGATCCTAAGTACTTCAACACACGTGAAGTGGGTTCAAAAATGAAAACCCTTCCCAATAAATGGGCATTTGATCCATTGACTTGAAACACTATACTTGGGAGTGTCAAAATGGGTGCCAACACTATGTACTCTATATATTCCACATTACTATTATGACATAGATGCAATAGAAACGATAATCCATTGACTTGAATCATTATACTTGGGAGAGTCAAAACGGGTGCGTACATTATGTAATCTATATATTCCACATTATCATATACAACATAGATGCAATAAAAAAACGATAATAGTATCACCCGAGCTATCCCTAAATTACTCCATATTGTTTCATCATTCACATATTGAGAATCCTAATTACCCCTTCTCATTTCTGTTTTCACACTTAGCATAGCAATTCCATCCATAAAATGTGAAAACAATCCCGAAAATCAAAATCAAACAACTGCAGAACCCAAAATTCTCACCGGAAAAAAAAGGAACTAACTTTATACCTTATGATACAGAGCTTTCCAAGCATTATCATCATTAGCAGCCCTACGCATCAACGAATTAGTCATAGACAATCTACACAAACTCGGATAATCCAAATAACTCAGGGCGTGCGTGGTAATCTCCGGGACCAATTGCTCCATCATCGATGCCCCAGTCTGCCTCTCAACAACACCCCCTTTATCTGTCATCACCGCAGCCGCCACCATTTCGCCTTCCGAATCACAATTCCTAACCGGGTGGTGGGATTTGGGGGATTTTGATCGGAAGGCGAGGAGAGCGAGGAAGAGAGAAATCAGAGTGAAAGAACAGGCTAAAGCAAGAGTGAGAGTAGAGGTACTAGTAATCTCCATTCATAAAAAGACATTAAAGCTACAGAAAAGAAGAACATGAAACCCTACAATTGAAATTGGAATTGGAATCTTGGAATTTTGAACCAATTTGAAAAGGGTTGATGATTTAGGTGATTGTAAACATAACCCTAATGAAAAATGGTGGAGAAGAACATGAAACCCTAAAATTGGAATTGAAATGTGTGGAATTTTCGCCCAAATTTAAAAGGGTTGTTGATTTTGGGGATTTAAAAGATAACCCTAATGAGAAATGGTGGAGAAGATGAAGATGAAGATGAAGATGAAGATGAAGATGATGAAGAAGATGGGAGTGAGGGGTTTGAAGGGCCTCGAACGTGTGTAGAGAGAGGCCTCGGTTCATGCGGTTTCGATTCTCGCATCAATTTTCCCACTACTTGGGTCTCTTTTTTGTAATTATTGTTCTTTTGGGGTCTTATTGCATAACATTATAAATATAATGGACTACGTTTGTAATTTACCTTGTCAATAAGTATAATTGATTATAGGCTTAATACCTATATAGCCACTTAAACTTTCCTAAAATTGCAATTGTCCCTCTGAACTTTAAAACGTTACAGATAACCTCCTATATTTGTCACAACGTAACAAATAAGCTTTTAGTTTTAAAATTGATGTATTGAATTGTACATTTTTTAGGTGGTATGTAATATAGGTGCAAGATTATGATAGATAGAGTCGAAATTTTTGTAAATTATATTAACGATCGTTTTCACATTTTGATACGAACAATTTTGAATTAGAGTGTTATTGAAAGTAATTAGACAAGATCAAGGAGTTATTTGTAACTGTAGACAATAATAAAGGGTTATTTGTTACATTTAAACAACTATATGGGATTATTTGTTAAATTTAAACAAGTATAAAGGGTTATTTGTAATGTTTGAAAGTTTAGAAAGACAGTTAATTTTTTTGAACAAGTTTAGGGAGCTACATATGTATTAAACCTTGACTATACGAGGCTTGACTATACGAGGCTTAAGACGTATGTGACTTTCAATTTGTCCAAAGAATGGAATTGCACCGCACTTTCAAACTTTACAAATCATTCACTATTTTAGTTTAATTAGTTATGATCTTAAGATTATCATTACCAGATATAAAATTGGTTATGAACTCTTACTAGAAAAAGAAAAAAAAATTAGTTATGATCTTAAGATTATCATTAGCAGGGAGTCATACTATTTCACGGTTTGTAATGCAATCAATTCCTCGATAGTGGATTATAGTGAATTTGGTGCATTGTGTCTGAATGCAAGGTTCTATTGTCTCAACACAGGGGTTTTTCGATTTTCGGTTGGCTTTATTCGGATGTTAGCTAACAGTCATGCTCTTGCAAGGTCGTCCATTTTCTTATACTACTCCCCATGGTTTTTGATGTTTGTCCGAGCTTCATTAATTAGTCTTTGTTAAGCTTACGGCCGGTTTTGGAGCATTAGTTTTATTGAAGAATTGCATGTTTGGTTTTAAGCTGAATAAAACTAAATTATACCGATCTACATTTAATTGGATACCGAATGTAAATTTTACACCTCTCAAAAAAATAATACATATTTCATGAATATTGGAACACGAAATTTATGTTTTATTAACAAAAATACTATGTTTCTTAAAGAACTACATGTATGGTTTTAAGCTAAATCAAACTAAATTATACTAATCCACATTTAACTATATTCAAAATAATATTACATAATTGTTCAGCAACACACACTTCTATAGAAATGTGACATAGTCCTGCCGAATATGGTAATCCTTTTTTGGCTTTTGAGTGTGAAAATCAAAATGTTAATATATATTAGAGAATTAACCGTGAAATTAAATTGACTTATTAATTTCTGAAATCCAATAACTATTGAAAATAAAAGATATCTGGGGCATTTTTCAGACTTCAACAGTAGTTTTTTCATTAATATTTGTCAACTCTTTTTAGAGTACAATGGAAAATATACGTTAACAATGAACTAATCGAATTATAAATTAACCACATCAAATATTCTTTGTATTATAAATTAATTAATTAAATTGGTGTGTACTCATCAATACATAAGTTTAGGGTGCGAATATCATTCCTTACAAACTTATCAAAAAAATAATCAAATTATAAATCAATGGTACTTAAAGCGTTCAATATCCACTCAATATAACATGTTAGAAATCTCAATGTTATACAAACTTATTACAATTTAGAATGCGTTCAAATTTCAAAATAAATGTAGTTAATAAGAAATAATTTTATTATCTTATTTTTAAGAAGCTCAGATAATATATCAAATAACTAAAACAATTATATATGGCTTGCAAATAATTTTTATATATTGTGTTACCATTTTGTACATCATACCATAGACTCTATGTCCAAAATTGAATCTCATATATATATATAAAAGCCAAAACTGAAAAATCTAAAAGTTAGAAACTTATTAGAAGCTAGTATAAATCTTGCGGGATAACGGTCAAAAATACCTGTAACGTAGTAGAAGAGGTGTAGTTACATGCTTAAGGTTTCAAAATAGTGCAATTTTACCCTCATCGTCTTGCCCTTTTTAAATGAATACCGTCGAATTCCAATCAAATTGGAGATTTCCAATAGATTTAGGGAACATCCGATTTAAGACTAAAATTGCACGTCTCTTATGCAATTGCACTCATCGTGTTACCCTTTTCTACACGACACAACAGGTAAATTCCGAGAGACTTATCAGCGTAATTCTTTTAAAAAGGAAAAAACCGAGCTTGGATAAAGATGAGGGTAAAACTACACCAAATCGAAAATGTTATTAGCATATTTTTAGCCCTTATCCCTTCTCAATAATGGTGAAACTTGCACTAGCTAGCAAGCAAGAAGAAAGTGTCAAAATTGTGGCTAAATTTCTCAAAATTTAGGCAGATAATAAGGTGATGAATATTGTCATAGTGCTAGTAAACAATATCATGAACCAACCTCTACATGTCCGGCGAACCTCCGCCTTATTCGCCGGAGAATCTCGTAAAGAACTAACAACTCTTGTGGAGACTAGCTTTACAGTTGCAAAGCAAATGAAGAAAAGACTAATTGCAAATACAGCAAGCTCTTTGTTCTCCAAATTTGCTTGATTATCTATTACCTTCTGCACATCTAATCTGAATTCGGAAAATAGAAACTTGTTAGCAAGAAAACTAGAAAACAAAACGAGTAAAACGCAACGACGGTCATTCAACTTTACTGTTGTTTTACGAGGACAATTAAGTTTCGGTACAAGGGTCAAATGTGTCATCAAAATCATTAGGAAACATGAAGTTGCTACATTTGTACAAAATGACTCAAGTGTGTCGTGTGCTCGAAATTTTAGCTCAATCTTGTTCTCGTGATTACAACTTTAGTACATTTTTAGTTTTATATTGGTAATTACAGACGAAATTAAACAGAATTACCGACAGAGTCTTTGAAAAGGGTACAATTGAGCTATGATTTCTATTGCGACAAAATTGAGTCCGTTATATTGAGAGTTCCCAATAACCTTGAGTGCAAAATTGACTCTTATTCCATAAGTTTTAATTTGTGTCGTAAAAAGAACTGAATTTTGATTTAGTTACAAAGATTAAGGTTGCTGTAACGAATTTCCAACCTGGTTTACGATCTGACTATGAACTCGATCCACGTCGAAGTATTAGTGACATTTATTAGCACAGCCAATTCATGTCAGCAATAGGATCCTTACAAAATTCAATTTGTTGTTGTTTATAGACTGTGATTGGAGTGTTTTCGTAGCTGACATGGCACTTGTGGAGCCGGCGTTGTGGGGTTGATCCATGTCAAAGTAATGCCACGTCATCTATACCGGCATGGCAGAAAGTTCATAAAAGACTTCAGTGGGATAAAATTAATGTTTAAATGTTTTTACGACACAAATTGAAATTTAGAAGTACTGAAGCAATGGACAAAGTTGAGTGACCGTCGTTGCAATTAATATAACAGAAAAGTTCAATGCACCGGATGTCATTGACTCTTTGGAGTCCGTTGCATTAAGGTCACTCGATGTTATTTTCTTCCAGCAAAATCACTAAATTTCATATTCGATCAGTCTTTCCGATCATTCTGCGTAAAAAGAATTCGCTAGAACGTAGACTTTGCAAAGAATAACAGTTGATTATATGCCAATTGGACGACATACTGGACATGTCTGGTATGTGCACCATGTCGCACGTCCTAAGCAACAAAAATTCACATCTTTATTCGACATGGCACATAGTCATCTGCATTCTACGCGACATCTACATTCCGGTAAGTTTTCTTTACACAAATTTTTAGAAATGACAGCTTATTAAAATCAAGCAAAAAGTTCGATGATTTTATTGAAAGAAAATAAACTCCAACAACCTTTTAAAATAGACTCCAAACTTCGACAGCATAGATGGAAGAACACACGAAACTGCTAATTAGAATTCTAACCTTAGCATGATATTTTCTCTGACTAATGCATCCATACTCGAAACCAGACCGTCTTTCCATGCGTCTAGATCTTCAAGTCTTTTCTCCTGATAAGGGAAAAGAAACCACACAGTTAGCTAACAAAATAATTGTGGAGCGGATGCACAAAACATGTCAAAATTACAATTTTATTAGGGACTAAACATCAGGACGGATGTTTCCATCGCA
Source organism: Euphorbia peplus (assembly GCA_028411795.1). Lineage (NCBI taxonomy): Eukaryota > Viridiplantae > Streptophyta > Magnoliopsida > Malpighiales > Euphorbiaceae > Euphorbia > Euphorbia peplus. The sequence goes on from CP110839.1 coordinate 33,545,385, forward strand.
GATTTTGTCTGTGATTCCAAAGCCGTTACAGATACTAAACAGAGTAGATTAGCGACGGATATTTCCGCTAAAAACCTTTAAATATGAAAGTTGAAAAGGAAAGTACCAAATTTTGCTTCCATTCCATTAGACCATTAATTTCTGTTCTGCTGCTCTTCAACACAGAAGAAATTCTGTCCACCTCTTTCGCAAGATCCGGTAGAAGATCGCCTTGTCTCTGATCCATGTCTTTGATGAACTCTTCGAGTGTCGAAAAGTTCAGCTCAAGTGACCTTACTTTCTGCAGCAAGATCTTTAGAACAGTATCACTAGGTATTCTGCTAACTGTTTGCTGTCTAACAACTTCAATTCCAGGAGTAGGAACCGGAATCTTCTTCGTTGTTGTTGTTGTTTCGTTCTTTGGTGTCCCTTTCGTGGAATCATCTGTCGTGTTTCGGACTTTGTTGCCTATCCCACCTGTTGTTGTATTCAACTTAGGCATTGGCAACTTACTAGTGTTGCTTTCTTCGGACGGGACGAGAAGATCTTCTAGCATTCGTTCGATTGCATCGACACCGAACACCTCAAGGATGCTCAATGTGCAGTAGAATTCGGACCCGTAATGCCCCAAAAGATCTAGTTTCAAGTATCTCACCCATTTAGGTTCAGAAAGTTTGAAACTTTGGCCTTGCTTAACATTAGCAGCAGTGAAATTTCCGAGTTTAGTCCATGTTTCGGTCGGATAATTCGAGCTTCCGGACAAGTTAAACGCCTTAAGATTAGAAGAATAATGTTCAAAGTTTGCAAGTTTAACAACATCCACCAATGTTTCCTCTGAAAGCTCAATCACAACAAACTTTTCGACGGCCGAACACGGGTTCCTTAAGTACTTATCTTTATCATGAACAAGAATGTTTTCTGCTCCTTTTGCTTCCTTATTATGTGCTACAACTTTTGCACCCTTTACTGCAGAAGCATAGTTGTACTCCTTTCCATCCGGTTCGAGTCTATGCGTAATATTAGCTAGCTCAGAAGGGACTTTTTCGTCCTTTTCACCCATCGAGACGTTTAGCAACTCGCCTAGATTGACATCAGTGTTGGAATCCAAAGTTTTTCCACTTGATATTTGCTTTGTTTTGCTTACTACTTTCATTTCTTGTGCGTTTTGAGCTTTGCATACAAAAGATCGGTAGCCTAAAAAGCTCGAAATTACGTCTTCTAACCTATCGATTTCTGAAATCGAGTACTTCTGATTCCCGATATTGATGTCTACGGATGATTTGTTGCATCCCGAGGTTATGTTAAGCTCTAGAAGAACTCCATTTGTAGTATTGTAGAGTCTTTCTTCTGTGTGTGAGTTATCTTTCCAAACACCAGCACAAGGTAAGCTTCTGTTATGGAGCATTGAAGTTCCTAAACAATGAATGAAACAAAAGTTATATGTATGTATATATAAATGTGTATATCCACGGCAAAATACATACTGAACCCCTCCAAATTGCACTCGAACGACTAATTACCCATCAAAAATTTCAAAAAAACGTCTCTATCACCTCAACTTGCTTGAAACAACTTTTCTGCCACCTCAACTTGCTTACATCGACATTTTTGCCACCTTAACTTCCTTGAAATGCCATTTCTGCCACATCCACAATTGAAGCAAGCTGAGGAGGCGAAAGGGTCGTTTTGAAAGTTTAGGACGTCATTAGATATTTGGGTGCAAGTTGGAGAGACTCGATATGTATGTATGTAGCCTATATCTATTCATTACTAAGCTATGAGCAATGTGGCTTACCCTCAAAGTGAGACACGATACCAAATTTTTCCGTAAAGTTCAGATTGACGTGTCATAAATGTAACAAGTTGTGTTATCTATCAATATGTTCTACGCGATTATATATTATGTAAAAGACCCAAAAATGATAATTGTGACAATGAATTCTCTCTATAATCGTGAAATTACCAATAGAAACATGTAATTCTACCATTAAATCGTTAGTCCATAGCAAATTAGTTTAGACGACCTTTTTACAATTTTACGAATTAACTTAGATGTATGTTTGTGTACCGAATTATAATGCCATTGACACAAAATAATGGTCACATTGAGATGTAACCGAAACATCATTATTTATTCACCTAACAATTAAATTCCAACCATCGATTCTACATTAAACTAGTCGAAGATTATTATACACGACATCTCAAATACAAACTCAACCTGACAGAATTCAAATCTGCGTTCTTTCTTTCGATCAAAATTTTCGCTAAAACACAAACCACTCAAACTCAAGATCCCCAATTCAATCAATCAAACAAATCACAGCCCAATTGAAAACACAACAAAACACCAAATGGGGTCAAACAAAAACATAAAAAGATTATAACTTTACCTTCATTTTGATGACTGAGACCAAGCCTAGAATAAAGCAACAAAACAAGAACCCAAAGCAACAATATCAAAGACAATGAAACCTCATAAAAATGTCTCATTTTGTTCTTGTTTTTATTATTACTGCTGCAATCAATATTCTTGTTGCATCCATTTTCATTTCTACATTTCTTCATTTTTTTCTTTCTAATTTTGCCTCTACACAAACCCCAAAAAAGAGAACAAAAAAATGGGTATTGCCTCTTTTTTTTTTTTAGCTAAACAATGGATGGATGTTTTGGGGTTTCTAAATTATTATTTTCTAATTTTTTGGGGGTGTTTGTGATTTTGTATGACTGAGAAAACAGATTCAAATTGAACAAAAATAAAAAAAATTACCAATTTTTATATTTTAAATTCGTTTGAATCCATGTTTTTAATTTATCAGTTGTGTCACTCTCTAGTTTGTTTGACTCCTATTTGTTCGGATGTTTTTTAGAAAACTTATGGTGTAACTATTAATTAGAAGATCACTGATTTATTTCTGACTAAGAAGTCCCTAATTTGAGCTAACTAAGCTCTTATTAGATATTAACGGCAGTATTATATGGATGCTCTTGGAATATTATAGAAAAATCTGTTTCAATGATTGTGGCAAATGAAAACATTCGCCTGTCTGAACCCGTTTTAGACTATAACTAATTCTCCGACTAAACCCCAATTAATTCTTAAAGGTCATCATTCGTCTAGCATTTTTTGACGTGCTGGTTTCAATTTTGTCTAATATTTACTATGATCACTAAACTCATTGGACTCTGTAGATCCGTCTAGATGCTCAACATTCAACTTGCACCTAAGAATTTTTACTACAATTTTGTCTAAAAAAATGTCTATAGTCACTAAAATTATCATTTTTTGTTTGGTAAAAAACATTATTTGACCACTAACCTATTCAAAATTTTAATTTAGTGGCTTACTTTAGGCCACTGACCTATCTATCTAATTTCGTAAGGAGAAAACTCGAAATGGAAGGTGGAGAGTTACATATAAGCAGTTTTGAGAGCATTCTTAAAAGCAGTTTTAAGGATTTATATAAAGTCTCTAACATGCTCAGTTTCAAAATTAGGAAAAGGGCAAAACAATATGTATATATAAGTAAGTAAATAATTTGTAAAGAATAGTACAAACCATATGTAATATGTTTCATATTTGATATTTGTGTAGAACTGGCATAATCACTGCTCAACAGTCCAAGTGGGCAGTTGCAAAAATTACTGAAAATGTTATGAAACTCCACCAGAATGCCAAGAGCGCGAGTTTCCTTATCAAGGAAGGTGAGAAAGTGAAGAAACTGGCCGAGCAGTACCTCGAGACAGCACCGCAGAAGTGAAAAAGCGACTTACAATGACTAATATTTCGTGTTCTTGATGTTTCTTGAACCTCCACTTTTTTCCATTCTCCATCTCCGTACAAGTTATTCTTCACTGCATACTACCCGGCTCATTATCAATTCAGGCGATGTATCTATCAGAGCAATGTTCTGTCTGCTTGAAGTTGCTCCACATTGACAGCATACTGCCCGGCTCCTTATCAATACTAGCAATGTATCACATCACAGTAATATTTTGTGTTTTTGAAGTTGCTCATTCCTCCGCTTTTCCATTCTCCATCTGCACATGTTAACAATGTACTACCCAGCTCGTTATCAACTCCGGAAATGTATACACGAGAATAAGAAAACATGTAAACTAAGTCTTTGCCTCTCTACGTATGTTTATATTGTCATTACATACGTTTCGATCGATGAGTGTAGAATGTGCTAGCCTCTATAGAGGGGAACAAATGGAAATGTCTAGTTATTATCCATTAGAATCTGCTCTAGGAATTATGAAATGGAGCAAAAACAGGTTCTCTTGTCGCCTTTAAGTGTTTCCAATGCATTTTCTTCATCGTCGTTCAGTTTCCCGCTTCGTTTCTCCTCCAATTCGACCCTTCACATGTGTTGAATACTTGGCTCAAGTTGGAGGAGCCCTAGCAAAGGTAGAAAGTTGTCTTGCAAGGAGGATAATGGTACAAACTGAAACAAAACGTTGTGAATACGAATTCAAAACAAGTCCTAACCAAATCATCAGATTTGCCAAGTAAATGACATTATTTCTAGGTGCGTTTTCCTTTTAATGATGACCCAAACGGTGAATTCTCTGGTTACATTACAATACCTGAATCCATAGACATGAGTGACTTTGGCTGAATAATCAGTTATGTTGCACGAAAACAAAATCAAACACCGGAAAACAGTATTTAGAACTTGTAATAGAGTAGTTCTGCAGGGAAACAGTATTTAGAACTTATAATAGAGTAGTTCCGGCAGAATAATGAACGGAATGAAACTAAAACGGATTGTTGACTTGCTTGTCAAATTCAAATAACACTTTATGCAAAAATTCAATGTTAGTCAACTAGAGGAAATGACGAGCTATCTATGTACAATCAGAAAACCTGTAAGCCATGGGAAGTGATTGCTAATAAGTTTTTATGCATTAGAAAATAAACTGACTCGACACTGCATAGCACCCGAATCATAATAGAATGAAGAGATTTAACAAGCAAAATAATAGCATAGATCGATTGTAACTTGACAAGCAACAATCATATTCAAGAAATTTAAGATACACATAAATCCATAAAAAAGAGTTTTAACTACAAATGAGAAACATCAGTTTAAGTTGTTTAGAATCAAAATCAATCATCATTAACTCGCCCAAACGATGTCCACTTCTTGACATATGCACGCCAGGCTTCAGCAATCCTTTCCTCCCGGGTTAGGGGCTCCTTTGAGAAGCGAAGTCGTTCCCACGACTTATAACCTGAATAGATATTAAAAGACAGATTAGTAATTAAGCATCTCCCTCTACATTTTCTCTTCTACCTCTCTCTCACACTCTCTGCATCTCCATATGCTATTATATAGCCAAATAAATGACCTCCTTGAAACAACACACCACCTAAATATTAATTGAGGCAACATTATTTTTGTCATATTTTTAACTAAATAATGTGAATCAAATAATTCATGTGGGTTGTCATTTTTTACTTCATTTCTTTTTCTTTTCTCTTCTCTTTTTTTATTATTATTTATCATAATAATTATTATTGGTTTAATGCTGGAGAGCATCAGCAGAACATATTATGACGCTCACCACATTCAGATGCTTCAAATGCTGCATTTCTTCTATATGCACTCTGTTGTCACTGAATATATTATCATCCCCTCCCTCGTAGAAAAAACCAGATCGAAACATTTTCAAAACTTATAGAGATAAGAAACTAGATATAACTTCCTTCGGGATCATACCGAGTAAATCATTGTGCTCCAAGTTCAAATATATCAATTTCATCAGCATTTTCAACTCCAGTGGCAACTGTTGTATCCACGTACGTGATAAGTTAAGATATTGCAGCAAGTGTAATTCTGTAATACCTGATGGCAATATGTGGAGTCGAGTGTTAGACAGATTAATTAAGAACCGTTAGTGAACGAGAAAAAATGGAAGATGCTGCCATTAATCTCGTGCCAACGATGATTGCCACATAGAAGCAAAGTCCGGAGATCAGGGCATACGTTAACCATTGGTAGATCCCGAATGGAATTTTCCATCAATGAACTTCTTTTAACCCCTTTCCATTTTTCAACGTCTGGCGCTTTAGTCAGTTGTCTATCAACCTCATCCAAGTAGCTATATTTCGCCTTTTCAAGATCAAGTGATGTCCACAAAGCCATCATATATCATGCATTTTTACATATTTGCCTTCTTCCTCCAATAAACATACATTGATAAGGTGACGAAGAACCTTATGCGCCTTAGCCCGACTGATACATTGAACATACTCATCATCTTCAAACTTTTCAGAAACAAAATAGTCTATTAAATCATCTGTGTAAATTCTGAAGTCTTCAGGGAACAGTGCACAGTACATGAAACAAGGTCTGAATTTGTCACTTGAGTGCTCAGCTAATCCTAGAGGCTGTCTCGTGGCAGTGAGGCAAAGGCATGCATCAATAGCTCAATCAGACATGGACGAGGCAGTTGACAGACTTACCATAGGACAAAAACGGTTGGAATAGAGTTGGGTCATCAAGGACAATGTCGTAGAGCTACTATAGAAGTTGGGGTTGCTATGACTTCTCATTTGCTCCGGCAATATGACAATGCAAAAGTTGAAATATGTGATCGTATTTCAATAGTCCCCCGCGCCCAGGTTTTCCTTCTGCTTGAACTTTTCTTTGCATGCCTTTTACTCGTGTCTTGTTGCATTACTAAATCTCCAATGAAATGGTTAGTGTTCGTTGACTTCGCGAGGATTGTTTGTGTTAGGAAAGCGTACATATGAGATGAAGGAGACAAATTTATACTCTTCTTAGAAAACAATACAATATTAGCTCTACATTTTGTTCTGCATGGACGATAGTGGAGCTTTTCTGGTGCAAATATGGTACCAAATCAACTAAAAAGGGGCTTTTGTTATGTTTGTGATTGATGGAGTTTGAAATTGCTGCATTTTCAAAGTGTTACTGCTCTTATCGCACCATTTTCTACTTGAGGCTTTGAAGTTATCGTTGTCCACCTGATACTTGTGTGCTAACCTGTTTTTTCTTGTGAAGATTCGAGTTCGTGCTCCTAAAGGGAGGTCAGAGATTTTGAAATTCATGCAAGCAAAGTGAAGATGTCAGAGTCTGTTGATCTATCTATTTATGCAAAGAATTTACCTGGTATGTCTTATATTTGAGATCATTCTACTGAGCTCTATTAGACAGAAATGGACCAGGAATCAATAATTATGAATAATATATATAAGAAATGGAAACATGGGATGCATGTATATGAATTAAATATACATGGATAATCATATGTAATCTTTGAAATGATCATACACACGAGCATTACGAGAGTTTTAGTTTCCAAAGTGTTTCAGAAAATCAAAGTTTCCGTTTAACAGAGCTATTAAGTTTCCTTTTCAATGCTGTGTAATTAGAATTAATAATCACAGGAGAACATAGACATTTATACAGCTTTGAAATCAATGTTTGCTCAGCCAAATGCACCAAAGATTGTAACAAAAATTGAAATATGAATCAACATATTTCATATAAAGAGCATAAACCAAAGTGAGAATCAATATTTTTGGAAGAAAACATAAAGAAAAACAATGAAAGAAAGCAAACTACATGTAAAAAAGAGCTAATAAACTTGTTCAACCAAGATTAGAGATTTGCTAGACCCGAGAAACTATTGAGTTTCAAGAGAATAATAGTGTACATTTCAAAACTTCGGCTACAGGATTTATCATGTAGGCTATGTTATGTACTTGACCAAATGTTGCATATGCATAAAGTATGATTAGTCGGAGCTGTCTGATCCCGACATGGATAATTGGTCAGTAGTCAAAGAGATCCTTAAGCACCTCTATTGTGCTTAGAATGCTATTACATGTACAGTGTATATAGGTGAAGATGAGCTCGCAGTATCAGGTTACACTGATACGTGTTTCTGAGACCAATGAGAATAAGTTCTAGTCTTAGACTAGATAAGAATTTCACCTGAGTGACGGTCCTCAAAGCAATTCACATATTGCTAATCTACAACGATAGCTGAGTACATTACAACTTGCTTATAAGTTGTAAAGGGAGTTGTTTTGGATTAAAAAAATAAAACTGTAGCTGATTTAGGAGTTGGTAAAACTCTCTTGGATGATGTTGATATTTAATTCAACGAATTAATTAATCAGAGCGGACAATATCTGCATGATATTGGGCCTAAATGTTACATTTTATCCTAACAATGTTCTCGGGTTTATTTGTTATTTGGGGCTTGTATGTTAATGGCTTAAGTCTGGTTATTGGTTTTAGTTGAACGGGCGTTGTTTAGGCGTGTTTGTGACTAGTCGTTGCAACAGCTACGCTTCCATCCGTTTTTCCTGTTATCCCCTTTCACAGCTATATAAGTGAAGCAAACATACACAGTCGTTGAAAATCAAATCTTAACCGTTGATTTTACAATTAATGGTTGAAATACATTGAACTTGATCAACGTGACATGACGATATATCAACTCGAGAGGATCTAAATCCATGAGTCCATATAAAGATGTCTCACACAAGCCAAAAACACAAACAAACAATTCAAAACAACAACAACAACAACAATAACAACAACTGAATCAAACAAACGAAATCCAAATTGAAAATGCAATTGTATCAATCGAAAAATCCACTTCAATTACTCTTATTAGCTCGTCGGTGAGTCATCTTTTTCTGAGCACAAGGCAATTACAATACCGAGAAAAATATTAGGCTTATCCTCTGTATTGATGGAGAGATCTTTTGCTTTTTTCTCAGCTTTCTCGAAGATCACCTTGGTAAATGTCGTAATACCTTTATCTACTTCCAACAATGAGCTTTTCATTTTGTCAAAAGCAGGATTCTCCGTCATTTTTTCAGGCGTACTGCTTGTTGTCGGATTATCAGTCATTTTGTGATTGTAAAGGATAGATAGAGATGCTTCAAAATGAAATGAAGGAGCAAGGAACAAGTTTAAGTGATGAAAAATATTCTTCTGTGTTTCCTGCTTTATAGATTTTAATTTACATGGAGCATTCCAGTTTTTTAAGTATTATAATATTATCCTATACACTTTTGGGGTACAACACTAAAAGAAACCGTTATGTAATTTGCATCATTTTCAAACAAAGTCTCGTCAATTAAAACTGTATACATGAGGGTCTGCAGAACCGGCCGTTAGCAAATAAGATTTCAAAATGTCCTGTGTAAAAATATAAGTGAAATGGACATTTTTCACGTATATTTCATTTGAAATAATAATAAGTCTCAAAACTTTTATTTGAACATAAAAAATGTCTACTTACTGGCCGCATCTTAAAAATTCTATGCAATCAATCTTGTCTCACGTATAAAATCTGTTTTTGAACAATTAAAATTAAAATTAAAAAATTTTAAATACATATATATAAAAGATGTTTAAGTAAATTCAGCAAAACAGATTAAACATTCGGTTAATAATTTAATCAATAAAGTAAAAAAAACAAGTCTACATGTTTACACGTTGCATGAAACCTTGAAAAGCATGTTAGAGAGATTATATATATATTTTGGAGCATGACGTAGTACTCCAAACTAATAAATGATTGATATATGTCACTTCAATCAATAAGATAATTGACAATGTTTAATTAATTAAAAATAAATTTTTTAATTAATTATTTATATAAATTCCTAAATACTAAAATAAAAAATTTAGGCTCTAAAAGTATAAACCCTTAAGTTATAAATCCTAGATACAAACATATGTGAGATATTATCAAATTAACGATCGGAGAAATTAAAATGTTTAAAGTTTAAGCACTCTCTTGAAGCAAAAGCAAGGAACGCGAAGAATATATATTATTTTCAAATGTATATACAGTAAAACCTCTATAAATTAATACTCGATAAATTAATAATTCGATAAAACTAATAATTTGTTCAGTCCCAACTTGGGACCAGTGTAAAATTCGACATCAATCGATAAAATAATAAGATAATAACTTTTTTGAAAATCCAGTGTATATGTATTGGTCCCAACGAAACTATAAATTAATAATCACTATAAACTTCTATATATATGTGTGTGATACACTTCAAAATTCTAAGATTGTCTAGTTAAAAATGAATCAATATTCGTTTGTTTTTTCTTGAACTTCAAATCTATATTTATTTCATCTTTAAATCTCCTCATTGCACTTAAGAGTTGGAGCATTGTCTTCTCATATAGCAACAAAAAATTGTGAAGAGTTGTTGCCGCTTACAATGAACTTGACAAATTCAATTAGTTTGTGAATGTAAATTCGTCTAACTAATATATATTGTAATTTGGTTTTTCATTTCTAACTAATATACATTGTAACTAGTATATTGGACTTGAAAATTTAAAAGTCATATGTAAAACCTCTTTAAATTAATAAATTATTAATTTATCGATATAATAATATCTCGCTAAATTAATGAAATATCTCGGTCCCGACATTATTAATTTATAGAGATTTTACTGTACTTTCCGCTAATTTTATGGAAGAAATATTTCAATTATGTATGTAATTAGTTTTCTTAGTAATGATCCACCAAATACATTATTTTATTTTAATTTATTTTAATTATTACAATGTATTTTATGTTAGTTCTACATTTCTGTTGATAAAATTATACGACTTAAATTTTGTATGTAATGTTCGCCTAAATAAGATTAGAATAAATTTAGAAGGAGTGAATAGATGTTATCCAATTTTAAGTTTTGCTAAACTTGGACGGAATCCAACCTCTTGTATTCAGACGCGCTTCACAAAAACTGTTCTGAGAGAGATCCTGCTTCAAGACAGATTATGTTAACAGAGATTATGTGTGGCAGTTCCTTTGTCTTCTCAACAAAGACTTATGAATTATAAGACAGACTGTTTCAACACTCAAGTTGTTGCACAATGCACATAAGCAAATATAACAAGTAAATAGATAAGAGAGAACGGTTCAAAAGCTCAGAGCAAACTCATCGATATATCTCTCCAGGCTCACTACAAAAGTCTTGTTGCTACGTCCTGTCCCTTGTGAGATCACTTAGCAATGATTTCAAATCCACTAAATATACTTTTATGGCAATTACAGAAGCTTCTTTACATTCAGCAACACTTAGTTAATTTCTCATCACTAAGTAACTGACCACTCTAGAATGAGTTACAGGATTTACACCAGAAAATTTATACTATGTTTTCTGGAATTCTCACCCAACTCAAACATGAGTGACAGATCCTCTCGATTAGTTTGTCTTCTGAACAAAGACTCTGAATATTAAGACAGGTTGTTTCAACACTTGGATAAGTTGCACAACACACAGAAGCAAATATAACAAGTAGATAGATAAGAGAGAAAATGTTTAGAAGCTCAAAGCAAACTCAGTCGACTTATCCAGGTTCATTACATAAGTCTTGCAGTTACGTCTTGTCCCATGTAAGACCACTCAGCAAAGATTTCAAATCCACTAATCAATACTTTTATGGAAACTCATTCACATTCAACAACACCTATCTAATTTCTCACTAAGTCCTGACCACCCTAGTAGTGAGAGTTAAAGGACTTTCACCAGAAAACTTAAGTTTTCTGGAATTCTCACCCAACTTAGACCTCAAATTGATTTCTCTCGACTAACTGAATATCACAGAGGATATCAGTTTACAAATTTATTATGAACTTGTATTTTTTTCACTCACTCACTTTTACAAATATAGAATAAAAAAAGATAAATAATGGAATGTTATGTTTTCTCAAATGTAACAGTGCGTTACAATTTGAACTAACCAAAACACATAAGATTTACCAATACAATTAATCATGTCCCATATATAAAATTTGTTTTTGAACAATTAAAATTATAATTTATAAATTTTGAATATATATTAAACATTCGATTAAAGAAATAAGTCTACATATTTACACGTTGTATGAATCCTTAGAAAGCATGTGATTTCATTATTTGTCAATTGGGGAACATCATCATGTTTTTATTTTTTATATATTCCTATACTTTCAAATTATATACACTTCTTAATCATTGTAAGAAATTAAAATGTTTAAAGCTTAAGCACTCTCTGTAAAGCAAAAGCAAGGAACATGAAGAATATATGTATTATTTTCAAATGTATATACTTTCGGCTAATTCTTCAATTAGTGGAAGAAATATTTCATTTGTATATTTAATTAGTTTTCTAAGGAATGATCCACCAAATACATTATTTTATTTTTTTAATTATTACGATGTATTTGTATTAGTTTACATTGCTGTTTATAAAATACGAACTTTAAAATTCTGTGCAATCTATCATATTCCGCTTATAAATTTTGTTTTTGAACAATTAAAATTAAAATTTATAAATTTTGAATACATATAAAAATGGTTTAAGTAAATTCAATAAAATATATTAAACATGCAGTTAATAATTTAGTTAATAAAAAACAAAAAATCTACATGTTTAAGCGTGGTATGAATCCTTAAAAAGTTATCTCATTTTAATTTTTATCTAAGTGAATATAGTTGAGTGTTTGGGAAGTGATAACTTAGTTGGTTCTATTTGCATGTTTTTAAGTTGGGCTGAAGTGGATATATTTGAGTAGTTGACTGCTCATGACCTTTTTACTTGATTCTGCTGAAAATATAATAATTTTGTACTCTTTAATTGTTCCAAATTTTTTGTTTAATTTTATGGTTTTTGTTCAGGGCCTACACATCTAAAATGTTGGTGCTAGGTTTGAGCAGAAGTCCACATTAATATATAGAATCTAATATAAAATAGGTATTCAAAAGAAGCCTTCCTACCTATGGATCTCATGTGTAGAGTATTAATATATCTATATTAATGTTTATTTTATTTCAATTCATTGAATTTCGGTCTGAATATACAAATAACTCTCTAAACTTCATTATGTTGTTACTAATCTCTTTAACTTTCGATTGTAACAAATACCCTTTTCAATTTTACAAAACTAACAAATAACCCCCTGAACTTAGCTCAATGTTGCTATCGACTCCTCCAACATTCAATTGTAAGAAATATCCCTTCAAACTTTCTAAATGCTAACAAATAGCTCTGAATTGCTGAAATGACAACAAATGTGTGACTCAAAGTCTCATATTTGCGCAAGTGCCATTAAAAAGAAGAAAAATCAATTAAAAGAAATAAAAAAAAGTAGATTAAAAAAGTTTCAATTTGATCTTTAAAAAATTATGTAAAAGATTTCTATACTTTTTTTTCTTTCAAAAATACTATCTTCCTCAACTTTATATCTCTTTAACCAATAATTAAAAATCCAAAATCAATTCGAAATCTCAATTTCAACAAATAAAACGAACAAAAATTAAGACGTCGCAAAATCAATCCAGACAGTTAGTTTGGATTTTAAATTTACCTTGACGTTTTCATTTTAATTTATTTTTCTACTTTTTAAAGCTATTCATGCAACTATGAGAGTTTGAGTCACACATTTTGCTGTCTTTTCAGCAATTGGGGGTTATTTGTTAGCATTTAGAAAGTTGTAGGGGGTATTCGTTACAATCAAAAGTTGGGATCAATAACAATATTGAGCCAAGTTTAGGGGGTTAGTTGTTAGCATTTATAATGTTGGAGGGGATATTTGTTACAATCGAAAGTTGATGGGGTCAGTAGTAATATTGAACCAAGTTCAGGGGGTTATTAGTTAGCATTTATAAAGTTGGAGGGGGTATTTGTTACAATCGAAAGTTGATGTGGTTAATAGCAACATTGAACCAAGTTTAGGGGATTATTTGTGTATTGAGCCTTGAATCGCATGCTCCTAACTTAGACTGATTTTTTTTTTGTTTTTGTTTTCAAAATATAAAATTGGAATATTATTTTGTAAGGCTAAGTTACTTACGACCGAATTGAACTGAATGAAACAGAAAAGAATTCGTTAAATTGAATTGGCTAAACTGACCTAATTTGATCAAATAAAAAAGAAATTGTTGAATTTAACTAAATTGAACTAAATGAAAATGAATTGAAATAAATTCTGATGAAATTAAGCCAAACATATCTGGGCATAAATCACCAGCTTCTTCCTACCATCAACTCCTCATGTTCTTTATATATATATTCACATAAATTTTGGAGATTAGTAAAAAGAAAAAAATAATCTCACTAGTTTATGCAGTTTGTAGATAAGTTTCTATTCTTTCGACTTATTTTTATTAAAATTTAATTTTGTTCAGTTTAATTTAATAATTTAGTTTAAAAAATTTCAATTCAATTCAGTAATACAAATTTTAGTCAAGAAAAATGAGGCTTAAGTTCGTATAATTTAAAAAGTGATAGATGAGTCATATAGTACCAACCTTTATAGTAATAAAATACTATGTAATAAGAAACTCAAGAACTAACTGCTTATTAATTAACGTGACTTTGGTTACAAATGAGACAACTCGGTGCAAGAAAGGGTTTTTTAGGAGAGATTTTAGGACGCTTCTGAGGTACAGTACTTCTTTAGTTATAAATAGAATTTTATGTATTTTATTATATTTTTTTTTTTTTTGAAAGAAAAACTAAAGCACCACCATAAATTTTATTATATGTTAAAGCCTTAGTTTTATGACTGAACTGAAATCTATACTTGCTAAATATAAAAACAAAGACTTCAAAAGTTATAAAACAACGACACCTCATCCTTTTAGTGATTCTATTTAGGGGTGTGCATCGGTATAAAATCGAACCGAAAATACCGAATACCGAATTAGCACAAAAACCTAAATCAAATATAAACCGAATAACAACATAAACCGAACCAAACCGAACCGATTTTTCGGTGCGGTTCGGTTTTAAACCGAATTAACCGAATTAATAAATAAGTTTAGAAAATAACTATTTTTTCAACCATTTCAACTAATAATATCACTTGCATATTTACAAATAAGTCATACCTATACTCTTCGAACAAATGGTGGAATATACAATACGTTTAGAAGTTATATCAATATGTGCATACATATAAAATCTATCCATAAATTTGCAATCCATTTGATAAATAGAGTAGAAAGATGAAAAATCTTGAATTAGATGAATAGTCTTTGTAATTTTAAATAGAAAAATGAGTATTAGCTCTATATTTTATAATAATATTTAAATATCAATGGAAAAAAATTACTAATATCTAATAATCGGTTCGGTTCGGTTTTTTAATCATTTTTTTCAAAACCGAACCGAATACCGATATACTCGAAAATTCTAAACCGAAACCGAACCGAATTGCAAAAAAATCGAACCGAAAATCGAATTTCAATGCGGTTCGGTTCGGTATTCGGTTTAAACCGCACCGATGCACACCCCTAATTCTATTGACTTGGAAATCACCTTCTTACTTTTACTTTTTGTTGGCCCTAACAAGATCAGAATCACCTAGAGGGGGGTGAATAGGTGTCTAAGTAGGAAACTGAAAATTTCTAAGTTTTTCGATAAACTTAATTTTCAGAGTCAAATTTCCTCAGAGTCAGAAGCAAGCTTACAGAAGTAGCTTCTGAGGGAAATTCTGCTTAAACACAGTTAGACTGTTTTCAAGCAACAGAAGTTCTGATTTGAGAACTTCTGGACAGTCTTCTGAACAAAGACAATGATATTTAGAGAAAATCTGTTTCAGCACTAAAGTATGAGCAAGTACACAGAGGCAAAACAAACAAGTATAAGAGGGAGAAAGAGATTCAGGAGGTCCTGATTGAACAATTCAATTTATCCAAGTTCGCCACAAAAGTCCTGTGACTACGTCTTGTCCCCTGAGGTCGCAGCCTACAGAGATTTTATAAATCTACTATTCAGAACTTTTATGGCAAGTTCAGAAGCTCCTTTACATCAACAGAACTTAAGCTAATTTCTCACTTAGTTCTGACTAGCCTAAAAAGAGTTAAAGGATTTCCACCAGAACAACAACTCTGTTTTCTGGATTTCTCACCCAACTCTAATCTCAACTAGATTTCTCTCAAAATCTAACTAAATATCACAAACGATATCAGTTTACAAGATTCCTATTATGAACTTGTTTTTCTTCACTCTCTCACTTAAACTTAAGCTATGCTAAGAAAGATTGAGAATGGAAAAGAGTGTGCTCTGTTTTTCTTGATCAAACAGTGCGTTGAGATTTTTGCTCGATTATCACCCGTAGTTGATGCATTGGAGCTTGGCTACTATTTATAGTGGATGAAGATGACCGTTGGTGAATTTGAATCTTCAACAGAGATGACATCAGTTGTTGTAGCCGTTAGTTTGTCAAGTCTTCAAACGGTCTTCAAACATCTTGATTCCGTTAACCTTGTTCTTTAACTAAATCCGGTAAGTGATTTGAAATTGCGGATAAGGTTGACCGGAACCATTCCTCAATAAGATCAACAAGGGTAGACAAGGAAATTCTGGTTTCTCTTGAACAGACAAGCGCGCTCCATCAAAACAGCTTTTTGAACTCTTGGCGCCTTGCATTAAATGCACTTGTCAGAGCATTAAATGCTATCCAGAACCCGTGACTAAGCTTCTGATCAAATTGGTAGCAGAACTTCTGATTGCAATGAACTTCTGAGAAGAGCTTTAACAGACTTCAACAGCTTCAGAGCGGAGCATCCAGCTTCTGAACATTGAAACATTGTCTTCAGCTTTCCGAACTTCTGAGTCCTCGAGGCAATCCAGAGATTGTTTCATTCAGCACCTGCTGAGTAACTTACACATAGACTAAAGTAAAAAAAATATTAGTCAACAGTAAACTGTATGTAAGAGAGTATTAAGTTTTCATCTTCTGAAACGTTTGGACATAATCAAAACACATAGGGTTCATCACTTTTTACTAAGTTAACATAAAATTACCATAAATCTATGTGAATATAGGCACATTAATATTTTTTGGGTTTTGCGCATAATCAATTGTCATTTTCAAAGATGTAAATGACACTCATAATAGTGTTAATTATTTTTAGTTTTTTTCTAATTAATTTTGATTTATTGTAGTTTTATATTTTCTGAGATTTAATGATAACAAATAAAGCCATTAACCACCATCTCCAAATCTAAAGGGTTTAAAAAAACCTCCATAATTATTCATCCCTCCACTTTCCATCCGTTACAAATTAAATTCTATAAATTTTTCAAACATATTCATTTGAATATTGTACCTAAAATTGAATATGCCAAGAAGAAAATGAATGATCGTTAATCAGAGAATTGAATCGAATCCACCAGATCGTTCTAATAAGAATTAATCTAAGATCATTGGAGCTATGAAATTGAAGAATAAAGCCGGCTTGGTTGGGGAATAAGGATGAGAGCGCGACTTGGCGGTTTGGATTAAAGAGTTAAAAGCAAAGAACAAAGTTTATTCAGTCAAAAGTGGTTGTTAACATGATCTAACTAGGTTTGACTCTCATCAACTGGGCTTTTAAATGGATTGTACAGTATGTTTTTTGAAAGAAAATGAGTATTATTAAGAAAAATCAAACAAGAGCGAGGGACAAAGAAATTTGGGAGGTACATAAAATCATTCACCCCGACAATTGTCTAAAAGAGAACTCCTAGCAAGACAATGAGCGACGCCATTAACGAAACGCTTAATGAACGAAATAGATCTAGACACTTTTTATGGGAACATAATATGTTCACTAACATTTCTTTTGTTTTTGAGTTTCGATTTTATTTTATTCTTAGTTCATCATACTCTAGCATGTCAAATGCACGCCTCCTAAGACTAAATACTATTCTCAGCTCCTAAATTTGTTTATATTTTTCTTTTAAATAATTTCTTTTCTTTATTTTTCTCGAATAATATAATATTTTATGTTTAATTTTCAAGTGTAGTATTACGTCGTCAATTCTTAAAATTTAAAATTTCCTTTTTTCTAATGAATGAAATTGTCAATTTTGTATGTTCATTATTATTTTTAGGCAAAAATCATCATGAAGCCCCTGATCTTTCCCTTTTCGGTGCATTAAGTCCTTGATCTTTTATTTGGACACATTAGGCCCTTGATCTTTTATATTTGGTTCTATCAAGTCCTCATCTAACAAAATTGGATGATTTTTTAACTTTCACAAATTAATAAGACCAATTGAAATATTGCGACACCTAATTAATTACAATTGATTGAATATTCAATAAATTATTCTAACAATTTTTAAAAAAAATGAAAAAAAATTCAGTAGTTATTGTCGTTGTTTTGCTCATTTTCTAGTCATTTCTAAAGTGAAATCGAGGAGAATGAAAACATAGATGAAATCTAATGAGTGATGTTTGACCATGTTCTTTATGCCTTATTAGTACTTTGGTTGTTCATTTTTGTTCAATAATTTCTTTTCAGTAAATGCGCTTCAGTAATTTTCAATCATAAAAAATTTTTGGCCTTAATTTGTGGGGTCAGAATTGAAGAGAATAACTAAGATGAAAAAGAAAAGAAGAGCAAAGATGATGAAGAAGAAGAAACAATTACAGAAATGAACTTGAGAGACAAAGAGTACTAATTTGGAGAGAGACAAAGAGAAATGTTTGAGAAATAAAGTGCGACGTTACTACATCCCAATAGGCGGAAAAAATAATTGTCAAATTTAAAAAGACAATATTGTCTAAATATGTAAGTAGAAAGCAAATTGAATCACATATATTAATGAACCCTCTTAAACGGGCTATATTTGTAATTGTGTCACAATATTTTAATCTTATTAATTTGTGAAAGTTAACAAATCATCCAATTTTGTTAGATGAGGACTTGATAGAACCAAATATAAAAGATCAATGACCTAATGTATCCAAATAAAAATTAAGGATTTAATGCACCGAAAAGGAAAAGATCAGGGACCTCATGATGCTTTTTGGCTTATTTTTATGTTTAAACCTTTCCTTTTTTAATTTAGTTTTTTCATGGTATGGACGGTAGGTACAAACTTTACTAAGTTTCGTTTTGGTACTAATACTCAAGATTTAAGGTGTACTTTTTGAATAATTAGAAAACTCATATTTTATGTATTTATATGATTATCTGAGAAAATAATAAAAAAATATAATTTAAGGAGAACGAATTTTATTTTAAAATTTCAAATTAAAAATTGAAATAAATCTTATTATATAACCTGCGCAACGCTCGGATGTTTGACTAGTTATTTACTAATAAGACATAAATAACATGACTAAATAGCCACGTATTGACTGGTCATGTTTTATTTATAGATAAAAATTTATGTTTTTTTATTATACTATAAATAGCTTCCATATCAACCCGTAGTGCTTTATATTTTTTAAGGAGTGCTTACCCAAAAGTGTAATGGATAATTTTGTACTCCCTCCATTTTTTGAATGTAAGTCATTTAAGCAAGTTATAAAAAATCACAAATGTATGTTGTTTTATTATTTCTTTCTTATTTTTTTAGCTTAAAAGACATATATTCGAAAACGGAAGAATTAATAATCAAAAAAGTGAGAATGGTCCTTTCTCAGCTGCTACCAATAATAAAATCTATAAAGCATGAAACACAGAAGCATATTTTTCATCACTTAAACTTCTTCCTTGCTCCTCCATTTAATCTATCTGTCTATCTATCCATCCTTCACAATCACAAAATGGATTATAGTAAGTTAGGACGCCGAAATCCTGAAATTAAGCTTCATTTTGTAGAAATGGATAACATTAAAAGGGATATTCCAAAATATCCTCTTCTTGTTGATAGTATGGAAACATTTTCTCGCAAAGTTAGGGAGGTAGCTCGTCGATCATATGAGGGAATGGCGGCAGGAAACCACCCAGAGCCGATCAGCAAGGATCAGGGAGGAGGAGGATCAGGAAGCTATTTTATTTATGATTTATTTGGTGAATGTATTTCGATTTTCAAGCCCTGCGATGAGGAGAAGAAAAAGGAGGGGGTGGAGAAGGAGGAGGAGGAGCGAATTGAAATCGGAACATCATTTCTTGGAGGAATACCCGTAGGAGGGGCGGCCGCGAGGGAAATAGCAGCTTATTATTTGGATCATCCCTTGGGCGACCGGCGCGACAGTATATCCGGGGAGAACATAAAGGGCTTTGGTGGTGTGCCGCCTACATTTCACGTTTCATGCTTGGACAAAAAATTTAATTATCTAACAACATATGAATATAAATTTAAAAATTACAAGATCGGATCTTTACAGATGTTTATGAAGAATAAAGGTAGCTTCACACAATGGAAAAATGGGAAAGTAGCTAGCAGGATCGCTAAGAAAGAAAGGACTCACCCGCGACTGTCTCAGAAGAAGGTGGTTCTCAAAATCATCAGTGAATATGAGGCGATGCTCAAGGCGGCAAAGAAGGAGGCGAAAAAGAAGGAGGATGAGGAGGCGAAAAAGAAGGAGGATGAGGAGGTGGAAAAGAAGGAGGAAAAGAAGGAGGAGAATGAGAATGAGAAGAGGGCGGCGGCGGCGAAGGTGATCGAGGACGTGATTAAGAAGGTGCGTGTTACATAAGTGATTGAACCAAAAATTTGAGTTAATAGTTAAGACTAACAACATCTTTTTAATTAACAACCAGATTAATGAAGATTACAAAAACAAAATCGCTAAAAAGAAGGAGAAGGGAATCCCTATAGAAGAGGATAAGAAGGACATGATCACTGAAGAGGATGTGAACCCGGTACGTGTTACTTAATAAATTGAACCAAAAACTTGAGTTGATAGTTAAGACTAACAACATCTTTTATATGAACGAGCAGGTGTTGAAAGGCATCAACAACAAGGTGTTGGAGCATGATGTGGTAAACCTCATCCATAAGGACGACGTGCACAAATTGTGTTTGTTGGATATAAGATTGGCTAATCTTGATAGACATGGTGGCAACATTTTGATTAACAAGACTGAAGATGGTAATATAACTTTAATTCCAATAGATCACGGCTACAGCCTCCCCACAAGAGTAAGTATCGCTTCATTTGTTTACATTTTATTTATCAACTCTGATTTTCTGAGCATATAATAGTAAAACTTAGCATTATCATCCAATTAGTCTTTAATTGCTATAAACATATACTATCTATTTGCAAAAATTTAAGTCACGAGAATTATATTTGAAAATTACAGAAATCGCATGATTTATTTTTGTACTTTTTCCTTTAATTAATATAGACTAGTACTTACTATTTTACGCCTTTTTTAATTACCCTACTAATCTTGTCCTTGAAAATATCTTTTGAAGTTTGACACAGATCCCAGGTTAGTGTGGCTCGAATGGCCACAAGCTAAAGATAGTGATTACTCTAAGGATGTAAAAGACTATGTAAAATCACTAGACGCACATAAAGATGTAGCTTATCTCAAAAAGTACAACTTTACATTCAAAGAAAAACTTCCCCGCACATTTTGCATCGCAACAAAATTGCTGCAGCTAGGGGTGGAGAAAAAACTCAGTATGTTCGATATTGGAAGCTTCATGTGTAAAAAAAAAGGGGAAACAGAGTCAGAGATCAAGAAGATTGTCGATGAATCCGAGCGAATAGCCGATAAGCACAAGATCATTACAACAACTGAGTCTGGCTCTGACATTCTCCTCGGTATTGTCTATTACAAGATGGACCTGAGACTTCAGCCAGAAGAAAGTACCTCAGCCAGAAGTACCTGAGACTTCTATTTGATTGATACAGTTGCATTTTGAATTTATTTCGTTTCTTTGATTCCGTTGTTTGGCGTGCTCTTCTTCCTCCATCTTGGCGTGTTCTGGATTTCTTTTGTCTTTGCGTGCTTTACTTCCTACATGTTGGATCTTGGCGTGTTCTGGATTTCTTTTGTCTTTGCGTGCTTTACTTCCTACATGTTGGCTTTTATTTTATTTTTTTCTTCTCTTTCAATTTCTTTCTTTTCTTCTTTTCTTCCATGTTATTTTCCTATTCAATAAATTTCAGTTGTTGTTTGCTACTACTTTTCTACAACATTAAAAAAAACGTATATTATATGAGTTTTTGTTTATATCTTTTACATTTCAATTTCATATATTCTGCAAATAAATAGTTTAAATGCTTCAATTTTTACTAAATTTTTTTAACAATAGTTATTTATACCTTTTGGATTTTATTTAATCACTATAGAGAATGTTTCAAACTTTTAAAGTTGTCAATAATTTTTTCAAGCATTTATATGAGATTACTTTGACGTATATATTAATATTAATGAAGTCCATCAATATCTATGAAAGTCTATAAAACTCATTTGAAATGACATATAATAGTATGAATCAACAAAACAACTTATTAGGCTCTAACACTTGTACATATTCACTCGATTTAGCAGCAGCTTACACAGATCCTATTGGAACCGATTGTAGCTTCAAGTTCAGGTGCAGCTAGCCTGGACGGAAAGGGACGCGAAAGATTCCAAACACTTTATACTGGGACGCGAAAGATTCCAATCATACGCATGTAATTCAGAGATAAACTGAACTTAATTCACAAATTTAAAAAGCAGGCCCTCACGAGGTCGGTTGCATCTTCATAGAAATCATTAGTTAATTTATGTCTCCAATAATCAACACATTTTAAGTTTCTTATACTTGCCTATTCAAAAGACAAGAATAAACCCAAACTCAAAGAAATTGAAAATTACCAGTCACCATCATGAAAATGAAATACGTAACCTCTGAAAATCTAACCAATGTATTATACCTATTAAAAAAAAACAACACTTATGATCCTAATTCCTAAGTACTTCAACATGGGCCAAGTGTTCAAAAATGAAAAACTTCCCAATAAATGGGCATTCTGATCCATTGACTGGAAACATTAGTTGCCTACGTCATAATCGTGTCACGTAATCTATATCATCCACATTTCTATAAATGACATAACCATGTCAAGCAAGTTATCAATAACCCATGTATTATCCTTATAGCAAAAGCATTAGTTACGATCCTAAGTACTTCAACGCACGTGAAGGGGGTTCAAAAATGAAAACCTTCCCAATAAATGGGCATTTGATCCATTGACTTGAAACACTATACTTGGGAGTGTCAAATGGGTGCCAACAATCTATATATTCCACATTACTATTATGACATAGATGCAATAGAAACGATAATACATTGACTTGAATCATTATACTTGGGAGAGTCAAAACGGGTGCGTACATTATGTAATCTATATATTCCACATTACCATATACAACATAGATGCAATAAAAAAATGATAATCGTATCACCCGAGTTATCCCTAAATTACTCCAAATTGTTTCATCATTCACATATTGACAATCCTAATTACCCCTTCTCATTTCTGATTTCACACTTAGCATAGCAATTCCATCCATAAAATGCGAAAACAATCCCGAAAATCAAAATCAAACAGCTGCAGAACCCAAAATTCTCACCGAAAAAAACGAAGGAACTAACTTTATACCTTATGATACAGAGCTTTCCAAGGATTATCATCATTAGCAGCCCTACGCATCAACGAATTAGTCATAGACAATCTACACAAACTCGGATAATCCAAATAACTCAGACTGTTTGTCATGAACATCTTTACATCTTTAGAACAGTATCACTAGGTATTCTGCTAACTGTTTGCTGTCTAACAACTTCAATTCCAGGAGCAGGAACCGGAATTTTCTTCGTTGTTGTCATTGTTTCGTTCTTTGGTGTCCCTTTCGTGGAATCATCTGTCGTGTTTCGGACTTTGTTGCATCTTTCGATTGCACTGACACCGAACACCTCAAGGATGCTCAACGTGCAGTAGAATTCAGACCCGTAATGCCCCAAAAGGTTTCAAGTATCTATCAATATGTAACAAGTTGTGTTATCTATCAATATGTTCTACGCGATTATATATTACGTAAAAGCCCAAAAATGATAATTGTGACAATGGATTCTCTCTGTAATCGTGAAATTACCAATAGAAACCTGTAATTCTACCATTAACTCGTTAGTCCATAGCAAATTAGTTTAGAACACCTTTTTACAATTTTACGAATTAACTTAGATGTATATTTGTGTACCGAATTATAATGCATTGACACGAAATAATGGTCACATTGAGATGTAACTGAAACATCATTATTTATTCGCCTAACAATTAAATTCCAACCATCGATTCTACATTAAACTAGTCGAAGATTATTATACACGACATCTCAAATACAAACTCAACCTGACAGAATTCAAATCCGCGTTCTTTCTTTCGATCAAAATTTTCGCTAAAACACAAACCACTCAAACTCAAGATCCCCAATTCAATCAATCAAACAAATCACAACCCAATTGAAAACACAACAAAAACACCAAATGGGGTCAAACAAAAACATAAAAAGATTATAAAATGTCTCCTTTTGTTCTTGTTTTTATTATTACTGCTGCAATCAATATTCTTGTTGCATCCATTTTCATTTCTACATTTCTTCATTTTTTTTCTTTCTAATTTTGCCTCTACACAAATCCCAAAAAAGAGAACAAATAAATGGGTATTGCCTCTTTTCTTTAAGCTAAACAATGGATGGATGTTTTGGGGTTTCTAAATTATTATTTTCTAAATATTTGGGGGTGTTTGTGATTTTGTATATGACTGAAAAAGCAGATTAAAATTGAAAAAAAAAAAAAAAAACCCACTTTTTATTTTTTAAAATTTGTTTGAATCCATGTTTTTATCAGTTGTGTCACTCTCTAGTTTGTTTGACTCCTATTTGTTAGGATGTTTTTTAGGAAACTTATGGTGTAACGGTTAATTAGAAGATCACTGATTTATTTCTGACTAAAATGTCCTTAAGCCCTTATTTGGAAGGAGGTGAATGGAGGTTAATGAGAGTAAAAGAATGTAAACTTTTTAATTAACCTCGTTTGGGAGTTTTTTAAAACGTTAAATGAGAGTTAATGAAAGTTAACATTTTATTTTCATTAACCTCGAAACCTTAACCTCCAAATCGGGGGTTAATGAAAGTAACTTAAATATTTTAACTAATTTACATCCATTAACCTCTTATTAAATTCCACCAACTCCCAAACAAGGTTAACACTTAACTTTCGTTTCCGTCACTTCCCTTTCCGTTCCGTTACTCTCATTAACCTCCTCTAACTCTCACCTCCATTAACCGCTCAACTCCCAAACAAAGGCTAATTTGAGCTCACTAAGCTCTTATTAGATATTAACGGCAGTATTATATGGATGCTCTTGGAATATTATAGAAAAATCTGTTTCAATGATTGTAGCAAATGAAAGCGTCTGGCTGCCTAAACCCGTTTTAGGTACACAATCGAAAATTTGATTTGAAGTAATTACTGTCTAAATGCTCAAAATACGACTCGTCCCTAATTAGTTTCTCGACTAAACCCCAATTGATTCTTAAAGGTTACTGTCTAGAGCAGTTTTGATTTGAGAGCATTCTTACAAGCAGTTTTGAGGATTTATACAAAGTCTCTAACACACCCGTTTCAAAATTAGAGAAAGGGCAAAACGATACGTATATATAAGTAAATAATATGTAAAGACCTGTACAAATCATATGTAATATGTTTTATATTATGCTGCACAACATAAAAATGGACACGAATATAAAAAACATTATATTTGAAACATATTTTTCACAAAATAGCCTACAGCTATACGCAAAAACAAAATGAATACGCACTCAATCTTCTGAAAAAGAGTTTCGTGCAACAATTCTTAAACTTTTGATTATGTACAAGTGTTGTTTAGTTAGGAGAAACATAAAAGAAATTCTAAAAATGGTGAATTCAACAGTAATTCCATGATATGGTTCTAAAATAATTTTAATTCTTTAACTTTTCAATTTTAATGTCATCGTCAACAATTTCGGGATGGTCAATTTTAAGGGACCATGGGTGTAATTTATCCAGTATTCTAGGGCTACTCTAGCAACATCTGAACAAATCTATTTCAATAATATTAGCTTCACCAAGGATACATATGGAGGGAATAACAGGAAAATTTTCTACAATCATCACTTGTGCCGGACTGACCGGAAAGAAAGCTGTGTTTGGCTGTATGAACATGAAACTTAAGTGTTGGGTCATGGGGTTTGTTCTTCTGATGAAGTTAGCAACGCATGATTGACTTCACGCCCACGTTCTGCTCCAAATAATGGGAGGGTTCCCGGATTTTCTTCCTCTGAAAGACGACTTAAACGCGTCTGAGGAGGGTAATTGTTTAGAATATAATCGATTTCTTCTCCACTGATTTCCTTCTGATTAAGAAGTACCTGCAGATGAAGTTTAGATATAAACCTTGGTCACTTCTCATCGATTTTTTGAGTCAAGTTCATGAGCCCTGTCCCCTGATGTATTCGACCTTATCTTAATCAAGGAAAATCATTCTAAACGATGATAAGGAAAACAAAAACTGTAAAAATGTGACAACACTTGGTAAATAGTTACCTTAACAGCTTTGAGCAACGCAGTATGGTGCCGTCTTAGCAAAGAAACTGTTTTTTCAAACATTTCGCTTATCAACTTCTCGGTTCTCTCTGCAACTTCGTCATCCAAATTGAAGTTGATTGGAGGTTCGATCAAGTCATAATCATCATAAAGCGATCCTTCAAAATCTAATCGTGGCCCTGCGAATCTAACTTTCTTTCTCCAAGGAGGCGGTTCTCCGTGCATCACCATTGGATTCTCCAAGTTCCATCTGTTGAGAGAGAAAAAAACCCGTGTTAAACCCCAATAAACCAAGGCAAAACGCATATTTGAGCCCTGGAGGATTCAATTTGTATTGATAAGCCATTGATATTTTAAATGGATGTATTAAGCTCTTCACGAGTTATTGTTTAACAAATTACATTGCGTTTGATACCCCAATTATGTGTGGTTCAAACTCCGTGTAATATGCATTTTCATAAAACAAAAAACCAAGAGGTAAAGACAAAGCAAAAATATGATGGCTAACATGGTAATGATTTTACGAGCTAGCCAAGAAGCATCTGCGAGGTATCCAACCGAAGCCCTTGATGTATCCCTCCCATAAATAACCTCTTCAGCTGCCCTCGCACCGAGAAGAACCTTTGTGCAAAACAAACTTAGTAAAATAATCACAACTTTCTGAAAAAAATGGTGGCCAAAACTAGATAGTATTCTAAAGTTGAACCTGAAGACGATGCAGCAGCTGTGGTCGACGCTCAAATATGTATGATTCGTCATCCAGTCGATGAAATACCACTTGTGATAAAGTCTGCACAAAGCATATGGCGCATTTAAACTTAGGTATTAAAATTTATTGAGTCGAGGACATTATAGGTCCAAAATTATTAAAGAAGCAAGTCGGCGATAATGGTTCTAAGGGTCCTAGAGCCTAGGCCTAGGTTCGTGCCCGAGTGACACAACAATCAACATTTCTAAAATGTAACGAATAGCAAATACTAGATCATATTTAATTATCCATAATTTAAGAGAAAAAATTAACAATCTCATTGAAGATTTAGTAATGTAACAAGAGACGAGTAAAAGGCATGCAAGGAAAAGTTCAAGCAGAAGGAGAACCTGACCGCGGGGGACTATTGAAATGCGATCACATATTTCGACTTTTGCATTGTCATATTGCCTGAGCAAATGAGAAGTCATAGCAACTCCAACTTCTATAGTAGCTCTACGACATTGTCCTTGATGACCCAACTCAATTCCAACCCGTTTTGGTCCTATGGTAAGTCTGTCAACTGCCTCGTCCATGTCTGATTGAGCTATCGATGCATGCCCTTGCCTCACTGCCACAAGAGCAGCCTCCTGGACCAGTTGAGCTAACTTGGCTCCAGTCCATCCTGATAATTACGCATGATTATTGACATTGAAAAGGAAACTTAATAGCTCTATTAAATGGAAACTTTGATTTTCTGAAACACTTTGGAAACCAAAACTCTCGTATGTATGATTATTTCAAAGATTAAATATGATTATCCATGTATTTCCATTTCCTATATTATTCATAAATATTGATTCCTGGTACGTTTCCGTGTAATAGAGCTTAGTAGAATGATCCCAAATATAAGACATACCAGGTAAATTCTTTGCATAAATAGATAGATCAACGGACTCCGACATTTTCACTTTGCTTGCATGAATTTTCAAAATTTCCGACCTCCCTTTAGCATTAGGAGCACGAATTCGTATCTGCACAAGAAAAACCAGGGTTAGCACACTAGTATCATATGGACAATGATAACTTCAAGCTTCAAGAAAGGGATATGGACTATACGGCACAAATTACTCTTATGGTTATCGGGGGAGAACAAGTTTAGACTTCACATATAAAACAGTGAGACGTTATCACTAAAATTTTGTAGAAGGAGACTCCATTAATCACAGATATAACAAAATTCCATCTTTAGTTAATTTGCTTCCAAACTTGCGCCACACAAGTTCCACTGGCATCCATGCGAAACCATATGTTAGCGCTAATATTGCATAGTTTTCTACGTAGAGTATAAATTTGTTCTCCTTCATTTCATTTGTACGCTTTTCTAGCACAAACAAACCTTGCGATCAAACCGACCAGGTCGTAGAAGAGCAGGATCTAACAAATCTCTACGATTTGTAGCAGCTAAAAATATAACACCTTTGCCGGTATCAAACCCATCAAGCTCTATCAAGAGCTGGTTCAAAGTAGTTTCTCTCTCTTGAGTGGCAGCATTGTAGAGGTGGTCGGTAGATTCTTTGAAAATTCCTTGCCGCCTGTTTGGAAAAAGAATTAATAAATAAATAATAAGTTTTGTGTAATCGAACATAGTTCAGAACTTATATTACACGACGTCTTTTATCAGCCAGCAGTTTATCTCATATAACATAACTACTTTATACAATAGCCTAGATTTGGTATCTTGCTACAAATGGTGTAAAACAACTGACAAAGAAACTGATAAGGATGATCACACCTGGTTGCCAAAGCATCAATTTCATCGATAAAAATGACCGATGGTTTGTTGACCTGCGGAGACCATTAGATTTTCGATTATATGCTAAATTTCAAAAGAAACTTCTGGTACACAATAAGGTACAATGCTCGTGAAAATTGAACTCGACATCCTAGAGAAATAATGTAAGCAGACCAACAGCTATCTTAAGAATTCAGATTTTGGAGCAATTTTAAAGTACCTTCGCTCTCTTGAATAGATCTCTTATACGAGCAGATCCAACCCCAACTAAGACTTCAACAAACTCAGACCCAGCCATTTGGTAAAATGGAACTCCAGCTTCACCAGCTATGGCCTTCGCAACCAGGGTCTGCAAAAGTACTTAAGTAATATTCAACATACGTTCAACTTCAATAACAGAATTCATGATCCCGTTAACAATAACTAACCTTGCCGCATCCAGGAGGACCCTCCAAAAGTACTCCGTGTGGAGGTTTGATACTCATTTTATCAAATAGTTCTGGATTCTTGAGGTACCTCACCAACTAAACAAACATTACGTGGCATCATAAGAATCCGTATAGCGTGAAATTTAGCATAAAAAATATTCATGAACTAAAATCAGAAATGTATTAAACAGGAACTTAGGGACAAGATACTACAAGATAACGAATATCATAAACTAGAGTGTTATGAACATACGCCAAAATGCGAGTTGCCATACCTCTTGAAGTTCCTCTACTGCTTCATCAATCCCAGCAACATCACTGAATTTAACTCCAGTTGAACCCTGCAAGAATGTCATGCCCATAAAGCAAGAAATTGAAGAAGAACGAGACCAAAGAGAAAAACAGTCAAAAACTAACATCAACACGAGCTTCTGCCTTAGAGCGCGAAAAATCAATTCCTTGCCATAAATCCTGCAAAATATAGAAATTACATCAGAACATACTAAAGATGTTGATCTACTTCTGAATTGAGTTCTGAAATTGTATAAAACAAGTTCCCAATTTTCTTAAATTGGAGAAACGTGGCCCAATGTTTTGTACAAGTTTCCGAAATGGATGCAGAAACATGAAAAGCTTTAAAATCAAAGCTTTTGTGCAACATTACATATAACAAACAGAATGTAAGACATGAAACAACATTTACCCACTTCCTGAAGTTCTTAGGTCTTCTTGAAAGCGTGAAACGGATAAGAACAACCATGATAAGAAGAACAAATGTTATTGGTTTTAGCATCTCAAGGCTGGCAGAGACACCACCAAAAGTATAAAATTCATTCAACTTGGAGAAGATTCCTCCATCACTGAAAATATCAACAACGTAATCTGATATCCCCTCAAGAAACCCCGATACGATACGAAGAAACAGCTTTAAAAATGGCTTGGTTATAGGCCATGCAACATATACAGTCATCACAAAGATAAAACTAGTAACAACAAATGCGGCTGAAGCCAAGAATCCCCCGACTACAACTGCAGCAGCAGCCATTGCAGCTGTTACCACTCCGAGTTCCACCATCATTCTGCTGGATATGGAAGATGCCACGGGATGAGGGTACTCTGGCAACTTTCCCACTGAAGTCTGCATGATGAAAAAAGAAACAAAAATTAAGAAATGGACACCTATTACATACATACCATCCCTCCAAGATGGCCATAAAAGCCAACTGTCCCTCCAAACTGTGAAATGTCTGATAACTCTTTAACCTTTCCTAGAGCGAACTATTGGCTCCATAAACTTACTTAAAGTGACCTATCGGTTTCTTGAACCTGCTTAAAGTGGCATATTGACTCCCTGAACTTGCTTAAAGTGATAAAGGCTCCAACTTGTCCTGATCTTTATATTGTCTTGCCGGCTTAACACATCCCCATCCCCCTGTACATGTCCTGAAAGTCAACTGCCACTCTATTTTAGAAACATCCTAGTTAAAGTAACCTATTGACTGCATGTGCTTTCTTAAACTAAGCTATTGGACATTGGACTTGCTTACAATGATCTATTAACCCTCTGAACTTTCTTAAGATGATACACACATCATCTTGCATAAAATCTATTCTTGTTCTACCATGTGGGTTTAGAGGGGTTCAATAAATAACTTCTTCATGGGGTAAATAGAACGTTTCTAAAGTATAGGGGGGCAACTGTTTTTTCAGAAGAAATACGAAGTGCTAGAAATGTATAAGGCTTTGTCTTGCCACATAGAACTTAAGGGGTTAATCATGCCACATTAATCAACTTCACAAGGCTAATCAACAGTTTTAAAGGGAAAAATCAATGTGCATATCTACAGCAGCGTGCTTCTATTTCCATGACATTTACAAAGAAAGAAAAACCGTCTCAACAAACTCAAAAGAAAAGAAATCAGAACATAGAAAACCTTCATGTGTCTCTCTATCTCATATTGAGGACCTCTATACTCCTCCAAGCATGCTAGAGCTTCATTCTCGTCGAGTCTCATTGCCCTACAAAGCACATTTGCAGCTAATAGTTAAACCAAATAACCAAAAGCAAAGAACCCAATCCAAAACATCCAAAGATAATACTTTCCTATGTTGCACAAACACGTACAATGGACACAAACACGGGAAATGTTCTCTCTAAAACATAACCTTCATAAAATAGCCTAAAAATCACAAAATGGACACAGAAACAAAAACAGATAGGCTCTAACATTTCCAAGCACCCTATAGTTAAAGTAATTCACCAAAAGCACAGAACCCAAATCAGAACACGCAAAGATAAAACTTTTCACCTATGTTGTACCGACACTTTAAACTTTATCCAACCTGCATAAAATAGCCTACAAATAACAACAAAAACGAAATGGACACAAAAACAGACACAGAAACGCAGGCTACTGAACAGAGTGTTCGTGCAACATAGCTTTTAGCCACTAACATTTACCATTTGGTTCTGTGTAAGCTCTTTTGTCCCGGGATTTCCTTCAAATCCACAATGAACTCTCGAAAACCACCAACTCTGGCAACCTCCTTCGAAGTTAACAACTTAACTTTACCACTCTCCATTGCTTTCCTGAAATCCTCAAAGCTCATCTTCGGCAACTCCTCCAAACTCTTATCAAATTCCTCCTCCTCCGACAACTCTGCACCAAAAATCTGCTCGGGAACATAGAGCTTCCCCTTATATTCCCTCAATATATCCTTCAAATAAACTGCTTCACCCGAACCATTCGTCTTTTCAGTTTTCGCCTTGAAATTCAATCTATCAGCAAGAATTTGAACAAAACCCAGATTTTTCTTCTTGCTCAAACCGTCTTTTTCTTTTGAATTATAAAACTTTTCGCCAATTAAGTACCTCGGTTCAATCTGGCTCGGGTTTTCCTTCAAAACTCTGGTGAGAAAATCATCTTTTCCGGGCTCGGGACCCGACCCAGAAGTTGGTTTCACCTGGCAGAGAACTGTGAATGATCGGTGAAGCAATGGGTACTTTGATCGATGATTTCGAGTGTGGTTTAAGGGTTTTTGATAGGGTTTTGGAAGATAAACCCTGGTGGGTAATAAAAGACTATCAATGGTAGCCATTGTTCAAAATTTGAGCTACTGGGAATTGAAAACAAAGCGGTACTGATGAAATTTCATGGCATTGTTGAGATGATTGAGCTTGATTTTTGGATTGGGAAAGACGAAGATGGATTCAAGATAGTGATTCTGTTTTTGGTTTATCCAAATTCAATCGGTAGAAATGGTTCGGCTCATAATGGGCGGGTGGGTTGGACATATGATCAGACCAACTGAATTGAAGTGCATCAACTAAATAAATTTAGTTATTGATAAGCTATAAAAATCGAGCCATTACTGGTGCTCTTTATACTTTGATTTTATTTCGGTAGCCTTTAATTAATCGAGTGACTTTTACAAACAACTTGATTATTGTCTTGAATTATCATGTTATATTGTTTCAATCAAAGTCATTTGAAGCTTTACAGTCAAAACTTTCTAAATAATTTTATTTACTCTCGAAATGCCAACCTTTTAAGCAAAGGGAAAGATCAATTCACTATGATTTATGCTGTAGAAACAACATTAAAGTTCATGGGACAAATTAGATAATCTTTTACAAATTAGATGATGAATTACCTTGTAAGCAACTTGTGAGGCTATTAGACCAAGATAAAAGTTCGGGAAAGATAATTAAACTTGAGCGCAATCTTAAACGAAAACAATTATTTGATACGAAGAATTCAACACGATAATTTATTTTAGATTACTTATATATGGCTTTGTAAAAAAAAAATAGAAATACTATATTAAAATAGGTTTACCATTTTGAATAGGTGTCATTTTTTGCTAAACCTAAAAAATGTTATCAATTTAGACTCTATATCAACAATGACACCAATTTAGACTCGGTGTTTACGAAATTATACAATTATAAACATTTGACACATCAAACATATATGCATTTGATATAAATGATTATCACGTTTTCATACAGTGTCCATATATTTGAGCTATTATGACCGACAATGTAAATCAATTCATCAAATTAGTATTATAAATATTAGTACTACATTATAACTAGAGATGACACTGGATACTGTAATTATAGGTATCCGACATTATCCAGCCTTAAAAGGATACGACACGAGTATGAAATTAGAAATGCTACATACGACTCATACATGACATGTATGAGATCATCCCTTAAAATACTCGTACTTATTACCCACAATATATTTGATGCATAACGAGTAATGAGCACTTGTCGTGTCTCATTAAAATATATAAAATACAATGTAGAAGTAAAATTCAAACTAAAATTTTCTCACTAGCTTAATATTTTGAATTACACTACTTTCTAAGAACATCACCTTCAAAAACCCTAAATTAGGCAAACCAAAGGTCTCATCTTTCTCCGGCCACCGTCGCCAATTCCGTCGCCAAAAATGGAACCCAAACTCAAAATCCAAATCGAGAAAACCGTCAGAGAAATCATAGAAGAATCCGACATGGATTCAGCTACCGAAGCTCAAATTCGAAAATTAGCGTCGCAAAAGCTCGACCTTGACCTCAATAAACCAGAATTCAAAGCCTTTGTTCGCCACGTCGTCAATACTTTCATCGAAGAACAGAAAATCAAAGAGGAAGAAGCTGAGAAGGGTAAAGAAGCTGAGTTTGATGATGATGGTGACCTAATTGTTTGCAGGGTATGTTGATTTTTACCTCGGGATTGAATTGGGTATTGATTATTTAGCGGAAAAGAAATTATTGACTAATTGAAAACACACTATTTACGTGGTTTGACTAATTTTGACTATTTTTGCCTAATCCGCGTGGAGGAGATAATTTTATTAGTGGAGCGGGAATAAATATAAGAGAAATGGAAACTCGAATGCAGCTTGAATAATCAATAGCCGTTGTGATCCCTAATAGAGCTTGATTTTGATTCGATTTGAAGTTGATTTTTTTACTGATTTGAATTTGGGGGTTTTTGTGCAGTTATCAGATAAGAGGAGGGTGACTATTCAGAATTTCAAAGGGATAAATTTAGTGTCGATTCGGGAGTTTTATAGTAGAGATGGAAAGGAGCTTCCGTCTTCGAAAGGTATGATTTTTAATGAGTTTTTGGAGGTGAATTTGAGTTTGTTAAAGGTTGTTTTGTTCCGGTTGAAGTAGAATGTTGAATTTCAGATTGTGGGGTAGTGGAAAAGAAGTGTATTGAAGTGATTAGAGTTGATTTTTTTTAGTTTCTTACTCTACATTGCACAGACACAGATAGGCTGGCTACTTAATAGAGTCTGTGCGGTATGGGATTCTGTTAGTATGTGGGCGATTGAGTTTGTGGTTACGGACATTGTTCTGAGGTTATCCGGGGTTAAAGTAATTAGATAAACTTAAATCATATCCCAAGAATGGATTGTATCATAGTGATTAGAGTTGAAATTTTCAGTTTCTGACTTTGTTGCACAGACACAGATAGAAACAAAAACAAAATGGACACGGACACAGATAGGATAGGATAGGATAGGATAGGATAGGATAGGATGGCTACTTGATGGAGTGTTCGTGCAACGTAGGGGTTCTGTTGTTATGTGGGAGATTCAGTCTCTGGTTACCGACATTGTTTTGAGATTATCAGAATTGGGGTTAAAGTGATTAGATTAGGATTTGAAAACTTATTAGCCTTTTAAGTGAATCCTATTAGGAAAAAGGGTTATACTTGTAGGTCTATATAAACACAAGGGTCGTTTCGCGTTGTGTATTTGTTGCATTAAGAGTTTTTGAGCTTGTGGTCTTTAAATATGCATATGTGTGAGCGTTTTATTGCAATCATGTCGTATGAGATCTGAGAGTAGAATATTGAATTTCAGATTGTAGATCAAAGTGATTAGAGTTGAAAATTCTTAGTCTATGTTGTTATGTGGAAGATATGTAGATTGAGAGTGTGGTTGCAGACATTGTTCTGAGCTTATCAGAATTGGTGTTACTGTAATGTTTAAGCTATTTTTTTTTATAGTTCTTCAGTTCGGTATTCTTCATTCGAATGTGATTTGAAAACTTGGAATCCTATTCGGAAAAGGTTGTACTTTTAGGTTCATTTTCTTGTTTACTTGTTTGCCGAGTGTTTCAGAACTTGTTGTACACTTGGGATGTGCATGTATATGAGCATTTAAGTGTAATTGGTTCTCATGAGATTTGGGAGTTAAAAAACGTGGATAAAGTATGCGGTTCTCTTATTGTTGTATCAAGTTGTTGCTTACTGGTGAATTATATGCTCTTCCTCGCTTGTGGATGCAGTTAAAATAGCTAAACGACGTAATTCTCTTGTTCTTGTGGTTCATGTCTGATTTCTTGTTCTCCAATGTCGCGATTGTTGTAATTAATACCGAACCGATTCCTGAATGTATCTCTTCTTGGAGAAGGGATGAAGATTTTGACTTTGAAGTGTGGGCTTGAAATGAATTTGGTTCCGAGTAACTCCTCTCTTAGTGAGGTATGAAGTCCAAATTCAAAACTTTTGTCAAGCATCTCATTCCTAAGGATCTTGCTCATTTCAAGTTCTACGTCTAATTGACTTCATCTGTGAAATTTATCAACTGGTTTGTAGTTGTGGTGTTTCGGGTTTTTTGCATCTCATATTGGTGCTTGTTGACTCCTCGTATGAGTGATGATACTATCCTAACACCCCTGTCAGAAGCGAGGGCACCATAATACTAGCATGTGTCTGCTTTCATCTTTGATTAATGAACCATATTTCATGTTTCAAAAAACGTCCGCCTTCTGCAGAATTGAAAATGAATGATATGCATGTATGTTAAAGTGCTGTTACACTGCAAAAGGTTGTCATTCTTTTGTATTTGTCGCATTCTTGGATTGTATTTTCAAGTCAGGTTGCAGAAAGTATGAGAAACCAAGTGCAGTCCGTCTCTTTCTAATTCTAGGTTATATACCGGTTCTTTTTCTTCAGGGCAGTTACTGTCGATCAAAGTTTGTCCGGAAAAAATTCCAAGTATGCATGAGTCAGTGGCTCAGTGCACGTGTTAGAAGTTCTCCGATTTTATTTTCAGCAACTTTGTGAACCAAGCTAATTGGACATTTTCCTCTGCTTTGGTGTAGTCTTTGTGGCATATGATAGTGCTAATACAGAATATATATTTTCAGGGATTAGCTTGAAAGAGGAGCAATGGTCAGTCTTAAAGCAGAACATGTCCGCCATAGATGAAGCCATCAAAGAAATGGCGGAAAGGGTGTAACGAGACTCATTTGAAGATTCTGTGTAGGCATTGAATCGTCAGAAGTTTTTGGTGGACATCTGATCCCCGATTTTTCCCGTAAGTGTAAAGTAACGATTTGATATTAAGCTATGTATAATGCTACTTTCTTGGTTCTGTAACGCCTTGAAGATTTTTGTAACCTTGGTTGTATTTTACTGTCCAGAAAGTCTCTCATGAACTACTCATTTTGTGCATCTTTCATCTCTATTGATTGGGAATGAATTCGATTACCCGTCATAGCCAGCAGTTTCTGTAATATCTAGTTAGGTCTGGTCTGACCCAACTGGTGAAAAGATTTATAATGTTTAGGTAGTTTCTTCCCTATTATAACTTGTTATGCAAATTAGATCTCGAACTCAGAGTTCTCCAACTTAAATGGTTTAAAACCTTATATAACCGAACCAAACAAGCCATCAAAACGTGCAAACTTTTAATCTATAATGAAAGATTTTCATCGAAGGAGTGAATCCGAGTCTTGAGACGAGCAAAAATGTAACAGAACAAACAATTCAGAAAAAACACAAAAACTGAATCAAACAAACAAAATAGTTCAAGAAATACAAATCCAAGATGCAAGTATCAACGAAATAAAGTACTCAAATTACTCTTCTAATTTCATACTCTGGAACCTTTTGTGCATGATGCAATAGACAATTCCGAGAAAAATTTCGGGCTGAGCACTTGGGTTGATGGAGAGATCATTGGCTGTTTGCTCGGCTTCATCGATGATCTCCATGATGAATGTCTTTCCATCTTCATTTTCTTTGCACAGCAAGTTTCCCATTCCGAACGGGGTGGGTCGTTTCTTCACCCCTTGCTGCAGAAATTTTGTTGCGATGCGAAATGTTCGGGGAAGTTTTTCATGGAATGTAAATCCGCGGCTTTTGAGATAAGCTAAATCTTTATCTGCATCTTGTGAATTTATATACTCAATGACCTTATCAGTGTAACGATCACGAGCTTGTGGCCAAAGGTGCCACTCTAAACTGGGAACACGATCAAACTACAGAAGATATTTTAAAGGACAAGATTAGGAGGGTAATTAGAAGACGTAAAATAGTAAGTACGCACTCTTTATTAATTAGAAGTTACAAATGACACCGGTTTATGGGATTGCCAGTCGACGGATTCTGGTGACTGCCGATTCTGTTGGTCACCAAATTACTGGAAACCAAAAATAAGAGTTGATAAATGTATTTAAATAAGCAATACGTACTCTTGTGGGGAGGCTGTAGCCATGATCAATTGGAATGAGCACTATTTTACCATTCTCGTTCTCGTTCTCGTTCACATTTGGGTTCTCACTCTCATTCTCATTTTTGGTTTTCTTAATTTTGTTAACCAAAATGTTGCCAGCATGTCTATCAAGATTAACCAATCTTATATCCACAACACTCATTTTTTGCACCTCATCCACAGGGATGAGTGCTAGCACCTGCCCCT
The DNA here is from genome assembly GCA_028411795.1 of Euphorbia peplus. NCBI lineage: Eukaryota > Viridiplantae > Streptophyta > Magnoliopsida > Malpighiales > Euphorbiaceae > Euphorbia > Euphorbia peplus. Next base: position 33,583,344 of record CP110839.1, read on the forward strand.
CCACCTCGGGGATGAGATTCCACACCTGCTCCTCCTGCTCCGGGGTGAGTTTCTCCCGCTCCGGGGTGAGTTTCCTCTCCTCCGGGTTGAAGATTTTGAGCACCTCCTTCTTACTCAGATTCAGTCTCTTGCTGATCCTCTTAGCTGCCTTTTCATTTTTCCATTTTGTGAAGCTCCCTTTATTCTCCATATACATCTGTAAAGATCCTATCTTGTAATTTTCAAATTTATATTCATATCCTTGTGTATACTTAAATCTTTCGTCCAAGCATTTAACTTGCAAGGTAGGCGGCACACCACCAAAACCCATAATCTCACCCCCGGATAAACCCTTGCGCGGGCTACCTATCGAATGATCCAAATAATAAGCTGCTATTTCCCTCGCGGCCGCCCCTCCTACGGGTATTCCTCCAAAAAATGATGAGATTGTAATTCGGTCCTGATCCTCCTCTCTTTCTTTTTGGTTCACTGCTTTCTTCTCCTCATCGCGGGGCTTGAAAACCGAAACACAAACCTCTGATGGATCACAAAGATAATAACTTCCTGATACTCCTCCTCCCTCCTTGATCGGCTTTGGCCATACTCCTGCCTTTAATCCATCGTATGTTCCGCCAACCATCTTCGCAATTGCGGGAGCAAATGTCTCCATAGGATCAACAAGGAGAGGATATTTTGGCATACTCCAGTCAGTATTGTTGCTCATTTCTTCAAAATGCTTCTTAACATCATCCCTCTTCGTCCTATATTCGGGCTCTTCGCTTTGTATCGAATGATCAGACATTTTGTAGATAGATAAGGAAACTCTAGAAAATGGAGGAGGAAGGAAGAAATTAAGTGATGAAAAATATTTTTTCTTGTTTCATGCTTTATAGGAGGAGTCATGCTTAAAATATTACATATATATATGATTTTTAAAAAAAGAATAGTAATATATTATAATAAAAATTATAGTATTAAAAACTATTTCCACAGTAGAAATTGAGGAATTAGCCGACAGTATATACATTTGAAAATAATGAAACATATATTCTTCTTGTTCCTTGCTTTACAGATAGTGCTGGTGACAAGCTTTAACATTCCAATTTCTTATAATAATTAACAAGTATATATAATTCAAAAGTATAGAAATACAAAAATTAAAAACATGATGATGTTTCACCAATTTACAAAATAATGAATATGACATGCTTTTTAGGGTTCACACAACGTGTAAAAGATCGATACATGAAGTAAATCTATAAAGCAAGAAACACAAGAACAATATCTTCAAATCACTTTCTTCTTATTTTTTATTAAAGCTATTTCTTCGTACGTATAAAAGTTGCTTAGAATATCATTAATTCTTTACAATCAGAAAATGTCTGATTTGATGCAAACGGGAGATGATTAAGTGCAAGATGCGGGATATAGGGCGAGTTATGCTGATATTGAAATGCATTTTAAAGAAGGGAACAAACAACTAATAACCGAGAACTTCTACTATTGACCGGGTGCAATGGGCCCGACCAATAAAAATTGGGAATTATACCACCACATTTGAGAATGATTGGTATAAAGAGCATTTGTATCGTGTATCCATTCGTCGGGTCCAATGTACCAGGACCATAGAATTTCTCCTAACAAGCCGAAACAATATATAATATCAAAACACTTATAATATGTAGTCCATATAAAATTGGACTCAAAATTCACTCAAATGAAATAACTTCACCAGAGAAATGAGTTAAGAGCACAAACAAACAAACAATAACATGCAGAATTATACAAATCAATTCAAAGATCAATTAAACCAAACAATTCAATCTAAGTAATAACACTCCTAAGTTTACACTTCTACTGTAGCTTCGAACCTCTCAAGTAACAAAAACTCTTTATATCATCCGGATCTGCGAATAGGGAGCCATTCGCTCGGGTTGTCAAGCTAGGCATCCATGATCTCAGAGACATTATTAAGAATAGCTGCTTCACGTGTGGTGGAATAAGGCTCTATGGTTATTTTCTCGGCTTCGTCAATGATCTCCTTGATGAATGTCTTTCTGTCGGGTTCGTAGCACATTAAGTCTCCGATTTGGGATGGGGTGAGTCCTTTGTTCACCCCTTGCTTTAGAAGCATTGTGGAGACGTGAAGTATGCGGGCATGTACTTCCTTGACATTAAGTTTGTGTTTTCTCAAAAGCGCTACATCTTCATCTAAGTCGAGTAAATTTATATATTCTTTGATCTCATTGGAGTAACAAGCGTGAGCCTGTGGCCAATTGCGCCACTCGAAATCACAACATTCACCAATCTGCGAAAGATATATCTTAATTTTCAAGGAAGTAGATAAACTAAAAACTTAAGCTTATCGTTAAGCGGTATAACATTTTTTAGAACAAATTCTCATGCAACCCCCGCATGTGAATTATATTTCTCAAAATAGTCACTTCACTTCAGTTTGTCTAAGTAAAGTCATTTCTTTTAAGTCACTTCGACAATTTAAAAAGGTATAGAACACCGAAAAAGATATATGAATTAAGATATACTTACTCTTGGGGAGATGCAAAAGCCATGATCAATTGGAATGAGCACAATGCCACCATTAGTCTCATTAATATGTTGCCAGCATGTCTATCTAAATTAGCCAATCTTATATCCAACACACTCAGTTTTTGCACCTCCTCCACAGGGATGAGTGATAGCACATGGTCCTCCGCCGCGGGGATGAGATTTTTCACCTGCTCTTCCTGCTCAGGGGTGAGTTCCTCCTGCGGATCGACGATTCTGAGCACCTTCTCCTCACTCAGATTCAGCTCCTCGCTGATCATTTTAGCTGCTTTCGCTCTTTTCCATTTTATGAAGCTCCCTTTGTTCTCCATGTACTTTTGTAAAGATCCTTCCTTGTAGTTTTCAATTTTATATTCATATTCTTCTTTATAGTTAAATGCTTTATCCAAGCATTTAACGAACATGGTTGGAGGCACACCGGCTAAACCCATAACCTCTCCACCGGCTAAACCCTTGCGCTGGAGGCCTATCGGATGATCCAAAAAATAAGCTGCTATCTCCCTGGAGAAGGACCGTTCTACAGGTATCCCGCCAATAACTGCACTTCGATCATCGTTCTCATCCTCACTTTGGTCCGGGTTGTTTTTTGCGTTCAGCTCCTCATCACGGGGTTTGAAAACCGACACACAAGCTCCCGATGGATCGTGAAGATAATAAGTCCCAGATACACCCTCCTCGTCCCCCTCCACGCGCTTTGGGGGTTTTCCCGCCATGAATCCCTCGTATGTTTGTTGAACCATCTTGTCAATATCGGGGTGAAGTATTTCCCCGTTATCAACAAGAATGGGATATTTTGAGAGTTCCTTGAGGTTCTCTAGTTCACTAGGAGTACGTACTTTTTTAAAGTGCTCTTGAACAACAGCTCGCCGAGGTTTATATTTTGCCTCTCGCTCTGCATCTGCTCCCCTTTGTATTTGATCAGACATTTTTCGATAGGGAAAAAAAAGAAGAAAGTGATGAGATATATTCTTCTCGAGTTTCTTAATTTATAGATTAATGTATTATTACATGGCAGGGGCAGGAAGGAGCTGGTAATTAACAAGGAAAATTCTAATTTCTTATGCAAAAATAGCAGTCAACGTTAGGTGATGTAAAAGTAAAATTAAATGTCTAACTAAAATGATTTCATTAATTTTTCTATATTCTTTAAGTGTTATGTTACAAAAAGAAAAGTTAAAGAATATATACTAATGACCAAGTTGGTCATTCAAATAAAAAATGACCAAGTTGGTATTTGTTCGATCATTAATTTAACGTGCAAAACAAAATACAATGTTTATATAATCAGCGAAATAAAAGTTCCAGCATTCTCACTTAATGTAATAAAAGTTCTAACATTTCTTGTGTCTAGAACGAGCTATAATATTCTCCTCATGTTAATATGGCTTAAGCTTAAAGAGTGCACCATATTGATTTTTATTTATTATGTATTTTTTTATCTATTGATAAATGAAGTTGTCAAAATTAAGATTCAAGATTTTTTGATCCCATATACTTTTGATGGGGGAGGATCAAGTGAGACAAGGTACTTAGGTGTGACAACTTTTATTGTGTGACAACTAATATTTAAAATACATTTTCCCAATGATTCCGAACTCGGTTTTCGAAAAATTTTATACCCTTGGATTCGTATTAATTAGTCGGTCATTTTGAGATCCATTTTGTTCAAATAAAAACGATTTTTTTTCAAATTTCTTGATATTCCAAAAGTCATCACCAAATCTTCCAAAAGTGATTACCAAATATTCCAAAATGAAAAAGTCGTTTTTATTTGACCACAATGGATCTCAAAATGACCGGCTAATTAATACGAGTCCAACGGTATAAAAATTTTCGAAAACCGAGTTCAGGATCATCGGGAAAATGTATTTTAAAGAAAAGAAATAAAAGACTTTTCTCTCTCCTGCGATGACATCAGCCCTGACATCATCACCCCCCTTCCCTTCCTTACACGTGTATGCCCCTTAAAATATGCCATCCTTTTTCATTTAATTACACAATTGCCACTCCTTGTCACACAATAAAAATTTGTCTCACAATAACATAAGTGTCACACATGATCCTTTCTCTACTTTTGATATCATATTATTTAACTGCTTGAAATTATATAATAAATTGCTAGAAATTGTGGTGAATGTGTTTGCTTAGTGGTTAAACACTCTACATATAATTAGGAAGGTCATAAATTCGAATCTCACCAAAAATAGAAAGATTTTTCTTTGTTATTTAATATAAGTGCCTTGCACAATTTTTTTTTTTAAAAAAAATCGTTACTCTCTATATCGTTAGCTCAAATAAATAGTCAAAACTCAACTATATATTTTTATATTAATCGGTCAAAAATATCCAAGTAAGTCCAATTTTCCAAGTGTCCATGAAAGTCAAAATTTGTCGTTTCTAGGGGTAATTGTTTACTTAAGAAAATTATTTATTCCTACCTATCAAAGAAAAAAGATTATTTATTCCTGGGAAATTAACAACTTCATCCCTCAATTTATTTGCTGGACTTAGTCTGTACATTTCATGATTTTTTAATATTAATCAACAACCTTAATCCTGTATTAAAGTCGTCAAGAGTAATTAAATTAAACAAATGGTGAGGTAGAAGAATTGAAATAATAAATAATAAATATTTGAATTGCAACTTTCTCTTTGTTTTCTTCGCTGCATTGACTATATTATTATATGAATGACTCTCTAAGGACTATCATTAAAAGAGAAGTTAAGAATAACTAAATATTAATATTGACCAAATTTGTGTTTGGCTGATAATTAGTTTAATTTGGAGAAGCAAATACATAAAATCTAATAACTAAATATTGAAAATGACATGCTTTTTAGGGTTCATACAACGTGTAAAAATCGATACATGAACTAAATTTATAAAGCAAGAAACACAAGATCACTATTTTCAAATAACTTTCTTCTTACTTTTCACTACATCTTTTTTTCCATTTTAAAGTTGCTTAGAATATCATTAATTCCTTACAATCAGAAAATGTCTGATTTGATGCAAACGGAAGAAGATCGAGTGCAAGATGCAGGATACATGACGAGTTATGCTGATATTGAGAAGCATTTTAAAGAAGGGAAGCACATGGATCCCCCAAAATATGCACTTGTGCTCCATCATCATGATGAAACATATACCAGTAGTTTGGTTGTGAGTAATTCCTCTCTTAGAGTGTTCCGGGTTCCAAATTTAAAACTTTTGTCAAGCATCTCATTCCCGAGAAGTTCTCTTTGATGTTTTAAGCCTAGTTCGCATCAGTTGTGAAATTTATCAGCTGCTTTTGTAATTTCGGTGTTTCCAGTTTGAAATTTTCTGTTTTATATTGCATAATTGTTTTATGTACTCCTTGTATGAGTAATCATGCTGTCCTAATGCCCTTGTTTAAAGTGCTAGCACCATATACTGGTAAATGTATTCTGCTTTCATCTTTGATTAATGAACCATACTCATGTTCCAAAACACGTTTTCCTTTTGTGGAATTAAAAATGAATGATATAAATATATGTCTAAGTGTTGTATGTTGTAGTGTTAAGTCACCATTTTGTATTTGTTGCATTCTTGGATTGTAGTTATAAGTCAGGTTGCAGAAAGTATTAGAAACAAAGTGCAGTCAGTCTGTTTCGAATTCTAAGTTATATATACCGGTTCTTTTTCTTCCTGGAAGTTACCGTTGATCAAAGTTTGTCCAGAAAAAAGTCCAAGTATGCATGAGTGAGGGCACGTGTTAGAAGTTTGTCCGCTTTGATTTTCAGAAACTTTATCAAACCAAGCTAATTGAACATATTTCTATGCTTTAGTATAGTCTTTGTGGTATTTGATAGTGTTGATACGGAACACACATGAATTGAAAGTTGTGCTATATTTTCGTCTTCAGGAATTAGCTTGAAAGAGGAGCAGTGGTCGGTCTTAAACAGAACATGTCCGCCATAGAAGAAGCTATCAAAGAAATAGCGGATAACGGGGCTCATTTAAAGATTCTGTGTAGGCACCGAATCATCATAAGTTTTTGGTGGACATTTGATCGCCAATTTTGCCAGTAAGGGTAAAGTGACGATCCGGTATTAAGCTACGGATAATGCTACTTTCTTAGTTCTGTAATGCCTTGGAGATTTTTGTAACATTGCTTGTACTGTCAAGAAAAGTCTCTCATGAACTACTCTTGGCGTCTATCTTTGGAATGAATTTGATTAGCTTGAACCATCATAGCTTTGCCCGAGCTCGATGTTAATGTAATGAAGTTGGTTGAGCTGGGTTGAACTAAGTAATAGTGTAAAATCTATGCCAGGTCTGGTCCGGTCCGACCCAACCAATGAACAACTTTATAATGTTTAGGTAGTTTCTTCCATTATTAGAATCTATTATACAAATTAGATTTCCAACTCGAGTTCTTAAACTTAAACTACTTAAAACCTTATATAACCAAACCAAACAAGCCAATTATAACTTTTTTTTTTTATCACAACTCGAGTAGCAACTCTCATAAGTTATTACTCCTCTATAACCTCTTGATTGAGAGATCATCGGCTATTCGCACAGCATCATCAACGACATCCTTGACGAATGTTTGTCCATTATATATTTTTTCGCACATTAAGCTTCCAATAGTTAACAGGGTGAGTCCGTTCTTCACACCTTGCTTCAGCAGCATTGTGGAGATGTGAAGTGTGCGAGCAAACTTTCATAGAATTTAAATCCGTGTTTTGTCAAAAGAGCTAAATCTTCGTCCGCGTTGAGTGAATTTACATTCTCGATGACCTTAGCGGAGTAAGGTGTACGAGCTTGTGGTCCAAGCCACACGAGTTTGCAACATTTTTCAAACTGCAGAAGATTTGAGGCTAATTAGAAAATGTAAAGTACTACTTGACAAATATATAATTTGTACGTCTACAAATATATATATTGCGTTAATATTTTTATATTTGTATTATTTGATAATTTTAGTTTTAGTATTATTTTCTTAATTGAAATAGAAATTTTTATGTTTAACATTTTTGTCTTCCTCTTAATTTTGATCTAGTGAGATTTCGACTAACATTCCGATTGGCACACCAGAAAGGAAAACATATTGAAATTTAGCTTGAAATTCAGGAAATTGGGATGTGTTGAAATATTAATTTCTAGCTATAATGAAATCCTATCATATTTCTAGCTGAATTTAAATGAACGGAAAAAGAGTTTTTATTGAAATTAATTGAACTGAATGAAACTGAACATAACTAAATTTTACTGAAATCGAGCCAAACAAGCCAAACAAAACAGGGTCCTATTATAAGAAATGGATATGTTAAAGCTTGTCACACCACCATCTGTAAAACAAGTAACAAGAAGAATACATGTTTCATTATATTTTCAAATATATTCGGCTAATTCCTCAAATTTCTACTCTGGAAATAGTTTATAATTATCCCTACTAATAACAAACAGCTAATATCCAAGCCGAAACAATATATAATATCAAAACACTTCTGATTATGGAGTCCAAAAAAATTTTGACTCAAAATTCACTCAAACGAAATAACTTCATCAAAGAAATGAGTCTAAGAGCACAAACAAACAATCTGTAACAATTGAATTATACAAATCAATTCAAAAATCAATCAAACCGCACAAATTAAATTTTAACTCTCATAAGTTTACTCTTTTATTCCAACCTCTTTTAGTAACAAAAACTCTCACGAGTTATTCTAACCTAAAACATCATCCGGATCTGCGAAGTAGGGAGCCATCCGGTTCAGGTCTTTAAACCAGGCATCCATGATCCCTGAGACATTGTCAAGAAATGCTGTTTCACATGTGGTGGGATGAGGCTCTATGCCGGCTTCATCAACGATCACCTTGATGAATGTCTTTCCGTTGAGTTTATTGCACATTAAGTTTCCGATTTGGGACGGGGTGAGTCCTTCGTTTACCCCTTTCTTTAGAAGCATTGTGGAGACGTGAAGTACCCAAGCATGTACTTCCTTGACATTAAGTTTGTGTTTTCTCAAAAGCTTTACATCTTCATGTACGTTGAGTGCATTTATATATTTTTTGATCTCATCGGAGTAACAAACGCGAGCCTGTGGCCAGTAGCGCCACACGAATTTGCAACTTTTACCAATCTGCACAAGATTTCTCAATAACAACATTATGCATGTATATAAAAAAAGTCCACAAGAACTTTTATATTAATTTTCAAAGGAAGTAGTTAAACTAAAAACTTAACCTTATAGTCATATGCTTTATAACATTTTTTAGAACAAATTTGCATGCAACCCCTCATTTGAAGTGCTTTTTTAGCTTGAAGCGCGCAAAACAAAAAAAAAATTATCCTATCATATGTTTTTACTTCCACCAAATAACAGGGTTGTCAATATTTGAATTCGAGATCTCTTGATCACACAGGCTTTAAAACAATGCCAAGACACATTTGAACTAAAAATGTAAGGGTTTAAGTTGATAATTAAGGGGTTAAATGCACTATATTGTCACTTAAAACTTTGATGTATTTTTTATAATAGTCACTCTGCTTCCATTTGTCAAAATAAAGTTATTTAATTTTAAAACGTAACTCTTTTAAGGCACTTAGACAATTTAAAAAGATATAGAACAACGAAAAAGATATATGAACTAAGTCATACTTACTTTTGGGGAGATTGAAAAGCCATGATCAATTGGAATGAGCACAATGCTATCATCAGTCTCATTTTTGCTAACTAATATGTTGCCACCATGTCTATCGAAATTAGTCATTCTTATATCCAACACACTTAGTTTATGCACCTCTTCTTTCGGGATGAGTTTTAGCACCTTCTTATACTCCTTCTTGACGAGTTTCCAAAATTGCTCATGCTTCTTAAGGCTGACTATCTTGGTCTCATTGCAGACGACTTTGATCGCCTCCTCCTCACTTAGTTTCAGCTTCCGGCTGATATTCTTAGCTGCATTCTCCTTTATCCATGTTGCCAAGCTCCCTTCATTCTTCATGTACTTCTGTAAAGATCCCTCCTTGTAGTTTTGTATTTTATATTCGTATTCTTTATAGGTAAATTTATGATGCAAGCATTTAACGAACATGGTTGGAGGCACACCGGCAAACCCTATAACATCCCCACCGGCTAAACCCTCGCGCCGGTGGCCTATTGGATGATCCAAAAAGTAAGCTGCTATCTCCCTGGAGAAGCACAGTCCTACAGTTATCTCTCCCATTAATGATGAGGGTATATTTCGGCCCTTGTCCTCATCCTTATCCTTTTCCCTGTCTGCCTGTACACGTTGGTCCGGGTTGTTTACTGCCTTCGGCTCCTCATCACTGGGCTTGAAAACCGACACACGAGCTCCTGATGAATCGCGAAGAAAATAAGTTCCTGATACTCCCTTCTCCTCCCTCTCCACGGGCTCTGGGGGGTTTCCCGCCATGAATCCCTCGTATGTTTGTTCAACCATTTTGTCAATTTCGGGGTGAAGTACTTCTCCGTTATCAACACGAATAGGATATTTTGAGAGTTTCTTGAAGTTCTCTAGCTCATTAGGAAGTACTTCTTCAAAATGCTTCTTAACAACATCGCATCTCGGCTTATATTTAGCCTCTCGCTTTGCATTTGCTTCCCTTTGTATTTGATCAGACATTTTTTGATAGCGAAAAAAAAGAAGAAAGTGATGAAAAGTATCCTTCTCGTGTTTCTTAATTTATAGATTAATGGAAGGAACTGATAATCAACAAGGAAAATTCCAATTTCTTAGTGCAAAATAGGAGTCAAACTTATGTAATTTAAAAGTAAAATTAAATGTCTAACTAAAATGACCAAGTTGATATATATCATTTAAATGTCTTAGTTAAGAATATATAATTTTCTTTGGTTACTTAAGAATATATAATTAATAATGACCAAGTTGATATTTGTTTTTCTTTTTTTTTGTAACAAGTTGATATTTATTTGATCATTAATTTAATTTGGGAAACAAAATACCAATGGACAACAAAAATTATGGTATAAATAAAATAAGTATATATATTTCCTAAGAACAAAATGACAATGATAATGTTTGATGAGCAAAATAAAAGGTCCACCATTCTCACTTGCTCCATGAAATATATTTTTTGTTACACACTATACTTTTCAACTTTTCTAAAAGTAATGAATTGATAAATTAATTTAATAATATTGGAACAGTTTGATATTGTTGTGCAGTGTCGTATGGAGGAGTGAACAAAAGCATGGAAAAACTTATAGGTGTTTGGAGGTCATCGGTATATGAATCTTGCGCAACACTTGAGAAAGTACATATGTGAGCCTTTAAATTAAATTACAGAACAAATCAGATTATCTTTCTTTTTTTTCTCTCAATTATATACAATAGTAACTATTCTGAAATCCATCTCAATCCCCGAATCTCTTCTTTATAAAACTTAATCACTTCTCTAGAATTTCTAAATACGACTGAGAATTCTTTGTGTTTTATTCAGCAATAAGGAATTCTTAACCATCTGTGTAAAGACTGAATTGGAATTAGATTATTGAACGGCTCAACTAAATGTCTCTAACTTGGGAGGGATTGGCTAACCGAAAAGTCTGATCAACTACAAAGTGAGATAGGAATTGGATATATTATTATTATCTTTTAAAAATACACGTAGTTGTAATTAATATCTATCGGTGAAGGCTATGGTTACTTAGTTTTTTTGTCATTTTATCTCTCCCACCATTGAATCACATTCTATTGCACTCATCCAATTGTGATAGTTAACAAAGTAATGATTACTTTGTTAAAAAGTGACCACAGAAAAACTCATATATGTATATGGATCAAAACTACAATATAATTTATCTAAAATGAGATAGAATTTCCTTATCAAATTGCATAACCAAACATCCCTAAAGAATTCACCTACAACTTTCTATTTGTTAAGACCGGTCGGTCTTGCTATTTCTTATTCCTAGTTTTCATCGAAGTCAAAAGTTGGTAATGTACATCAAGTTGTATGAACTTTTTTTTTTGAAGGAAAGTTGTATGAACTTGATATCTCAATCTATTTGCTTGACTTAGTCTGCATATGTCATGATTTTTTAATTAACCACCTTAATTCAATCAAATTTAAAATATAAATAATAAATATTTGAATTATAAGTTTTCTCTTTGTTTTCTTCGCTGAATTGACTATATTTTACGGAATGACTCTCCAGGAATCTTATTAAAGAAAAGTTAAGAATAATTAACAATATTGAGCAAGTTGGTGTTTGGTTGATAATAGTTTAATTTGGAAAAGCAAATACAAAAATCTAATACAGATGGCGAGAAGGATCGTCAAATATGAAAATCTCCATGTCTACACACTCATAATCCTTGCTTTTGAATGAAAAGCGGGGACGAGAGAAGTAGAAAGTTGGACATTTTAACTAGGTTTATGCTCTCGGATAAATTTAGTGGCGGAACTAGAACCTCAGATCAGCCGGGGCTCAAAAATTTACTTACAAAAGTCAAAAGAAAAGTGCAAATAAAATAAAAATACACATGAATGAAAATGACACAACAATTAATTAAAAGTTGATCATAAAAGGTAGAAGAAAGTTATATGATAGGAACAAATTCTCGTATTTAGAGTAAGAAATTCTTGTAAAATCAAATCCATCTATCACATTTTACAAGATTAGAATTATACGATTAAAAGTAGAATTAAATAGTTTTTTAAAGGAAAAAAGAAAGAAAGTAGAGCTAAATAGGAAAAGAAAGACAGCTATCACATATTTCTAAAATGGACTTTTTAAATTAAGCCCAACACTTTAATACAAAGTCTAAAAAAAGTCCAAAAAAAGTCCAAAAAACTAGTTATTGAAATGACATTCTTTCATGCTTAGGTTTAGAAACAAAATTAGATATGACAACCATGTCCCTTATCATCTTCAACCTCAAAATAGGGGGGGTTGGGCTGTTTCAGATTGCCGGCAGTTCTACATTTTTTAGATCTACTTTTTTTTTCTCGGGAAACTTTCGACGTTCAGGGGGGCTCGAGCCCCGGCTGGCCCCCCTAGTTCCGCCCCTGAACTCGAGTAAGGTTAATTAAAATACAAGCACATATAAGAACATAATCTATCGTTTCCAACGAAAAACAAAAATAAATTAATTAATTAAGCAAACCAATAGCCAAAAATATAATTTGAGAAAGGGCAAATTTTGAAAAAAAAACTTTATGTGGTTTCACTTTTTTTTCAAAAAAATGACCGTGGTATTACTTGAAAAAAGACTGTGGTTTCACACTTTTTTTAAAATAATCACTAACGACTACAAAAATGACACATTCAAATAAATAACGATATTTTAAGAAACTTTAATTCTTCAACCTTTTTATTTTGGAATCATTTAGATTGAGTTTGACGAAGAGAGAGACAATCGATATTTAGAGAGAGAAAGATTAAAAAAATGATGATTTTCGAAAACAATTAATGTGATTGTATGGTAACCATGATATTAAACAACTTTAATTCTTGAAAAATTTTCATTTTCAAGTCTTTAACGTAGAGTTTTACAATTTTGAAAAAAATTGTGAAACCATAATTTTTTTTTCTTAATAATAGTAAATCACAGCCTTTTATATGGATAAAATGAAACCACAATAATTTTTTTTTGGACTTTACCCTTTAAAAAACAAAGTGTTCAAAACGACAGGAAAGAAATCCACCATTCGACATATGAAACACATGTCTATAGTACTGAAGATCGAACCTTACTTGCTATCTATCTTTTTGTTGTTCTAACCGATATGACGTGTCATCGAATTATAGGTTCGGAGTACCACGTCACCCGTACTCCAGGAGTATACTCCTGGAGCACGATGACGTGGTACTCCAAGCCAATAAATAGTAGATACGTGTCTCATTAACCAATAAGATTTTGACAATGTGTAATTAATTAAAATGTAATTCTTAGTTAATTATTTATATAAAATTCTAGATCAAAAAATAAAAACCCTAGACCCAAAAAATAAACTCTAAACCCTAAATGATGAACCCTAGATACTAACCGATATGACGTGTCATCGAATTATAGGTTCGGAGTACCACGTCACCCGTACTCCAGGAGTATTCTAAAATTTCTCCTATTCTTGTATTTTCCATTAAGTTACGTGGTCATAAACTCTAACATTTTTTAATAATTAATGACATACAATAAAATTTTAGGATGTGTATGTACTTGAATTCACTAGCATTTTATAATCTTCAGATTGTTGCCCATATCGCAAAACAAATACAATTACAAATCACATTAGCATCACAAAAATCAACAAATTAAACACAAAAAGTAGAGATCCGAATAACAAAACATTGTTATAGATCACATACGAGCCTACTACTGGAGGCAAAATCAACAAAACACCAATTATAAAAGTACATATTTTATCAATAGAGACTCGACGACAAAATTTACATCTTATTGGTAAGTAATTTGTAAACACGTACCACTGTAAATTCTCATTGAGATCTGTAATTTGCTCTGACCTTGCGAGTGGATAGACTTACTCTTAGCTGAACTTTATTCTACCAAAAAGAAATGAGAGTGTAGATATATTTCGGATTCTTTTCATATAATCAAGAATAGTCAGTTATATTACTTATGGTAAGTTTTCAATATTTTCCTCACATTAATCATTATACATATTTTTCTTAGTTAAACATATTAAAAAAAAAAGAAACAAATAAAATACACTATTAAATCATGAAAATAATAATAAAAAAAACTAATCAGAAATCATAATTTCATTATCTCTCTCCAAACTTGCGCTCGGAGTGTCATTGACATCCAATGGAAGTCCAAAAGCAAATTTGGAGAGAGATCAAAGGGAAGATTTCGTAATTTTATTTCTAATATATATGATTACTTCTTGATTAATGATAACAGTATCAAGAATCATCAACATCTATCTCCATTCATCGAAGTATTCACGATCTTTCTTCTTTTCTTTTCTGATCCGGTATTGTTAATTTTAGTCACGTGCTAGTTTTAGTAAAACGGTTTCGTTTTACATAACAGTTTTATTTTGTTATTGTTGCCAGCTGGCTTTATTCTTTTTTGGTTGTTGTTGCTTTCCAAACGGTATTATATACCTGTGTTGCTCTGTTCATCTTTTTCAATGAATATTAGAAATATCTTCTCCAAATTCTCTTAATTCTCTCAAATTAACATGGTATCAGAGCGTATATGGTGAAGATCCAGTGACTGAAGCTCGAAATCGATGCGATCGAAGAGGTTGAGAAGGACTAGATCATTTGCAGATATCGTTCGAGCTGTAGAGAGAGGTGAATACAAAAATCTCTCGGAGGAGTCAGAAGTTAGTTACACTGATCAATCTTCAACATCTGAAGGAAGCTCAGTCGTAATCGAAGAAGTAAGTATAAGTTCCGCAGCAAATAATGATAATCCTAGTCTAGTCTTAGTAACTACAGTTTTAGATGGAACGAATTATATTCCATGGAGTAGATCGATGTTACTAGCTGTTAATGCTAAACATAAGACTAGATTCATATTAAGTAATGATAAACCAGGAGATTTGGAGTCTGAAGAGTATAGAAAATGGAAGGAAACAGATGATTTGGTGTTTTCATGGATCCTTAATGCATTGTCTAAAGAGTTAGGGAGTGTGTTTATGTATGCTACGACTTCGAAGCAGTTATGGGAAAATTTGAAGGAGATGTATGGACAGAGTAATGGTCCATTAGTTTTCCAGCTTAGAAGAGAGATATGTAGTATTACACAAAGGAACTCAACATTAGCAGATTTTTTCAATTGAATCAAGAGGAAGTGGGATGAATACTCAATCATCAAACCTATATCTACTTGTACTTGTGCTGATGCAGTTAAGAAAGCACAATTACAGTTAGAAGAGGAGAAGTTGATGCAATTGTTAGCAGGATTGAGTTCAGAATATGATCACATCAGAGATCAGATCTTGATTTCAGAGACATTGCCAACAGTGAGCAAGGCTTACTCTATGTTGATGAATGTTGAGTCACAGAGAAATGCAGGAAGTGAAGTTAATGTGGAGTATGCAAATGCCTCAATGACTGGTGGTAACAATAGAGGGCAGCCAAACAGAAATGGAGGTCAAAACAGGTTTACAAATGGAGGAAATGCAAATAGAAGAAACAATGGGGGAAATGCAAGAGGAAGTTCTAATGCTAATGATGGATCACAGTTTATAAGCAAGGAGGATAAGTATTGCACTCATTGTAGAAAGGGAGGACATGAGAAGAGTGGATGTTTCAAGTTAATTGGCTATCCAGATTGGTTCAGAGGTGGCAAGAAAGGAAATGCAGGAAGTAGTTCTGGTTCAAATGTCAGATTTCAAGCTAATATGACTAGAGATCAAATGTCTCCAATTGATGAAAGTGAATCAGATGAGGGAGATGGTGTTCATAATACACAAGATAATATGCAGTCCTTAATACAGAAAGAGGTTCAAAGAGAGATGCAGAAGTTGTTGACAAAGGGTAAACAGGCTCAAGAGAACAGAAATTGCAATGCCTATGATTTTTCAGCATTTGCTGGTATGTGCAATGAGGGATGTACTTATGATTCATGGATCATAGATTCTGGAGCTTCAGTGCATATGACATACAGGTTGGAATACTTGAAAAATGTGAAGAAGTTACCTGGTGAGAAGAAGGTATACTTGCCTACAGGAGAGGCTCAAGTTGTGCATTGCCAGGGAGATGTGATAGTGAATGATGAGTTAACACTCTATAATGTGCTTTATATTCCTCAATTCAAGTACAACTTGTTATCTGTCAGCAAGATGTTGCATGATCAATGGATCTCAATCTTATTTTCTGCTACTCACTGTGTTTTGCAGAGAAATGAGAAGCCTCTAGCAGTAGGGGTTATGAAAGAAGGGTTGTATTATCTGACTGATATTTCATTTCACAGCAAGATGTTGAAAAATGTGAATGATATGGAGACATCATATGTAGAGGAGATGAGGAATCTGGTTCTCACAGTAAAAGATAAGAAGGAGTTAGAGACAACACTGTGGCATAGAAGGCTGGGGCACATTTCACTTGATAGAATGAAGCACATCAATGGTATGGCAAGGCAAAATACTGGAGAGAAGAGTGAGTTTGCTCATTGTGATGTTTGTCTTCGCAGCAAACAAACAAAGCTGCCATTTACCAAAAGTGTGAGTAGATCTTTACATCTATTTGATTTGATACATATAGATGTATGGGGGCCATATAGACAGAAATCATTAAGTGGTGATAGATTCATGTTGACTATTGTAGATGATTTATCTAGAGTCATGTGGACAGTGTTGTTTAGAACAAACGATATGGTGCCTAGTTTGATTGAACATTTTTTTCAGATGATTTACACTCAGTTTTCTGTCATAGTTAAGACGATTAGAACAGATAATGGTACTGAGTTTACAGGTCAACAAACACAGAATGTTCTCAAGAAATTTGGAGTTTTACATCAAAGAACTTGTGCTTATACACCACAACAGAATGGTGTGGTAGAGAGGAGACATAGAAGTCTTACAACTGTAGCAAGAGCCTTGTTGAAAGAAGGAGGTTTACCTGTTCAGTTTTGGGGAGAAGCTATGTTGCAGGCTACAGTTTTGATAAATGCTTCCCCAACACAAGTTCTTGATTGGAAAACACCATATGAAGTTCTCCATGGTCATCCACCCAAGTATGATATGTTTAGGGTGTTTGGTTGTAGTGCATACATGCTCAACACAGATGTTAACAAAAGCAAGTTTGATGACCGATCTCAGCCTGGTGTTTATTTGGGGAATTCCACTGGACAGAAGGGGTGGAAGATATATAATTTACAAACTCAGAAAGTTTGTGTTTCCAGAGATGTGCACTTCTCTGAAAACAGCTTCCCTTACAAGCAGATGGACACAACAGTGCAGATGACATATGAGGTATTGCCCCAAATGATTGTTCATGAAGATGATTTCACTCTCAGGGAGGCAGATAGTGATGAGAGTGATAGTGATGACAATGTTAGAGTTGAAGAGATTGAAGAACCAGCTGAGATAGTTGAAACACAGCCTGTGAGAAGGTCAAACAGAATTCATAAGCAACCTCAGTGGATTTCTGATTTTGTGGTTAACAGTGTTCACAGAAATGCAACAGTCCACTATAGTGAACAACACTATGCTTTTATGAGCAGTATTACAAAGATTCCAGAACCATCTAATTATCAGGCAGCTAGTGGGAATCCTCACTGGAAGGAAGCTATGAACAGAGAGATAGGTGCTTTAGAAGACAATGGCACATGGGAGATTACTAGTTTGCCAAAAGGGAAGAAAGCAATAAAATCCAAGTGGTTGTTCAAATGCAAATATCATGTTGATGGAAGGCTGGAGAAGTACAAAGCAAGATTAGTTGCAAGAGGTTACAACCAGAAATGGGGGGTGGATTACTTTGATAGTTTTTCTCCAGTGGCAAAGGTGGTGACTGTAAGATTGTTTTTGGCTATAGCTTCACATTTTCAGTGGGAAATACATCAGTGTGATGTCAATAATGCTTACCTGCATGGATTCATTGAAGAAGAGTTGTATATGGAGCCACCTGAGGGGTATGAAAAGGCTAAGCCAGGGCAGGTTTGCAGATTGATCAAGTCAATATATGGCTTGAAGCAAGCTGGTAGACAGTGGAACAAGATGTTTACTTCTACTTTGATAAGCATGAAGTTTACAAGATCTCTACATGATTATTGTTTGTTTACAAGACATGATGAAGGAGAGTTTATAGTCATTGTTGTCTATGTTGATGATGTTCTTATATCCGGCACTTCAGTAGAGCAGATAAAAGGTGTCAAAGAAGCTTTGCATTTGGCTTTTACTATCAAAGATCTGGGGGTTGCAAAGTACTTCCTAGGGGTTGAAATATCTAGATCACAGAAAGGCTTGGTGATATCCCAGTGCAAGTATATTAAAGACATGGTTCTTGAAGCTGGTTTGAAAGATGAAGTTGCAGTTACAAGTCCATTTCAAAATGGAGTTAATTTACATGACAAGAGTGCAAAGTTGAGTAATGCTAAGTCATATAGAAGAATAATAGGCAAATTGCTATATCTTGGTTTCACCAGACCAGATATTTGCTATATTACACAACAGTTGAGTCAGTTCTTACAAGAACCTACAAAAATCCACATGTCAGCTGCCATTCATGTGCTTAAGTATCTTAAAGGGACTGAAATGCTGGGATTGTTCTATCCAAGTAAGATGGAATTAGAGTTGAAAGCCTACTGCAACAATGATTATGAGAATGGAGTGAAGATGGAGATGTCTGCTTACACAGATGCAGATTGGGCTAGATGCACAGAAACAAGAAGGTCTGTAGGAGGTTATTGTGTTTTTTTGGGGAGTTCATTGATATCGTGGAAGGCAAAGAAACAAGCCACAGTCAGTAAATCATCTGCAGAAGCAGAGTACAGGGCTATGGCTAATACTTCTTGTGAGGTTAAATGGTTAACTCAACTTTTACAAGAATTTCAGATTGAAGTTAAGAAGCCTATTTCACTTTAATGTGATAATAAGGCAGCTATACACATAGCTGAGAATCCAGTGTTTCACGAGAGGACAAAACACATGGATATTGATTGTCACATTGTCAGATCGCATATACAGAGTGGATTGTTAATTACTCCATTCATTCGTTCTTCTGCTCAGTTAGCAGATGTTTTCACTAAACCTCTCACTTTCAACCAGATGGCAGAAGTATTGAAGGAGATGGGAGTTGTTATGTTGCCTGAGATTGATTGATACTTATTGCTGGTGACTGGAAACTTGCAAGCGTGATTGAAGAAGATGAAGTTCATCACGTGAGGAGGGGGTGTTAATTTTAGTCACGTGCTAGTTTTAGTAAAATGGTATCGTTTTACATAACAGTTTTATTTTGTTATTGTTGCCAGCTGGCTTTATTCTTTTTTGGTTGTTGTTGCTTTTCAAACGGTATTATATACATGTGTTGCTCTGTTCATCTTTTTCAATGAATATTAGAAATATCTTCTCCAAATTCTCTTAATTCTCTCAAATTAACAGGTATTGCTTTCTGGTATCTTGATAGTTTCTTCATTCTAAATACAAAATAAATAAAGATAGCAAGAAAGCATTGCCCTCTCCACGTCACAACACGGATGCTAACACGAACCAAACTCTGAAATTTCCATGTCTAGACTAAGGGTAGTCCTTTGTCACTATCTCTATCATTGCTCTTGTTTCTTCGTGCTATTGAGAAAGAATCTTCATCATCGTTGTTATCACGAGCGGATCACAACTTTGTTCTCTCTGATCCATCAACATATCTCCTTTTACCGAACCGGAGAGTATGCATCATCTTGATGGAAAAATTCTTGTGTGATCTCGCTCATGTTAACAGCGAGGATGATGATCCTCCTGATTAAAACAGAAAAAAAACCTAGGTGGAGTTGTTTTTTTGAAGAGAAGTTGAGTTGTTAATGTACATTAACCTTATATATTCAATATATGATGCATGGGCTTTAATGGGCTTCGATATTTAGTGGGCTTTCGGCCCACAACTCACACATGTGAAACAAAAGAATAATAGATATACATGTAGTTTTAAAACCACAAGTCTTTGAAAGCTTACTTATTATTGGTTTAACCATAAGAGCTAAGTTCGTGAAATACGTAAGGTATATATATAGTAGCTTTTGCTAGTTTTTTTCTTAACGAAATATTTATTCCACAAAGTAGTTATTCGCATTTCTATCAAGGTAAATCTACAAAATTAGCTATTATATACATTGCTATATTCCATCAACCATACACATGAATCGATATTCTTAAGAAATACCTAGTTTATAATTCCTTCGTATTTAATTTCATAGAATAACTATTTTATTTCATCCCATTTTATATTGCGAACAAAATGGCCTTTGATTGGTTAATTAGATTTTTCATAGAAAATTTCTTGTAAAGATCAAATTGATATCAGAAAAATTATAAAAAATAAAAATTAATTGAGTTAAAAATGTGCATAGATTGTTATTTTTGGGCTTAGATATATAATGGGCTGGGCGCATCATTAGTATAGGCCCATGAGGTGTGGGCTGGGCTTATCATTAGTAATTGTTAATGGAGATTTACAACTTTTCTAATTTTTTTTGCTACATGAATATTTACAAGTTATGTAGTCTGATATACATAAAAGTTCATCCTATCTCCAAGATTAAGCGACCAGCGAATTTAATAACAGCTCATACACTTAGGCACTATCTTTTTTTTAACTTAAATTTAGTTCAGTTCAGTAAATTTAGTAAAATTTATTAAACACTCAGTCGATAACTAAATTTAGTTTAGTTCAGGCAAAAAGGTTAGTGTCTTACTCAAACTAGACTAAGATTGTTTTCGGGTGTAGGATTGTCCACCTCTGTTTCTTATCAACGTAATTGTTTTTGGTTTTAGTTCGATTAGTTTCAATAAAAAATAGTAGGAGACATGTGATTAATTTATTTCAATCCAGAATTTGATATGATATTGGAATTACAACCTATCAAAAATGTATAATATGTTAATATTACAATATAAATAATGAGCTAAAATATATATATTAAAATTAATTGATATAAAGTTGTTTGAATGACTAGCCTAATATAGTCAGATAGCTAGTTATCAAACTAGTTCATTCAATTTTTTGATAGGTAGATATATATAAATTGATTTTGCTTAGAAATCTATAATCTCTCAATTGTATTCCTATAATATGCATTATAACCGTATTCTCGCATTAGACATCTCTTAGTAGATGGTTAAAAAGTATGAGCATTCGTTTTTTAAGTTATTATTATATTGAACATTGAGCATAAATTCTATTTTTTCTTTTTTGGTAAAAGAATAATAATTGAATATTTTCTCATAAGAAATTTTGATACAAAATTTTACCCCACCCACTATATAATATTAGTATAAATGCTATTGCATATTAAGTTGTACAACATTTTAAAACCTTTAGTATATATTCTATTTTCTTTTGATTATGTGATGCATATATAGGCTTAAATCAATTTCCTAAATTGCATCATTTTGTCCTCATTTTGCTTTAATGAATTTAGCTCAATTTTGGTATCTACTTCAAATAAAAGGATGAAATTGAATTGAATTTTCTTTAATGTGGTAAAGTTGAATTAAATTGTTTATCATATAGTCAAATTGGATTATTTCATAGATTTGGAAGGCCGTAGACTTTGTTTTGAATCAAACAAGTTAGGCCGAATTTAGAAACACATTTTCTAAATAAAATTTGGAAATTTTAGGTTGATTTTTATTCTCATAAAATAAAATTTAGTTCAATTAATTGGATGTGGTTAATATATATATATATATATATATATATAGGCCTTTAACACACAATAGAATTAAAGGAAAAAACCTATTGATTATACCTCAATTTTAATTAATTAAAAGGATCAAAAAGATCTTTGAAGCTGGCGAACAATTAGGTTAACCCAAATTAAAATTTGGATATCATTTTATGTTTAAATACTCTTGTAGAGTTCTAGGTTGCTTCACATACGTACTAGAAGTTTTTCTCTCAATATATAAATTTTACAAATTTTAATACTCTAACATAGAAGTATATGTGTTTAAGCAAATTATATCTTATGTCATTTTTTTGGTCTAAGCTAGGTCAACAGGATGCGAGTTTGGATGCTATGACATATCCAAAGGAGGGTCGTGATCCTAGAAAGCTTGAGCACTACTTGGTATTCATAAAATGCTACAAAAGTTTATGGAAATTAAGTGAGAAGCTTTAACTTTTTATGTGAAACACCGAAAGAATATCAACTAAACACTGAGAGAACTAATAAAGTTGCAACTCGAATGTGTAAATTCCACGTTCACATTAAGGATTTCATCCAAATACAGACTAAGAATTCTCATATACTTTTACTATACAGAGATAAACATTTCCCTCTTTTCATGAACATTTATAGAGATGAGGCTAGTAGTTTTCATCCATATCCGCGTTTGCAAATCAATAGAAACCCTAGATCCATCAATACTTGGGGTGGGTATGGAATATCTAATGTTATAAATAAATATCCATTTTGATTTAGTCCCTACTTATTTTTTTGTTCATGTATTAATCTTCAAACCATATATATCCAACAAGCGCTGGTGTGAATGTCGTTTGGATTGCCTAGACGCTCGAAATTGAGAATCCGATTTGACTGTTCGAATCGCCCAAGCGCTTAAAATACGACTTGTCACTGACTAATCCCCGACTAATTTGTGATTAATCTTAGAAAACCTTCGACCCTTCACTCATCATCTAACATCTTTTACTATATTGTATAACGTCTTTTAGAACCTTACGGAGAGCGGTACCATGGTCCATGAAGGCATGAACATGTATAGTGAGACCTAACCTATAGCCAACATATTCTTCATACAATTCCCTTTGAAAGAATCATCCCCACCATATTATGGTCTTCAATTCACTTTTCTTTTCCACCATCAAAAATCAATTCAACTTTTAGGTGTCACATATTTGAGAAGTGAAAAAAAACAACTTTGGTCTATTCTCAGAATTTGAATCATATTTGCATGAATTAATACAGGCACTAATCCAACATTATTCCTCTTCATCTGGAATTTTAATTAAAAAAATAATTATTATTTGTATAGGGCTTAAATTGAACATTGAACATTAATATTGACACGACAATAAAAATTCACTGTTGTTCCACTAATCACATTCTGTTAATCAAACATTGCCCTAAAAATCCAATCTGGTAACTGAAATTCTTTAGGTATGATTTATACATATACATCCTACCTAAAAAAAGTGATATCTTGAATTTAGAACAAAATAAAAATAAATTAATTTTTTTTAATATTACATAGTGATCAATTTGTCAACTAATGTCTCCGCTAGCTAGATTCAAAGCTGAATAAGTTAATTAATTTTTAATTTCATGGATTAGTAAATTTTGGTCACGTGATTTTTAATTATATCAAAAGGTTATGGAGAATGCAAAAAGTTTGATCCCAATCATTGGAAATAGCTCAACTTATATGATCCTCCAGTTAACTCTAACTTAATGTATATATAAGATTATGAAAGATATAATAACATGCGGTTTGCGCTATTTATAAACAATGGTTTGTAGTTTAAATTTATAAACAATGGTTTGTAGTTTAAAATAGTATAAATAAGAGTTTTTTGTATCGGCCGTTAGTAAATAAGGCTTGAAAAAGTTAACAGTGCAAAGAATATAAGTCAAATGGGTAGTTTTTATCTTTCATTTGAGAAAATGAATGTATGATTGTTGCGTTATTTCTGCAAGTGCACAGATTCACATATAGTAATAAAAGGATCGTACCCACAGAGATGGAATAATATACTTAAACTTTCTCTTACTCGTGTTCGTTTTCTTTTCACAAATAGATAAAACGATAATCCTTATTGATTTGGTTGATAAAACACAACTTACTGTACCATTCACGTATAACATATACTTCAAGTCACCAAACGCACATGTTTGGATTTCTATTCATTCTAAGGCAAAGACAACAATTCATTTAAGCACGTAAACACAATATTGAATAAACTTGATATACTTAATCTAATCTCGATATAACTTATTCCGATCTCTCGATACATGCAAACAAGTTAACCACATATGAACATCAATTATATACTAACCGAACCTATTCGTATCAATATTATAACCGACTACAATCACACATGTAAAACTAGATTATAACCTAAGCAACCGAACCTATTCGTATCACAAGATTATAAGTTAATGATAAACACAAGTTATTATACTAAGCAACTATTCTTGATCCAAATTAATTACTTAGCATGCAAACTATCAATTCAAGAACATAAGCATATGAAGAACATAAATCTCTTTATAAACTCAATATTGTATTCATACAAGATATAAACAGAAAATCAAATTTGGACAGAACATAAACAAGTATAAGGAAACAGGAGCGTCAATCCTTTTTACTCTACTCGGAAGGCGTGTCAAAGCCTCGTGGCGTTCTTGCTCGGATTTCCTTCGATGAACGGATGAACAAAGTTGATCTCTCGATCTAAACTACAATGCCTTATGAAAGGAACGAAATCTTACTGAGTTTCTGATCTGAATACTCCGCTGGAACTATGTGTGTGGGCGAATTTACGGGTAAAGGTTTACGGGAAATGTAAGTATGTATTTAGTGTTTTGTTCTTTTTAAGATTGTACAACCATCCGAATTTCAGTCAAGGATGGTGTATTTATAGGCACCAAGAGGTGTGTTTCGAAGGGTTACAACCTTAGGGAATGATCGTGTCCGTTGGGAAGGTGTACGATCTTTCGGAAGGGTTGTGTGGATAAGAATGACGAAGGAAATCCAATTCTGAGGATTCTGAAGAGTGGCGCGCCAGAGGCAAGAATTGCCTCTATCGAGACAAGGCCAAAAATGAACCCAGCGCGCCAGAGGCAATCCTTGCCTCTAGCGCGCGACCTGTAGGTTGCACGCCTCGAGTTATTTCTTCGATTTTCCATCTTAGCTTGCACGTAACTTCTTCGCATGGCCTTGCATGAACTTGTATGAACTCAAGTGTCTTCTATTGCTCGTTTTTTGCTCGAACTAACATCAAATTGCTATGTTTTCATAAGATTAAGCTCTGGAGATCAAAACAAACACAAAGTAGTGAAATTGCCCCTATCCTAGATATTTCTAAGCTAAATGAGCTAAAACTATATGAAATGTTACGGAAATATATATGAAATACATAGCTAAATTAAGTACATTTTGGACTTAACAATGATCTTTAATTTAAACTTGTGTAGTAAAACATGTTATGGGTTAGTCTGACTACCAAGGACCTTTGAGGACTCATCGGTTAGTTGGGGAATTATACAGGCAAAAGTGGAATTTTAGTGCCTACCCGAACCTAAGTAGTCAAGTGGATCCAAATTGAAAACTCAATTTTCAGTGCCTAAGCAGTCAAACAGTCTTAGTTTACAACAATAATTTTAACACAAATACTCTTTCTTATAATTTTAAAATCTTCGGTAAATAAATCACATGAAAAAATGCTTTTAAACGTTTAAAATTTAAAACTTTTAAGTACATATAAAATTAATTAAAAATATATGTTAACAAATTTATATTTAAAATTGATACGTAAAAATTTTTTATCCGACCTTTGAATTTGACTATAATATCATCGTTCTTTTAAAATTATTTATTTGTTAAACTTTAATGTCTAAACCATGTACATTTTAAAGTTACGGAATACTTCTACGTATTTTATCCTATAAATATACAATTCAGTTAAAGTGAATTCTTTTGAAATTCATTAAAATCAAAGTTTCAAGCAAGGGTTGAAGAATGTTAAATGTATCTTTTATACATATAATTTCTTTTCCCAAATACATTGACACTCTTTCTAAACTATAATAAAAAATATATTAATAAATTCCATTAAAGTATTAATAAAGAGAAGGGACATGTGCATAGCTCGGGGATCTTTAAGTGAAGGGTGGCAATATTCTTTTGCAACAATGTGTAAAGGCAATTAAATTTATCAGCCATTATAATAAAAAATTTGAAAATAGCATATATGACCGTTAAATATTCATTCACTAATTTTGTTTGGTAAAATCTGAAATAATCCTGAAAGCAAAAATTCCACCAACCATATGGAATCTTAATTATACAGTCACGAACATCAAAAATAGCTACATTAGGCGTCTAGTTAACCGTGAGCGGCATCAAATCATAGTAGAGTTTAACTCGAGCAACATGTGATTATGTTATTTCTTTCTTTATTCTTTTATCTGATTTCTCTTATCTGTAATGTGCATAACACGTTATTATATTTTTAATTATAATACTTTTCATTAAAAAAAGCTGGTTATAATTAAAAATTATAAGTACACATTTTATTTGTGTGTAAAGGTCTAGTTGTAATAGTTTGTAAATAATGAATTTATATATCTAATATAAACATAGTAACTGTAAAACAATAAAAAGTATTTTCATGCATAATACTTTTTTTTTAATCGAATTAGATTTTATTATTGTGTTATTAATTATTTGACTTAATGTATAGATTTATATTTAATGTGGTAACTAGTAAAATCAAAACTTAATCAATAAAAAATGTATATTTTTCTATTGAATTTTATTATTGTTTTTCATTGTAGAATATATTGTTGTCGTTTTTTTTAATAGAATGGATTTATTTAAAGTAACATAGATAATTTATTATTTAAATATTTATCTTCGGGAAATTCTAGGGTCACTTTGTTTTTCACAAAGTAACCATTACTTTGTTTTGTCCACCATTAGATCATGGGTTAAAACCTAATCTAATGGTGGATAGGACAAAGTACAAACAAAGTAGAGGAAAAACCAAGTGACCGTAGCCTACACCTTTATCTTCTAGTTAAGATACACTATATATCTTTAAAGTGACAGGATGAAAGTTGTCTCCTAGCATTTCTAATCGGATTTTTATGACTTTTATCATCCAGAGTAATTTCGGTTTGCTTAATTTTACTTTGTTCTTTTATTTCATTCTTTTGTAACTTTTTAGTAATACTTTTTTTCTAGTTTGATTGTTTGGTTTTTCAGGAGCGTCAACTTAGTTTGGAAAGTTCGGTTCCTTGTGCCCTATTGCTACTGCTTTTGTTATAAAAAAAATTTGTTGCTTTTCGAACAACACAAAAGAATAATTATAAATTGAATTATAAGTATAACTTAAAAGCAAAAGCAACATATAATATGAATTATTGAATCAAACAATTAAGATGATGAACCACAAAAGAATTCGAAGCTATCCCTCCAATTAATAATTTTATATATATTCCCTTCATTGAGTACATAGTTTCGTATAATTAGGTATGGATGTACACTATATAATTACATTCATTTTTTAATATAAGCATTAAATATATATATATATATATAATATATAATATTCTAATTATTTTTAATCCTTTCACAATTATTATTTGATTTTGAAATTTTGAAAGTTATTTACGTAGAGAAATTAATACCTAAAATTGTATGTTTAGTGTTTATATACAATGTGAAGGGCATAGAAACAATTATTTAAAAAATAAATTTTAAATTATTTAATTTAAAAGGAGCATAATGAGTTAGAAGAGAAAATATGTGCGTGTACACATTTCATAGGTGTTCACAAAATTGTTGTCATCTTTTTTTTATCCCGGCGACACGTACTTTGACATGAAAGTTTTAGTCTACTTACCTAAATAAATTTAATTGAGCATATTTATCTAGAAAATGTAAATTAATTATGCCTATTTTCTTATTTAAATATCCTTCTTATTTGACTTAGAGGTGTTATATCTTTTAACGCATAATTAAAGATCGTAGGTTGTTGTTTAACGAGTTTTTTAATTGCTTTATTGCGTTCATCAAACGCTCGACGAATAGTGTTGCACATTGTTTCGCTAAAAATAGTATTTCTTTTGATTGTCGAGGTGAGTGATTATATGTACCTTTCGATTTTATTTGTTTGTTGATCTCGTCTTTTCCCTTTTAATAATATTTCTTTGGTCGTAAAAAAAAATATATTCATTCCAATTTAATTGCCAAAAGAATACTAAATGCATGTCAATTTCACATCCTATCCATGATTAACCTAACTATAATTGCCATATTTAGTATTTACTAAACTCAAACGGCTGAACATAAATACCTAATTATTTGCTAATACAACAAAAAAAAAGTTTATCCATTTGCTCGTAGCTAATTAATAAATCCACAAGCATTATGCAAGAAAGGCATAAAGCCGCTTAGGCTTTTTTGTTTCTTTTCTCAATGAGCCCTTTCAGTATAACAGTATGATCGAATAGCATATATTTGTTTATTTCGATTAGGTCAATAATTTCTACTAATCGATAGATTGACTCCATAAATTTACAGAGTATTTCATTAACTCTTGAACTTACTTAAAACAATAATTATTTGCCACTTGATTTTGATTAAAACAACATTTTCACTTTCAAACTTATTGCTTACATGGATATATTCGTTCATTACTCTCACATAAAAGTATTATACTTTACAATTCATCAAAATCTATTATTATTATTTGTGACTTAAAGAGTTAGTTAAATGTCATTCGAAATAAGTTTAGAAGCTAATAAAATATACTTTATATAAATTCAGTGAGCCAATATATGTGTCGAGTTCAAATCTCACTAATGTATTAATAGTCATTGATGTTGTCTACTTCGAACCAAGTCGTTACTATAAAAGTACAGAAAACATAAATGAGTGGACCACTTTCTCAATATCCCAATGATACCCTTGGCAAGTACACTTTAGCTCCACCTATTACTTCAATATTTAGGATGAAGGTCAAAATAGGGATTTACACCCATACAACAGACGTCCAAAACTGGGACATTAGATAAATTACAAGAACCTTGATAAATTAAAGACAAGCAAAGATTGATTTCTTAACAACCTAAAATGTGAAAAAAGACACAAAAAGTCTTGTGTCTGAAACTTTGACCAAAGCTAACTAGGGTTTTGAAACAATCTTGAAAATAGTGCCAAACTCTTTCACTTTCTCTGTGTTTCTTTAAGGCAAATCACATGTGTTATTACACTCTCATTGGCTAGTGTATTTGAAGGCCATGTAACTGATCCATAATGCCCTTAAGGGTATTTTTCAAAAGTTGCCAACCCTTTTTTTCTCATTGGTTACTCTAGATTTTTTTACCATTTAATGCTTCTTTTAGTTACTTTTTTTAGGCACTTTTAGTTACTTTCTAGTTACTTAAGGGTAAGGTACATAAATATCTCCAATTTAATTCCTAACGTAACATTAGAGCCTTGTTTTTTTTACGATTAGAAAAAATAGAATTGAATTGAACTTAACTAAATTGAATTGAATAAGACTGAACTGAAATAAATTACGGGTAACGTATAAAGAAAAAGCCTAAGTCTAATGCTTGGTATAATAAGTGACTTTACAGCCATTTCGTTGTATGAGAAGAATCCAAGCTTACGGTCATCATGCATTCTTATAGGCAAAATCGTTAAATGCAAATGTTTACCAAACTGTTTATGTTGCGACAAAAATTAGCACCCATATCTCTTTAATCGAGTTAATAATTATAACAATTTTATTTCCAATGCTATAACATTATTACAGTCAACATCGAGCTTAAAGGTGTTTAGTTAAAGTAATAGGTGAAGCTATAGGGTTTTTGACAAGGGCATAACTCGGAACTTGCAAAAGACTCATAGTGATATCATATATAATAATGAATTTGATTAAACCGAGTATTGATTAAACAAGTTTGACTCATAGAAGAAATTACAAGTTAACTCAAACATAATATTTATGTGGTTCTCTGTCTGTAGAAGGTTGGAATGATATCTGAACAAGTCTTTTAAATTGGGCCTAACTCATCTCTAAAAGGCACCTTAAAGGAAAAAGATTGCCACCACTTATAAACATTCCTCATAGATCAATCTATGTGGGAACTTAACAAAGTCTACCACACATTATAGCATAAATGGCCTTTAGAACAAGTATCTCTTTGTTCGAGAAAATGTTGCATGAGAATAAGTTTGGTGTTCTACATTCCTTCTTTACATCAAATTGCCAATATTTTTACAAAAGACTTACCGAAATATTTTTTGATGATTTTCAAGACAGTGAGAAATCCTTATGCTTTGACTATGAAGGTGTGATAAGGAAAGTCAAAATCCAGTCAAATCCATTCAAATGTGATTACCATAATCTTACTCTAAATTATAGCAAGATGGGTTGTATAAATTTGTGTATATATGTAATATTAGTATCAAATGAATGAAAGGCAAGGATATTATTGCTCAATAGTAACGAAGTAGTAAGTCAACCCTAAATCTTTATGAAATTAATATAAGATATATATATATTTAAGTGTTAATTACACGTTTAAACTTTTAATTAATCGATTTTTTATATGGTATCAGAACTTATACAATTAAGCGCTCAGTTCGAGTCTTGCAATTCTATATATAGGCATTTGTGTGTGTCAAATATTAATATAAAATATGTATTTGAACCTTAATTATAAGCTTAAGCCTCACTGTTATAAAACAAAGGTCGTCTAACCAATTACTTCTCACCTAGGCACTCAAAATCAAGAATCTGATTTGAAACCTCTAAACTACTTATTACTTCCGCCTACAAGGACTTGAAATTCAAATTCTCTCTAATTAATTCACTAATAAATTTCTAACTAGTTTCCGAAAGTCCGTAACTTTGTGACTAGCATTCAACAATTTTTACAATGCCGGTAGCCGAAACGGTTTCTTCAAAATCTTTTCAAACAACCATACAATCAAATTATTTTACCATTTGTGAGTAACATATAGTCCGTGAAGTGTCTATAGTTTATGTAGCCAAGCTAGCCAGCTAGGTGTGGAGGTTGCAAATAAAAACAAAAGAGAGTACTTAACTTAACCTTCAAGACTTGACCATGAGAGGCACATTTACTGACATAGGTAAATTTTAGAGGACAAGGGTCACACAAGTGTTACTCACACGTGATACCTTAAAATAAGGGTTAGAAAATCTTTTACCCATTTGTATGATATTGTGTGTACTTCTGATATTCCCTCTTCACATTTTAGCTTTGGGATCAACACCCATACTTCATTTTTTTACCATTTATCCAAAGTATCAATCAACACACAAAACTATGGATATGTTTGGTTCATAGTTTTCACATATAAAAGAGGGTAAAAGGTGTACATAATTACAAAAGTATAGGTTATATATGTAAGTAGGGTTAATAAAATAGGTATTTGATAATAAAGTTATTAAAATAGCGTAGTTCTGTCAATAAAGTCATTATGATCATATTCGACTGTCAGTTTTACACAAAAGAAATTGCCATCTCCACCAATTTGACACCATCATTAAATCCTAATATTGATTAGGGAAAATTGACATGTGTCATTCACGTGTAATCCATATATATATATATATATATATATATATATATATATATATTTACACTTAAAAGATTAAAGAACTATAATCAAAAGCTATTTTTACAAAAAATTTAAAGCATTTTTAACCAGTTTTGTGTTCTGATGTTGGCGTGATGAGATGATATAAGTATCACAAATAGAGTTAGTGGCTGATTCTAGTTACAATAACTTTATTGATAGAGATATGTTATTTGACGACTTCATTATCGAAAATATCTACTTTAGTGTGTATGCCTATCCACCTTAGTGAGTATACGTACTTTTAACCCTGTAAACCGATAGTCGAGACTAAACTAGATTCGAGCTAGATAGTTTTTCTTACGGAGAACAAAACTCTACCACCATATATTTCAACTAAACTTTTACTTTTATTTTCACAATTTAATCTTTTGAGTCAATAGTTAAATCGATTCAGTAATTTACTATATAGACGATGTGTCAAATAAATAATGAGTCCAAATGTTAAACAAAAATCCTTTAAAAAAAAGTGAAGTGCCATTTGTCCCTGCAGATAGAAGGACTCAAAAAACAATTAAATAAAATAATTAAATAATAAGTAAAAGAAATACATTCAATTAACCTTCAATTTTAGGATATTCTTATTCCCATTGTGCCCTCATGATCTGCTCAAAAAAACACCCAACTTTTGTCCAAATAATGAATAAATTGATAGGATAAATAAAAGAACAAATGGACCCCCTCAAGTTTAGTTTAATTGCAATTTAATTCTCTCTTTTCGTGTGTGTATATATAGATAGAGCAGCAGAATTCTTTCTCAACAAAAAACCTTCAAATACCCAAATTTTCTTCTTATTCTTCTTATTTTCTTAGCTATGGTTTCTGCAGACACAGCACGAAATGTGGTTGGTATTTTAGGTATGATTCTTTCTTTGATTTTATTATTAGTAGTTTTTTTCTGCTCGGTGATTTCAGCTTGGTGTCAATCTAGTTGAGGTTAATTCGTTTTGTTGAGTTGTGAAACCCTTTTTTACTTAAAAATTATTAGTAGTTTTTCTTTAAAAATAAAATTTTTGGATCATATTTTAGACATGAATTTCTCTGTAAATATTCCATTTGCTTTTTATTTATTTGCTTGTTTGTTTTGAATTATTTGCAGGAAACATCATCTCACTGTTCTTGTTTTTATCCCCAGTGTAAGCTCTCTCTAATGAATTTCTTTTTAATAATACTTGAATGTTCAAAGTCCTAATCTAATTGAAATGGCCGACTATCTCTTCTCGTAGTCTTATTTTGCCTTTTATTCAAAAAAGAAGAAGCTCTCTGTAATGAATATACCATTACTTTATTAAAATGGAAAACAATATATATCTATATAATTTATGAAAAAACTATTGAAAACTAAAATTTTTATAAAAAATAGTCCATCAAGACATGTCTTGGTGGACTCAATATGCTATCAAAGGTGAGTATAATCTAGTTCAGTTCAAAAATTCAAACCAAACTGAAAATTTATTGTTATTTTTTATCCGAACTGAAATTATTTATTCGATTCTCGACAATAACGAAAAATTAATGACAAACTACTCCATGGAAACCAAACCGAAAAATCACCCCAAATAGGAAGTTATTCTCGGTTTGGGTTCGTTCGGTATTAAACTAAACCAACCCAAAACCCGAATTAATTACGTGAAATCACAAACTAAACCGAACCAAAAACTTTAGAATGGTTCTGAGTTTTTCGGTTTTCGGAAATTTTACTCCCCCACCCCTAGATCTAACATGATTGCACCCAAAATTTAGAATCCTGATAGAGCCACTGGGATTTTGTTTTCTTTTTGTATAAGGTAATCTAATCATTATTTTCCCTTAATGACAGGCCAACTTTTATAGACATATGGAAGAAAAAATCAGTCCAACAATACTCACCAACTCCATACTTGGCCACACTAGTGAACTGCATGGTTTGGGTCCTATACGGTCTACCCATGGTTCACCCGAACAGTCTTCTGGTCGTGACCATAAACGGAGCCGGGACCGCGATCGAGCTCGTTTATGTGATTCTCTTCATTGTTTTTTCAGACAAGAAAAAGAGACTGAAAGTGCTTCTTTCATTTCTTGCTGGGCTTATTTTCATGGCAGTTGTGACTCTTTTGGTCTTAACTTTGGCTCACACAACCAAAAAACGGTCGCTAATTGTTGGTTTTCTTGGGAGTATTTTCAATATTATGATGTATGCTGCTCCATTGGCTGTCATGGTGAGTCATTGATTGATGTTGGTTAATTAGTATAGTTAATTTTATCGAAGTTTGTTAGGTTCAGTTTCGGTTTTAGATTCCCCACTCCGTCAAATAAAAATTTGGTATAAGCTGTTGTCTTTTTGTTACGATACGGCGAACTATATATTTTGATTAGAATTTACAGATCGTTTAATAAAAAAGACTACATGTTACGATCTGTAAATTGTTATCGAGATGCCGTTCTTGTTAGCAATGTCCTTTGTTAAAAAATAATCACATTTTTATTATCAAAAGTGATTGGAATTTTATCGAGTTGAAAATTGGATTCAGAAATTGACAAGCATGGATTTGAATTATTGATATCCATGCTAATTAGAGCTCAACTTTTCATCCGATTATAATTTAGTTTTCATTAATAGACGTTGTATTGTAAACTTTTATCCATTTTGGATAATGGATAAGAAATGTTATTTTCTAAACTCTTTTTTCAAAAAAATAATTTATCAAAAAATTTGGCTTTCATTTATTATCAGTTTATTTTTGGTATAGTTGAAGAGGATGACATATTATATAATTCTCACATATATTGTTATTTTTTGAAAAAAAATCTCAAATGACAAAAATAACAAGTTAATTAGTTTTTTTATGAAAATAGTAAAAAAAGTTTAGATAGTAGTCCGGTATAGAGGAGTTATTATAGTTACTATATTGACACTAAATTACAAAACTTTTTGCTTTTGTCAAAGTTCTAGAAGCTGTCAATAATGTGTAGGTGGAAAGTTCTTAAATTAAACTAAATTTAATTTACTAAGGTCTTAGAGTTGTCAACAGACTTTGAATGTCGAAATTCATGTGTCAATGTCAATTTTAGCTTGACTATTTTTATGAATTGTAACTTTTTATGTTCCAAACAAAATTATATTTATTTAATTTAATTAAATATATTATATTAATTTAATGCAGAAATTGGTGATTACTACAAAAAGTGTGGAATTTATGCCATTCTCTCTATCATTTGCATCATTTTGCAATGGAGCTGCTTGGAGTGCTTATGCGGTCATCCGTTTTGATCCCTTCATTGCTGTATGTATTTCTCTTTTTTATTTAATTTTTTGTGCATATAAATATTTAGAGTAAATATGCTCGTAACATTTTCTGGAGTTCTATCAAAAAAAAAACATTTTTTGGAGAAGTGAAAAATTTGTTAATAACATTTTCTAACTAGTTCTTTAAAATTGATCTTGATTGTTATGTTAGGGATAAATTTACATTATTTTGTTAGTTAGGGGCAAAACAACATTTTTCTGAAAACGTTATGAGTAAATTTGACTTTTGTCTCAAATAAAAAAAAGTGAGTTAATTTTGTTAATAAAATAATTAAACTTCATTTAGTATAATTATTAATTTTGTGGAATAGATGCGTATTTTTTCACTTCATTTGAATTATTATATCACAAAAATTTGATCGATAGTCAAAAGGCATTATTGTTGAATCATGTTATATAATCTACAAATTCCATATGGTTATATATATTATAAATATATATATAACAAAAATTATACTCCTATTATCTATTTTTTATTATCTTATCAGAAATTTTTAATGAAATAAAAATGTATTTAAAAACCTAAAATATCATGAATTTCATGCTTGTACGTATAGTAATGCAATTTGCAATCTCTTCAATTTTATTATCTACCAAATTCAAAGACGCAATTTTCATGAATGATGTTTCCATGTGTTTATTAGGTGAAATATGAAGTATTATTACTTTAAGTATATATCTAGTACAAAAAATCACATTTAATGTTAAGAATAAATTAGGTTTTTCTTACCCTTTTTATTAATTCAAATTTCTAAAATTCGATAAAAGTTTGATTTTGTTTCGATTTGAACCTAATTAACCTACCTCAAATCTTATTCATTTGAACTTGTTTATGAACTCTTGTCTTTACTATTATTATTGGAATGAGATTTAATCATACCCTTCATCATAAAACGGCTCCGTTTTCTACAATGATAGAAATTCTAGCTTAATTATTTTTTTAGGAAATTAATTGTAGATTTTTGTCAATAATTGCTTATATAACTGTAAAATTAAACTTGATTTTTCAAAATTTGACTATTTTGTACAATAATGTTCAAGTGAGACTTTCCGAAAATTAGACTATTTCGTACAAGAGTAAAATCAAACTTCTCCGATAACTTTAAAATTTCATTATCCTTAAAAGTATGAAATATATTTGTAAATGGGTTAATTATTTAAAAGAGACCATATTATCCCATGTTGTAGTTGTAAATTATAATTAGTGCATATTAACATATGGGCTTTTTCTCTTAATTAGATTCCAAATGGGCTGGGGTCATTATTATCCTTGGCTCAACTGCTGCTAATTGCTATTTTCTACAAATCAACAAAGAGACAACTTGAAGCAAGAAAGGCCAAAGGCCAAATTGATTTATCAGAAGTTGTTGTCAATGGAAATGGAAATTCAAGAAAAGCTTCAACTAATGGTGGTGATGATCACATGAATAAGGCATGAAGGATTATGATTATGATTAATAATATAATTATCAATATTATAAATGTATATCTAGTCCAAACTTTAAGATTGGTGACAATGTATTTTAGCAATAATGTGCTATAAGAGGATATCCAATCTTGGTTTGTTTTTTTGCCTTTTTTATTTTCTTTCAAATGAACTTCTAATGAGCATTTTTTTTGCTCATAATCAAGGAATCTATATATATTTAACTTAATTTTGGTTATATTATTTTCTTTCATATGAGCTTTTAGTGAGCATTTTTTTTCCTCATAAATCAAGGGATTTATATATATTTTTCTTAATTTGATATATTTGTTCAATTGTTATTGGTTACTATTTGTTGTTTGTAATTACTAATAGCTATCAATTGATTTTCTTTTTCCATATTTGTTATCACCGTTGTTTTCTAACGTTAATTGAACATTTTACATCTACTGTTAGTGTAAAAGCACAAAAGCGGGGGATAAAAATGTTAATCAAACGTACATTTAGTTTTTAACCGTGGTGGAGCTAGATTTCTAAATCTCAGTGCACAATTAAAGCACTCTCAGCTCGATTCTCTTTCAGCAAAGGTCACCACTTCTTATAGTGGATTTCATAGTTGTGGTGCATCCACTCTCAGCCCCACCTACGGTGTATTTCGTGGCCAGGGTGCACGGATGTTCCTCCGTCATTGCTCTAATGACGACCTATTAAATATGTATTATGTATTAAGATTCTTCATTTCAAAGGAGGATGATTGGCGAGTACAAGTTCTAGTTCTTAGATACAAATTTGAAGGAATGTTTTTTTAGTTTCTAATTCATAGATAGAAATTTAAACTTACTAATATGAAACACCCACTTGAAGGCTCACAAAAGATGAGGGTGGGCTGGGCTTCAGATTTCGTCTTGGCCCATCGGAGCCCATTAACAAGGTTTAGTTTTGTGGATCTATTTGGATATTGCCCAAAAAGTATATATCTAATTCAATCTTGGATCTCTTAGTTGTTAACCCAATTATATATAGTTTCTTAATAGATTAGATAATATATTTTTTTGAGTAAAAACCGGTTGCACAAGGGTAGATAATATTGACTGAAATTCATTCAATATGTTTTATCATTGTGGTCGATTTGTGTATAAAAAGTTCAAAACACTTCGAAAATTTACTGAGACATATATCGGAATGATTACTATGCATTTATAACTTTAGACTTTTACTTAAATTTCAATCCAGATAAAATTCTAGGTTGCACATTTGAGATTTCATTTCTATGTATAACATTTCGGGTTGAGTTTTTGAGATTTAACTTCCATTTGTAGATTTTTGAGTTGCAGATTCAAGATTACATTTCCATTTATAGGATTTCGGGTTGTGGAATTGAGATTTCATACCATATGAAATAGTAAATCCTTTTCAATCCGATTTTTAAATCACTATTTTTGTGACTTTTTGTATAGATTGCTCGAAATGAGTTTATGAAAATTCAATCATTTTATGTAAGAAAACCCTAAAATTTTATGATATTTGTAGAACACACCGTAAACTTCAACCATATTTGCATTTGGTATATTGATAGCGAAGGTTCAAGAATAGCACTTTTGTATTTATTTTTATCTTACATCCATTTTCAGCCGCTATAAATTTCTGATCTTAAATATTTCAAGCTCAATTTCAAATTTTGTCAAATTTTGTCCGTAACAAAAGTGTGAACTATAAAACATATGTTAAAGATAATGAACTATTTAAAAGTATGAGATAATGTTCGCCTCCGAAAATGTCTTTTCACATCAATTTAATCTAGAGATATTTCTTAACAAAATGCATAAAATCACTCTCATGACATGGCCTATAGCTAGAGCTTGTACTATGTTGTGACTTATTATGCTTGAAGCCTAATTAATCATATACATGTGGTACAATCTAGGCATAGATAAGCTTCATCCAAGGGGCTACCTAGCTACATTGAATTCATCATGCTTACAAGACTTTTAAAAAATAATGTAATCCCCATTATAGTTTTATTTTTAAATTGTTAAATAATTTGTAATTAGACTTAACTGTAGGCTTAATTGCTCACAGTTCAGTTACCGTTACTGTTATCTTTAACAGCTCATTAGATACTTTCTAGTCTAGGTTATATAAATAGGTAGTCTCATTATCAAAATATGTAAAAACTTTATGCAATCTAGTAGTATTGATCAATTTACAATATGTTGTTTTTAGTGAGAGTGCAAAGTAACCTTTGACGTTAAGAGCCAAGAGTATTGTTGACCTTAGCAATCATGACTAGATTAAATGTTCGAACGATAATGATTGAAAATTACCGAACTTTCAAATGTTAAGAATAAAAAATGACTCCATTTCAGTGATATAATTACTTCATGTATAACGTTAAGGATAAAAATGCTATTGACTGCTAATTGATGTTATCTTTCTATCTTATTTGATCCTACAAACATGTATAAAAACTCCTATGTCACGGATTTGTCAAGACGTTTGATAGATTTTTCTTCTAAAAACTTTAATAAGAAAAAGGATATCAATAATATTGCTTTACTTAGAATGGTCTTGTGAGGCTAGCTAGGAGATGTTTTCAAAGAATTAAATATCAATTTGTCCTTTGTAACGTCAATTTAATCCCCATCCTAAACCCTAAATAACAATTCCAATTTCTAGACTTTTTTCAGTTATTATTTATTTAGCATATAGAATATGGAAGTAGAGACTATATTGAGGTTAGAGAGGTTGCAAATAGTCCTAATTCTTTTTAATAGTATTGAAACATGTTCTATTGGTAAATCATGAATCCGTCATTGACCTCATATATATACTTTTTTTAAGTGTAGAGTAATTTCATCTTTTAACATATTTGTTTATGTATAAGGGCCGAAATTTCAATATGATGATAAACAAGTCAATTGATTTAATGTTGTGATCACTTGTAAATATTCAATTTGATAATAAATTTTACGTTCCACATGTACAACCTATGGTGCAATGAAGTTTAAATATCTAATGAACTATTTGTACGAATTTTAACAATACCCTTATTTATAACTCATGGTACGATTGATATGATTTGTTCAACTATACACCATTATAACTCCTAACTCATTTATATAATAAGTGTTAGGTGAAAATTTATATGAGAGAATATTTCTTATATATATAGGCATGTTTTAAATTAACCAAAACTTATACTTATTTTCTAATATAGTACTTAATTAATCTTAATTTGTTTCTAAGTAAAGTACTATTCTTTCTAATTCCAAGTATAAATAAAGGATTAAATGCATCTCTTTAATTATAATTTTTGAAGAGAATATGCAAATTTGCTTCTGCTTTTTCTTTTCTCCACTGTCTTCATAGTCATGGTTTCTTCAAACATTATAAGAAATGTGATTGGGATTATAGGTATTATTTTCTTTCTTTTTAATTTCATTTTCAAGTAATGAATAATTGATTTGAGAAACTATTTATATATACTTGAGGTAGTTCTTTTTTCTTTTTCTTTTTTTTGTCTTTTATTATTTACAGGAAACATCTTGGCAACCTTCTTGTTCTTATCTCCAATGTAAGTTCTCTTAAACTTTTTAATATTGAGGTCATAGTGACAGGTTATGTGGAAAAATAGTGATTTTGCAAAACTAACACATGTCTGTATGGAAAATTCATTCAAAGCAACTTTAACTTTTCGATATTTTAATTTTCAAATTCTTTGAGACTATAAAAAACAAAGTGAAAAGACACTTAATTTTTCTCCCATCTCCTCTAGTCCTAGCAAACTCCGTCAAATAGACTTGGCAATTTCGGTGGTAATGTCGTGTGAAATTTCAAGTCACTATCAAAAACCTAGACACGAACAAGACATGAAAACAATTTTTGTGTTAATAGTTCAAAGCCGAACACGACGTGCTCCTGACACGAAAAACATGAAACAACACGAAATTTAAAGTTTAATTCTCAAGTGTTAACCTAACGCATGCCTGCTACAATTTGATCTCTTAACACGACACGACTTATTAGAAGAATTTGTAAATAGATAAATTTGTAATTATAGTTTTCCTGTTTCTCAAGTTTACATAAGCATGACCCAAAATTTAGCGGGTGTCATTTTCGTGTCGTGTCACACTAAGCTCAACACTAGCTAGAACTAAAAAAGTGTGTCAAATTTGTATCGTGTAATCAAGTCAAATATCATTTTCCCAGATCTACCAGCAAACACTTGAAACTTTTGGGCGGAAAAGCCAAACAAAACGATGGTTTATAGTGCCGCAAGCAATTACACCCGAAACACATGATCCCGGTTCCGCCCCTCGGTCCGACCCAAAAGTTTCCTTTTTTTTGAACTTTTAGAAGCTTTTCTTGATAAGGTATTATAATCAATTATTTTCATTAAACAGGCCAACTTTTGTTGACATATGGAAGAAAAAATCAGTGGAGCAATACTCACCAATGCCATACTTAGCCACACTAGTGAACTGCATGGTTTGGATCCTATATGGGTTACCCATGGTTAACCCAAATAGCATTTTGGTTATAACCATAAATGGAATTGGGACAACCCTTGAGCTCACATATGTTCTTCTCTTCATTGTTTTTTCGGACAACAAAAAGAGACTCAAAGTGGTTCTTTCACTTCTTGTTGGGCTTATTTTCGTTGCAATTGTTGCACTTTTGGTCTTAAATCTAGCCCATAGTCACAAAAAACGGTCGCTAATTTTGGGAACTCTTGCTTGCTGCTTGAACATCATTATGTATGCTTCTCCATTATCTATCATGGTTAGTTATTGATTGATTTTAATTTGGCATTACAATTAATTATTTGTATAAAAATTTGTGAAAGTATACTTGTTACACTATGACTTAAAAGTAAACATGTCTATCGAGCCGAGTTTCCACTCGGCCCACGTCTTTTCAATAAAGTCGTTCCTATAGAATGATAAGCAAGGTTTTATGTGGATCGATAGGACCATTAGTCCCTCCACTTATATGATGCCATACAAGTATCAAGACTAATGTGGGTATCATTTAATTAGACATGATCCATATTAATTAGTCTCATTTTAAATTTAATTTAGCCTCATTCATTTCATCAAACGATCTTGTTCCATTTAGAAGAGTAGCTTTTATCACACAATTTTATTTTTATTTTTTAAAGTACCATATAATTTATTTATTTATCTAATTACTGCAGAAATTGGTAATTACAAAAAAAAGTGTGGAGTACATGCCATTCCTTCTCTCTTTTGCTTCCTTTATAAATGCATCTGCCTGGATTGCTTATGCTATTATCCGTTTTGACCCATTCATTTTGGTACGTACCTCTTTTCGTGTTGCGGTCTCGGCGGAGTGACAACCTAGCTAGTTCAAATGTCGTTGTTCAGTAGTTCCGAGTTAATTACTATTCAAAAATATTAAATATCTAGTGCTAAATGTAATTAGTGAATGCTAACATCTAGGCTTGTTTTCTCTTAAACAGACTCCAAATGGGATGGGCTCATTATTATCACTGGCCCAATTGATATTATATTGTATGTACTACAAATCTACAAAGAGGCAAATTGAGGCAAGAAAAAACCAAGGGCAAGTTGATTTATCACAAGTTGTTGTCAATGGAAACAGAAATGGAAATTCGAAAAGAACATCTATTAATAGTGGTGATGGTGCTCCAGGAACCACCCCTCCTAGGATGGGTTCCAATGGCCATACTGGAACCACTCCTCTCTGGACGAATGCTCGAGGCGCATCGGATGCTCTACATTCCCCTTTGTCTAAGGTTACTTATTGAAAGCTATAGATATGTAGCATATATTAAGGATTCATTTCAAAAGAGGATGGTTGACGAGCTCGAGTTTGAGTTCAAGTTTTAAGAAAATTTGTTTGTGAGTTTGTAGTTTGTTCAATCGTAATTAAGGGACGAGCTTATTTCAATGTAAGTTGAAATTCTTCATAAAGTTCTACTCATTTACAATGAAAAAACGAGGTATTCAAATAAGGTTGTCCACTTAAAACATCCGTGGACATCATTTTACTAAGAATATGGCTACTTAGATTCCAAGACGGATAGAATGATTGAACGAGTCCTTCGACTTCAAATTTTATATAGGTTGAGAAATTTACGCATAATAAATAATTTTTACCGAAATAACATTTTTATTTCTCCTCAAAAGAACAAAGTTTAAAATAAGCCCTTACTTCCAAAAACTATTGCTGCTAATTCATAACAGAACAAGATAATTAAAAACAAAAGGATAAAGTAAAATTATTCTTACCATTGGCCTTTATAGGTTCGAGGGCCGACCCTGAGATTTTGAAGGCCTGTAAGCGAAGTAGTAACTAGACGCTTCCCTTGTTCATACTCGGGACGAGCCTGAGAGAGGCTAGCAGAATCATGTAAGGCTCTAATCCAACAAAAGTTTAGGACAATTCTCAATTTCAAAAGTGCAACTTCTAGGAAACCACAAATAATCCTTAATTCGGGTAGATCTTCTAAATTGATGATGCACAAACGGGCGAGATAGTGATTTTCGGACTTCGTTTCCTCTCCTTCAGTTTCAAGTATAGAC
Organism: Euphorbia peplus; assembly: GCA_028411795.1. NCBI lineage: Eukaryota > Viridiplantae > Streptophyta > Magnoliopsida > Malpighiales > Euphorbiaceae > Euphorbia > Euphorbia peplus. The sequence goes on from CP110839.1 coordinate 33,626,184, forward strand.
TCCACCCTACAATCAACGACATATAACCGTTGAAGGTTTTTCAGGTTCTGCAAAAGATGGACAGGAAATAGCCACTTAATACTCGGACAACCTTTTATCAGAAACCTTGTAAGATTTGAGAAACATGAACCATAATTAACTATATTTGCAGCTTCTTTCCTGAAAAGCACACCCAAGTTTTTCAAGTCCAACAACTCCATGTACTCGAGCTTTTCGAGTAAAACTTGGCACTGCTGAAAAGAACACACAAACTCTAATCTGTCACAATCCTTAATTGACAAGTACTCAGAGTTTAGATGCACCTTTGATTGGAGAAAAGCTGCACAAGCTTCTTGCTCCATTGCATTTCTCAATTACTATTTCTTGAAAGTAGTTCGGTATACTCGTCTCGTTTATATTGATGTTATACAAAACAATCACAGTGTAATTTTCGTTCTCTTCGGCATGGAGATCTTCATCATCATTAAACAACTCATAAGTGAATCCAGCGTGATGAATAGGTCCTGGTCCTACCTTAAAATCAAGTCTCATTCTTGGTTTCCCTTCCAGAAGTATAGGATACCTGTGAAGCTCAGCTATATCATAGAAGTTGCAAGCCAAAGTTTCAAGTCGGCTCAAGCATGCCAGTTCCTCTCCTTTAACTGCCACGAACACGGGGAGCCTAAGGAACTTCAGATTGGAGAGTCTTGCTAATATCCCAGGCTCTAAATCCTTAACTAGAGTGTAAAAGAGATCTAAATATGCGAGCTTTTTGCCTAATAATAATAATAAGATATTAATTAAGGTTAGTTTGAGTGGTAAAGGCAACTAGTCGTTTAAGCTAAGGTCTCGTGTTCGAATTACTGTGTTACGAAGAAAATTTTAATTGGAAGAAGAACCAACAACAATGTGTTTAAACAAATTCGAACCGAGTGATTGGGTTGTTATCCAGTAAAATAAAAAGCTTAATGAGATCTTTGAATTTAACTCAAGAAGCAAATTGATACCATAAACTTTTTTCATATTATTATATTAGCTCTTTAAAATGACAAAATTACTTTAAAAGTTCACATGGCATAACAAAGTAAATATTAAAAATTGTAAAACACAAATTCAATGAACAAAAGTGTAACTATAAGCAACTGGGAAGCGAATTAGTCAGTATTAACAAATTCAAAAAATCAATACAGTGAGTTCAGAATTTCATGAAACACTCTTCGAAATCAAAGAGACAGTATGTTTTTTTAGCACAAAAATTGCTGATGTATTAACTTATTAGGTCTAATAATAACAATAATGAATAATAATTAATTCACAAAAGCACTCTTGGTCTAGCTGAGACTGGACATTCTTAGACTAGTTATGCTTAATGCCTAATCATATACATGTGGCATCACAACCTTATGATGTGGTCTAGCTAGGATTGGATATTCTCCTTTTATTTGTTGTCCATATATAGCTGGATATAGATGAGCTTGTCCAAGGTTAGGTACCCACATTCAATTCAACATACCTAATTCATTAGCATTTCACTCTTTTTTGTTTTTGAATTATACAAGTTGCTTCTACAAGTTGTTAATTAATATTACACTATGTAAAATGCTAATCATAAAAATGATTTTCTCTTTTTGTTTATGTAATATGTAACAAAATGTTGTTAGATACTATTTAATATTTATTGGCTACTTATAAAGGTTATAAGAGTAATTTGTAATCGTGGAACAATTTTTTCTTTTTCAAAATATGCAAGTATGAGTTATACTAAAGTTTAAAATGATTTTTAATTAGATTTCTGATTCATCGTTACAACATACATTATTAGATGATTGGTATATGTTTAGTTTAGTCCAGCGTGCCCTATAAGTTATAACAATTCAAATTAAAACCAAAATAAAGTCAAAGATTAATTAAGATTAAATTAGTACATAAATTAAAACCAAAGAAACTCAACGCAACTTTTAGTTTGTCAACTTGATATTAATTTTACTCTATCCTACCACAGAAATAACTTTGTATTTTCAGTTTAGCTATGTTCTTGAACTATACTGCTATTAGGAGTGTGATTTTTTAATAGAAAGTTGATGTAAAAGTCATTGAAATTTATTACAATTCTAAATGAAGTCCACCCAGAAATTTGACTAGAAATATTTTCACTCTTAATTTCAAAGAATTAAATATCAGATTGTCCACTCTAATGTCAATTTTTAATCCATTAAAAATCTCAAATTCTAAAAAAATATTAATTTTTATTGGTACTTGTCAAGTAATTAATCACATTATGTTATACAATATAAGGTGCAAGGAGAGAATGTACATGAGCTTTACATTTCCGATTACCAGAACTTACCCTGGAAGGGATAGTTAGAAATTTACTGTGTAAAAACACAAGATAAAAAGTTATTTGTTGTATATATAATTAAAATATATTATATAAGTGTAGCTCTAAGTTTACTTTTATAGCAATTGGTTTCAAATTTCAATATGATATCAAAGCTATATAGTTCAAAATTGAGAAACCTGGTATTGAGTTATGTACAAGTGTTGAACACTTAAACTTCAGCCTTGTTGAGGTTAAGTTTTAAGCACTCTACATCGATAAAATATACCATTTATAAATTTGAGATAACTCTCCTCTAAACAATATCCTTATATTTAACTCGCACCAAAAATTATTTTTTATGACATGTTTTGTTCTTGATATTGGTTGCTATATAGCTCTCGATATAATTTGTGGTTGATTCATATTAAAATGACTAACTTCAAATATATTATATTTATTTTTTTAATTTAACACCTAATTAATATTTTGTTACCAAGTTGAGTAGTAGTCCTACAATAATTACAATATAAATAGATGATTGAATCTCTTTAACTACAATTTCTTCAAGAGAATAAGCAAAGTTACTTCTGCTTTTTCTCTTCTCTATTACCTTCACAGTCATGGTTTCTTCAGACACTATAAGAAATGTGATTGGAATTATAGGTATTATTTCTTAATTCCTTTTTTTTTTTCAAGTAATAAATTTTTTACTTAAGAAACTATTTGCAATGACAATAAAATTTCTTTGATTATTTGCAGGAAACGTAATCTCATTCTTCTTGTTCTTATCACCATTGTAAGTAAGCTCTCTGATGCATGGTTTGATTTTGAGATCAAATTTGAAACTTTTATAACTCTCTCTCTTTTATCTCCTCAAATATATTTGAAGAGACTTATTGAAGTTCTAAAATTACTTAAAACAGTGTATTGGCCTCCACTTTTCTAAAATGATCTATTTTCTAAACTTGGTTACATGGATATGCGTGTCAATTTTTCTGTATATTCTTTCACATTGTCAAGTGACAATAAGGGTTAATAATAACATATTAAGAACTAAAAGGTTAAGTTAAGTTGATAGTTAGGCTCAATAATATCATTTATATGAGCATTGTAAACGAACTGCCTCAATCCTATGCCCCGTTTAAGACTTCTCGATTATATGATTCGACTGATTTAATTGTCTAGATCACACTAAGGCCATGTTCTTTATGATTGAACTGAATTGAATTGAACTGAATTGAAGTGCATTTGCCGAAGGAAATTACTGAACTGAACTGAACTAAATGTTATTGAACTGAACTAAACTGAAATAAATTACTGATAAGGCATAAAGAACAAGGCCTAAGGGTTCCAACGTCGACTTATCCCCGACTTATTCCACAACTACTCCCCAAATGACCTAAATTGTTCGACTAGCCTCTAATGTACTACATTGGTTTAAGCCAATCGGTTTTTTGGACCAAGTTCGAGACATCGTATTTTTGTTTTAATCCTATTCTAATTTGTTATTTTCTTGAATTGAACCAGGCCAACATATATAGACATATGGAAGAAGAAATCAGTGAAGCAATATTCAGCAACACCATACTTAGCCACACTACTAAACTGCCTGGTTTTAATCCTCTATGGCATGCCAATGGTGCATCCTAAGAACATGTTGATTGTGACCATCAATGGGATAGGGTTAGCCATTGAGCTATCATACGTTATTCTTTTCATAGTGTTTTCTGACAAGAAGACAAGGATGAAAGTGATGTTGATACTTTTTGGTGAACTCATTTTCATTTCAATTTTAAGTGTTCTTGTCTTGACACTAGCTCATACAACCACTAAGAGGTCTACTATTGTTGGGTGTTTTTCTGTCTGCTTTAGCATCATGATGTATGCTTCTCCTTTGTCTATTATGGTTAGTATATTTTTCCAATTTTATTGGGTATTTTTTGGTTCGGGTTCTTTTACATTTAGTTGTTGTTAGTTTATTGTTACTGGTAGTTTTAAGCTAGAGATATAGAGGGGCCTGAGGGCTCCCTCCAGTTATCGGAACCACCTTATAAGTGGTGATTCTGAAAACCTCAATCTCTCGAAAATTTGGGGTGCACCCGCAATCGAGTTGCCTTAGACGATGTATTGCTAGCATGAGAATTTTAACCATTGACTGACAAATTCATTAAATATCCCAAATTTATTAAATATAACCTCTAATTCTCTTAAATAAGAGGATTAAATTTAATATGGACAATGATAAACTATTATTCGAAAAATAAGAGAAGTATGAAAAATTTGTTAGTCATAGACTGATTTTTCAAACTTACGGGCCTAGTACATTAGAGGCCTTGGAATTATATCTAAAATTGCTTTAGATGAGTTATTGGCCACTTAAGTCTTTAAAGTGACTTATTGGCATCACATACTTGCTTAGAGTAACTTATTGTCTCCTAAATTTGCTTAAAGATTTTCTGCCCGTCGAATCCTCTCTATAGCTATTTGTACAACTATGTACGCTTGGGGTTAATCTTGTTACCTTGAGCAAGCTCATCAAATTGACAAGATAGTCTGTAAATTCAGTAACTAATTGATCTTTTAAGCCAAATTTGGAGGGTAACTCATGTGTCAAGCTAAAATTACGCTTATATATACGGATTAACCAAGTCTAAATTAGCAAGTACAAGAGGACCAAAATTAGTTTGTGCCTATCCAACCTAATCAATTTCATATTTTCATTTCAAGGGCATAGTTAATGGGCTCTATACTTTCACTTAGAGGACTAAATTGACATTTAGTTTTATAAATGTTGTCAGAAACTAGTAATTACAACAAAAAGTGTGGAGTATATGCCATTTTTCCTGTCTTTTGCAACATTTTGCAATGCTGCTGCTTGGGGTGCCTATGCTTTGATCCATTTTGATGCCTTCCTTGTGGTACGTATACTTTCTTAATCTTAATTCTCAATATAAATCTCTATTTTTATTTGATTTTATTAAAAAAAATTGGGCTTAATACATATTCAGCCCCTCGAGTTTACACTTAAATGTCTTTTAGTGACCTTCTAAATTTTTAATATGACCATTTTGCCAGTGAATTTGCTAACAAAAACTTACCTTTCACTTGTTTTGCTTAAAACAACCTTTTCATCACTTCAACTTTCTTAAATTGTCAAGTTGCTAGCTCAACTTGTTTAATCTTTCAATAGTGCATCAACTTTTCAAGATAGGGAGCCATGCTAGTTTAAACAAGTTGTTAGGACGGAAAAATGTCAGGCTTTGGAATTTAGGAAGGGGTCATTAGATGTTTGGGGCGAGTGAAAATCGCTAAATATGCATTAAGCCTGTTTTTTTTATCCAGAATAAAAATATTATCTAGGAATGTACGGGTGAGATAGGAGCGGAGCGGTTCATCCGTTCTCGTAAGTGCATCCAAATGGAGTTGTGATGCCATACGGAAAAATGAAGAACTCATAGAATGGTCAAAGCAAATAAATCTTTTGCACATTTTCGTTAATCCATGGACATGATCTATAAATAGAAAAAGAATTAGTCGGTATTGATTGTTATATTTCTCGAAACAAAGGAAGAGAAAGATGAAACATAAATCATGGTTCCGAAATATTCCGAGATGTTTTTAATAGAGCCATCTCTCATACTAATAGAATGCCTAATGGGTTAGCCCATATAGGGTATTGGGCTTCTGGGTTAAAGGGAAGTATGGGCCTCGTTGAGATAGACAATATCATATATCATAGGGTTAAATACACAAAACTCACATATAATGTTAATATATACAAGTATGTCATAGATATTCAATTTCATCTAAAATTATCCAAAGTAAGTGAAGTATTCTGTTTTTGTCAAGCAAAGGCCACGTTTTGATATGCCTTAAAATTAGGTGGATATTATTTATTTATTATATTTTGGTAAAAGAAATTTATCCCTTTTAAAATTTTCAATCGACACTTTCACATTCATTCTTCCTTTCTTGAGTCCTTTTCTTCTTTTCCTATTCAATCTTCTAATCATTCAATTTTGCATTCGCTTAATCAAAAGAGCATGCTGCAATTCATATGTTGCCTTTTGTTATTATGAAATTCACTTTCCTCCAAGAGTCCATTTTATTTGTCGATGGATATCCACTTCTCCAAACTCATCCATGGATTGATCAGGATGCTGCAATTAGATTGAACGTTGTGCAGAAGTTTTATTTGAAGCTGCTTCATCTCCATATCTCAAGGCGATCAATTTACATGTTCTTCAATTCACATGAAACTGAAAAATTAATTAGGATGAAGAGATAATTAATACATAAACTGAATCGGAACTAATTCTAAAAAATTAGGGGAAAGAGGATAATTAGGATGAAAATAAAAGGTTTTAATTGGTATTACCAAAAACAAAATATGTAGAAGATGGACATTCATATCTGATTAGATTAAATGCAGTCTAAGTTTTTGTTATTCATTGATCACAAGATAAAACAAAGAATTTTCTCTTTATCGGGGAAATCATGGATGATAATTTTCTGGATTAGTGTTTCTATAAGTTCATTGTTCTCATAGTCCGAAAAGTCAAGCAACCAAATTCATGATAGGGAAAAGATGGAAAGCGAAAGAATCAAATACAAAAATGACAAATTTTAGGAGTAGATGAATGATTGAACAACAAATGTGAGAAAACGGTAAAAGGTAAAAATAAAAGAGTATATTGATTCTGAATTTATAACAGTTATAATTATTAATATGAATTCAGTATGAATTATCTTTTCCAAACTGAATTCAATATGAATGATTGCGGGCAGTTAAGCATATTACCAAAGATGAAAACTGCTGGTTTAACTGCTTGACAAAATCAGGATAGAAATACTCGTTTTTGACAAAATAATTATAAAAAATTAATTTGCTGATAAAACTCAAAAGGACATATACGTTAATTGTAAAATTAAATTCATACCTGATGTTAGGTGTAATTTCCTCTATATCATAATGTTTTACATTTATAGTTTCATCATTTATCATCTATATAAAATATTCGTCATATTTTTATAAAAATACATAGATTAAATTATTAGTTTTTTTTGTTAATAATTATTAATTAACATGAACTTATTACATTTTGTATTCCTCATAGGTCCCAAATGGAGTGGGTGCAGTATTAGCAATGTTCCAACTTGTACTCTATGGTGTCTACTACAAATCAACAAAAAGGATAATTGAGGAAAGGAAAGTTCTAGAAGAATTGGGTTTATCACAAGTCATTACTAATGGAAGTTCCAAGAATCTTGGAAATAGTGATGTTTAGGCAAGATAAACAAAACCAATCTAATTAAGAATCCAAGATTGAAGATTTTAGTTCATCTTTTGGTACGATTGATAAATAGAATGGTCCTTCTATAAAGATGTTTTCTTTTCAATGTAACGTTACGAAAAATAGTAAAGGCAGGGAGTTCATAGAGTTCCTTGTACTCCCAGGTTGGAATTTACCCGAGGAAGGTGGTTTTCGGGTAATTCTCCTTTAGAGTTAGAAAGAGGATTTGGTAGTATTGCAATTACAGTGCTCGACTCTATTCTCGAGCTCCCCTACTAGTAACGGAGATTACATGTATTAGTTCTCATTTATATAATATAATACAAGTGCATATGAAATCTCATGTGATTGTCAAGATACAGTTTCGATTTTATTACATCGTTTTAAAATATTGTACAAAGAGATGGAGACAGAAATGAATGGAACAGATCCATTATTAGCCTCATTGGTGGCTTTCTCTCCAAAAGAGTGGTTATAAACGGCCATTAGCTTAGTGCATTGCCTCCGAACAGTGGGTGTGCACAAGGTTCTATTTCACACCTAGACCACATTACGCCGCTAGAGAGGCGGTTTAGTTTCACCTCCAAACCATCTTTCACTCGCTACGTTACTAGTAGCAAAGATTATAACTTCTCTCTATTATTTGTTATTGTCAATATGCAATTTTCGTTATGCAATGATACAAGACATCGGTTGCACCCTCAGCTGCTAGAATTCTCTATAGACAGGCGTTTTCAGACAGCCATTTGCTTAGCTCCTTGCCTTCAGTGGTGTTATATTTGTACCCCGAAAAATCAGTAGACAGACAAAAGCCGGACCGGGTTACTATCTTTTTCAAAGTTGGTACAAAACGAATGGAAGTACATGCTCATCCTACTTCACCCATAATCAACTAACAGTAGACATCTAAAAGCTAAACCAAACAAACGGACCCTAAACCATAATTTATTGTTCAAGAATCAATGTAAAGTTTACAGAAAAACTACATATACATACACTCGAGAACAAATAGAAATGGGGATTTCTACAATTTCAATGGAAAATTTCTTACAATTCAAGTAAAATCGTGGAACCAAAAACCTACATTTAATCCTACGGCTCTAACAATGGTGGTGCTACAAACCTGCCTTATATATACATATAACAGCAACAACCTAATCATAACCCGCCGGTGCTCTCGCAAGAGCTACCGAGAATCGTGCTCACATCGTGTACTGACAATCTGATTATGCTGCTGCCTGATGAAGACCTTGAAATATCAATACATTCCTGCAAATCTGCATCACAAGCTATCAAAACCCATTCTTGATCATCATCAAGGTATTTTATGTCAAATGTACCTCCTTCCAACTTAAGCCGCTTCGCTACTTCTTCTTTCAGTTCCAGGATTCCGCAGTTCAGAGAGATTCTGAATCTGATTATGTCTTCTTTGTATGTGGCTTTAATAGTTACACTCTTTGTTTCTTGTCTGGGTGTTGGAGACGGTATTGCATGCTCAAAAGCAGGCATGCCTAGTTGAGAAGGGAGATGCCGAAATGGAATGTTCGTCCCACTCAATTCGGGTATTCGATCTTCAATAGTAGCATCTGCTACTGAAGGACAGAGATTTTGGAGATCTTTCGAACTTCCAGCATCCTCTAGTAGCATCTCGCCAAAGGGTTGTTCTTGAGCTTCGGTTGCAACAAGAGCACCATTAGGTATGGAGTATCCAGTGAATTCCCCTCCCGTTTGAAGTAAAGGAGACCCAACAGTTACATGGCATCCTTCCCGAACAGGAGATACCGATGCATCCTTTGCTGGACTTCCTTGACACGAACCATGAGAGGTTGGAGTTCCAGCACTCTCTTCTCCCGAGCCACCATTTTTTGCTTTCAATCTGTTTGAGCTTTGACCTACAGCTGTTGAGAACCCATGTTGCAGAACAAGGTCTTCTTGAGACAGTATTCTACATCCCAGCAATTGATCATCCACCCCGAACTGTCCATCAGACCCGGGTGTTTTGCCTACAGGCGATCCGAGTTGAGGTTCGGGGGATTTTGACTTTGGTGACCTCTGGTTGCGTCCGTCTAGATTGGAAGGCCAAGAAATCGAACCGCCACCAGCAGGAAGCGGACTTGAAGTGAGAGGATTTAAACCAAATGCTCCTTCAGCGCCTTGGACAGATTCGATTACACGCTTTAACTTGGTGAGGGATCGGTTCACCTTGTTTATTTTGCGAGATGGCCACCTTGAGATCCCATGTTGTCTGCAGATTCGCTTCATTGTAGTAGGGCAAACTGTGAAGACAAAGAAATTTTTATTCTAAGTACAGGTATCTATCTTTCATGAAGTAATATATATCTATGGGCTGTTGAACTATAACAAAACGGACATTAATACATTATATGGCGTCTAAACTTCACTTTGTGACATAAAACTTTTTTGATTTTATATTATGCACTCATAGCCCCTTAACATTGGACATGGTGGCCCTTAAACTTTAGAAGTGGATATAAAAGTACCGGAACTTGGGACATAAACTAACATATAAATCCAAATTACCATTGACCAGTTAAATATTGGTTATCACGCAAAATCTCAGTAAATCACACTCCTTGGGTGCGCATTGTGTTACTAAAAGGGTTCCTTTACCAGTAAGTAATTACATTGGTCTATGGTGAAAGTTCGCGGAACTTTATTTCCGGTTTTGAAATTTGAGGGTCGCCATGTTAGTGACAACAAAGTTGGGGGACCATGAGTGTATTTTACAGACTTCAAAATGGAATAGAATAGGCAAGTTTAGAAGCATACCACCAAGGCTCTTTGCAGCATCTTTAAGACTCCCTGCAAAGTATTGTTGGAGAACCTCTAGACTAATAGACTTCTCAGTTTTGCCCCGTTTCCGTTCTGATGGCTTTTTGGTTGCTTTATTCTCTGGGACAGGAACAGGATTCTGGTTTCCCCCGGTGTTAATGGCATTACCTCCATCATCAAGAACATCCGTGTCAACCATTAAATGCTGATTCAAACGATCTAGCTCGGAGATCTGACCTTCCTTGGGATGAGTGTTGTTATTCGGTGAAGATTTCGGAGATTGTGGTATTCGAATGCATTCGAGTCTCACATCAAGCTTACTGCCGACGGAAGTTTCAATTATCTCCACGAATCCCTCCTCCTCCTCAAGGTCCATGCCAGAAGCAACCTGAATGCTCTGCAAATGATGCTTCATTGTCGCTAATATCGAGCCCAACAAAGCCTTCTGTTCTTGACCATCTGTGATCGTGGGGGGCAAAAAGAACTCAAGAATATAGTCATCGTCTCCAGTATGACTGCTGCGCAAGCAGATTGCAAAACAGCCAGTCAATCCAAACATACGTGCATAGTGTACTAAAGGGTAATCCGTCTTGCAAAATTGAGTAACATCTCGACAGAAGCAGGCATTGCGGGACAAAAACGCCCTACCGGCAACACCTTGACCCTTTTGTAAGTGATGCTCAAGACAGGCATCATGGAAACCCCACAAGTGAGGCTCTACAACATAGAATGCTAGATCAGTCGTCGACATGCAAACTTGACCGTCGCAACTGCCATCGAAGCTACTACAATTCTTCTTACCACCGCCGTAGGCGAGAACGCTGCGATGCATACATGGAACCCAAGTCTGAGCCAAAACCAGTTTGTGAGTTTCACAAACCACAGTCAAAATCTCCAGAATTTCGGCTAGTGCATTTTGACGACCTTCATTGCAAATCTGGTTTAAAAGCAGTGCCAAGTATACATCTGTGAGACAAGGAGGAAGAAATGAACGGAGAACATAGAAAGATATATCTTTCTGGTTTACAAATTATATTAAGATTATGTCACATGTTAATTTATGTTACGTTAGAGCTCACCTGTAGACTTGAATGATCCAATATCTCCGAACTCTTCAGATTCACTGCCTGCAGTATAACTGAAATTATGTGACTGAGGAATCTCAACGGTAAACAATAAAGATTTTAACCAAGTGCAATGCGGATAAAAATACATCTATATGGCCGTACGGCTTTTAAACTTCACATAGTGACATAAAAATCATTGGCAATGAAGTTGAAATCGAAGAAATTCCCTTAAAAAAAATGAGATTATCAATGTGTACGAGTTTGACTATGTTATTGACTCTTTTTCTATATATGTTATTGCAAATTATGGTCAAATATCTATTTTCAGGTCACTATTTTGTTAATTTTATAACGGATATGTCACTATATAAGGTTTAAGAACCATAATATTATTACACCTATGGTTGAGAAGCCATGGATGTATTTTACCTACAATGTAAGTACAATCATTCGCAAAACAAACATCACGGAGATATACGAGATTGATGAGCTCAAGCTACTACAAAAACTAACAAAAGTAGCACAAACAACAAAGTTAAACCTTGTGGTTTCCAGCATTTGCAAAGTGTGCAAATACGTTTCTTGGTTTTAAAAGCCTGCAAAAGCAAGTTGCAAAGATAAACTTTTTCGCTAGAACTCCAAATTCACCTACACAAAACGCGGGTTTTCGTTTTTGAGGGGTGCGGGAAGATGGGGACGAGGCCTGAGGGGGTCACATTTGTACCCCTCCTAGCATACAAAACATTTGAAAGCAGAAAAAACTGATGGGGCGGATAAAATTTTACTTATATGCTAGCAATTTAAGTGGAAAAAAAAAATCTATTTTTACACATGGATGAATCTTTGAACTGCAGACATGTCTTTACAAAAGAAAGAAACCACAAGATTTATTGCGTTATTTATCCATAAAATGTATGGAGTCACGTAAGATTTACACGTACAAAGAGAGAAGAAACCCAACCTCAAGCGCCTTGCAGACTTTATCAACCTCGGGCGCATAGTTGATCTTCTGTGAAGTCATTATAAGTTCAAGCACACCAACACAGTACTGCCTGGAAGGTTCAATGACAGGCAAGGCCAAAGTTCCCTGAACATTGTAATTCAACGCATGATCACGCCGAGAATACTCCTTGCTTGAATAATACCGCACGTTAGGAGTCCATTCCGGTAATTTTTTCCGGAAAACTCGGCCGGGAAGACCCATTTCACTTTCAGTATCCCCATCCACAGAAAACATGTACATTAAGGACACCATTCTGTACTGATGAAGTCCATTGCTATCAGGATCAATTATAAAAGGTTGTCCTGTGGTTGTCAGCACATAGCGGCCTCCATTCTTGACAGGTGCCCAAATTTGAGCTAGAATATGTTGTTCGGTCGATTCTTTGAAGTTTCGAAGTGCTTGACACATTCTCTCTTTGATTATGCTGTACCAATCTGGGTTGTTGTCAATTGGCGACAAACCCAAAAATGGGGAAGGAAGTTTTCTTTTATCATTATTTTCAGTGCAATTTTCAGCAATTGAATTCGGATTGCCTGCAATATCGGGTCAATATAGAGCTAGAGTTAGTGTCATACTAATGGTTCTCGCTAAGCTACTAGCACAAACAAATTGCAAGAAACTACATGCTATAATTAGCCTTGAGATTAAGCTAAAATTTTAGCTTATCCCTTCATAAATGCTACACTTGACTTATAAACTTCAAACTACAACGCAACTTCACGGAACCATGTACAGGAAAAATAAACAGAATGGGGAAAAAACTGTCAAATGGGAAAAACTCAAAGCCATAAGAACCAAGAAACAAATGAACAATTTATTTTAGGTCTCTTCAACTTTAACGGGTTGTCCCATCTCCCAAAATGTGCCAAGACATGAACTTTCAAATCAATGAAAAGCCCAATTTCCTACAACTGAAAACTTCTCAAATCCTTCACAACATCTTTTCAACAGAGTCAACCCCAAACAGAACCTCAAATTATGCCAATAAAGACCCTTTATCCTTCACAACATGTTTTCAACAGAGTCAAACACGAACAACGAAAAATAGACCACATTGAACCTCAAATCATACCAACAAAATCCTAAACAACATGTTTTCAACAGAGTCAAACCCAAACAAAGAAAATTAGACCAAACTGAAGCTCAAATTATCCCAAACAAAGACCCTTCATCCTTCACAACATGCTTTCAACATGGTCAACCCAAACAAAGAAAATAAGACCAAATTGAAGCTCAAGTTACTAATAGCAAAAAATACAAACACTTGGAGATAAAATCTTATAACTTCCAAAGCCTATACATAGCTACACCATTCCCAACTCAGAATAATTCAGCTGAATAGGAACAAGGAGCAACTAACATGTAACGAAAAACGGATAATCAGAAATCCTGAGGCCATTAGCAGCAGCAATAGGAATAGTAGTAGGATAAGAAGAAACAGCAGCAGAAGCAGCAAGTCTATCATCATCAGCATCAGAAAAATCCCAGAGAGGAGAACAAGGCTTATCATAAGAAGCAGAAGACAAAAGAAACGGAGAAGAAGCAGCAGCAGCAAAAGAGATCTGATCTAAAGGCCATGATGACTCAAGATCAAGATCCAAATCCATCAAATTATCATTACCCCCTCTCTCACCCCCTAAATTCTCACTAACCCTGTTGTTGAAATTGAAATTACTGCAATTATTACCATCATCCTCTCTCTCAATCCCTAAATTCTGACTAACCCTTTTGCTGAAATTATCATTACCACCTCTCTCAACACTTAAATTCTGACCAACCCTATTGTTGAAATTGAAATTACTGCTGTTATTACCATCATCCCCTCTATCAACCCCCAAATTCTGACTAACCCTGTTGTTGAAATTGAGATCATCCCCTCTCCCAACCCCTAAATTCTCACTAACCCTGTTGTTGAAATTGAAATTCTGAGCAACCCTGTTGTTGAAATTGAAATTGCTGCTAATATCACTACCCCTTCTCTCAATCCCTGGATTCTGATTGACCATGTTGTTGAAATTGAAATTACTGCTATCCTTTGACTTAGCATCATCTGGTTCAGGCATTTTGTCGAGCAGGTGGTGAATTGGGGGTGGAAAGATTGGATTTTTTTGGGGGATTGAAGAAGGGAAAATGAAATTGAAATTGATTTTCCCGGAGAGCTATTTTGTCTTGGTGTTGGAGATATAATATGGATGAAGAAGAAGAAGTGGTGGTGGTTGAAAGAGAAAGGTGAAGGGAGAATTGGGAGTGGTGAATTTTATTTCTTTGAAGGGAGTAGTGGTGTGATTCCATTTTTTTTCCCATTGGAATCTACAGTTGTACTAGTTGCAGCTTCCGACATCGTGATATTATAATACTATCTTATTTATGGTAACTAATCCTATGCTACCACTACCATTTTCAAACATGTTGTAATCTATTGTTCACTTATACTTTATCAATAGTTTTATTTCAGTTCAGTTTAATAGTATTCAATTTAGTTTATTTCAGTTATAATAAACAGAGTCTAACTAGATGAATTCAAGAGAGTCCTTTCAAGAGATTTGAAAAATTCTATCGCTGTTGTCAGTTCGTTGGATCAAATTTCTCATGATAGGCATTTTAACAGTGTAGTCACTATATAACTAGAGAGACCAAAGGAAATGAAGAGAGAGAGAGTAGTTTGAATACTATGTTCTTCATTAATAAAGTAAAAGGTAATTGTGACATGTTGGCGGTGTCAGCTCATGAGTATGTCAATCTATTCAATTGATCTATTCAATTGTTGGGCCCAAGAGGTGGTTGGTAAGCTTCACCTTAGCATGATCGGCCTATCGTAGTGCCCGATCAGAGTAGAGATTGATCTGATGCTTAGATTTAGTCATTTGTAGAGCATGCCCGACCTTTCTTATTTGGTTGGGCCTAGAATCTCACATATTCATCAATACGTATATGACTAGGGCTTGAATTATGCACCCTTCAAATTCAAGGAATATTAGCATATCGAAATGTGTCAGATATTAATATAAAATATATTGTTAGTCGTAATTAGTATATTTAAAATGCTAGATTTGAATCGAAATAGATAATATCTACATAGTATATGTTATGTCATTATGATTAGTATGTCATAATCAATCTTTCACGTACGAGTACAGTTCCCACAGTCATAACTTTAATAGGAACATCATGCACCTAGTGCCAAACCGGCATCAAAGGTGATTAGTGATTAGTAAATGTTCATCTAAGGTCCAAGGAAGGCTATCAATCTCACATTTGAAGTCAAAGAGATGACATGACACGATTGAATATATAACTCGTATGTCACCAAGATCACCGATAAAAACCTCTCTTCCCGATTGCCATAGGCTGGTAGTACTACCCTTCATCACCGAAAACTTGATTGTTCTTTAAGAATCTTCTAATGAGACGCAAATCATTAATCGCTCCTAGAATCACCTGCGCTGCTTGATCAACAATAAGCTCTTCTTCTTCCTCAACGCTAAGGGACAAGTTCCCGAACAACTCCTTCATGGCGTATGGGAGAAACTACCTGCGGTAGAAAACACTTCTCGAATAAAAGGAAAAAAATCCTAACTCCTCTCAACGAGACGTGAGAGACATCTATAACATATTTCGACTCTTTTAACATTTTGTTTTCTTTCATCAAATAACATCTAAATTCTTTTTACCAAATCCTAATTATAATCATATAACAAATGTTTAAAGTATCATTTAACTAATAAGTGATTGAGATCTAGAAATTAATTAAATGAATCTTCTTCTTAATTCATTTGTTTTCAAATTTTATTGTATGATGACGATCTTATACTAATGAGTTGCATCATTGTTTTATCGGTATATTTTAATGCAAGTTGCAAATTACTATTTGAATAAACAATGGTTTTTCAATTGAGTGCTTTAGAAATGTATTAATTTTAGTAAAAAAACACATTACAAATCATATTGAGTTGTTTCAAGCAGAAAAAGTGGAAAAACACTTCACTTCTAATGGAGAAGATTGAAGCGCAAATTTTTATTTCGTAAAAATTTAATTTTTAATAAGTAATTTGTAAATTTTATTATCATTTTCATTAAAATTTATGATTTATCTTAATATTAGAAGTGAGTGAACAACCTTAAGTGAACTTTTTGCTAAAAGAAAAGAAAACATCATAAGTAGCTAATAATTATTTTATTTTTACTCTTCAATTTATCTTGATTATAACATCAAATTTTAGCATTACCTTTTAATATTTTAAATATATGTTTTCTAGCTTTTTCAACTAAAAATAATATTAAATAAATATTATTTTTTAAGCGAGATAAATATTTTTGTTTAGTAAATAACATTTCATAAATACTCGTATAAAAGTAAGATTGATATTATTTTTTTATTTTTTTTTTTATGGAAGAGTTATCATATCATTTAATAATATAGAAGAATTACAGCACGATGATAATCAAAGAAAAAAGGAAGAATTACACCTCACAAAGATACAAGCAAAAGTCAGTATAAATCGCATATAGGGCAAAAAAACGCTACAAAAAACCTAAAACACTATAAAGGTACTGAAAAGGCGACATAATAGATCATATATTTCTTGAGATTTCGAATATTATTTTAATAGTTAACCTAACGCTAATTGTCCTTTTCATTTAATGTCAGTTCATATTATAATATGTTAAATATTAATATCACAGTTTGCTTAATTTAGGATTTGACTAATTTTACAAAGGAAAATGTGAAAAATTATTAGGGTTAACCATACTTTAGTTGGATGGCAATATATAAATAGCTGTATGTTTGATATATATGCTAATGATGCTAGCATATACTAATTTATATATGTAATTATGGATTAGTTAATTAATTAAAGATTAAAGCTATTAAATTATTTAGGATAGGATCAATGGAGATTATCTTTTGAAGGTATAAATGGGGCCAACATAGAAAATGACAAATTAATCTTTGATTAAAACTATTTTGGAATTATGAATACTTCAATATTTGGTAGGAGCTCAACCAAAAACAGGTAATATTTAATTAATTATTTATTTACTCCACATTTTAACGAAGGAGTATTGTATTAACGATTTTCCACATTTTGTGTACTCCTTCGTTATAACAAAGGTATAAATATCTCACATTAAAAATACGGTACATAAATTTAAACAAAATCTCTTAAAAGAAAATATAAATAAATAAAATAGTGGTTTACCCAATATATAATTTCTTTTTTCAATAATAGAAGATTTAAAGACCACCAGATGGAGACAAACAACAAAATAGCTAGACGCCGCTGATAATTCAAACCCAAGACACGACCATATGTAAAATTATTGTACAATGGTTTCAAAGAATACGTGTATATACTAATCGGTGGTTGACGCAGTGATAGTATGAGGTTGTACTTGGTAAGAAGGTATGCGGATCGACTTTTAATAACGACGATTGGGGAGGGGTTTAGTCAACTCAGTGTGAGTTCGGATACCAAATGAAAAATCAAAAAAATCATACGTGTATACACTTTTTTAAAGAGAATGATACACGACAATATTTTTCTTGGAATGTGCGAAATTACTAAGGGTTAATTTCAAATAAATGCCCTATAGTTTCGCAATTTTGCGAATAAATGACTAAGGTTTGCCTTTGAGCAAAAAATGGACAATGCTTTGTATTGTTTGCAGAATTAAGGAAATGATCAATTTTGTTGACGTAGAGGAGGACAATTTTTACCCGAAATGTTTTTCCGACCTTTGATGAGTCAAGTTATAGTTAAGCTCAAAGGTCGGAAAAACATTTCCGGCAAAAAATGTCTTCGGTTACATCAACAAAATTGTCAATTTCCTTAATTTCTGCAAACAATGCAAACCACAATCCTATATTTGCTCAAAAGCAAACCACCATACTTTATTTGTAAAACCGCAAACCACAAAGTACTTATTTGAGAGACATGACAATACTGTTTTCACTAGGCTTCGAAAACTATTGGCTTAGAAAGGTTTCTTTCTTATGAAATTTATGATTTAGAAAGTTAAATTTATTGTTGATGTGGATTTAAAGTCCAAATTTATTAAATGTATTAATGGATAAAAAGAACAATATTAAGTTTAATAAAAAAAATTGCACTATTCATAAACTCACACTTGCCTTCTAAAACTATTTTTGTTAGGTTAATGGTCATTAAATTGATTTCTGAATGCCATATTAATGCCGGGATATATCCAGTTTTGAGACAATAATTTGTTGAATTGTGGTATCAAACTCTCTAATGTTTATATTATGCCCCTAACTCAGATTACCATTTTATTAAGCTACGAGTCATTGGTTGCCTTAACTAATAAGTTACTATTCCATTTGTTTTTAAATGTTGGTCGTTTTTTGGGAAGTGAATTTTTCCATAAATATTAGTCGTTTTTGTCATTTATGGTAATAAGGGTTAGTGTTTTGTCAATTAGACTCTATTCTTTATGCTTATCAGTAATTTATTTCAGTTCAGTTTAGTAATTTTTTTCAGCAAATGCACTTCTATTCAGTTCAGTTCAGTAGTATTCAGTTCAGTTCAGTTCTTCATAAAAAACAGAGTCTTATACCCTTATGCTTATAGAGTTTGAAGGAAACAAGTAACTCAAGATAAATTAAAAATGAGGATAGATGAATATTTTGTATGCCATAATTAATGATATTTTAATTTCTCATATTTTAACAAAAGCAACTAACATCGAAAAATGGGAGGAGCATTATTTATTCTATAAAATTTCTATATAAAACTTGTAATTTTCTGCAATGCCACGTGGGAGTTTCTACACCAATCATTACTGCATGAAACATATCTTTCCCTATACTACAAATCAGCCATAAAAAGTTTAAATGTAAAATCTAATTGAGATTTTATTTCATTTGTTTTTATTAATGCAATTTTGGAACATGCTAAGATATTTAATACCTTTTATTCTTTTTCTTTTTATCTATCATATCATGAATGGTCTCCTCTTATTCTAGAATGATCTTATATGAGGACATTCAGGTAATAATGAAATTATTTTAGTAAAATTTATTCGAATAATAATTGTAAGAGAACTTTAGATTTCTTGTTTGATTAATGATAAGTGTAACATTATCATCATATCAATAATATTATTATACCGTTAAGTTCTTAATTACTTCTTCTGCATTTACTCACAATGCCAATCTAGTTGGACGATCGTCGAATATAATTCATCTTTGCAACATGCTCAATTAAAAAAAGTTATATGTATAAAACATTCAATTTTAAATGTCATTTTCATGAAAGAAAAAAAGACAAAAGATGAGTGGTCTTTAATTTTTTTTCTTCTTGTAAATGTGTAAATGCCAGCAAATTATTTACAATCAATCTTTATGATATTGACCCACTAGTCCTGGCCACTAGATTTCCATTTGCAAAAGGAATATATTATATACACAAATTATTTTTATTTATTTTATGATTTATATGGGAGTTTTAAAATAATTTACCATTCAAAAAATAAATTTGTGCTCAAAAGGTTGTAGACCATTCTGATTGGAATATTAAGCCTTTATATATATGGATGTTGTTGACCAAAAAAAACTATAAAAATTGTACAAAAGGAAGTCCATTTTGGTTTAAATTATATATGTTATTATAAATTACTATATAATAATATATTGGGGAACACTAATGGTATGCCCAATTACCACCAATGGGTGACAATAATTGTTCAAACAAAGAAAGAAATATATATTCTTAGATTAATCAACTCGAGATTTATTAAGTTTTAGTAACTTTTATTTCACATTCTTCTTTTAAGTATATGATGTCTAAATTAGAATTTTCAGATGGTCGAAATCTTTGAAAGTTTAAGTATTTGATCAAGTTTGGGTTCAATGGTTCGCTATTGAACAAGACAACTTAAATGTTGTGATGGGGATTACGAGAATCTCATTGTTGATCCATTCCATCGAGCTCATTCTCAATTCACTTTCAACTTTACCCATCAAGCGACCAGTGTCATTGCACATCTAGGCCTATCACAAACATATCATTACGGGATACCCTAAGATGGGACAAACTGACATCACATTGCCTTATAGATTGGACATTGTGAACAATTCATGTGACGACAATGTCATGGGCACACTTCATGACAGTTCAACAAAATCTCCTGTATAAGTACTTCCACATTAATAAATAATAGTACACTTTTACATTCTCTCTTCATTTTAGTTACTTTGTTCTCCCTAAATTTGTACTCACTTAGTCATCAAAGTGTTCTTAAAACTATACCCACATTAAACAACATCATCTAGACTATACCGAATCCAAGCTTGAAATTTCATTTGTGTCTATATTGGCATTCATGGGGGTGAACATTATTTGTTGTGAAACTTAACATTAAAATGCTATGAACACTCATGATGATTCTATCCAAATATGATTGAGGCTGTCTGATGATGCATTATTGCACTAACTTCCCATCAATTATAATGTAAGCTTTTTGTCTTTTATATTTGAAGCAGCCCAATTATCTAAAATACAATCTTTATTTGATAAAATATATGAATATGATATAAAATTATATTTAATTTATAACCACAAAACCATATAACATGTACCATATATATATATATATATATATATATATATATATATATATATATATATGTGTAAGCATTAATTAGGTTTCTATATTTATTTGATGAAATTTATTAATTTGATATAATTTGAGTTTTTTTTTTCTTTGAGAATTATGACAACATGTAGGAATCTTTGTGTGCGAAGAAATAATATGGGCAAAGAGAATCTAAATATTCCCTTTATAGCTCATTCATCCACTTGAGATATTTGAACAAAATCTCTTGCTAGCAAGAATATTATTCCACATATTCTTGAAAATCTTTATATACTCAAAAAAACACGACCAAATTCTCCGAGACGTGCTCGAACTACTCATATCAGTAAAAAGAAAATTCTGGAGACTTACAAGTGACACAACACTAATTAATAACTCAAAAAATAAATTTTTGTAAAACTCGTCATCCAATCAGCTGTTTTATGTCTTTCACAGAAAATATGATCACCATTATAATGATATTCTAATTCTGCTTTAAAAAATCTGACATTCCTCAATAGTTCAAACATACCGATGAGTACACCGTTCCTTAATCAAAATAATTTGCACAACTTCTTAAGAATCAACCTCTATAATAATGTTTTCCTCCTTAGTATAATTAACTTAGATTTTTTCTTTATTCCAATAATCTTATGCCGACCAGATCTCTGGAAATAGTAATATTAATTTTTAATTTGCAAAGAATCAAGACTATAATTAATTATCCTTTGAATTAATTGAATCCCATCACTGAGTATGTATGTATGATTAGTGTTTTTTTTTTAATCTTGTATTGAATTCTGATTCATACTTACCCAATCATCTCCTTCAATTGACACCACAAAGTTTGTTTTCTTTATTACATTTTTATAGTGCTATACTGCATTGAATTAAAGAAAACAAGAAATACAAAAGTTAATGAAATGAAATAAAATACTTCAATAGATTATTTTTAAATTGAAACTATTCTTTTTTTTCTTGAGTTAATGTATTTTTCCCCTAAATTAGAAGTTTTGAATTATAAAAAGAAAATAAAAATCTCTACGCTTTCGGTCAAAATCATTAATATTGTAATAATTTGAAATAGTCTATTTGAGAGCAACAAGATCGAGTTAATGTTCAATATAATTCGAACCGTTAAATGTTATATTTATATGATTAACACTCCAATTGGTTTAAAAAGTGAGAATTTCATTTTATTTTTTATTTTTTAACTCAAGGTAAGTTTAGAGATGTCGTTTTAAGTTCGGCATAATACTTT
Source organism: Euphorbia peplus (assembly GCA_028411795.1). Classification (NCBI taxonomy): domain Eukaryota; kingdom Viridiplantae; phylum Streptophyta; class Magnoliopsida; order Malpighiales; family Euphorbiaceae; genus Euphorbia; species Euphorbia peplus. The sequence goes on from CP110839.1 coordinate 33,648,496, forward strand.
TAATGTTGTTTTTTTTAATATGTACAAAACATGTGACGAATATATACATTTGTTTGATATAACATTAACGAGTAATAATATTATGCACATATGAAGTGAAATAACACAAACTCATAACTACGCAAAAGCTTTGAGAGTAGTATCTAAAATTGATCAAACATATATCTATATAGCTTACATCACCATCTTATGTAAAGTCTTGTTTTCTTTGTAGATATTTTTCTATTTAACTGTATTCTAAACTTATACTTGTAAGGTTTCTTTTTGGTATTTTCTTTTTTTGACACAAGGTTTTTTTATTTGTTTAATTTTCATTTTAAGACTGTTTCAATGACGAAACCTGCAAGTATAGCCCACATTGATTTTGGTACGTAGGTTTATATTTAATGAAAAAAAACACAATTTGATTTTTAAATGTTTTATTACCTCTCAAATGATATTTCATTAATAAAAATGAAGTGAAAATAACTAGTAAAATATTTATAAATGTTTTGGCAGACATGTCTACGCAATAAATTAAATACCCCAATAGTTTGGGGTCAACTATACAATTAAATATCATTCCTGTGGTTTAAAAAAAAATTAAAAAAAAGAAGAAGCAATGCAATAGTTGAAGTAATATATGTAAAAGTCATTCATTATAATAATGCTATATATTTTATACAATTATACTACAACAAATCCGGAAAAATGTCAAATGCGCGACAATATCAGATATAAAAAGATCGGTTTGAAGATGTTCGATATAAGACTAACTAGATTGTTGCTGTATACATGTCGTATTGAACTAGGTTTGTGATGCATTGTTTGGTCGGGCACATAATTACATCTCCGACTATAATCCTGGAACGAACCAAAATATCAAAATGATCTATCAATTTGAAATGGAAAAGTATTTTAGTTTGAAAGACTGAGAGAAACAAGAATTCACAATTAGAATGTAAATTGATACAAACATTCACCTCTTACAAAGGTTGAGACAACATTTCTTTCCATTCAACAGTACCGACTAATATTTTACCGTGCTATCCAGATAAATAACCACGCTACTTTGTAGAGGATACACGAGGCTGCCACATTTAGGAGAAATGTCAAAAAGTGCAATAGCAGAACCGTAAATCATAAATAGACACGTCTGAGAAGCGCTTCATGGGGTTTAAGACTGAGTCATGGATACCCTTGACAAGTTGCTTCTAACAAGTAAAGTGCACAGATGATCGTTCGATTATAGGTCAAAAAACCATTGAACTTCATTTCTGTCATTAAAATTACTGAGATTTCACGTTTCAATAAAGTTATCCCGATCCATGAGTACAAAAACTCACTTATATGTTGACACGACACAAAAGACAATTGACTAATGCCAACTAAGCGCGAGGACATGTATGACGTGCAAGAAACTTCACAGACACATGACATCCAAAGCACAAACAAAAAATCACATTCTTGTCTAATGTGTGGGGGCGCTCAGCTGACATATAGTTAACTGTCTTCCGTGAACATTAACATTCCGGTAAGTATTTATATATAAATTAGCCAGAATAACTTTATTGAGATCATATGGAAAGAGGACCTCAGTAAATTTATTGAAAGAAAAAGATATTCAGTGATTCTATGAACCATACCCAAACTTTAGTGACCGATCGTGCAGTTTTATGGTTTTGCTCCACAAAAGTAGTTGAGAATGCAATGAGGAGGTAATTTGCTTACTGCCGTCTGGATTTCTGTTGCGGATACCCAGTCCCCATTCCAGGCGGGTCTTTTCGTCGGAGCTGGTGCTGCGCTACACCTCGTGGCATCGGCATCCCAGCTGGATTCATTCCACCAGCCATCCCTGCCTGAGACGCCATGTTATAACCGGCCAATGCTTGAGGTTGCATTCTCTGCATCCCCATCGGCATTGGTCTAGGCCCAGATCTCACTCCATGAGCCATTCCCCCAGAAACTGCGTTTCCGGATGGTACTGTTTGCTGAGGCTGAAGACTAGCTGTTCCTTCAAAATCTGTATTTGTGTCCACCGGACGGATAGGATAGTTGATTACTTTGTCTCCAGGTTGAGATGGCACCAACGCGTTCCGCCCTGGTACAGGTTCAATCCGAAAATATTCATGCTCAAGAGCTTGTGCTGCAGTTATCCGTTTTCGAGGATCGTATTCGAGCATTTTTGAAAGAAGATCGTAGGGAGCACTCTTTAGGGGGAGATGCACAACGTTATGGAGTCCAGCATTCTCATATTTGTGCCCTTGAATGTGCTGTAAATCTGATTGCCAATGTGGCAGATGTGCTAAAGTCGGCCACTTCTCTAGTGTCGGATGGCCGAGGACCTTAAATATCTTGTCAAGTTGATCAACCTGGAAAGGATTTGGTGTCGATTTGGCTTCTGCCCCTTGAAAAAGGGGCTTCAGAGTTAAAAGTTCAGCGAATATGCATCCCACTGCCCACATATCAACAGCACTTGTGTAGTGCTTAGCTCCAAGAAGCAACTCGGGTGCACGATACCAAATGGTTACCACAACACCGTTGTCTGATAACGGCTTCAAGGGAGCTTGATATATTCTTGCAAGTCCAAAATCAGCGATTTTGACAAACCCATGTTCATCTCCATCTCCCATAACCAGGATATTCGACGGTTTTAGATCCCGATGTATGATCCAATTACTGTGAAGATAGTTCAGTCCATTGAGCAGCTGCCACAACAACGATTTCACTGTATATGGATTAATACTATGTGAACCTTTTTCTCTGTGATGCTTTATGATTTCATATAGATCATGTTCTGCATAATCAAAAGCCAGATACAACGACATATCTGAATGATTAATGTGTACATTCACTAGCTTGACAACATTTTCGTGTGTGATCTCCCGGAGCAGCATGATTTCACGGATGGCAGTAGGGGAGACACCATCTCCATCCTTGGACTGCTTGAATTTCTTGATGGCAATTGATTTTCCGCGATTTGCAGCAGCTTTAATTTTTGCCAGAAATACAAGACCATAAGTTCCTTCACCAATCTTGCCGATCAAATTGTACTGCTGAAGCCATTCCGGCTTTTCGCTACTGTTGCTGTTACTTGAGATGCTTCTATTGGAGGAGTTGGTGTTTCCATCTCCCATGGTTTCTGCATAACAGGCTGTAGATGACTTACAACATAGGACGGGACACTAGCTAGCCCCGAGATTGACCAGAAAGCCGGCAGACTACAGTTTCTTTACTGTGGTTGTGAACCCCCTGAAATTTGATAGGATAGGGCATAGTTGCTTAATAATTTATCAAGAAGAAAAGAAGTCAAAATAAAGACAGATGCAGTATTCACATAGAGAGATCCATAATTTTTCTGCAGCTAGCTAAGTTGCATGGAGATGGACACCGAGAAACGACATTCGTAATAATATAGGAACCAGAAACGTAGAGGAAACATATAAGTGATAAAAAAAGCGTAGATCAGTAAAGTTCTAAACTATAAGGATGTATATTTAACTTTTTCTTGTATAAACTACATTGAAAACTACATGCAAGCCACATAATACATGGAAAAAGGGGATTTTTTTCATTTTGGAAACTTACAGGAGATGATCTACAATATATTAGAGGTCTATTGAACATGTAATCAACATAGATCTACTTGACAAAACACATTAAATCCTAGCAAATGAGTTTCCGATATCTAAGAAATGAGTTTTCAATTTTCTTATGTTATGTAAATGTGATCAAAAGAGTTTCATACAAGTTTTCTGTGAGTTTCAGTTTCTTAAACATGAAATGCTTTAAAATCGAAGTTTCCATAGATTATAGAAGGCAAGATAGACCAATTATAATACTTTATCTTTACAGAGTACTTAGTCATCCCGGCCTTAATCTTGCTAGACAAAGCAACAATAACATCATCATAACCCCCCTCTTTCCGCTTGTAGTTTGTCAAAATATTCATAATAGCTCAGAACATTGGCACGTTCTCACCAGATAATAAATAAACATACCAGAATTTAAGACCGTGATACTTAAATCTTTTCACAAAAAAACACAACTACACATAAAAGTGAAAAACCATAGCTTTTGCCACTTTGAATGTTAATTGATTGTCATACAGAAGTGTTTAAGCATGAATAAACTCAATATTAAGATCATATGACTTATGCGAAGACATTGACGAGATAACTAGCTCCAGCTCTATCCAAGTTCGAGAAATCAATTAATGCTCGATTCTAGTTTTCTGCTAAACTCAAACTTCTCACAAAGCATCTACCTTTGAGATAAGGGTGTGAAAACAGGTTATCATGATATACAACATGAATGTAACAAAAAACGACAATCATGTCGTCCTACTCCGACACAAGTTGATTTATCATGCATATCAGTTACTCCTACTGCAAGTCCAAACTTTACCTTACTGATCCCAATTTTTTCCAGCCACAATCTATCAATAAACCATTCAAACTGACCCTAAACATGAACCGGAAACTTCAATCAATTTGAAAGAAACCCTCAAAAAACTATCCTTTCATCAAGTTTGTAACTTTACGTGAAAAAACACCTCAAAATCGAAAAAAAAACTAGAACCCAGAAGTAATTCAAATAAAAAATTCCTAAAATACAAAAGGGTAGTCGTATGGATCCAGCTGAACAAATTGATTGTGTCAAAATACAGAAGGAAAAATAAAATATGGGGCAGAAACATAAGAATCAGAAAATTCTAGGCAAGATTTATAGAACCTGAGAAGATTATTACCTGAGGAGGAAGATGATGCACGATTTTCTCAAACTGATGAGTGTTTGAGCAAGAGGAGAAGGAGACTAGATTTTTGCCTCTTCGGTGATTGCTCTTCTCATGTCTAAAACTACAAGATTTGTGTCGTTTCACTGGGCACGACGTCGTTTTAATACACTATGAAAAAGCCATTGACACAATTTAAAGTTTTGGATCTAGTTTAATTTAACCATATGGTTTCAGGAAAATGTACATGAGCTGTAAATTCTACGCATAATAATATACTTCGAAACGGATTATTTCTATAATAGTTAAAAGTTATTTTTAAATAAAGGTCGGTGTAACAAAATTTTTTAACTCATATATAATATTCATAAATAGAAGTTTTGTTGTACTTCCAATTTAGCTTTTCCTAATTAGGACTATAAACGAGTCGAGATTTGGAGAGAGAAATATATTCGGCTCGTTGTAAAATTAGCGAGCTCGGGTTGAATTCAAAATGTTGTTCGAGCTCAACTCGTTTACAAGTCTCAAGAGCTAGCTCACGAACAATTCATTTATTTGTTCATAAACAACTTATTACTATGCTCGCTAAAAGTTCGTCTATATTTTTAAGAGCACCTCGTTTGGTATGTTCATGAGCTTCTCTCAAGATTTATTCACAAACGAAACAAAATATCAAATTGGTTACTTGAAATAAACTAAGTTTACATGTATTTGTAATTCTGTATGCTTTTGATGGGCCAAAAGAATAGTGGGCCACTAAAATCTAATTTTTTTTGTTGAAGGTTGGACTCAAGGCCCGAACATCTAAACTTCAATTTCTAAGTATGAATATGGGTGAATGTATATAATATGTATAATTGTTACTAAAGTTCATTTTTTAAAATATAGAAAGATTATGATCAAACTATTTCACAAACTTTTATCAAGCCAGTTCACGAACTTATTCACGAGCCTATATATAAACTTTCTTCCAATTTATCGGGTCGAGTTTTGGCTTGTTCAAACTATGTTCATTTACGATTAGAATTCCACAATTATCCTCAAAAATATGCTTATTTACGAGCTAAGTTGAGCCGAGCTTTTATTGCACCTAACATCGAGTTGTGGCTTAGCTCATTTGCAATCCTATATCCAATAACAAATTTGAACGGATCTATTTAATACTGATTTGACTTTCATATCACATAATTCAAACAAAATTAATGAAAAATGACAAAGTTTACGGGCCATAAGATAATAGTATTATACTTGAGGCACTTAAATGTAACTTATCCAAAAACTTTCTTATATTATATTTCCTCCCTCCTTTCCTTTTCCTTTCCCGCCACCTAAATTTTAAAATCTAGAACATTGATCGAAGCTCTGATTCTCCACCACATCCATGGAGAATTCGAAGAAGAGATGGAGCGTGACGTACACGAAACACATCAAACAGAAGAGAAAAGTCTACCAAGACGGTTTCCTAGACCTTCATATCTCATCCAACAAGGTAACCAACTCCATTTTCTATCCGTTGAATTGAATCGAATCGTTAATCTGATTTTAATTTCATTTTTTCTCCAGTTTCCGGTGATCTGTTTGAAAAATCTATGAGGTTCGTTTAGATCTATAACATAATCTGAGATTAATTTCAGTTTTTCTCCGATTTCCGGTGATTATTTTGAAACTCTATGAGGTTTATTTAGATCTGTAAGCTAATTGATGATTAGGATATGCTGTTTGATGATTGCGATAAGCTATTAGAAGTTAAGATTTTGAAGATTAACTTCATTTGAGCTTCATTTCATTTTTGCTGGATTACCGGTGATTTGTTTGAAAATTTACGAGGTTCCTATAGATCTGTGATCTAATTGATGATTGTTTGGTGTAACTAACTCCGTTTTTTATCCGTTGAATTTGAATGGCTAATCTGAGATTAGTTTCATTTTTTCTACGATTTCCGGTAAGCTAATTGATGATTGTTTGGTGGAAATGTTTGATGATTGTTTGGTGGAAATGTTTGATGATTGCAATATGCTATCAGAAACTAAGATACTAAAGATTAACTTTATTTGAGCTTGATTTCGTTTTTTCTCCGATTTCCGGTGATTGTTTTGAAAATCTATGAGGTTTGTGTAGATCTGTAAGCTAATTGATGATTGTCTGGTGTAACTAACTCTATTTTTTATCTGTTGAATTTGAATCGCTAATCTGAGATTAGTTTCATTTTTTCTTTGATTTCCGGTGATCTGTTTGAAAATCTATGAGGTTTATGTAGATCTATAACCTAATCTGAGATTAATTTCAGTTTTTCTCCGGTTTCCGGTGATTGTGCTGAAAGTTTATGAGGTTTGTGTAGATCTGTAAGCTAATTGATGATTTGTTGGTGGAATTTGTGATCAGGTGATGTTTGACGATTAAGATACTGAAGATTAACTTCATTTGAGCTTAATTTCGTTTTTTTCTCCAATTTCCGGTGATTATTTTGAATTTCTATGAGATTTGTTTAGATCTATAACCTAATTGATGATTGTTTGGTGGAATTTGTGATTAGGCGATGCTGTTTGATGATTGCGATAAGCTATTGGAAATTAAGATATTGAAGGGAGAAGAAGTAGTTAGATCTGGAGAAACGGTGACGTTTAATGGCTATCTTGTTGACATTGCGGATCCTGAGGGTGTGATCGAGGTCAAGCCTCAGCAGCCAGTATTTGAATCGACATTTAAAGAAAGAGAGAGGCCTAGGCCTAACTTGATGCGTCGAAACAAGTTTCAAAGTCCTGTTTCTCCTGGTATTGATTTTGCTCTCTGATGTTGTATGTATATGCAAGTTTTAAGCTGTTGAATTGACGGATTTTTCTCGTGGCGATCAGGAGATAACAGTGATGTTTCAGAGAAGAGCAAAACACTGTTGAATAATAGGAGCCCTTCGTATAAAGTCATAAGAGGTCACTTCTGTTGATTTGTTTTCCTCAAAATTTGTTCAATCTGTGTGTGGTTGTTACTATCAATATCATTGTAGAATTTGCTTGCATTTTCAGAGTTCAAAAAGAGTGAATCTCTAAGATATGGAGCTTTAAAGAGCCGTCCGGAGACAGTAAACACTGGAGTAACAGGTTAGTTGTGAGATACTGAGATATGCTACAGCATGTGCATTGAACATGTTTTTCATTTTACTGATTTGCTGCTGTTAAGATGTTGTCTTTTTTTCGGTTCGGTTTATGTATAAGAACAAATAAATATACTTGTAATTTTCATTTATTGTGAGAATTGAAAATTTACATTTGTTATGATATGCCAGATAAGTGTCAACCAACCACATTTCTGTAGATGAAAAAACTTGTCCATGCTATCAAATTTTTTTCGAGACCTCGTTGTGTCCATCTAAATTGCTTTTCCAAGAAAGATCCTTATGTCTATGAGTCTATCATATCTTGACTTTCCCATGAAGACATGGAAGTTTTAGATGGTTTTTTGTTTTTCTTTCCGGCATTGATATGGTTTATATATAGACTTATTTCTTTTGTTTTGTATGCATGACATGTTTCCCATTTCAATTTAGAGTGGCATGTCTTGTACACAACACAAGTGACTCAGAAGGCAAAAAAATATCACGACGGTTTTCTGAAGCTTAAAAATAATGGAACTTCAGGGAGACAGGTTATTTCCGCATCATTTTATGCTGCTTTTCTTCTCAAGGCTTCTTATTTGTTTACTTGCTTCAGTATGTCATGCTCATGCATGTTATTGATTTAGTGTCTATTACTGCTAGTTCCTTACTGGCCATCTGTTCATTTATGAGAAACTTCCTGCATTTACTGTTTTGCAAAACTAGTTGCAACTGTAGTCCATCATAAAATTGGTGAAATATTTTGTATTATATGCACTAGTTCGTTTGCTTTGTTTTCTTTCTTGCATCTTTGACTCATACTTCATTCTGCTGAATCTTCTTCAGATCATGCTGTATGATGCAAGCAAGACCCTCTTAAATACTAGGTTCCTAAAGAACGATGAAATAATCGGATCTGACGAGTCAATAAAATTTGATACCTATTTGGTTGACGTTGGAGAACCTGAAGGAGATAATCAAGTTTTTGTAGATTTGACTGCTGACGGAAATATTAGCAATGTTGTTGGCAAAGAACGAATAAAGCATGAACATCAAAATAGTTTTCAAGAAAAGAAGTTTCTGGTGGCTAAAGGTAGTAGGCCATGGCATTGGATTGTCACACTTCTTGTGGCAGTTTTTTTTTTCTCTATGTGCAAAAATTCATTGAAAACTGAAATACCTTTTGCAATCCAGGCGAGAATGCAGGTTCAAGAGGCATCTCTGATGCAGACACGACCAAGATAAGCATGTCTGTCCCCCCAAAAAAATCTTTACGAGACAGTACGTCAATCGTCATGTTCATTAACCTGTGTCTTCTTTCTAGCTTAGGGGTGTATGTGATGGACAACAACTTATTGTCTTAAGCAATCGCCTGATGTTGTTAGTTTTGCATGTGCACTTGCCGCTGAAAATAAAAATGCGAAAAAGTTAGAAGGGGCGCATATTGGTAGCTTATTTCTGAGCGGTCAAAATTCTGAAAGGAAATTACAAGGGGTGCATGGCATTCTATTTCAATGGAATGCCGAGCACAGTAAATAGTCAGCTTATGGGTAGTCGAGCATAGATCAATGTTAGGTTTTAATTCAAGTTTTTTGTTGTCACATGATGTTGCTGCATTGCGTTTAACTTAAGCAGGAGAATATTATTGTAAAATTTTCATGCATTTTCAGAGTTCAAAAAGAGTGAATCCCTACCATATAGAGCTGTAGAGAGCTGTCCAGAAACAGCAAACGATGGAGTAACAGGTTAGTTGCAAGATCTGCTACAACAATCTACATTGAGCAATTTTTTTTTTCCGGAAATCTTTTGTGCTGCTTAGATGTTTTTTTTTTTAGTATCAGAATTTTTTTATGCTTGTAACTGGAATTTGGTCCTGATATTTTGTTGGCTTCCACGTAGAGTATATGTTCATTTCCTGTGAACACTGAAAATTACATTTGTTATGAAATGCATATGCCATATTAAGTGTCAACAAACCACACTTTTATTAAAGAAAGTTCTTGTCATATTTAATTTGAGGTAAACTATAGTATATGCAATGATTTATGCTATTTACAGGCCTCGTGTCTTACCTAAACTCCTTTTCCCAACAACACGAGAAATGCTTGTATGTATTTTATCTAGAATCTCCCCCCAAAAAATGGAAGATTTTGATGGTTTTCTTTATTTCAATATTAATATGGATTATATTAGATATAGTTTTGTTCTGTCCACATGACTTGTAGAAACATTCCCCTGCTTAATAAGTTTCCTATTTCAATTTAGAGTGGCATGTCTTGTACACAACACAAATGACTCAGAAGGCAAAAAGGTATCATGACGGTTTCTTGAGGCTTAAAAACTGTGGAACCTTAGGGAGGCAGGTTATTTCCCTATCACTTCATACTGCGTTCCTTTTCAAGCCTTATTATTTGTTTACTTGCTTCACTATGTCATGCTGATGCATGCTATTAGTATGGTGGTTACTACTACTAATTCCTTATTAGCTATTTGATCATTCATTAAAAGTTCCTGTTGTAAGCTTTGCTTACATTATTGCTGCAGCTACTTTTTTTTTTTGCAAAACTAGTTGTAAGAATAGCCCATCATGAAATTGGTTACATTACATAACATTTTGGTGAAATGCTTCCAATATGCTCTAGTTTTTTGCTTTGTTTTTTTCCTCGTAAGGGTATCTTTGACTCATGTTTGGCGAGTCTTCTGCAGATTATGCTGTATGATGCAAGCAAGACCCTCTTAAATACTAGGTTCCTCAAGAAAGACGAAATAGTCAGATCTGACGAATCAGTAAAATTTGATGCTCATTTGGTTGACGTTGGAGAACCTGAAGGAGATAATCAAGTTTTTGTAGATTTGGCTGCTGAAGGAAATACTATCAACGTTGTTGGCAAAAAACGAATAACGCATGAACATCAGAATTGCTTTGAAGAAAAAAAGTTTATGGTGGCTAAAGGTAATAGCCCGTGATATTGGATTGTTGCACTTCTTGTGGCAGTCTTTTTCCTCTATGGCCACAAATTGATCAAAGACTGAAAATACTTTTTTGAAAACCAGGTGAAAATGCAGGTTCAAGAGGCATCTCTGCTGCAGACACGACCAAGATAAGCATGACTGTCCCCCAGAACAAATCTTTACGAGATGGTACGTCCAGTTTTCCCTTGGCATCATGTTCATCAAACTGCATCTTCTTTCTAGCATAAGGGTGTATGGTCTTAAGCAATCACATGAAGTTATTGTACTTTTGCATCTATTTGTCACTGGAAATAAAATTGATGAAAAATTTAAAATGGATGCAATATTGGTAGCTTATTGCTGAAACAAGAGGTTAGAAATTAGAAGGGAAGTTATAATGTTATATATTCCTATTTCGAGCGGAATGCTCAGAATCAAGTTTCTCCAATGTAAATTATGTGGGACAACATTGAACCTTCATAACTAGATCAGCCATCTTATGGCAATGGAGCATAGACAAAGTTTAGCGTTTAGGTCAACTGGTTATTTGTTGTAACATGACAGTTTGCAGCATTTTCTTTCATCTTTAACTGATTCCTACCTTTTGCAGTAAATGAGATCTTGTCCATTCTTCAAAAACCTATAGCTCCTAGGACAGTGATTCCAGGGTGTATCGAAAGGAGTGTTATTCCACATGTTTATTCTGCTGAGGGGCTTCAAGTTTCAGATGCTGAGGTAGATTATCCAAAAGAGAGGATGTTACCCAAAGCATCAATACAAGATAATGCACCCACTGAAAATAACATTAATGGAGGATCAAGCAAAGGTACAGACTTTGAAAAATATTCTGAAATTGTGCCTTCCAAAAGCAAGATATGTTGCAACATGTGTCGATGTTTGCTCTTCCAAATGATGTTTTAAATTCTTATTATAAGAAATGAACTGTATTGGTTTTGCAGGGATGCCTACTAGTCTTACTAGTGCTCAACTCTCCAGTGCTGGTGGAAGTGAAAATCCTGACCAGGTTTGGACCTTGGTCGCATGTAGTACCGTGTTTTTTTTTAAAGTGAATTCTATGTTCCTTCTGTTTGTTTCAGTCTGAAATTTAGTTGAAAATGTCTGATCATATATCTCTCTCTTCATGAACAAATGAGACCCTTGGGAGCATAAATTTCCCAAAATGAATTGATTCTGTGTTACATGCCTGCTAATAATGTTTTTCTTTGATAACAGCACTTACTCTTGGTCATTAAACAATGTGATTTCTTTTTTATAAATAATTTTCTATAGGAGGACCACACGAAGGCCGACACTATACGGTGCAATGAAGCAATGCTTTCAGGTTGTTCAAGTTCAGCAGATGCTTCTGTTCGTAATGGTTCTACTGATGATAAAATGATGAGTAGCGAGAAGCACACGAATGAAAGGAAACTTAATGAATGGCCGAGTTTTGATCTTGGATTTTGAGAGCGGTCGTACGAAACAATCTCGGTTGCAGTACCTTTCCATATCATTTATCATAGGTAATCAAATTGTACAAGTCAGTCAATGTGATCAGATTACTGTTATCTTCATAGTTATTAAGTAGCAAGTGGTATAAACGATAATAATTGAATTGTAAGAAATGATAAATTCTAAAATCTACAAAAACCCATGTGGCAAAAATAGGCACCTACATATAACTACGGCTAGACACACAACGTTGTGCCATAGCAATTAGCGATCACCTGAGTGTTAACATTCAGCTTTGGGGTGCTAAGGCCCTTGGCCTTGTGCCTTGTTTGTCCGCAGCCATGCAAAGAAGCGGTATTTCCATTTTATATTCAATGTTATGAATACAAAGTACTAGGTTGTTTCATCGACTTTCTTGTGTATCATTCGGCTCCCTGGTAAGTTTGATCCGTCTTTCATTGCAGGTGACTGATAGATGATAGCTGAAGTGATGAGGAATTCATGAAGAAGAAATACTTCTCCACTTGGACCTAGGTCCAGTAATTCATTCCTTTTGGCAATACCGATTATAGATCAATTGACATAATGTAGCTGCAGAACTATACTAGAATGTAAAGTATACAAGCAGTTTATGCTTAGAATTTGATCAATCAACAAACTTTTAACAACAGATACCATGAAATGTCCTACATTTAATAGTCAAATTAAATCTCTGCTGCTCATTGGATGAGTTTTGTTGTTGTTGTTGTTGTTGTTGTTGTTGTTGTTGTTGTTGTTGTCTCGCATTCTACTTTATTGGTCTAACCAAAACTTTGAGACGAAGAGCAACAATATTGCACTATTACATCTGTGGTAAAGAGTTGACTGTATTTTAAGCTTCAGAAACAAGTAGGTTCCCGCGCTTCCTGCTTTGTCTTCATATTTCTCAAACCTCATCCAGGTACTTGTACAAATTCTGATCCTTTCTAGTTTTGCGCATGCTTATTAATGCCTTAAAAAGGCGTTTGCTTTTGCTTGAATATTGTTCACTATCATTTGCTCCTTTTCTTTCAGAGAATTTTGACAATGACACTGATCTCTGAGCCTCTGATGGATTCTGAAAAGGTCAGATATGATAATCACCTCTCGGTTAGAATATGAGTTCAGTAGGATAGGTTCCTCTGTGGTGTCAACTTATTGACTAAGTTTAATTAAACAACTCTACGCTAATTATTTAGTTAATTGCATCTAATACTCCAACTATCTGAAATGCCAGAAATCTTAAGTTCTTAACGAGAAAGCTATCATTGCTTAACTTTGGTTTTTCCATGTTCTCATTTTTTCTGCAACCCAGGAAACACAATCGCTTGAAATACCATGTGGATGACAAAGCATAGAAATTTTTCCACATTAAAAAAAACTGTCTTTATTTACTTTCACGTAGTAAAATTTTGATGGAAAAATGTATTTTTTATTTTTCATGTAGTGACATTTGTCATCCACGTGGCGTCTCCAGTGAATGTTCCGGATAAAATTTAAACGGCAATGCTTTCTAATGAAGAATTTAAGATATATGAAATATTTGGTCCATTTCTGATTGCTGGAGAATCATGAATGTAACTGACCCCTAATTATTTCAGCCTCTTGGAAGATATTTCAGTGGCTGTTTGGGTTCATAAAGTTTTCATCTATGAATCTCACTGGAACTGGAATGGGGGAAACCAAACCAAACTCTGATAGCAATACGAAAAATAGAAAATGTAGTAGGCATAAAAAATTTCGAAATATCTGCTTACCCTTCGTATGGTTTCAGGATAGTTAGGAGATACTGATCTCTTAAGAACAGATCCAGAGCGTATGAAGGGGAACCTCTTTGGAGATGCAGCTTTTTTATCTGTTTTTATACAAGAAAATGGGCGCATTATTTTTGGTTAAAACTTTAGTGTAGAAATAAGGAGTTGATTACATCCGGAATAGAAGTGTTACAAGTCTTAAATTCTTATTGAGAAAGGCGTTGCTGTTTAACTTGGATTTCATCCATGGTTATTTTATCCCGAAACCAGCAAACACATTCATTGGAGGTGATACGCAGATGACATGTCATCAAAATCTCACCACAAAGTGTTTGCTGGTTTCCAGAATACAAAGACTATAGGTTAAACTACAATGGGTTTTTCATTAAGAATTTAAGATTTATGGCATTCCCATTCCATTTATGATATTTGGAGGACGATAGATATAATTAACTCCTGGAAAAAGGAACAAATTTACGGGTAGAAGTAGAAACCTGGTCTTCTGTTGATTGGAGGAGTGCTTGTCAATGCAAACGTTCTTTGTCTCGAGTAAAACTGTGGAGACTGTGATATATGATTATTCCTTTCTCTGCATTAAAATTATTCATTTAGAACCTCATCACTGCGTTGCAGGCTCGACAAATTAATCAAAATATTGGAGCTAATAGCATCAAGATTACCTCAACACAGATGGGGAAGTTGCTTTGATTGTTGCTTGAACAACTTGCCAGACAAAAACAGGTGAGCAAATAAATAGGATTATACATTTTTCTTGCATTTATTTCGTAAAATCAATATATAGATAATATTTAACCGATTTCAATACGATTATCGGAATTGCAACCCCTAGACACTAGGTAAGGTAAGATAAAAGAAATGCAGAGAGTACCATTTTTAAACTGATTGGAGTTAATTTCAGAATTGAAGCTTCTATGATGCTTTGATTTGAAATCCAAGGTCTCCTCGTCTGCTGAGAAGTTTATTCACCCCAGTTAAAAGTTTCAGTTAGAGATGCATTAGATATATGCTATATTGCTTAAGTGGAGAGCTTATCGCTCTTTACATATGTGAGACAACCCCCCTAATTTCCGCAAAAACGAAATCCTTTCGGTGGCTTTTCAGGTTGAGCTACCTGGTCTTTATTTATGTAGTATTTGAGCCTTGTACCTAATGTTAGGTCACCTATAGATATAGGTTTCACGCTTTAGAAGGCCATGAGTGTGAAGGGAGCGAGTTAGCTATTCCACATTGCTTAATTAGGGAGCTGTACCACTCCTAATATATGTAAAACAATTAACAATATTCCTCTTACGGTACATTTTAGAGTGGTTTAGGATTTGTTTAAGGGATAACTCTCCCGATTGAAACTAAACAGCAAGTAGGAGTTCTAAAAGTAGAAAACAAACGGGCTCTAAGACTGTCAGTTTTTAACATGATAGCACGAGATAGTCTAAGACGGTTATCATTTTTGTTCTACTCATCATATACAATCATATAGAATATATAAAATAAACTATGAGGGATTAAGAGATTTGCCTGGAAAAATGTAGCGCTTATGATGCTTTGGATTTCCTATCATCAGAACCTGCTCAGAAACTCCTCCTTGGTCGATATACTTTTGACATGTTTGTACTCTCTAAATGCATAAACATAAAATCAACAAATAACACTTCAAAAAGAAAAAGCTGAATACATCATAAGCACCATCAATACGCTCATAAACTTGTTTTAAAAAATTAATTGTTGTCTTGAAAATTGCGAACTTCCTGAGCCTTGAACTTGTTTAATGTGATATGATTATCAATCTATTACTCCAAATAATGTAAGAAGAGATTTGGTTGAGTACAGGTATCACTTTAACCAAGTTCATTGGATCAATATGTTATTTTACTAACGTTGAAGTTAGTAAGATCATTTTACGAAAGTTTTGAGGGCTAAGGTCACTTTAAGAGAGTTTAAGGGCCAATAAGTTAAACAAGTTTAATACATAGTCAAAGTTTAGAGCATATAGATTCTTTGGATTAAGCTCATTAGGTCTTGATGTATTTTGCCAAGAAAAAAATGAATTCAATGAAATTTCTAACTGAGTTACAATAAATTAGCCAGTAGTTTAAGGTGTGCAATGTATTTGATCAATAAAATAGAAATGTGAACTTTAGTGGAAATTTAATAGTATAAAGAAATAAGTTTTGAAATTATTGTACATTATAATTTCTTTCCTTTTAAAACAGATATTTGATTCACTCTTTTACAAATACAATTGAATCCATAGTTTCCAAATTTGAGGGCTAAATGTAATAAAAAATTTGAGATTTTCAAATTGATTACAAAATTACCTGTTGGAGGCAACAAAATCGAAGTTCCAACGCTGAAACTTCACCAACCTTTTCGTCAACAAAGTTGTTAACTTTGTATGCCACAGAACCCAGATGATCTATAGTGTTTATCAAAGCTTTTATGGCATAATCTTTCAAGCTTTCAACCACTCTAAATAACACCAAGAAAAAAAAATTAATAAAAAAACAACCACCCTATGCACTCAAATTTATATTAAATTATAATAATATAAGTGAAAAGATGAATCTAAATCTTAAACTTGATCAACAATAGGTTAGACTCGTTTTACTTTATCAATTTGGTCAATCATTTGCAATATTAAGCTTACGACTACTATTAATGGAGGACTGGACGTCAGAGATTATAATGAAAACTTATATTGATATTAATCATTAGCTTAAACTTCTGACTGAAATAGTTATTTGATATGAATTATGAACTTCCTAAACTAAGTGGGGTTTGGCGGACGGAAGTGCCAACGGGCCTACCACGCCTCTCCCTCCGCCTCTAGTCATTAGTAGTTTAGTACCAATCTATCACCAATGAACACTCTTCTATAGTGAAAAATTCTATCATGAACAACAACTAGTACTAGTCCATTGTAGAAATTTTCTTCTACAATAGCGTTTCGTCACTTCGTGTCCATGTTTGTTATTGTAAAAACTATTTTATGAAGATCATGTCTGACTGTTTGTAACGTTTTTCAGTATCACTTTCCGTTCTGCTTCCGTGTCCGTAAAACAACACATACCACTAAATCAAAAACATCAAATTCATGTAAAATGACTCTTTTATCCCTACACAATGAAAAGAAACACTCACATTTGTTTCTGGTCCTCTCCACTGTAACACGTCTCGAAGTACTCTGCTGCTGAGTCCAACTGTTTCCTTAAACTCTTCAACTCCTACAAAAGAAAAAGGACAAAAATATCCCCACAAAACAATTTCATCTCTACTTTCCAGGCTAGTTAAGAAACCAAAAACAAACAACACAATCATATTATACATACCTGAAGAGTATCAGAGAAAAGCAAAGTCTGATGCATATAAATTTCATCTTGATTATTAGAACCTTGCTGAGGGCCACAAACTGAATTAGATGAAGACGAATTCTTGCTATCCATCACACTGAATTTTGATTCAATTTTTGATCAAAAGAAAGCTCAGAAATCAATCAATCAATCAAACAAGCAAACCCAGTTTGTCAAATTTGAAGAATTGAAGTGAACACCATAATCAAAATATTGTTAATTGGAGATGAAGTATGAAGTGAAATAACACTTGGCAGAGTTGATTATATGTGAGGAAAAATAGGTGATGGAGAGGAGAGAGAGGGAGAGTTCATTTAATGATTGGAAAAAGACAGAAATCTGTGCAAAGAAAGAGTAGAATTTCATCGTATCTGAATTAGAATGCCATTAACCACGTGGCTTTTGCATTTCATTTTAATATCACAAAGACTCTAAATATTTTTTAGACAAGAGTATCTCTGAATATAGGAATGCATGGTGATTAAAATATTTAGTGGTTGAGGTTTCCTTAGTCACTTTTTCAACTCGAATCTGAATTAATTTAGACTATAAAGAAATGATTTTTTTGAGAGGCATGGATAATTGATTTTTATTATCGTTAAAGTCCCATAGCATTTTTGTTTACATTCCCTTATCAACATATTTCATGTTTCTATTTATGTAGATATCTCGTATCACTTCGAATCACCATTTTCACAATACACAATATTTTATCCATATTCCCTTATCAACATATTTCATGTATTAATGTCTCTCCTTTGAACCATTACATTGAAATATTTGTTCTCGTGAAGAAAAATTGATCTTATATAATTACCTCATTGATTTCAATAGTGCTTTATATAGAAAATTTTCCAATCTTCATCTATAAAAATCTTTCTTTACTAGTAACACAATAAATGACTTACAATTTTTTTCAAAAAATTTTATAAAAATTCATAAACAGTAAAATTACTTGGCTTTTATTTTTCTAAAATATCCTGTACTAAAATTTGGATCTAACGTTTCTTTGCTAAAAATTAATGCAGTAACAATTCAGATGCTTTACTAGTTTTTTTTCTTTTTATGTCACCTTAAAGCAGATAGCATCATATAAATATGGTTCATTTTTATTTTTATATTTGGGAGGATATCAAATGAGAAATTTATTCTGGATCGAATGAAATGGACGAAACTGATAAAAATAGAATGCATACTGTATATATATTTTTTGTAAATGCAGAATATTTCGCATTTGCATGGAAATTTTTAAATCACAATAATATATTTACAACTATGTGAAACTATGGATTTAATTTCTTTTATACTAATAAGAGTTGGTACTAGTGGCAAGATACTCATCTTCTGCTTAAAATGTTTGAGATTCGAATTCTCACTATGTCAAAATTTAGCTCTTATTGGTAGGTAATCTGTAAATACCACTGTAAACTCCCATCGAGTTTTGTGGTTTGCCATATCTTGCGAGTGGATAAACTTACCCTTAGCTAAACTTTTGATTACCAAAATTTATTTTTTTATTTACGTATCCCATATTAAATATTCTTTGATGGAATATGAGCTGTAACAATAAATTTTGTTTTCGTTATTTCTCTAGAATTAATTAATGTACAAGAATAGACAATACCCAGCCATGTGGGGATTTGATGATCCAATTCAAATTGGAGGACCCACTCGTATTAATTGAAAAATATTTAGCTGCTTAATGATTAATTAAGACATTGATTAAACGTATAATCTTCTCCATGATAAATGCAGTTGGTAGAGCCATGAAAATGTTCATGAATAGTTAGGTCTAAAATCTAATACATAGTTTAATGGCATTCACACATTTGTTGGGGGTGATTTCTGATTCTTGAACAAAAAAGAAAAGAGGATTTGAATTGGCATTACTATCTCACCAATAATAAGATTAAATTGGGGATACTTGTGTTTCGATTGGGATTGAGTCGATAAAATAAATGTGATATCATAAAGCTCTAGTGAGGAACTCTTTGATGCTATATAATTTTGAGGAAAAAAAGCAGCGGAACATTATATTGAGATACTGAACGTAAATTATTTGACAATTACAAGTATAATATGCCTAGTTAGGTCAGAAGTTCAAGGCCTACATAAGTTTATACAAAGAAAAATTAACTCTAATGACCACACGCCAAATGATCTGAAGGACAAATGTATATTAATTAGTCACTCATAACTGAATACCGTGCACTATACTATATAGATAATGTCATAACGCACTCTAAAAATGTTGATTCCACTCCTTCACAAATATTAAAAATTGTTCAACTCTACAAAAATAAATATAAAAAAATTCTGAAAAGAATAACTATGTTAAGTCTCCATTGTCTTTATATATTGTTACTATAAGAAATTTGTTAGTGACTAATCTAAAGTCCTAGTTCGTTTTTAGCTTATTCTCAGCAAAATTAAGCTTAATTCAGTTTATCCAAATTCGTTCATTTAGTTAAAGTCAGCTAATTAAATTAATTTAATTTAACAAATTCAATTCAAGAGTTAAGTTAACAAACAAGGGAAACTAATTGTTCCGAAAATATATTATTAGCTAGCAGATAACCTTTACAAAAAGAAATGTATATTCTTTGTTCTTTTTGTGGAGTAGTGGGTTGAATTTTCTGTGCTATTGTTTGTCACTTGAGTAAAAGCCACTTGTTGTGACATCATATCTCAACTGCTATATAATCTTTGGCATTTTGCTTTAGAAAGAAACAAGAATTGTCATGCTATATTTATTATGCTGTGATTTTTGAAGTAAAACTATAAAATATATAACATTTACATTAATATTTATCTCAGCAATTTATGTTGTTTCTATGCTCAGTTTAGGAGTATGGATAAACTTTATCACGTATTGTCAATCAATGATTTTTATACCACATGTAGTATGAAGTATTGACCATTACTAATTGTCCAATATTTAATAATAATTAATTGATCATTTTACACGACGCAATTTAATGCTAAATAAGCAATTTTGTCGCGAAATAACATTTTATACGACGAAAATTTTTCAAAATAACCCATTTTGACACGAATGAAATTTAAGACGACGAAATCTGTTGCAAAGAAAGGCATTTTGTCGCAAAATATATTTTTACGACGAAAGTTTTTCAAATTTGTCACGAAAGCAATTTTACACGACGATATTTTTAAAAATTTGTCGCGAATGATGTTTTACACGTCGAATGATTTTCAATTTTGTCGCGAATTAAATTTTATACGACGAAGTTTCAAAATAAGCAATTTGTCGCGAATTATATTTTACACGACGAATTTTATTGCAAAATAAACCATTTTGTCGCGAATAACATAAATGACGGCGCAATTTATTGCAAAACAGGCCATTAGGTCGCGAATGACATTTTACACGACGTAATTTTTTGCAAAATAAGCTATTTGTCGCGAATGACATTTTACACGACGAAATTTGTTGCAAAATAAGCTATTTTGTCGCGAATGTCATTTTACACGACGAAGTTTATTGCAAAATAAGCCATTTTGTCGCCACTTAAACAATTATGTTCCATTAGCGACGATTTGTCTGTTGCAATAATATATTTTTGTTATTTTCTCAGACATCCGCTACAAAATAGAAATTACAATTTTGTAAAAAATTGAAATCCGATTTGAAAACAACACTGTAGTAATTGTGGTTCATCTTTATACTATAAAAATAATGATTACCTTGTCTTTTCTATCATTTCCCTAAAAATATTCTAATATAGCTTTTTCTTGATAATAATTAAACACATTAAATTTTTTTATTCAGACAATGATCCTGACAGAAGTTCAATTTGCATTACCTGAAGTAGGAGTCGTATGTATTTTTAAGAAGTTAATCACACTTGAAAGTTGTCCAATACTAATTAAACCAGCTCCAAAATAAAATGCCAACAAAATCATTTCTTAACAATGGTCAATTTCAATTTACATATTAAGGCCTACACTATGGCAGATGCTTTTAGTACTTCTATCTATTTTACAAACCATCATTCATTTATCCAGTAGCTATTAATATGCAAAATTATACTCTCTTTTTATGCAGCTGCAAAATTTTTTACTTAAACTACTTAGATCAACTCATACTCGGTGATGTAGACATTCAAAATTTGAACAGTATCCATAGATGCAGGAATAAAACAAGTCTCACATTAGAAATACAGAGGAGATGATTGAGCCATATTAGTAAACAGTATTTTCAATAGATCACACATTTCATTTCCGGCAAACCCAACGAATAAAAATTGGACCAAGATACGTGATACTAACCCAAGTAGTTACAATTTGTATCAAAATTGTACCCTTCATGTACAAGATGTTAACTGAGGCACAAACCAGGTTAAAAACACTTAGATCTATAAGTATTGAATCTCAAGGGATCGACACCGCAGTGAATTTACTATAATACAAAGTAAATCCAATCGCATGTAATGAACGAGCTGAATCCATATTGAAAATGGATAGTAATTGGTAAGACTATATTAGTAAGATGATTTCAAACAAATGCGATATATGGACATACTATAAAACCACGAGATTGAATCAAAGCGGAAATCATCTACTCAGTACTGGGTCACTGAGAAATAAGTTGAAAACTGAGACAATACAACTTGTATTGTGCCCAAATGAGTAGGGCATATGGCAAGTGTTCATATAAGATGTACCTTATTCCCATGGGCATCTGATACTAATACCATCAATTGTTATGTCCATACAAGCATTAATTTATGAGTAAACCCACTCAACTACATTAAATTGGGTTGAAACGACATCTGGCATACCGGATTAACATCCCATTCTAATGGAGAAGCAAGCTGGATAAATTCTTTCTGAAAATCAAAGTTCTAGTGATAGTAAATTTGATTTCCATGGGATACCATCGAATTCCTAAGAGCATCTAGCATTAATTTATTCCATCACTAGACCTACAGATTAAATGAAGTTCCAAAGAAACTATGCCACAAAAATAACACCAATGATAATCACCCAATAACTCGTCACTTGAAATTTAACTTTCTATCAGTAGAAAAGATTGCCATCTAAATCTGTGCTTAAAATCAGTGACCAAGAAACAAATATGAAGCCGGAAAGTGAAGGAATTTTGTGTTTGACAGAGTGACCAAATTAAAATACAAAACATAAACAGTTCAGCCTCAAGGGGGATATCTTTCAGTTGAACCTGGAAAGTGCAGCAGCCATCAATGGCAATCAATCGTCTAGACGATTCGTTCCAATTCTCTCGCGTAACTCAGAGTCTGGTTGATGAGTTGCAGAGATGGTATTTCCTTGCAAGGGGCAAATTCTTTTGCCTTCTGGAAAATTACTTGACCATTTTTTATCTCCCACTCTGGATGCTCCTGCATTGTATACAAGAAAATCTAGCAATTGCTTACCATAGAAAACAATAAATCACAGAAGAAACAAGGGCAGTAATTTCGTACCTCCTTAATGTACTGCAGAAGTTCATTATCGGAACTGTAGAGCAACATTTGGCGGGCATCACTAAGTGAAAGATAGTCGTAAGCTTTCTCACTGCATCCAGCTATTTCATCCCTAGAAGTCATGAAACCAACCAGTCATTCATAATGCAAAATACACGGATGTCAAAATGTGAGGTTGTGTCATAATTGAGTAGCTGTGATCTATATGTTCTACAAGGCTATCTAAGGGTTTACCTCAAAATCCTATCATGAGATATGCAGTAGAACAGTAATGTTCAAGTGGTCCTTGAATGTCCAAATTGAATTTGGACATTGACCCTAAATTTAACAATTTCGATTATATTCACTTTAAAAACTAAACCCTAGACACTAAAAACTAAACCCTAGATCCTAAATCATCGACCCTAGACACTAAAAACTAAACCCTAGACCCTAAATCATCGACCCTAGATGATGTGATACTCCGGACTAATAATTCGATGACACGTCACATGTTAGTACCTAGGTTGATGATTTAGGGTCTAGGGTTTAATTTTTAGTGTCTAGGGTCGATGATTTAGGGTCTAGGGTTTAGCTTTTAGTGTCTAGGATTTAGTTTTTAATGTGAATATAATCGAAATTATTAGATCTAATGGTCAATGTTCAAATTCAATTTGGACATTCAAGGACCACTTGAACATTACTGTGCAGTAGAATGTGCTGAACCGGTCATTAAACAAGTATTTTCTAAATGTTCTTGCAACCAGACCTGGATTTGTGCATTCGCCCTTCCAGGTTTCTTTGTAATATGAAAATAGTAATTATTAAGATGAAGTGAATAGTTAAATTGTTTAGATACATCATCCTTTGAAACCGTTTTTATTTCCTCCTAGTGACTCCAACGATATTGACATTAACATAATACATCCCTAGCCCCCAAACTTGTCCCGAGAAGTCTAGTCACTAACAATATTACAATAATAATCCCTAGCCCCAAAGTTGCTTAAAGTGACATGACCAGAGCAAGTAGAAATTTGGACAAGTTAAAGCGTGCATCCCTTTAAGTTCAATGGGTCCATATGTCACTTTAAGTACATTAAGGGGGTCAACATTCCATCTTAAGAAGGTCAAGGCCAATAAGGCCATCTTAAGCAAGTGCAAGGAGTTAACTGATCATTCTATGTTCGGTGCAACTGGCTTTTATGGTCAACTTGGATATGGAAGGGCTGTGTATGTATAGGCCAAACAATATTCTTTTGGCATCACAGCTCCACAAGAGTATACTGTACAGCTTCTAACCTTTTCTAGTGCATACATATCCTCAGCATAAGAGCATATCATTATTTACTTATCCCAGAATAAGAAAATACAAAGCATATTCTAATTGCTTAGGGAAATGACAGTTGATACTTCAACATCGAACAAATACTCCAAGAAGCAATACCTTACTGTCTTTGCCAAAAGATCCATGAAATAATCATAAGCTTTATGTGGCACAGTTTGTTTTGCACTCAACACACGGTTGTATGCACCTTCCATGAAAGATTGCTCCAACTCCACAGCATGCTTGATGCATGGACTTTCCAAAGCATTAGGTGGGAGCAGTTCCAGCTCAGTGTGGAATTCAGCAATTCTGTTCTGCACCAGCAGTCTCAAGAGGTTGAGACCTAAGATCACGTGCTCTTGAGAAGACGGGGCAAGATTTTCCCTGCTCGTTTGAAAGATTAAAAGAGAGGTCATGAACTTGTCGCAATGTAACTTTAATTAACAAAAAATAGAAGCAAAGCACTGTCTAATGAATCTGCATTCTTTTCTCTTTATTGAAACAGTAAATGGGAACAAAAGGAGACGACTATCAAATGAAAAGCCAAATTGAAAGAATCAAATAGAACATAATGAATTTTGTAATGTAAAAGCAAACCATAAAACATGTGGCTGAAAAGTTCTCTAATGGAAAAATATGACTTGCATGGTTGGAAGTCTGGTTCATATACCGTCTCATGGAACTAGGTTATGCAAAAATAATGTATTTGAGGAACCAAGAAACTTTATCATGGGAAGGATAGTGTCATATATGAACTGGTCTTCACATTTAATAGTTTGTCATGTATCGTTGAAGGCATACTAGTGTTCTTGGCAAACTAAGAAAATTTTGAGTCATTTAAACTAGGTCTCACAAAAGAATGACTAGGAATTGACATATGTGCATAGTTCTAAATGAATCATAAGGATTCCAGCCAGGGACACTGACAGTAGTGTACTTCGACTAAAAACATACAACTTCATAGTCAAGGATTACTAACATAACGATAATACAAATTCATCAAAGCCCGTCAAACTTGCTTAAGAGAATTTTAGCAGTCTCGAGTACATCATAACCTATTTTTACACATCTACTTAATTATGGTTAAGAGAGCTCAAAAATATGTTTGTTCTTTCTTGTAACACTTGAAATAACTTATCTATTAAATTGATGTACACATTATGTGCAATGTAGTTATATAGAAAAGGCTATCTCGCTACATTTCATACTGCACATAGACTATTAAACATAAAAATTATACTGTCTTGTAACCCAAAGTTTGTTGCATGAGTGATTAATGATTATCCCACTCATTAAACATAATTTAGTGAAGTTAAGAATGAGTTACCGAGCATCAGTATAATACGGTTTCAACTGAAAGAAATCCCTTTCAAAAGCATCCTGATCACCGATCTGCACACTTAGAAGAACGGCATGCTCATATATATCCCCTGAAAGTTTAATATCGGAAAATTAGATGTATAGAAAACATATATGAAAATGAAAAGGAAGGTGAAGAAGATTACGGGCAAGTGTGAGTTCTTGAATAGCATTAGGTGTTTGTTCAAACAATGGAGGCAAGCTTTTAAATGCCGTCAACAACACCTGCAAAGGATCAACATATCTATAAATGAAATTGCGAATTAGGGTTTCGATTAATTTAGGGTTTGGAAGTTGAAATAACCACCTTCAGAGAAGACAGCTGATCGGTGCACGTGTCGACATCTCCTCTCACACACGCAGCTTTGAATCTCTCGAACAGCTGCGATGCCTCTCTTAATTTTGGATCCATCTCCTCTCCTCTCCACTATGTTTCTTCTCTGTGTTTTTCTTTTTTCTTTTGCTTTCACTTCTGCCTTTCTTTTCAAGATATCAATTTTATGCTCTACTTCTTCTTTACTTGGGCCCGAATGGGCTGGGCTTCTGTAAGCCCATCCGGATTCCTACTATGGGGTTCGTGCTGAATTGGGTTGGACGAGAAGATATTACTAGTAAAGCATTTATTATAAGTCCTATACATATTAAATTACATTATAAGTCCTATACATATTAAATTACATATATGGTGTATCACTTTTGAGTTAACTCACATTATGGTGTATCATTTTTCATTTGTCACTCTAATATAATATGTACCACCTTTTTATGATGTCACGATAAAATATACCAGCACTAAAAATGATCGATTACTCAACCTCGCAAAACCTCATTTTTAACGAGAAAAAGTGAAAAAAACGTCAATGTAGGCATCATGTACAAACTCAAACTCAACTAAATATATACATGATCAAATTCAATCCATGAAAAGTGGGTTTGGATGGTCTAGACCAGCCAAAGGTCCACATAAAGTTCTAAAGCCCCTTTCTTTTTAAGTTATTTTCAACAAAATTCAATTCAAAACCAAACAAACAAAATTCAATTCAATTCAACAAAAAAAAAAAAATTCAGCAAATTAATTTCTGTAATCTCAAATTTATAATGGGCTCACAAAGCCCATCACCATGCACTAACATGCGCTTCTTGTCCACAATACGCACTCTCCTTATCTATATCCAAAATCCCAAACACTCTGCTCTAAAAACAGAGCTCAAAATTGAAATCAATGGCGTCTTCATCATCTTCATCTCTCACCCTCATAAATTCTTCCCCATTTTACCCCAAATCACTCTCCAAATTCCAATCTTATCCCACAATTTCAAAGTCCCATTTTTCCCCAAAGAGGCACCCGGGGCTAATCATCAAGGCCCAAACCCTAGACTTCTCTGGTTCGTTCTATGAAGGAACTGGGTTCGGGTCAAATGAAGACCCACCTGAAGCCGGGTCGGTGATGACAGCTGTGGAGGAAAAGGAGGCGCCCCAATGCCCGCCCGGGCTCCGACATTATGAAACTATGGCGGTTTTGAGACCGGATATGTCTGAAGATGAACGTTTGGCTCTTACCCAGAAGTATGAGGAGGTACGGGTTCGAATTTTTTACTTGGGTTTTCATTTTTGTTGTGAAATTTTAATTCTTTGAGCTACACGGACACTTCTACTCACTAGCGTATTCGTACCCGTATTCGTGTATGTTTCTACTTTAAGCCTATTTGAAGAAGGTTATGTTAAGATAATCGTAGAATTTGAGCTAGAATCTATGTTACATGAACACTTTTAGCGTATCCATACTCGTATTTGTCTCTGACAGGTGTCCGTGCCCGTGTCTGTTTCCACTTTAAGGAGATTTTAAGAAGGTTATGAAGATCGTAGAAATGTTGAGCTAGAATCTATGTTAGACTTCTACTTACTAGCGTATTCGTACCCGTATTAGTGTCTGACACGTGTCCGTGCCCATGTCTGTTTCACTTTAAGGCTATATTATGAAGGTTATGTTAAGAAAACCGTAGAAATTTTGAGCTAGAATGTATGTTACATGGACATGTCTACTTACTAGCGGATTTGTACCTGCATTCGTGTTTGACAGGTGTCTGTGCCCGTGTCTGTTTCCACTTCAAGGTTATTTTATGAAGGTTATGTTTCAGAAAAAACTTTCCCGTGTCCATGTTGTAGTTTGAGAAAGTGAGAGGAAGAACTATGGATTGATAGTTAAGTGATGAGTGAGTGACGATTTTGAGTAAATTGCATCAATGAAATTTAGGATATGGTTCATATATAGTTACTGAGCTTCAAATTTGATTTCTGTGGAGTTATTCCGATGAATTTTTGTGTTAAAACTCGTTGAAGTTTTTAGTTGATTGTATATCAACTAATGTTTGCTAGGATTCAAATTCTAGAAGGCATAAAAGAAAAAATATGAATAAAATCCTGAAACAGATTAGCAGTTTTATCAACCTATAGCAGAGTTCCTGCATCATCATCTCAGTTTTGGTTCTTAAAATATGTACTATAGCTACCTTCTGTACTTGTCTCGGGTTTGGTCTTCAGTTTCATTTGATTTAAAAGGTTGTGAAGAATTAATTCTTCGTGTAATTATGCCTTTAGATTTCTGAAAGAGTGGGGAAAATGAATTATATCGGCTTTGGCATCTCGGACTACTAAACTGTAATTCAAACTCATTCAACTAAAAAAGTTATTTAACAGTATGCCCTTGAGCTTATATGTCCTTGTATATGTAGAGAAGTGTGAATGTCAAGTATAAGTACGATCTTATAAGAACGGGATAAATGTCGATTACGTTGATTATGCCCTCTGGATTTCACAAGGAACAAAGTTTTTCACATGCCTCAGTGATGCTTGTGGATCTTTAGACGAGTTAAATCTCCTCTAATAAGATGAATATAACCATTTTCTCTTACTACTGCTTCCACTTCACGTCATGACGAGTGCATCTCAAAGTAAGACTGCTTTCAGTTAGACTTAAGAGTAATAGTTACTCCAGTCTCCAGAAGGGCTCAAATGAAGAACCGACCCGGGTAACTCAAACTTACATTTGTTGAGAAACTTTTGGCCTTACCCAAGTAGCCGAGAAGGAGCACTACCGATGCAGCCAATTCTCATTTTCTACGAGTCATGAACTTAGACTACTCTTAGAGTCTTAGTATAAAGAATGGCGGGTATGATTCAGAGTCATTTTTTCTTGGTAAGTTTGTGACTATCATGTGATATCATTACTTAGGCTTACCCAAGCAGTTGAGAAGGGGAACTAATTTTAGTAGCAAATGCAGCCAGATGTCGTTTTGAACTCTAGAAACTAGTCTTACTATTAAGAATCTCGAGTAGAATTTATACTCGTGTTTTATTGGTAAGTTTGTGATTGTCACGTATTACATGCCATTTGGTACTAACTAAGTATACTCTTTTTTGGGTATGCACTGAATTTCTGTTTCGAGTTGCACAACAGATAACAAAGTACTTTTCTGTTGTTTGTCTCGCAGTTGCTCGTTGCCGGGGGAGGAATGTACGTAGAAGTATTCAACCGAGGTGTGATTCCATTAGCCTACAGCATTAAGAAGAAGAACAAAGCCGGAGAAACGAACACTTACTTGGACGGTATCTACCTCCTCTTCACCTATTTCACTAAACCCGAATCTATTGAAGCTCTTGAGAGAACATTAAACACAGACGACGATGTTATCCGATCGTCCTCGTTCAAAGTCAGGATCAGGAAGTTCTAGAATTTGGTTAGTTTCAGTCTTTTTGTGCAGCCCAAGGGAGATGATTAGTAGAAAAAGAGTTGTACCAGATCCTCTGTATGTTTATTTATTGCAGTTTTGAGTTGTTTTCTGTAACATAAGCAATGATGCCAATGAAAATAATAACATTCTGCTGCTATGTTCTTTCTTTGCGTGCAATCAATTCTTGATCGTGTTGTACAGAA
The DNA here is from genome assembly GCA_028411795.1 of Euphorbia peplus. Lineage (NCBI taxonomy): Eukaryota > Viridiplantae > Streptophyta > Magnoliopsida > Malpighiales > Euphorbiaceae > Euphorbia > Euphorbia peplus. The sequence continues at coordinate 33,677,900 of CP110839.1, forward strand.
AATTTGATTTTAAAGCGTTCTACTACCAATTTGAGTGGTATGATTGCCATTAATTGGCGATATCCGGAACTAAATTACGGTCAAGAATTGTTTTTGCTCCTTACGAAGATCGATCACTAACTTTGACACAGGAGTACATTTACGAAGGCCACCCGAACACAGGTCAACATCTGAAGATCAAGTCCACAACCGAGCTCTTGATCAAAACCAACAATTCTCAACGATCAAGGGTGAATTGGCACTCTATGCCTATAATGCCCATGCCAGGCCTAATACAATGGCGATATTGTCCGTTTTGATTCAAATTCCACACGTTGAGTCTCATGATTTTAAAATGCGGTGTGCATGTATAATATGATCAACTTATTAATAAGCCCAATTATGCTCTTTCCATTTCCAATATGAAATTCAGTTTGTTCTTTCACATTTCGACATCATCCATTTCGAACCGAATCGTCACAGTGCACCCGAAAGCTACCTCTACCTCTAGATGCAAGTTGAGGGCCTCTAGAAATGCAAGTTGATTGTGCATTTTATAGTTGTAGAAATAAAATACTCAACTAGAACTTCACTTTTCCATTTCCAAGATTTTTAAAACTTCACTTTTCCAATTTCAGGAGATTCTATAGCTACCTTCCAAAGAATAATATATAGTGGAACCACTTTACTCAGTCGAAAACAATATACATGAGAAGCCATACACAATCAAATTTATTATTATTATCAGTGTTAATTTGATATTAATGCCACGTAATCTCAGATGAGTTTTTGTGATTTATTTTTCAGTAAAATGATGACTATAAAAAGCACCAAAAATACTATTAAGGAAATAGTCAATTTTGTTGATATAGATAAAGATACTTTTGTCCATATTTTTTTCAGGTTTTTAACCGTTTAGTGTCAAAGGTCAGAATTCTTTTTGAACAAAAATGCTCTCATCCAGTTGGTTGAATTGACCATTTCATTAATTCTGCAAACAACACACTTTACGGTGATGTTTTTACTCAAAACCAAACTATAAGGACTTAATTGCAAAAAGTGAAACAGGGTAATACTAGCATGAAATTAACACTTCCTATTATTTATTATTATCATCATTATTACTATTGGTTTCATTTATTGTTTTTTTTAAAGAATATGATTACATAGTGGTGAAGTTAGAGATATATATTATATTAAAAATGATATCTTATCTTATATTTCATTTCCACTATGTGCGAGAGAGAGCTGCCTTCATATTCCACCAACAATAGTGAGAAATATTTTGATTTTCTCCATCATAAAAAGTGATAGGCATGCCCACACTACATCAAACTGTGTCTTATTAAATAGGACTACTTGCTTTTAAATATAGGGGAAAAACATTTTCTCAAGCCTTTTATCCTTTCGGGTTTTACCAATTGAGCGTATGATCTTCCGATTTAACACATTAAGATATTGATCGATTATAATAAAACAGGCGAGTCTCAATCCAAATTGGTTATTTGTAGTTGTTTTAACTCAAGAAGCGGTAGATTGAGTTCATTACCCAGCATATTTATAACAAATATGAAAAACGGATTATAAGCTTATCTCTTGAAATGCAATTCGTATGTAAGATTGAACTAGAAGTACTCTTTGTCAATCTCAATAAGGAGAGGAAGAAAGAATTAATCATTTGATTTAGGATAGGTTAATGTCAAAAATTATAAGATTAGGGACTCATAAATAAATATAAACAAAAAGACCAGGACCTCTATGTACTTTTCTCCCGCAATATATAAAGTGATGATTTTGAGGAAAAAAAAAAAGTGATGATTAAAAATTACATAAAATGCGACATGCATTAAAACAGAGCAAAAAAGTGCTGATGAGAAATTAAAAATTAAAAATGTAGGTCTATAATTATGTGGTTTAAGATATTTTTTTAACTTTGAGATCCTCTAATCAAGTGGCTTGAGAAAATATTTCACAAAATCACATTTCTTTTTAATTTTGTTGAATCTTCTAGATAAATGCATGCATCAAATCATTGTCATGCTAAAAATTAATAGTTAAAAGAAAATAAGTTAGAAAGGAAAGTAGAGAACGAGCGAAAGCAGATTGAGATCTCAACGAATATTGTATTATCGGACAAACGTGCTAACTCCAAACCCTAAAAGAAAATAAGTAAAATAATGAAAAATTAGTTAAACAACTTATATATTTATTTATTTAAAATAGAAGTCGAGGATCGGGAACGACACATATCAGGTATCCCAATTGGATATACACCTTGAAGCACAAAACAACTTAAGCTCTATCCTTTATAACTGAAATGCATTTACTGAAAATAAATTACTGAACTGAATTGAACTAGAATTAATTTGAATTTAATTTACTGAACTGAAATTATAATTCCCGTTAATAAGAAAGCTTATATATTTATATATTTATTTGTTTTGTTAAGATAGGAGTATATATGCTTAGCTAGTGGCATGCATTAAGTACTAAAGAGTACAGTTTAATGATTATTTAATGGTTAAATTTTGATGTCTATGTAGTGATAAATTTAAAAGTTAAAAAACACATAATTACTTTTCTTTAAGGTAAAAGAGATGATGGAGTTTGATCTAACATCCATATCTACAGAAGAACAAATCTTTCTTTTCTTTTCACCTAAAATATTTCCACTTAGATTGAAAAGAAGAGATAATTATTTACAACTTGAGATTAAACTATATAAAAATTTGGAGTACAAAAATTTGGAGAAAATGAATGATTTTGAGGTTGATATATATGGTGATGGCTTGACAAATGGTACAAGAATGCGGTCTCATCTCATTCGTTTACAAGTAAACGTAGGTTCGAACTAACAAGGTGAAGCGAAGCTATCCTATGTTTATAAATTCCAAACTTGTTCAAGATATAGGTGGACTTTAGCATGTCTAGTCCATGGACCTAAAGTCTAATTCCTTTGGCTAAGCCCGACTCGACGGATCCAAGCCCGGGTGGGTTGGGTGTGCTTCTAGACGCGTAAACATGTCTATTTAGAAGCATCAAAACAAACCACCACATACCCAATTGAAAACATACATCTAAACCTGATAAAAAAAATGAAGATACAAAAGGAGATTAGTTTGCATATCTAATTCAATTGGAGAAATGTAATTATAAGATAGAGTAATATGTCAATTATTTTGAAAGTTGAGTTAAACCCACCTTATTAATTTGCTCCCCAATCTTTTTAATTTCTGAAATTAATTGTAAAAGTTGTTAGGCCATTGACATGCTAACCATTGGATAAAAGGCTTAACTACTTGAGATAAATCTCTTTGAATTACTCTTTCTTCATCAATACTACAAGAGAGCAATCTCATTTTCAACTTGGCTTGCATGATTAGTTATATTCAAAATAAATTTAGATATCTTAAATAGTCCAAAAGAACTTGTATTAATTGTTATTTCTTGATATGATGGGGTATTTTTATTTTTTTTAGAGTTCACTTTCTACAATTATGAGATTTGAACTCATGACCTCACAAACTGGTGACCATGAAGACTCCAAAATCTTTTAAGATAACTAGGCAAGAAACCTATAACCCCGATTGCCAAATGAATTTTCATCTTTTTCTCGTCAAGATTTTAAAGTTTTCTCTTTTAACTTTTAATTGGAGGATAAGCTACATCAATTTACTTTTTGTTTTGCATTGCCTTTTTATTTATTGAATAAATCATATCTGATTTATTAATGAAAGACCGTAAAGTCATTCTCGACGTAAAAAAAAGTCTAATGTTGATTCTAGTTAGGGTGATCATTGTACCGAAAAAAATTCAAACATTATCTACCACTGGTAGATTCTTCTAATGTACCTTTCAAAAACTATTTTTTAAATTCGAGATATGCTTCTTTTTTTTCTAAACGATTTTTTTGCAAGAATTTGTTTGTAAGTGTTTAAATAGAATATGACTATATAATTGTTCGATTTAACTAAAAATTTAAGTTGATTGTTAAGACCCATAGGCTCATCATACCATGTGTCTTTAATTCAAAATCTAATAGTATGTAAATCATTGTCGTGTGAATGGATGAGTTCTTGACCATGAATTTTGTCCAAGGAGCCAAACACAATCCCTCTAGATCAAAATCAAAGTCAATGCAAGGTCATAGAACAGACGACACGAGATTACTTGGTCACAACCGCTTTGTTATATACAATGTCAGAAAATCAAATAAATTAAAAATTTAAACTAATAGTTAAATTTCAGTGACATTTTTATATTAATTTATAATATACATTTACAAATTCAATAATAATAAAAAACACCACATTAGTAATTGAAACAAATTCAACCCTTTAATAACTTCATAATCTATATCTAACATTCTATTCCGATTCAATTCAAAAATACATACACTCAAACAACTATAAATTAAAAACTTGTAACCTTTTTTTAAAGTAATATTTGAATATTTCTTAACAAACATTTAAACATAACAAATCTCTCCATGCTTGAACAATGAAAACAAAACAAATTGATCTTAAATGCTAGTGAGGAGGCCCCATAGTTTAGTGGAGAGACATGTCCTTGTCCCATCATTGATAAAGAAAGAAAGAATATATCCCTACTAATGATCTTACATTAATTACATCTCCAAAAAGCTCATTCCTATCTCCTATATTTTAACTAAAAACTCAAACAATATTATCTAAACTACCCCTCTCTTTCTTCACATTTTCTTCCATCAAAACCACCAAATTCCCCCCATAAATGCATTCTATTTCCTCTATGTTTCAATCTCTTCTAACTTGGAATTTGTTTTAGAGAAATGGGGTTTCCTCCAACTTCTCAAATTCCTAATAATAATTCTCATCTTTATCCTCAAGCACTTCAACTTAAACTTTACCAAGCTTTTATATTTTCAATTCCAATTCTTTTCTCAATTATTCTCTTTCTTTTGTTCTACTTGTTCTATCTCAAGAGGAGAGCCAATTCATTTTCATCTAATTCTCAAATTCTTCCTACTTCTGCTAACAATAATCAACCTACTATTCAACAATTTCCTAATTACGTAAGTTCTTAATTGCTCTTATTTTGATATTTTGGACTCACGTACTTAGTTGAGTGTGTCCGGAGGTGTTAACCTAGTTGAAATGTTCAGCCTCTTTTGCTCCTTGTTTTCTTACTTTTAATTAAAAAAAAAAATTCTCTTATTTTGATTTGAGGAAAATAATTGAGCTTTTATCTTTTTTATTTGATGATGTGTATCTTTGGTTTTGTTTAGGTTTGCCAGATTGGTTTGAAAAAAGAAATTAAAGATAAGCTTCCAATTGTGTTATTTGATGAAGAATTGGGGACAAGAGAATCACAGTAAGTTCTCATATTTTACTTAATTCGTATGCTGCATGAAATCTCTTGTTTGCATCCGTTTCAGTTTCATTTTTGTTTCTTGACTATATTGTGAAGACTATGTTTTAGAAACATTAACACTTAATGTTGTCCGGTTTAGTTCAGTTTCTATTTATTGATGTTTTGAACTGTTTTTTTTACGGTATACCGGTAGATATTAACTGACTTTCCTTCTAGAATCGCTATAAGCAATTGTTTTTCGAACTTGCTCGACATTATATATCTACTTTTCATACTAAAACAATAGTAAAACGTATCTGTAAAAGTAAAACCGAAGGGAGTTAAGATCTGTTTGGTTTATTTGTTATTATTTTGTTGTTTATTATTGTTGTGAGGTCAATTTCAACCGATAGATAACCAATCACTTCATCAATCAAATTACATACTATAAAGTAGTATAGTTTAGTCCCTTAACTATATTGCATTTATGTTCTAAAGGAATAATGGCATTTAGAATCTCTAATTTTCATCCACTGATCAATGAATTTATTTGTGTCCAACAAACTTTTGATGAAAAGTGTGGAATAAATTGAATGAGCTTTTAGAAAAAAAAAGATTCTTCATAAAAGAACATTAAAGTGACACAAAATATTTCCTCATGAGTAAATTTTTAGTCCATGGAAACTTAAATGACTTTTTTGAGGTTCTTTTTGCTTTATGGTTTCCTATTTTAGAACCATACTTTGAATTTCATCACTTATACCCTTTTGATTTGATTAACCACAAACAAATATTGGGAGATGTATTTACACAATAAGTAACAAAATATTAAATATTAATGATATTTCTCTAATATAATCTCAACTACTGATATGTTTTAATAAATAAATTATTAAATCCCTTCCATGCTTGGAAATTGTCTTAAATCACGATAAATAGGGGTATTACTAAAAAATGGTAGTTATTTATAGATAAAGAAATACTAATTTACCTAGATATGTTAGGTAAATCGTTTAGTTCAGCTGTTATTGTTCTGTTTATTATTTTTAGTAAAATATAACTTGAATTTCTTTCGAAACTAATGTCTTTTGTTTTTTTGAAGGTGTTGTGTTTGCTTGGGTGAATTTGAGGTGAAAGAAGAGTTGCTTCAAATGCCAAGCTGCAAACATTTGTTCCACATTGAATGCATACATCATTGGCTTCACACAAACACAACTTGTCCACTTTGCAGATCCTTTGTCATTCCTATTTCAAAATTTGAAAATCAAGATCAAGATTCGAGCAATATCCGAACAGACCAGACCCTATTTCCTGTCGGAGAATCGCAAAACCAAATACAACATATTTTGGTTCCTGTCAGAGAATCACAAAGTGATCATCAGCCACAGATTCTACCATCAGAACAGCATCAGGGTTCGAGCAACAGCCAAACAGAACAGACTGCGAGTCCTGTCGAAGAATCGGAAAACCGAACGGAACAGACTCTGGTTCCTGTCAGGGAATCTCAAAGTGACCATCAGCCACAGATTCTACCATCAGAACAGTATCAGGATTCGAGCAACAGCCGAACAGAACAGACCCCGATTCCTGTCGGAGAATTGCAAGCCCGAATGGCACAGGCCGGGATTCCTGTCGGAGAATCGCGGACAAATGAAGCATGTTTAACTCAACAAAGTGTTGAGTTTCATGTCCAAATACAATAACATATAAATGAACAATTTTTACTTCGTATATGAAGTTGAAATAAAAGTTAGATAGATAGAAAAATATATAGAGGAAATATGCATTGTCATTTTCACCAAATTTTTTGGTAGCAGTTCAGGGAAGTGTTTAAAATTCCTGAAAGTAAGTGCAATATACCTTTACTTATGTTAGATGAAGAAACAGAAACAGAAAATCGAAACAAGCAACTAACAATAACAATAAACAGTTATAAACTGAAGGATCAAACCGACCTAAGTCTTATTCCCAAATTGTTGGAAAACCCTTGGCGAGTGTATTTCTAACTCAATTAATCTCATCCGTGATAATAAGGGTGAAATCGTTACGGGTCAGTATCCTATCTTCTTGTTGAGCTCTCTTAAAGTGACCTACTGATCTAATAAAATCCATGAGTTATAGCAACGAGATAATTTTTGATAAGTTAGAGTGCATACACTCTAAAACAAATCAAGTAATAATTTAGGTAGTGAATAAGAAATTTTTGAACTAAGAGAGATAGTTGACATTTCTAAACAAGTGCGTAAACTAGAGATACATTAAAAAGAATTCTCCGGATTGGATTGTATTAAAAAATTTAGATGCAATCTAATTCGGAAATTGGTTCAGATACAATTAAAAAGTTATTTAGTTATTCGGATATTTATCACGAAACACAAACTAATTAGAAAGCTTGAAAATGAAAAATGAAGCTACATAAAGAGACAATGTAAGAAATGCTGCCGAAGTAGTAACTTTTGAAGGCATTTTTCCACTATCTTTTCTCAACACCATAGCTTCATAAATAGGCCAAGAATTCACCATTCCAAATGCTGCCATCAACATTTGAATTTCAAGTCCTTCCACATCTTTGTCTCCAAAAACAAATTGAGTCATACCCCAAAGGAACGCAACCAAGTTAACTAATGCTGCCGTTGACAACACTACAAACATTGGCGAAGAAACTCCAAACTCGAATAGGCCTTTTTGGTACCTTTTACTCTGCTCGTTGTCCACAACTTTGCTTGTGACATTGTATCCTAGTGTAGAAGTTCCTAATGTTTTGAGAAAGAATTCTAAGGAGGCAAAAAGATGACATGTTAGACCTCTTATTGTCCACATTCTTTGATCATTCCACCATATTTTGAATGTTCCTTTTGATAAGAGAAAGTCATAGAAATCTTGACCATACGAGCCTAAGAAAAGAAATAGATACAAAAGAAACCATGGTGATTCTGAAACCTGCAATGCCAAACATATATATTTCAATATGAAACTTGTTTTAAAAGGTTAATTACACTCGCGATCCTTCAACTAGTAAGATGTGATTTATTCATATTCATGGATCATATTGGGATGGAGTTGGGCCCTTCAGGTCCGGCCCAACCTGATATTTATATATTCTTATAATAAGAAGGCATCAATTTAGAGTTAATTGTTTCAGAGGTCATAAAAATTTGTCTATTTCTCATGGATGGTCATAAAACTTTAATTTGTCCCACTAAAATCATAAAAACTTTAATTTTGTTCCAATAAAATCACATTGGCTATTTTCCGGCCAACAACTCGCCGGAGATGATGACGTGGCATCAATTTTAATTTTTAAATGACACGTCAGCAACATGTGGCAAATTTTAAAAATATTTTTTTATTAATTTTTTTTTTAAACCAATCCAATCGAACTCAACCTAATGTTATATAACTAATTAGTTTCAGAGGTCACACAAGTTTTAAATATTTCTCTAAATAGTCACAAAAGTTTCGAATAATTTCCTAAATGGTCATAATAATTTTGAATATTTTCTCAAATAGTCAGAAATTTATATCTAATTACTTTTAAAGGTTAGAGGAGTTTCAAACATGTCCAAATATAGTCATAAAGAAATAGTTACATAAACTCAACATAAGACATCCATAAAAACATTCATATATTGAGTTTATGGATGTCTTATGTTGAGTTTATGTAACTATTTTTTTATGACTATATTTGGACATGTTTGAAACTCCTCTAACCTTTAAAAGTAATTAGTTGTAAATTTGTGACTATCTGAGAAAATATTCAAAATTATTGTGACTATTTAGGAAATTATTCGAAACTTTTGTGACCATTTAGAGAAATATTCAAAACTTTTGTGACCTCTGAAACTAATTAGCTATATAACATTGGGTTGAGTTGGATTGAATTGATTTATTTAAAAAAAAATTATTAAATTTTTAAATTTTTTTGCCACGTGGCAATGACATGTCGCTGACGTGTCATTAAAAAATTAAAATTAATGCCACATCATCATCTCCGGTGAGTGGTTGGCCGGAAAATGGCCAATGTGATTTTACTGGGACAAAATTAAAGTTTTATGATTTTACTGGGACAAATTAAAGTTTTATGACCATTCATGGAAAATAGGCAAACTTTTGTGACCTCTGAAGCAATTAACTCCATCAATTTATGTGTTTCGACCAATTATGTCTCTATCCACGTGCTGGGAGGGATCATATCCAATCAAACATAAAAAGAAATAAAAACTTTTCTGAGTCTTAAATCTTATATACTTTCAAAAATTTGCATACCTTTGGGAAGAGAGAAACGTTGTTGAGGAGAGCTAATTGAGGGAGGATTGCATATATGGTTATAGGAATTGAGGAAATAGCCCAAAAAAAATACCAATAATAGCTTAGAGCCATAAGAAGTCCCAAATATTTAGTGCCATAAATAATTGGGGTATACCTTGAAAATCCTATATCAAAGCCACCAATTCCCCATCTCTTTAGTTGATTCAACATATCCACCAAGCTAATTGGTGCATTGCCCATAAATGCTGCCCTTTCTGGATTGCAAAATATTGACCTCCACCCCTCACATTGTACTCTATAACCTGTAAAAACGTCCTCCAACAACGACCCGTATCGGAATCCTATCTGCATCATCAAATGAAATATAATGTCAAAATAAGCATGTTAGATTGTCGATACATCGGATCAAATGGATATAGTGACAGAGTCGGGATAAAATACTTTGAATTTATTGTGTGAAAAATGTGTATACATAACAGACCTTTTGTGACTAAACATCAAAGACATATATCCCTGATGTATATTTCGGAATATGATTATTGCTTACGTATTCTAAATGTAGATTGAAATTTTTGATGAAAGTAATGTTTTTCCAATACTATTTTTATCACATGTTAAATTTTTTTTCCCAATCGACTAAACTCTTTAAAGTTATATAAATAACTTTCTATATATCTAGATTTAAACAAGTTGAAATACTTATAACTCAAGCCAAGTTCAGACTGGTAACATATCTTTTTAAGCAAGTTTGAAGGATTATGTTTAGTTAGGCCTAATATTTCACTATAAAACCAAACAATTTGGAATGTTTTGTTAGATTGAACTTATTTAAAATGATATATTGGCTCTTATATTTATTTAAAATGCCTAATTACCTCATGAGTTTTCTTAAAATGACATTCACTTATAAAGCTTGCTTAAAATGACATACACAAATCGCCTCTTACCTGCTCTATTTCATCACATGGTTAATCACGTCACTTTAAGTAAACTCATGGGATTAACGGGACATCCTTCAAATTTTCAAGTTTAGGAAATAATTGAACTCAGAGTTGCAATAAAAATAAATGTGACCTTACCATATTGCCCCAAGCAGTTTTAGTCTCATAATCACATTCTGCCACATGATAAGTCAATTGCAAAACTTGTTCACTCCTTATGGGCTTATTAACAACATGATGTGGGCTTAGATGATCGATTTCTGGAGGGACAAAACTTGATGGGCCTCCAAACAAAGCTCTTCTAGAAAAAAATGTACCAGTTCCATAAAATAAGGAACCTTTTAACCCATCAAAGCCCATTGGATTAAGTTCAAATCCACGTTTTATTTGAGAACCATAGATATCATTTTTGTTAATCCCTTTGAAGATTTGAGGAAACTGAATGAATGCATAGTTTGAGAGTATTTTAGGATCCGAATAGTAACATAGAGCTCGCTTGAGGGTTCTCGGGTCATTTGAAATTGTATCACAATCTAGAATTAGGAGTATGGGTGCATTCGTCATTGCAGCAGATACTCGTACCTGTAAAAGAATGAAATAAAAACATGAGACAAGATCCAATAAGTAAAATCTTTAGCTTGTTTGTAGTTCTAGCTGGTTTTTAAAGGTAAGGATTTCGAATTTGATCGATTTGGAAGTATGACTAGATGTTGTTGAATGGTTATCTGGCATATCTGGCTCGGTTCTAATAACTATGGTCATCGTAGAAGACTTTAATTTTTACTCATCATAGAAATTGTATGACAACCCTATTCTTTATGACAATACTTTTTTTTATTGGTGGAAATTAAGCAAAACAAGATGGGTCTAAGTTGTACACGCTTCAAGTTTATATAACATTTTAGCTCGAGGATGTAAGGGGACTATAATAAAAGTTACTCTTGAACTAAAAGTTTAAACTAATATAGTTAAAGCTTAAGAATAGCTTTTATTATATTTCATACTAACATCCCCTTACCTCAAAACGTCTTTTAGGCTTGAAGCATGCATGTATATAATACAAGTCCATCCTATCATATGTTTAAATACCACATAATTAAAATGTTGTCAAAATTCGACACTTCAATCATTCAATTTAAGAGGCTTCGATTTCATGTCAAAATAGTAGTCCAACCATTAATTTCAGCTCATATTAAAATCAAAATTAACTTTTATTATTATTCTCCCAACACATTAGAAATGTTTTTCTAGGGAATTTGCAATTCCAACTCACACTTGCACATAAAATTATCTTTTTGAATCTCATGTTTAATGATGTAGGATTTGCAATACCAACTCATATCTTTGTAATTTATTAACACATTGACTTATTTAGCATCTTTATTAATATTGCTCCTATTAACTTAGGGTACGAAAAAATTGTCATAATTATGTGTATTGATGAGATTCATTAATTGTAGGATGTAAGACATGTACCAGGACATTAAGGGCACCAGCCTTAAAATGATGGTGGGTGTCCTTTCTTTTCTCTCTTGAAACATAGATAAGGTTAGGCAATAAACACCCTTTTATATCTTTGTTCTTGTCATTATCTAGTAAAACCTGCCAAAAAAGTTATAAGCATAATAATTGCAGGTTAACATATATATAAACCATATATCATTCATTTAAATATTGTTTATACAAATAGAGGAATAAATAAAATATTTTTCATCACAAAAGTCGTATTTTTATATTTACAAAAAGAAAAAAGTTCATACGCTTATTTTTTTGTACTCAGATTTTTTTTTTTATGGAAGAATTGTACTCAGGTATTAAATGTATCAAATAGTGACATCTACCATCGAAGCTGATAATAATTATAGTATTCCTTATATTTAAACCCGATATTTTAGATACTGACCGCTTTTTGGAATGATTAAAATTAACATTATAAAGAGAAAAAGTATTTTCTAATTAAGCCTCACCTTTGAATATATCTTAGACGAAACAACAAAGATTTAAAATGAAATGCAAATTTATTTAAATTAGACAAACCTGAATGATAGTAGGATGATTTTGGCTAGTGAAATTAGGGCTCCATTGTTTCAAAATTTCTTTTTCTTCATTGCTAATTAAATATGCATCATCAACTTTTCCTCTCTCCATAGCATGTTCTACTCTTATTTTCATGCCTTCATACATTCTCTGCGTAAAAAAATAAAAAAATCAACCGGATAATAATATATATTATAATACCAAAAACATGAGATATTATGCGTATTTTAAAATTTTCACCATTTAATCTAAAAATCTCTTTCACAACATAATAAAATCATTTAATTCAAGAGTTCAATTTAATAGTTAAGTTCCAAAGCTTGAAATGTTACCTTAATTTCGTCCGAGGCGTTTGAAGAAGTATACTTAGACTCAAAATAAGCCTCGGGACTTCTCTCAACAACATTGTTATCTCTACAAAATGGAAGCCAATGGGCAGCAAATTTGGCAGCCTCCATGAAAGCAAAAAGAGTAACCTCCGATCCGCCGTCATCGGAAACATACACTGACAACTTCTCCGGCACATAATCATAAGCCATAACCGATAAAGCTGTGTTGACTACACTGATTGGTGGTTCCTTAGTAGGATCTGCAGTGCATATGAACACATCAATGGCAGAAAAATCACTTCTTTTCAGTACCTTTTCGAGGTTTTCGGGGAATTCTTGTCGCTTGATCGGGTATAATTGAGTAGCCTGAACAGTACACCACTTAAAGGCAAGAACAAGATCAGCAATAAACATGAGGGTGATTGTGAAAAAAGTGATAAAGTTTGAGGAGTGGAAGAGAGATTGTGCATGGTGATAGAACAAAGCTAAGATTGCTAAGAGATAAATTGGGGCAAATATGCGATTAAAGGAAACATTAGGGAGGAATTTAGCTTTGTGCAGAGGAGGGAAAATGGTTGTCTTCATGTTTGTTTATGCATATATGAAGACATAATCATCTATATGTATTTATAAGGAAGCTTGTGGGAGTTGTGAAATGTTGTGTGTTTTGATTGGTTGAATTCATTTGTACCTAAGAGAGATTTTATTATATGTCCGACCAGCCTTTATTGTGATGGTTAATGCGCAGAAGTATTATATTCTAATTAGTCATGATCATTTGGACTCGAAAGAGATTTTATTGTATGCTTGGCTAACTTTTATTATGACAAATAATGTGTTGAAGTATTGTATCATGACTAGTTGGATCCAATTAGAGCCACTTGAACAATGTATTAGATGTCCATACGCTAGTTAATAATTTGATAGTACGTTGCACCTTGATCAATAAATTCATTTTCTTTATAGTCTCATTTTTATTTAATAAGTTTAGGTTTGGATCTTTTATGAGCTTCTCTCAGGGTGTCAACCTGATTGAGATATCGAGCGGCTGACTTTTTTTCTCAACACTCCCAGATTTTACTTAGAAAAAATATTGATAAAATATAATTCGAAACTTTAAAATATATCAAATAGTATCCATTAAAAAACGGGAACCCATTAAAAAACGGGAACCCATTAAAACAAAAGCTAATTAAACTTATATCTCTCTCAGCTTGAAGTGTATATAATTGCACTGTGTTAAACTAAATCAACACAAAAACTATTACGGTTCAAAACCTGAAGCACTTGTAGGAAAAACAAGTTCTAGCAACATATTAAGAAATGATTGAAAATTAGAGATTAAAATTAATTTAAAAATTCAATATCTTTTAATATTAATTTATAACAGTTTTGCAATTATTGTCCGGATGTAAGAGCATCAAAATTCATCTAAAATACTCAACAATTCAAGTTGATGAGTGTCATATTTTTGATTGGGTTGCTCCACCTAGAACCGCACCATGCTAAATTTTCATTTATAAGATAGGTGGATTAGATTGGGCTTTCCTTTTTAGATAATGAATATATTTTGACTATGTTGCCATAATATAATTTTATTTATTAACTTTTAGTTTCTTTTAATAACTTTTCAACTCATGTTTATTTTGGTACTATTATACTTAATTATTTAGTTAAAGTAAACAAACTACTGTATTAGTTACAACATATGGATTAAAATTTAAATTGTGAAACTAATGATTGAAATTTCACTAAATTTCATGGTCTTATTGATAAAGATCGCTTAACTTCGATTTTGTTTGAATAGAATTGTTGCTTTTATTTCAATAAAGTAACTTGACAATTAGAAGGTAAATTATATGCCAAAATGCAACTATTTAGACGCTAATGTTTTTAATGTTTCGTTCTTTGAAGCTGAGTTGGACTGAATTGATGTAAATTGACTTGAATTTACTAAATTTGGTTGGTTAAATTGGTTGGTTGCTTAAGAAATTTTGTTGACTTCGAAACTGAACTTAGTTTGTTTAAAATAATAAAAAAAGAACAAAGCCTAATCAATTTTTAATAAAGTATTCTAATACAAACTGATAATATATAGCATCCATGTCTCATTTAAGAGGTTGTTAAGTGTTGGTCAAATTCAGTAAAAAAAAAAGTTTAGATATTTAGTAAAATGTTCGGTCGATTCAACAAATTCAGTTCAGTCATAAAAAACGAGGTCTTAATTTTATCGCAAGTTCTACTTTAATAGATGAATTTGCAAGGTGTGGAGTAAATTATGTTTGAAACCACCACTACGTTGATTCATGATACTATATGTTCTGATAACATGGACGGTATCACCGCCGGTTTCAAAATATCATAGATAATATTTAGTCGTTGTAAGTTTCTCCATTTTCAATTTTGACAATTGCCTTATATGTTTTTAAGTGATAAACTAATGGTTTTATCCATACATTTTGCTCGTTCATTTCATTTACAAGCTAATTTGATTTATTTAATTTAGTTTTGAGTTGTATTTTTCTTTTCTTGTAGTATTATATTGTGCACGATTAAGATCATTAGTTGTTTTTTTTCTTGAAAAGGAAATACCTTAACTGCCAATACAAATTAATATTTCACATGGTGCTAGTAAAAATCCAATATAAATCATCAGAGAGCACCCCAAACAACAATCTATAACTAAATATTCACTTCCATAATTGTCTAATTCAAGAAGAAGAAAATGAAAGAAGATGCAACACAAAGCCCCAATGAAATGAATGTTGCATAAATAGTAACTTCTTTAGGCATTTTCCCTTTATCCTTTCTTAACACCATAGCTTCGTAAATTGGCCAAGAATTCACCATTCCGAATCCCGCTATCAAGGTTTGCATTTCTAGTCCTGTTGCACATTTTCCGCTGAGAACAAATTGAGCTAGGCCCCAAATGAATGCAACCAAGTTAATCAATGCAGCCGTTGACAGTGACACGAACATTGGCGATGGAGTTCCGAACTCGAATAGGCCTTGTTGGTACCTTTTACTTTGCTCATTATCCACAACTTTGCTTGTGACATTGAATCCCTGTGCTGAAATTCCTAAAGTTTTGAGAAAGAATTCTGAGGAACCAAAGAGCAAGGATGTTAGGCCTCTTATTGTCCAAATTCTTTGGTCATTCCACCACATTTTGAATGTTCCTTTTGCTGATACAAAGTCATATAAATCTTGACCATATGCTCCTAGAAAAAGAAACATGTACAATTGAAACCATAAAGATTCTGACAACTGCAAAAGCAAATTTCAGTTCAGTTTATTAAAATTCATTAGACATTCAATTAATAATTCAGTTGAGTTTAGTTCAATTCAGTTCACTTCAGTAAAAAAGAACTAGACTTAAGTGTCATTAACCTGACTAATGAAAAATAAGAAATATGTCACCTCATTTTTCATGAACCTGTAACCAACCAAGCCTATGAGTTTCTCCGGTATTCAAATTTGAACTTCTTTTATGAATCGAGCCTCAAAATCGTGATAAAGTTAATCGAGTCATTTATAAACTGAACTGAACACGATCCAACTTTTAAACTTGGCTCATGTGCAATCCTACTCAATACTCACTACAAATACTAAATCAACTAGAAAATAGTTGAACCATTACGTACCTTTGGGAAGATGGAAACATTGTCGAGGAGAGCCAATTGGGGAACAAATGCATAAATTGTTATTGGAATAGACCATATGGACCAAAAATGATATTGTGAATAAAGTAGTGAGAAAGGGATGCTTAAGTGTTTAACTCCATAGGTGATTGCACTATATCTTGAAAATCCTATCTCAAGCACCCCAACTGCCCATCTCTTCAGTTGACTCAACAAATCCGGCAAGTTAGATGGTGCATCTCCGAGGAATGCTGGCCGATCCGGATTACAAAATATGGATTTCCACCCCTCACAATGTAGTTGATAACCCGTAAAAAGATCTTCCACTAATGACCCATATCGAAATCCCAACTGTGTAACATGAAATGGAAAAGATCATATTAGAGTAAGAAATATGATAAACATGATTTGATCATTCTATTGTTATGGCGATTAATACATGGAGTAAGTCGTTCTTTTCTATTATTTTTCATCATATATAGTTCAAAATTAACTTAGCATAAATGCATAAAGAGTCCTCTGAAATCGTCCAAAAACCGATTGACTTCCTGAATTTTTACAAAATGTCTCATTAGGCCTCTGAAACTTGCTTAAACTAACATGATTAACCCTCCAACTCCGTATGACAAGAAAAGAGATGAGTTGGACCTTGATACATATAACAGTTTGAGCAAGTTTAAAGACCAAAAGATTACTACAAGCACGACATATCACTTTGACCAATTTGAGACCGCTTACGAGACACATGACCTTGTAAATTCAAGATGCAATGGTTTTTTTAAACATATTAAAGGGACTTGGGATTTATTAACCACTCGTATAAAACTTGCTAACCTTGTTTCCCCATGTAGTTCCATCCTCATAATTGCATTGGGCCACATGATTTGCCAATGCTAAAACCTCTTGAGATTTAATGGGCTTTTTGGGGCAATGATATGGGCTTAACTCATCAATTTCGGGCTTGACAAAACTTGATGGACCACCAAAAAATGCTCTCCTTGAAAAGAAACAATTGGTCCCAACATGATTGGCACCTCCCAACCCATCGAAACCCATAGGTTGAATTTGAAATAAACGTTTAAATTCACCACCATAAATGTCATCTTTGTTTATCCCTTTGAAACGTTGTGGAAATTGTACGAAAGCATATTCCTCCCAAAATTTTGTATTCTGATAATAACATAGGACTCTTTCTGGGGTATTTGGATCATTGGAATACATGTCGCAATCCAGGGTTAGGAATATTGGAGCGTTTGTCATTGCAGCTGATACTCGCAGCTTTATATCAAAAGGAATAACGATGTCAGTTTCTATGCATATAGACTAGCTTTATATGTGCTTGATACAATTATAATTGTGTCTATTTCGATTACATAACGCGATTATGATATGATACCCCGTTTGACATCCGTAAAAGTATAAATATAAGATGTAATTATTATAGCATACCAGGACATTTAAGGCACCGGCCTTAAAATGATGATGAGAGGTCTTGCTTTTTTCTCTTGAAACATAGATAAGAGTTGGCAAAAAATTACCACTAATATCCTTGTTGTTTTCCAGTAAAACCTGTTTCAAATCACCATATAAGCAACGTTTTTTAACTCAATAGTTGTATACAAAAGAATAAATTACATTATATAACTGAAAATAAATTTTAAATAATCTAATATGTTAACCCAAAAAAGTAAAAAACTCAATCTCCAAAATCAAAAGGAGATATTAATTGCTTAAATTCATTATTACACGTAATTGCTAGTGAAATTAATTTAAGACAAACCTGAATAATTGTGGGATGATTTTGGCGAGTGAAATTAGGAGTACATTGTTTGAAAATCTCTTGATCTGCATCACTTATTATATACTCATTATCCACATGTCCTTTCTCCACAATGCTTTCCACTCTTCTTTTCATATCTTCATATATCATCTATGTCATACCATGAATAAATTAATATCTAAATTCTTCCCAATTATATATACATATATATATATAAAAACAAATTAGCAAAGCTAATTTTAAGATTTTTGAAGTTAGTTGTTTCTGTTGGGATTAATTAAGATATGGATCTAATTAATCCGACCCGTCCGAAATGGAACGGGTCAAGCCCATCTAAGAGGAATAAGTGATTAGGAAGCCCATTAGGTTAGATGGAGAAATTAGGGTTTCTCCACCTATAAATAGGCTTAACCCTAATCACAATATAAGAGAAGAAAGAAAGAGAGACGTCGGAGCTCTGCCTCTATTCAGCCGAGCCTCCCTTACCCATCTCTCTCGTTCTTCGCTCTTAGTCTGTGGATCAACAAGACTTCTCCGGTTAACACCGTGTGGTCGTCTTTATCCGGTGATACAAGATCGTGGTGCTAAGATCCGCTTCCGCTACCGCTTCCGCTACTCTGAGAGACTTGCTGGTTCTGCTATATAAGGTACGCCCGAACCCGTTATCTCATATGGATTAGTATGCCGGGCTAATCCCTTCATTGGTATCAGAGCCACAGATCTTGTATTCTGTGATTTCTGTATCCATAGATGAAGAAATCGTGGGATCATTCGAAAGAATGATCGATTGCTGCTGTGCTTATATGATCTTGATTGTGTTCTTGATATTTATGATATAAACATGGTACTTTGATAAGGTTTTAATCAGATCTGATAAAAGGCTTTTTAATCTGATAGAAAGTCTTTAATCTGACAAATGATTTTTAACCTGATTCAAAAGTTTTATCAAAAAGTGTGTTTTTGATTCTCTGAAAGCGATTGAAACTCGATTGAATCCATTTTCTTATTGTTTTTCGGTATGGTACAGATCTGATCTGTGTTTTTTGACGATTAGGGTTTACTAAAATTGTATTCTGAATCGTCAAAATTCTTTAATTCGCCAAAAACGCTGCTGTAACTGTCTGAAAAACGATTTCGACACGTTGTTTGTAAAAACCGACTCCACCATCGTACTCAGAGACCCCAAAAACCCTATGTTTCATATATTTTAATAGGCGAACGGAGGTCTGGAAGTTGGAGTGTGACTCCCACTCTCCTCTCTTCTTCCAACGACTCCCCGAACCGCCCAGGGCGCGTGGGGGCGCGTGAAGAGGCTTCCAGAGCATGTTTTCGGCCCATTTTTTGGCAGATCACTTTAAAACATTAGTTTGGATTTTCTGGAAATTTTTGGGAATTTTTGGACAGACGGTTTTACAACCTCTTCTTTGTCTCTTATCCCGAACTAGTCCAAAACTGCGAAAATTTGTTTTCTACTTTTCCAAAATTGAGAGAAATGAGTTTTTCACTATAACTTTTTCGTGATATGGATGCCCTTATCGATCAAAATGAGTTTGATTGTTGGAATTAGTTTGTGTATGAGTACGCTGACTCTTTTCCCTCTTTGTTGTATAAGACAGCAATGGCGGGCACCATTTTCGTGCCAATAGTACCTAGGACCCAAGCCCAAAAAGCTGCCAGGAAAAGATTCCGCGACAAGTTAAATCGTTGCAGGATGGCTCCCACATCCAGATGGGATGATGCTGATGCTATTGTGCGTCACTTGGTTAGAGTCCAAAACCTGATGCAGTGTTGTATAAACTACAACGGACTCAAAGATAAAGTTCTCCGCTTTGGAGCGGTGGAAAGATCTTTGATCAAAGTCCCGAGGCTTAAAGAGTTGTACGTAGAATGTTATTGTAAGTCTGAAATGGACTACAAGAGATCCATTCGACTCTTTATGGATGACCTCGATGAGCTGGGCGTTTCCTACCCATTGGGGCGTAAGGGAATGGTCTTGAGATCTGGAAATGCGATCCAGACTCCTCACTATGGGAGAGGGCGTGAGCACTTGCATAGAACCTTCACAAAACAAATGTGTTACGACGTGTTTTGTTCTTTCCCAAAGAGGGTTCGTCGAGATGGTTTTAACCCGAAGAATTATGAGTAGTTCTCTTCTGGTTTTATGGAGTTGTGTTTTGCAGCTAGTTTTTGTTTTTAGGATTCCAGAGTTTCATATGATAATTTTTGAGTTATATTTTGTTTCATTGCTTTCAGAACAACTAGCTCGTTTTTGGTTTGTGGATTCAATTTTTGATTGAATGACAATTTTGGTTATGTTCATTAAATGGTTTTTGATTAGTTGGGTTCAACGAGCTGCTTAATTGGATTTATGTTTTCAATTACCGATGTTTGCTTTTCTATATCTTGCTGAACCTAGTAGTAGGACTAGCCTGAAAAGAAAACACTATGAACTCAAAGTCATCAAAATTCCATAATAACCACCTTTTGTAAAAGTTACAATATTTTGTTACGCGAGGTAACATAAAATTTTCTAAGCATAAATATCTACCTAATAAGCTAACCATTAAAGTGTAAAGGGTAATTTGAGCCATTCCTATATGGTCTCATTTTCGATTTGAAATTTAATATTAACCTTTTTAGATAGATATAGGTTGCTAAGAGAATTCATTGCGTGTATTGAACCTTTTAGACTTCTTAATAAGACGTGCAATTCCATTGTAGATTTGTCAACAATGGCTACAGCTAGAAAGTCGATCGTAGCTGAACTTAACAAAGACCTGAAACTGAACGGGGACAACTATGATGTATGGGGAATTAAGATTAAGTATGTGCTGGAAGAACAAGAGGTTCTAGACACCTTGGAAACAGTCATGGCTGTGCCCGAGGAAGGCGTTACTGCTCAGCATCGAAGAGATAGAGAAGCTTATACGGCATGGAAGAAGAGAGATTCTACTGCCCGTATCATTGTCTTAAGTTCGATGCATGATGACTTCACTCGACAGTTCTGTAAGTTAGAGAATGCAAAAGCCCTGTGGGACTCCTTGCAGGAGAAGTTCGGAGGTGTGTCTCTGACTAGGCTCCGCTCTCTTACTATCAAATTTGATACTTACAAGAAGAGACATGATCATACAATGAAAAAGCATTTGAGAGAAATGCAAAACATGATCAGTGAACTCAGTGAAGCAGGTCATGTGTTGACCGAGGAGCAGAAAGTTCAAGCTGTTATCCGTTCTTTACCGAACAGTTGGGAGCATATGAAGATGCACCTGACACACACCGAAGGTGTTACCACCTTCGATGCTGTTGTTCGCCACCTCGAACTCGAGGAGGATCGCCTCGCATCGATCAAGGTCAATGCTGAAGCTCACTATGTGGGTTCCAACTCCAGTGGGAGGCGTCCAAGGGCTCAAGGCCAGAAGCGTAAGCGCTCAAATGGCAGGGGTAAAGAACCGGTGAAAGAGCAAAGGAAAGCAGAAAGACCCAAAGAGAAAAAGCACAAGAACAGAAGGAAGACAAACGTTTCTCGCGTGAAATGTTTCAATTGTCAACTCAAGGGGCATTATGCAAACGAGTGCACTGCTCCCAACGTACGTTCTAACTCATGTGTGAGTGAACTTTACGTATCTAGTACTGTTCTTATGACTGAGCATGATCCTTTGTGGGTCGTTGATTCAGGTGCAACAGACCACGTGACGAAAGATAGAGATGCTTTTGTCGGGTTCCGACGGATTCCAGTCGGATCAAGGTGGATCTATGTAGGCGACAACTCAAGAGTTGAAGTCCTAGGAATCGGCACATGTGAATTGCGATTGCGTGAAGGCCAAACCCTAGTCCTACATGATGTTCTCTTTGCTCCCAAGATTCGAAGAAATTTGGTTTCTGTAACTTCTTTATTAAGGATTGGTTTCAATTTCCTTTTTGCTCATAACAGTTTAAGGATTTGTTTGGATGACCAATTTTATGGTCAAGGATATGTGCTGAATGGTTTGACAATTTTGGATATTGATCATCGCAATAAATCTTTTTCCTATTCTACTACTTCTTCTTCTTCTTATGTGAATGATAAAGATGTTAGTTTATGGCATGCTAGGTTAAATCACATCGGTCAAGACCGAATGAAACGTCTAGCTAAAGAAGGATTACTAGGTGGTATACGAAGTGTCGAATTACCACCTTGTGAACCTTGCCTAAAAGGAAAGATGCATAGAAAACCATTTGGTAAAGGTACTAGGGCAGAAATTCCATTACAATTAATACATTCTGATGTATGTGGTCCAATGAACGTGAGGGCAAGGCATGGAGCCTACTACTTCATCACTTTCATAGATGACTGTACTAAGTATGGTCAAATCTACTTGATGGCTCACAAGTCTGAGGCACTAGGTTGCTTTAGAAAGTTTATGAACCTTGTTGAGAACCAACTAGACAGAAAGATCAAAGTTCTGAGAACCGACAGAGGTCGGGAATACCTCTCTGAGGAATTCAAAACTTTGTGCGATGAAAGGGGAATTGAACATCAGTTGTCAATTCCATATACTCCGCAGCAAAACGGTGTTGCCGAGAGGAGAAACAGAACTCTTCTCGATATGGTCAGGTCTATGATGGCTCAAGCAAGTTTGCCCATTTCCTATTGGGGAGATGCCTTGCTAACAGCCACATATGTACTTAACCGAGTACCCTCGAAGACTGTCACTTCCACTCCATATGAGTTGTGGACCGGCCGCAAACCTGACTTAAGTGTGCTTAGGCCATGGGGTTGCACTGTTTTCGCTCATGATACTTCAAGCAAATTTGGGAAATTAGGCCCAAGAGGCAAGAAGTGTGTCTTTATAAGATACCCTGAAGTATCCAAAGGATATGTCCTAGTGGGAGAAAACGCAGAAGGTCGAGTGACTGAAATCGAATCCCGAGATGTAGTGTTCTTGGAAAACGAATTTCCTGCCATTGGACAAGTGGACAGAGATCAACCCTTGTTTGAGGAACTTGATTCGAACGGACCTCTCCATTCGAGTGGGAGGAATACTGAGGAAAATGCAATTGATCCTGACAATGGTCTAGATCAAGATCCTATTCTTAATTATGATAGAGAAATGGATCATATCCCTCAGAATGTTTCGAATGTGACAGATCCTAATGCAAGTGGGAGCGAGTTTCTTGACTCAAATGAGAATAAGGAACTTAGCATAAGAGAAAGAATTCCGGGTTATGATGAATATATGAGACATGTTTATCAAGACCGAGAGGAATCGCGTCAAACAAAACGACAAAGGGTCAAGCGCCGTCGATTTGGTATCGAAGGCGAAGCTCTCCTTATCACCCCAAGTGATGAAGCTGAGCCTAAAAATGTTAGTGACGCACTCTCTTGTCCTGAAAAAGATAAATGGAAGAAAGCAATGGAAGAAGAAATGGATTCCATGAAAGTCAACCAAGTTTGGGAACTGGTTGATCTGCCCGAGGGAAGAAAAGCTGTTAAGAGCAAGTGGGTTCTTAAAGTAAAGCGAAGGGCTGACAACAGTATCGAAAGATACAAAGCTCGCCTGGTCGCTAAGGGCTTCACACAACAGGAAGGGATAGACTATGAGGAGACCTTCTCACCTGTTGTGAGGTTTACATCTATCAGGCTAATACTGGCAATTGTTGCAAGTTTAGACCTAGAGCTACATCAAATGGATGTTAAGACTGCTTTTCTCAATGGAGAATTGAACGAAGAAATCTACATGGAACAACCTGTAGGTTTTGTCGTACCAGGATGCGAACAAAAGGTTTGCAAGTTGAATAAGTCAATCTATGGCCTGAAACAGTCTTCGAGGCAATGGTATATTCGATTTCATAATCAGATGATCTCGAACGACTTCAAGATACTTGAAGAGGACCATTGCGTATATATAAAACGCTCAGGTAGAAAATTTGTCATTCTGTCTCTATATGTAGATGACATCCTCATAGCAGGAAATGACATTGCTTTTGTAAACCAAATCAAATCTTGGTTAAGCTCAAGTTTTGAGATGAAAGATATGGGCGAAGCCGCATACATTCTTGGAGTTAAGATTACAAGAAATCGTTCAAAGAAACTGTTGGCATTGTCTCAAGAGACTTATATCAACAAAGTAATTGAACGCTTTGGTATGGCAGGCTGCAAACCCGTAGACAGCCCAATGACTAAAGATGTCACCCTAAGTACTGAAATGTGTCCCCAAACACGAAAGGAAAAGGAACGAATGAAAACAGTTCCTTATGCAAGCGCCATAGGTAGTCTCATGTATGCAATGTTGTGTACTAAACCCGATATCTGTCACGCCGTTGGGATGGTGAGCAGATACCAGTCCAATCCTGGACAAGCACATTGGACCGCAGTTAAAAGGATATTGAGATATCTTAGAGGTACTGCGGATTATTCTCTATGCTATCAAGGCAGAGACCTGAATCTCAGAGGATACACGGATGCTGATTGGGCAGGTGACTTGGATGAGAGGAAATCCACATCTGGCTACGTGTTCTTGCTTGGCAACGGTGCCATCTCATGGAGTAGCAAGAAACAGACATGTGTAGCACTGTCCACAATGGAGGCTGAGTACGTTTCGTACTCGTCAGCAGTTCAAGAGGCGGTGTGGTTAAATAGGTTCTTAAACCACATTGGTGTGACCAAATCCGCCGCTCCAGTCATAGTTAATAGTGATAGTCAATCTGCTATTGCTTTCGCTAAGGATCAAAGGTTCCATAGCAAGGCCAAGCATATAG